>JASDDO010000019.1:258051845-259511845 GCA_030015575.1 Agapanthus africanus | reverse complement strand
GTATTTTCTTACTCCTAGAGCCTCACTTTTGAGCTCTTGAATAATTCTATGGCTGCGTTAACGTTCACACTTGGAACTTAACGTTAACATAGTGACCATATAGAGACCTATAGTATATACTTATCCATGAACATATACTCTTACTCGTCATATATATTATACAATTGTCATTTGTTTTACTCTTATTTTATCCTTGGGACTTACCGAGCGCTAGTACGCTGACGGGCATTCTACCCACTTTTCTTTTCTTAGAATGTTCATCAGATAAGGTCGAGACAGAAGAAGTGGAGGCCACAGAGGAGGACTACGACCAGATTGCTACTCAGCAATAGCTTAGCCTCATTTTCTTTCTTCAGATTATGTATGCCACATGTTTAGGCATTTCCTCTTGTTGTATTTACTTTCCAGCTGAAACTCATGTACTCGTAAATATTTGAACTTGAATGTAAATAAAGATATTTGTCGAAAAATTTTACAGTCTTCATTTATTCTTATATTATGTATTATTGTTTCAATACGCTTAGTATATTTATTTAGAGAATGACCTTCTCTAAATAGATATGCCGTGGGCTTGCCATGTCATCGTTTCCGTCTACTGGGAAGCAAGGCATGACAGGTTTTATTGGTGGCCTATGCAGGTCTGTTCTGCATGAAGTCGTAAACAATATACCATAAGAATTAATGAGCTCAACAAGCATTTACATTCCTTACATTTCAAATTTTTTGAATCTATCCTAACATATTTTTTATATCAAGGTGATGGACTCTCCGAACAACACCAGCACTAACGTCAACGACAATACTCCACCGCCTACACCACCACCACCTACCATTGCAGCTCCATTAATGAGGAAACGGTACTTCTTGAGGCTATTAAGAGTCTATTGGAAGGTCAGCTGCAGCAGACTTCTATCTTTATGAACCGCCCTGAGGCGGAGGCACCTGGAGTCAAGCAGTTTCGGGACTTACACCCAAAGAGCTTCTCGGGTAAGGAGAGCCTGCTTGAAGCAAAAGAATGGGCTCAGATGATCGAGGATGATCTGGCAGTGGCTCAAGTACCAGATATTGCTTGGGTGAGAGTTGCTAAGTTTCAACTGACCGATAACGCCAGGGTATGGTGGAAGGCTGAGGCGAGCCGTCTCGCACAACCAATAGAATAGAGAACATTCTGGGACCTCTTCGATGCCAAGTACTTTCCTGAGACTGCCCGCATTGACATGGAGTAGCAATTCATCCACCTACAGCAAGGCTCAATGTGGGTCAAGTCCGTGGATGAATATGATGCTGAGTTTACCATACTTAGCAGGTAAGTTATATTCTTAAGTTGAATTTTCCTATCTCACTTACTACACTGCTAACACAAGGTTGTAACAGGTTCGCTATGTACCTCATTCCCACTGCTGAGATCCGAGCACGACGATTCCAGCAGGGGTTAGACCTTGAAATCCAAGCTGCTCTAGCTATAGGGGATTTCCCAACCCACGAGCTCGATTTGAAGACTGCAAACGCTATGAGGCAGTTATGAAGAAGAAGGGCAGGCCGCAGACAGTCGGTGTGAAACGTCCTGTGCACCAGATCACGGGAGGGGCCTCTTCCAAGCCAGTTTTCTATTGACCACCTCGGAGACCAGTAGGTTCGTTCGCCAACAACATGCCAGCCTTTTGCATCTACTGCAAAAGAATATGGCACCTTGTGAAGAACTGTCGTAGGGCGAAAAACTTATGCCTGATCTGTGGGTCTTCTACTCATGCCATCGGAGCATGCCCCTAGAACCGAGGACCCAACAACCCTCCGGCTAGACCGTCAATCCAAGCTCCTCCTACTTGGTAAGCTCTACCAGCTCCAACTCCCCGCACCCAGACCGCTCAACCCCAACATCGAGTGTTTAACCAGGCACAGAGGAAAGTGCCGTGGCGCCAAGCGTTCACTATGTCAGTCGAAGAGGACGAATCTACGGGACAAGTTATCACCGGTAAATCTCTTCCCTATTTCCTTCCGAAATCCTTTCAATTCATAGCCATCTTATAATTGTTATACCTAAACATATCCCACGCGATTTAGGTACAATCTTAGTATCCATCCTACCTGCACTTGCGCTCTTCAACACTGGGGCATCACATTGCTTTATATCGCAACGGTTCGTACGAACTCATGCGATCCCAGTTAAACCGCTCGTATCCAGCTAGAACGTTAGTTCGGGGAAAGGCGTTCTAAAAGCAACTTTGGGATAAGATCTGTATTCAGTGGTCGTCTGCAGTCGAGAATTCTATGCGGACTTCAAGGTGCTGGACATACCGAATTTCGACGTAGTCTTGGGAATGGACTGGATGGGAACATTTTTCGCTACCATCGACTGTCATCAAAAGAGGTTAGTGTCCAAAATACCAGATCACCCAGTGTTCTACTTCAAAAGCAAAGACCGGACCTTGGAGCCTAGCATCTACCGAGCAAAACCAAAGAAAGCAGAGATTGTAGCGTTGCAAGCAAAAGGATCAAAGCCAGTGGTAGTTCGAGAGTTCGAGGATATTTTTCCTGAAGATATATCAGGTTTTCCTCCCAATCGAGCTCTTGAATTGATTATTGATTTTCAACTCATCGCACAACCAGTAATAAAATTCTCATACCGATTAAGTCCGGAGGGATTGAAGGAGATCCGCATTCAGTTGGACGAACTCCTGAAGAAAGGTTGGATTCGACCCAGTACTTCGAGTTGGGGATCTCCGGTGCTGCTGGTAAAGAAGAAGGAAGGTACCTACAGGATGTGTGTGGATTATCGAGCTTTGAACAAAGTAATGATTAAGAACAAATATCCATTACCTCTCATCAATGACCTTTTCGATCAGTTAAATGGATCTTGTGTCTTTTCAAAGTTAGATTTTCGTTTAGGATATCATCAGGTGAAGGTCAAGGAGTCCGACATTCCGAAGATGGCATTTAGGATTTGTTATAGTCATTACGAATATCTCGTAATGCCATTTGGAGTGACCAATGCACCTGCCATCTTTATGAACCTGATGAACCAAGTTTTCCGAGAGTACTTAGACAGGTTTGTTGTTATTTTCATTGACAACATTCTGGTGTATTTAAAGAATCGGAAAGAGCACGCCAAGCACATAAACATTACGACAACATCAGCTCTATGCCAAGTACATCAAGTATGAATTTTGGCTAGATAAAGTCGGATTTCTTAGACATATTGTTTCAGGCCCAGGAATCTCTGTGGATCCAGCTAAGGTGTCAGATGTCAGCGAGTGGCCGACACCAAAGATGGTGAAAGATATAAGAAGTTTCTTCCTCTTAGCAGGATACTACCGACGATTCATTGAACGATTCTTAAAGATCGCATCATCCCTGACCAAGATCACACGTAAAGACAAAGTATTCGTGTGGTCAGATGCATGTGAGAAGGCCTTTGTAGAACTCAAGTCGAGATTAACCTCTGCTCCTATCCTCGTAATACCGGATCAAACTGACGGATTCGATGTGCATTATGATGCGTCCGGTAAAAGATTAGGATGTGTTCTGCATCAGCATGGAAAGGCTGTGGCTTTTGCATCAAGCAACTAAAGGTTTATGAGTGTAACTATCCAACATATGATCTGGAATTGGCAGCCGCCATCTTCGCACTCAATATTTGGCGCCACTATCTTTTAGGAGAACGAGTGTATATATACACTGACCACAAGAGTCTGAAATATGTATTTACTCAGAAGGAACTCAACATGCTGCAGAGAAGATGGCTAGAACTCATAGCGGACTTCGACATCAACCTACAATATCATCCTGGAAAGGTGAACGTAGTTCCTGATGCACTTAGTCGCCAGCCATTATCAATGAACCTCACCGCTCAGTGGAAGCTACAACAAGAATTGCATGGATTGAGAATCGAAGTAATTACGCCAGGTAACGCTTCATATTTGATAAACTTACACGTCCAGTCTACTCTTGTAAATCAGATCAAGGTAGCTCAAGCAAATGATTCTAAGCTACAAAAGATCCGAGAACAAGTAGAAAGTGGACTTCGAACTGACTTCATCATCCACGAAGATGGATCTTTGAGATATGGAAGCTGTTTATGCATGCCCATCGGCCTTATTCGAGAAGAGTTGATGAAAGAAGCTCACAGCTCTCCGTATTCGGTATACTCGGGTGGCACGAAGATCTACAAGGATCTATGGCTGCATTACTGGTGGCATGGAATGAAGCGAGAAGTAGCAAGGAGCGTAGCAAAGTGTTTAGTATGTCAGAAGTGAAGGCTGAACATCACAGAACTGCTGGTCTACTTTAGCCGTTACCAATCCCGGAATGGAAATGGCAGCACATTACCATAGACTTCGTGACTGCTTTCCCTCGCAGCACAAAGGGTAACGATGCAATTTGGGTTATTATGGATTGACTCACCAGGTCGGCTCACTTTATTCCATTCTGAGTTGGCTAGAAAACCGAGACGTTGGGAAGGAAGTACATGGAGGTGAGTAAAAATCTAAAGTAAGATTTAACCCTTCAAGATGTACCATACTTGTCTTAATACCCATAAACTCATGCAGGAGATCATGAGATTACATGGGATAACTATCTACATCGTCTCCGATCGTGATACAAGATTCCGATCATAAGTTTGGCAGAGTCTGCAAGCTAGCCTGGGAACGGGCCTGAATTTCAGCACGGCGTATCATCCACAAACAGATGGACAGTCCGAGCGAACAATTCAGATATTAGAAGTTATACTAAGAGCATGTATGTTAGACTTCGAAGGTTCGTGGGAAGATCACCTACACCTTGTGGAGTTTTCATACAACAACAGCTATCAGGCAAGTATTAGGATGGCACCATTCGCAGTACTCTACGGACAGAAGTGTCGTTCCCCATTGAGTTGGGGTGACTTGGGAGATCGTGAACTCCTTGGGCCAGAGATGATTATGGCAACTGTAGATGTAGTTTGCACAATCAGGGAAAAGATGTGCATAGCCCAGGATCGACAGAAGTACTAGGCAGATGCAAAGCGACGACATCTGGAGTTTCAACCCGGAGAGCACGTATTCCTGAAGATCTCTCCAAATAGAGGAATGATACATTTTGGTAAGAGGGGTAAGCTAAGTTCAAGATACATAGGACCGTTTGACATACTCGAACGAGTTGGAGAAGTGACATACCGTTTAGCACTACAACCCTCATTGGAAGGAGTGCACAACGTGTTTCATATATCCCAGCTACGACAATATGTGAGCGAACCCAGCCACATACTTGATCACTCGGAGCTCACTGTACAGACGGATCTAACTTGCAAGCAGCAACCAATTGAAATCCTGGACCGAAAGGTGAAGACATTATGGAACAAGGAGGTGAATCTGGTTTGAGTGATGTGGAGAAAGGATTCACCGGGAGAATCAACTTGGGAAAGAGAAGAAGATATGCGTGCACGATACTTTTACCTTTTTAAAAATTAGTCTCTATGTAAATTTTGAGGATGAAATTTTTATGAGGGTAGAATGTAACGACTTTAAAATCCATGTACAAAATTATTTGTTTATTGTATAGAAAGGGTATTTCAGTCTGTTGTGGAGTTATAAGTTAAATTTGTTTAATAACAGCCAGAAACAACTTGTAGCTGACTGGTAAAGTCTCTACACTGCCGTGACATAGCCTGTGTGTTCGAATCTCCTCAGTCCTAATTATTTTTTAGATTTTTCTTTTTTAATTTTTTGGAAGCCCAAGAGTTGCACGTGTAATTCACAGAAAATCGAAACGTTTTAGAAAAATCAAACATGCGCAGTGAGGAGTAAACATAGACTAAACCACGTGGCAAAAATCTTGAGGCAAGAGGACAAGATTTGACCGCCCGTTTCCCTATTCCGCCCGCCGCCGATGGCTCACCTTGCACCAATCATCTCCGTGCTTTACACACAAGTCCCTTCGACTCTCCTCTACTCCCCATGCACTGTTTGAATTTCCTGCAGTTAAACAGAGACTATTTAATTCACTATTTAACATCCATTTTAATTCTTTTAATCCAAATTTTAATTTTCAACCCCTAAATTCTTCATTATAAATACCACACCATCCCCTAGCTCTCCCTCATTCTGAAATTTCTATCGAAAATTCTCTCAAACTCTCTAAGTACCAAATGGGGTTAAGGCTATTCAAATAGAGTTAAGCAAGCCAAGAGGAGTAGCGATCAAATTCCCACAACCGGAGCTTCTCCGACGAGACCAATACACCCTCTTTTCTTTACCCTCTTTCTAGCACTACTCAACCAGTAAGTCCCTTCATCTCTCTCTTTCCATCTCAAAACAATTTTTTAAAACAAATCGACAAATGTAGAGTTATCTCCGATATAATTTCTTTTTAATATTTGTAATCTACGTAATAAGCAAATTAGATCAAACTAACATCCTAATCCTACTCTTAACCTTACTTACATCATTTAGCTTTTAGTTTAATAAAATTTTTGTATGAGAAATAATCATAAAAATAAGTTTTCAAAAAAATACCATGAACTTTAGTATAACCCTTACTTCGATAATTATTATATATACCTTTAGAAAAAAATTTCACGGGGTAACGATCTACCCTACACGCACATTATAGTTTCATAGCACGATATATATATATATATATATATATATATATATATATATAGTTAGTTCAAAGAATAGGTTTTACATTAAAATACCACAGTTTTACAAAAAGGTTCTTTTAATCGATATTTTTAAAATCCTTCGGATTTGCGCCTCTATAACTCTCTTTAGGGGACCCGCTAATAGATGGTGCGGATTATCGCACATTCTTAGGATGGCAGAGCGAGATGCAGAACTCTTCATGAAGTATTTGGTCTCGAAAGGAAATAAAAATACGGTTTTTAAGAAAAAAATGACTTTTCTAAACAAAACAAACTTTGAAAAATTTATATAAAACTACCAATCCGTATTCTTAATACAAACAACTTGTGAAAAATACATTTTTAAAATGAAGATTTAAAATTTTAATAAAATACTACCAAGTATCCAAAATAAATAGTTTTTATAAAAATACCATAAACTTTTAAAAGCTAGGTTTTCTCACTAAAACACCACTTAAAATAAAATGCATGCTCATAAAGACTCTAAATATTATAAATCACCTTCAAGGCTTATTTTTAAACCATATTAACATATTTTTCATAAAACTCCCTCGGGATATGCAAACAATATTTAAGGACTCTAAATTAATATAGGTTTAAGCGGGATCAATTCTCTTGAGCCCGGGGAGCCGGAGAAAGTGAGTGCTTGCCTATTTAGGTTAGACAACTTAATGGAGTTATCAATGATAATTGTTTTGGAAAAAGACACAAATCCTGCCGTTCATGTGCAGCAGTTGTCTGATTTCTCCCGAACGTAAGATCTTTAATAGTCAAATCAAATCATTTGAAAAAGACTATAACCCGAATCTAAACTCGAACTCAAACCTAAACTCGAAACTCGAATCTAAACTTGAATCTAAACTCGAACATGAACTCAAACCCAATCTACTCGAACTAACTTGACTCGAACCAAAATTGCAATTGACATGACTCGCATATTACTCGACTCACTCGACTTCATTCTACACTTTTTGCAATCTATGGTTTCGATCAAGATATGTTATAATCAATCAATCAAATTAATTATGTTATACAGTTATAGACTAGTTATACTCGGGGTGTCTGAGATAGTTTCTTGTGTGAATCCAACGGAGCTTCAGGAGTCTCGTATTAACCTTTTTTTATTTTACTCGAATATCGATCGAATCGACTCATCCACAGCCTAGAGTCCCAATACTAACACATGAAATGGGCTCGTGTTTCCTTACTTCTAGGTCCCTACTCTTGATCTCATGAATACTTCTACGGCCGCGTTGACATTTATACTTGGAACTTAACGTTAACATAGTGACCATATAGAGACCTATAGTATATACTTATCCATGAACATATATTCTTACTCATCATATATATTATACAATTTTTATTTTCTATACTCTTACTTTATCCTTGGGACTTACCGAGCGCTAGTTCGCTGACGGGCATTCCACCCGCTTTTCTTTTCTTGGAATATCCATCAGATAAGGCCGAGACAGAAGAAATGGAGGCCACAGAGGAGGACTACGACCAGATTGCTACTCAGCAATAGTTTAGCCTCATTTTTTTCTTCAGCTTATGTATGCCACATGTTTATGCATTTCCTCTTGTTGTATTTACTTTCCAACTGAAACTCATGTACTTGTAAATATTTGAAGTTGAATGTAAATAAAGATATTTGCTGAAAATTTTTATAGTCTTCATTTATTCTTGCATTGTGTATTATTGTTTCAATACGCTTAGTATATTTATTTAGAGAATGACCTTCTCTGGATAAATATGTCACGGCTTGCCACCTTATTGTTTCCGTCAACTGGGAAGCGGGGCGTGACAGTTTGCATCTGCATGGACTTTCGGGACCTTAATAAAGCATGCCCGAAAGATGACTTCTAAGTGCCCTTACTGAGCTTATGATCGATAACACGTCCACTCACGAAGTCTTCTTCTTCATGGATGGATCCTCAGGATACAATCAAATAAAAATGGATCCTGAAGACCAAAAGCACATCGTCTTCCGGACCCCGTTGGGCATATTCTGCTATAAGATAATGCCTTTCGGTTTGAAGAACGCCGGCGCTACCTATAAAAGGGCCATGACAAAGATCTTCGATGACCTCATACACGAGATTGTCGAATGCTACATCGACGACCTTGTGGTGAAGAGCAAATCTCATAAGGAACATTGGGAATATTTAAAAATAATGTTCCAATGTCTTCGGAAGTATAATTTGCAGATGAACCCTCTAAAATGCGCATTTGGAATCTCCTCAGGTAAATTCCTAGGATTCATCATACGTCATCGGGGTATCGAAATCGATCCCTAAAAAATCAAGGCGATTATGGAAATGCCCTCGCCAAGAACCCTTAAACAACCGCGGTTTCTCCAAGGAAATCTTATGTATATCTGGCGGTCATAACTAACCTATCCGGAAAATGCCGTCGCTACAGTCATTTGATGAAGAAGAGGACCTCGTTCGTCTGGGATCAGAAGTACTAAAATGCACCATACGAAATCAAGCAATACCTGCAAAATCCGCCAGTATTGGCCGCTCCGGTTAAGGGAAAATTCCTTATCCTATATACAACGACCCTTGAGGGTTCTCTAGGCGCATTATGAGTACAAGAAAACGATTAAGGAAATGAGAGAGCTCTATACTATTTAAGTCGAGTTCTCTTGGGGGCAGAAAGCAACTATTCCCCTATCGAAAAGCATTGCCTAGCGCTGATCTTCGCAATAACGAAGCTCAGACATTACACCTTAGCACATGAGGTCCACCTCATATCGAAGGCGGATCCTCTCAAATATCTAATTTCAAAGGCTATACTGACATGAAAGCTTGCCAAATAGGCCCTCCTCCTGACGGAGTTCTTGGTAACATATCGACCTCTCAAAGCAGTGAAATGACAAGCCATCGCCGACTTTCTCTCGGAGCATCCGATACCAGTCGATTCCCCCTTAAATTGCGAGTTGCCGGATGAACACACGTTCAACACAATCAAGGAAGAGAAAGAAGAAAATGAGTCCCAATGGGAACTCTACTTCGATGGAGTATCTTCTATAAAGCGGCGAAAGCAAAACACCCCCATAATCAATGTCGGGATGGGTCTTATCTTCGTGACCTTGCAAAGAGGAATATTGCATTACGCCCTCTCTTTGACAGAACCCATGACTAATAATGAAGCTGAATATGAAGCTTTGATAGCAAGTCTTGAGATCACTATTGACATAGGAATCAAAGACCTCCTCATATACGTAGACTCCAAGCCGATCGTCAGTCAAGTAAATGGAAACTATCAGACTTATAAGCTAGAACCGATAAGGTATGGCGAAAAAGTGCAGCAACTGCTGACACAAATCTCTTCCTATACCCTGAAAAGTATACCGCAAGTGGAAAACAGTAAGGCGGATGTGTTGTCCAAATTGGCTATGGAATTGGCCGATGAAGACCAGGATGATGTAAGGATCATTGTGCAAAGCCGCAGGGTCCTCGCGCCGATAGATACATCTTCGGAAGACCTGATAAGGCCATCCGAAGGAAAAGAAGCGACCGAACAAGTAGCTCTTCAAATAGAGGACGAAGAAAAGGTCAACAATTGGAGGGAAGTCTTCATAGACTACTTCAAGTCCTAACGAACGCCCGAAAATGTGTTGTCTAGAGATCAGCTAATGAAACAAGCTTTGTCTTTCGCCTTCGTCAATGATACCCTATATAAGAGATCATTCGACCTCCTATGGTTAAGGTGCCTAGGGCCGAAGGAAGCAAAGATATTCGTCCAAAAAATACATGATGGACTTTGTGGCTCCCATCAGGTGGGTCCGAAGATGAAGCTGAAGATAAAAAGAATGGGTTACTATTGGCCTACGATGATTCAGGACTGTCTCGAATATGCGAAACAGTGTCACTCGTGCCAAATTCACGGGGATTTCATATACCAGCACCCAAATCCGCTGCACCCAAAAGTAGCCAGCTGACCATTCAAAATGTGGGAAACCGATATAATTGGCCCCATCGAACCGACGTCATCTAAAGGACATCGGTTTATATTGGCAACGATCGATTACTTCTCTAAGTGGGCAGAAGCAGTACCACTAAGCGAGATGAAGACGGAGAATATTCTCCACTTCTTCAAAACCTATGTCATCTATCGGTTCAGCACCCCGGGACGGATTATCTCGGATAATGGACCAGCTTACAGAAGCCATAAAATCAGCTGTTTCACATAGTATTATAAAATAGATTGGAGATACTCTTCAGTCTATAATTCTCTGGCTAATGGCCTAGCTGAAGCCTTCAACAAGACTTTGACCAAGATTATAAAAAAAAACAGTGTCCAAAAACAAAAAAGACTGGCATGAAAGGCTGCATGCAGCTCTCTAGGCATACCAAACAACGTCCAAGACGGCCACAAATACAACACCATACGCATTGGTGTTTGGCGCGGAAGCAGTGCTCCCACTAGAGATAGAACTACCCTCTTTACGAGTGGAAGTTCAAAACGAGCTGGCAGATGAAGAAAATACTCATCTCAGGCTCGAGGAGCTCGACACCTTCGATGAAACCCGCCTTATAGCACAACAAAATCTGGAGGCTTATAAGGTAGGGATGACACGGTCATATGAAAGATTGATCAGGCCGAGAATATTTCGCCAAGACGAACTCGTGCTAGTCGTCAAAAGACCAATGATCCCAAATCGTGTAAAACGGGGGAAGTTCGAGCCGAACTATGAGGGTCCGTACATCATAGACAAAGTCTACCAAGGTGGAGCCTACCTTCTCATGGATATGCATGGCGAAAGGCCGTTCCGGCCAATAAACGGTCGATTCCTCAAAAAGTAATAAGCTTGAAGAGTCATAACTTAGATCAATGATAGATGACGACGCTTATGTCTGCTCGCTATCTTCGTGAGTCAGAACTCTGAAAGTAGTACCAAAAAAGAAAAACTCCGTTGCCCCAAACATGGCGATAATAGACCAAAATGTCCCTAAACTAGTGCGTTCCCCTAAACACGGGAATAATAAACAGGAACGTCCCTAAACTAGCATTTTGCCCAAAACACGGTGATAATGGAACGAAAAGTCCTTAAACTAAAAACTCACCCCAAAATACGGCGATAATGGACCGTCATGTCCTTCAACTAATACATTTAGCCCTACGGTGGATCCCCATATTGATTACCGTATACAATCCATGGGTATAAATGATTCATAACTCTCCCAGGTCCTACATGATGCAGTCCTTCAAAAAAGATTGGGGCTTACAGCTAATGGTGCATTATCTTACGGGCCGCCTAAAAAAATAAGGTACGTCTACAAGAAAAATGGGCACGGATGAAAACACGAAAGGGCGTAGTGACTAAAAATAGGAGGACCAGCGACGAGCTAGTGAAAACCGGAAGGGCGCGAACTCGTAAAAAATGCACTTACAAAGTTCTCATGACTTTAGAAGGAGAAAACACCTGCGTGAGATCCTTACGACTCGTAAAGGAGCAACACACTTAGAAATCCACACGATTTATTAGGAGAAAATGAACTTATGAGATCCTTACGACCTGTGAGGAGAATATACCCTTTATAAGACCCTCACGGCTTATAGAATTCAAAAGCCTTAAGATACAGGGATTTGAACCTGTTCTTAAGCCACCAAAGCCCCACAAAACTTTTCCGCCCTACAAGTGGTCCAATATCGACTCTTGTATACAATCCACGAGTACGAACAAAATATGTTCCAATCGAGTTCCACCAATGGCGAGAAATATCCCCATATGGTGAACCACGCTTGTAAGTCCTCTCGACTTACATGGAGAAATACTCTTGTAAAATCCTTACGACTTATAAGAGAAAACACACTTAGGAATCTCCATGACTCCTAAGGAGAAAATACACCTACAAGATCCTCACGACTTGTAGGGAGAAATACCTTTATAAGACTCTTACGGCTCGTAAAGTCAAAAAGGCTTAGTCGACAGGATCCTAACTCTGCTTGCTAAGCCTCCTTTGTTCAAATCAACAAAGGCAAATGATAATTCGATCCTGGCAATATTCCAGTTGAAGTGATGCTGATGCCATGATTGGTATCAGATTCCAAACTTGCAATAAAAATACCAAGTAAAAATAAAAATGACATAGCCGAAATGATTGGGCACCGCGAAAAACAGCCGAAATGATTGGGTAATCGCGACTTTCGTGATATAAAATGCTGAAAAGATAGAGGATCGTGGAAATAAATAAAAATATATATAATAAAATAAAACTTTCCTGCCTTACAAGTAGGTCCATACTGACTCTTGTATACAATCCATGGGCACAAATGAAAGGGAACCATATTTTCCCACCAGGCTCCGTCAAAGGGAGAGCCATATCTTAACAGTACATTTACAACCTAAAGACTATCCCGACGTTCTTTCTCGGTGCAGACGCGACGTTAACACGGACTCAAGGGTCGAACAAAAGTGGAGTGATCCCGACGTTCCTTCTTGGTGCAGACGCGACGTCAACAAGGACCCAAGGATCGAACAAAAGTGGAGTAATGGCAAAATCCTAGCTCCAGATCGACGTTCCTTCTCATTCCGACAGGGTGCAGATGCCACATCAAGAAGGACCCAAGGGTCAAACAAAAATGGAGTGACGACAAAATTCTAACTCCAGATCTCAATGGCAACATCTACAGCCTAGATATTATCTTGACGTTCCTCCTCATTTCAGCAAGGTGCGGACGCAACTATCAAATGAAATTGGAGCAATGGCATATTCCTAGCTCCAGACCTCGATTGCGATACATACGGCATAGAGATCACACAGATATTTACCCTACTTCAGTAGAGAATTGGCGCTGCATCATTAAAGCAAAAATGAAGTGACGACATATTCCTAGTTTCGGGTCTTGACAGAAATACATATAAAGCCTAAAGACCATTGGAGATCATCCCACCCTAGAAAGGTGTGGTTATGACTCATCGGGGCTCCAAATTGAGCCTAACCTCATGTAAAAAGCTCTATGAAAAATACCCAACGCTTGTTCTTCTAATATTAATACGGATATTCCATCCTAAGAAGATTACTTGAAGACGTCTTGTCCAGCTTCAGAAGGGATCAGAGAGACGACAGTCGCGGGGATACTCGAATAGCAACCTAAGGAACTACATATCGAGGAATACATCAGCCAACGCGATGGTACGATGGACTTAAACTTAGTACCACAAACCTAACGGACCTTTGTCATAAAAGAATGGGGGTTATCTACATCCAACGTTAGGGCAAATTTGCCTGTAAACCTAAGCGAGGTAAACTAAAAACACTAAGAAATGAGTACATAAACTAGAAACTCCGAAATGAGTGAATAAATTAGAACTCCGAAATGAGTGAATAAAATATAAACTCCGAAATGAATAAATAAACTAATCCGTGCTGAGACAAGACATCAAAAGATAGAGAGGTGGAAGTATGAAATAAAATATATGTCTTTTATTCACAAACCAGAATGAGTAAAAGACACAATTAAAAAAGGGGAGAATACAACAAAAAAGGGGGGAAAGAAGTTTAAGACAGGGGACGATTCAATAAGCCAGCCAGATCATCACTTTTCTGACGGACTTCCGCCTCGAGCTCCATCAGCGCTGCGAGCTGAGCCCTTGCCTGTGCTTGTCGTTGTTGATATGAAGAAAATCGACTCTCAAGCTCCTTCTTGACAGTTTTATGAGTCTCAATCATTTCTTTCATAAAAGTGACAGTTTTATCGAGAACCGCCACCTCCATAGTTACTTCTTAGAGAACTCGCCAAATCTCATAGACCCGAATAGCTTTAGCTGTAAGTTGGGCCTGGAACTCCCCCAAAGTCTTCAAGGTTAGCTCCCTCTCCGAAAATTTCCGATCGAGCCTTTTCTTACAGGATCAGAGATTGGCAGCACAACAATCAATCCATTCATGCAATCTGTCCTTCATAGATGAGATGTCCAAAGGAAGGCATATATATTCAAGTCCATGAAGAGAAGTCTCCACTCGTCGGCAGTACTCAACCCAAGTACGCACCAGCGCCTCATCATGATAGGTAGCGAGGAAGCATTAGATTCAACAATAAATTCCTTTGTAATGATGGGAGTGCCGGTGCGGAGATCTTTGATAAGAACGGCTAGTGAATGCAGACTCTGCTTCGCCATCCTTTCAGACATGCATCTGGCATAAAGGCCCGTGGGCATACAAATATGGGACTCAAATGGAGTCAGGGTTGGCAGAACTGTGAAAATACATAAAAGGCCAGTCGCCTTTCCAAATTGGAAATAAGCAAAAAAGAATACCAGGACTAAGATGTCACTCACCCAAGGCCACAGAAGGCAAATTTGAGGGATCCCCGGGCACGTCCAGAACCTAGACTTCGTCATCAGCCTACAAGACCGTGGTTTAAAATAAGGGCACATTAGTGTCTCTCCAGAAAATATAATACAGAAGGCAAGAGAATACCAACCATGTCCGGAAGAAAGAATGATACGCTGGGGGTATCACATGCGGGGTCGCTATATTAAGTAGGCGTGCAAAAGTTTCTTCTAGGGAATGATCCACAATGGATGACACTAACTCCTACAATTCTGGAAATAAAAAAAAGAGGGGAAAGGTCAGACATATTGAAAGATCGTTAAACAGAAAGAAAGTAAGATATGGGATTACCTTCAATACTTCGTCCATCTTGGACTGAAGGGGTGGATGCCTCAAGAATATCCTCTACATCCTCTGGTGCACCACTGGTGACATCTACAGAGTCTGTAGTTAGTTTATGAACCTCCGCTGAAAGAACAAGAGCCATCACCAGAATCCCTGAGACATGCCGTGGGCTCGAAACTGCGCCCGTCGCAGAAGTTCCTGCAAAAGAAAAATGTATAAAGGCGAATGCAATAAAAGAACAATATAAACCATTTACTAAAAAGGATGCGAGAAAATATATATTGATACGCCAAGGATCCTAAATATAGACACTTCGAGCCGCTGCACTTTTCTTGTTAACTATGCTCACCGGGCTTCGATTGAAGATGGAGTTTTACCCACTTTCAGAGCAGTCTCGTCTTCGGCAGCGGCTGATATCGGCCGTTTTAGAGTCCTTTTTTCTGTCAGCATCAGTGGGGCTGCCGGTGACACAACAGGAACCGAATTAACATCATGGAAGTGTTGGATATAGTGCCCTCAAAGTCAATTATTGGATCGCAGGCACGTGATTGCAATGATTGCGGAGGACCTATACCGGTAGGACAGTCTTACCCGAGATGATAGTATGCTATCTGGTTTACCTTTATCAGTCATGTACAGGTTCAGGTGACTGATCACTGTTACACGTTGATAGAGCCCTTAGGATATTGCTTGACTACCAACAGTATGATGGCGATCATATACGTGAGAGTTGGGTAGTCTATAAGCATATCCTTAATAGTGGTCCCTAGTCGTGGGAGTTTCGAGACAGGGCATCGATACTCCGGAGTAGACTAGTGTATACAGTCGAGACCCCGACGAGGGGCGGTGGCCTGTCTCACAAGCCACTGGTGTCAGTTGGATCACCTAAGATGTATACAGGTGCTCATTGGGTTATGAGTACACCGGACAGGACTCGCCGGAAACCTGCTAGTTGGTATTATACCTATCGTCAGATAGCAGTTCCCTGGTGACATGTGTACAGGTTAGTTCATTGACCTGAGGTCGTCATTTGTCTCGTGTGAGTTCCCTCTGTGCTTTGATTTCTACCCTACCACGGCTCAAAGGAGTCGTGCAAACAGGTATTTTTTGGGTACAGTCCCGAGCCACATGGAGGCAAGTGAGCGGATCGGCAGGGGTTTCGTCTCTCTCGGTATTGGGGGTGAGATCGCGCTGTGTCTAAGAGAGCCATTACACATAGCCCTCGGCCGAGGCAGGAGATTTATTGGTAGGTATTTCAGTAGTATCTCAGGGTGTTTTTGGGCTACACTCTGACACGACTTATACCGCTATTGGGGGTCTGACGTTACCAGCCCCCTAGGCCGATATGCGATACTCATAGGCGAACGGACCAGACTGTATATACATTGTCACTGTTAGGCTCAGTAGGGTTCCAGGATGAGTTCGCTCATCGGCATCTCTTGAGGTCAGTACATGGGCAGCCGTTACGTACAGCTAGTGCCGCTGATGGCTTATGCTTAAACCCACTGCCAGGGTACTGACGAGTCATTAGAGTCCTCTACAGACAGTTTCCCAAGTTTGGGCGAAACATTGTAGAGGCCGTATGGTTTTATGGCAGTGTTCGGAAAATGCACGTGCGTTTACGCACGTGTCATATTTCGGGCAGATAATACTGGTAGGCTTTGGTTTAAGCCGGATCTGAGTATTATACTGTGTAGATATAATATCTTTGTCTTAGTTGCATTTGTATTCGGTCGTAATACAAATGCGGGTATGTTTATACTGTTACGGGGTTATCCTGAAATTCGTTTCGGGATCGCTTTTGGAAGTTGCCAGTTTCCAGTTTCCAGTTTTCTATCGCCCGTATTTAACATTCGGTTAAATACGGATTTATCTTTTCGTCTTGAGGGTGAGTCATAAGTGCGGAAGTTTCTAGAGGCTTCTAGAAGGTGGTGACTAGGCTTGTGAGTCATTAGTGCATTAATTGTTCAATTAATGTTTTGATGACTAGGTTTTTTGATTCAATGTATGCAATTAATGTTTGTGCAAGGTGTTATGATAAGTATCATATTGTTATGGTCACCCTCTCCACTACTACACTCACCTCCTCCTCACTTATATGTGGCCGGCCCCTCTTGTTGGAAGATGATTGATTTTTGGGAAAAAGAAAGGGTTGTTAAAATGAGAAGAGAGATCTAGTTCATATATATTTTCATATCTCATTTCATTCCAATCCAAAAAGGCAACTTCATTAACCGTTCGTCCATGACTTTGGACGAAGCGAGACAAAGTGTTCTACTCATTCTCTACATCAATCTTGGTCATCTCTTTTAACAAACTTGATGATCGAGTTGTCTTGGGTCAGAGACGGGAGCCCGTTTAAAGATCCGTTGACGTGGTGCCATCTGGACGAGCAAATCGGAGATCGATGAGATCGGAGCAGCCGCAACGGAGCGTGGGATGATGGTTAAAGAACGAAGGACTCGGATCGTTCGATATAACCTTTCTACCCTCTTTGTAGTTTGTTAGTTTAGCAATAATGGCAGATCCGGGTTATAGTATACGATAGCACCAGTTAAAAAGTTTTGTTCCGCATTTGGCGTCTGTTAGACGGCCGGGGCGCTACCGTAGACTTACTGAGGTATCAGAGCCTCACCATTAAGCTTTACTAACTTGTGCTAACACGTTTAAAATATCGATCGAACCGAATTTCAAAAACTACATTTTTCTGTACAAAAGTTTCTGTCGATTTTAAACTGGGTCTAAAAATTATTTTGCATATCACAGAAAACAAAGCAGGCTTTTTTAAGCAAACGGGAAAAATTTGATCACGTGATCCCACAAGACCGCCGCGGATCCGCGGTTAAAGCAAGGGTTTGACCGCGGAACCGCGGCCATTATGTGGGAATAGTGCATCAAAATTTTCCAGTGAGCTTTTTATGGTAAATTGTAGTTTTTGGTACTGTTCTTTTGGGCCCAGATTTTGTTACTGTACAGCAGATGTACGTGGGGCCCACTTCGGGAAGTTTAGTCGATCGAAATTTTAAACTTGTTAGTATGCAGTAATTACATTATATCTCCGACCGTGAATGTCATTCGAGCGGTAAACCGCGTCTGATTGCTATAGTTCTTTTAGACGGGTTTGCGAACGTGACATTCACGTTGATATTCTGTGTTGTGCTGTGATGTTGCGGATTTGTCGTGGTGGATAGCAGTGTGCAATGGTAGTGCAGTTTGGATTTATTTGTACATTTGATATTGCGGGGCGAGCGTCCAACATGTGGACTGCCGTCACTGCCTGTTTGTATAATATTCTTTTGGGGCACGACCGGGCTGAGGTCGATGTACCTGTTGTACATATTATTTATTTCTGTACTAGGTTTACCCCGCGACAGAGTGCACGGATAGCCGGGTTCTGGAGGGCAACGGTTCCGCATCTTATGACTTTGAAAGGCAGAGGGGCCTCACTCTAGAATTGGCAGACTATTCGCCGCACTCGTAGGGGGTACAGGTTGACCCAAGGAGGGGTGCTCAAGTTACCGGATTCCGTGAAGTGCTGGGTGGTCCATTCACTATGCTGTAGGGGGCTGCCTCGCTTCAGGTTTTGGCAGGTAACTTGCCGCACCCGTAGGGGTCTAGGTTTCATTGCACAGGCTATCCACACGACCAGGGGAACGTCGGGTTTCAGTAGCGGCTCTGTGAAACCCGGGGATCCCAGATTATCTGTATTGTTCTGTGATACTTCTTACTTTTCTGTAATGTTGCATATTATCACGCCTGGAGCGATTATTGTATATTGGTATATATACTATTAGATGTTGTATATGTTTTGCACCCGCGCTAGTCCAGTCCCCGCTCTGACGTTAGTTAAGTAACCTCACGGGTAATGACGAGACCCAGTGGTGAATGTGGATGGCATATACGTACATTTTATTTTCGTTCTTTTTTGGTGTGATTAATTGATGGGAATGCGTTGATTTTGATCAATGCAAAGAAAAAACAAACCTGTTTGGATGTCGTTGGAACAATTTAAAAAAAGTGTTATTACAAAGACGTTTCCCTTTGTTTTGCATAGTGGTATTCGGTGTGAATATCCTGCTCCTCATTCGACGAGGCAAGGGCCGATATCCCTTCACCGGGAATGACCCCTTGAGCAGAAGTTTGCGTCAGGGTAATAACTTCACTATAGTCGATTACAAGTTGCTTTGCATCGCGGTATTCAGTTGGAATATTCTGCACCTCATTCCACGAGGAAAGAGCCGAGATCCCTTCACCGGGAGTGACCTCTTTAGCAAAAGGTTTTCGCCACTATATTTTTATAAAAAGCTATCAGGTTCCTTCAGCGATATCAAGTTCACTACGTTAAAGGTTTTTCGCCAAAAACCAGCCGTAGCCCTCCGTCATTTCTTTTGGGTATTCAGTAGTATTCAAGCTATGTATTTTGACCTAACGCCAAGGCATAGTGTTTGGTAGCTGCTGGGTATTCATTTGTTGCATAGATAGATGAGTTGGTTTGGGACAGCCGTTCTGCCATTTTGACCTAACGCCAAGGGCATGCGCGGGTGGGTTCAAATTGACAAGATAGTGACGGATAGAACTTGGCATGTGACTTATGACATTTTGACTTAACGCCAAGGTCATAAGAGCATGGGGCAAAAATCATATCGGGAGTTTCTAAAGAAACTGAAACTTGCCAAGTATGCGCATACCTTCTGGAGTGTGAGTAACGTGAGTGGATTCCGTCACGTTATCATACGATGAGAGTTGGATCCCGATTCCCACTGATGAGTTGGTTTACTCTTCGGGTGATCCCGATTGATTCTTCTTTCAGGTTTGGAGGAGAATTTGACGGTACGGTAGGAGGTTTCCTGATTAGATAAAGTGATAACCATTCTGATCTAGGTTAGAGTGCACGCATAGTGTTTCTTTTCTCTCTCTCTTAGGCAGCGACCTTTGACCGACCTTAGACTATGACTCAGTGACCAAGTTGACCGAACCTTCTTAAAATACTGGCTTTTGGATTGTCTAAGTTTCATAAGTCATAGCCGCTCCTTCTTTCACCCTTTGCATTTCTCAGAACACCCCGTATTATTACGGACATCCACTTCCATTGGATAGATCCATCGTATGGTTATATACGAACTCGAAGGGACTTCTTCGAGGATGGATCCAGGTTCAGGAGAAAAAGAATTGGTTTATTCAGTTGTCTTTTATTATCACCTTCTCTCAGGTTGCGAGGGCTCCTTGGTTTAGGAGAGTACACCTATTACGCTTATTGGATAGTTTTCTTCCAAACCATAGGCAGGTGCCGAAAGGTAGGGAATGAAGAAAACCAATTAGCCTAAGTAGGGTGTACAGAAGGTAATATGTAAAGACAAAATAAAGGGATTAGAAAGAGGGCAAAGTAAATTGCGACTGCTATCATTCACGACCAAACCGCGTACTTCATCGCCACTCCTATTTCACCTTTCCTTTTTTCCCCAGTTCGGGAGAAATAGAATAAGGTATTATTCAGTTGTCTTTTATCATCACCTTCTCTCAGGTTACGAGTACTCCTTGGTTTAGGAGGGTATACCTATTATGCTTACTGGATAGTCTTCTTCCAAACCATAGGCTGGTGCCGAACGGTAGGGAAGGAAGAAAACCATTTAGCCTAACGATGATGTACAGAAGGTAACGACTAAAGACAAATAAAGGGATTTGGAGAGATGGCAATGAAATATACGGTTATAGTCATGAATTGGATTATGGAAGAGGCATTACTAGGAATACCAGGATACCCCTACGAAACATTTTCATGTTTCAGTGCATTGTTAAAGGAAAACTGATTTCCCGATTAGATACTTACTCCAGGGTATGTATTTACCAGGTTTCATTCTCATATCTGTATGGTTTTACAGATGATGAGTGGGAGTAAGTTATTAGGAATAAGGTGATCATCCTCATTATATCGGAATTCGTTGTAATTGGTGATATTTGAGGAAATCGCCTAGGTACAGTTTTAAAACCTACGACGCACAGGTTTTGAGTTATTCAACTCAGCGGACTTATACAGAGTATTGTATGTTGTCCAGTGTCCATCAGGATAAAGGGGTAGGTCCTCGTACTATGTTCTGTTTACTTATGACTTCTCTAGTTTTTAGACAAGTGTTTCGTAGAAATACAAGATCTAAGTTTTGAGAAGTTGTGGGTATAAGAATAAAGTAGAGGACAAGATATCGCAAGTATCGGGATTCTTCAAAGAGATCGAAGATGTAGATTCTTGTGATTAGTGTTCAGATGATAGTAATAGTTTTGAGAAACTTGTTTCTCTTTCAGATTGCTCATAATTGGATGGATTCCTAAGTTGAGTAATGCTGATTAGCCTCTTTCCATTAAGTAGATATGCACTGGAGACAGCTGCATGATTGAATCTGGTTCCAATTAAATAAGTGCCAAAGTTTCTATATTGGATATAGAATGGTTCATATCTTAACGATGTTAAGGTATGGGGAGTTGTCCGTCTTATGCTTAAAACCAGACTCTGGATAACTCAGGGCACGTTTCTGTAATGGCAGTTTGTGGGTTGACCCTGGCTATGACGAGGGTTGATTTTTTACCATCTGGAAGATCAATAGTGATATTGTTCTTGACTCGCCACAGTTTTAGTAAAGTGGATTTTTTCAGAAAACAGTAGTGGGAGTATGGTAGAACTGGAAGTGATTCCAGAACCGCAAACGATTACGGAAAATTTAATAGGACCTAAAGATTCAATCAGGTTCGACATTCCATTAGCCACTCCGCAGATATGGTGGGTAATCTCAGACACCCGAGAGGTACTTCGGTAGCCTCAAGGACGGTGACAGGGAGGTTCTTGTTTACCCAGACTTGACACTACTGCTGTTCCAGACTATGAGACCCGGCAGGAGGTTAAGTATAGCGTCGTTCTAAACTAGCTTTAGAAGTGCACGTATATATTATTCTGCCAGAGGGTTGTTGTGGTCAGTGGGAGCAGCGGAAGCATAGTGGGCAAGCAGCTTATGTCTATTTATAGACTTGAGCAGATATAGCGGAGATAGATCATCTATTTTTGATATGACAGTCATGGGTTTGACTTCATCAGAATAGGGGATGGATCTGTTAAGAAGGTAGTAGGGTGTGATGTCATGGTATTTGGATGACATACACAGAGTAGGAAGTAAAATTCATATACTACGATCGGTTGTACTGTGGTCGTCACACAGTTGTTTCTCCAGACAGGATATGGATATAATATATGACATTCTGGTTTCTAGATCTATGGTTTTAGATCTAGATTTGGGTAGTTTCCCAATGTGGGTACTTTGACAATATTCTGATAGTTTTTAGAATAGTTGACTCTTGGCATGGTGGTGTACCTGCAGGTGATAGAGTCACCCTCTCTAAAGGTGTCTTACAGACTAAAGGGGAGAGGGATGCGCATGATTGGCAGATCACTTGCTTAGGCAATTGAGTCAAATCGTGAGATGTCAAGTACCACACCAGATGTTCTTTTTGCACTAGATGCAATAAGTTTGTATTAATCCAATCCTGGAGAAACATAAGGAAGCAGTTTTAGAACATAAGTGCATGTTCTACGGATTTGATGACGGCAGCCTCCTTCGGGAGACGATTATCATTCCAGGCTTCAAAGGTGATATGGATGACAGAGTGATTGTCAGAGTTATAGTTTTCCCTCTGACGAGGGACAATATTATGGACATGTGGTCCAAGAGGATACTGTGGGAGGCATGGTGCAGGATACTGATTAGGTTAAGTGATCGATACAGTCTAAGAAGTTTGGATTTAGAGTTCATTTATGAACTAGGTCCCATCAGATATCCAGACATATTCTAAAACAGGTTTTACTCAATTCGGGAGATGGCTTTCTCCGCGAACTTGAGATTAAGAGAGATATAGAAAGAAACATCAGGGCGGATCCACTCACTGAGGCTATTTCTCGAACACAATAGTTTTACAAACGGGCTTTGTGAAACTGATTAGTAGAGGAGTTGGATGTTCGGTTTCACACGGGCTGTGAGTATGCGACATCGCAATAATTAGCCTTAAGTGCAAGTGGGAGATTGTTGGATATAGTGCCCTCAAAGTCAATTATTGGATCGCAGGCACGCGATTGCAATGATTGCGGAGGACCTATACCGGTAGGACAGTCTTACTCGAGATGATAGTATGCTATCTGGTTTACCTTTATCAGTCGTGTACAGGTTCAGGTGACTGATCACTGTTACACGTTGATAGAGCCCTTAGGATCTTGCTTGACTACCAACAGTATGATGGCGATCATATACGTGAGAGTTGGGTAGTCTATAAGCATATCCTTAATAGTGGTCCCTAGTCGTAGGAGTTTCGAGACAGGGCATCGATACTCCGGAGTAGACTAGTGTATACAGTCGAGACCCCGACGAGGGGCGGTGGCTGGTCTCACAAGCCACTGGTGTCAGTTGGATCACCTAAGATGTATACAGGTGCTCATTGGGTTATGAGTACACCGGACAGGACTCGCCGGGAACCTGCTAGTTGGTATTATACCTATCGTCAGATAGCAGTTCCCTGGTGATATGTGTACAGGTTAGTTCATCGACCTGAGGTCGTCATTTGTCTCGCGTGAGTTCCCACTGTGCTTTGATTTCTATCCTACCACGGCTCAAAGGAGTCGTGCAAACAGGTATTTTTTGGGTACAGTCCCGAGCCACATGGAGGCAAGTGAGCGGATCGGCAGGGGTTTCGTCTCTCCCGGTATTGGGGGTGAGATCGCACTGTGTCTAGGAGAGCCATTACACATAGCCCTCGGCCGAGGCAGGAGATTTACTTGTAGGTACTCTAGTAATATCTCAGGGTGTTTTTAGGCTACACCTCGACATGACTTATACCGCTATTGGGGGTCTGACGTTACCAGCCCCTAGGCCGATATGCGATACTCATAGGCGAACGGACCGGATTGTATATACATTGTCACTGTTAGGCTCAGTAGGGTTCCAGGATGAGTTCGCTCATCGGCATCCCTTGAGGTCAGTACATGGGCAGCCGTTACGCACAGCTAGTGCCGCTGACGGCTTGTGGTTAAACCCACTGCCAGGGTACTGACGAGTCATTAGAGTCCCCCATAGACAGTTTCCTAAGTTCGGGCGAAACGTTGTATAGGCCGTATGGTTTTATGGCAGGGTTCGAAAAATGCACGTGCGTTTGCGCACGTGTCATATTTCGGGCAGATATAATACTGGTAGGCTTTGGTTTAAGCCGGATCCGAGTATTATACTGTGTAGATATAATATCTTTGTCTCAGTTGCATTTGTATTCGGTCGTAATACAAATGCGGGTATGTTTATACTGTTACGGTGTTATCCTGAAATTCGTTTTGGGATCGCTTTTGGAAGTTGCCAGTTTCCAGTTTTCTATCGCCCGTATTTAACATTCGGTTAAATACGGATTTATCTTTTCGTCTTGAGGGTGAGTCATGAGTGTGGAAGTTTCTGGAGGCTTCTAGAAGGTGGTGACTAGGTTTGTGAGTCATTAGTGCATTAATTGTTCAATTAATGTTTTGATGACTAGGTTTTTTGATTCAATGTATGCAATTAATATTTGTGCAAGGTGTTATGATAAGTATCATATTGTTATGGTCACCCTCTCCACTCCTACACTCACCTCCTCCTCACTTATATGTGGCCGGCCCCTCTTGTTGGAAGATGATTGATTTTTGGGAAAAAGAAAGGGTTGTTAAAATGAGAAGAGCGATCTAGTTCATATATATTTTCATATCTCATTTCATTCCAATCCAAAAAGGCAACTTCATTAACCGTTCGTCCATGACTTTGGACGAAGCGAGACAAAGTGTTCTACTCATTCTCTACATCAATCTTGGTCATCTCTTTTAGCAAACTTGATGACCGAGTTGCCTCGGGTCAGAGGTGGGAGCCCGTTTAAAGATCCGTTGACGTGGTGCCATCTGGACGAGCAGATCGGAGATCGACGAGATCGGAGCAGCCGCAACGGAGCGTGGGATGATGGTTAAAGAACGAAGGACTCAGATCGTTCGGTATAACCTTTCTACCCTCTTTGTAGTTTGTTAGTTTAGCAATAATGGCAGATCTGGGTTATAGTATACGATAGCGCCAGTTAAAAAGTTTTGTTCCATATTTGGCGTCTGTTAGACGGCCGGGGCACTACCGTAGACTTACAGGAAGGGAGGAAAGCCTCCCTCTTTAGGGTGCACGTTTTCGGTCTCATCCTGTGATCGATTGAGGGCTTCGGCCAACTGAGCGGCCTCCTCGGCAGATGTATCCGAAAAAGGACACCATCTTCTGGTTCTCGTCATCACTGACGAGAAGCTCAGGCTCGAGCAAGGTGTCGATTAAACGCACAACAGACCTCTTTCTCTTTTTGGGGCTTGAGCTAACGCTTACAGAAGAGCTCTTCCTTCCCCTTGGCACCTTCGGACGGTGTTGTCCGATTTCATTTTCGGGTTTCGACTTTGGTAACGCTGTATCATGTGTAGTATTCGGAACCCCTACGCTGGGTTTAGTGCGAACTGGCATACCGGCAATACGGGGGGTTGATGCCATTCGAGAAGCTTTCGGAATAACTACTGCATCGCAGTATCTCAAAGGGGGACGAACGACCGTTCGTGGTTGCAGCGGAACGTCGACAGCTTGGGTAGGCACAGAGGCCCTGTGCTCGAGAAGCACCCTTCTCTCTTCTATAATGATCGGATTTATCATGTGACGATATTGGCCCTTGAAAGGTCCCACATGGCTCGGAATGTAATCAGGCTCGGGGATCATGAAGAGAGAGCCGGTGTTCAGATTATAAAATGATGAATAGCGGCACGAGTAATCTCCAGCGAGGGAGCATGCTCGACCAAAAATGCCTCAAGGGGCACACCCTGGTTATAACCAAACTGTTGGCCAAAACGGTGCGGATTATATTGAAAGGTTTGTTTAGCACCCTATGAAGAGTTTTGAAGCATCACATGACCCAAAGTTTAAATTTTTATGGTGCTAAACGAACATGCAAAGGAATCGATCCTAGAAAATTAGGGTTTCGAAATATAAAGCGAACTAATCTAGGGTTTCGAGACTACAACCTTTGTAGCTCCCTTTCGCTGGACTCCTTGGTCTCTAGGGTGTTGAACGGAGGTCCTCTTGAAGTCCTCTTGTGTCCACAACGATCCACCACGGAGATCTCCGTCCAAGCTCGCAACTTCGCAAAACCGAAGAGAACACTCTAAACAAAACGGCTAAGCTTGTGTAGAATGAAGTTGTGGTTAAGTTTCTCACTTCAAAAACCTTTCTTTAAGTGGTGTTTGCTCACTAGAAAAGACTAGAGAGCAAAAGAGAAAGAGGAAGAAGATGGTGGCAATTTTTTTAACAAGAGGTAAAAAAAATAACTCATGAGAAGAAAAAGAAATATATCAATATATATTTTATTTCTTCTCACTATGAACCATGGTTAAAGTGATGGAGACATTATTTAACTTGAGTTTTAAATGATAAAGAGAAGGATAACCCTAGGTTAGTGGTAGTTGAGCATGGTTAGGTCAAAGGAAGAATGTAGAAGCAAGAATGATTATCCTTTCCTTTTCATTTTCTTTTAAATCCAAAATCAAATAATAATCCATTATATAATCCATGGTGTGAGTCTTATATTGCCACCATTTCCATATGCTAACAACCATGATGGATGAGTGTATGTATGTGTGCATGTATGCACATCCACATGTGCATGAAACTAGCATGAAAGAAAGAAAGAAAAGCACACATGCATGCACACATCCATCATCCAAGAAAAGGTTTTAAGTGAGAAAACTAATGGTTAAATGATAAATCAACACTTGATTTATCAATCCGGTCATATCTCATATGACCCCACCAAAAGTAGTTCACCCGATCAATGTTCGGTATCATATACGCACATTTCAATCGGGTGCATGCGCATATCGCATATGCGCACCACAACGTTTCGCCTGGACTGGGTAACTCCTTTGTGGGACTCTAAGACTCGTCAATACGCCGGCAGAGGGTGATGATCATATCAAATACCCTCAAGCCGCAAGCGGTCAGCTAAACGTAACGGCCACCCGGGTATTGAGCGATCAGAAGACAACAAGCGAACCTGCTACAACTCCCGTCGAGCCATCCGGCAACACTACCGTACAGTCCGGTCTCTTCGTCAGATATGCTGCATATCGAGCCTAGGGATGGTCACGTCGATCCCAATAACTCAATAAGTCGTGCCGGTGAATGGTCTATAACAGATCGAGAAACTACTGATAACACTTATCAGCAAATCTCAGCAGCCCTGGCCAGGGACTTGCTGTTATAACCAGTCGGGCACAGCACAGCATCAACTCCCAATACCGGGAGAGACGAAACCCCTCCTATCGCTCATCGTCTTCGTGTGTCTCGGGACTGTACCCAACGGCCACCTGTTTGCACGACTCAGTAGAGCCGTGGTAGGGTGGCAATCACAGTACAGTGGGAGAACACACAAGACTCCATGACGATCTCGGGTCTACAGACTAACCTGTACCAGTGTCACCTGAGAACTGCTATCCGACGATAGATATAATTCCATATAGGAGTTCTCGGTGAGTCCGTCCAGTGTACTCAGTCACCACTGAGCACCCGTATGTGATCTTGATGTCAAACATCGATGAATGTGGGAACATCCATCGCCCATCGTATGGGTCTAGTATCATATACGCTAGTCTACTCTGGTATATCAATACCCCGTCTCGATATACCTATGACTAGGGACGTTCCAAGATATGCTCATAGACTACAGATGTCCCACTAGTATGATCTCCATCATAATCAGAGTAGTCAAGCCGATATCCTCAGGGCTTTATCAGCATGTATGAATGAATAAAAGCATGATCAAATCAACATGTCAGATAAAGAAGAACCAGATAGCATACTATCATGTCGAGCAAGAATGCAAACTGAATATATATACATGTATAGATACATCCACTATCACATAATGGCCTCTAGGGCATACATATATCCAACAATCTCCCACTTGCACTAAGGCCAGTTATTGGCGTATCTCATACCCAACATCTCAAAAAGTCGCTCATGCTGTGGCTGAGGGAGGGCCTTGGTGAGTGGATCCGCGGCATTGTTCTTTGTATCTACTCTCTTAATCTCGATCTCGCGGCGATCTACAATCTCCCGGATCAAATGAAAGCGTCTCAGGATATGTCTGGACCGCTGATGGGATCTGGGCTCCTTGGCTAACGCCATCGCCCCATTATTGTCACAATACAAAGGTATTGAATCAATAATGGTTGGAACTACTCCTAGCTCCGAGACGAACTTCTTCATCCAGACGGCTTCCTTGGCGGCATCATTTGCAGCAATGTACTCAGCTTCCATCGTAGAGTTTGCAACGGTATCTTGTTTGGAACTCTTCCAACTTACCGCCCCTCCATTGAGGGTAAATACAAACCCTGAGATAGATTTGCTGTCATCCTTATCGCTCTGGAAGCTCGAATCGGTAAAGGCCTCCATTTGGAGATCTGTATTACCATATACCAAGAACAATTCTTTAGTCCTTCGTAAGTACTTAAGAATGTTCTTCACAGCTGTCCAGTAGTTCTCCCCTGGGTTGGATTGATACCTGCTTACAACACTAAGTGCATAAGCTACATCTGGGCGTGTACATAACATCGCATACATTATAGACCCTACTGCCGAAGCATAAGGTATAATGCTCATGCGAGCTCTCTCTTCATCGGTCTTTGGACAAGAATCCTTGGAGAGAGTGACTCCATGGCAAGCGGGTAAGGCACCCCGCTTGGAGTCTTCCATACTAAACCTCTTTAGGATGGTGTTGATGTACCTGGTTTGGGACAATCCCAATAACTTTTTGGATCTATCCCTATAGATCCTTATGCCCAGGATGTATGTGGCATCACCCAGGTCCTTCATAGAGAACCTTAGTGATAAGAATGATTTGACCGACTGTAGCATAGGAATATCATTTCCTATCAGAAGAATATCATCCACGTACAATACGAGGAATGTGACAGCTCTTCCTACAGCCTTCTTATAAACACAAGGTTCATCTGGATTTTTGATGAAATCAAACTCTTTGATAACATCATCGAAACAGATGTTCCAACTCCGAGATGCCTGCTTTAACCCATATATGGATTTAAGCAATCTACATGCTTTCTCGCTGCTCCCATTGTCAATGAAGCCCTCTGGCTGATCCATATAAACGCATTCTTCTAAATCTCCATTTAGAAATGCTGTTTTAACGTCCATCTGCCAGATTTCATAGTCGCAGTAAGCAGCAATAGCAAGTAGGATCCGAATGGATTTAAGCATGGCTACGGGCGAAAAAGTTTCGTCATAGTCCAAACCTGGTCTTTGACGAAAACCTTTCGCCACAAGCCTTGCCTTATAGGTCTTTACCTGCCCATCCACACCAATCTTTCTTTTAAAGATCTATTTGCACCCTACAGGTTTTACCCCAGGGGGTACAACGTCCAAAGTCCATACTTTGTTGGTGTACATAGACTCCATTTCGGATCTCATGGCATCCAGCCATTTCATAGAGTCACCACTCGTGATAGCTTGCTGAAAACTGGTAGGATCATCATCATCCATGATGCAATCTTCTCCGTTACCATCAATGAGGAAACCGTAGTACCTCTCCGGTGGGCGAGAAGTCCTACCAGACCTACGGAGTGGCCGAGGTTCTTCAGTTTCTGTTGCAACAGCCGGTTCAACCGAATCGTCATTTGTAGTTTGTGTCTCCAGAACTTCTTCTAGATCTACCACCTTGCCATCATCTTTATCTGTGAAAAACTCTTTTTCCAAGAATGTGGCATACTGAGAAACAAACACTTTTTGTTCCTCTTTGTGGTAGAACAGATATCCATAAGAATTCTTTGGATATCCCACAAAGTTACACATGACTGACCGTGTCTCGAGTTTGTCCGGATTCTGCTTTTTAACATAGGCCGGGCAACCCCAAATCTTAATTCTCTTAAGAGATGGTCTCTTCCCATTACATATCTCATATGGCGTGGTAGACACGGCTTTGGTTGGAACCCTGTGTAACACCCGAGCCCAATAATACTATTTCTGGTACTAGTTGAATGTTAGACATTGCTCCTTTCAATTATCTTGTTTGTTTGGTGCTAGTTGCTAAATTTTAACCGGCTAAGTCATTTTCGCCTATAACAAATTTTAACACCTAAAATGAAATTAAAAATATCCATGTTGGCCTACTCGTCACCACTAGTCGCGTGGTAGCGTCCGCGCGTCGAGATTTCATCCCGTTCGGCAAAACGGGCAAGTTTGGACGGCGCGTGCAAGTGTCCGACTTGGGGGCATGCATTTTAGTCATAAAACATCTCATTTCAAAATTTGGAACTCGCTTAAAATTCTATAATTTGAATTTGAAACATTTGGGCGCAACCCGGGCGCGATTTGGAAATGTTTCATTTAGCGCCGAAATGCCTATTTAATTAAATATATTAAAACTATATAATATATATTACTGTTATATCTTAACGTATAAATCCTTTTAAATCTTTTAAAAATTTACCACGAGATTTCCCCCAGCCAATCACGAGAGATATATAATCTCTCGTGGGCCCCTCCTCTCTCTCTCTCCCTCTCCGCCTCTCTATCTCTCTCTCCTAAAATCTCTCTCTCCCTCTCTCCTATAACTCTCTCTCTCTCTCTATTTTATATTTCCCAACTGTTCCTCGTTCTCAACCCCACGAGAAACCTCGCCCGAGAACCCTACGAACCCCCAGCAAACCCTAGCCATCTCGTCGCCGTCGCCGCCGCAGTCCCCGCGCCGACGAGACCACCACCTTCATCCTCGCCTACACAGCCTCGACCGCACCCCGTTCCTCCTTTTCCCTCCTTCAGCGCCTGCACCCGACGCCACCGCCACCTGCGCGCTGTGCTGCTGTCATCGCCGCCTCCCATCGCCGACGACGCCAGAGTCTTCCTCCCTTCACCCTTGTCCCGACCTCCTCATCTTCCTCCTCCTTCCCTCGCCAGGCTGCAACAGAACCCGACGCCGAACCCTAGCACTTCTCCAGTCGCCGGGAAAGCCGCCGTCGACCCTCCTCGTCGTTGCCAGAGCCACCGCCGACCACCTCCTTCTCCCCCTGCAACCCAGACCAGGCCAGGACCTCCTCTACTCACCGCACCATCCCTTTCCAGCGACCCCAGCAACTTTCAGCCTAGGCTGCCGCCGTCGCTGCCTCGCCGGCGCCCCACCGCCGTCGAACCCGTCACGGGTGCCACCTTTGCCATCCCTGTAAGCATCTCTTTACTTTCTCCATTTGTGTTAACCCCTCGCTGGTCGTTCGTGTCCATGTGTCGTATTTTGCTAATTCGTCGCTGTTTTGACATTTCGCCGGATTCCGGCCGTGCCGACGACTTGACCCGACTCTCCAGCGAAGTACTCTGGTCCGTGTGGTTCCGCTGTTCGTTGTTTGGACTCGATCTGTGGCCCGTGCATCCGTCGCGTGTTTTCCTCCGACGTTGCGTTCGTGTTTTTCGGTTTGCGAAACCGTCGATGCAAGATTTCTTGCTACATGCTACGTTAAACTAATTAAGTGTTTGACTCATAAAACTTGCAATATTAACTAAGTATAGTTACTTGTCTCATTGGACGAAATATGATATACATCATAATACTGCCACCTAAATCGTATTTTGCCACCATAACCTTAATAACAACTACCTGTTAATCATTTTGTTATTTAAAGGTCGATAGCCGTACACATGTATCTTCATTAATTTTCTGTTATTAATATTGCGCTACCCTGTGATTAGTGCACCCCACGGGTGCCCGAACCTGTTAATATAATACAACTGCACCATATTCATGCACCATTGTGATTAAATGAACTGTTATTGTTATTTACTTTATTTCCTGCTGTTGTTCCTTATTCGACTTTATACCTGTTGTGAGCACACCCTCGATTGCGTCACATATTGGCCCGACCTTGATACACATGACATACATACATACCGATGCACCGGACATGGTACCCTTTACCTACTAACTCGACCTGTTGTACCATGGCCTGACCTGTTACCCGATCTCATGCCTAATGCCAACAAACCTGACTTGGGGTCCTCATGGACCATTCCTGTTGTCTATCCAGACAAACCTGACCTGTTACCTGATCCCGTGTTGGCATTAGTCCTTGATTACTGAATACCTGACCTGACATACATAACTTGGGGGTATGGGGAAATCAAAGGTGAAACCGACTTGTAACTCAACAGTTCGATACCTGTTCTGATCAGTCTTACGGGCTTGGCCAGCCCCGGAGTGATGATGCTGACATCACTCGCCCATCCTGCTACTTGTTACTGCCTAGCGGCACGTCTCGGATTCAGTCCCGAGAATCTTGACCGTGGTCCCGGGCACGCACGGGATACTATTGAGTTACATCGACGAGTCACCAATTGATTTCAAAGACTTTAGAGTAGAAACCTGATAGGACAGTTTAGATACCACTGCACATTACCCTGCACTGTTATTTCATAGTACTGCTTTATTCATGTTCATCCCTGCATTGCTTATTACCATGTTCATATTATATTATTGGTTGACATGACGCGCTGACGTCTGGGTTTTGCATGGCCCAGATTCCTTACCACTGCCGAAGACCGAGCAGGAGTACTTCAGCCAGCAGGCTGATCTGTGAGTCCTATAGTGATTAGTTCATTTATTTCATTTCATTTCCAGATGTGAGCCCGCATTATGGGACGTACTATTTATTTATTGTATTGGATCATTTGCTTCCGCACTTACTGTTTATTGACTCTTGTTATTATGGATTTGGACATGTGTTAGATTAGTCATTATCTTGTTCTTGATATCTCTACAGCCGTAATGTGACTGTGGATGGATACTTCCTACCCACAGGTAGCATGGTTGGCTATGTCGCGTGCCCAAATCTTGCGTACTCTGGGAAGCGGGGCGTGACACCCTGTTTAGCAGAAACGCTGCAGTCTCCAATGCATGCCCCCAAAACGAGACTGGTAACTCAGCGTCACTCATCATGGACCGGACCATATCTAATAGGGTCCTATTCCGTCGTTCTGACACACCGTTGTGCTGTGGTGTGTAAGGAGGAGTGAGCTGAGAGAGAATCCCATTCTCTTTTAGGAAGTTTGCAAATTCTGTACTGAGATACTCTCCACCTCGATCTGATCGAAGCATCTTAATACTCAAGCCGGTTTGTTTTTCTACTTCTTGTTTATATTCAACGAATTTCTCGAAAGCGTCGGACTTGTGCTTTAATAAAAATACATGACCGAATCTTGAGAAATCGTCGGTGAATGTAATGAAGTATGAAAAACCGCCTCTAGCCTGTGTAGACATTGGCCCACATACATCACTATGTATGAGGCCAAGGAGCTGAGTAGCTCTTTCTCCGTGTCCGGCAAACGGAGTTTTGGTCATTTTACCCTTGATACAAGACTGGCAAGTCGCATAAGATTTATATACAAAAGAGTTTAAATATCCATTTTTATGTAACTTGTTTAGTCTTGTTTCGTTAATATGACCAAGTCTACAATGCCAAAGAAAAGCTTCATTTAATTCTGAAAGTTTTCTTTTATTAGTGTGTTGTATACTGAAAACTGTGTGTTGATTTAGGACATATATTCCGTTATTAAGCGTACCATACCCAACCAACATTTGATTTAGGTGAATGTTCATAACATTGTTCTGCAACACAAAATTATATCCTTCATTGTCCAACAAAGAAACGGATATTATATTACATAGCATACTTGGTACAAAATAACATGGATTCAAAATCAAAATACATCCAGATGGCAACCCCAAGTGATACTCTCCCACTGCGACTGTATGTACATTGGAACCATTTCCAACGCGGAGAGTATGGTCACCTGTCTTCAAAAACTTGCTATTTCTCAGTCCCTGCATAGAATTGCAAATGTGAGAACCTGAACCGGTATCCAATACCCAGGAAGCAGAGTTTATAGAAAAACAGTTTTCAGTCACAAACGCACCTGAAGCAGAAGCATCACCATGCTTCTTCTTGAGACTTAAGTACTCCGTGCAATTGCGCTTCCAGTGTCCTGTCTTGTGGCAATGGAAACATTCGCCCTTCCCTGAGTCTCCAGACTTGGACTTTCCCTTTCCCTTCACCTTTTTAACTCTCCCTTTAGGATTAGTGGGTTTCTTCTTTTTCTTTCCCTTGGCCTTGGCTTTCGGGCGAGAAGAGGAAGACTGTCCAATAGTCATAACGGGAGTTTTTGCTAACTTCATAGTGCTCTCTGCACTCCTTAACATATTAAGGAGTTCAGGGAGGTCCTTCTCCATGCCATGCATGTTGAAGTTCATTATGAACTGAGCAAAGGTGGAGGGGAGGGACTGCAGAATAATATCTATATATTGTTCATTGTCCATCGTCCATCCAAGGTCCTCAAGCTCTTCTATAAGAGCTATCATCTTCAGAACATGGTCTCCTACTGGTGTGCCAGGGGCCATTCGCATCTGAAACAATTTCTTTGATGCTTCGTATCGGGATTGCTCCCTATACAACTCCTTTGTATGGAGCAATATACCGTGAATGTCCATGTCCTCGTGCTGCTTTTGATGTGTGTTATCCATCGATGCAAGCGCGAGGCATGTGGCCGTGGCACAGTCAGCGTCCCATGTCTTGCGGACTTCAATGTCCGCAACTGAGGATTTTGGACCAGGGACGGGCGGGGCTGAAGCCGTGAGGACATATGATACTTTATCATAAGTCAAGGCGATTTTTAGATTCCTCAGCCAGTCTTTATAGTTGGTCCCATTCAGTTTGTTTTTATCTAGTAGAAGCTTAAGTCCAGTCATTGGTATCTGCCATTAAGAGAGAGAAAAGAATACACTCAGCGAAAGCTCTTGCACAGATTAGATTGGTTTATTATCTTGTCTAATCGATATTTCCCACTGCTTTTTATCAAGTTTTTCTTTCAAACCTTGAAAAGAAAAACTAGCCAGGATTAATTACAGTCTACAACTTCGCTAACCGTTCAGCCAGGCCAGTGTCGGTACTTTGAGGGAGGTTCCCCGTGCTTTCGCACGGACCTAATTAGAGTAAACCTCGTTTTTCCAGAGGCGGAGCCCCGTTAACACCTTTCTAGACACCTAATGAGTTAGCTAATTGTAAACTGTAAAACTCTCCTAGGAGCAACTATTGCCCACAGTGGGATCGGGATCCAACCATCTCATGGAAGGTATGCAATCTCATTGCAAATTTCAACACTTGAAATTCCCGATGTAATTTTTACCCCTAGTACTTATGACCTTAACTATGGTCAACAAATCATAAGTACCAGTCAAGTTCTACCCGTCATTTCTTGATCAATTAGACCCACCCATATGACCCTTAACTATGGTCAACAAAGTCGCATGAATGTCCTAATTAATCTGCATCATATGCAGTGTAGGAAGACATCACTTAGCTACCGTACACTACGCCTTAACTAAAGTCAACAAACGTAGCACGAATACTAAGTACTCTACTTCCTAAAATGACGGAGGGTTGCGAATGATTTTTAAGAAAATCTTTAACGCTTTGAACTTGATATCGTTGTAGAATCAAACAGTTTTCAAAAGGAGTGGCTTAAGCTCCGCAGTTTTGAAATGTAGCTTTTTCATAAATAGCCGAGTAGTTTTTAAATCCGATTCTACAACATCTTTTTAGGTTTATTTTCTTTACATTAATCACATTAATGTAATCCCATCATTTAAGTCCTAAAGCCAATCACAGAAAAGAAACGAAAATAACACGTACGCTTATGCCATCCGCATTCGCCGCAATATTCCGTTATGCACCGTTAGGTTACTTAACTAACGGCATACCGGGACGGGACTAGCGCGGGTGTAAAACATAAGCAACGTCTACTATATATCATATATATATAATATGTCATTCGTCTCAGATATCACAGAACACAGGCAGCAGAAACATAGATATAACGTAGGATATCCTAGGACGTCCGTATTTAGTATTTAGCCAGAATAAAAAATACGGATTCCACAGTCGCGATGAATAGCCAAGCCCACACTCTGGACCCCTACGAGAGCGGCAAGTGACCCTACCAATTCTGGAGTTTAGGAGACCCGGTCTCGACTCCTCGAGATGGCCTCCCACTGAACCCCAGAACCCGGTCACCTGTGCTCCCCTCATTGGGTCCATCCTAATGCGGAAAAGTAAATAATATACAACACTGGTGACACAACCTCAACCTGGAAGTGCCCCAAATAAAAGAATATTACATTACATTTGAATTTACATGAATGAAAATATAAAACTCTCATCTCACAAAAACCCCCCGGCTATTCGATCGCGACAATCCTGCACATCATATCTCAGCAACACATAATATCACATATCATCAACGTAAGTAAGTATGCGTACCCCGATTGTCGTTGATGTATAGCAACGAAACCGGCGATATCGAACATACTACACTTACGGTCACAGAAAAGAAAGTGTAAAACTACAATATTTGGAATCCAGATTCTCTTTAGACATCATAAATGCGAAATATCACATATTTCGTATTTCATGCCTAAACTCTATGAATTCCACATATTGTATCACATTCCAGACAAACAGACAGTATTAAAGTTTTCGAACGAACGATCAAATACCCAAGATTCACTAAAGCTCAACACTTGAGCAGGGTTCAAAAATCCGGAGTGTGACACAGAAGTAGCGGTCCAGCCGTAGAAGGGTCAAGCCAACGCCTCACATGTGGCACGCCGTACTGCCCCAAACCCTAAGGTTCAAAGGGCAGTTCGAGACGGTCACATAATCGAGTTAAGGTTTGTTGTCTTCTAGAGGGACCACCGCAAAAAGACTTGCACGTATCTCCAAAGTATTTAAACCCCGTGAATAGTGAGTAAATGATACTCGTTCAAACACTTCAATACTTTCTAATTTACCCGGAAAAGCTACGAAATGAAAATCCCGATCGAATTGACGAGTCCAAAACCATCTCCAGAATTTTTCAAAACCAAATACAGATTAAAAATATCCAAAAATTTATACAAGCAGATTCATGAATTACTGTATAAAAGTATCCATCAATTCATATATACGGCCGCGGAACCGCGGCCTAAGCAAGCTTAGGCCGCGTTTCCGCGGTGGGATTCACTGTTCATGGAATAATTTTTGTACCGGAATCCTTATTTTTTCCTGCTGTATTTTTTACATATTTTTAATTCTGAAAAATGTCAATTTTTAGAAAATTTCCAGAGAGCACCCTAAAAAGTCGTATTTCGGTTCGATCGGAGTTTTAACTTCATAAAAAGGTCGCCTAATGTTCTAGGTCGGCTCTGATACCAATGAAAGGTTTGTTTAGCACCCTATGAAGAGTTTTGAAGCATCACATGACCCAAAGTTTAAATTTTTATGGTGCTAAACGAACATGCAAAGGAATCGATCCTAGAAAATTAGGGTTTCGAAATATAAAGCGAACTAATCTAGGGTTTCGAGACTACAACTTTTGTAGCTCCCTTTCGCTGGACTCCTTGGTCTCTAGGGTGTTGAACGGAGGTCCTCTTGAAGTCCTCTTATGTCCACAACGATCCACCACGGAGATCTCCGTCCAAGCTCGCAACTTCGCAAAACCGAAGAGAACACTCTAAACAAAACGGCTAAGCTTGTGTAGAATGAAGTTGTGATTAAGTTTCTCACTTCAAAAACCTTTCTTTAAGTGGTGTTTGCTCACTAGAAAAGACTAGAGAGCAAAAGAGAAAGAGGAAGAAGATGGTGGCAATTTTTTTAACAAGAGGTAAAAAAAATAACTCATGAGAAGAAAAAGAAATATATCAATATATATTTTATTTCTTCTCACTATGAACCATGGTTAAAGTGATGGAGACATTATTTAACTTGAGTTTTAAATGATAAAGAGAAGGATAACCCTAGGTTAGTGGTAGTTGAGCATGGTTAGGTCAAAGGAAGAATGTAGAAGCAAGAATGATTATCCTTTCCTTTTCATTTTCTTTTAAATCCAAAATCAAATAATAATCCATTATATAATCCATGGTGTGAGTCTTATATTGCCACCATTTCCATATGCTAACAACCATGATGGATGAGTGTATGTATGTGTGCATGTATGCACATCCACATGTGCATGAAACTAGCATGAAAGAAAGAAAGAAAAGCACACATGCATGCACACATCCATCATCCAAGAAAAGGTTTTAAGTGAGAAAACTAATGGTTAAATGATAAATCAACACTTGATTTATCAATCCGGTCATATCTCATATGACCCCACCAAAAGTAGTTCACCCGATCAATGTTCGGTATCATATACGCACATTTCAATCGGGTGCATGCGCATATCGCATACGCGCACCACAACGTTTCGCCTGGACTGGGTAACTCCTTTGTGGAACTCTAAAACTCGTCAATACGCCGGCAGAGGGTGATGATCATATCAAATACCCTCAAGCCGCAAGCGGTCAGCTAAACGTAACGGCCACCCGGGTATTGAGCGATCAGAAGACAACAAGCGAACCTGCTACAACTCCCGTCGAGCCATCCGGCAACACTACCGTACAGTCCGGTCTCTTCGTCAGATATGCTGCATATCGAGCCTAGGGATGGTCACGTCGATCCCAATAACTCAATAAGTCGTGCCGGTGAATGGTCTATAACAGATCGAGAAACTACTGATAACACTTATCAGCAAATCTCAGCAGCCCTGGCCAGGGACTTGCTGTTATAACCAGTCGGGCACAGCACAGCATCAACTCCCAATACCGGGAGAGACGAAACCCCTCCTATCGCTCATCGTCTTCGTGTGTCTCGGGACTGTACCCAACGGCCACCTGTTTGCACGACTCAGTAGAGCCGTGGTAGGGTGGCAATCACAGTACAGTGGGAGAACACACAAGACTCCATGACGATCTCGGGTCTACAGACTAACCTGTACCAGTGTCACCTGAGAACTGCTATCCGACGATAGATATAATTCCATATAGGAGTTCTCGGTGAGTCCGTCCAGTGTACTCAGTCACCACTGAGCACCCGTATGTGATCTTGATGTCAAACATCGATGAATGTGGGAACATCCATCGCCCATCGTATGGGTCTAGTATCATATACGCTAGTCTACTCTGGTATATCAATACCCCGTCTCGATATACCTACGACTAGGGACGTTCCAGGATATGCTCATAGACTACAGATATCCCACTAGTATGATCTCCATCATAATCAGAGTAGTCAAGCCGATATCCTCAGGGCTTTATCAGCATGTATGAATGAATAAAAGCATGATCAAATCAACATGTCAGATAAAGAAGAACCAGATAGCATACTATCATGTCGAGCAAGAATGCAAACTGAATATATATACATGTATAGATACATCCACTATCACATAATAGCCTCTAGGGCATACATATATCCAACATATATCGCATGAAGAGAGCGACATCGTTCAATCAAAACTCCAAGTACCCTGGCCTGATCGAATACAGGTGCATGATCTCCTTATATTTCAGAGTCGGCGCTTCATTCTTCAACAAATCAAATAGTTGCTGAGTGGCCCCCACCGGCGCAGAAAGAACCCGATCATTGAAAACCATGCCACTCTCATTTGAATACGGGTTGAGCAGCACACGCAAAGCCCCCAACTAAGTCAGATCAGGAGCGGAAGCATCAACCAGTCTCATGATTAGCGGGATAGTATAAGATTCATAGAAATCGGGCCGCTGGTGCACAGCGAATGCACCTAACACATGCATTTCAATCAAAGATGTAAAATAATGGGGTGAGAAGTTCACGGTGTCCACACTCGGATTCGAAGTGTTGGCCGCGGTACTCAAACCATGGTACCAGTGATATAACCTTGCAACACCAATAGCTAGTCATGCTTCCTCGGCTATGCGGTGCATGGGGTAGAAGATGGAGGCTCTTATAAAGCGTCGATGCATAGGCATCGCAAACTAGCTGAGCCAAAAACTGATGAAACCTACAAAAAAATGTTTCCTCATCTATACTAAGAGCAGCGATTTCATCAAAAGCCACGGTTGGCGTACTTGGAATATAAAATTGCGGCAAATCTTTATCATTGGTCGGAAGTTTACCCTGACTGTAACGACCATGAATTTTCTGTACAAAATTTTTCTTCTTAAAGTACAGAAAGGAGTTTGCAAACCTGAGCACAATTCAAAAGTTATTCTTGTTTAAGAATAACAAGAAAACACTTGTAGCTCATTGGTAAAGCCTTTGCACTGCTGTGACGTAGCTCTTGTGTTCGAATCCCATCAGCCACATATTATTTTTCCTGATTTTTCTTTTAAACTTTTTGGAAGAACAAAAGTTTACACGTGCAATACACGTAAAAATAAAAATTCTGGAAAATTAAACATGTGTAAAATGATAATTATACAGAATAGGACATGTGGCCAAGATCTGATGGTCCCCTTACACTAGATGACCGGCGAGATAGCCATATAGGTCGGCGCCGACGATCCCCCCGTGGGGAAAAGTCCCCAAACTTTGCACACTTGACCTTTGGCCTACCCTCATTACCCCTGTTCTGTTTGTTTTCTTTGCAATTTAACAGAGAATTAAAATCCATCTTTAATCTCATTTTTAATGCTTTTTTAATTCAATCTTTCAATTCCAAAACCCTAATTTCACCCTATAAATACAACCTCATACCCTAGCCCCTCCTCATTCTGAAATCTCTAGTCAAAATTATCAAAAATTCACAAGTCCAAGAAGAGTACAAGTGGAGTTAGCCCAAGGTCAAATTCCGGTGAGGATTAGAGACAATTCCGGCAACCCCACGACGTCACGAAGGCTACCACCCTCTTCTTCTACCTCCCCTTTCTCCTTCTAACTTGTAATTCCCACCCCCTTCTTCTCCTTCTACTTAAAAAGTTTTTTTATAAAACATTTCGGTAAGTGGAGTTATATCGATATTTGAATCTAAATCCTTTAAAACTACAATTTTTTTAAGAGTTGTTCTTCCATATTCTATACCTTGAATTGTTAATCATTAAAAAAATATTTAGAAATAAGTTTCACTCTAAAACTCCATGTTAATTAATTTTAATTAAGCTCTTACGTTTAAATACCAAGAAATTTATATTCGTTACCTTTTAAATATTTTGCTTAGCATACCTTTAGAAAACTTCATGAAGTAATGACCTACCTCTCATATACACACATATTGAAATAGCACGATTTTCTTGAGACATAACTTTTGTGGCAAAATACAACTTTTCATCAAAATACCTTGAACTATAAAACTCGGTTTTCCTTAAATGGTGTTATCAAATTCTTTGCGATTATGCCTCTATAACCTATTTTGGGGAACCCGCTATTGGATGGTGCGGATTATCGCACATTCTTGGACTAGTAGAGCGAGATGCAGACCTCCTCACGAAGTATCCGGTCTCGAAAGAATTTTAATACGATTTTTATAAAAAGACGAGATTTTCTACTTAATAAATAAAATTATTTTTTATTAATCATATAAATATTATCAAACCATATATTTTTAATATATAATAAAATTCCATGTTTTCTAGAAAATAAAAGAATGACAAGTCTCATTAAAATACCATAAAGTATCAATACAAGACAAATTACACTAAAATACCTTGAATTATTCAAACTAGGTATATATTCACTAAAATATCTCAAATCTTAAAAGTTACATCCATGAAAACCTTAAATATGATAAATAATTACTCGAGCTTTATTTTGCAAGTATATAAAATATTTTTCATAAAACCCTCTCGAGTTATATAAAATTATATTAAGGACCCTAATAATATATGTTTAAGCGGGACCAATTCTCTTGAGTCTCAGGGAGTCGGAGAAAGTGGGTGCTTGCCTATTTAAGGTAGGAAACTAAAACAGAATTATCAACGGTAATTGTTTTGGGAAAAGACACAAATCCTGCCGTCCATGTGCAGCAGTGATCGATGACTCCTAAATCTAATCAGGATCAAAATCAGTTTTAAGGTGTCTGACTCAAGGCTGAGTCAATTTGAGTCCAATCCAAACATGAATCAATTCAACATGAATCCAATATACCAAACATGACTACTTGAACTTGAATCTGAATACCAGAACAAGATCAATATGCAACCATGAATTGACTTGACCGAACCATGGCTATATCTTGACTTGATTATATGCCTGCTTGATACATCCTGAAACCGTTTACATGAACAACTTATATCATGGTCTCGACAAGTCTGATAATTACCAATTTATACAATATACATTACGGGGTTTTTAAAGGGGTAGATTGGTACGGAAGGTATTAAAAGTGGCACGATAATGGACACTAAAAGACGTAGATAAACATCCATTGCTGTTGTCCCGTGGGTATTGATGGCGCCTTATACTACGGGTTACCATAGTCCACGGGGAAAGTTGGACTCCTCTCGTATACACTGATACCTTCTGTACCAAACTACAAACAACTACGTTAGCATAACAAACAGATAAATTACCTGTTCTATTCCTTTTTACTTGATATATTTCTATCTCTCTTTTGGGACTTACCGAGCGTGACGACATTTCTGTCTCTTCTTTCTTTGGAATGTTCGTCAGGAGGAATCGACTCTCAGGAGATCGAACCCAGCTAGGATGATTTGGAGCAGTTCACAGAGGAGCCAGACTTCTAGGCTTTTACTTGTACTTATTTCCTTTTCATTTGTACGCCACTGTTTAGGCATTGCTTTCATCGTTGTACATTTCCTTTTCAAATCAGTTGTAATATAAAGAATGGATATTAATAAAAGTTGCTGTTTCTTCTACATCTCTTGTCATTCTTGTGCTGTTATTTATATTATTTATTTATGCTTAACGTGTTTACTTCTGAGTAAATACGTCGTGTCCCGGCCATGTTCGTACCTCCATACACTAAGAAGCGGGGCATGACAGGTTTTGTTGGCGGCCCATGCAGGTCGGTTCTGCATGGAATCCTAAGCAATATACACAAGAATTATAAGATTTAGCAACTATACATTCTTAACATTTCAAATTCCTTGAATCTATCATAACCTTTCTTTTTCTATCAAGATTATGGATCCTTCCAACAACACGAGCACCAATGTGAACGGCAACACTCCACCACCTACACTACCACCCATTACCGTTGAGGACTTGCTGATAAGAGCAATGTCATTCTTTGAAGCAACCAGGAGTCTAGTTGAGGAACAACAGGAGCAGGCTACTCTCCTTTACCAAGGACCGGTTCGCACTAAGGCAACTTTGAGGGCAGTGCAGGGTTATATCAAGAAAAAGGAAAGGACACCGCCAGCAAAGACTTGCTATTATTGTAAGAAACTCGAATATGAAATAAAGGACTGCAAGCGAGCTAATCGTCTTTGTATGATTTATGGATCGCCTGAACACACTCTGAGGGCTTGCTCAAGGTACAGAGCACACAAGTACCCCACGCCAGACGATACAAACTCCTACTACTGCACCTCCTTCACGAGAACCACCTTTATCTCGTCAATCCGAAATGTACCAGCAGGCACAGAAAAAATTTCCAGGAGGCCAGCCATCCACCATGCCGGTTGGAGAAGCCAGAACCACTGGCTAAGTTATTACTGGTAATTCCCAAACCTTTCATCTTTTCAAATCCTTGTATACCTCTATATTTTTCCTTGTATCTAAAATCAACCCAACACGACTTAAACATCATATTAGTAACCACTATTCTGACACTTGCACTGTTCGACATTGGAGCGTCACAATGTTTTATGTCGCAACTTGAGAGAATTTCGTGTATCAGGGAAAACAAGAAAAGATTCAAAGGAATGCAATCATGTTGCAGGTGTTACAGTCTACCATCCTTAAAAGAATTTCGTGGACGAAATTCTTTTAAGGATGGTAGACTGTAACACCTGCAACATGATTGCATTCCTTTGAATCTTTTCTTGTTTTCCCTGATAATCTTGTCTCGACGAAACTACAAACTCTTGATCATCCTTTGATTTTTTGTTTCTTAAACCTTAGTACCTTAACTCTGATGATAGGATTTGAGTGATTTAAATGGAGTTATGTGATTGTAACTATGAACTGCAACATAATTACAATGCGGTACTCTGCTTGAGTGACTTGGAGTTCTGCCTTTGATTCTCTTTCCTCTTGATTCAACTATGTTCTATCATATATCTATAATTATCGAATCTTATCTTCTTGATAACTCATCTTTTCATCCTTTTCAAAACCCTTGCATCCTATCGTTCTTTCAAACATTTTCTTGCACTTTCGGTATCATACCAGGATTTCTTTCACCTCCGCTATCATCAAAATTTCTCTTGAATCCGTTAAAACTTACTTTTATAAATTTCGAGGACAAAATTTTTATAAGGAGGGTTGAATGTAACGACCCTGAATTTTCTGTACAAAATTTTTCTTCTTAAAGTGCAAAAAGGAGTTTGCAAGTCTAAGCACAATTTAAAAGTTATTCTTGTTTAAAAACAGCAAGAAAACACGTGTAGCTCATTGGTAAAGCCTTTGCACTGCTATGACGTAGCCCCTGTGTTCGAATCCCATCAGCCACATATTATTTTTCCTGATTTTTCTTTTAAACTTTTTGGAAACCCAAAAGTTTACACGTGCAATACACGTAAAAATGAAAAGTTTGGAAAAATTAAACATGTGTAAAATGATAATTATACAGAATAGGACACATTGCCAAGATCTGATGGTCCCCCTACACTAGATGACCGGCGAGATGGGCATATGGGCCGGCGCCGATGGTCCCCCCGTTGGGAAAAGTCCCCAAACTTTGCACACTTGACCTTTGGCCTACCCCCACTATCCGTGTTTTGTTTGTTTTCTCTACAATTTAACAGAGAATTAAAATCCATCTTTAATCTCATTTTAAAGACTTTTTAATTCAATTTTTCAATTCCAAAACCCTAATTTTACCCTGTAAATACAACCCCATACCCTAGCCCTTCCTCATTCTGAAATGTCTAGTCAAAATTATCAAAAATTCTCAAGTCCAAGAAGAGTACAAGTGGAGTTAGCCCAAGGTCAAATTCAAGCGAGAATTAGAGGCAATTCCGGCAGCCCCACGACGTCACGAAGGCTACCACCCTCTTCTTCTACCTCCCCTCTCTCCTTCTAACTTGTAAGGCCAACCCCGTTCTTCTCCTTCTACTTAAAAAGTTTTTTTCATAAAATATGTCGGTAAGTGGAGTTATACCGACATTTGAATCTAAATCCTTTAAAACTACAAATTTTTTTAAGATTTGTTCTTCCATATTCTATACCTTGAATTGTTAATCATTAATCAAATATTTAGAAATAAGTTTCACTCTAAAACTCCATGTTAATTAACTTTAATTAAGCTCTTACGTTTAAATACCATGAAATTTATATTCGTTACCTTTTAAATATTTTGCTTAGCATACCTTTAGAAAACTTCACGAGGTAATGACCTATCTGTCACATACACACATATTGACATAGCACGATTTTCTTGAAAAATAACTTTTGTGGAAAAATACAACTTTTCATCAAAATACCTTGAACTATAAAACTCAGTTTTTTTTAAATGGTGTTATCAAATTCTTTGCGATTATGCCTCTACAACCCATTTTGGGGAACCCGCTATTGGATGGTGCGGATTATCGCACATTCTCTGGCTAGTAGAGCAAGATGTAGACCTCCTCACGGAGCATCCGGTCTTGAAAGAGTTTTAATACGATTTTTAGAAAAAGACGAGATTTTCTACTTAATAAATAAAATTAATTTTTATTAATTATATAAATATTATCAAACCATATATTTTTAATATATAATAAAATTCCATGTCTTCTAGAAAATAAAAGAATAATAAGTCTCATTAAAATACCATCAAGTATCAATACAAGATAAGTTACACTAAACTACCTTGAATTATTCAAGCTAGGTATATATTCACTAAAATATCTCAAATCTTAAAAGTTACATCCATGAAAACCCTAAATACGATAAATAATTACTCGATGTTTATTTTTCAAGTATACAAAATATTTTTCATAAAACCCCCTCGAGTTATATAAAATTATATTAAGGACCCTAGTAAATATAGGTTTAAGCGGGACCAATTCTCGTGAGCCTCAGAGAGCCGGAGAAAGTGGGTGCTTGCCTATCTAAGGTAGAAAACTAAAACGGAATTATCAATGGTAATTGTCTTAGAAAAAGACACAAATTCTGCCATCCATGTACAGCAGTTACCGATGACTCCTAAATCTAATCATGATCCAAATCAGTTTTAAGGTGTCTGACTCAAGGCTGAGTCTAAATCAATCTGAGTCCAATCCAAACATGAATCAATTCAACATGAATCCAATATATCAAACATGACTACTTGAACTTGAACCTGAATACCAGAACAAGATCAATATGCAACCATGAATTGACTTGACCGAACCGTGGTTATATCTTGACTTGATTACATGCCTACTTGATACATCCTGAAACCGTTTACATTAACAACTTATACTATGGTCTCGGCAAGTCTGATAATTACCAATTTATACAATATACATTATGGGATTTTTAAAGGGGTGGATTGGTACGGAAGGTATTAAAAGTGGCGCGATGATGGACACTAAAAGACGTAGATAAACATCCATTGCTGTTGTCCCGTAGGTATTGACGGGGTCTTGTACTACAGGTTACCATAGTCCACGGGGAAAGTTGGACTCCTCTCGTATACATTGATACCTTCTGTACTAAGCTACAAACAACTATGTTAGCATAACAAACAGATAAATTACTTGTTCTATTCCGTTTTACTTGATCTATTTCTATCTCTCTTTTGGGACTTACCGAGTGCTAATTCACTGATGACATTCATGTCTCTTCTTTCTTTGGAATGTTCGTCAGGAGGTGATGATGCTCAATACCGGCGATTCCCCAGATCATGACACGTGGCAGACGACGTGTCCCAGAGCTTATAAGAAAGGACCTAGAACGGTACGTTGGAAGCATACCTCGGGCCTCCGACCCGAGGATGTTCCCGACCTGTGGTGGCCTTCAAGACCACTCCATGCTCACCTTACAGACAACCGTCGGCTTGCCTCCGAGCCTTCCTACACGCTGGGTTTCCTCAGCCCCCTAGCTCACTTCCGAGCTATCACGGAACCAAGCCCGCTCGGCCTCCCGCTCGTTCTCAAGCCTCCCGCCGATCCTAGCTTCCTCGGTCTTATCGACCGACCCACAACACTGTGTTAGTTATATGTATGCCCTAGAGGCCATTACTGTACATTGGATGTATATTGTAATGGGTGCTGGGACATATATAGGTAGGACTTTCTTGCTCGACATAATAGTATGCTATCTGGTTGCTCTTTATCTTAACATGTATACTTTCTGTCTCTCTGTTACATGTTGATAAAGCCCTTAGGATGTGTACTCGACTTCCAGGACTATGATGTAGATCATACTAGTGGGGCCTGGGTAGTCCATGAGTACATCCTTCAATGTTCCTAGTCGTGGGAATATCGAGACGGGGCATCGATATTCCAGAGTAGACTAGCGTATATCTTCTTGACCCATGTGATGGGCGATGGATGATCCCATATCCATTGGTGTTTGACATCAGAGATGGTATGCGGGTGCTCAGTGGAGACTGGGTACACTGAACGGACTCGCCGAGAACTCCCAGATGGTATTATACCTCACGTCAGATGGCAGTTCTCTGGTGACACTGGTACAGCTTAGTCTGTTGACCCGAGATCGTCATAGAGTCTTGTGTGTCTCCCACTGTGCTTTGATTTCCACCCTACCACGGCTCTACTGAGTCGTGCAAACAGGTGGTTTTTAGGTACAGTCCCGATTCACATGGAGGCAATGAGCGATAGGAGGGGATTCGTCTCTCCCGGTATTGGGGGTTGATGTTGCGCTATGCTCGACTGGCCATAACGGGAAATCCCTGGCCAGGGTTGCACTGATTTACTGGTAAGTGTTATCAGTAGTTTCATGCTTGTTGTGGACCTTACATCGGCATGACTTATCAAGCTATTGGGGTCTGACGTTTACCACCCCTAGGCGAGATATGCGACATATCAGACGAACAGACCGGACTGTACGGTAAGTGTTACTGGTTGGATTCACAGGAGTGTGAGCGAGCTTGCTCGTTGATCTTCTGATCGCTCAATACCCGAGTGGCCGTTACGTTTAGGAGACCGCTTGCGGCTTGTGGGTGTTTGATATGATCATCACCTACTGCCGGTGTATTGACGAGTCTTTAGAGTCCTACACAGAGGTTTCCTGGCTCAAGCGAAACGAAATAGGAGCGCATATGAGATGTGTGCGGGACCGAGAATAATACCAGTATGTGATATTGAATTCTATTCTCGCGATTTGTATCATAGGACGGTTATATAAGATATAGCCGGGTTACCGAATCAAATGTTGATTCGATATGATGATGCACTTGATATTAGTCGGTTATATGCAATATGACCGGATTATTAAATCAAGTGTTGATTTAATGATTTAATGTATACTTATATATTAGATATATTGCTTTACATTGACTAGTATTGTTCACTTAAGATGGATTTTCTCACTTGATTTGCACAAGTTGTATATGCGATATATTTTTGTGCACTAGTTTGTATCATGTTTGATGATACATGCAAACTTGGGTGTGTGTTTGCTTTAAACCATGTTTAGGTTAATGGTTAGGTGATCAGTTGAAAATATTGCATCTTTTAACCGGCAATTTCCCTATCTTTTGCACTCATTTAGAAGTGTTCGGTATTCATATTTCACATATTAGCAAATCAGTCGTTAAATATCAGATTGCATGTGTTAGACTCTAAAACCGGCACTTTAAGGGAAATTGACCGCATTTCATGGCATCGCATCATCTCTGTATTTGCGCAACACTTGTCTCTAGATTTTTGCAGGAAATTGCAGGAGCAAAGTCAAAAGAAGCTGATAAAAAATACACCAACTCCATATTTTCAGATCTGGTAGCAATCCAGAAGGAATTACACAATTCAACATATCAAATAAAGGCCCTTGAGACAGCCCAAAGGAACACAAGAAGTTGCAAGCCCTAAAGCCTCAAAAGCGCCGCGGAACCGCGGCGGGAGCCGGCTTGAGCCGCGGTTCCGCGGCAGTTTAGTCAGATCATCATGCCAATTTTAGTGCGTTATTCTTATCTCAGTGGCCACAGCTCAGAATGATATGTCAAATTCCAGAATTCTCTCGAAACTTCTGCCAGATCAGCAAAGATCATTAAGCAAAGCTAATCCTAATTAAGCTCCTAACTAAGCTCTTCTAGAAGCTCCCTCCTAACTAATCACATCTAGAAGATTCTCCTTAACAAACTTTTGGAGGGAAATTCAAATTTCATCTAACTAACTTTTGGAGGGAAATTCAAAATCTCCTCAACAAACTTTTGGAGGGGAACTTAAAATTCAAATTCTAGATCTAGGGTTTTGATGGCTATAAATAGGAACCTAGATCTAAGGGTTGGGGGTTCATTCTTTGTTCATTAGTTCTTCATTAGTTAGTCTTCTCTCATCATTCTAATTCTTCATCTTCTTCCACAAGTCTAGTGACAAGGCTTGTGCGAAACCCTAACCCTAATTCCACTCCAAATTCAAGATCTTGAGTACCAATCAAGCAAGAAGTCTTCAACCTTTTAGGAGCCGAGCCGATCTTCAATCGGGCAAGTGATCCAAGCCGATCCGCGACTCAAGGAGACGAGCGAAGCCAAATCAACGATCGAGTTCTTCCTCTTGTAGTTCTTGAGCGAATGTAATGAAATTGTTGATATAAATAAAAGGTGAAATTCTTTAATCTTGCTTTCTTTAAATTCTTGCATCATGATTCGATCTCAATTTATGATTGTAGTTCTTGTGATGATGTTTGAGTAAAACTCCGCTCGTTAAGGAGTCGAGACGATCAATAGAATGATGATGTAACAAATCTTAATACGATTCTTGAGTCCTACGAGTTTTGTAAACCCTAGCAAGTTCAAGAATCGATGACTTAGTTTCGTAGCGATGCTTTCTTGATTGTGATCGCTCGAAATTAGGGATCTACGATCGTTTCTTGAATTTACTAGAGGCTAGAATGTGAATGATATCGACGAAAGAACAAGGGATAAGATGAAACCCTAGTTTCATAAGAAATCCATAATTCTCGATCGATTATCATCGATCTAGTATCAATTCATCGAAGGATAAGAATACGTAATTGTAAGATTACATCACATCTATAGATCCGATCGATTCCTACGAGCCTCATTTCGATTCTTGATATTTCGGTTGGAAAAATCAACAAACTATCAATTCTTGATTCTATCTTTTTCTTGTTATTAGATCTAGATTTTCTAATTCTTGAACTTCAAGTATAAATCATGAATTGTTTTGTTTTGTTTTCTTTAAAGTTTCGACTCATCTAATTCAAAAGACGAACGATTACACTTTCCCTGTGGACGATCCGCACTCACTAACAATCTACATCCGACACCGTAGTTGATTGCGGTCAAATATTTTTGGTTGTGATTTCTATTCTATTTTCTACATAGACAACGGAAAATCGTTTCAATCAAATGGCGCCGTTGCCGGGGATAGTGCGCTAATTGTTCATATTTTGAAATTTGAGTTGAAAAATTTATTCCATTATAATTTTTAGATCTAAACTCGCACAAACCCTAATACGTGTTTTGTGATTTGATTGCGAGGAAATCTGGGATCATTGGAGCTGGAGAAATTTTTTTTTGAAAATTCCAGAGGACTCAGGAGCTGAACAGAAGCTCTCTGTAAAAATCTTGTGCAGTGATCTCACTACCCAAGCGCGATTCCGCGGCAAAAACCTACCATACGCGGCGGAACCGCGGCCTTGTTGAGGGTTCTCTGTAAAATTTTTCTTTCAGGTGCTTTCTGACCTTCTTCTCTCTCCTCTTTTTAGCTCCAACTAACATTTTGTGCAGGTTTCTTTGCAAATAATCACAGTGCCGCAAAAGCAAAATTAAATTTGTGCGTGTTTTGATTCTTGGTTGTTTGCATATTAATACGGAAAATTAAGGGGCACGACCAAATCCAGATTAGGTGGGGATTTCATTACCCTTCCTAGGCCCCAAAAATCGCAAAACTTGCATCCGCATTGACCCACATTAACTAAATGAAATCTAGAGAAGACTCTAAGGACTGTCGCGCTCAATTAGAACAAGAGAAGGCCGTGGGTAATTCATTGCTTATCCGCGTTTTCTTGTGGTGCCTAAGACGAGTGTGTCTAAGGCTAGTGGTTTTTAATTAGGCCCACTACTTACGTAGTGGAGTACCTTCCCACTTACCTGGCACTTATCCGGCCACAGGGGGACAAAGAGGCAGTGGAGTATTGATCCTGCGAGTTGTCTTTTGGCAGTTAGGAGCGGTCTAGAGCCGGACCTAGGTGACCACTAGATTCTAGGGTTTTGTGTGCTGCATTTGTTGTGTTGCATCATATTTTTAAAAATCCGTATCATTTTCAAAACAAACGCCGCATTCACTTCATTTCCCCTAATTATAAATTCACGCTGCCACTTGTACTAACCCTTTTTAGTGCAAGATAGGCTGGACAACGGGATTCTAGTGCCTGTTTGTCCGCGTCCCCCGATCGGCCCTAAAGTCGGTATTTCTACATTTACCCTTTCTTTGACCACCACCACACCCACATCGATGGATCCGTCTCCATCGAACTTCTTTTCCACTACCCTGCCGCCGTCCGTTGGTGCGCAGAATCCACCTCGCATCTCTCTCCAAGAGAGATGCTATCCTACACGAGGTCCGCTTTCCACTTGTCTTTCCATTCCACCTGTCTTTCCATTCCACCAGCCAACGGGGAAAATTTTCAAATAAAACCCCAATACATCAACCTTCTACCAAAATTCCACGGTCTCGAGTCTGAAGACGCATACGTGTTTATCACCAAATTTGAAAATGTATGCGCAATGATGGGTACTTCACAGCTTTCTGTGGATGCTTTCCGTCTACGTCTTCTCCCATTTACTTTGTGCGATTTAGCCGAGAAGTGGCTATATAACACTACCGCACATTCCATTTCAAATTGGGACGAATTCGTCAAAGCATTCCTTAAGAAATTCTACCCACATCAAAAGACAGCTTGAGTCCGTAGCGAAATCTATCAATTCACCCAGCTTCCAAATGAAACATTCTCAAAATGTCTTGAACGTTTCAAGGATCTGTTAGTCCAATGTCCACATCACGGCATCCCGAGATGGGAATTATGCCGAATCATTTATGAGGGCATTACTCCTTACACAAGACAGACCCTTGAATCCATGTGTCAAGGCAACTTTATGACTAAGGATGATGGGGAAGCCTAGGAATTCTTAGAAGATTTCGCTGAAAAATCTTTACAGTGGGAGGGTGTGAGTCAATCGTCTAGGGATGGCAATGATATTTCCATAGGAGTTAGAGCTGACATTGCAGCTATACACAAGAAACTCGAGACTATGGAAAACAAATTTTTAGCTGCCGCCCTAAGTCAAATGTCACTCTCCAAAACTGTATGTGGATGCTGTTCTGATCCGTCTCACTTGACGGAAGAATGTCCATTTCAAGGTCATGAGCATACCAATGCCGCATTTCAAAGACCTAGAAACGATCCATCTTCCTCCACATATGATCAGGGTTGGAGGAATCACCCTAACTTTGTTTGGAACCAATCACAATCTCAAAACACGGTTCCAACCCAAAACAATTTCCAAAGGGTCCCTTCACCACAACAGCACCCACAACTTCTTTTGAGTCAGCACCCCTTTCAAGCACAAAACTTTCAAAATCCGGTCAACACACCTGCACCATCTAGTCCTTTGCAGTTGACCGGGACGGATGAATCCTATTCATTTGCACAATGCATGAATTTGGTCTTAACAAATCTCATGCAAGTATCAGCTGAAATAAAAACTTCTGTCGATTATATAAAGAAAAACTCTGCGTCCCAAAGCGAGAGTATTAAATCGATGGAAGAAGAAATTGCACGTTTAAAAGCTGAAATGAGTGCAAGAGAGAAAGGGAAACTTCCAGCTCAACCTTTACCCAATCCTGGCTATTCACATCATATGGATGCAATCACGTTGAGATCTGGAAGAGTGCTTGACACTCACGTTGGGGAAGAGTTTGATGATACAGAAAAATCAATCAATAACACCCCGGCTGAGACCTTTCTTCACACACACCCTTCTAATTCTGACCCCAGTTCTTCTACCCCACCACCTTCTCACGAGCCTATTCTTCGTTTCGCAAAAGGCTCGCCACTTCAGCCCACCTCTTTTACCCCTCCACGGACGATCCCCACTTCTATTCTGGGATCGGTTCCACAAACACTTCCTTCTCCTATGATGGACCCAGCGCTTATTGCTAAAGCACCTTATCCTAATCGGTTAAGGGCTAACACACCAAGTCCACATATGGAGAAGATTATGAACATATTTAAGGAAGTTAATATCAACATCCCTCTCCTAGATGCTATTCAACAAGTTCCGTCCTATGCAAAAACCCTTAAGAACTTGTGCACTAGGAAGAGGAAGACTCAAGTGCCTAAAAAAATCTTCATGTCAAGTACTGTAGACACGGCTTTTCCCCAACAATTACCACGGAAACGTAAGGACCCTGGTTGTCCTACTATTTCCATTTCTATTGGGGAGAAACACATCAACCGTGCGTTACTTGACCTTGGCGCTAGTGTTAACTTACTTTCTTACTCGGTATACGAGCAACTAGGTATCGGAGTGTTAAAGCCCTCGAGCATAACTCTCCAGATGGCTGACCGATCAATCACCAAACCTAGGGGTGAACTGGAGGATGTGTTAATAAAAATCGGAGAATTTATATTCCCGGTAGATTTTATCGTAATTGATACACAGCCTGTAGCGAACCCACGGAATCAAATTCCGGTGATTTTAGGTCGCCCCTTTTTGGCCACTTCCAATGCTATTATCAACTGTCGTAACGGTTATTTGACCCTATCTTTCGGGAATAGGTCAATAGAACTAAACATTTACAAGTTGGGAAGTGTACCCTCCGAACCTACTGCTCAGGTCTGTTCTGTCGACTTAATGGATGTCGACAGCAGCGAATTTGATGATCCTCTTTATACTGATCTTGACTCTTTTCATACGTTGTTGTTTGACCCAACTATGTATCATACACATACGGACTCTTCCACCGAGATGTCCGGGTCAACAACTAACACTGATTATGAACTGCTTTTAGAGTCTGAAGATCACCCCGCACTTTGTGATGATATTATTCATCGGGATATAGATGGAACTTTTGAGGAGATCTTCGCTGATGAACTCGCATTTTTGAATGACACGGGTGTTGAGATGAATCATGTCCAAATTAATGAAATTGAACCTCCACCCCTTCTTCTGAAGTGTAAGAAGAATGCGAGTAATCCATCACGCTCACTGCATCGTTTCTCCAAAATGAGACGCACACACATTTTTTTCCACCCCTTTCCCTTTCCACACTTCTTCTTCCACCAACCCGAGCACTGCATTGATAAAATTTTTGAATGGTTGGTGTTGACATTCGGTCTTTGCAAAGCTTGGCATCGACCACTGATTTTTGACCCCCTCATATGATTTTCAAAGCTTAACATTGCATAACTCAAGTTGGGGGGGTACATTTTTCGGGCTCCTGAAAAGAAAATTTTTTATAAAATTTTGAGCCAAAAATAAGTTTGGGGGAGGTTCTTCACTTAAATATTTTGCCCCCATTAATAAATTCCTCCCAAGCTTACAGGTTTTTTCGAGATTTAGCTGATGGCAACAGTAAGGACACTGTTGAAAACAAGTTTGGGGGAGGTTTGTGCTTATTTTCGTATCATTTGCATATCATTTGCATAAGCACAAAACATTTTTTTGAAAACTTATAAAAATTTAAAAATTTTCAAAAAAAATAAAAAATAAAAATATTTTTGTACATAAATAAGATAATAAAAGTTTAGATAGTGAAAAATTACATCCATGAGATTAGAAAAATTTAAGAAAACTAAGAAAATTAGAAGTTTTCTTATACGAACTAGTAATAAGTAGTTATGAGCCGTTGTCCCAAGGGTTAGTAAGATGAAGGACGTCACTAATCTGAGGATGAAACTAAGTCTGAAAAATAGTTTCTATTCTGGAAGCCAAACATTTTGAACGTTGCTACCCTGCTATTTGCACTTACACACGTCTTGAAGCCTGGGATAGTAGAGGATACCTTGAAATGCTCTTGTCTTAATGCCGATGTATGAAGGAAAGAAAAAAAGAATGAATTAAAAAATATATATATATATAATAGTGAGAAAAATGGACACTGGTTTTGTTATCACCGAGGGCAATAAAAAATGTATAGCGAGGGTGCCTCTTCACCTAGTGCCCTAAGGCCAACTGGTCTGGGAGTCACTGCTATGCCTGAGGTGGTGCAAGACGAGGAAAATACACCAAGTAAGCAAGCACATGAGTAATCGGTCGGTTAGTACCTTAAGAAGTATTAACGGTCGCATGAAAGTGTGTGAGCAATCTCATCTAAATATTCATTAATTAAGAAAGTACTGAGGCTGATGGGCAAGAGTATGATAGCTTGAATTGAATTCTCTGGGTGTAGGGATGTCCTATACACACACGCAGGGTGATATGATCGATATTTTGGAAGAAAGATAGGAATGAAGAATACGACGATGTTTTATTGAGGGAGGACGTGATTTCTAACATCTTTTCATGACTATTAAGATAGGGCTCATGACAACCGAAAAGCTAGCTTGGTTGGAAACCCTAATTTTCAAGGCTTTTCTTTTACAATTCTTGTCTTTAAATGTAATATTCATAATCTTTCTTTTATTATTGGATTTTGTGGGTGCAATCCGCTGAAAACCCTCAGGAGACAACACTCCTCCTACTAGGGACACCTAGAGGTTTAAAGGCTTGTTGCACGTGCTCAGTGCAATCGTGTTGCCTACGAAAGTGTGCTAGTTAGTTTTTCTCTTTCTTTATTTTCTCCTTCTCTTTTTAATAAAAAGTTCGCTCGAGACGATCGAAAATAAGTTTGGGGGAATTTGATCAGTCGAAAATATTGCATCTTTTAACCGGCAATTTCCCTATCTTTTGCACTCATTTAGAAGTGTTCGGTATTCATATTTCACATATTAGCAAATCAGTCGTTAAATATCAGATTGCATGTGTTAGACTCTAAAACCGGCACTTTAAGGGAAATTGACCGCATTTCATGGCATCGCATCATCTCTGTATTTGCGCAACACTTGTCTCGAGATTTTTGCAGAAAATTGCAGGAGCAAAGTCAAAAGAAGCTGATAAAAAATACACCAACTCCATGTTTTCAGATCTGGTAGCAATCCAGAAGGAATTACACAATTCAACATATCAAATAAAGGCCCTTGAGACAGCCCAAAGGAACACAAGAAGTTGCAAGCCCTAAAGCCTCAAAAGCGCCGCGGAACCGCGGTGGGAGCCGGCTTGTGCCGCGGTTCCGCGGCAGTTTAGTCAGATCATCATGCCAATTTTAGTGCGTTATTCTTATCTCAGTGGCCACAGCTCAGAATGATATGTCAAATTCCAGAATTCTCTCGAAACTTCTGCCAGATCAGCAAAGATCATTAAGCAAAGCTAATCCTAATTAAGCTCCTAACTAACCTCTTCTAGAAGCTCCCTCCTAACTAATCACATCTAGAAGCTTCTCCTTAACAAACTTTTGGAGGGAAATTCAAATTTCATCTAACTAACTTTTGGAGGGAAATTCAAAATCTCCTCAACAAACTTTTGGAGGGAAACTTAAAATTCAAATCCTAGATCTAGGGTTTTGATGGCTATAAATAGGAACCTAGATCTAAGGGTTGGGGGTTCATTCTTTGTTCATTAGTTCATCATTAGTTAGTCTTCTCTCATCATTCTAATTCTTCATCTTCTTCCACAAGTCTAGTGACAAGGCTTGTGCGAAATCCTAACCCTAATTCCACTCCAAATTCAAGATCTTGAGTACCAATCAAGTAAGAAGCCTTCAACCTTTTAGAAGCCGAGCCGATCTTCAATCGGGCAAGTGATCCAAGCCGATCCACGACTGAAGGAGACGAGCGAAGCCAAATCGACGATCGAGTTCTTCCTCTTGTAGTTCTTGAGCGAATGTAATGAAATTGTTGATATAAATAAAAGGTGAAATTCTTTAATCTTGCTTTCTTTAAATTCTTGCATCATGATTCGATCTCAATTTATGATTGTAGTTCTTGTGATGATGTTTGAGTAAAACTCCGCTCGTTAAGGAGTCGAGACGATCAATAGAATGATGATGTAACAAATCTTAATACGATTCTTGAGTCCTACGAGTTTTGTAAACCCTAGCAAGTTTAAGAATCGATGACTTAGTTTCGTAGCGATGCTTTCTTGATTGTGATCGCTCGAAATTAGGGATCTACGATCGTTTCTTGAATTTACTAGAGGCTAGAATGTGAATGATATCGACGAAAGAACAAGGGATAAGATGAAACCCTAGTTTCATAAGAAATCCATAATTCTCGATCGATTATCATCGATCTAGTATCAATTCATCGAAGGATAAGAATACGTAATTGTAAGATTACATCACATCTATAGATCCGATCGATTCCTACGAGCCTCATTTCGATTCTTGATATTTGGGTTGGAAAAATCAACAAACTATCAATTCTTGATTCTATCTTTTTCTTGTTATTAGATCTAGATTTTCTAATTCTTGAACTTCAAGTATAAATCATGAATTGTTTTGTTTTGTTTTCTTTAAAGTTTCGACTCATCTAATTCAAAAGACGAACGATTACACTTTCCCTGTGGACGATCCGCACTCACTAACAATCTACATCCGACACCGTAGTTGATTGCTGTCAAATATTTTTGGTTGTGATTTCTATTCTATTTTCTACATACACAACGGAAAATCGTTTCAATCATTAGGGTTTTAGCTTATTTATTTATTTTATTTATTTATATTTGTCAAAAATAAAATGGTGGCTTGCTTTGTTTTATTCTTGAAGCTTCATGAAGCTTTGAAAGTCTTAACCATTTTGTTTTTTCCTTAACCCAACCATTACACCTAAACCTTAGTTTATTCTCTACATTAGTTACCTCACCCATGGTTGCTATATGATAAGAATCACTTGGATTTTCTTTTTAAAAATAATTCTTTTTCTTTCTTCTTCTTCTTCTTCATGAAGAAAAGAAAAGCTTGCTAGAAAATTCCAAGTGATGAATCCAAGTGAGAAATCCAAATCCAAAGTGAACCTACTTCCTATTTCTTCATCCTCTACCACTTGCCATGTTGTATGGGGTGTTTTCTTCACAAGCTTCATGACCTAGTGAAGATGGAGCTCGAGTTAGACTCATCTCGACGTAAATCATCTTCGGCATCGAAGTCAACGACCTAGCCCGATCATTTTTCCGATGAAACCAACGCTAGAGTCCAGGATCCCGATCGTCGCAGCGGAGGGATGTCATCACGGAGTTAAAGAGGTGGAGGACCGGATCTACAAAGGTTGTAGCCACTTTCACTTGTAGTTAAGTTGTTAACTTGCTTGTAGTTTCGCCTTACCTCTAGTTATCGATCTTGTTTAGGGTTTCTCGGCACATAAATTTTTGATTTTGGCATGGTTGATCAGTTGTAGAAGCTCATGAGTGTGCCTAAGAACCCTACAGTGGTATCAGAGCCTAGCTAGAGCCTTAGGCGAAGTGTAGACGAAGTTAGAAACCCGATCGAACCCTGAAACCCTAAAAGTTGACCCTCTATGTTAATTTTCTGAAATTGTGGATTTTTGTGAATTAAAAATTGTCAAAAAATTCAGCAGGGTTTTCTAGGAATTACTGTGGAGCACGTGACCCTAACTCGTCCAATGCGCCGTGGAACCGCGGCCCCACCCTGGCTTGGGTGGTGGTTCCGCGGCCATTATGGTGACTTTGGGCACGTGCTTTGCACAGTAATCCGCGACTGTAATTCCTCTGTTTTCTGAGAATTTTTAATTTATACTCAACAGTTGAGTTTTCTAGGTGGTTTTGGGGAATCGATGATTCGATCGGATTGTTTAGCTTTGTCTATGTGTCTTTCCGGATAATTTTAGAACATGTTAAAAAGTTCGACCGGATATAAATACCCATTTTTTCCCCTGCCGGGAAATTTCCAAGTATTGGATCTTTCCATAGTTTAAGAACGTTCTGAGTAGTGCAAGTAACGCGATGGACCCTCTAGAAGACAACAAACCTTAACTCGATTATGTGACCGTCTTGAACTGCCCTTTGAACCTTAGGGTTTGGGGCAGTACGGCGTGCCACATGTGAGGCGTTGGCTTGACCCTTCTACGGCTGGACCGTTGCTACTGTGGCATGAAGTGGATGTTTTTAAACTTATTTCAAGTGTTGAGCTGTTTTGGGAAAACTTGGGTGTTTGATTGTTCGATCGGAAAGTTTAACATTTTCTATTTATCCGGAATGCGATACAATATTTAGAATCCATAAGTAGTTATGAGATAACTAATATGAATGTTATAAACATAGCACTTTAGTCTCACTTGATCGGTTGCCACGGAATTTTGATGCGATCAAAAGTCCGTCGCAATCGCGTAGTGTACGCGGATACTCGCCGGTAAACGTAATAGACAGCTACACCCCATAGCCCCGACCAAGTGACTGTAGGAGAACCCCGTCGCCAAAAGCATCCGTTCGGGTGCTCGCGGCAACGGTGTTCCGCCTTGGTGCACTTCGTCGACGGCATTGGGGGTGCGGCCGTCTACTAAAGTTTGCGACGAGCATTCGTTCAGGATGTCGGGAATCTTGTTGAATTGCCCGACTTGATTTGAAAAGAGTTTTCGATGATGAGACTAAAATGCGGGGTTTATAATTGTTAGGCATGCGATATCTAAGGAATTCATTTGATTAGGCATGCGATGTCTATGAAGGTTGCGGATTCCAACTGTTGTAGTTTTACACTTTCTTTTCTGTGACCGTAAGTGTAATATGTGATATCGCCGGTTTCGTTGCTATATGTCAACGACAATTGGGATGGGCATATTTACTTACGTTGATGACATGTGATGTTATGTGTTGCTGGATATGTTATATTGGATCGTCGTGTTTGAATAGCCGGGTTTTTTTTATGTGAGATGAGTGTTTTTCATTTTCATTCATGTAAAAACTTATATGTAATATTCTTTTATTGGGTCACTTCCAGGTTGCGGAAGTTGTCATCGTTGATGTATATTATTTACTTTTCCGCATTAGGATAGACCCAAGGAGGGGAGCACAAGTAACCAGGTTCTAGGGCCCAGTGGGAGACCATCTCGAGGAGTCGAGTCCGGGTCTCCTAACCCTAGAATTGGTAGGGTTGCTTGCCGCTCTCGTAGGGGTCTAGGGGTGTGGGATTGGCTATTCATCACGACCGTGGAATCCGTGTTTTATTCAGGCTCAAAATAAAACACGGACGTCCTAGTATATCCAATATTTCATATGTTATTTTCTGCCGCGTTATCTGTGATGTGATCATGTGATATGTTCAGATAGATACAACATATAGTATATATGATATATTATATAGACGTTGCTTATGTTTTACACCCGCGCTAGCCCTGCCCTGCTCTGCCGTTAGTTACCTAACCCAACGGTGCAGACGGGACATCGAGGCGAATGCGGATGGCATAAGCGTACGTTGTATTTATCTGTGATGTTTAGGTGGACTTAAATGATGGGACATTCATTAATGAGATTAATGAAAGAAAATAAACCTAAAAGATGTTGTGGAATCGAATTTCAAAAATAAAACAGGTAGCTACAGTTCTTGCTTTGCATCGCGGTGTTCCTTGTAGAGCATCCTGCACCTTATTCGATGAGGAAAGGGCCGACGATCCCTTCACCGGGAGTGACCCCTTTAGCAATAACTGGCAGATGCTACAACTCTCGATTTGTCTTTTGATTGCTTCTATAGTTTCTGCTTTGCACAGCGGTATATATGATATATCCTGCACCTTATTCGATGAGGAAAGGGCCGACGATCCCTTCACCGGGAGTGACCCCTTTAGCAAAACTAGAAAAGCCTCAAAAACACTCCATTTAAAAACCATTTGATTCCGCAACGAGATCAAGTTCAAAGCGTTAAAGGTTTTCTTAAAAACCATCCGCAACCCTCCGTCATTTTAGAAAGTAGAGTACTTAGTATTCGTGCTACGTTTGTCGACCATAGCCGAGGCGTAGTGTACGGTAGCTAAGTGATGTCTTCCTACACCGCATATGATGCGATTAGTTAGGACAGTCGCGTGACTTTGTTGACCTTAGTTAAGGGTCATGTGGGTAGGTCTAATTAATCACGAAATGACGGGTAGAAATTGACTAGTGGTTATGATTTGTTGACCATAGTTAAGGTCATAAGTGCTAGGGGTAAAAACCTTTATCGGGAGTTTCAAGTGTTGAAATTTGCAATGAGATTGCATACCTTCTATATGATAGTTGGATCCCGATACCCACTGCGAGTAATTGTTACTCCTGGAAGAGTTTTGCACTTTGCAATTAGCCGATCAAGTAGGTGTCTAGAAAGGTGTCAACGGGGTTACGCCCCTGGGAAAACAAGGTTTACTTTAGTTAGGTCCGTGCGAAAGCACGGGGAACCTCCCTCAAAGTACCGACACTGGCCTGGCTGAAAGATTGGCGAACTTGTAGAGTGTAATTAATCCCGGCTAGTCTTTCCTTTTAAGGTTTGAAGGAAGATTTGATAAAAACAGTGGGAGCCATCCTGATTAGATAAAATAAATAACCAATCTAATCTTGCAAGAGTACACGCAGAGTGTTTTCTTCTCTCTCTCTCTCTCTCTAGGTAGCGACCATATCACGCCTTAATCAAGATAATAATATGGAAGTATTGACCGAACCCGCTTGTTATACTGAGCTGGGGAACGTTGGTCCCTCTCCAACTTATAATTGTTATAAGACCGAGCAGGAAATAGGGGAATACCAGAATTCCCATGCCGCCCAAACGAAGAAAGTGCATATGATGCATCTCCTTCGGGTGTGTTCATTATAAAGAACTGTTTCTCAGTGTCCTCTACGTCTTAGGTATTAGATACCAGATCAGGATCCCGCAAATGTAATCCGTTACATGGGCTACAGAAAGGCAGAGAACTGAGAACGGGTGATAAGTTTCATGAGACAGAAAACGGTGCAAGTGTTGCAGCCAAGTCTGTTGGTCACTGTCACCCTGTATTATCAATACATTGATTCTGAACAAATGCTATTAGATACTGAACCTGATATACAAAATCATATCAGTCTCTTTATTAGTAAAGAAAAGATATAATTTTGTATTGTTGAATATTGTTTTGAACATTTCAAAAGTTGATCGGTTCAGGCACGTTATCTAAAAGCATTGAATTTCTAAATCAAACTACAGTTCCTAGTATGCAGAACACACACAAGAGGAAGAGTTCAGAAATGAACGAATCCTTCTTGAGGCATTATAGACTAGGTCATATCAATGCGACCCGACTGGCTGAAGTTACATTCAGATACATATTTATAACAGTTTGAATTTACATCTTGTGAAACTTGCCAGTCATATCACAAAGATAATATGACCATAGCTCTGTTTACTGGAAACAGAGAAAGAGTTAGTGAACTCTTGGGACTGATACATAGTGATGTATGTAAGGTCCCCTGTCTACACATGCCAGGACCGGTTCTTTGTACTTCATTACATTCTCTGATGATCTCTCAAGATTCAGTCATATGTTCCTGTTGAAACATAAGTCCGAAACTTTTGAGATAATCACAGAATATAAGTTAGAAGTAGAGAACCAAAATACAGGTATAAGTATTATGCCCTATGATGAGATCAGGGAGGAGAATACTTATGCATGGAATTCTTGGACTATTCTAAAGGAGAATGGGATTCTCTCTCAGCATTACTCCTCCGTATACACCACAGCACATAGGCGTATCGGGGCGGAGCAATCGCACCATATTAGATATAGTGCGCTCTATGATGAGTACTACTGAGTTACCTATTTTCTTTTGGGAGTTATGCACTTGAGAAGCTGCATACCCATTGAATTGGGTTCGAATCAAATCAGTGCCTACCACTCCATATAAGATATGGTATGGGAAGAGCCCATCTCTTAAGTAAATTAAGATTTGGGATTGTCCGGCCTATGTCAAAAGCAAAATCCGGACAAGATCGAGGCAAGGTCAGTACTGTAGAACTGGAAGTAGTTCCAGCTATACAAACTACAGCTGATGATTTGATAGAACCAAAGGATTCAATGGTCCCCGACGAGCCTCAGCCTCTCCGCCGATCTGGTAGGGTTCCTCATCCGCCTGAGAGATACTTCGGTTTCTCGATGACAGTGGGAGCAAGGATTGCATCATGAGATGATGGCCCAACTAGTTTTGAGCAGGCCATCAAGAGTGGGGACTCTGTAAGAATGGCTGGATGCTTAGTGATCTGAGATGGAATCCATGTACACCAACAAAGTATGGACTTTGGTTGCTATATCTGAAGGGTTAAATCCCCATCAGGAGCAAGTATATCTTGAGAAGATTACTAGGTGTAGATGGAAAAGTTGAGACTTTCAAAGCTAGACTTGTTAAAGGTTTTCGTCATCGACCAGGCGTGGATAATGATGAAACCTTTTTCCAGTAGCTATGCTTAAGCCCATCCGGATCCTACTTGCCATTGCTACATACCATGACTATGATATATGGTGGTTGGGTGCCATGACTACTTTCCTAAACAATGATTTAGAAGAGAACATCTATAAGAACACAGCTAGAGGGCTTCGTAAACAGTGGGAGCAGCGGAAACGTGTGCAAGTTGCTTTGCAGGATAAACCAGGCATCGCGGAGTTGGAACATCTGTTTTGATGTGGTAGTCAAAGAGTATGACTTCATCAAAATGGTAGATGAACTTTGTATATACAAAAAGGTAGTAGAGAGTAAGGTAGTCATCCTCGTATTGTACGTGGACAACATACTCTTGATAGGAAAAGAGTTTCCTATGCTACGCTTGATCAATCTCCTCTTATCACAAAGATTCTCCATATAGGGTAAAGGTGATACCTCCTAAATCCTGGGATTTGGATCTATGAGATAGATCTAAATGGATATTAGGATTCTCACTAGGTGTAGTGAGATGGTATCAATCGATCCTGGGGAGAATCACTGGAAAAGTTCCAGGGTGATAAGGACGACTGAATGTCAGTCGCAGGAATTGTCTTTGCCCTCAGTGGAGGGACGGTATGTTGGAAGAGTTCCAAGCTAAATACCATGGCAAACTAGACGATAAAGGCTGGTAATATCGCTATCAAAGATACTACCAAAGAGGCAGTTTGGGTGTATATTAGTTCATGAGATGAACTAGGTTCCTACCATTGTGTGACAATGGAAGTGTGGCTTTGGCCCAGGAACCCTGGTCCCATCAGTGACCCAGACATATTCTGAGGTAGCATCACCTGATCATGGAGATAGTTGATCTCCAGGGTGATCGAGGTTAGGAGAGTAGACTCAGAGGACAACACAGCGGATCCACTCACAAAGGCTTTTTCCCAGAAAGAGACTGCTATGGGATGGTTGAGTATTAGATACTGCAACCACTGCTACAGATGGCCCTAGTGCAAGTGGGAGATTGTTAGTTATATGTATGCCCTAGAGGCCATTACTGTACATTGGATGTATATTGTAGTGGGTGCTGGGACATATATAGGTAGGACTTTCTTGCTCGACATGATAGTATGCTATCTGGTTGCTCTTTATCTTAACATGTATACTTTCTGTCTCTCTGTTACATGTTGATAAAGCCCTTAGGATGTGTACTCGACTTCCAGGACTATGATGTAGATCATACTAGTGGGGCCTGGGTAGTCCATGAGTACATCCTTCAATGTTCCTAGTCGTAGGAATATCGAGACGGGGCATCGATATTCCAGAGTAGACTAGCGTATATCTTCTCGACCCATGTGATGGGCGATGGATGATCCCATATCCATTGGTGTTTGACATCAGAGATGGTATGCGGGTGCTCAGTAGAGACTGGATACACTGAACGGACTCGCCGAGAACTCCCAAATGGTATTATACCTCACGTCAGATGGCAGTTCTCTGGTGACACTGGTACAGCTTAGTCTGTTGACCCGAGATCGTCATAGAGTCTTGTGTGTCTCCCACTGTGCTTTAATTTCCACCCTACCACGGCTCTACTGAGTCGTGAAAACAGGTGGTTTTTGGGTACAATCCCGATTCACATGGAGGCAATGAGCGATAGGAAGGGATTCGTCTCTCCCGGTATTGGGGGTTGATGCTGCGCTATGCTCGACTGGCCATAACTGGAAATCCCTGGCCAGGGTTGCACTGATTTACTGGTAAGTGTTATCAGTAGTTTCATGCTTATTATGGACCTTACATCGGCATGACTTATCAAGCTATTGGGGTCTGACGTTTACCACCCCTAGGCGAGATATGCGACATATCAGACGAACAGACCGGACTGTACGGTAAGTGTTACTGGTTGGATTCACAGGAGTGTGAGCGGGCTTGCTCGTTGATCTTCTGATCGCTCAATACCCGGGTGGCCGTTACGTTTAGCAGACCGCTTGCGGCTTGTGGGTGTTTGATATGATCATCACCTACTGCCAGAGGTTTCCTGGCTCAAGCGAAACGACATAGGAGCGCATATGAGATATGTGCGGGACCGAGAATAATACCATATGTGATATTGAATTCTATTCTCGCGATTTGTATCATAGGACGGTTATATAAGACATAGCCGGGTTACCGAATCAAATGTTGATTCGATATGATGATGCACTTGATATTAGTCGGTTATATGCAATATGACCGGATCATTAAATCAAGTGTTGATTTAATGATTTAATGTATAATTATATATTAGATATATTACTTTACATTGACTAGTATTGTTCACTTTAGATGGATTTTCTCACTTGATTTGCACAAGTTGTATATGTGATATATTTTTGTGCACTAGTTTGTATCATGTTTGATGATACATGCAAACTTGGGTGTGTGTTTGCTTTAAACCATGTTTAGGTTAATGGTTAGGGTTTTAGCTTATTTATTTATTTTATTTATTTATATTTGGCAAAAATAAAATGGTGGCTTGCTTTGTTTTATTCTTGAAGCTTCATGAAGCTTTGAAAGTCTTAACCATTTTGTTTTTTCCTTAACCCAACCATTACACTTAAACCTTAGTTTATTCTCTACATTAGTTACCTCACCCATGGTTGCTATATGATAAGAATCACTTGGATTTTCTTTTTAAAAATAATTCTTTTTCTTTCTTCTTCTTCTTCTTCTTCATGAAGAAAAGAAAAGCTTGCTAGAAAATTCCAAGTGATGAATCCAAGTGAGAAATCCAAATCCAAAGTGAACCCACTTCCTATTTCTTCATCCTCTACACTTGCCATGTTGTATGGGGTGAAAAAACCTATCTCTGACCTACCGCATCGTGAAAGCAGTACCGCACGAATAGAGATTTTACCACAAACAAAAAGAAAATATGTAAGCAAAGAACGCGGCAAGATGATTTCATTCACAAAGGTCGGAAGTTTTTACAGAGGTACTATGGGCTCCCCAGCCTTACAAAAATGCCCGAAGGCTTACAAAATTTCAGTGCAAAAGAAAGTAAGGAGGTGAGGAAATTCAGGCCTCGGGGCTGGGGAGAACCTCGATGAGCTCCGCTTCCACCGCGACCACCGGGGTGGCATCTTGAAGGTCAGCGCCCACCGTAGGGGCTTCCGCACCGGGAGACGGGGCGACCGACTTCTCTCCAACGCTCCCACCAGGAGCATTTCCCCTGCACCGCTTCCGGAGGCATTCCCCTGCACCTCATCCCCGAAGGGGTACTCACCCCGGATCTCGCCGTCAGGAAATTCCGACATCAAGGCCTTGACGGCGTCGAGGCATCATGCCAAACGAGGGCGGAGGCTCCAGCGAGGTCGGTATAGTACTGGTCCGACTTTCGATAGTTCTCCATCGCCTTCGACGCTCGAAGGTCGGCACGCCTCGCTACTTCCTTCGCCGTCTTCTTTAGGGCTACGACAAGCACCCTGGAATCTTCCAACTTAGCCTCGGTGGCTCGGACGGCCTCTCGGCAGTTGGTGATCTCCCGATCCCCGGCCGTCACCCGGTCTTCGAGGGCAGCGACCCTCTCCATCGCCGCTTGCATCTCCAGCCTTGAGCTCTCCTCCCGCGAGGAAAACTCGCCCGCGGCCTGCATCACCGGGGCAATTTCCTCGTCCTCTATGTTGAAGACGAGGGCGCAGTGCTGGAGGACCTGAAGAAAATAAATGAGGGTTAAAAAGAAAGGGGGGCAGCCAATCTTGCGACGTACTGAATGAAAACACGAGTGAGGTGCAAACAATGACCTGCACGACCTCTTGGGCTATAGACGCCATTTAGGCCCGGAGGGTCCCCCGAGGGATTCTGCCCCCGGCTGACCTTTCCATCTTCGAGAGCAGGCTGTCGGCAACGGAAAGCCCCGAGGGCACCTCGAAGCGAAGCTCCCCTTCATCCACGATGATCGGGGAAGTCGGAGAACGGGGCACCGTCCTGTGGTACCTCTTGAGGAGAGACGAAGGAGAACCAGTCTCGCCTCCCACCTCCAAGGACCGAGGCTCCTGCTCCCGAGAGCGTTTTCGGCTCGGCGCGTGGCTGGAATCCGGGCCCGGGGCCTGCTTGAGCGCCTAGCTAGAGCGGCCCCCGGTGGAGCTGGAGCCGACAACGAGCGAAGGGGACTGGCACCTCCGGCCTTCTTCCCCTTCTTCTGTTCGACCAGGGCTGTCCGAAATTTGGCTAGGTCCATGGGTTCTGCATAAGACGAAAATACAAAGGAGTTAGCAATGCCAGAAAAAGTGGAAGAACACACAAGTATAAACAGGTCGCCTAATAACTCCCAACTTACCCGCAGGTTGAGCGGGGCTGAGCCCAGCCCAAAGAAGGGCCTGCTTGGACAGCAGCACATCGGCCCGGGGGAGAGGCTCCCACTCCGACACTGCCACCCGCGTCAGGATCATTCGCCCACCTCAGCCGCGGGCAGTCGGCCCTGTGCCACTGGACGGGCATAGGCCAATCCTCACCCTCGGGTGGCCCGGCAAACAAAAACTTCCTCTTCCATTCATGGATGGAAGAAGGTACTACGACGACCCTCGACCGGGCAGCACCTCCCCGACACTTCCCAAAAGAAATGTATACCTAGCTCGGCTCGTCCTTACGCGTGCCGGGATGGTTTTTGTAGCAGAGAGAGGAAAGGAGAAGACCCAGACTGAAAGGGATCACCCGCAGTTTCAACCGGACCAGGAACCCGAGGAGAATCCTCTAAGAGTTTGGCACTAACTGGCCCGGGGCTAACTCAAAACAATTCAACACTGCACTCACCTCGGTGGAGAAGGGCAGGTGCATCCCGGCCCAAAAGGCTTCCAGGTACAAGGCGATCTCTTTGCCTTGTACCTGGTCTGCCCTTTCCCCCTCCCCGGCCAGACGAAGTGAGTAGCCGGGAGGGATATGGAAGCGAGCCCGGATGATGGCAAGCTCGTCCGCATGACTCAGTATGGAAGACACGTCACGGACGCCCCTGACCTGCGCTCTGGGGACCACCCCCATCACACGACCCCGGGGAGCATGACTAACCTTAACATCCCGGGGGGACTCCTACTCAGACGAGGAAGAGGAAGAAACAGAAGAGGAAGCTGCAGAAAACTCCCTAGACTCTACCCGGACTATTTCTACAGACTCCTCGGTAGAAGACATCTAACCTGATCAAAAGGATGAGTCCTCGGAAGAGAAAACGCAATGATCCCGACCTAAAGGGAAGAGCGCTGAGCTAACACGTGAAGAGACGAGGAATCCGACCTAAAGAGAAGTGCGTCGAGCTAACACGCGAAGGGACGAGGAAATTATGGTGAGGTATGGACCCCGAAGAGGATCCCATCTCTATTTATAGCAGCCGGGGTACACATCCTATGGCCCCGATCATCTCCCGCCAAAACAACACTTCGCATTCAACGGCCATCGGCACTCCACCTGTCGCACGCGCATTGGGCGTGTCCCATCGGGCGCGAGAACACCAGCGGCCCGTCGTGTCGACCAACCAGCACCAGACACGTGGGCTGGCGCTTCAACGAACTACGTACGAATCGGCGCATCCTCTTTAATGCGAGATCTCTACCCTGATCCGCTGACATCATCAAGAAAATACAACTAATTGACCGGGAATACGCACCGACGATATCTTCAAATAAAAGCTCACCCCGGGTGACCGGTCAGACTACTCTCGACCTGATCCATGAATAGGTCGAGACGAGAGTGGGGGGCTAATGATGATGCTCGATACCGGCGATTCCGTCGATCATGACTCGTGGCAGACGACGTGTCCCAGAGCTTAAAAGAAAGGACCAAGAACGGTACGTTGGAAGCATACCCCGGGCCTTCGACCCGAGGATGTTCCCGACCTCTGGTGGCCTTCCAGACCACTCCATACCCGCCTTACAAACAACCGTCGGCTCGCCTCCGAGCCTTCCTACACGTTGGGTTTCCTCAGCCCCCTAGCTCGCCTCCGAGCTATCACAGAACCAAGCTCGCTCGGCCTCCTGCTCGTTCCCGAGCCTCCCGTTGAGCTTAGCTTCCTCGGTCTTATCGACCGACCCACAGCACTGATCACAGGCATTTCCGCCATAGCTCCGCGAATCTTGCTAGACGCGAGATATCCGCCGCCCATGATCCCACGTTCCACGCCATCGCGTTCCCCCATTAATGAGCACATCTCCTCATTAATGGGGTATCCCGCCTTTCACGCGGGCTAACGCCAGGGGCGTAACGACCAGCGTAAATCTCGTGCCCGCCAGCCCATAGCCGCCACTATATAAACCCCTCTCTCAGACGACTCAGGTAAGCCAATTTGACCCCAATAGGCTGTTACTCTGCCAAAAATACCCCGTCTAACTTGATCGTCGGAGAGTCCTCGGTGGCACAATTGCCCCGGGACTTCCTTGGAGGTAGCTCGGCCTCAACCACATAAAGCCCATTGAGATCCACACGCTTCAGGAGGCAATCTCCAACTCAATCTCAGCCATCCATCAACGCTCGCTGCAGATCAACGGAAGGTAACATCTGAAGGAGATCCAGAGATCCATCAGGAGGAATCGACTCTCAAGAGACCGAGCCCAGCTAGGATGATTTGGAGCAGTTTACATAGGAGCCAGACTTCTAGGCTTTTACCTGTATTTATTTCCTTTTTATTTGTACGCCACTGTACAGGCATTGCTTTCATCGTTGTACATTTCCTTTTCAAATCAGTTGTAATGTAAAGATGGATATTAATAAAGATGTTTCTTTTACATCCTTTGTCATTCTTGTGTTGTTATTTATATATTGCTTATTTACGCTTAACGTGTTTACTTCTAAGTAAAGACGTTGCGTCCCGTCCACGTCCGCGCCTCCGTACACCGGGAAGCGGGGCGTGATATAGACCAAATCCGAAAGGATCTTCGACCTTTCCAAATTTTGGAGCCTTCTTGGATAAGACATCGCTACGAAGGAAGTGGGTGATGAAATCTTCAAAACTGACCTCTTGCCCTTCTGATGCCACAAATAGACTCTCATAAATGCTCAGTGCTTTGATTAAACTTGGATGCTTATACTGAATGACATTCTTATTTATTAATCTTTCTCGAGTAGCTAGCACTGTGGCGAAAATGTACTCGTCTTGGGGTAGAAACTCCTCGTAATATTCTCCCTTGATTGGCAGTCCAGAAATTTCTCAGAACTCCTTCAGCGAAATGGAGACTTCTCGATCCCCTAGTAGAAACGTATGTGTGGGAAGATTCCATTGTTTTATAAAAGCCTTAACCTACCATATGTGGGAAGCATGGTAGTGGAACAGTGACGCATACACCACCTGGTACAATCCAACTTTCTGTAACCGCGAGCGCTGAGAGATGAGAATATACCGAGCCCAGGGAAGGTAGCCCATGGGATGTTGTGGGGTGACACCTATCTTATAGATCTGCCTCCAGGATCGAGCTTCGCCTTAGCATATCCGGCGTCTTAAAATGTCGATAGCCACCAAGGGTTGATTGGGTATCCCCGTCGTCGATGGTTCGAGCGGGCCCTCAAGAGTCCAGTTAACCGCCTCCACCGCGTAAGCAGTACACGGATGCTCTATTGGTACCCTAAAAGTAAAACTATGACGGCCCCTTATAATATGACCGTACCAGAGTCCCCATCGAAGAAGGCTCTTTTTGTCCTTGTCATGTTTCTTAATCATACCCATCGCTTCCTCGTTTGATGGTGACTCTGAGAAAGCGACTTCTGAACGAGTATAGGGGAAATAAGGAAGTGAAGCCATTGTACTAAAAAAGAGAGGGGACAAAAGAACCATTAACAAAAGGATGTGAGTTTATTTTGTAGGACTACTAACTACCAAGCTAGTGGACCCCGTGAAATCAAAGTGGCGGCTCATCAATGATGAGACATGTGTCAATTATGAGAATTAAAAAGAATTATCATTAAATGAACAGTAGAGTTAAAACTCCCAATATTCCCCAAAAAGCGGGTTCTTTTAAACAACAACAGATTCATATCTATGAAAAGGATATTAAAACCCTAAAAATCCTGAAAAGGGAAAATGTCCAAGAACAGTAAAGGGAATAAAATTTCCGAAGTTCCCAAAGAATCAAACCAGAGCTAAGCTCTACAAAAAATGGATTTAAACTCCAGAAATCCTCAAACGTTAGGATTAATGATAGGGCAAACCCCTAAAAAGAGAATCAACGATTCTCAAGAATGTCTATTGACTCATATCTTTGATATGGACATCAAAATCCACGATCTACAAAAAGAAGTTCTTTTTTTGTAAGATCTCTAAGAGACCGGTTCAAGAAAAGAACCGAGCTTTGTCAAATATATTAATGGATTTAAAATCCAAAATAAAAAAATATATTCAAAAACTTTCTAAGAGCTAAGCTCTATTCATAGTCCTTACCAAAAAAATTGGCAGAGTTTAACTCTGTTCAAAAGAATTTTGAAGGCAGAGATCTAAGCTCTGAAAAGAAAATTAAATTCTCAAAAAAAAACTCAGAGAAGAAGATGAAGAAACAGTAGTCACTTCAAGGCCAAAGGCCGCATTTATAGGTCGCGGTGGGATCGGTTCAACTTCCCACTCTCCTAAGTGATCCAACGGTGGTAAAATTTACAATTTTGCACTTGCGTGCAAGCCATGTGAGAGCAACGCTGGGGGCATTTGTTTCCCTATAAAAAAAGGAGGAGAAAAGAAACATGGAGAAAAGAATTCCCACAGCTTGGACTCACGTGTTAAACACGTGAGTGCTTATATGCAAAGCATATAAGCGCTGAAAACCAATAACCAAAAGGGCCAAACTGGCCTCATGTGTTAAATATGTGAGCGCTTATATGCATAATATATAAGCGCTGAAAACAAATAACCAAATGGGCTAAACCGGCCTCACGTATTAAACACATGAGCGTTTATATGTTAAGCATATAAGCGCTGAGAATAAACAACCAAAAGAGGGCAAACTAACCTCACGTGTTAAACACGTAAGCGCTCATATGCAAAGCATATGAGCGCTAAATATAAGCAGATTAAAACCTACACTGGGGTCACATTTTATACACGTAAGAACATATTTTTTGAAGCGCTAGGTTCAGATAGAATTCAATTCTATAAAGAATTGAATTCTATTCTGGGAAAAATACTTCCCCTGATCTTTCTAAAAAAGAGAAAGATATTCTCTAAATAGAGAACCGCCAGATAAAAAATCCAATGGTGATTAAAAATTATCAAATATAGAATTAAATTCTATTAGGGGAAAATATCTCCCTGATCTTTCTAAATAAGAAAGATATTTTCTGTTAAACAGAAAACTATTAGTCAAAGATCCAATGAGATGGGAAAATATTTTCCTATATCTTTCTAAACAAAGAAATATGTGCTCTGTTAAACAGAGAACCCTTGAATTAAAAATCCAACGGTGATTAAAAATCACCATCTGAGTTCTGTATATGGGAAAATATTTCCCTAATCTTGTTAAAAACAAGAAAATATATTCTGTTAAATAGAAATGCACTGGATCAAAAATCCAACGGTGGATAAAATCCCCCAAATAGTCTTTAAGACCAATTAAATCAATTGATATCTCTCAAATGAGGGATTTTCTCAAACTAATTAATAATTTGCCTCTTCTATATAAAAGATCCGAGACTTCAAGTCTCAAAGAAGAGAAAAATCGACCCATGAGCTTCTTTACAAAAGAAAACCGAGAATTTAATTCTCCTTAAAAAAAAGAAGATCTCCTCTCTTTCTGACCCTAGATAAAGAAAAGCTGAGATAAACATATCTCCTTTGTCTGGCATAAATAAAAAGGAAAATAAGGGTTTAACCCTTTATAAAAAGAACTTAGTTCTTCCTCTGATATGAGATCTGAAAAGCAAATCTACCCACAAGTTTAGAATTTAATTCTCATCGGCGAAGTTCTGTTCTTCAGACTCAAAATCTAGGGGAAAAAACTAAATAAAAAGGAAAGACACATTTTCTAAGAATTTAATTCCTCTGAAATTATGATTTAACCCTACATAAAAGAACTTAGTTCTTATAAAAATAACAGAAGTTCTCTAACAAAATCTGATCTCAAATATTCAAAACAGAAATCTTGGTGATCATCAATAGTCAAAACGTCATTAACAGAGATTAAATCTCTAAAAGAAAAGAACTTGGCGCCTCAAGTGAAACACACGTGAACACCACAAAAAAATTAATTTTTAGCACTATTATGGCGTCTCATGTGTTTCCCACGTGAGAGCCCAAAACAGAAGGCTCAATGCCCCTCGTGCTCCCCACGTGAGCTCCATATAAAGTGCTTAGCACTATATATACCAAGTCAAAATGACTAAGTGCTTAGCACCGATTGGGCAGTGCCCATGTCTGAACGCCTCACGTGCTTCTCGTGTGAGCGTCAGTGCAACATTAAGTGCTTAGCACTTCTGAGTAAAAGAAAAGGCCTAAAACTGAGCCTAAATTAGTTAAGTCTATGAAATTTTCTTGCAACTGAGCCCAAACACTATGTTGTTGGATCTTAATAAAATTTAATGATCCTTAAAATATTGCTAAGTTGATCTTAGTCTCAAATAGGACTAACATATCCTTTGTTAAAATAAATTGAGCCCAAATGCTTACGGATTTAAGTCGATCTTAACCTCAAACTAGATTAACAGTCCTTAAATAAAACAAAATATTTTTGAAATGATGGAATACATACAAGTTAAGTTCAAACCCAAATCTAAAATATATGGATTTGGACTAATCCGCGCCCTACGGGCGACGACATAAATTAGTCTCCGTATACAATTTACGGGCAACCAAAATAAAACAAATAAAACACGACACGAAGTGAACTACTGGAGCAGGAGAAAGTGGTTATCGTAATGCGGTAGCATAATTAACTGTAAGGGCTTACGCCTGCAGGGAAGAGCGTCCCCACAATCAAATACCCCTCACAAATGAGGGGAATCTGATAAAGTCTGTTACATCAGTCGCATCTATCCAAACCTCCGATATACGTGCCATAAATCAACTTGGTATTTTCGGAGAGGTGGATGGATATGTCCAAATAACATCTGCCCCAAATTCAAGCTAGACATCCTCCGCGTCTTAGTCCAGTTTTCGGCGGTAAACAAACCCATTTAGAGAAATTTTGGCCACCAAAATATTCTTTATTACCGCAATTTGCGGCCAGAACTTTAGCTCTGGGGTCATGTTTTGGACAGTAGTTTGGTCACTTAGAATTAGGATTTTTGTCATGCCCCGCTTCCCAGAGTGTGCAAACTACGGCACGTGACAGAGCCAACCATGTTACCTGTGGTTAAGAAATATCCATCCACAGTCATATTACGGCTGTCTATAGGATATCAAGAACAGAAAATATATAAAACTAGCTAGTACATGTCTATTTGCCACAGTAAATAGAGTCAAGAAAAATGGATAAGTGGAAACGAATTAAATCCAACAAACAACATCTGAAAATTTGTCTCAATATGGGCTCACATCAAGAAATAAAACTGCGGAAAATAACCTAAACTGAATATATCTAAATAACACATGTTCAATTCCTCACTGCTCGGCTTGATGGCTAAAGTACTCCTGTTCAGCCTGCGATAAAGGTGAAGGAACTGGGCCATACAAAACCCCGACGTCAGTGCGTCATAAAACTAAAGAAACAGTGTTAACAAGGATGTAACGATATAAGCAAATATGAATATAAATAAATAATACAGATATGAAACAGTGGGGTATGTGTATATATGTGATGTGTGATGTGTAACCTAAAACTGTGCTTCTAGGTTATCTATTCTAAAAGTCTTTGAAATTAATTAATGTAATCCTCATTATAACCCAACAGTCTATGCCCCGTTCATTTCTCACGGGACCACGGTAACAGGATTTATTCCGTAACGCCCGGAAAAACGGCAAACAGAATTATTCCGTATTGCTCGGAAAAATGGAAAACATGTAATTATTCCATAACGTCCGGAAAAACAGCAAACATGATTATTCCGTAACGCCCGGAAAAACGGCAAACACAATTATTCCGTAACGCCCGGAAAAATGGCAAACAGGATTATTTCGTAACGCCCGGAAAAACGGCAAATATCTAATAATAGCCTTTTAAGTTAAGTTTCGGTTACATTCTTGATTTCCCCTTTACCCCCAGGTTTGTGTTTAAGTCAGGTATTGCCAATATAGATCTAATACCAACACAGGATCAAGTATGTACATTTATCGTCTATGCAGACAACAAGTTACGTCCGTCAGGACAGCATGTCAGAATTGTTGGCATTAGTAACAAGATCTAAGTAATGAGTCAAGTAGTGTGTCGTGAATATGTCATGTGATGCATATGTATCAAATAGATACCAAATGTGAAACTGTAACGAATATCTGAACACGGTAAGCACGACGGATACCAGGATGCATATGTATCTATCTATAATAACCTTTTATACGTCCATGACTATGTATGATGCAATCTAGATAACGCGTTATAATAATGTAATAGTAAATTGATATCAGGACATTTCGGCATGCAACTAGAGAATCTATGATTAGCACGGATACGTACAGATACTGTAAAACGATAAAACTATAATATTTGCTGCATAATAAAACACATGTATTATTTTTATTCATATATAAATAGATATATTAACATAGTATGTTGCAAGATAAACTTTCCTGATTGGATCTCATGACGGGGTATGTACGTCATGTTCGACGTCGGATAAACGTCGCGATGCAAACTCACGCTTGTGCAGAACTGGACCTGGCAGATCAAAGATATGACTACGCTGGACGACGACGATGACTAGGTCGTCCGGATCGTCGGCAATGCGTGCGACTCCGGCAAGACGATCCAGAAGCAAGAAAGAAGAAAGATAGAAGAAAGAAAGAAGAGAAGAGAAATGGGGGTTTGTGGCTATTAGTGTCGGCTCTGGGTTCACGGGACAGAAGACAGAGGAAAGGGGAGAAGGCGATGGTGACGGGGCTGCCGTCGACGGCGATGGCAGTAAATTTCTTGGGTTGCTGTTGAAGCCGGGGAGTTGTTGAGGGTGTTGGGTACTGGTGGTGGTTTGGGTGTCGGGGATCGGAGAGGGAGGTGAAGAGATGAAGAGGTGATGACGACGAGGTCTCCGGCGAGGGTAACGACGAGGTTTCTTGAGTTGGTCATTGGTGCAGGTTGTCGGGTTCTAGGGTTCTCGGTTTGCAGGGTTGGGGTTGTGTAACGACTCTGAAATCTCTGTACAGAAATTTTCCTGTTAAAATACAAGAAAAGAGTATTACAGCCTGAGTTTAAATTATAATCACTTTAGTTAAATAAAAGAAAGAAGCCACTTGTAGCTCACTGGTAAAGCCTTTGCACTGCTGTGACGTAGCCTGTGTGTTCGATTCCTATCAGACACAATTATTTTTTTGATTTTTTCTTTTTAACTTTTTGGAAGCCCAAAAGATTGCACGTGCAATACATGGGGAAATGAAAAGTTCAGAAGAATCAAACATGTGCAAAATGGTGTACACACTTAAAAACCCACATGGCACGAATCTCAAGGCCAGAAAGCCAAATCTGACCGGCCAAACTTGCCCTAGGGCCGGCGCCGACGGCTATGATGAGCTCATTTGCCTCCGTGCTTTGCACACTTGTCCCTTCAGCTCCTATTAACTCCTCTGCACTGTTTGGATTTCCTGCAATCAAACAGAGACCTTTCATTTCACCAATTAACACCATTTTAATGCTTTTTAATCCATATTTTTAATTTCCAAACCCTGAGTCTTCACTATAAATACCACTCCATATTTTGGCTCATTACCATTCTGAAAATTCTAGCAAAAACTCTCTCAAAAGTTCCTAAGTGCAAGTGGAGTAAAGTGGAGTTAGCAAGCAAGCTTTTTCCGTCGAAGATCAAAACCGATTCCAGAACTCCCGCGACACCACGAAGCCCCCCCTCTTCCTTAACCTCTTCTTGATTTATTCAAACCATAAGTCCCTCCTAAACTCTCTTTCTCTTCATTGAAATTCACTTTAAATCTTATATCGGTAAAGTAGAGTTATTACCGATACTCTTTTCTAAAACCCTAAAAACTCCCTTTTCCTTTATAATTTGATCAACCTAATTTTACACATTACTTGTAACCTTAAATACCAATATTTAGAATCAAGTTTAACCAAGAATCTCATGTGAAACATCCATAATTAAACCTTTTCATTAAAATACCATGAACTTTATTATCACTTCTTTACGTTTTTGTTAAAACTATACTTTTAGGAAAATCTTCACGGGGTAACGACCTACCTCACACATACACTTTAGTTTCATTGCACGATGCCTATTTGTATGTATATTTGTTTCGAAGAATAATCTTTATAATGAAATACCACATACTTTAAAACTGGGTTTCTTTTAAAGCGCTATTTCGTATTCTTTTGCAATTATGTATCTACAACCCTTGTTAGGGGACCTACTGATGGATGGTGCGGATTATCGCACATCATGGGGATAGTAGAGCGAGATGCAGCACTCCTCACGGAGTATTCGATCTCGAAAGGATATAAATACGGATTTTAAGAAAAACGAATTTTCTAAATAAAACTAAATTTTTTAAATTATATAGAATTATAAATCCATCTTTTCATTATAATATGAAACTATTTTTTTTCCTAAAAATGAAAGATAAAAATATCAATAAAATACCATCAAGTTACTAAAAAGAACTAGTTTTCAATAAAATACCATACACTTTTAAAAGCTAGGGAATTATTATTAAAATACTCCAATACTTAAAATACATGTTCATGAAAACCCTAAGTAATACAAATCACTCTCGAGTTTTATTTTTAATCTGGAATAAACTATTTTTCATAAAACCCACTCGAGATATACAAAACAATATTTTAAAGACTTTAGTAAATATAGGTTTAAGGGGGATCAATTCTCTTGAGCCCCAGAGAGCCGGAGAAAGTGAGCGATTGCCTATTCAGGTTAGACAAATAACGGAGTTATCGATGTCAATTGTTTCGGAAAAAGACACAAATTCCTGCCGTCCATGTGCAGCAGTTGCCGATGACTCCCGAACCTAAGAATTCTAGAGTTAAATCAGTTTACAAGTGTCTGACTCAGTCTGAGTCCAACCTCAAACCTGAATCCAAAAATCAAACACGAATACTTTATCATGAATAAGAATACTCGAATTCAAATATCAAATTCAAACATGTATACTTGACTTGAATTGACCGAACCGTGATTATAACTTGACATGACTACCTGAATACATGAGTATATCCTGAACATGAATACTTGAACTTTTTGTAACGACTCTAATTTCACTGTACGAAAATTTTCAAGTTAATGTATAGAATGGAGTTTACAACCAAGAGTACAAGTTATAAATTTAATCTGTTTAAGAACAGTAAGAAAGCACTTATACCTCATTGGTAAAGCCTTGCACTGCTGTGGCGTAGTCCCTGTGTTCGAATCCCATCAACCACATATTATTTTTCTGAATTTTTATTTTAAACCTTTTGGAAGCCCAAAAGTTTACACGTGCTCTGCACATAAAATGAAAAGTCACAGAAAATCAAACATGTGCTAAATGTTGTATGAACCAGATAGGACACGTGGCAAGAATCCAACCCCTAACACCACCACGTGGCCGGCGAGATGGCCAATAAGGCCGGCACCGTCGGGCCTCCCGTAGGGAATAGCCCCCGTGTTTTGCCCACTAAACCCTTGGACTGCCCTATTACTCCTGTTCTGTTTAGTTTCCCTGCAATTATCCAGAGAATTAAAATTAGCCTTAAATCCTATTTTTAATGCATTTTTTATTATTTCTTCAATTCTAAAACCCTAATTCCATCCTATCAATACAACACTATACCCTATCCCTGTTCATTCCGAAATTTAATGCCAAAATTCTCAAAAATTCTCAAGTCCAAGAAGAGTACAAGTGGAGTTAGCCTAAGGTCAATTTCCGGTAAGAATTCGAGACGTTTTCGGCGACCCCGCGACTCCACGAAAGCTACTATTCTCTTCCTCTACCTCTCCTCTATCCTTTTAGCAAGCGAGTCTCATATCTCTTCTTCTCTTTCTACTATAAATTTCTCTTTTTCAAAACATGTCGGTAAGTGGAGTTATACCGACATTTGTTTTTAAAACCTTTGAAAACCACAATTCTACTTAAGAATCACTTGTACTCATGTATATATCTTACTTGTAATCATTTAACTAATGTTTAGAAACCAATTTCACTCTAAAACGCCATGTTAAATAACTTTAATTAAGTTTTTATGTTCAAATACCATGAAGTTTACATACGACATCTTTTAATTATTTTGCTTAGCATAACTTTAGAAAACCTCACGAGGTAATGACCTACCTCTCACATACATATATTTTGACATAGCACAATTCTCTTGAACAATATTTTTATGGCAAAATACGACCTTTCATCAAAATACCTTAAACTATTAAAAACTCGGATTTCTTTAAATTGCGTTACATAATTCTTTGCGAGTGTGCCTCTACAACCCATTTTGGGGAACCCACTATTAGATGGTATAGATTATCGCACAACCTCGGGTCTAGTAGAACGATATGCAGACCTCCTCACGGAGCATATGATCTCGATGGAATTTTAATACAATTTTTAAGAAAAACGAGGATTTCTATTTAATAATAAAAATTTATTTTAATAATTATATAAATATTATCAAACCATATAGTTTTAATATATAATAAAATTCCATATTTTTTAGAAAATAAAAGAAAGACATCTTTCACCAAAATACCATCAAGAACCAATTCAAGTCAAACTTTACATTAAAATACCATGACCTATTCAAGTTAGATATATATTCACTAGAGCACATCACTCTTTAAAATTTACATCCATGAAAACCCTAAATACGATAAATAATTACTCGAGGTTTATTTTTTTAAAGTATATAAAATATTTTTTCATAATACCCCCTCGAGTTATATAAAATTATATTAAGGACCCTAGTAAATATAGGTAAGCGGGACCAATTCTCTTGAGTCTCAGGAAGCCGGAGAAAGTGGGTGTTTGCCTATTTAAGGTAGAAAAACTAAACAGTGTTATCAACGGTACTTGTCTTGGAAAAACACAAATCATGCCGTCCATGTGCAGCAGTTACCGATAACTCCTAAACCAAAATCAGGATCCAAATATGTTTAAATGTCTGATTTAATCTGAGTCTCAGTCTAATCTGAATACAATCCAAACATGAATCCAATCAAAACTCCAATCCAACATGAATCCAACATACCAAACGTGAACACTTGATCTTAAACATGAATACCAGAATAATATCAACATGACTTGACTTGACCGAACCATGGCTATATCTTGAACTTGACTACATGACAACCATTTACATCCTGAATCAGTTTACAAGAACAACTTATACCATGGTCTCGGCAAGTCTGATAATTATAAATCAATACAATCAATACAATATACACTACGGGTTTTTTAATGGGGTAGACTGGTACGGAATGTGTTAAAAGTGGCACGATAATGGACACTAAAAGACACCTATATGAACATCCTGTGCCGTTGTCCCGTGGGTTTTGACGGGGCCTTGTACTTACATGTTACCATAGTCCATGGGATAGTTGGACTCCTCTCGTATACACTGATACATTCTGTACCAAGCTACAAACAACTACGTTAGCATAACAAACAGATAATTTACCAGTTCTATTTCTCTTTACTTGTCTATTCTATTCTATTCTATCTTTTGGAACTTACCGAGCGCTAGTTCGCTGACGACATTCCTGTCGCTTTTTTTTCTTTGGAATGTTCGTCAGGAGGACCCGGCTCTCAAGAGATCGAGCCAAGCCAGGACGATTTAGAGCAGTTTACAGAGGAGGCAGACTTTTAGGCCTTACTTATACTATTTTCTTTTCAGTCATATGCCATTGTTTAGGCATCGCTTTCTATCATTGTACTTTACTTTTCAGTTGTATGTAAAGAATGTTTATTATTAAAAAATTGTTTTTTATATTACATCTCTTGTCATTCTTTTGCTTTACATTTATATTGCTTATTTACGCTTAGCATATTTACTTCTGAGTAAATACATCGCGGCCCACCACGTCTCCTTCCCCGTATACTGGGAAGCGGGGCGTGACACTTTTTGTACCCATGGTTTCGACAAGACTGGTAAACATAATCTGTACAATACATTACGCGGGGATAAATGGGTAGATTGGTATGCAATGTATATCGTGGCACGAGAGGTCACTTAAAAGACACCTACATGAATTCTCGTGTCGTTGTCCTGTGGGTTATGACGGGGCCTTATACTATATGTTACCATAGTTCACGGGGTAAGATGGACTCTTCTCTTATACATGAATACCTTTTTTACCAAACTAAAAATTACCACGTTAAAATAACTATCATATATCATTAATCGGCCCTATACAACTTTACATGTTCATTTCACTTTATATATTATCTTCTCTTTCTTCTTTTGAGACTTACCGAGCGTTAGTTAGCTGAAGGCATTCTTTTTTGTTTCTTTATTTGGAATGTTCGTCAGGAGGACCAGACTCTGAGGAGATAGAACCGAGCCAGGAGGACTTGGACCAGCTTACCGCTCAGTCTAACTATTAGTTCTTTTGCACTTACTTTCAGTATGCCACTGTTTAAGTATTTGCTTTTGATTATTGTATCTTTTATTTCAAACAGTTGTATGTAAAGTTGAATGTAAATAAAGTTGTTGTTTCAATTTATTCTTTTATCATTCTTGTTTATTTTTATATATTGCTTAATTATTCTTAACGCATTTATTTCCTAATAAATACGTTACGGCCTGCCACGTCACCGTTTCCGTCTACTGGAAAGCGGAGTGTGACAGGTAGCGTTGGTCTGTCGTCGGGGATGTAGGAGAAGGAGAGGAGGTGAGGTGATGAGGGTGTGGTGATCGGCGGTGAGGGGTTGGAGTTTCTGGTGTTGGGTCGTAGTTGCAGGGTATTCTCGAGGATCTCGGCTGCAAGGAGCTCGAGTAGAAGGAGAAGAGAGAAGGAGTGGAGGCAATGGAGGTGGCGTTGAGGAGGTCGACGTAAGTGTTCACCGCCGGAAAACGGACCGGGACATTGGGACGTCTGGCATAAATTCCGGGGGCATACGCTATTTGGATTTATCCGTCCACCTCTCCGAAGATACCAAGCTGATTTATGGCACCATACATCGGAGGTTTGGATAGATGCGGCCGTTGTAGCAGAATTTATCAGACCCCACCTCATTTTATGAGGGGTTTTTGATTTTGGGGACGCTCTTCCCTGCAGGCGCAAGCCCCTGCAATTAATTACGTTACCGCATTGCGATAACCACTTTCTTCTGCTCCGGAAGTTCACTTCGTGTCATGTTGTGTTTATTTTATTTTGGGTTTGGGTCAAGAATTTTTCTTGACGGGGTCCACATTTGTAGCTTGGTTTGACAATGGGAATGAACTTAGGATGCAGATCTCACATTTGTGAGGTTCATCGGTTCATAGGATATTTGGGTTTGATCTAAGGATCATTAGCCATATTTGAGACAGATCGATTTATGAGCAGTGAGCATATGGGCTCAACTGATCATTAGATCATATATGAATAGCCCATGAATAGTATACGGTAGTCATTATAGAGACAGTCCGTAGGGCAAAACATATTAGTTTAAGGACGTCGCGGTCCAACATTTCCTGTTTGGGACGAATGTTAGTTTAAGGACATTTCGGTCCAACATTCCCATTTTGGGGATGAATGTTAGTTTAAGAACATTTCGGTCCAACATTCCCATTTTGGGGACGAATGTTAGTTTAAGGACATTTCGGTCCAATATCGCCGTGTTGGGGACGAATATTAGTTTAAGGACATTTCGGTACAATATTCCCATTTTGGGGACGAATATTAGTTTAACGACATTTCGATCCAACATTCCCATTTTGGGGACGAATATTAGTTTAAGGACATTTCGGTCCATTATCACCGTGTTTGGGGCGAATATTAGTTTAAGGACATTTCGGTCCATCATTCATCTTGTGCGCACGTGCATTTGTTACGTGGCGGAATGAACGATTTTGAAATGGAATACACCCAACTTGGAGTGCGATCCGATTTGAGGTGTGCATGTCAATTTGGAAGTGCATCAATGTGGGATGAAAGGAGTTTTTGGTTGTTGGGACCCGCCACCTCTCTGAAAACGTTGAGGAATTACAACGACATATATCAGAGGAGTGGAGAGATGTACCCTTAAACCAAATCCCGTATTTGAAGGAAAGGATGGTGAACCTAAGAATCGTTAGTCATATTTGAGACTAAAATTACCTTAGGAGATATGAGATGAATATCATTTTGGATATCATTATTGAGAGATCATTGTCATGTTTGAGACTAAGATCAGTTTGGATATCAATTTGGATATCATGAATATATGCTTAGCCAATTTTGGCTAAGATTGGGTTTTGGGTTTTGAACTTGGGTTATATGTTCGTTTAGTTCAAAAATATTTTGTTTAGTTTAAAACCGTTAATCTAGTTTGAGATTAAGATCAACTTAAATATATGAGCGTTTGGGCTCAATTTATTTTTAACTAAGGATACGTTAGTCTTATTTGAGACTAAGATCAACTTAGCAACATTTAAGGATCATCAAATTTTAGTTGAGATCCAACAACAGAGCATTTGGGTTCAGTTGCAATTGACTCCAGAGGGACTTAGCCAATTTGGGCTTGGATTGGGTTTCTTTAACACCCAGTAGTGCTAAGCACTCAGTTGCCTATAACGCTCACGTGTATATCACGTGAGGCGCTATAATAGTGCTAAGCACTAGTCTTTTTTGGCGCTGCACTAGTGCTAAACACTAACTTTTCTGTTTTCTGGCGCTCACGCGCGTTTCACGTGAGGCGCTCCAATAGTGCTAAGCACTAACCTTTTCAGGCGCTCACGTGCGTTTCATGTGAGGTGCTATATACTTGGCCTTGAGCGCTCACGTGCTTTTCACGTGAGGAGTTGAGTTCTTTTGGAGATTTTAATCTCTGTTGATGTTTTTAAAGAACTTAAATCTCTGTTAATAGTATTTTGATTATTAACGATCACCAAAATCATTATTTTGAGGATCTGGGATCATATTCTTTAAGAACTAAGTTCTTGATTTGAAGGAACTAAGTTCCTGGAGTATTACGAACTCCATATTTTCCATGTTTTCAGAGAGGTTAAACATCTTTTAATGGTGTTTTGACCATTAAGGATCACCAAGATCACTATTTTGAGAATTTTGGATCGGATTCTTTAAAGAATTAAGTTCTCGATTTGGAGGAACTAAGTTCCTAGAGTATTATAGACTCTATTTTCTCCACGTTCGTGTACCCATGTTCCCTCTAAATTTTTGATTCTCAAGAACATGATCTTCCCGTTGAGAATTAAATTCTCAACTTGTGAGAGACTTGTCTTATGGATCTCAGATATAGAGAAAGAACTAAGTTCTTTTAAAATGGTTAAACACTTAGATATGGTATGTTAGGTAAATGAGATATTTTGATCTCTTCTTTTTTCTTTACCTGGGGCTTTTAGGAGGGAGATCTTCTTCTTTGAAAGAATTAAATTCTCTGTTGTTTTGAGAGCCTTCTGTATTTTAAAAGAAACTTATGGGGGTTTCCTTTTTCCCTCCTCCCTTTTGATTAATCTCTTTCCTCCTATTTATAAGAGAAAAGAAAAATCAATTTGTTGAGAATATCTCTCATTGAGAGATCATGATTGATTTCATGATCAATCAAAATGATCTTTTAGATCAATCGGTGAATTTTATTCACCGTTGGATTTTTAATCCAAAGGCTCTCTGTTTAACAGAGAAGATTTCTTGTTTGTTTAACAGGATTAAGATATGTTTTCCTAAGATAGAATTTTATTCTATCATACGAATATCTTGTTAGTTTAACAAGATTAGAATTTTATTCTATCATATGAATATTTTGGTAGTTTAAAAAGATTAGGAATATATTTTCCTAAGATAGAATTTAATTCTGTTATATGAAGTTTAATAAGATTAGAATTTTATTCCAACATAGAATTAAATTCTATCACATAGAATTTTATTCTATCATATGAATATCTTGTTAGTTTAACAAGATTAGGAATATATTTTCATAGAATTTAATCCTGTTATATGAATATCTTGTTAGTTTAACAAGATTAGGAAAATATTTCACTAAGATAGAATTTTATTCTATCAGATAATCGATGGGTGATTTTATAATCACAGTTGGATCTTTGATCCAAGGGTCCTCTGTTTAACAGGGAAATATTTCCCACATAGAATTTAATTCTATTAGATGGTTTAATTAGAGATATTTTATCAACATTTGATTTTAAATCTAAGATTCACTATTAGAGAAAGATCTTTCCATATTAGAAAGATCAGGGAAAATATTTCCCAAATAGAATTTAATTCTATCACATAGAATTTAATTCTATCAGATGGGAGCATTTTAAATTGGGGTGAGAGAACTCACGTGTTTAACACGTGACCCCTAATGTGGATTTTAGCCTGTTTCATATGAGCGCCCACGTGTTTAACACGTGAGGTCTGTTTGGCCTTTGGTTATTTATGTTCAGCATTCATATGCTTTGTATATGAGCGCTCACGTGTTTAACACGTGAGGCCAGTTTAAGTATTTGCTTATTTTTTCAGCATTTATATGTTTTGCATATAAACGCTCACGTGTTTAACAAGTGAGGCTTGTTTGGCCTTTGGTTATTTATGTTCAGCGCTCATATGCTTTGCATATGAGCGCTCACGTGTTTAACACGTGATGCCAGTTTGGCCTTTAGGTTTATTTATGTTCAGTGCTCATATCCTTTGCATATAAGCGCCCACGTGTTTAACACGTGAGGCCAGTTTGGCCCTTAGTTATTTATTTTCAGCGCTTATATGCTTTGTGTCACGCCCCGCTTCCCAGAGTACGCTAGATTGGGCACATGACATAGCCAACCATGCTACCTGTGGGTAGGAAGTATCCATCCACAGTCACATTACGGCTGTAGAGATATCAAGAACAAGCTAAACAATCTAAAAACATGTCCATAATCCAGAATAACAAGAGTCAATAATAAATAAATGCGGAAGCAAATGATACAATACAAATAACTGAAAGGTATGTCCCATAATGCGGGCTCACATCAGGAAATGAATTCAGGAAATTAAACTAACTACTACTGAACTCACAGCTCAGCCTGCTGGCTGAAGCACTCCTACTCGGTCTGTGACAGCGGTACAAAATCTGGGCCATGCAAAACCCAGACGTCAGCGCGTCATGTCAACAAGTAATATAATATGAACAATGTAACATGCCATGCAAAAATAAACATGAATAAAGCAATAATGTGAAACAAGCAGTGCAGGGTAGTGTGCAGTCGGTAACTAAACTGTTCTATCAGGTTTTCTAGTCTAAAGTCTTTGAAATCAATTGATGAATCGTCGATGTAACTCAATAGTATCCCGTACATACCCGGGACCACGGCCACAATATTCTCGGCTGCAGCCGAGACATGCCGCTAGGCACAAAACAGGAATGTGTACACTCAATAGTATCCCGTACATAACCGGGACCACGACCACAATATTCTCGGCTAAAACCGAGACATGCCGCTAGGCACAAAACAGGAATGTGTACACTCAATACAGGTAGTGAACTGTCAAGTTACAAGTCAGATTTCACCTTTGATTTCCCCATACCCCCAAGTTATATGTGTCGAGTCAGGTAATCAGTAATCTAGAACTAATGCCAACACAGGATCAGGTAAAAGCAGGTTTGTCTGGATAGACAACAGAAACGGTCCATGAGGACTACATGTCAGGTTTGTTGGCATTAGGCACGAGATCAGGTAACAGGTCGGGTCATGGTACATCAGGTCAAGTCAACAGTATACGGTACCATGTCAGGTGTATCAATATATACATGTGTAGCAATGTCAGGTCAAGATGTACGCAATATCGTGAGTGTGCTCCCAATCAGATATATAATCGCACGTGGGTATTAACAACATGAAATAAGCAATGAATTAAATACTAAGCATGTTCCATTCAATCACAAGAGTGTAGTAATACGATGCAGCCGTTTAATTATGTTAACAGGTTTAAACATCCTTAGCGGTACAATACTTTAGGTATCGGTTCAATACAGTTATTTCAAGTCAATTGCATACAAGTGTTCGAATGTAACAGAAATACGGGGATAATTCTACCAGTCGTTTTAACAGTAAAATGTGGTTGAACAGGTAGATTTGATTATTAGGTTCGATTTGCAAAATGTACGTTCCATTTTAATAGTAAAATGATATAATGCCATATTGTAACCAAAAATAGGAAACGACTATACCAAGTTAAGTTTTACAGGTTTAGGGTGTCAATGCATATATAAATATACTGTATAGCATGTAGCAAGGGGTACTTGCCTCGACGGGTCGCGAACCGGGAAAAACGGAACGTAACGTCGGCGGGGAAACACGCGACGGACGCACGGTTCACGGATTGAACCCAAAAAACGAACCAAGGAACCACACGGGTCAGAGTACTCTGCTGGATCGTCGGGACACGTCGCCGGCACGGCCAGATTCCGGCGAGCACAAAAACAGTAAATAGGGTTTCGAACGGGTGTAGATCTTGGAAAGAAGGAAATGACCAGAGAAGAAGAAGATGGTGGGGATACCTACTGGTCCAGAGGGCACTAGCACCGACGGCGAGATCGACGGCGGCGAGAACGGCGTCTCCGGCGATCTTCAGAAAGATCCAGCTGCAGGTTTCAGTTTTGAAATGAAGAGAGGGAGAAGGAGAGGAGGAGAGAAGGGAAGCACTTACAGAGGCGATCACTGGGGGGGTCTGGTGATCGTCGGCGATGACCAGGGCGGCGCAGGTGGTCGCGGGTGACGTCTCAGGCGATTGCAGGGAATTCTGCAGGTGGCCGCTGTCGTGCAGGGTGCGTGGGGGGAGAAGACAAGGGTTGAGGTTGCGAGGAGGAGGCGGAGGCGAGGGTGACGGAGGCGCCGGCGCCTGCGTCGGGGCTGCGGCGGTGACAGTGAAGGCGGCTAGGGTTGAGGCTCGCGGTGGGTTTCTGTGCTCGCGTTGCTATAATTCTCGTGATCAATAAAAAAAGGTGAGGGGAAAATTATATAGGGGAGAGAGAGAAAGAGAGTTAGAGAGAGAGAGAGATAGAGAAAGATAGAGAGAGAAAGAGAGACTTGAGATATATATATATAGAGAGAGAGAGATAATGGAGAGGGCCCACGGGGATTAATCAGCCTCGTGATGATTGGCTGGAAAAAGATTCAGAGGTTTTCAAAGAATATTTAAAATATTTTTGAAGATTAAATTAACAGTGTTATGAATATAAGTTAGGGATTATATACGAGGTTTTAAATTATAGAAATTTGGGATTTTGGCGCTAAATAAAACATTTCCAAATTGCGCCCGGGTTGGGTCCAAAAATTTGAAATTTAAATAATAGGATTTTAAGCGGGTTCCAAATTTTAAAATGAGGTGTTTTATGATTAAAAAGCATACCCCCAAGACGGACACCTGTACGTGCGCGTAGCCGTCCAAACTCGCCCGTTTCACTGAACGGGACGAGAACACAAAACACGGACGCTACCACAAGACTAGGGGTGTCGAGTAGGCCAAGATGGATATTTTTAATTTTATTTTAGATGCTAAAATTTGTTATGTGCAGAAATGACTTATCTGGATAAAATTTTACAGTAAGTCCCAAACAAGCAAGATAAATGAAATGAGTACCACCTAATACTCAAACAGTAACAGAAATTAGTAGTATTGGGCTCGGGTGTTACACTTTGCATATAAATGCTCACGTTTTTAACACGTGATTCCAAACTGTGAGGATTCTTTTCCTCTTTCTCTTCTCCATTTTTTTATAATGGAATAAGTAGCTCTTAACCAAAAATTTTGGCGACAACAAATGCCCCCACTACTTTGCCTACGTAAGTTTGTACGTGGGTGAAGTAGTGCAAAGTTATGCCTGGCCATAGAATTGATGGTTTAGGAGACAAGTTTACAGTCTTTGTAGCATAAGACTTTTTCATCTTTATGAGGCGTAAGGGTCTCACGAAGGTTTTTCTCCCTATGAATCTTGAGGATCTCATATACTCATATTCTTCGTAGAAATCGTGAGGATCTCTAAGTGTTTATCGCCCTCGTGAGTCATAAGGATCTCACTCGGGTATTTTTTCCTTATGAGTCGTGAGGACCCGTAAGTAGCTTCTTCACTTTATTGGTGAATGTGGCCCGCGGATAGTATACAAGAGTCATTTTGGACCTTCTTGTAGGCCAGCGATGGCTTAGGAAACAGGTTTAGATCTGTCGTCTAAGGCTTTTCAACTTTATGAGCCGTGAGGGTCTCATAAAGACTTTTCTCCCTATGAGTCGAGTGGATCTCGTAGGTGTATTTTCTCCTTAGGAGTCGTGAGGGCTCCAAAGTGTGTTTTCTCTTGAGAGTGGCAAGGATCTCACAAGAGAATTTTCTCCTTACGAGTCGAGAGGACTTGCAGGTGGTTTCTCCTCCTCGTCGGTATGCGACTTTGGAGAATGTGGTCCGTGGATAGTATACAAGAGTCAGTTTGGACCTACTTGTACGGCCGCGATGGCTTAGAAAACAGGTTTAGATCTGTCGCCTAAGGTTTTTCAACTTTATGAGCCTTGAGGGTCTCATAAAGACTTTTCTCCCTTCGAGTCGAGAGAATCTCGTAGATGTATTTTCTGTTTAGGAGTCGTGAGGGCTCCTAAGTGTGTTTACTCTTGAGAGTCGTATGGATCTCACAAGAGAATTTTCTCCTTACGAGTCGACAGGACTCGCAAGTAGTTTCTCATCCTCGTCGGTATGCGACTTTAGAGAATGTGGCCTGTGGATAGTATACAAGAGTCGGTTTGGATCTACTTGTAGGGCCGCGATGGCTTAGGAAACAGGTTTAGATCTGTCACCTAAGGCTTTTCAACTTTATAAGCCATGAATGTCTCATAAAGACTTTTCTACTTACGATTCGAGAGGATCTCGTAGGTGTATTTTTTCCTTAAGAGTCGTGAGGGCTCCTAAATGTGTTTTCTCTTGAGAGTCGTAAGGATCTCATAAGTGAATTTTCTCCTTACGAGTCGAGAGGACTTGCAGGTGGTTTCTCCTCCTCGTCAGTATGCGACTTTGGAGAATGTGGCCCGTGGATAGTTTACAAGAGTCATTTTGGACCTACTTGTAGGGTCACAGTGCTTAGGAAACAGGTTGATATTCCCGCCGTCTAAGGCTTTTCACCTTCATGAGCCGTGAGGGTTTCATAAAGATGTTTTTCTCTATGAGTTGAGATGAGTCGAGAAGATCTCGCAGGTGTATCCTAACGTGAAATATAGATAACCTCTATTCTTTACGACAGAGGTCCGTTAGGTTTGTGGTACTAGGGTTTTAGTCCGTGGTACTATCGCATTGACTGATGTATTCCTCGATATGCAGTTTTTAAGCTGCTGTTCGAGTAGCCCTGCGACTGTCATATCTTTGATCCCTTCTGAGGCTGGACAAGACGTTTTCAAGTAATCTTGTTAGGTCATATTACCGTTGGAAGAGCAAGCGTTAGGGATTTTCCATGATGCTTTTTACTTGAGGTTAGGCTCAATTAGGAGCCTCGATGAGTCATAACCACTCTGCTCTGGTGCTAGATGATCTCCTATAGTCTTTTAGGCTTTATATGAGTTGCCGTCGAGACTCGAAGCTGGGAATATGCCGTCGCTTCATTTTTGTTTTGATGATGTCGTGTCGTTTCTTTGCTGAAGTAGGGTAGACATTTGTAGGACCTCTATGCTGTATGTATTGCAATTGAAGTCCGGAGCTAGGAATATGCCATCGCCCTACGACTGTCGTGTCTCTGATCCCTTTGGATGCTAGACAAGACGTCTTTAAGTAATCTCCTTAGGTTATATTACCGTTAGAAGAGCAAGCGTTAGGAATTTGCCATGACGCTTTTTACTTGAGGTTAGGCTCAATTTGGAGCCCCGATGAGTCATAACCGCACACTTCTAGGGTGGGATGATCTCTAATGGTCTTTCAGATTTTATATGAGTTGCCGTTAAGACCCGAAGTTAAGAATATGTCGTCACTTCGTTTTTTCTTTGGCAATGTCACGCCGATTCTTTGCTGAAGTTGGGTAGACATCTGTAGGTCCTCTATGCTGTATGTATTGCAATTGAAGTCCGGAGCTAGGAATATGCCATTGCTCCAATTTCATTTGATAGTTGCGTCCACATCCTACTGAAATAAGGGGGAACGTCGAGATATTCTCTGGGTTGTATATGGACCGTCAAGACTTGGAGCTAGGATTTTGCCGTGACTCCATTTTTTCTTTGACCTTTAGGTCTTTTGTTGACGTTGCATCTAGATCCTGCTGGCATGAAAAGCACGTCGAGCTGGAGTTAGGATTTTGCCGTCACTCCTCTTTGATTTGGCTCCTTGGAGCCTTTGTTGACGTCGCATCTGCATCGAGAAAGAACATCAAGCCGGAGCTGGGATTTTGCCATTACTCCTTTTTTGTTTGACCGTTGGGTCTTTGATGACGTTGCGTCTACATCCTGCTGGCATGAGAAGCACGTCGAGCCGGAGTCAGGATTTTTCCGTCACTCCTTTTTGATTTGGCTCCTTGGAGCTTTTGTTGATGTTGCATCTGCATCGAGAAGGAACGTCAAGCTGAAGCTGGGATTTTGCCATCACTCCCATTTTTCGTTTTGGCCCTTGGGTCTTTTGTTGACGTTGCGTTTGCACTGAGAAAGAACGTCGAACTGGAGCTAGGGATATGCCGTTGCTCTACTTTATTTTGGTGATGTCATACCAATTTTTTGCTGAAGTTGGGTAGACATCCAAATGAACTTTATATTTTATGTATCGCCATCAAGGTACGGAGCTAGGAATATACTATTGCTCCAATTTTATTTGACAGTTACGCCCGCACCCTACTGGAATGAGGAGAACGTCGAGTTGGAGCTAGGATTTTTGCCATCACTCCAATTTTGCTTGCCGACGTTGCGTCTGCACTGAGAAGGAACGTCGAGTTGGAGTTGGGATTATGTCATTACTCCTTTTTGATTTGGCTCCTTGGAGCTTTGCTGACGTCACGTCTGCACCCTGTTGGAATGAGAAGAGCGTCGAGCTGATTTTTAGGCTGCAGATGTTGCCATCAAGATCCGGCTCTCTCTGACGGAGCCCGGTGGGAAAATATGGTTCCCTTTCTTTCATTTGTGCCCATGGATCGTATACAAGAGTCAATATGGACATACTTGCAGGGCAAAGGAAATTTTATTTTCATTTTTTATTATATTTTTTTATTTTTCTGCGATGCTCTATCATTTCAGCTTTTTATATCGCGAAAGTCGCGATTGCCCAATCATTTCGGCTTTTTATCGCGGTGCTCAATCATTTGGCTATTTTTTTATTTTTACTCGCTGCTTTTTATTGCGAGTTGCCCAAACATTTCGGCTTTTTCATATGCATTTTTTTACTCGCTGTTGTTTTTTTATTGCGAGTTTGGAATCTGATACCAATCTTGGCATCAACATCGCTACGACTGGAATATTGCCAGGAACGAATCATCATTTGCCGTGAAAGGACTTAGAGTTTGACACCCGTTTAGGCATCGGCATAGCTGCGATTGGGATATTACCATGAGCGAGTCATTATTTGCCTTGAAAGGACTTGAAGTTTGATACCTTTTTAGGCATCAGCATCGCTGCAACTGGGCTATTGCCAGGAGCGAATTATTATTTTCCCTTGTTGATTTGAACAAAGGTGGCTTAGCAAATAGGGTTAGGATCCTGCCGACTAAGGCTTTTTGACTTTATGAGCCGTAAGGGTCTCATAAGGGTATTTCTTCCTACGAGTCATGAGGATCTCGTAGGTTTATGTTCTCCTCAGAAGTCGTAAGGACTTTTAAGTGGTACTTTCCCTCGTAAGTTGTAAGGATCTTACAAGAGTGTTTTCTCCTTATAAGTCGAGAGGACTTACAAGTGTCGTTCACCATACGGGGACATCTCTTATCATTGGTGGAACTTGGTGGGAGAGTATTTATTTATGCCCGTTGATTGTATACAAGGGTCGATATTGAACCGCCTGCAGGGCAATTTGGGGGATATAATGGCTTAAGAACAGGTTCGGATCCCTGTAGCTTAAGGCTTTGAATCTTATGAACCGTGAGGGTCTCATAAGGGGAATTCTTCTTAGGAGTCGTGAGGATCCCGTAAGTGTAATTTCTCCTGAGGAATCATGAGGACTCCTAAGTGTGTTGCTCCTTTATGAGTCGTAAGGATCTCATGCTAGTATTTTCTCCTTACAAGGTCGAGAGGACCTTACGTGCACATGAAAAAAAAATTATTTTACGAGTTTGCACCCTTCCGGGTTTTCACAAGCTCGGTAGCCCTGCTGTTTTTACTCACGGCGCCCTTTCGGGTTTTCATCTGTGCCCATTTTGCTTGTGGACATACTTCCTTTGTTTTAAATGGCGAAACTCTCGATAGTAGCTTCGTTGCAGGTGACCCATCTGTTTGCCAATGGGATTTAGGGATGGCTTCATCGCTGGAGTAGCTATATAGCCAGTGGGAATTGAGTTGCAATCTTTCCTGCTAAGACTTCGATTGCAATATAGATATCAAGAGAGCATATCGCTGTATTTTGGGCGATACGCTAGTTTAGAGACATTCCAGTCCATTATTGCCATGGTTGAGACAAATTTTTAGTTTAAGGACTTTTCGGTCCATCATTCCCATTTTGGGGACGAATATTAGTTTAAGGACGTTTCGGTCCGTTGTTAGTTTAAAGACGTTTCGGTCCAACATTCTCGTCTTTTGGGGGAACGTATTAGTTTAGGGATGTTTCGGTCCATTTTATCATTCGGCCAGGGAGTTGCATAACTCATCCCTTCCAACTCTTGTTTGCTGAGGCGCTGCTGCCTGTCCTTTGTTTGTATGGACACTTCACGCCTTAGACTATCTTCACCTTCTTGGACTGCTTCATCTATCATCGTGCCAATCGGATTGTTTTGCTGGAAGTACCGGGCATTTTACACCTGCTCCCTGCTTATCAATGTCGTTTTCCGATACTGATGGAGCATCTTCTTCATATACGGAGGAACGAGATATCACGTCACTCCTTCTGCTGAGTCTTCTTCTTTCCTGGAAGAATGAACTTGACTTGGGGGTTTTTCCCTTCATCGTCTGATTCGGAGTGGGACATGAATTCCACATCCTTCCCATGTTTTTTTGGTTCAAGTGGGATATTCCACTTGATTGCAGGACCCATTTATAGGTCCCTTGATATCCTTTCTGTTTTTTGAGAAAAAGGGACAATCCCACATAGAGATTCATCCGCCAGTGAGAAATACCCCCCTGTGTATATCTCGGGGGGAGCGAGTACCCACGTCGTTCCTATTTTGGCGACAGGTTGCTTCGGAGCCGCTCATTTTTTGTTGAGCGTTGGCGACAAACGCCACCTTGCCTCCGCTTTTCATTCATCTTCATCTCACGATGAAGGGTCTTGACCCATCTAATCCAATCGAGTCATTTTATCCATAAGCTCTTGGAAGGCCGTCAGCTTGAAGAGGGCCATAAATGGGAACAATTTTGAATTTGGGTCAATAGTGACTATGAACATTCCCACGGCTGCAGCCTCGTCGATGCGTTGCTCGCATTTTGACCAGAGATTTCGCCATCGGGTAACATATTGAACCTAGGTTTCATTCAGTCCAACCCTTTCGTTAACTAACGCCGCTACGGTAGTGTGTTCATTCTCACTAACGAATCTCTGACTGAAGAGCGTATCCATCTCGTCGAAGGTCTTCACGGAATCATTTGGGAGTTCCGCATACCATTCGAAAGCGATGCCTGCCCGACTGCTGACGAACTATCGGAGGAGAAGTATATCATTTCCTCCAGTATTTCTGCATATGGATTTAAATCATGCAATGTGCTGGCGAGGATTCCCAGTTCCTTTGTACATGTGGAACATTGGAAGTGTGTACTCTGGCGGGTATTGTATTTGATCGTACCAGGCCGGATATAGTCGGCCAGTCTTGATTGACCTATTTGCAGCTTCGCTGAAATAGTGAGCTTTGATTTGCTGAGCGATATATTCGTCCAGCTTTGTTTTTGGAATCATTTCCTCTTCGGCCGTTGATGAGACTTGCAGAGGATTTGAAATATCACCCTTGTCTTTAAGAGCGACTACCGACGGTTCATCTGCCAGTGGTTCCGATTGAACCATCATTCCAGCCATATTTTGGATCAGAAGGGCCATCTGGTTCATTTTAACGGACATTTCTACTGCTTCATCATCTCTCTTTTTGAGAGCGCGTTTTAGGAAGTCAATATCCGACTCCTGCTCTGTTCTTTCTCCAGGTGCGTCTTCGGGATTTGCCTTAGACGATGGATTAGCGAGTGCTGCGGCCTGAGCAAGCATCTCCTGCAGCTTTTCACGTTGCAGTTGATCCTTTGCCAGCGACTGAGTATGCGGTCCGTGGCTAGTAGAAACTTGAACTTCGTCTTTAGAGTTCACCATGTTGACTGTATGAATTGCTATGCCCCCAGGCTTGAGGTGTTTGGAGTTTTGTCCTTTGGAGTTTGCCTCGGGCACTTGAGATTTATTAGGCCTCTTTTTTTTGTGAGAAGCCGTTTTGGTTTTAGGAGGAACCGTTGTATCTGGAACCTTCTTGAGATGAGTCCCCTTATATTAGAAAGGGGATTTGTCAGAATTTGACTGATGTTTAGCGGAAGTGTTGCGGTTGGCGACTGAGCCCTTCACTTGCTTCCACACATAGATGAAGAAAGTTCTTTTAGGGAGCGAACTAGTATCGCTCTTGTTGGATTTCCACGGGCTGTGGAGATTTCTTCAATACTGCGGTGGGAGAATTTTGTCTGACCTTTCGCAGCAGTTTGAAGCTGTTCCCGGTTGGAACAGCAGCATTCATCATTAGAGTTAAAGCAGGTGGAGTCAATGCTGATGGAGAACCGCCCCCAGCTTGTTTTGTATGACGCTGATATCCACGTCCACCGTTTCTTACGGTCGGAATTTGATTAGCCTCAGGATTTTGTTGAGCCTGCCCCCTGTTTTTTTCAAGAGCTTGAGTATTCTGTCCCCTGCGTCGACCATGGCCTTTGGAACGTACCGGTTGTTTGGAGACCGATTCCATCGGCAAAGCAGAAGCTTGAGGAGCCAACCTGTGAAAGACAGACTTCTTCTGGGCTTCCTCCTTCGGCGTTGAGGTACCGAGGGTGGGAGGTAGGAGTATCGACCCAAAGAAAAGCCCATTAATTTCTGGAAAAACCGGATTGCAGATATTTGAGGCTGCAAGTGGCCCATACTTGACTCCACCAGATGTGACAGAGCCTGAGTTATGGTGAATGGAAGCAAACGCCATTCTGCATAGAGACGAAACGCTGGATTCAGTATCCCATCACCCAAGGGCAACTACAAATATATATACAGCGATTATTTGATCACGGAAAAACACGACACACGAAGTGTGGAGTGAAAAGAGGAAAAGGTCCCACCGAGCATGCCAGAATCTGTTCACCGCCGAAGACGGACCGGGACGTTGGGACGTCTGGTCTGAATTCTGAGGGTAGATGCTATTTGGAATTATCCGTCCACCTCTCTGAAGATACCAAGATGATTTATGGAACCATACATTGGAGGTTTGGACAGATGCGGCCGTTGTAACAGACTTTATCAGATCCCCCCTCATTTTATGAAGGGTTTTTGATTGTAGGGACGAAATTCCCTGCAAGCGTAAGCCCCTGCAGCTAATTACGTTACCGCATTGCGATAACCACTTTCTCCTGCTCCGGAAGTTCACTTCGTGTCGTGTCGTGTTTGTTTTATTTTGGATTTGGGTCAAGAATTTTGCTTGACGGGGCCAACGTTGGTAGCTTGGTTTGCCAACGGGAATGAACTTAGAACGCAGATCTCACATTTGTGAGGTCCATCGGTTCATAGGATATTTGGGTTTGATCTAAGGATCATTAGCCATATTTGAGACTAAGATCGATTTATGAGCAGCGAGCATATGTGCTCAACTAATCATTAGATCATATATGAATAGCCCATGGATAGTATCGGTAGTCATTATAGAGACAGTCCGCAGGGCAAAACATATTAGTTTAAGGACGTTGCGGTCTAACATTCCCTGTTTAGGACGAATATTAGTTTAAGGATATTTCGGTCCAACATTCCCATTTTGGGGACGAATGTTAGTTTAAGGACATTTCGGTCAATTATCGCCGTGTTTGGGGCGAATATCAGTTTAAGAACATTTCGGTCCAACATTCCCATTTTGGGGATGAATATTAGTTTAACGACATTTCGGTCCAACATTCCCATTTTGGGGACGAATATTATTTTAAGGACATTTCAGTCCATTATCGCCGTGTTTGGGGCGAATATTAGTTTAAGGACATTTCAGTCTATCATTCATCCTGTGCGCACGTCATTTGTTACGTGGCGGAATGAACGATGGTGACATGGAATACACCCAACTTGGAGTGCGATCCGATTTGAGGTGTGCACGTCAATTTGGAAGTGCATCAATGTGGGATGAAAGGAGTTGTTGGTTGTTGGGACCCACCACCTCTCTGAAGACGTTGAGAAATTACAACGACATATATCAAAGGTCTGGAGACATGTACCCTTAAACTAAATCCCATATTTGAGGGAAATGATAATGAACCTAAGAATTGTTGGTTATATTTGAGACTAAGATTACTTTAGGAGATATGGGATGAATATCATTTTGGATATCATCATCATTAGTCATGTTTGAGACTAAGATCAGTTTGGATATCAATTTGGATATCATGAATATATGCTTAGCCAATTTGGGCTAAGATTAGGTTTTGGGTTTTGAACTTAGGTTATAGATTCCTTTAGTTCAAAAATGTTTTGTTTGGTTTAAGGACCGTTAATCTAGTTTAAGATTAAGATCAACTTAAACATATGATCGTTTGTGCTCAATTTATTTTTAACTGAGGATACGTTAGTCTTATTTGAGACTAAGATCAACTTAGCAATATTTAAGGATCATCAAATTTTAGTTGAGATCCAACAACAGAGCATTTGGGCTCAGTTGCAATTGACTCCAGAGGGACTTAGCCAATTTGGGCTTGGTTTGGGTTTCTTTAACACCCAGCAGTGCTAAACACTCAGTTGCCTATAACGCTCACATGTATATCACGTGAGGCGCTATAATAGTGCTAAGCACTCGTCTTTTTTGGCGCTGCACTAGTGCTAAGCACTAACTTTTCTGTTTTCTGGCGCTTACGTGCGTTTCACGTGAGGCGCTCCAATAGTGCTAAACACTAACCTTTTCAAGCGCTCACGTGCGTTTCACGTGAGGCGCTATATACTTGGCTTTGAGCGCTCACGTGCTTTTCACGTGAGGCGTTGAGTTCTTTTAGAGATTTTAATTTCTGTTGATATTTTTAGAGAACTTAAATCTCTGTTAATAGTATTTTGACCATTAACGATCACCAAGATCATTATTTTGAGGATCTGGGATCATGTTCATTAAGAACTAAGTTCTTGATTTGAAGGAACTAAGTTGCTAGAGTATTATGAACTCCATATTTTCCATGTTCATGTTTTCAGAGAGGTTAAACCTCTTTTAATGGTGTTTTGACCATTAAGGATCACCAAGATTACTATTTTGAGGATCTTGGATCGGATTCTTTAAAAAACTAAGTTCTCGATTTGGAGGAACTAAGTTTCTAGAGTATTATGAACTCCATTTTCTCCACGTTCTTATACCCATGTTCCTCTCTGAATCTTTGATTCTCTAGAACAAGATCTTCCCGATTAGAATTAAATTCTCAACTTGTGAGAGACTTATCTTATGGATCTTAGATCCAGAGAAAGAACTAAGTTCTTTTAGAAGGGTTAAACCCTTAGATATGGTATACTAGGTAAATGAGATATTTTGATCTCTTCTTTTTTCTTTACCTAGGGCTTTTAGGAGGGAGATCTTCTTCTTTGAGAGAATTAAATTCTCTGTTATTTTGAGAGCCTTCTGTATTTTTACAGAAACTTATGGGTATCTACTTTTTTCCTCCTCCCTTTTGATTAATCTTTTTGTTCCTATTTATAGGAGAAGTGAAAAATCATTTTGTTGAGAAAATCTCTCATTAAGAGATCATGATTGATTTCATGATCAATCAAAATGATCTTTTAGATCAATTGGTGAATTTTATTCACCGTTGGATTTTTTATCCAAAGGCTCTCTGTTTAACAGAGAAGATTTCTTGTTTGTTTAACATGATTAGAATATGTTTTTCTAAGATAGAATTTTATTCTATCATATGAATATCTTGTCAGTTTAACAAGATTAGAATTTTATTCTATCATATGAATATTTTGTTAGTTTAAAAAGATTAGGAAATATTTTCCTGAGATAGAATTTAATTCTGTTATATGAAGTTTAACAAGATTAGAATTTTATTCCAACATAGAATTAAATTCTATCATATAGAATTTAATTCTATCATATGAATATCTTGTTAATTTAACAAGATTAGAAATATATTTTTATAGAATTTAATTCTATTATATGAATATGTTGTTAGTTTAACAAGGTTAGGAAAATATTTTTCTAAGATAGAATTTTATTCTATTAGATGATCGATGGGTGATTTTATAATCACCGTTGGATCTTTGATCCAAGGGTCCTCTGTTTAACAGGGACATATTTTCCACATAGAATTTAATTCTATCAGATGGTTTAATTGGTGATATTTTATCACTATTGGATTTTAAATCCAAGGTTCTCTATTAGAGAAAGATCTTTCCATATTAGAAAGATCGGGAAAAATATTTCCCAAATAGAATTTAATTCTATCACATAGAATTTAATTCTATCAGATGGGAGCATTTTAAATTGGGGCGAGAGAACTCACATGTTTAACATGTGACCCCTAATGTGGGGTTTAGCTTGATTTTTTTAGCGCTTATATGCTTTGCATATGAGCGCTTGGCCTTTGGTTATTTATGTTCGGCGCTCATATGCTTTACATATGAGCGCTCACGTGTTTAACACGTGAAGCCAGTTTGGCCCTTACTTATTTATTTTCAGCGTTTATATGCTTTGCATATAAGCGCTCACGTGTTTAACACGTAGGGCCTGTTTGACCTTTGGTTATTTATGTCCAGCGCTCATATGTTTTGCATATGAGTGCTCACGTGTTTAACATGTGAGGCCAGTTTGGCCTTTAGGTTTATTTATGTTCAGTGCTCATATGCTTTGCATATAAGTGTCCACGTGTTTAACACGTGAGGACAGTTTGGCCCTTAATTATTTATTTTCAGCGCTTATATATTTTGCATATAAGCACCCAAGTGTTTAACACGTGATGCCAAACTGTGAGGATTCTTTTCCTCTTTCTCCTTTCCTTTTTTTATAAAGGAATAAGTAGCTCTTAGCACGTTATAATAATGTAATAGTAAAATATAATAGTAAAATGGTATCAGGACGTTCCGGCATGCAACTAGAGAATCTATGATTAGCACGGATACGTATGGATACTATAAAACGGTAAAAACTATAATATTTGCTGCATAATAAAACACATGTATTATTTTTATTCAAATATAAATAGATATATTAACATAGCATTTTGCAAGATAAACTTGCCTGATCGGATCTCACGACGGGGTACATACGTCACGTTCGACGTCGGATAAACGTCGCGATGCAAACTCATGCTCGTGCAGAACTGGACCTAGCTGATAAAAAACGTGACTACGCTGGACGACGAAGATCGTCCACATCGTCGGCGATGCGTGCGACTCCGGCAAGACGATCCAGAGCAAGAAAAAAGAAAGAAAGAAGAAAAGAGAAATGAGGGGTTTGTGGCTGCCGGTGTTGGCTCTGGGTTCAGGGGACAGAGGATAGAGGAAAAGGGAGAAGGCGACGGCGACGGCGACGGGGCTTCCGTTGACGGTGAAGGTAGTAAGTTTCTTGGGTTGCTGTTGAAGTCGGGGAGTTGTTGAGGGTGTTAGGTACTGGTGGTGGTTTGGGTGTCGGGGATCGGAGAGGGAGGTGAGGAGATGAAGAGGTGACGACGACGAGGTCTCCGGCGAGGGTAACGACGAGGTTTCTTTAGTTGGTCGTTGGTGCAGAGTGTCGGGTTCTAGAGTTGCAGGGTTGGGGTTGCGTTGGGCTGTTGTTGGGATGCAAGAGAGGGAGAGGAGGTGAGGTGATGAGGGTGTGGTGATCGGCGGCAAGGGGTTGGAGTTTTTGGTGTTGGGTCATGGTTGTAGGGTGTTCTCGAGGATCTCGGGTGTAAGGAGCTCGGGTAGAGATAGAAGAGAGAGGGAGTGGAGGCAGTGGAGGCAGTGGAGGAGGTGTTGAGGAGGTCGGGGTAAGGTTGACGAGGTCGTAGAGAGGTCGGCGGCGAAGACGAGGGATGAGGCTAGGGTTTGGGTTTGGATTTCGTCGCGACGAGAACAGAAAGAAGGAGAGAAAGAGAGGAGAGAGAGAGGTGATGAATAATAATTAGGTTTAATATAATTATATATATATATATATAGTAGAGAGAGACATAGTGAAAGAAAGAGGAAAGAGAGAGACAACGGGAAGAAAGAGAGAGGAAAAATTATTTAGTTATATATATATATATATATATATTATGTTCGTATTAACTGTTAAGTTTAGTTTTAGGTTTTAAGAAATATTATAATATATTTTTCTTGGATTATACAGCTAATATCAAAATACTCCGAATAATATTCGGGTTTCATCTAAAAATCTAGTTTTAAAATATGGATAATATACGTATAAGTTAAAACTCTAATGCGATATCCGGTTAATAAAAATGCATACCCTAAGAATGGATACACGTAAATACACGTAGCATCCAAACGAGTCTGTTTTATCAAACTGGACATGAACACGATGTCTGGATGCATTCACAAGATATGGGGTATGATAACATGCCATGCTAGATATTAAAATATATTATCCGACTTTATTTGTATTATTTAAAGATATATGCAGATACTAAATATATGATACATGTATATAGAATCAAGATGTGCGCGGATCCTCTGTACTAGTAAAATATGATGTAATCTAGAACCATGATAGGTTTCAAGCTTGCGGGTCGGGTCGGATACTAACCACGGATACCAAATGCACTATCTGCACCCAAAAACAATAATAAACAAGAAAACTATCGCAAGATTTGAAAATACCTCAATAAAAATATCGTATATATGAACTAGGGTGTTACAGTTTTTGTGATACGCAACTTTGGCCCTGATTTCCTATAGTATTATCTTTGTATTCGGGCTTAACGGAATGTTTCGAAGTCGAGATTTTAGAATTGTTTATTCGCTTTGAGTTTGTATATGTGTTTTTAAACGTCGACAAATTGCTATACGTCAAATAGTAGGGGTTGTACATATCTTGTATCTTTTTATTATGGTTTGTGGATATGAAGTATTGGATCGTCGTGATTGAATCGCCGCGGGATGTGAGAAGAGTGTTCTTTTCTTTCATTCATGTAATTTGTAAATGTGATATAATATTCTTTTGTGGGGCACATCCGGGTTGAGGTTGTAGCCACTGTTGTATTATTCATTTACTTTTCTGCACCTAGGATAGACCCAAGGTGAGATGCACAAATTACTAGGTTCTTGAAGTGCCGAGTGGCCTATTCATTTCATTAAGAGAGGTTGCTTCACTTCGGAGATTTGGCGGGTAGTTTCCCGCATCCATAGGGGTTTAGGGTGAGGGTTTGGCTATTCATCATGATTGTGGAATCCGTTTTTCGTTCTAGTCTAAAACGAAACATGGAAATCCTACTATATCCAATATATTCATCTGTGTTGTTTGTTCTGTGATCTGTGATAACTATTATTGCGTGAGACGAATGGCTATATATAAATTATATAAAATAAACGTTGTTTATGTTTTGCACCCGTGCTAGTCCAGCACCCACTCTGTCGTTAGTTATGTAACCAACGGTGCATGACGGGACCCCGTGGCGAATACAGATGGCATAAGCGTACGTTCTATTTTCATTTCTTTCTGTAATGATAGGGTTATATGATGGGACAACATTAATATTGATTAGTGCACAGAAAACAAACCAAAGATTAAATCATTAGAACAATTTAAAAACCACTCAGTTTTCTTTTAAAATAACTTTTAAATATGGAGCTTAAACCGATCCTTTTAAAATCTATCAGGTTCCTTCGACTATATCAAGTTTATTACGTTCAAGGTTTTCGCCAAAACCAGTTGTAGCCCTCTGTCATTTCAGATTGGCATTCACTAGTATTTAAGCAATGTATTTTGACCTTCACCAAGGCATAGTGATTAATAGCTATTGAGTATTCATCTGTAGCATAGATAGATGCGTTAATCTAGAACAGGTGTACAAATATTTTGGCCTTCGTCAAGAGTTTGTACAAATGGATCTAGATTAACCTGGATAATTACGGGTAGAATTTGACTTACGTCTTATGATAGTTTGGCCTTCGTTAAGGTCATAAGCGCCTAGGGCAAAAATCCATATCGGGAGTTTCAAAGGAAAATGAAATTTGCTAGTTTTGCATACCAACTTGAGTGTGATGATTTTGGTAGGATTCCTTCAAATTTTTCACACAATGATAGTTGGATCCCGATCCCACCGTGAGTATTATTACTCCTCGAAAGAGTTTTTCACTTTACGATCAATGCTATAAACCAAGTAGGTGTCTAGAACGGTGTTAGCGGGACTACGCCTTCAGGGAAAAGAGGTTATTTAATTAAGAAACTTCGCGAAAGCATTGTAAAAGCTCTCTCGAAGTACTGACACTAGCCTGGCTGAAAAGTTAAAGCAAGAATTATAGAGTGCGATTAATCCCGACTAATTATTCTTTTATGGTTTAAAAGAGGATTCGAGGAAACAGTGGGAGCAATCTTGTTTAGATAAATTAAAAACCAATCTAAACTTGTAAGAGTATCATGCTGAGTGTTTCTTCTCTCTCTCTCTCTCCTAATTGCAGTAACCAAGATGACTGGGCTTAAGTTACTATTAGATAAAAATATATTGACGGGGCCAAATTATAAAGATTGGCTAATGAATGTCCAGATGGCCATTACTTATGACAAGCTGGGCTACCTCCTTACTACTAAAGCCCCCGCCGTTCCAGGTCCAGATACCACCGTCGCGGATAAAGAGATCCGTAAGACATGGGAAATAGACAGTGCGAAAGCCAAGTGCTTCGTGCTGGCCTCTATGGATAATGAACACCAGAGACGGCACGAGAATATGGACTTTGCTTCCATATTCCTCCATACCAAAGATTTATATGGAGATCAATCTCGTATCGCAAGATATGAGATCTCGAAGAAATTGTTTCAAGCGAAATTGACTATCGGGCCATCTGTAGGGGACATGTCCTTAAGATGATCAGATACATTGAAGAGCTCGCTGACTTTGGGGCCACGTTGGAGAACGAGTTGTATATGAACTTGATTCTACAGTCCCCCCTCTACCTATGCCCAGTTTATATTGAATTTCAATATACAAGATAAGAAAGTTACACTTCCATAGCTTCTTAACATGTTGAGGAGTGTAGAAGGCACCCTGAAAAAATCCAGGGAGACACCCGCTTTGCTTATTAGGGAAGCTTCTTCTTCTAGATCCAAGACGAAAGCAAAAGGAAAGAAGAAGAAGGCCCCCACCAAACCGAAAGGTGGTGTCGGTAAGATACAGGGGAGGGGCAAGGAAAAAGTTGGGGGGCTAATAGTAGGGAAGGAGGAATGCTTCTATTGTCGTAGGAAAGGTCATTGGAAGGAGGACTGCAGGGCTTGAAAAGCAAGGAACTAGGATTCGAAACATGTTGTGGTTTCGGATTCAGGTATGTTTATAATTGAAAATTGTCTATCAATCAGCTCTACTTCCTGGGTATTGGATACCGGTTCAGGATATCATATCTGTAATTCATTGTAGGCACTGAGAAGCAGTAGAGTTATAAAGGCAGATAATATGATCCTCAAGGTTGCTAACGGAGCGAGCGTGGATACTGTTTCCGTAGGGGAATATCATCTAAGATTGACAAGTGGAAACATTTTGATTTTGCGTAACTGTTTTTGTGTACCAAGTTTGATATGTAATATCATCTCTATATCATTACTATCTAAAGAAGGTTATGATTTTACATTTGTAAGTGATGTTGAAAACATTCATCTTAATCATGATTTGATTGGGTCAGGTACGCTAGACAATGGTATATACGTATTAAATCAACACCAAGTTTTTAATATCCAGAACACACTCAAAAGAAAGACCCCAGAATTGAATCAAACTTTCTTATGGTATTGTAGATTAGGTCATATCAATGAAACACGGTTGACGAAGTTATATAAAGAGGGATATTTGGATCCGTTTGAATATCTGTCATATGCAACTTGTCAATCATGTATCAAAGGTAAGATGACAAAAACTCTGTTCACTGGACACGGTGTAAGAGACACTGAGCTCTTGGGACTCATATACAGCGATGTGTGTGGTCCAATGTCTACACATGGAAGAGATGGTTATTCCTATTTCATTACTTTTATGGATGATTTCTCAAGGTATGGACATATATTTTTGATGAAATATAAATCCGAGGCCTTTGAGAAATTCTAGGAGTACAAGAATGAAGTGGAAAAATAAACAGGCAAAGTATCAAGATACTTATCGTGGTGGTGAATACTTGAGTGCCGAGTTCCTGGGATATTTAAAAGAGAATGGAATTCTCTCTCAGCTTCCTCCTCCATACACACCTCAACACAACGGTGTATCGGATGGGTGGAACCACACCTTACTAGATATGGTACATTCCATGATAAGTAATGCTGAGTTACCGCAATCCTTCTGGGGAATTTGTTGCATATGTTTTGAATAAAGTTCCGACTAAGTCCGTTCCTGCCACTCCATATGAAATATGGAGTGGGAAGAAACCCTATCTTAAGTATCTAAAGATATGGAGATGTCCAGCTTTTGTCAAAAAGCAGCTTGCGGACAAATTCGAGACACGATCAGTATTGTGTAAGTTTATAGGATACCCAAGGAATTCCAGGGGATATCTTTTCTATTTTGCAGTTGAACAAAAGGTTCTTGTTTCTTGGCATGCCTACTTTTTGGAAACTCAATTTCTTGAAAAAGAAATAAGTGGGAGCGTGATAGAACTAGAAGAAATTCCAGAACCATAACCTATTACTGAAATCTTGGTGGAACCCAAAATTTCAAGAGAAACGGACATCCCTGCACCACTCCGCAGATCTAGTAGGCAGTCTGGTCCGCTCGAGAGATGCTACAGTTTTCTCGTAGATGGGGATAGGGAGGATTGCATCATCGATGATGATGAGCCAACTAGTTTCCAGCAGGCCATTACGAGCAGAGAGTCAGTAAAGTGGCTGGATGCAATGCGATCCGAGATGGAATCCATGTACACTAACAAAGTTTGGAATTTGGACCTTGCACCTCAGGGGTAAAACCCGTAGGCTGCAAATGGATCTTCAGAAAGAAGATTGGTGCAGATGGACAGGTTGAAACCTATAAGGCTAGACTTGTAGCAAAAGGTTTTCGTCAAAGACCTGGCTTGCACTATGATGAAAACTTTTCTCCAGTGGCTATGCTTAAATCCATTTGGATCCTACTTTACATTGCTGCCTTGCATGATTATGAAATTTGGCAGATGGACATAAAGGCAGCTTTTCTGAATGGAAATTTGGAAGAGTGTTTATATATGGATTAGCCAGAGGACTTCATAGAGAGTGGGAGCAGCGGAAGAGTATGCAAGTTGCTTAAATCCATTTATAAATTAAAACGGGAATCGGGGAGTTGGAACGTGTACTTTGATGAGACAGTTAAAGAATTTGACTTTATTAAAAATGCAGATGAATCATGCATTTATAGCAAGATTGTAGCGAGAACTGTGGTATTTCTCGTCTTGTACGTGGATGTCATTCTCTTGATAGGAAATGACATTCCTATACTATAATCAGTCAAAAGTTTCTTGCCACAGAAGTTCTCCATAAAAGACTTAGATGATGCTTTCTACATTCCGGGGATCAAGATTTATCGTGATAGATCTAAGAGGACGTTAGTGTAGGGTGTTTTTCGTCACCCCATTGAGATAGGAAATATGCGTCGCTTGTCAGGCGCATTACAGATTCCCTCCGCCTAGGGTAGGCCAGGGTTTATTGATTGTAGGGATCCGAATCTCCGGCAGTCACGGACTAAGCTGCCGTTAATTACCCCTCTCTTTTGGAGCAAGGGAACCTCCGATTGCCGGATAAAACTGGTCATACGAACTCAATATGCAGTGTGCGCGTGTTGTGTTTTGGAGGGGACTTGGATGTATTGGGGGCCACGCAGAGTTTACGGGGATCCCGCTACCCGGATAGCGAGTTAGGAGTCAAGGGGCTAGCAGCCTTCTTGCGAGATGCAGGGCAGCGCTCCGTTAGAAATTTTAGTGTGGGGTGTGATCAGTCGAAAATAAAAAAAATCACAAAACTTGCATCCGCATCACCTTTCATTAACTAAAAAATATCTAGACAAGACTCTAAAGACCGTCGCGCTCAATTAGGACAGAAGGAGGTCGTGGGTAATCTATTACTTATCCGCGTTTCTTTTGTGGTTTCTAAGGAAAGTGTGTCTAAGGCAAGTGGTTACTTAATTAAGCCCGCTACTTACGTAGCGGATAACCTCCCACTTACCTGGCACTTACCTGGCCACAGGAGAGATAAAGAGGCAGTAGAGGATTTATCATGTGATTTGTCTTCTGGAAGTCTAGGAGCGGTCTAGAGACTTGACCTAGGTGACCATTAGATATAGGGTTGCTTGTGCATGTTTGTGTGAATTTTCATAAATCCGTCCTTTTTCAAAACAAACCAATTGTTTTCTCCCCTTTTTACCCTTTTCCCCCTCTTCTCTTCTTATAATGGGTGACCCAAACAGAAGAACTCTTGCCGAGCTTTGCTGTCCACAACCAGATATTTCTTATTTTTGTAATCGCTTCGGTATACCATCCGATTCTCCCATGTTTTTAAGAGATCGGATAGCGCAAGCGGATAGAAACAGTTGGTCTCCTCGGTCCAGATCATATCAACCATATCCTAATTCCACATCTGTTTCAGTTGATACTCCGAGTGAGGATACCCCTAGACGCATGTCCATTGCTGAGCATATAGATAGGGCTAAAGGCCAAAGTTTCAATCTGGACCAATATCAACCATCACCTCCACTTTCTAAAGAAGAATTTCATAATCGGTTTGTGGCATGTATGATGTCCAATAGCCAACCTACCAACCAATATCAATATTCTTCTTATTACAATGTTGACCCTACTCCTACCCAATTTTCGCAACCATTCTATTCCTCTCAATCCAATCCGACTTTTCCACCTTCTCTAGACAGTCCTTCTAATCAGTCATTTGGGAGTTTTAATTGTCCACAAGAATTTCAATCTTATACGGAAACCCCTTATCGACCCAAATCTAGTCTTGAGCAGACATTAGAAAAATCTATGGAATTGTCGAACCAAATTAGGAAGGAAATGAAAGAGTGGGGGCAAGCAAATAATTTCAATCCAGCCCAAAAATTTTCAGTATATAATACGGGCATAGGACAAAATGAGAATTTGGGTAGTAAGACAGAATTATACACCCTTCCTAATCAAACCTTCCCTTTCCATGCTGAAATCCACAACTCCAGTTTCACAGATTCATCGAGTACACCAATTGACAATAGAATGTATGAGAAGTTGTGTAATAATGCAGTGTTTGATTTACCCAATTGTGAAGGGTCCATTTCGAGTGAAACCATACCAAATCCTTGTGATCTTTACACCTCCATTCTTGAACCAAAATTGATTGAAGACCATAATTTGAATAAGGTGTTTGAGAATTTTAATTGTCACTGGAATGAGGAGATTGACATTGGGGATATATTGAATGATGTACCCGAAATTTTGGATGAGTTTGTCCAATCAATTCACCAGGTCCTTTCACTTCTTTGTGGTCATCATCTCGAGCCTTTGATAATTCTTCCTGAACCCCAAATGCTTCTCGAAGTTAATAATGGTATAACCAAACAGCAGACCGAAATTCAGCCTACATCTTCCACATCTGGTTTAGCGATCCTCGACACACAAATTTGTTTACCCATTTCACCTTCTACTTTCTCCGGTTCTTCTTCTATTCTTCTTATAGTTTCAGTGAGTTTTGATGAATCACAATCCGATAGTTCAAGTTCGACAATCCCAGAAAGCTAACTTGATTTGGATATTTTTGAAAATGAGGTAGATGAATTTTTCGAGTCTTCTACCTCCATGTATTTTGACAAATCAAGTATGGTAAAATCTGACACAAAATTTATTGACAGCAAAATGTTCGATCACACCATTGATGAAAGTTTGAAGAACTTATTGCTGACGAACTTGCATTCCTAAACAATATGGATTTTGTGATTGATCAACCTCAACCTATAGAAGTTGAACCGCCACCACTCCTTCTTCTTAATCATTCACATTCATCCTCATTTTTTCATTTCTATAATTTAAGACTTAAACCATTTCCAGACCACCACTATCTCTTCCCCACTTCTTCCTGACTCTATACAACATGTTCTTCCACCGACCTATACGTTATACTGATAAAATCTTCGAATGGTTGGTGTTGACCTTCGGTCTTTACAAAGCTTGGCATTGACCAATAACTTTACCCCCTCCTAAAAATGCTTAATATTGTTTAACTCAAGTTTGGGAGGGGGGTATATTTTTGGCTCTTGAAAAATAAATGTTGTCCTCAAAAATGGTTAGCCAAAAATAAGTTTGGGGGAAGATTTTCATGTTCATATATTATTGCCCCCGTTAATAAATTTCCTCCCAAGCTTACAGGTTTTTTGAGATTTAACGGATGACAACAGTGAGGACACTGTTATAAACATGTTTGGGGGAGGTTTGTGCTTATTTACGCATCACTTTGCATCATACTTTGCATAAGCACAAAACATAAAAAAAAATTGTACATAAATAAGATAATAAAAGATTAGATAGAGAAAAATTACATCCAAAAGATTAGAATAGTTTAAGAAAACCTAGAAAGTTAGAAATTTTCTCAAACGAAACTAGTAATAAGTAGTTATGAGCCGTTGTCCCAAGGGTTAGTAAGATGAAAGAAGTCACTAATCTGAGGATAAAATAAGTCTGAAAAATAGTTCCTATTCTGGAAGCCAAACATTTGAATGTTGATACCCTACTATACGCACTTACACACGTTTTGAAACTCAAGATAGTAGAGGATACCTTGAAATGCTCTTGTCTAAAAGCCAAAGTACGAAGAAAATAATAAATGAAGTATAAAAAGATAAAATGGTGAGGAAAAATGAACACTGGTTTTGTTATCACCAAGGCAGCATAAAAAAAAATATAGCGAGGGTGGTTCATCACCTAGTGCCTTAGACCAAATGGTTTGGGAGTCACTGCTAAGCCTTAGGTGTTGCAAGACAAGGAAAATACTAATACGCCTAATCAGCGAGCACATGAGTAATCGGTCGGTTAGTAGCTCAAGAAGTATTAACAGTCGCATGAAAAATGTGTGAGCAAATCCATCTAAATATTCACCGATTAAAAAGTACTAAGGTAGATGGACAAGAGTATGATAGCTTGAATTGAATTCTCCGAGTGTAGGGATGTTTTTTACACACACGTAGGGGTATATGATCGATGTTTGGAAGAAAGATAGGAATGAAGAATAAAGACGATGTTTTATTGAGGGATGATGAGATTTCTAACATCTTTTCATGACTATTAAGATAGGGCTAATGACAACTGAAAAGCTAGTGTGGTTGGAAACTCTAATTTTCAAAGTCTTTCTTTTACAATTCTTATATTTATATGTAACTTTCACAGTCTTCCTTTTATTATTTTATTTTGTGGGTGTAATCCGCTGAAAACCCTCAGGAGACAACACTCCTCCTACTAGGGACACCTAGAGGTTTAAAGGCTTGTTGCACATGCTCAGTGCAATCGTGTTGCCTACGAAAGTGTGCTAGTTAGTTTTTTTCTTTTTCTTCTTTTTTCCTTCACCTGAATAAAAGATATTTGCTCGAGACAATCAAAATTAAGTTTGGGGGAATTTGATCAGTCGAAAATATTGCATTCTTAACACATCAATTTCCATACTCTTTCTAATCATCTAAAGATGTTTGGTATAAATATGGCACATATTAGCAATTTGTCTGCAAAATATCAAATAACATGTGTTATACATTATAACCGGCATTATGAGGGAAATTGTGTGTTTATTACTACAGGCATGATTTTGTATATCTCAACATATTTTATCGAGATTGTGTGCAGAAAATTCTTCAGGTAATAGAACCGGAATCGCAAAAGTGGCAGCAAGTCAAAGACTTGAAATCTGGCAGCAACCAAGAAAGAATTATAAGATTCCAGACATCAAAAGAACACCCAAAAGACAACACCAAACAGATGTAGAAAAATTATGCAGAGATCTCCCTATATGGCCGCGGATCCGCGGCCGATCCAGGCCGCGTCGCCGCGGTTCCGCGGCCGAGTTAACTCGTTGGCGCTCAAGACTTCTCCAGAATCTTCCTTGTAACGGCCTAGCTTCCTCAAGACGCTCCAATTCCACGTGGTATCTTCTAGAAGGCTCTGCATAACAACCAAGCTTATGAGAGAAGATTAAATGAGTGGCTATAAAAGGGGATCTAGATCTATAATTTGGGGTTGTTGAATAGTTTGTTAATTGGTGGTGAATTGGTTACACATTTGGAGCCAAAAATTCAAATTCAAGTTGAGTGACACAACTTGATACCAAAACCCTAGCCCAAATCCATTTCCAAAGCCAAATCAAGATCATTTTGAGAAGTAAATCAAGCAAGCCTTCAACAAGCTTTTTCGCAACGCCGATCATCATCCGAGCAAGAGATCCACGACGATCCGCGACTCAAGAAAATCGATGCAAAGCTAATTTCGATGATTTAGTTACCTCCTCAAATCTTGTAACCTCGACTTGAGTGAATTGTACCTAATCATCGATTAATAAAGGTGAAAATTATAAATCTTGCTTTTCTTTACATTCTTGCATTGTGAAAGGTTATCGATTCTTGATTCTTTCCTTTTTCATGATGTATGAGTGAAATCTCCGCTTGTAGCGGAATCGAGAGAATAGGTAGATAATGATGATGAAATTTTTGAACGATTCTTAAGTCTTATGAGTTTTATAAATTTTAGGAAATTGAATCATCGAAGACCTAATTTGAGCGAGATCGCTTTCTTGAATGTTTTCGCTCCAAATTAGAGTTCAACGATCGGTGATTTAATTTGCTAGAGACTAGAATTTGAATGATAATCAACGAAAGGATAAGGGATGGTGAAGGAGAAACCCTACTTTCTTCAATAGATCCCTAAATCTCGTTGATCGTCATCGATCTAGCAACAAATCCTCAATAGATAAGAATTTGTAATCATTAGTATTCATTATCACTATCAATTTGATTGATTCCTACAAGCTATTCTACAAATCTTGATAACTAAATTGATTGGGACATTTCTTGATTCTTGATTCTAGATCTTTATTTTCTTTATATTTCTTGGAATGAAAACTCATAAATCTTGAATCAATTTTCATGCATTTTCTTTTATCTTTTCATTTCGACTCATCTAAAACAAGATCGATCAAAACACACATCTTAGTGGACGATCCGTATTCATTAACGCATTACATCGACACCGTTAATTGATTGCGGTATAAATTTCTTTGGTTGTGAAACATTCCAAACACACACGAAGCTGATCAATCAGGGTGCATGGGAAAAGTGGGGTGAGGAGCGTCCTAAGGACGTGTGCATGGCGTGTGGGCGCTGGGCCCCTGCAGACCACGTGTGAGGCGTTTGGGCGCTGGACGTCCGTGGGTCACCTGCCTGCGCGCGGGCGCTGGGTGCCCACGAGTAACGTGCCCTGCGCGTGGGCGCCTGCGGGCCGTGTTCCCTGCACGCGACCACTGGGTGCCAACGGGTCACGTGCGTGGCATGCGACTGCTGGGCACCAGCGAGTCACGTGCGTGGCACACGACGGTTGGAAACACTAGCAAAGAAAGGAGCTTAGCCCCTGAGCTGGGAGTTGAACTCTCCAGGGGCTTTCGAGTTGAACTCCCAAACAGGAATTAGGTATAAATTTGGAGTTAAACTCCCAAAATATTTAAATTTGGAATTAAACTCCTAAAATGCTTGGATTTGGAGTTAAACTCCTAAAGGGTCTGGATGTGGAGTTAAACTCTTTTGAGAATTTCGATCTTGGAGTTGAACTCCTCGAAGATCTTCGGAGGTGATCAAAGGGGACCCTTTTCTTCTCCTTTGAGCCCTGGATCTTCTCTTGAGCCTTGGATTTTTCCCAAAGTGGGATTTTTTGAGATGGGTCTCTTTCTTCCTCCTCTCTATTAGCTGGATCTTGGAGGGAAAAGGGTGAGACTTAAAAATCTCCCATTTTGGGGATTTGATGGAAGATCCGAGCTCTCCTTCAAGGATTTTATGGTTAAAAACTATTTCTTTTGGGAAAAAGAAGAGTTAAACTCTTGATTTAATTCAAAAGAAGAAGAAGAATGTTTAGAATCTTGAGGAAGGAGAAGGAAGCATAGAAACCCTAGCTTTTGAGGGGAATAAAAAGTTCTTGTTGATTTTTTCATCATATTTGCCTTTATAGGCTACACACTTTACATATAACCCCTTGGGCTTTGCCAAATGCCACTTGTGCCACCTCATGCCTTATGTGCTTATTTCTTTTTGCACATAAACCATGCAGTTTACAAAATTTTGGCTTTCTGCTCATTTTTCATACATTTATTTCTAAAAAATTGCATTGAACTAATTTATTGCTTCATTCTTGGCATGGACCGGCCCCTTCCGATTTTGGTCTTGACTTGGGCTTGGACCTACTTCGCTTGAGCTGTGTTCGCTTGGCTGGGGGTTGACTGACTTTGACTTGGTCAACCGGGGTGTAATTTTTGAGCCCAACAAAGTACTCCCCATCAATAAATGCACACCACATATATCGATCGTATGCATGAAATTTATGGATCTTCTTTCGCGTGGAGGTTGACTTGATTTGGTTCCCGTTTTGATGACGTAGAGGTCGATACTGTGCTTTTCGCTATGTGGATGGTCGGTGCTGCCCTTTTTGCGACGTGGACGGTCGGTGCTCCCTTTTTGTTACTTGGACGGTCGGTGCTGCCATTTTTGCGACTTGGACGGTCGGTGCTGCCCTTTTAGCGACGTGGATGGTTGGTGCTGCCCATTTAGTGACGTGAACGGTCGATGCTGCCCTTTTTGCGACATGGATGGTCGCTGCTACCCTTTTTGCGATGTGGACGGTCGGTGCTGCCCTTTTAGCGACGTGGATGGTCGGTTCTGCCCTTTTTACGACGTGGACGGTCGATACTGCTCTTTTTGCGACATGGAAGGTCGATGCTGCCATTTTAGGGACGTGGATGGTCAGTACTGCTCTTTTAGCGACATGGACTGTTGGTGATTCCATTTTTGCGATTTAGACTGTCGGTGCTGCCCTTTTAGCGACATGGATAGTCGATGATGCCCTTTTAGCGACGTGGAACGTCGGTGCTGCCCTTTTAGCGATGTGGATGGTCGGTGCTGCCCTTTTAGCGACGTGGACAGTCGGTGCTGCCATTTTTGCAACTTGGACGATCGATGCTTGATTTGACTTGCTCCGCTTCTTGCGGTGTCAGGGTTGAAGTTGAATTATTTGATTTGTTTTGTTTCTGGAAGTTCCCTACCTGCCCAGCGGGACTTTTGAGCTTATAAGTGTTGCTGGGTGGGATGTTGATTTGATCTGTTTGATTTCTGCCTTATTTGGTGGGGCTTTTGAATTTGAGAGGAAATTGGAAATTGGAAATTGTTTAGCTTCAGCATTGCTGCCCTGGAATAATGCCAGGAGCAACTCATCATTTATCCTGCGAGGACTTAGGATTTGGTTTTGGGTCGGCATTAACACCGCTAACACTGAAGCGTAGTGCCAGGAGTGGCTCATCATTTGCCATTTGGAAAACTTGGGATTTTGGTTTTGGGTCAGCATTAGCACCGCTAACACTGAAGCGAAATGCCAGGAGCGACTCATCATTTGCCGTTGCCCGTTGGGAAACGACAGCTTAGGAGGCAAGTTTAGATCCCTATCACCGAAGGCTTTTCAATTTTATGTGCCATAAGGGTCTCATAAAAGTATTTTCTCCCTACGAGTCGAGAGCATCTCATAGGTGCATTTTCTCCTTAGGAGTCGTGAGGATCCCCAAGTGTGTTTTTCCCTTGTGAGTCGTAAGGATCCTGTTCCCTGATTAAAAATCAGGAAAAAGCTTCAAAAGAAGCATCACGTGCTCACACGTGACCAGTGGTCACGTGTTGGCACGTGATGATTAAGCAGCGGCCAGAGAACAGAGCGCAGAAGAAAAAAAGCCTATTTCAGGGGTCACGTGGCCACACGTGACCGGCTTTAAAAGCGTTATTCTTTAACAGGATTAAATTCTGAGGAGAGATCATTCAAATCTTTCCAAAATGGAGAAGAATTATCTGAAACCGTTGGATCAAGAATCTGAAGGTGATTAAATATCACCAATTTATGGAAAAATCTTGGACATGGAAAGATTTCCCCCTAAATCTAACCGAAATAACAAATAGATATCTTTGGATTTAAAATCCAATGGTGAATAAAATTCACCTAATAATCTAAAGGCCCAGATTAATTATGAAGATAAATCGAATCTCTCAATAAACAAATCAAATCTTTCAATGAAAAATTCACTAAAACAGATTGATTCTTTTCCTTCTCCTATAAATAGGAGACAAAGGAGAGAGTTTTAGAAAAGAAAAATATACAGAGAGAGAGATATAGAGCCTTGGGATCTTGAAAATTCAGAGGGAAGAATTTGATTCTCTGCAAAAGAAAAACCCTAGGTAAGAAAAGAGAGGCTTAAAAAGAGAATTTAATTCTCAAAAGAGTTTAACTCTTATATAAAGAAAAGAACTTAGTTCTTTCTCTGGTGGAGGATCTGCAAAGTGCACATCTCCCCATGAATTGAGAATTTAATTCTCATCGGGTTGAGATCCTGCCGTGCAGATCCAAAACATAGAGGAGGAATTGAGTTTTAAGAATTTAATTCTCACAGAATTATACGAATTTAATTCCTTTGAGATAAAATTAGGGTTCAACCCTATGTTATAGGAATTTAATTCCTTCAAAATGGACAGAACCAGGGTTTAACCCTGATTGAGAACTTGATTCTCTCAAAATCACAGGAATTTAATTCCCTTAAAAAAAAGAAATTAGGGTTTCACCCTATGCCAGAACTGAATTCTTCACATATATGGGAATTTAATTCCTACAGAATGTAAATCAGGGTTTAACCATATCTAAGAATATAATTCTTCAGAAGAAAACAGGAATTTAATTCCTCTAAAGTTTATTGCTAGGGTTTAACCCTATGAAGAATTTAATTCTTAAAAAAAAGATAAACATATCTTCAAACAGGCAAAGAAATAGGGTCACGTGCTACCACGTGACCCCTGTAAAGATCCACAGAGAAGAACTTTGAGGCAACGCCTCATGTGCTCCACGTGACCCCCAAAGCGCACAAAGAAAAAGCAAAAGAAAAGAAGCTCTGGGGCGCCCTCACGTGTTACCACGTGACCCCTAATGAACATTCTAACAGATCAAAGCGTGAGCCCCCATCATGTGCCTACACGTGATGGCTTTCAGAATTAAAAGTGTTAAACACTTATCTGCAGAACAAAATGAAGGGGATCTGGCCCCACCTTTCGGATGCCATCACGTGCTCCCACGTGATCTCTTCTCTGACAATATTTAACATCAAACTGATGATTTGCTCTCAGTGTTTAACACTGATTTCCTTAGTGTTTAACACTGGTTTGAAAACTCCATTTCCAGTGTTTAACACTGATTTTCTTAGCGTTTAACACTAAATTGGAAAACTCTATTCCCAGTGTTTAACACTGATTTGCTTTAGTGTTTAACACTAATTTGAAATCTCTGTTGCCAGTGTTTAACACTGATTTGTTTTAGTGTTTAACACTAATTTGAAAGCCCCATTGCCAGTGTTTAACACCGATTATCTTTTAATGTTAAACTCTAACTTGCTAATCTTAATCCCAGTGTTCAATACTGTTGGTCTTTAGTGTTTAACACTAGTTTTAGCCCGATTGGCTAAGTTTCTAGAGGCAAAACCTCTCCTCCAATGGACCAACAGAGGGCCAATATTCTAAACGTGATTGGACTTAGCCCAAGAAGGCCATAAGTCCTCAATTCAGACTCAACTGAGCCAATGGGCTCATAATATAATTAATTGGTCTTGGTTCCAAATTGGGCCAAAAATTATTTAATCTACCTTGGTTCAAGGGTACATCTCTTCACTCCTTTGATATTTGGCGTTGTAATTCCTCAACGTCTTCAAAGAGGTGACGGGTCCCGATGACTACACATTGATACGGACTGTGGGGTCCTTAAACTCATGGACTATGATGTCCTTAACCTTGACCGGGATGTCTTAAAACTAACACCGGACTGTGGAGTCCTTAAATCCTCGGACTATGATGTCCTTAACCTTGACCGGAATGTCTTAAAACTAACAACGGACTATGATGTCCTTAACCTTGACCGTGATGTCTTAAAACTAACTGCGGACTGTGAAGTCCTTAAATCCTCGGACTATGATGTCCTTAACCGTGACCGCAATGTCTTAAAACTAACATTGGACCGCAATGTCCTTAAACTACCTATGGACCGCAATGTCCTTAAACTACCTATCGACCGCAATGTCACTAAACTAAACAACAGGGCCCCCTTAATTGTGTTCTTGTTGGATCTAAACGACCCCGTTAAGTTGATCTTAGTCTAAAAACTAGACTAACGTATCCTTAACAAATGTTTAAGTCGATCTTAGTCTCAAATGAGGCTAACGTATCCTTAAACCCAAACCCCCAAACCCAAATCTAAGATAATATGGATTTGGACTAGTCCACGCCCTACGGGCGACGACATAACTCAGTCTCCGTACACAATTCACGGGCAACCAAACACAAAAAAAAACACGACACGAAGTGACCATATGGAGAAGGAGAAAATTGTTACCGCAATGCGGTAGCGTAATTAACTGCAGGGGCTTGCGCCTGCATGGAAGAGCGTCCCCACAATCAAAAACCCCTCAAGCGAGGGGGAATCTGACGAAGTCTGCTACATCGGACGCATCCGTTTAAACCTTCGATGCACGGTACCATAAATCAACTTGGCATCTTCGGAGAGGTGGACGGATAGCACCAATTAGCATCTGCCCCGAATCTCAGGCAAGACGTCCGTCGCGCCGTCTTTCGGAGGGGAACAGCTTCTGGCACGCCCGGTGGGACCTTTTCCTCTTTCCACTCCACACTTCGTGTGTCGCCTTCGCGAACGAATCGCGGTTTGTTAATGGTTACCTTTGGATTTCAAATTACTAAGATTTGGACTTTTTCCTGGCGCAGAAATTAAGAACCAATGGCATCCAACTGCTCGAGCTGCTCGAAATGCAAGTGCAACAGACGCTCCGCCTCACCTGGAGGTGTAGCCTATGGGCCTAAAGCGGCCTCCATCCTTGCCATGCCAGTGGAACAGGTGGCTCAGGCCACCACCGGTCTGTTCTTCGGGACCATGCTCCCACCTGCATGCTTCACCATGCCAGTGCCCGAACCGGAAGCGAACAAGAAGTCAGTCTTCGATCGGCTCACTGCTACAACGGCCCCTTTCAACGGGTCGTCCAATATCAAACTGGCAGCCTCTGTCTTTGCCAGGCTGAGCCAGAACCCTAATGGGCCCACCAAGAAGCCCATGAACCCTGAAATAGCCGTCCCGAGGAAGACAGCCACCCCTGCTCCAGAAATCGTCAAGGCGGCTTCTCCTGTTAAAGAGTCGGTCTTTTCAAGGCTGACCATTCCGGCTCCTGCTCCTACTCGAGGATCTATCTTTGACAGATTGAACATCGCCACTCAAAAGACAACATCAGTCTTCAAGAGGCTGACACTAGTGGCGCCTCATCCGGTCAGGGGGCAAGACGAAACTATCCCTATCGCCGAGCCGGTCCCAACAGCTCGACGCGCTCGACGTCGCCACTGGCGCCGAGTAAGGAAGGACGGGGGTAACTCCCACCCAGGGCTAACTCCACCTGCTCCAGTAGTGGAAGTCAACGCTGCTGTTCCAACTGGGAACAGCTTTGAACCGCTGAGGAGGGTACGTAAGAACTCTCCGATTGCTATGCTAAAAAGATCTCCTCCACCTGCGGAGAGAGTTACAGAAACTAAGTTGGAGCAGCCCCCTCAACGGCTGTCCTCCAAGATTTATAAAGTTTGGCGGAGAGTTCAAGACTCGGTAATTGACCAAGATCACTCTCGCCAACAGAAAAGGGCGAAGGTGCATGAAGAAAAGAACCGTCCTGGCAAACAGCAAAGGACGGCAACCGCCAGGGTGCCCGCTGCAACGGCCCCCTCAACTTCAACGACCCATAAGAAAAGGAGGCCGGAGAAAATCCCTACGCCTGCGGCGAATGCCAAAGGCGACAAGCCCAAATGCCCTAAGTCCGGAGGCATTATAGTCCATACTGTATACATGGCGTCGGGGAAGGAAGACAGCCGTGCATCTACAGGTCATCGACCACTCACGCGATCGGTGACTAAAGCTCAGGAGCAGCAGCAGAAGCTCCAAGAAATGATGAATGCGATGGCTGCACTCACTGGGCCAAAAGAAAACCCCGAAGCATCCTCGGATCAACGCCAGGAACAGGAAACTGACGCTGAATTCCTTCGCAGGATACTGGAAAAGAAGGATAGAGAAGCTGCGGAACAAGCAGCCAATATAAAACGAATGGCCCTTCTATTCCAGGATATGGTGGGTATGATGATCCAACAAGACCCTCCTGCTGAAGATCCCCCGATCGTCCTTGAAGATAACAGGGGAGAAACGTCAAACCCACCTCCAGCTCTTTCAACAGCCAAGGAGGAGACAATCTCCAAAGCTAACTTGGACGAATATATAGCTCAGCAGATACGGGTTCATCAGGCGACTGAGGCAGCTGGTCAGGTCGTAAAAACGGGACGACCATATCCGAGCTGGTATGATCAGATCAAGTACCCGCCAGGCTATACAATACCGAAATTCCATGTCTACAAGGGGACAGGCAATCCCCATCAACATGTGGCTTGTGGCAATACTGGAGGCGACGATAAACTGCTGCTTCGCCAATTTATCGGCAGTTTATCGGAGACAGCATTCGAGTGGTACTCCGAGCTCCCAAACGACTCTATTAAGACATTTGCCGAGATGGAGCTGCTATTTACGCAGCGATTCGCGAGCGCCAGCGAACGCACCCCGATAACGGCGTTGATTAATGCCAGGGTGAAACCAGGCGAGACGTGGGTCCAGTACGCTATACGCTGACGAAACTTGTGGTCGAAATGCGAACAACGCATTGAGGAAGCGCCCGCGGTGGGCATGTTCGTGGGCACTCTAGATCCTCATGCAACTATCTCACAGTTCATGATGTTCTTTAAGCCAACCACATTCCAGGTTTTGATCGACAAGCTGGCCCAGATGGACCAGATGGGTCACAGACCGTCTCCCCCGAAGCCGGAACCTCGGAATGACAAGGGTAAAGGGAAGGCAACCTTCGTTGCGAACGCTCAGCAGCAACTCAGTGCCCCAAAGCCGGCAGATCAACTGGAAGAAAGACGACGGTATTATAATGAGAAAATGAAGCGCCCCTACTCATTCCCGCAGGATAAGACGAAGAGGCTATTCGAGCTGGCGGTACATAACAGGCTCATCAACTTGCCAAATCCAAGACGACCGCCGCAACCCAGTAAGGTGAATAACCCCAATTATTGCCCTTACCATCAAACGGTAAGCCATCCGATTGAGGATTGCTTCGTCTTCAAAGGATGGATTGAAGATCAATACCTACAGGGCAAGTTTGCGCTGTCCGAGAAGTAGAAGGTGAACCCGCCGCAACCTCACACTCCCAAGAAGACGGACACACCGGGGGCAACTTGTTCTTTCATTGAAGAAGCCCCATGGGAGGTTGTGCTATCAGCCAAAACAAAAAGGATGCTGAACGATCTTCAAACATGCCCAGCGATCAGGTGCAAGGACCCGCTGGAACCCCAGATCATTAAAGGGATGCTGAAGCCATGCCCAACTCTAAAGATCGGTGGTGATGGCCCAAGTACTCACACCCAGCCGTCAAAATCTTCAATGAAAAAGAGGAAGAAATCCAAGAAGCCCGTGAAGCCTGGCGACAACCGTACGGACTTGCAGAGACAGATTGACGCGCTGGAGGAGTACAATCAAAAGGCGCGGACTCCCATTACACTCCAAGAGTTCCTCAACCACGTCTTTCAGGAAGAAGATAATGGAGAGAGCTCGTCGGATGAATCCGAGGGATATGTGGCGAGTTGTCATGTGATTTCCCACTCGTTTACGGACGATGAAAAAACTCCTGGCACTGATAAGCTGGGGGCAGAGCCTGAACCAGAACTTGTGTGGCCGACAGACGAAATGATCGACACCTTTCTGGATGAGATTCGTCTGAAAAGTAAAGCCGATCGGGAGCGTGAGATGGCCGCATCGGAAGGAGCCAAACGTAGGCGTCTAAACGAAACATGCAAAACACTTCTGCCAGGTCAAAAAACATCCGATGTGGATAAAAACATATTCAAGACGAGGAAAAGATTTGCCAAAGCCATGTCATTGGGAATGAAACTACCACCCTCGGAAGAAAACACGCTCAATGGGGCGGAGAGGCACCCTAATTACTGCTAGTATCATCGGAAGATTTCACACCCTATTGAGGAGTGCGACGCTTTTAAGACATGGTGGCAGGGATATGTTGCTCACCGGCAACATTTTAAGCGGATGAAACGCAGAACTCGTCGGGAGCAGAGAAGTACGACCGAAGGTCACAAAAGAACTACCGGTAACTGTTACACAGTCAACGTTGGAGGATCACAAGTTCTCACCTTTGGGAGCGACTCTGATGATGAAATGGCTCTGGGCCCTCTCTTTAAAGAATCTATCTTAGGGAAAGAGGAAGAACCAGAGGCCTGCGAAAATATTCAGCTGCGCAATCGCACGCTTCCGGAAAGGAATCTCAGACCCGCAACTAGAAAAGATAAGGGAAAGGAAATGGTCGCTGAGGATATCGCCTTAGATGACCAAGTCATGAAAAAGCTGACTGCCAAGGACCCGCCCAAGAAGAGTAAGGTGGACTACAACATCCTAGCGCACCTGAGGAAGCTACCTTCGCAGCTCAGCATTCTCGACGCCCTCTTATTATCAAAAGAAGCGAGAGATTCATTAATCAAGGCGCTGCAAGAGCCCGAGCAATTCTAAGCCTTCCTCCCCGAAGAAAGGATGAAGGATGAACTGGAAGAAATGCACACAGCCGATGTCACTTTCGGTGATGAAGACCTTCTCCTCGGGACGTGCGACCACAACCGTCCCCTATATATCTCTGGATACTGCCACGATATCAAGATAGGCAAAATCCTGGTTGATAATGGATCCTCTCTCAATCTCCTTAATGTTCGGGTGTTGAAAGAAATCTGCATGAGCGTTCAGCACCTCGCCCGTGATAAAATTACCATCTCCGGTTTCGATTCTCATTCATCACGGACTCTCGGATCTGTAATACTAACATTACGCTTCGGACTACTCGTCACAGATATTAAGTTTCACGTCATTGACGCTAAGACCTGCTACAATGCCTTGCTCGGTCGTCCTTGGTTACATGAGTACAACATCATCCCTTGTACGCAACATCAGTGCATGAAGTATTTCAAGGATAGTCTCGAGTATACTGTAATAGGGGAGCTGAACCCATTCTCCGTAAACGAAGTCCGCAAATACGAAGATACAAAATACTTTTTGCATGAATTCGAGGACACAGAGAGGTGTCGCAAACCGGAGAACAAAGCCGCCGCCACCATTCCTGTTTTTGGGAGTGATACCGAAGAAGAAGAAGAGATAGTTTACGCTGGGCCGTCTCGACGCAACAACTCGGGACCGTCCGCCCCCCATGTTGATCTTCGGAACCGACTCGGAAGATGAGGTGAATGCTGTGTTCTCCAGTCAGCCGTCAATACGAGAATTCCCTGGTGGTGATCGAAGTTTGCAAATTACCATGATTCCACGGGAGTACTACAAAGATCTTGTCACGCCCCGCTTTCCAGTGTACGGCGAAGTGGACGCGACGAGGTCCGCTACGTATGTACTCAAAAGTACATACGCTAAGCGTAGCTAAGCAATATAAGATATTACACAAGAGACAAGAGTATAAAAAGAACAGCAACTTTTATTTATTAACATTCTTTGTACAATACATGAAAGGAAATACAACTGAAATAAAAGATGCCTAAACAGTGGCATAACAGGAAATGAAAAGTACAGAAAGGAAAAGTGTACAATGAAACTACAGTGCAGGGTCTTCAGTAAACTGCTCCAAGTCTTCTTGAGATGGCTCGATCTCCGCCGGGTCCAAACCACCTGACGACATTCAAAGAAGAAAGAAACAGAATGTCGTCAGCGAACAGGTCGCTCGGTAAGTCCCAAAGATAAGAGAGGAATAGACAGAGAGTAAGAGAGGGAGAGTGTAGCTTTTAATGTTGTATTATAATATTGTAATGTTGTATTAACGTTGTTGTTTGTAGCGTGGTACAGAAGATGCCAGTGTATACGAGGGGAGTCCCACTTACACCGGGGACTTTGGTAATCTGTAGTACAAGGCTCCGTCGATAATACCACGGAACAACGGCATGGATGTAATTACGTCTTAAATGACCACCTCGTGCCACCTTTAACATATTCCGTACCAGTCTACCCCTTAAACCCCGCGATGTCTTGTTTGTATTGTTATCTTGTAAAATTGTGTTGATTGTATGAGTGATTAACTGACTGACCGAAACCATGATATCAGAAAACGGCTATAACCATAGAGTCATGTAAATGGAATACTGGGAATCATGTAAAAGGAATATCCATGGTTCGGTTCAGTCAAGTTATATAGATTGTTAACTGGATTCTGGGATTCATGTATTCATCTTGAGTTGAAATATAAAGAATATAGATTGACTTGAATTATATTCAAGTCAGAAATAGTCAGACTCTAACCCGAGTCAGACTAGAGAAGATAATTTGAAGTTCTTCATTTGTTAGGGGCCTTATTGTAATTTATAAAACTTGAGGGGGTTTATTGTAAAAAGTAATATTGTATAGTTTGCAAAATACACCTCAAGTATTTGTTATTCGTCTTTATAGTTATAATGAGTATGGATTTTATTTATGTTATTCTCGTGAATATATCCTAATAAAAATATTAATTGATTATTTGAAATTCATGGTATTTTAATGTAACTTTTAATCTTGTAATTTTAGAAAAAAAATGGAACTTGTTATTATAATAAAATAGGTGTTTAAATGATAATTAAATATATTTTAATACAAGAATAATTTTAAATAAATATTTTATTTTCCAAAATCTCACGTTCCTTAAAAGTCGTATTTTAAACCCTTCGAGACCGAATGCTCCTTGCGGAGGTCTGAATCTCGCACTACTAGCCTGCGGGTGCACGATTAACCGTACTATCCCTAACAGGTTCCCCAAAGATGGGTTGTAGCGGCACTTTGCTTAGGTTTTATAAATACTTTTCATTTAGGAAAACGGTTTTATAAATATAGGGTGTTTATTTGCAAAAGAGTATAGTTTCCGTATTTTAGTTATTAGGGTTTCCTAAGCCAACTAGCCTATTTCTAGGGTCTAAACGATGAGTCATTAGAAGCCTCAAATCGCCTCTTCACCGTCAATTGCGGCCAGATAAGTGCCAGGTAAGTGGGAAGGAACCACAGTCGTGGGCCTAATTAAAAACCACTAGCCTTAGACACACTTGCCTAGACCCACAAGACAGTTTAGATAAACGATCGATGTCCATGACCAATCGTGTTTTCATTTTATATAAGATTTTATTTAGAAAAGTTTACAATTTAAAGATTTAACTAAAGGTTATAAAGGTTATGGTATTTTAGTGAAAAGTCCTGTAATTTCGTATTCTTTATTTTTGATATTTATCATTTAGGGTTATATTGAGTGTGTGTAAGGGTAGGTCATTACCCCGTGACTTATATTAGGTTTTGGTGAAGTTTAAAGGTGAAATAAGCTATGTTAAACCTAAAGGTATTAAAGTGCAAGAATACGGTATTCGTAAACGTTATCATTTCATGTGTGAAATTTCTTTCAAATTGATTGAAACAAGTTTAGTTATCACAATAAACATGTTTAGGAGTGAGGTACTTGATTACATTAAGAAAAATGAACTTCATGGTATTTTAATGAAAGAAATACGGTTTTGTAAAGAACTTATCATTTCATGTGGAAAAGTGTGATTAAATTGGTTTAAGGGTGATTAATAGTCAACATGCATATGGGTAGATAATATGTATTAGGTGACAAGTGGAATTTTAAAGAAAAATCGAATCGAAAATCGGTTTGTCCGATTTCCGTCGGGTTCCAGAAATTCGTATTTTTACATTAAAGAAAGGAAGGTAGAAGAGGTGGGACTTACAGGTTTAAACTCTTCTAAAGAGTAAAGAGAACTAGGGAGGAAGGCCGAGGGGTGATTACGTCGCCGATTGCTCCAAAACGCGTCGTCGGAATTCCGTCAGAGCTTCGCCGGGAACTCGATTTCGAAGCACACTTCTTGTGGAAACTTTTGAGAGAGTGGCTCAAGATTTTGGGGGGTGAGAGGGTAGTGTGTAGGGTTGGTATTTATAGGGTTAGGCTAGGGTTAGGGTAGATGAAAAGTTAAAAATAAAAATATGATAAAATGTAATAAAAATGTATTAAAAGTGGAGTAATTGGGGGTTTTAAAGAGCTCTGGAAGTGGTATGAAGCTGAAACTTTTCAGATGCGTAGGGAATACCAAAAGACACAACTTTCATGTTGTGACCCTCGCCGGAATCGGCCGAATCGGGGGTGACTCGGCCGTGACTCGGTCGGATCATTGAGTCGGCCGAGTCAAGGCCGAGTTGGCCGATTCCCGACCGAGTCCGGTGACCTGGATCTCCCCCGACGGTTCATCTACCCTCTGCAAGTGTTACATCTTTGGGTGTAGTGGGGTTTTTTTGAGATATGCACGTGTAAACTCTTGGTATTCTAAAGGTTTTTTTAAAAAATCAATATTAAAAATAATGTGGGGTATGGGATTCGAACTCTGATGGCTTGGTTCAGCAGTGGAAGGTATTACCAATGAGTTACAAGCTCTTTCTTGTAATTATTGTGGTATTTAATTACTTAAACTGATAGCAGCAAGAATAAATACTCCTAGTATACATTAAATTTAAAGTAAATTCTTGTACACTAAAAATTGAGTTATTATATTCTTGTAGCTTGTAATTAAAAACAAAATAATTACCTATATCTTGTGCTCATGCTAAAATACCCCTTTGTGGATTTTTGAAAAAAATATTTGAAAAAATTTTGTATTGGAAAATTAGGGTTGTTACATTCTACCCTCCTTATAAAAATTTCGTCCTCGAAATTTGTAAAAGGAAAGTGTAACAGTTTGGTGTCAAAATTAAAGGTTGTAAAGAAGTTTTAGTCAAAGTGGTGAGGAGGTTACCTGGGTTACCTTGGTTCACAGTTTCAGGTTCTATGGCTGTTAAGGTGAAAGCCTGTCGTTGTGGCACGTTCCTCCTAGCTGGAGGCATATTCCCCTGTACTCGAGGCATATTTCTCAGTGCCTGATGGAATTGACGATTTGGCTGAGCAGGAAATCTACGTGGAGATGGTGCTGGGAGTGCAGGACGAGTTGCAGGAGCCTGGGTAGCTGGCTGCTGCGGGTAGTTGGCGGGTGTGTGTGCTGAGTTGCGTCTATAAGGACAGTTTCCAATTCCGTGATTGGACGCGCCACAAACCAAACATAGGCCTTTTGCGCGTCTACAGTCCTTCCACAAGTGACCTTCCCTCTTGCAATAAAAGCAAAAATCGGGTCTTGACCGATCCTTAACTTCTTCCAGTCTTCTGAGTTCAACAGCTGGCCTTGAAGAGGCCCCTCCTGCCATCTGAGTGGCAGGACGTTTCACTCCTGCAGATTGAGGTCTGCCCCTTGCCTTTATCACTGCTTCATAGCTGCGGGCAGCTTCCAGAGCATCTTCATGAGTTGGAAATTTCCCTGTGGCTAGTGCAGCCTGGATTTCCGTGTCCAAACCTTGTTGAAAGCGACGGGCTCTGATATCGTCCGTCGGTATCAAGTGTGCTGCGAATCGGCTTAACATGGTGAATTCAGTGTCGTATTCATCTACTGATTTGTCCCACATCGATCCTTGTTGTAGATGAATGAACTGCTGCTCCATTGCAAACCTGGCAGTCGCTGGAAAGTATTTCGCGTCGAACTTCTCGCGAAAAGTCTTCCATTCAATAGGCTGCACAAGACGGCTTTCTTCCGCCTTCCACTAGTTGCGAGCATTGTCCGTGAGTTGTAGTTTCGCTACACGGACCAAAGCGACGTCTGGCACTTGTGCTGCGGCCAGATCATCCTCGATACTTTGAGCCCATTCCTCAGCTTCCAGTGGGCTCCCTTTTCCTGAGAACTGCTTCGGATGTAAAGCCTTGAATTGTTTCACTCCCGGAGCATCAGTCTCAGAACGGTTCAGAAGTTGTTGCTGTCCCTCGAGAAGGCTGCGGATCGCCTCAAATAGCATTGTTTGCTCAGTGGGTGGTGCAGGAACAGCCGGTGTGAGAGGTAGTGCTGAGAGTGTGTTGTTGACGTTGGTGCTGGTGTTGTTTGGGGAATCCATAACCCTGAAGAAAAATTTGGGTTAGGACAGATTCAAGTACATGAAATGATAAGATTCAAAGAAGATGAAATTGCAAGATTCAAGGAACATGAATTGTAAAGAATGTTTTAGTTGCTGCTTCTTGTGTTATATTGCTTAGGTTGTTCACGCAGACCAGAACTGCATGACAGGGACTCATACAGCTCGGACCTGCATGGGCCACCAACAAATCCTGTCACGCCCCGCTTTCCAGTGTACGGCGAAGTGGACGCGACGAGGTCCGCTACGTATGTACTCAAAAGTACATACGCTAAGCGTAGCTAAGCAATATAAGATATTACACAAGAGACAAGAGTATAAAAAGAACAGCAACTTTTATTTATTAACATTCTTTGTACAATACATGAAAGGAAATACAACTGAAATAAAAGATGCCTAAACAGTGGCATAACAGGAAATGAAAAGTACAGAAAGGAAAAGTGTACAATGAAACTACAGTGCAGGGTCTTCAGTAAACTGCTCCAAGTCTTCTTGAGATGGCTCGATCTCCGCCGGGTCCAAACCACCTGACGACATTCAAAGAAGAAAGAAACAGAATGTCGTCAGCGAACAGGTCGCTCGGTAAGTCCCAAAGATAAGAGAGGAATAGACAGAGAGTAAGAGAGGGAGAGTGTAGCTTTTAATGTTGTATTATAATATTGTAATGTTGTATTAACGTTGTTGTTTGTAGCGTGGTACAGAAGATGCCAGTGTATACGAGGGGAGTCCCACTTACACCGGGGACTTTGGTAACCTGTAGTACAAGGCTCCGTCGATAATACCACGGAACAACGGCATGGATGTAATTACGTCTTAAATGACCACCTCGTGCCACCTTTAACATATTCCGTACCAGTATACCCCTTAAACCCGCGATGTCTTGTTTGTATTGTTATCTTGTAAAATTGTGTTGATTGTATGAGTGATTAACTGACTGACCGAAACCATGATATCAGGAAACGGCTATAACCATAGAGTCATGTAAATGGAATACTGGGAATCATGTAAAAGGAATATCCATGGTTCGGTTCAGTCAAGTTATATAGATTGTTAACTGGATTCTGGGATTCATGTATTCATCTTGAGTTGAAATATAAAGAATATAGATTGACTTGAATTATATTCAAGTCAGAAATAGTCAGACTCTAACCCGAGTCAGACTAGAGAAGATAATTTGAAGTTCTTCATTTGTTAGGGGCCTTATTGTAATTTATAAAACTTGAGGGGGTTTATTGTAAAAAGTAATATTGTATAGTTTGCAAAATACACCTCAAGTATTTGTTATTCGTCTTTATAGTTATAATGAGTATGGATTTTAGTTATGTTATTCTCGTGAATATATCCTAATAAAAATATTAATTGATTATTTGAAATTCATGGTATTTTAATGTAACTTTTAATCTTGTAATTTTAGAAAAAAAATGGAACTTGTTATTATAATAAAATAGGTGTTTAAATGATAATTAAATATATTTTAATACAAGAATAATTTTAAATAAATATTTTATTTTCCAAAATCTCACGTTCCTTAAAAGTCGTATTTTAAACCCTTCGAGACCGAATGCTCCTTGCGGAGGTCTGAATCTCGCACTACTAGCCTGCGGGTGCACGATTAACCGTACTATCCCTAACAGGTTCCCCAAAGATGGGTTGTAGCGGCACTTTGCTTAGGTTTTATAAATACTTTTCATTTAGGAAAACGGTTTTATAAATATAGGGTGTTTATTTGCAAAAGAGTATAGTTTCCGTATTTTAGTTATTAGGGTTTCCTAAGCCAACTAGCCTATTTCTAGGGTCTAAACGATGAGTCATTAGAAGCCTCAAATCGCCTCTTCACCGTCAATTGCGGCCAGATAAGTGCCAGGTAAGTGGGAAGGAACCACAGTCGTGGGCCTAATTAAAAACCACTAGCCTTAGACACACTTGCCTAGACCCACAAGACAGTTTAGATAAACGATCGATGTCCATGACCAATCGTGTTTTCATTTTATATAAGATTTTATTTAGAAAAGTTTACAATTTAAAGATTTAACTAAAGGTTATAAAGGTTATGGTATTTTAGTGAAAAGTCCTGTAATTTCGTATTCTTTATTTTTGATATTTATCATTTAGGGTTATATTGAGTGTGTGTAAGGGTAGGTCATTACCCCGTGACTTATATTAGGTTTTGGTGAAGTTTAAAGGTGAAATAAGCTATGTTAAACCTAAAGGTATTAAAGTGCAAGAATACGGTATTCGTAAACGTTATCATTTCATGTGTGAAATTTCTTTCAAATTGATTGAAACAAGTTTAGTTATCACAATAAACATGTTTAGGAGTGAGGTACTTGATTACATTAAGAAAAATGAACTTCATGGTATTTTAATGAAAGAAATACGGTTTTGTAAAGAACTTATCATTTCATGTGGAAAAGTGTGATTAAATTGGTTTAAGGGTGATTAATAGTCAACATGCATATGGGTAGATAATATGTATTAGGTGACAAGTGGAATTTTAAAGAAAAATCGAATCGGAAATCGGTTTGTCCGATTTCCGTCGGGTTCCAGAAATTCGTATTTTTACATTAAAGAAAGGAAGGTAGAAGAGGTGGGACTTACAGGTTTAAACTCTTCTAAAGAGTAAAGAGAACTAGGGAGGAAGGCCGAGGGGTGATTACGTCGCCGGTTGCTCCAAAACGCGTCGTCGGAATTCCGTCAGAGCTTCGCCGGGAACTCGATTTCGAAGCACACTTCTTGTGGAAACTTTTGAGAGAGTGGCTCAAGATTTTGGGGGGTGAGAGGGTAGTGTGTAGGGTTGGTATTTATAGGGTTAGGCTAGGGTTAGGGTAGATGAAAAGTTAAAAATAAAAATATGATAAAATGTAATAAAAATGTATTAAAAGTGGAGTAATTGGGGGTTTTAAAGAGCTCTGGAAGTGGTATGAGGCTGAAACTTTTCCGATGCATAGGGAATACCAAAAGACACAACTTTCATGTTGTGACCCTCGCCGGAATCGGCCGAATCGGGGGTGACTCGGCCGTGACTCGGTCGGATCATTGAGTCGGCCGAGTCAAGGCCGAGTTGGCCGATTCCCGACCGAGTCCGGTGACCTGGATCTCCCCCGACGGTTCATCTACCCTCTGCAAGTGTTACATCTTTGGGTGTAGTGGGGTTTTTGTGAGATATGCACGTGTAAACTCTTGGTATTCTAAAGGTTTTTAAAAAAAATCAATATTAAAAATAATGTGGGGTATGGGATTCGAACTCTGATGGCTTGGTTCAGCAGTGCAAGGTATTACCAATGAGTTACAAGCTCTTTCTTGTAATTATTGTGGTATTAAATTACTTAAACTGATAGCAGCAAGAATAAATACTCCTAGTATACATTAAATTTAAAGTAAATTCTTGTACACTAAAAATTGAGTTATTATATTCTTGTAGCTTGTAATTAAAAACAAAATAATTACCTATATCTTGTGCTCATGCTAAAATACCCCTTTGTGGATTTTTGAAAAAAATATTTGAAAAAATTTTGTATTGGAAAATTAGGGTTGTTACAGATCTTGACGCACTTGAAGCTTATAGTGTGCAAGACCTGCAGACGTTTTACGTCCCTCCCAGGCGAAAAGGTGAAAGGGCGATCCTATTCTATCGGTCCACGGAAACAAGAGTGGAGAAAGAGATCTGGCACGGCACGGATTCTACACTTGACAAGCTCCAACCCATCCGTTTGCCCAGATATTATACGAACGGACTAAAAAGGCTATTGAAGTGCCAAGGGGTACCCTTAAAACAGACTATTCTACAAGCTCGGTTCTACAACAGGATTTGGGATGTCCCTGGGACGCAGCGCAAATTGCCCAACGCGAGAATGGAAATGCTTGGGCTTGGATATGTGAGATCCGGGAAACGGGAACGAGTCCACGGTAGCTACGCCATATATAACTTCGATGAAGAAGAGGACGCCCTGTCAGAAAGCGCTGACCCCGTGTCAAAACGAGATCCCGCAATCAAAATGCCGAGTCCATCATTTGAAGAAAGAATGGACAAGCTTATCAGGAAAGCGGGTCAAAAAGCTCGGGACGACCATAATCGCGAAATGGCCATCTACGAGAAAGCCAGGACGCAACATCTTCTTCAACAGGCTGCGAAAGACGAAAATGCTCCTCCCTGTCAACCTGCCGTGCAAAAGGCCCGACACAGAGCCAGAAATAAGTCAAGGAGCGGAAAAGGAATTCGACAACGACAAAGCGGAACTGGAAAGTCACGTAATCGGGAATTGGGCGTTCCGGATTTGTCCCTCATGAAAAAGTTGAGTCGAGCATACTCCTTTCCTCGAGACAAGATGGAGAAGATACTTGATCTCGCTTTAAAACATCGAATGATCACATTGCCAGAGTCTAAGAACCCTGAGCAAGCTAACGAGGTCTCTCATCCTGGCTACTGCTCTTATCACCGAGCCATAAGACACCCTATCGAAGACTACTTCACCTTCAAGAACTGGGTCGAAGACCAATATCAGCTCGGCAAGTTCGCTCTATCCAGCAGCTGGAGGGTAACGCCGCCACAAAAGCATGAACCCAAAGCCACAAGGACAGAACCAGATCCACATCGGTCTTCGAAGCGAGCTCGTACTTGTCACATGATAACAATATCGAAAGAAGAGCCCGAGGATATGGATGACCTTCGCTGGTGCTTCGAAAACAGCAACGACGAGGTCATCTCAAAATTTCCACCAGTACCGAAAGAGCTAGAGGATGGAATACATACTGCTGCAGATAACCTTAAGAAAATTGAGTTGGGGACAGCGAACGACCCGCGGCTGACATTTGTCAGCGAATTGCTATCTGAAGAAAGGGTAGCTGCGCTAAAAGACGTGCTTATGCAGTATAGAGATTGCTTCGCATGGAACTATTCCGAAATGCCAGGACTAGATCCAAAAATAGGTGTCCATAAATTGGCAATATCCCCGGACATCAAGCCAGTTAAACAGGCGCCGAGAAGAATGCGGCTCGAGCTTGAGATGAGCATCAACGCCGAAGTCAAGAAGCTGATCGACTCTGGGTTTATCCAGAAAGTTCAGTACCCGGATTGGATCGCCAACATCGTCCCAGTAATGAAGAAAAATGGGACAGTGCGCATCTGTGTAGACTTCCGAAATCTCAATAAATCTTGCCCGAAGGACGACTTCCCAGTACCGGTCACCGAGCTGATGGTAGATAACACGTCCACTCACGAGGTTTTCTCTTTCATGGACGGCTGTTCATACCATAATATTGCATTATTATATTCCCCATTCTTATTCGTTTAATAAATAAACAGGTGCTTTTGACGCATGTCTGCTACATATTACAGGTTACAGGTTCTTGGAGCGAAAACAGTGAAAAAGACAAAAGACGATACAAAAGAGGGACTTTTGACCAACAAATAGAAGGATCTTAGTCAAGCCTAGACGAACAACAGTTCACAATTAACAAGGCAACGCAAGGTCCAAGATTACAAAGCGAACGGTTAAAAGTCCACTGCAATTGTTCACTGGAGATCTGGAACCAACGTAGAAGCCATTTTGATAAAAGAACCAAAGAATATGGAAGCCCAGGAAGCCCAGAACAAGACCAGAAATTTTCAGCATTCAAGCCTCTTATTGGGCCGCAGAACCGCGGCCCAACCCCTACTCCCGCCACGGTTCCGTGGCCATCTAGTGCCCGTACTTGGTAAAAATTTTACCATAATGTGGAGGCGGCGATAGTCTTCCTAAGGGGTATTCTTGTAAATGCAGACGTGCGGATCAATTGTAACCTAGGATTTCCTATCCTCTATAAATAGGAACTCTAAAGCTTGTATTAGGTTATGCCTCCCTATGCCTCTTTTTATGAATAAAATTCAGATTTCTTTTGGAGAGCATCGATGCCTCTTTTCATTTCATGAATTCAGATCTGATAACCTTGTGTTGATGCTTGGAGAGAGCCATCTGTAAAGTAAGTAGTTAATTTAAATTCTTGCCCTAGATAATCTTTCATTCTTTGCCCTAGATAAATGTTTTTAAATTCCCTAATGAGCGAGTAGTCTCCTCGCATGTTAGGGTTAGCTTTGGGGAAGGCTTTTGAGAGATGAGATCTCTCATCCCTTTCTTGCCCATTATATATTTTCAATAGGACTCCATGCATACACGCACATACCGCACCCTACGGCACTCTACCCCTCGAGGTAGCGGTGATACCGTAGTATAAAGGCCCGGTTGCGCGTGTTTTCCATGGAGGTTAGGGTAAGGATCTCTAAAGGAAGGACAAGAACCTAGAGGAAAGAACACCTTCCTGAATGGATCTAATCCCCTTTATTGATAATTACCATAACTCCTCATAGATCTTCATTTGGGTATAGAAAGCGGTGAGATTTATTTACATTTCCAAACCATTCCTAAACCTAACCCTAACAAGACTTAGATCAAGATAATCTTCGTATAGGTAGATTTAGTTTTTAGATTTAATAAATCAATCCGAACACCCATCGGAATTAAGTCATTTGAGCGATTAGGAAATTCACAACATTCTTGATTGCGGTTATAGATAGTTTTTGAGATCAATCAAATGGCGCCGTTGCCGGGAATGGCGTGTTATTTCCTTTTTGCAATTTCGGGTTAATCTAAATTTAAAAAAATCTGAAAAATCTGAAAAATCACAAAAAATATAAAAATATATCATCTGTTATTTTTGGAAAGGGTATTCATGTGAGAATTTTGCAGGATCTACGAACAATTTTGGATCTGGAAATCTACAGAGATCAAAACAGAAATCGGGCGATCAGAACAGAGGGGGATTTTCAAAACAGAACAGTAGAATTTTTCCAGCGATCTGCAACCTCCATCCGACCGCTGAACCGCGGCCGAAACCTACCTCAGACCGCGGAAACGCGGCCTCCTTGACGATTCAGCACGTACGAAAAATTCTTGGGAAGCGAGACCACTTCTTCACCGCGGAACCGCGGTAGGACCCCCCATTTGGCCGCGGAAAAGCTGCCATTTGGTGGCAACATCTGACCAAATTTGCTCTGTAAGATCCTCTGTTTTTTCTCTGGAAATCTAAATATATCTTTTCTAAAAATTCCTGCAGGATTCTGTGCGTTTAAAAATCTTCCCCTTTCCAAATAACAAGTCTTGTGCAGGATTCTTTGCGCCGCGTATAAAATAAAAAGATTTGATTGTAAGTGATTTTTCTGTTTTGCATATCTTTAAAACTGACTTTAAGGGGCTTTTGACCAATTCAGATTGGGTGGGGATTTCATCACCCTTCCCACGACCCCAGAAATCACATAAGGCATTTGCATTGACCATATCTTAATTAAAAAAATACTAGACTCGGCCCTAAGGACTTCGAGCTCAATAGGACAGAGGACTAGTTATAGGCATCAGCCGTTAATCCTAACCTGACTTTGCGGTGTCTAGGCAAGTGTGTCCAAGGCGAGTGGTTACTTAATTAGGACCGCTACTTGTAGCGGGGAGCCTCCCACTCACCTGGCACTTACCTGGCCGCAATTGGCGGTGAAGGGGCGGTTTGAGGTCCTATTTCTAGCCCTTTGGAACAGTTAGGAGCTGTTTAGCTGACCTAGGTGACCCTAGATCTAGGCCTGATTGTGCATTTTTGGTTGATCGAAAGTGTGTCTTAGCCCTTTACTGAAAAAAAATTTTGCAAAAAGTTCCAAACAAATAAAAAAAAGAGGAAAAAGGAAAAATCTTTTATAAAAACTTGCAAATTTTGCCGCTAAGAAATCCTTGCACCACCACCTTCTTTCTCTTCTCTTTCTTCTATCATGGGTACCCCACATCATAAATCTCTTGCCGAACTTTGGTATCCCGAACCTAACTTTGCCTCGTACGTCAATTGTTTCGGTCGATTTAAGGAAGATCCCTCTGTGCCTAAAATTTCTTTGAAAGATCAAATAGAAGCGTCTAGGAGAAACAACTCGACTTTGCAACCCACTTTGTGTCAACCATGTCAACCTTCACCACCTGCGTACGTTGATACCACTTTTTCAAGTCCGGTTGTAACTCTTAAACCGATGTCCATTGCTGAGCATATTGCTCAATCTCGTAGCCGATCTTTCACTCCTCTCCACACACTTAGTTCTAGGGGTCAACAAGTCCATTCACCTTTTTATCCGCATGTTGATCCTACTCCTGTCCAACCATCCACTTCCTACCAGTCCTACCCGACTTTCCCACCTTCACTAGACATTGCTTCTCCACAACCATTTGGGAGTTTAACGTATCCAAACAATTTCGAATCTTTTACCGAAACCCCTTCACAACCCATGTCTAGTTTGGAACAGTCGTTGGAAGCGTACATTGCAGCAACAAACAAAATGATTAGGAATGTGGATGCATCCGTGGCCGCCCTTATGCAACCTAGTGAACCGGCGGGTAGTTTCCAACTAGCTCCAAATTTTCCAATGTATGAGGAGGCGGTTGGACAGAGTGAGAATTTGAGAGGAGCGAGTGAGTTCTACACATTCCCAAATCAGACCTACCCTTACCCAATTGAAGCCCACAACTCCGGTTTTCCATCGATTGTCCCAAATGATTCACCAGTTGAAAATAAAAACGAGTTATGTGATTTTGTAGTGCTTGATTTGCCAAATTGTGAAGAACCCCTTTCGAGTGAAACCACGCTTAATCCTTTTGATCTTTACACCTCCACTCTAGAACCTGAATTGATAAATATCCATGCTTTTGATGAGGTTTCAGAAAAAATTGATTTTCACTTGATTGAGGATATAGACGCCGAGAATATTTCGGATGATGAACCTGTCGATTTGATTGAAATTTTATGTCCAATTCATCATCCCGAGTCATTAAATGTTTCTCCCGAACTTCATATGCGTCTTGATTTTGATGATAATGGCATGGATGAGTTAAATATTGAGGATAATATTGAGGTTGAACCATTTTTGTTTGATGTGTCGGATTTTCCAATTCATCCTCTTGAACCTTTAACTAAATCACCCTCCCTCCTTTCCATCGTTCCGACCACGCAAAACATCACGCTTGAAGACTGTGAGCTTGAAAAATTTTCCTTTGAATCTGACACAATTCTCACAGCCGATAACACGTACGAGTGTTTCACTTTTTCGGACGATGTTGATGACTTACCGCCCGAGTTTGAGTCTTTGAATTTTCAAATGAGTTAGTTGAACCATCAGACTCGGATGCTTACAGTCATTTCGAACCATTGATGGAATCTTTCAAGTTCGAGACAGTTTACTACGGTGAGAATGAGACTATCCCTAATTCACTCCCTTTCGTCCTTCCTATCCTTCCGACCGTACAAGAGACCGTTACACTTTCATCTCCAATACCAAGTTCGGCGTACCCATGTCTTCTTGCGAATCTTGAGGGATTTCACCCGATTTCTCGACGGGTTGATAGGTTAGCACAATCGCTTTTAACACATCGGTCATCACAAATTGCGCTAATTTATTCACTCGATTTGCACCCTCAAGATCGTACTCCACTTCTTTCTCCTTTCCGCCATTCTTCTCCCCCACCGAGACCATATTCTACCTTTCTTCCCACACGGTCTCGTGTGCTTCTCATCTCTTTTCTTTCCATTCCATTCTTTCACCAACTCGACCATTACCATGATAAGATTTTTGAATGGTTGGTGCTAACCTTTGGCTTGTGTAAGGCCAAGCTTAAGTTTGGGGGGAACCTTGTTGTATATATGTATATATATTTTTGTTTTCTTTTTCTATAAAAAATAAAAAAAATTCAAAACAATAAAAAATAAATAAATAAATAAATAAAAATTTCAAAACATTAAAAATATATAAAAAATTTATAAATAAATAAACAGGGGAGTGCCAGCATTTTGACCCTCTTGGTGTAGCATGACAGTGAGGACACTGTCAAGTTTAAGTTTGGGGGTATGCTCGGTAAGTCTTCTTCCTTCGCATTTATATGTATATTTTTGCATTTGCATACTTATTTGAAAACCCATAAAAATTAAAAAAAATCGAAAATTATAAAAATTAATGTATTCAATTTTGGCCTTATTTTGACTTGAGTTTGACAAATAGGTTAACTGGCTAGGAACAACTAGATCTTAGACTTAGTAAACTAAAAACCCTAAAAATAACCTTCATTAAAGTTTAACGGTAGAAAGTATATGTCTTTGTAGTTTATTTAGAAATAGGCAAATTTTAAGTTCACTTCTTGGGCTAAGTCAAAACAAAGGAAAAGTATTGATATTTTTATTAGAGTATAAGTTTGAAAAGTAATTCCTAGCTTAAGTCTAGATTCTGAAAGTATATACCCTACAAGTTGCACAAACACGCACCTTGAAACTTGGAATAGTAGAGGAGATCTTGAAATGCTCTTGTCTAAAGTCCTTAGTACAATGAAAATAAAATGAAAAATACAAGTGTGAATAAAGAAAAAAAAATGAACACTGGTTTTTGTGATTACTTAAGGCTAAAAAAATAGAAAAATATTTAGCGAGGGTGCTTCATCACCTAGTTCCTTAGACCAACTGGTTTGGGAGTCACTGCTAAAAAGCCTTGGGTGTTGCAAGACTAGGAAGTACGCTTTAAAGTGCAAACGCATCTTGTAATCGGTCGTTGGTACCTCAAGAAGTAGCAACGGTCGCATGAAGGATGTGTAAGCAAAATTCAATTAAAAATTCACCAACTAATAAGTACTTTGGACAACGGATTTCCAAGTGTAGGGGTGATTCATACACACGTAGGGGTATGTGATTGGGATTTAGATGAGAGAAATGAGTGAAGAATAGAACTTGTATCTTTAGTAGAGATGATAAAAATTCCTAAGTTGAGATAGAACCTTAGAAGGAAAACTTAAGAGATGCCGAAAGCTAAGTAAGTCTATAGAACATATATAATCTTAAGTTAAATGATGAGGAAATGTGAAGAATATGGGTGGATAATTTACGAGTCGACGATAATAGAATTCCTTGTTAGAAAACCTAATTGGAAAACAAAAGTCAATGGGCCGAATTGATAGGATTTTGTGGGTAGTATCCGCTGAAAACCCTCAGGAGACAACACTCCACCTACTAGGAACACCTAGAGGTTTAACGGCTTGTTGCACGAGCTCAGTGCAATCGCGTTTCCCTGCGAAAGTGCGGTTAGGTTTTTGTAGAGAATAAAACTAAGTTTGCTCGAGGACGAGCAAAAGATAAGTTTGGGGGTATTTGTTCATACCATAATATTGCATTATTATATTCCCCATTCTTATTCGTTTAATAAATAAACAGGTGCTTTTGACGCATGTCTACTACATATTATAGGTTACAGGTTCTTGGAGCGAAAACAGTGAAAAAGACAAAAGACGATACAAAAGAGGGGCTTTTGACCAACAAATAGAAGGATCTTAGTCAAGCCTAGACGAACAACAGTTCACAATTAACAAGGCAACGCAAGGTCCAAGATTACAAAGCAAACGGTTAAAAGTCCACTGCAATTGTTCACTGGAGATCTGAAACCAACGTAGAAGCCATTTTGATAAAAGAACCAAAGAATATGGAAGCCCAGGAAGCCCAGAACAAGACCAGAAATTTTCAGCATTCAAGCCTCTTATTGGGCCGCGGAACCGCGGCCCAACCCCTACTCCCGCCGCGGTTCCACGGCCATCTACTGCCCGTACTTGGTAAAAATGATACCATAACGTGGAGGCGGCGCTGAATAGTCTTCCTAAGGGGTATTCTTGTAAATGCAGACGTGCGGATCAATTGTAACCTAGGGTTTCCTATCCTCTATAAATAGGAACTCTAAAGCTTGTATTAGGTTATGCCTCCCTATGCCTCTTTTTATGAATAAAATTCAGATTTCTTTTGGAGAGCATCGATGCCTCTTTTCATTTCATGAATTCAGATCTGACAACCCTGTGTTGATGTTTGGAAAGAGCCATCTGTAAAGTAAGTAGTTAATTTAAATTCTTGCCCTAGGTAATCTTTCATTCTTTGCCCTAGATAAATGTTTTTAAATTCCCTAATGAGCGAGTAGTCTCCTCGCTTGTTAGGGTTAGTTTTAGGGAAGGCTTTTGAGAGATGAGATCTCTCATCCCTTTCTTGCCCATTATATATTTTCAATAGGACTCCATGCATACACGCACACACCGCACCCTACGGCACCCTACCCCTTGAGGTAGCGGTGATACCGTAGTATAAAGGCCCGGTTGCGCGTGTTTTCTATGGAGGTTAGGGTAAGGATCTCTAAAGGAAGGACAAGAACCTAGAGGAAGGAACACCTTCCCGAATGGATTTAATCCCCTTTATTGATAATTACCATAACTCCTCATAGATCTTCATTTGGGTATAGAAAGCGGTGAGATTTATTTACATTTCCAAACCATTCCTAAACCTAACCCTGGCAAGACTTAGATCTAGATAATCTTAGTATAGGTAGATTTAGTTTTTAGATTTAATAAATCAATCCGAACACCCATCGGAATTAACTCGTTTGAGCGATTAGGAAATTCACAACATCCCTGTGGACCGACCCATACTCACCGGCTAGCTGCAAAGTGACGCCGTTCTTGATTGCGGTTATAGATAGTTTTTGAGATCAATCAACGGCTCATCAGGGTATAATCAGATAAAGATGCATCCCGAAGACCAGAAGCACACCGCTTTCCGGACCCCCCTGGGAATATTCTGCTACAAGGTGATGCCCTTCGGTCTAAAGAACGCCGGTGCCACCTATTAAAGGGCCATGACGAAGATCTTCGATGATCTTATACATGAAATCGTCGAATGCTATATCGACGACCTCGTGGTTAAAAGCAAATCATACGAGGAACATCTCGAGCATCTAAAGACTGTATTTCAACGCCTTCGGTAATACAACTTGAAGATGAACCCCCTCAAATGCGCGTTCGGGGTATCCTCAGGCAAGTTCCTAGGGTTCATTATCCGGCACCGAGGCATTGAGATAGATCCGTTGAAGATCAAGGCGATCATGGAAATGCCACCGCCAAGGACTCTCAAACAATTGCGGTCTCTACAAGGGAAGCTCGCGTACATCCGACGATTTATAGCCAATCTTTCAGGCAAGTGCCACCCTTACAGTCACCTGATGAAGAAGGGAACGCTGTTTGTCTGGGATCACAAATGCCAAGGCGCACTGGACGAGATCAAGCAATACCTGCAGAACCCTCCGGTGTTAGCCGCGCCAGTCAAGGGAAAGCCTCTTATTCTTTATACGACAGCCCTCGAAGGTTCCTCAGGCGCATTATGGGCACAAGAGAACGACCAAGGGAAAGAGAGAGCGCTCTACTATTTAAGTCGAGTTCTTCTGGGGGCAGAAAGCAACTACCCCCCCATCGAAAAACATTGCCTGGCGTTGATCTTCGCGATAACGAAACTCCGGCACTATGCGTTGGCGCATGAAGTCCGTCTCATATCGAAGGTGGATCCTATCAAATATTTGATGTCAAAGGCCATATTGACAGGTCGACTTGCTAAATGGGCCTTGCTCTTGATGGAGTTCTCGATAACTTATCAACCTCTTAAAGCAGTCAAAGGCCAGGCCATCGCCGACTTCCTCGCTGAACATCCGATACCGGCCGATTCCCCTTTGAATTGCGAACTGCCTGACGAACACACGTTTGATGCGATCGACGGTGGTGGTAACCGGTGGGAACTTTATTTTGATGGAGCGTCTTCCGTGAAAAAGCGCAAACCAAGCACCCCTATAATCAAATCAGGGGTAGGCCTTATCTTTGTAACTCCACAAGGAGGGATAATGCGCTTTGCTTTCTCCTTGACAGAGCCGAGGACGAACAATGAAGCCGAGTATGAAGCTTTGATAGCAGGCCTCGAGATCGCCATCGACATGGGAATTGAAAACCTCCTCATATACGGAGATTCCCAACTGGTCATTAGTCAAGTAAACGGCGACTACCAGACATGCAAGCCAGAGCTGGTGAAGTATGGAGAAAGAGTACGGCAACTGCTGACTCAAATTTCCTCCTACATGCTGGGAAGCATACCGCGTGCAGAAAATAGCAAGGCGGACGTGTTAGCCAAGCTCGCTAAAGAACTGGCTGATGAGAACCTCGATGACGTCAAAATCGTGGTACGAAGCCGTCGGGTCCTCGCACTGGCAGAAATATCTCCAGAATCATTCGAAGAAAAGGGAAAGACTGAGCAGACGACCCTGCAAATAAAAGACCGGGAAAAGGCTGAGGATTGGAGAGAAGTCTTTATAGACTACTTCAAATACCGTCGAACGCCTGAAGATGCATCCTCAAAACACCAGCTTATAAAACGAGCTCTGTCTTTTGCCTTTGTCAATGATACTCTGTACAAGAGGTCGTTTGATTCTCTATAGTTGAGATGCCTGGGACCCGACGAAGCGAAAAGAGTCGTTCAGGAAGTTCACGACGGACTCTGCGGTTCTCACCAAGCAGGCCCGAAGATGAAGTTGAAGATTAAACGGATGGGCTACTACTGGCCCACGATGATTCAGGACTGCCTCGAATGTACGAAGCAATGCTACTCATGCCAAATCCATGGGGACTTCATCCACCAGCATCCAAATCCACTACATCCGACAGTGGCTAGCTGGCCGTTCGAAATGTGGGGAACTGACATAGTCGGCCCTATCGAACCAGCATCGTCCAGGGGACATCGTTTCATCCTAGCGACAACTGATTACTTCTCCAAATGGGCAGAAGCAGTACCGCTAAGGGAAGTGAAGACGGAGAATATCCTCCATTTCTTCAAGACGCACGTCATTTATCGGTTTGGAACTCCGCGACGGATCATCTCCGATAACGGACCAGCCTACAGGAGCCACAAGATTAGTCGCTTTGCGCAGCAACACAACATAGACTGGAGATATTCCTCAGTTTATAATCCGTGAGCTAACGGTCTAGCTGAGGCTTTCAACAAAAGCTTGACAAAGATCGTGAAGAAGACGGTGTCCCGAAACAAAAAGGACTGGCACGAGAGGCTGCAAGAAGCTCTTTGGGCGTATCGGACTACGTTTAAGACAGCCACGAACACAACGCCATACGTGTTGGTATTCGGTACGAAAGCGGTACTCCCCCTCGAGATAGAGTTACCTTCTCTACGAGCGGCAGTCCACTACGAGATGACGGACGAAGAAAATGCTCACCTTCGGCTTGAGGAGCTTGATGCCCTTGATGAAACACGGCTCATAGCGCAACAAAATCTGGAGGCTTACAAAGCAAAGATGACGCGCTCATATGAAAGATTGACCAGGCCGAGGACATTCCGCCAAGGCGAACTCGTGCTAGTAGTCAAAAGACCTATGATCTCCAATCGCGCCAAACGGGGAAAATTCGAGCCGAACTATGAAAGCCCGTACATCATAGACAAGGTCTACCAGGGTGGAGCGTATCTACTCATGGATATGCACGGTGAAAGACCTTTCAGGCCAATAAACGGTCGCTTCCTGAAGAAATACTACGCTTAATGGGTCAAGGCCTAGGTCAATGATAGATGACGACGACTATATCCGCTCGCTATCTTCCTAAGCCCGAACCCTATAAGTAGTAACCGGCCTTCTTCAACAACGGACCGAAACGTCCCTAAACTAACAACGGACCGAAACGTCCTTAAACTAACAATGGACCACTATGTCCTAAAACTAGCTGTTGACCGAGATGTCGATAAACTACGGTGTATTGCGACATCCCAAAACCGATAAAAAAAGAAGAATAAAAAAAATGGTACGTCCATAAGCGAAATGGGCACGGATGAAAACCCGAAAGGGCTCCGTGAGTAAAAACAGCAGGGCTACCGACGAGTGTTTGTGAAAACCCAAAAGGGCGCAACCTCGTTAAAGAACACTTGCAGGGTTCTCACGACCTTGTAAGGAGAAACCACCCGCGTGAGATCCTTACGACTCACAAGGGAGCAACACACTTAGGAGTCCTCACGATTCCTAAGGAGAAATTACACTTGAGAGATCCTCACGACTCGTAAGAAGAACTCTCTTATGGAACCCTCACGGCTCATAAGACTTGAAAGTCTTAAGTTACAGAGACCTGAACCTGTTCTTAAGCAACCCCCACAAACTTCGATATTGCCCTACAAGCGGCTTATACTGACCCTTGTATACAATCCACGGGCGCAAATAAACATTTCCCTAACTAAGTCCCATCCATGACTAGGGATATGTTCATATAGTGGACAACCCTTGTAAGTCCTCTCGACTTATAAGGAGAAGACCCTTTTGTAAGATCCTTACGACTTACGGGGGAACATTCACTTGGGAATCCCCACGATTCCCAAGGAGAAAACACACCTATGAGATCTTCATGACTTGTAGGGAGAAATACCTTTGTGGGACCCTTACGACTCATGAAGTCAAAAGCCTTAGTCGACAGGAATCTAACCCTGTTCGCTAAGCCACCTTTGTTCGATATCGACAGAGGCAAATGATGATTCGCTCCTGGCAATATCCCAGTAGCAGCGATGCTGATGCCAAGATCGGTGTCTAAATCCAAGCTTGCAGCGAAAAGCCAGCAAGCCACACATGCATACGAAATAGCCGAAATGATGGGGCAACTTGCGACAAAATCAGCAAGTAAAAATGTATACATGAAAAATAGCCGAAATGATTGGGCAACTCGCAATAAAAAGCAGCGAGTAAAAAATAAAATAAAATAAAATAAAATAAAATAAATAGCCGAAATGATGGGGCAATCGCGACCTTCGCGATATAAAAGCTGAAATGATAGAGCATCGCGGAAAAAGAAATAAAATAAAAATTAAATTTTTGCCCTACAGGTGATGTTACATCAATCCCTGTATACAATCCAGGGGCGCAAACGAAGAAGGAATCATACTCCTCCCTCCACCCCCGGGTTTCATCAGAAGAAGAAGACAAATCTCGACGGGCCACAAATAACCTAGAGATCGTCTCAACATTTGTCTCGTTGCGGCAAATACGATCTCAAGCAAAGCGAAACAGCGGCGATTCCCAGTTCCATGACTCGGCGATGTACAGATCACCGAAAGTCAAATCCCAACTCCGTGAAATGCGGATACAATCAACAAAATTCCTGGTCACGTGGAACGCGGATAACGCCACTCTTTGACCCCATGGAAAACGTCCAGAGCGGATCCTGGTCCTCGCAGAGCACGGCAGTGAACCCGTGTGAAACATCCAGAGTGGAGCCTGGTCCTTGCAGAACACAGCAGTGAACCCGTGTGAAGCATCCAGAGCAAAATTCCTGGTCACGTGGAACGCGGATAACGTCACTCTTTGACCCCGTGGAAAACGTCCAGAGCGGAGCTTAGTCCTCGCCAATCACGGCAGTGAACCCGTGTGAAGCATCTAGAGCAAAATTCCTGGTCATGTGGAACGCGGATAACGTCACTCTTTGACCCCGTGGAAAACGTCCAGAGCGGAGCCTGGTCCTCGCAGAACACGGCAGTGAACCCGTGGGAAGCATCCAGGGCAAAATTCCTGGTCACGTGGAATGCGGATAACGTCACTCTTTGACCCCGTGGAAAACATCCAGAGTGGAGCCTAGTCCTCGCCAAGCACAGCAGTGAACCCGTGTGAAGCATCTAGAGCAAAATTCCTGGTCACGTGGAACACGGATAACGTCACTCTTTGACCCCGTGGAAAACGTCCAGAGCGGAGCCTAGTCCTCGCCAAGCACGGCAGTGAACCCGTGTGAAGCATCTAGAGCAAAATTCCTGGTCATGTGGAACGCGGATAACGTCACTCTTTGACCCCGTGGAAAACGTCCAAAGCGGAGCCCGGTCCTCGCAGAACACGGCAGTGAACCCGTGGGAAGCATCCAGAGCAAAATTCCTGGTCACGTGGAACGCGGATAACGTCACTCTTTGACCCCGTGGGAAATGTCCAGAGCGGATCCTGGTCCTCGCAGAGCACGGCAGTGAACCCGTGTGAAGCATCCAGAGTGGAGCCTGGTCCTCGCAGAACGCGGCAGTGAACCCGTGTGAAGCATCCAGAGCAAAATTCCTGGTCACGTGGAACGCGGATAACGTCACTCTTTGACCCCGTGGAAAACGTCCAGAGCGGAGCCTGGTCCTCACAGAGCACGGCAGTGAACCCGTGTGAAGCATCCAGAGCAAACATCGGACTGTGGAGTCCTTAAAATCCACGGACTATGATGTCCTTAACCTCGACCGTAATGTCTTAAAACTAACGATCAACCACCATGATTCTAGACTGAATTTACCTTGGTTCAAGGGTACGTCTCTTCACTCCTTTGATATTCGTTGTTGTAATTCCTCAACGTCTTCAAAGAGGTGACGGGTCCCGGTAACCACATGTCGGACTGTGGAGTCCTTAAATCCACGGACTATGATGTCCTTAACCTTGACCGTGATGTCTTAAAACTAACATTGGACTGTGGATTCTTTAAATCCACGGACTATGATGTCCTTAACCTTGACCGTGATGTCTTAAAACTAATATCGAACTGTGGAGTCCTTAAATCCACGGACTATGACGTCCTTAACCTTGACCGTGATGTCTTAAAACTAACATCGGACTGTGGAGTCCTTAAACCCACGGACTATGATGTCCTTAACCTTGACCGCGATATCTTTAAACTACGGTACCATGGAAAACATCCCAAAGCAATCCCTGACCCCGTGAAATACGGATAAGGGCAACCGCACCCAGCACTTGCGGGTCCTCACGACCTGTAGGGTAGAAAACTCTCTTGTGAGATCCTTACGACTTCCAAGGGAAAACCCACTTAAGAATCCTCACGATTCTTAAGAAGAACTTACACCTATGGGATCCTCCCGACCTGTAGAAAGAAAAACTCTTTATGAGACCCTTACGGCTCATAAAGCTCAAAGTCTTAGGAGGCAGATTTTAACCCTGAATCCTAAGCCATCGCTACCCTGCAAGGAGACCAAGATAAATTGTCCGCAGAACACATTCAGTAAAAAGAGACACACCATTGAGAAGAAAAAATTTGTCTTTATTCATAAACCAAAATTGATACAAAGTACAATTCATGAAAAAAGCAAAAAATATATACTCTCATTCAGGAGTATGTACAAAAAGAAAGAAAGAGATACAAGTCTTCAGGCCGGTGAGCGATTTAGCAATTTCACCAGCTCATCCTTCTTTTGCTGGGTCACGGCTTCGTGATTCAGTATCGCCAGAAGACGGGCCTCCGCCTGAGCCTGCTGGGCCTGATACGAGGCGAGCCGGCCTTCGAGCTCTTTCTCAGTAGCCTTGTGAGCCTCGACCCTTTCGCGAGTGAAAACGGCAGCTTTATCAAGAGCCGCCACCTCTCTGATGGACTCTTGAAGTACCCGCCAGAGTTCATATGCTTTATTGGATTTGGCTGTAAGGCTGGCTTGAAGCTCGCTCAATGCCTTAGAAGCCAGCTCCCTTTCCGAGAATTTGCGGCCGAACCTCTTCTCGCATGATGCCATGTTTGCCGCGCACCGCGCTATCAACCCCCGCAAGCCCGCCTTCGCAGCCGCAGCCTTTGAAATAGGACATGTACGCTCAAGACCATATAAACAAGCCTCCATTCGACGGCAATAGTCGATCTAAAGCACGCGCACATCACCTGGTATGGGAAGCAGCAAGAAAAATTTCCGATGTATATCCTATCAAGCATGCATTCGCAACTATATGAATATTCGAAAAGCAATGATACCCGAAGCTCTGATGTGCACGCAACATAATGATAATGTTCGCAATTAAAGAAAGTTCTCATGGGAAGAATACAAAGCTCATTTATGCAAGCAAGACATACATACGAGTACCCAGCACACATAAAAATTCAACATAAAACATGCAAAAACTAATGTGAATATACTACGCTAGCGGGAAAAGGTCACCAAACACGGAATCAGTAGCACAAGGGTTAACAAAACAAAGAACAAAATTCTCCATCTTTCTCTCTGCTTTCTCCAACACATCGAAGCTACGGTTCTCGCGAGGAGTCGCTCCCCACCGATTGGCGCCATGTTCATCCACAAAAGCAGACATGATAGCCCGCCGGGCTCTTATTTGGCTCAACAGGTGAATCGAGCAATCCTTCAAAGCCTGAGTAATCAGGCACGCTTCGTGAAAACGCTCGAGCTTTTCTTCAGCCGCGTCAAGCATCGCCAGGGTCATCTCCGCCGGGTGAGGAGGGATGTCGGCAAGCACGGCAGCAAGAATCATCCGGAGCCAGAGGGATCCCGTTGGGAGAGGGCCCCCCTACGGATCGAGAGTTCATATTTCGCCGAGTCGCATTCGTCGTCAGTAAGGAGGGGATCCACTAATCGTCCAGCAAAGCGAGGAATCATCTCCTCGATAGGTACTTCCCATAGCTGTCGACGAGCATGGGGGCGGTTGCAAGCCATGGCACCCAGTTGTTTTAGCAAGATAAATCACACTAAAGGGAGAATAGATTTCTCTGTGAAGAAACAAAGAAGACCATGGCCTCAGGTTATAAAGAGGGGCATTAAATGCTGCACCCGAAGAATATTGCATGGTGGAACTATTTCCAAGGTCCAAAAAAGGGAAGGCATTGGAAATCAAGGAGATGGAACTATTTCTAAGGCTCCTTTTCAGCATCTAATGCTGTGCACAGAAAATATGGCATGAAAAATTAAACAACACCATCAAAAGGGCCCGACGTGCGAAGCACGTGAGCATCACACTTGATGTACACTGAAAAGTGAAATGGTGCCTCACACGCCAAACACATCAGCAGCAACAATGACAAAATGATGAAATCCCATAAAGAAGGCATGCAAACACAGAAGGGCACAATAAAGCTTATCACTCATACTTTAAAAGTTCATACAAAAATAAAAAAAAAGAAACGATTACAACGGCAAGACCTCAGATGGGGGGCAAGGATTGAGAAACTCAAACGTGACTTTGTCCAAGATCTTCCAGGCGTTCCGAACCATCCTAGTATGTTTTCTCTCGCGGTCACATGCGTCGGGGTCCTCACGAATGTCCTCCACCCTCCGATAGGCAGCAAGTATGGTCGACTGCTGAAAAGCTTGGTGCAAGAGATCAATGAGGTTGTCTCGCCTTCTCTTCGAGATTAGGCTCATCAGATACACCGAATGTATCTTATCCTCAGCAGCGTCCAATTCCCTGAGCGGTACGCCGGTGCAAAAGAGGGGGAGCGCCTCCCAGATCGCTAGCACGATGAGTCTCAGAAGAGAAGAGCGACGAGGGAGTAGCCGATGGTTGTACTCGTCAAAGCGGCTCATGATCTCAGCACACTGAGCGTTGGTGAACTCCTGGTTCTGACTACGGCCCAGTGCACGAATATTCCCATAAGAAATGATCTCATCAAGATCATACAAATGGGCATCCATGATACCTGAAATAACGATCATGGAAATTCATTACGAACTTCTTCCTTTCGGTTGAGAAGACGACTCAGGGCAGGAAAACCCATGAAGTTCTTTAGGAAGAACTTAGTTCTTCATAGGAATTAAATTCCTTTTTGAAAAAGAGAATTAAATTCCCATAAAAGTTCTGTTCCAGAGCCGAAGCTCCTCGGGGATGGAATTAAATTCCATAAAAAGCAACCGACATCATCATCTCCCTAAAAGATCAGATGAACCCTAAGAGATCTATTGTTTGAAGATTAAATGGTTTTATATTCCTGTTGAAGAACTTGAAGAAAGTGGGTTCATGTTAAAAGGGTGAAACCCTTGATGTGGATTTAAAATCCAGAAAATTTTATGTATGAAAGTTCTTCGTTCGTTCAAGATCATTACCTGAAGAAAGGGTCTCTCAAACAGAGTTAAACTCTGAAAAGTTTGAAGCAGAGAACTAAGCTCTAAGGAACGAGAATTAAATTCTCAAGAGAAAAAGTTCTCAAAAGAAGAAGATGAGCAAAAGTGGAGGCTCTTCTGAAAGGACATGGGCATTTATAGGATGGGATGGAAAACGTTTCATCTACCCTACTCCCAAGACAGATCCGACGGTCACAAAAGTGACAGCGTTGCACTCACGTGCAGACACGTGAGAACAACGCTGTGGGGTCATTTGTTCCCTGATTAAAAATCAGGAAAAATCTTCAGAAGAAGTATCACGTGCTCACACGTGACCAGTGGTCACGTGTTGGCACGTGATGGTTAAGCAGCGGCCAGAGAACAGAGCGCAGAAGAAGAAAAGCCTATTCCAGGGGTCACGTGCTCACACGTGACCAGGGGTCACGTGCTCACACGTGACCGGCTTTAAAAGCCTTATTCTTTAACAGAATTAAATTCTGAGGAGAGATCATTCAAATCTTTCCAAAATGGAGAAGAATTATCTGAAACCGTTGGATCAAGAATCTGAAGGTGATTAAATATCACCAATTTATGGAAAAATCTTGGACATGGAAAGATTTCCTCCTAAATCTAACCGAAATAACAAATAGATATCTTTGGATTTAAAATCCAATGGTGAATAAAATTCACCTAATAATCTAAACGCCCAGATTAATGATGAAGATAAATCGAATCTCTCAATAAACAAATCAAATCTTTCAATGAAAAATTCACTAAAACAGATTGATTCTTTTCCTTCTCCTATAAATAGGAGACAAAGGAGAGAGTTTTAGAAAAGAAAAATATCCAGAGAGAGAGAGATATAGAGCCTTGGGATCTTGAAAATTCAGAGGGAAGAATTTGATTCTCTGCAAAAGAAAAACCCTAGATAAGAAAAGAGAGGCTTAAAAAGAGAATTTAATTCTCAAAAGAGTTTAACTCTTATATAAAGAAAAGAACTTAGTTCTTTCTCTGGTGGAAGATCTGCAAAGTGCACATCTCCCCATGAATTGAGAATTTAATTCTCATCGGGTTGAGATCCTGCCATGCAGATCCAAAACATAGAGGAGGAATTGAGTTTTGAGAATTTAATTCTCACAGAATTATAGGAATTTAATTCCTTTGAGATAAAATTAGGGTTCAACCCTATGTTATAGGAATGTAATTCCTTCAAAATGGACAGAACCAGGGTTTAACCCTAATTGAGAACTTAATTCTCTCAAAATCACAGGAATTTAATTCCCTTAAAAAAAAGAAATTAGGGTTTCACCCTATGCCAGAACTGAATTCTTCACATATATGGGAATTTAATTCCTACAGAATGTAAATCAGGGTTTAACCCTATCTAAGAATATAATTCTTCAGAAGAAAACAGGAATTTAATTCTTCTAAAGTTTATTGCTAGGGTTTAACCCTATGAAGAATTTAATTCTTAAAAAAAAGATAAACATATCTTCAAACAGGCAAAGAAACAGGGTCACGTGCTACCTCGTGACCCCTGTAAAGATCCACAGAGAAGAACTTTGAGGCAACGCCTCACGTGCTCCACGTAACCCCCAAAGCGCACAAAGAAAAAGAAAAAGAAAAGAAGCTCTGGGGCGCCCTCACGTGTTACCACGTGACCCCTAATGAACATTCTAACAGATCAAAGCGTGAGCCCCCATCACGTGCCTACACGTGATGGCTTTCAGAATTAAAAGTGTTAAACACTTATCTGTAGAACAAAATGAAGGGGATCTGGCCCCACCTTTCGGATGCCATCACATGCTCCCACGTGATCTCTTCTCTGACAATATTTAACATCAAACTGATGATTTGTTCCCAGTGTTTAACACTGATTTCTTTAGTGTTTAACACTGGTTTGAAAACTCCATTTCCAGTGTTTAACACTGATTTTCTTAGCGTTTAACACTAAATTGGAAAACTCTATTCCCGGTGTTTAACACTGATTTGCTTTAGTGTTTAACACTAATTTGAAATCTCTGTTGCCAGTGTTTAACACTGATTTGCTTTAGTGTTTAACAGTAATTTGAAAGCCCCGTTGCTAGTGTTTAACACTGATTATCTTTTAGTGTTAAACACTAACTTGCTAATCTTAATCCCAGTGTTCAACACTGTTGGTCTTTAGTGTTTAACACTAGCTTTAGCCCAATTGGCTAAGTTTCTTGAGGCAAAGCCTCTCCTCCAATGGACCAACAGAGGGCCAATATTCTAAACGTGATTGGACTTAGCCCAAGAAGGCCATAAGTCCTCAATTCAGACTCAACTGAGCCAATGGGCTCATAATATAATTAATTGGTCTTGATTCCAAATTGGGCCAAAGATTATTTAATCTACCTTGGTTCAAGGGTACATCTCTTCACTCCTTTGATATTTGGCGTTGTAATTCCTCAACGTCTTCAAAGAGGTGACGGGTCCCGATGACTACACATTGATACGGACTGTGGGGTCCTTAAACTCATGGACTATGATGTCCTTAACCTTGACCGGGATGTCTTAAAACTAACACCGGATTGTGGAGTCCTTAAATCCTCGGACTATGATGTCCTTAACCTTGACCGGAATGTCTTAAAACTAACAAAGGACTATGATGTCCTTAACCTTGATCGTGATGTCTTAAAACTAACGCCGGACTGTGGAGTCCTTAATTCCTCGGACTATGATGTCCTTAACCTTGACCGCAATGTCTTAAAACTAACATTGGACCGCAATGTCCTTAAACTACCTATGGACCGCAATGTCCTTAAACTACCTATCGACCGCAATGTCACTAAACTAAACAACAGGGCCCCCTTAATTGCGCTCTTATTGGATCTAAACGATCCCGTTAAGTTGATCTTAGTCTAAAAACTAGACTAACGTATCCTTAACAAATATTTAAGTCGATCTTAGTCTCAAATGAGGCTAACGTATCCTTAAACCCAAACCCCCAAACCCAAATCTAAGATAATACGGATTTGGACTAGTCCACGCCCTACGGGCGACGACATAACTCAGTCTCCGTACACAATCCACGGGCAACCAAACACAAAAAAACACACACGACACGAAGTGATCTTCTGGAGAGGGAGAAAGTTGTTACCGCAATGCGGTAGCGTAATTAACTGCAGAGGCTTACACCTGCAGGGAAGAGCGTCCCCACAATCAAAAACCCCTCAAGCGAGGGGGAATCTGATAAAGTCTGCTACATCGGACGCATCCGTTTAAACCTTCGATGCACGGTGCCATAAATCAACTTGGCATCTTCGGAGAGGTGGACGGATAGCACCAATTAGCATCTGTCCCGAATCTCAGGCAAGACGTCTGTCGCGCCCTCTTTCGGAAGGGAACAGATCCCACAAAAGTATTTTCTTATGAGTTGAGAGGATCTCGTAAGCTCTGTTCACCTTATGTATCGTGAGGACACATGAGTGGGTCTTCCCAAATGGAGCATAATTTTGATGGCGGATACCGACCGTGGGGCTGGTGATGCCATAGGACATGGGTGTGATTTAGCATGTTTATGCCCGTGGATTGTAGACGGTAGTCCAGTTGAGGACTGGTCATAAGGCTGGGAAAATTTAGGGCATTTGAATTTTGGTTGGCGTCTGCATCACTAAACCGGAATATGGTACCAGGAGCGACTCATCATTCGCCGTTTGGGAATATGGAGTTTGAGTTTTGGGTCGGCATCAGAACCGCTAACATTGAAGCGTAGTGCCAGGAGCGACTTATCATTTGCTGTGCCCGTTAGGAAACGATGGATTAGGAGATAGGTATAGATCCCTATCGCCTAAGGCTTTTCAATTTTATCAGTCATGAAAGCATTTTCTCCCTACGAGTAGAGAGGATCTCGCAGGTGTATTTCTCCCTAGGAATCGTAGGGATTCCTAAGTGTGTTGCTCCTTTGTGAGTCGTAAGGATCTCACGCGGGGATTTTCTCCTCATAAGGTCGAGAGAACTTTGCGAGTGTATTTCATCTCTTTTCATGAGTTTGCGCCCTTTCGGGTTTTCACAAATACGCCGGCAGTCCTGCTGTTTTTTTTTTCTTACGGAGCCCTTTCGGGTTTTCATCCGTGCCCTTTTTGCTTATGCTACTATTGGTGTTACCATTACTAGGGAAGATTCTCTATATAAGAAGGAGGTGATAGAGATAATGATATTTCTTTGTTTGCAGCGGTAGTTAAAAAAACCTTCCTGCTTTTTGAAATAGGCAGCCTAAGCCCAATAGTCAATGCGTAGGGTGACATACTTTTTTTCTTTTTTTTTTACATTGGTGGAGCTTCATCGCCGGTGGGACTTTAAATGTAGTCTCGCCGGTAGGACTTGAAAGAGATAGGGGTCGTTTATGCCCATGAATTGTATACGGTTTTATAGGATATATGATCCGGACTGTAGGGCCAGTGTGCTCAATTCGTTTGCGACTTGGAGCATTTACGAGTGGTATTTCTTGAGATATCGGCCATTGATAGATGGCATGGGCCTTTCTCCCTCGGCATTTATCAACTGGTAAGATCCTCCATCAAACACTTTCTCAATGACGTATGGCCCTTCCCAATTTGGCTCGAATTTTCCCTTGGCATGTCGATTGGGAATGATCGGTCTTTTGAGGACCAACACCAATTTTCCTTTCTTGAAAGCATGGAGATGAGTCATCTTATCATAGGCCCGTGACATTTGGGCTTGGTACAGCTCCAGATTTTGCTGTACTGCGAGTCTCTTTTCTTCGAGGGCGTCGAGCTCTTCGAGCCGAAGGAGGACGTTTTCCTCCTCTATCAAATCATGCTGGACAGCCATTCTTAGGCTTGGAATTTCGATTTCGAGCAGGAGAATTGCTTCCACTCCGAAGAGTAATGAGTATGGAGTGGACTGAGTTGGAGTGCGGTGCATGGTATGATATGCCCACAATGTCTCATGGAGCTTGAGATTCTAGTCTCTCTTGTTGGCTGAAGCATTTTTCCTTAGGAGCTTGCATATAGTTTTATTGAAGGCTTCGGCTAGTCCATTGGGCCTTGGATTATAGATGGAGGAATATCTCCAGTCTATCATGTGCTGAGTAGCAAATCTTTAGACTTTGAAACTCTTGAAAGAAGGCCCATTGTCAAATATGATTCTTCTAGGTGTACCGAAACGGTATAGAATATTATGCCGGAAGAACGTCAGAATATTTTCTGTCTTGACTTCTTTTAGCAGGATAGCTTCAGCCCACCTGAAGAAGTAGTCAGTTGTGGCTAATATGAACTGATGGCCTTTAGATAATGGAGGATCAATTGGACCAACTATGTCGGTGCCCCAAACTTCGATGGGCCATGACGCCACCATAGGATATAGCGGATTGGGATGCTTATGAATGAAGTCACCGTGAATTTGGCAGAGATGACACTTCTTTGTATGCTCTTCACAATCCCTTATCATGGTAGGCTAGTAATATCCAAGCCGTTTGAGTTGAAGCCGCATTTTGGGCCCGGATTGGTGCGCTCCGCAGATGCCTGAGTGAACTACTTTCATGACTTTTTGGGCTTCAGCTGATGACAGACATCTGAGCCAGAGTTGGTCATATGATTTGCGGTATAGCGTATTATTTACAAACACGTATCGAAGAGCTCTCTTCTTCAGCTGAATCCTCGCAGATTTTTCTACGGGCAGTTTGTCGTATCAAAGGTACTCTATGAAGGGTTCTCTCCAATCGGGCTCATCTTGAATGATCAGAGTTTTTCGACAGGATTGTTCTCTTATTCTATGCTTCTTTCTTCACGCAAAGAGACTGGAGGTAGAATTTGTCGGCTTCTGAATGTTATCAGAATTTCATCTATATTGGGATGAGCCAGCTCCTTGGCTAAGCGAGCGAGCGGCTTTTCCATTCAACTCCCCAGGAACTCTTATCAGTTCAATGCGAGTGAACTGTTTCTTGAGTTTCACCACTCGGCTTCTGTACCGAGCTAACTCGGGTTTGCATATCTTATAGTCGCCGCTCACCTGGTTGACGACAAGCTGGGAGTCACCGTAAACCCGTAGACGAAGGATTTCCATTTCTATAGCAAGCTCCAGGCCAGCTATCAGAGCTTCGTACTCAGTCTCGTTGTTTGTGCGAGACTCGGTAAGAGCAAAGGAACGTCATAGGGTTCCTCCTGATGGCGTGACGAACACCAATCCTATCCCTGCTTTTATCTCCGGGATGCTTGATTTGCTAGAGGTCCTTATTGATGAGGCTCCATCGAAGTAGAGCTCCCAACATGGCTCGCTATTTTCGAGGTGCAGCACTTGTTCATCGGGCAATTCACAATTTAGCGGCGACCCTTCTGGTATGGGATAAGCAGCGAGAAATTCGGCGAGGGCTTGCCCTTTTACTACTTTCTGAGGAGTATAAACTATATCAAACTCAAGCAGCATGACAGGCCATCTTGCCATTCTGCCGGATACGCTTGCCTTGGTCATTAAGTGTTTAAGCGGGTCTACCTTGGAGATTAGCATAAGCCGATGAGAGAGAAGATAGTGTCTTAGCATCTTCATGGCAAATATCAAGGCCAGGCACTGCTTTTCAATCAGGGAATAGTTATGTTCCGCCCCGACTAACGTTCGACTGAGGTAATAGAGGGCATTCTCTTTTCCCTCCTCATTGTTTTGGGCGAGAAGTGCACCGAGTGACTTATCTAGCACGGCAGTATAAAGAATCAATAGTTTATTTAGAATGGAAGCAGCAAGAACGGGAGGGTGCAACAAGTATTATTTAATATTTTCGAACGCTTCTTGACATTCAGCATCTCAGACAAAAGGATCTCCTTTCTTCATAAGCTTCGAGAAGGGCCTACATCTCCCCAATAAATTTGAGATAAACCTTCGTATATAAGCAAGCTTGTCTTGAAAAAATCTCAGCTGCGTCAGATTCTTCGGAGGGGGAATCTCTATGATAGCCTTTATCTTTGATGGGTCAATATCGATCCCCCGATGTCGGACTAAGAAGCCCAAGAATTTTCTCGACGACACGCTAAAAGCGCAATTCAGAGGATTCATTTTCAGATCATATTCCCTTAGTCGGGTGAAAACGGTCCTAAGATCTCGGATGTGATCGGCCTTGGCTTTTGTCTTGACGACCAAATCATCAACATAACATTCGACGACTTTATGGATTAAGTCATCAAGGATTTTGGTCATTGCCCTTTGATATGTGACACCCGCATTCTTCAATCCGAATGGCATCACCTTGTAGCAGTATATCCCGATCAGGGTTCGAAACGCTGTGTGTTTCTCATCCTCGAGCGACATCTTGATTTGATTATATCCAGACGAGCCATCCATAAAAGTGAACAGTTCATAATTTGAGGTATCGTCGACCATCATTTCCATGACCGGAAACGGGAAATCGCCTTTACGGCAGGCCTTATCGAGATCCTTGAAATCAACGCAAACTCGTATCTGTCCGTTCTTCTTTTTCACTGAGACGATACACGCGATCCAGTCCGTGTATTTTTCTTCTCTAATGAATCCGTCATCGATGAGTTTCTTGGTTTCCTCGATGACCTTTTCTTCCAGCTCCCTTCTTATTCTTCGCGGAGCTTGTTTGACTGGCTTGGCATCAGGAGATATAGCCAGCTTATGCGTGGCCACCTCAAGAGAGAGGCCAGACATTTCTTTGTACGTCCATGCGAAGCAATCGACGAACTCATGCAGCAGGGCAATTATCTGCTCTTTCATTCCCTCTGACAAGAGTGAGCTGATGTAAGTCAGCCTTGGATTATCAGGCGTTCCCAAATCAATCTTGGTTAGCTCGCCAAAGGTTGCTTGTCCGCCATCTTCAAGCTCCCGAGGGGCTTCTTCTGGCTCGGCTAGCTCATCGTCATCATTTGACCATTTGCTGGCTTCACCAATATGGATCATGTAGCATGCTCTGACATCAGGTTGAATGAAACCTATGCCCCGTCTGTTTGGGATTCGTCCATTGATGAGTGCTCGGACCTGAGGTGGATGCTACAACCCCTTATAAAACTTCACTTCAGAGTCCGTTTGATATAAACCGACATCCGCACTTTTTCAAATATTTCCGCATTTCGGGCGCATAATATCTGGGATTGAGGATGTCTCTTATACCTATTTCATAGGGAAGGCACGTGATAGATAAATCATCTGGGTGCACGACAAGATTTGACCCATAAAACAAGATGTCCTTCTGTCCACTTTTATTTCCGGGAACGTAGAAAGTTTGCAGTTGGTGCACAGTAGAGACCGACAAAGAATCTAACTCCTTGCACATCTGTTCCAGCACCCTTGTGATGGCTAGGGACCCTTCTGTAATCTCGACGGTTTCTTTTAGCTTTACTTTTTGCTTGAGGGGCCAATCTGCATAGCTGTTGCAGGGCGGGTCCTCTTCCTCCGACTCTTCCGTGTCGCTGCCGAAATGAGGGCGAATTTTGCTGCCGAATGGGCTTTCAGTATCAGACTCGTCTGCATCGCTACCGAAATGAGGGCGAGTTTTACGGAGGGATGGACTTCCAGCGTCGGATTTATCAGTGTCATTGCCGAAACGCGGACGCAGTTGGGGATTTTTGCTTTTGAAAGTGACAACCGGCTCAGATTTGCTTTTGAGTTTCGGGGCTGCTCTATCCTCGGTCAGTTATGGCTTAGCATTTTGGGGTTCACAAAGTACCAGGAATCTTCATATCGGACTTCATGCACACCGAACGGCTGGATGTCTCTATAAATGCGTCTTTCTGACGATAGGTATAGTACTTCAGGCCTGAAGACTAATATGTACTCATGCCACCTGAGAACTGCTATCTAACGATAGGTATAGTACATCTGGAAGTTCTCGATGAGTCCGTCCAGTGTACTCACCCCCAGTGATCACCTGTATACGATCTTAGGTGTGAAAGACCAATGGCTGCGGGACCAACCATCGCCCCTTGTCGGGGTCTAGAAACGTATACACTAGTCTATTCCGGAATATCGATGCCCAGTCTCGATACTCCCACGACTAGGGACACTTTAAGGATGTGCTTATCGACTACCCAGCTCCCACAAGTATGATCGCCATCACAACGCAGGTAGTTAAGTAATGATCCTACGGGCTTTATCAACATGTATAAATGATACGTAATAACAAGTAAAACATATTCACATGTTAAGATAAAGACAAACAAGATAGCATATTATCATATCGAGCAAGATTGTCCTGTACATATATATGTCCAAGCATCCACATGTATACATATACAATAATGGCCTTTCGGGCATACATATCCAACAATCTCCCACTTGCACTAAGGCCGTATATTGGTGTATCAAGTATCCAACATCTGCACCTGGGCCAGTTGGTGTATCGCATACCCAACATCTCAAATAGTCTCTCGAACTGTGCTTGAGGAAGAGCCTTGGTGAATGGATCCGCCGTGTTGTCTTTTGTGTCCACTCTCCGCATTTTGATCTCCCGGCGATCAACGATCTCCCTGATCTGGTGATATCGCCTCAAGATGTGTCTGGATTTTTTATGGGACCGTGGTTCCTTTGCTAAATCCATAGCTCCATTGTTGTCGCAATACAAAGGTATTGGATTAACAATGGATGGAACCACCTGAAGTTCAGTAATGAATTTCTTAATCCAGACAGCTTCTTTTGCGGCATTGTTGGCAGCAATGTATTCAGCCTCCATCGTCGAGTCTGCGATGGTGTCCTGTTTGGAGCTCTTCCAACAGACCGCCCCTCCGCTGAGGATAAACACAAAACCCAAGACAGACTTACTGTCATCCTTGTCACTCTGGAAGCTCGAGACAGTAAAAGACTCCACCTGGATGTCTCCATTACTGAATACCAGGAACGGTTCTTTAGTCCTTCTCAGGTACTTAAGAATGTTCTTCACTACTGTCCAGTGGTTCTCACCTGGGTTTAACTGATACTGGCTTACTACGCTAAGCGCATAATCTACATCTGGTCTGGTATATAGCATCGCATATATTATAGATCCTACCGCCGAAGTGTAGGGTATAGTGCTCATGTGAACCCTCTCCTCATCAGTCTAGGGAGACATCTCTTTGGAGAGGGTGATTCCGTGCAATGCGGGTATGTTACTGCACTTGGAATCTTCCATACTAAATCTCTTTAGTACAGTCTCTATGTACCTAGACTGTGAAAGTCCCAATAGTCTCTTGGATATATCTCTGTAGATCTTAATCCTCAGAATGTACGAGGCATCACCTAGGTCTTTCATGGAGAACCTTTGTGACAAGAACAGCTTGACCGATTGTAGCATAGGAATATCATTTTCTATCAAAAGAATGTCGTCCACGTACAAGACTAGGAATACGATAGTTCGTCCTACAATCTTCTTATATATATAAGGCTCATCCTCGTTCTTGATGAAGTCTAATTTCTTGACTGTTTCATCAAAACAGATGTTCCAGCTCCGCGATGCCAGCTTTAATTTATAAATGGATTTAAGCAACTTGCACATATTTCCGCTGCTCCCACTGTCTACAAAACCTTTCGGTTGATCCATATAAACGCACTCTTCCAAACTTCCGTTTAGAAAAGCCATTTTTACGTCCATTTGCCAGATTTCATAGTCATGGAAGGCAGTAATGGCAAGTAGGATCCTAATGAATTTAAGCATAACCACTGGAGAAAAGGTTTCTTCATAGTCCACACCTGGTCTTTGACGAGAACCTTTTGCAACAAGTCTAGCCTTATAGGTTTCCACCTGTCCATCTACACCAATCTTCCTTTTGTAGATCCATTTGCATCCAACGGGTTTTACCCCAGGTGGAGCAATATCCAAGGTCCACGCTTTATTAGCGTATATGGACTCCATTTCAGATCGCATAGCATCCAGCCATTTATCAAAGTCCCTACTAATAATAGCCTGCTTGAAACTAGTAGGATAATCTTCTTCCAAGATGCAATCCTCTCGATACCCGTCTATAAGAAAACAGTAGTATCTCTCGGGCGGATGAGAAATCCTACTAGATCTGCGGAGTGTCTGAGGTTCGTCTGTGACTACTGAATCTAGCGGTTCCACCAAATCTTCAGTTTGAGTTTGTGGTTTAGAAATTTCATCCAGTTCTACCGTGCTCCCACTTATTTCTTTTGCAAGAAATTGTCATTCTAAAATGATGGCGCGACGAGCAACGAACACTTTCTGTTCCTCAGTGTGGTAGAACATATATCCTAGAGAATTTTTAGGATGTCCCACAAACTTGCATAAAACTGACCGTGCCTACAGTTTGTCCGGATTTTGTATTTTTACATAGGCCGGACAACCCCATATCTTAACACGTTCAAGATATGGTCTTTTACCACTCCATATTTCACATGGAGTTTAGGCACAGATTTGGATGGAATCCGATTCAATAGATATGCTGTTGTTTGAAGCGCATGTCCTCAAAATGAAAGAGGCAACTCATCATGGAGCGAATCATATCCAATAGGGTACGATTCTTCCGCTCCGATACACTGTTGTGCTGTGGTGTATACGGAGGGGTAAGCTGAAAGAGAATTCCATTCTCTTTTAGGTATTCCAGGAATTTCGTGCTTAAGTACTCCCCTCCTCTATCAGATCAGAGGATCTTGATACTTTTGCCAGTCTGGTTCTCTACTTCGTTTCTGTATTCTTTGAATTTCTCAAAAGCTTCATATTTGTGTTTCATAAGATACACATATCCGAACCTAGAGATATCATCAGTGAATGTGATGAAGTATGAGAACCTACCCCTTGCATGTATAGACATTGGACCATATACATCACTGTGTATGAGTCCCAAGAGCTCTACTGCTCTTTCTCCGTGTCCTGTGAACGGAGATTTGGTCATCTTTCCCTTGAGACAAGACTGACAGGTTTCATAAGATGAAAATTCGAACGCATTTCAATAGCCATCTTTATGCAACTTACTTAGTCTTTTCTCTTCGATATGACCAAGTCTACAATACCACAAGTAGGATTCGTTCACTTCTGAACTCTTCCTCTTGCGTGTGTTTTGTATATAGAAAACTGTATTTTAATTTAGAACATAGATACCATTACACAGTGTACCTTCTGCAACTAATACCTTATCAAGGTAAATGTTCATAATATTTCTAAATGTTAGTTATATGTATACCCTAGAGGCCATTATTGTACATGATTGTATATTATAATGGATGCTTGGACATATATAGAGAGGACTTTCTTGCTCGATATGATAGTATACTATCTGGTTGCTCTTTATCTTAACATGTAGACTGGTATTGTTATATTGTCTTTCTCTCACATGTTGATAAAGCCCTTAGGATGTGTACTTGACTACCAGGATTATGATGCAGATCATACTAGTAGGGCCAGGGTAGTCCACAAGTTCATCCTTTAATTTTTCGTAGTCATGGGAGAATCAAGACAGGGCATCGATATTTCAGAGTAGACTAGTATATACATTTCTTGACCCTGTATGGGGTGATGGATGATCCCACATCCATTGGTGTTTAACATCAAAAATTGTACACATGTGCTCATTGGATAATGGGTACACCGAACAGGACTCGTCGAAAACTCCTAGATGGTATTATACCTATCGTCAGATAGCAATTCTCTGGTGACACTAGTACAGGTTAGTCTATAGACCCGAGATCGTCATAGAGTCTTGTGTGATTCCCACTGTACTTTGATTTCCTCCTTACCACGCTCAAGAGAGCGTGCAAACAGGTGGATTTTGGGTACAGTCCCAAGTCAAAAGGAGGCAATGAGCGATAGGAGGGGTTTCGTCTCTCCCGGTATTGGGGGTTGATATTGCGCTATGCTCGATTGGATATAACAGGAAGTCCCTGTCCAGGGCTGATGCTGAGATTTACTGGTAAGTGTTATCGGTAGTTTCTCGAGCCGTTATGTGCCTCATATCGGCATGACTTATCAAGTTATTGGGGTCTGACGTTTACCACCCCCAGACTCGATATGCGACATATCAGACGAAGAGACCGGACTGTACGGGAGTGTTACTTACTAGATTCACAGGAGTATGGACAAGATTGCTAGTTGATCTTCTGATCGCTCAATATCTGCGTAGCCGTTACGTCCAGCTAGTACCGCTGACGACTTGTGGGTGACTGATGTGATCATCACCTACTGCTGGCGTATTGACGAGTCTTTAGAGTCTTACACAGAGGTTTCCGGGCTCAAGCGAAACGAAGTAGGGCACATATGAGATATGTGCAGGACCGAGATTAATACGTGTATGTGATACAGTATTCTAATCTCGTGATATAGGTTATATGTGATATAACTAAATTATTGAATCAAGTGTCGATTCAATAATTTGATATATGTATATTTGATATACATATAAATGATATTAGTCAGTTGTATGTGATATAGCCGGATTATTAAATCAAGAGTTGATTTAATAATTTAATATATAATTATATATATTTGATATATTAATATATGTTAACTAATATTAGCTCACTTAAGAATTTCTTCTCTACAAATACATTTAAATATATATGAGATATATATTAATGTATTTACTATTGTGTCATGCTAGATGATACATAGGACTTGGGTGTGTGAGACTCATACCAAACTAAAGATAATTTGGATGATTAGCTATTAAGGGAAAAATCAAAATTAGGTGGAAATTAGCATGGCTAAAGATGCTTGTGGAAGCATGTAGAAGCCTTGACTTAAATCCACTAATTTTGTTTTACTCTAGATATTTATTAACCTAACCATTATCTTTAGCCATGGTTAAGTCTTTACTAGTATCAATTGTGATATTTTCTCACCATGCTTCATCACAACTTCATCTTCTTCACCTCATTTTTCTTCCCTTGATTTTGAATGAGGTGAAAAAGAAAAAGAGAAAAATAATTCTAAAGTGAGCAAAATTCCTACTTCATCAATCTATACCAAACTAACCATTTAGTATAGATCGTTTACTTCACTAATCCATCAATTCGTAAAGAGCTGGCTTGAGTTAGAGATTCTTCGACATAGATCATCTTCGGCCTGGAAGATCTTTAAGCAAGCTCATTCCTTTCGCCTAGTGGAGCCTAAGAAGAGTTCGAGAACCATTATTTGGAGCAAAGGGACTACTATACGGATCTCTAGAAGTGAAGGACCGGTCTACAAAGGTTGTATTCCTATTTCACTTAGTGTAAAGTTTGTTTACATGCATATAAAACCCTAATTCTCTAGTTCGATTCTTGGATGGTGTTGCTTAGCACTCTAGATATTTTAAAATTGCATACTTGATGCTTGCTAAAACCTAGTAGTGGTGCTAAATGAACCCAGCAGTGGTATCAGAGCCAAGCTAGAGTATTAGGAGTGGTCTAGATGTAGTTAAAGTGTTCGATCGACTTTTTAAAACCCTAAATTCCCACTCTCTGGAATTTTTTTCAAAAAGTTAGAATTTTTCAAATTATGCAGAAAATTGTGCAGGGTTTTCTATGGATCCCCAAGAAAAACGATGGCCCAACTCGACCAAACGGCCGCGCAACCGCGGCCAAACCATAGGTTTAGCCATAGTTCCGCGGCGCTATTGGTGAGGCAGGGAACGTGCCTTCTTGTGCTGATCCGTAGGTACTTGTGGCACATTCTGGGTATTTTTAAGTGTGACTCAAGTGTTGAGGTCTCTGGGAATTTTGGGTGTTTGATAAATCGATCGCAGGGAACGTGCCTTTTTGTGCTGATCCGTAGGTATTTGTGGCACATTCTGGGTATTTTTAAATGTGACTCAAGTGTTGAGGTCTCTGGGAATTTTGGGTGTTTGATAAATCGATCAAAATGTTTAACATCGTTTAGATATCTGTGATTTGAGATACAATATTTGGAATCCATAATAAATAGTTTTGTGAAAACTAATTAGTATTTTGTAAATCTAGCAATTGAGTCTCTTTTGATCGGTTGCCATAGGGTTTTGATTCGGATCAAAACTCCATCGCAATCTCGTATAGTACGCGAATGCTCGCCGGGTAATACTACTAGATAGCTGCGCCTCATAGTCCCGACCAAGTGACTGTAGGAGAACCCCGTACCCAAAAGCATCCGTTCGGGTGCTCACGGCCGCGGTGTTCCGCCTAAGTTCGCTTCATCGACGGCATCGGGGGTGCGGCCGTCCGCTAATGTTTCCAACGAGCATTCGATCATTTGTTGAGAATCTTGTTGAATTGCCCGATTGGATATTGAAAAGTATTTTCAATTTGAGGTAAAATGCCGGGTTTATAGTGTTAGGTATGAAATCCGGAGTATGAGATATTCCGGGTTTATGATATCTAAGATGGTTGCAGATTCTAATTGTTGTAGTTTTCATTTCTTTTCTGCGACCGTAAGTGTAATATGTGGTGTATCGCCGGTTTCGTTGTTATACGTCAACGATAATTGGGATACACATATTTACTTATGTTGATAACATGTGATGTTATGTGTTGTTATGATATGTTATATTGGATCGTCGTGTTTGAATAGCCGGGGTTTTTTTGCGTGAGATGAGAGTTTTTCATTTTCATTCATGTAAAAAAGTTGTATGTAATATTTTTTATCGGGACACTTCCGGGTTGAGGATGATGTCACTATTGATGTATATTATTTACTTTTCAGCATTAGGATAGACCCAAGGAGGGAAGCACAAGTAACCGGGTTTTAGAGTCCAATGGGAGACCATCTCGAGGAGTCGAGACCGGGTCTCCTAACTCTAGAATTGGCAGGGTTGCTTGCCGCTCTCGTAAGAGTCTAGGGATGTAGGTTTGTCTATTCATCGCGACCGTGGAATCCGTGTTTTTTACTGGCTTAATTTAAAACACGAACCTCCTACTGTATCCAATATTTCATATGTTGACTTCTGCTGCAATGTTCTGTGATGAGATCATATAACTGCATGAGACAAATGCTTTATATTATATATATGATATATAATAAACGTTGCTTATGTTTTGCATCCGCACTAGTCCTGCCCCCGCTCTGCCGTTAGTTAACTAACCTAACGGTGCATAACGAGACCCCGTAACAAATGCAGATGGTATAAGCGTACGTTGTATTTTCGTTTCTTTATCTGTAATGCTTAGGAAGCATAAATGATGGGATTTCATTAATAAGATTAATGAAAAGGAAAGAAACGTAATGATGTTGTAGAATCACATTTTCAAAAAGGTAGCTCTAGTTCTTGCTTTGCATAGTGGTATTCCTTGATGAATATCCAGCACCTCATTCGATGAGGAAAGAGCTTAAATCCCTTCACCGGGAGTGACCTATTTAGCAAAAGCTAGCAGATCCAACACCCACTCGGTTTATTTTGAAAAACACTTGATTTTAAAAAGCGAAGCTTAAACCACTCCTTTTCAAATCACTCGATTCTACAACGATATCAAGTTCATTACGCAAAAGGTTTTCTTAAAAACTTGTCGTAGCCCTCCGTCATTTCAGATAAGTGATATTTAGTATTCGTGCTACGTTTGTTGACCATAGCTAAGGTGTAGTGTGCAGTAGCTAATTAGTACTTATCTGCAACCATATGATGCGATTGAATTAGGGTAGTCGTACGGCTTTGTTGACCATAGCTAAAGGTCATACGGATGGATTTAATTCAATCAGGAAATGACGGGTTGAACTTGGCTAGCGCTTATGATTTGTTGACCATAGCCAAGGTCATAAGTTGCTAGGGACAAAAACATTATTGGGAATTTCAAGTGTTGAAATTTGCAATGAGATTGCATACCTTCTATGAGATAGTTGGATCCTGATACCTACTGCGAGTAAGAGTTACTCCTGGGAGATTTTTGCACTTTACAATTAGCTAATCCAGTAGGTGTCCAGAAAGGTGTCAACGGGGTTATGCCTCTGGAAAAACGAGTTTTATTTTAATTAGGTCCGTGCGAAAGCACGGGGAACCTCCCTCAAAGTACCGACACTGGCCTGGCTGACCGGTTAGCGAACATGTAGGGTGTAATTAATCCCGGCTAGTCTTACCATTTAGGGTTTGAAGGAAGATTTGATAAAAACAGTGGGAGCCATCCTAATTAGATAAGATAATAACCAATCTAATCTTGCAAGAGCATAGGCTAAAGTGTTTTCTTCTCTCTCTCTCCAGGTAGCGACCATGACACGCCTTAATCAAGATAATAATATTGATGTACTGACCGAACCCGCTTGTTATACTGAGCTGGGGAACGTTGGTTCCGCTCTATCTTATAACTGTTATAAGTCTGAGCAGGAAATAGAGGAATATCCGGATTCCCACGGGACCTAAACGAGGAATGAGCATGTTGATGCATCTTCTTCGGGTGTATTCGTTACTGAGAACTGTTTCTCAGTACACTCTACGTCCTGGGTATTAGATACCGGATCAGGATCTCACATTTGTAATATGTTACATGGGCTAAAGAAAGGTAGAGAACTGGGAAAAGGTGATAATTCTCTAAGTGTAGGGAATGGTGCAATGGTTGCAGCCAAAGCAGTTGACAAATATCACCTTGTACTACCAAGTGGTAATACAATAATTCTGAACGACTGTTATTACATACCGAGCCTGATATGAAATATTATATCGGTATATTTATTAGCTAAAGAAGGATATAACTTTGCATTAGAGGATAATGTTATGAACATTTTCCAAAATCAAGTGTTGATTAGGTTTGGTACGTTATGTAACGGTTTATACATTCTAAATCAAAATACAGTTCTTAACGTAAAGAACACACACAAGAGGAAAAGTTCAGAAATGAACAAATTCTTCTTGTGGCATTGTAGACTAGGTCATATCAATACGACACGACTAGCTAAGTTACATAAGGATAGATATTTGAATCCGTTCGAATTTACATCTTATAAAACTTGCCAGTCATGTCTCAAAGGTAAAATGACCAAAACTCTGTTTACTGGACACGGAGAAAGAGCTACAGAACTCTTAGGGCTGATACATAGTGATGTATGCGGTCCTATGTCTACACATGCCAGGAATGGTTCCTCATACTTCATTACATTCACCGATGATCTCTCAAGATTCGGACATGTGTACCTGTTGAAACACAAGTCTGAAGTTTTTGAGAAATTCAAGGAATATAAGTACGAAGAAGAGAACCAAACGGGTAAAAATATTAAAATCCTTCGATCAGATCGGTGAAGAGAATACTTAAGCACGAAATTCCGTGACTATTTAAAAGAGAATGGAATTCTCTCTCAGCTTACTCCTCCGTATACATCACGGCACAACGATGTATCGGAGCGGAGGAATCGCACCCTATTAGATATGGTGCGCTCTATGATGAGTACTGCTGAGTTACATATTTCCTTTTGGGGTTATGTGCTTGAAACATCCGCATACCTATTGAATAGAGTTCCAACCAAATCAGTGCCTACCACTCCATATGAGATATGGGAGGGGAAGAGGCCATGTCTTAATTTCATTAAGATGTGGGGTTGTCCGGCCTATGTGGAAACACAAAATCCGGACAAGCTCGAGGCAAGGTCAGTTCTTTGTAAGTTTGTTGGATATCCTAAATATTCATGAGGGTATATCTTCTACCACACCGAGGAACAAAAAGTGTTTGTTTCTTAGCATGCCACCTTTTAGAAAAGGACCTTGAAAAAGAAATTAGTGGTCATGAAGTAGAACTGGAAGAAGTTACAGCTACACAAACTACAGCTAATGATTTGATAGAACCAAAGGATTCGATAGTCCCCGACGAACCTCAGCCACTCCGCAGATCTAGTAGGGTTTCTCATCCACCTGAGAGATACTACGGTTTTCTCATTGACGGTGGGAGCAAGGATTGCATCATGAAAGATGATGACCCAACTAGTTTCGAGCATGCCATCACGAGTGGGGACTTTGTGAAATGGTTGGATGCAATGCGATCTGAGATGGAATCCATGTACACCAACAAAGTATGGACTTTGGAAGTTGCTCCCGAAGGGGTAAAACCCATTAGGAGCAAATGGATCTTTAAGAAGAAACTTGGTATAGATGGAAAAATTGAGACTTTCAAAGCTAGAGTTGTTGCAAAAGGTTTTCGTCAACGACCAAGTGTCGATTATGATGAAACCTTTTCTCCAGTGGCTATGCTTAAGTCCATCCGGATCCTACTTGCCATCGCTGCATACCATGACTACGAAATCTGGCAGATGGACGTCAAGACCGCTTTTCTAAATGGTGATTTAGAAGAGAGCGTGTACATGACACAGCCAGAGAGCTTCGTGGACAGTAGGAGCAGCGGAAAGGTGTGCAAGCTGCTTAAATCAATTTACGGGTTAAAGCAGGCATCGCGGAGTTGGAACATCTGTTTTGATGTGGCAGTCAAAGAGTTTGACTTCATCAAAAACGTAGATGAACCTTGTATATACAAAAAGGTTAAAGAGAGTAAGGTTGTCTTCCTCGTATTGTATGTGGATGACATATTCTTGATAGGAAATGATGTTCCTATGCTGCACTCGGTCAAGCTCTTCTTATCACAAAGGTTCTTCATGAAGGATCTGGGTGATGCCTCCTACATCCTGGGGATTAAAATCTATAGAGATAGATCTAAACGGATGTTGGGATTGTCCCAATCCAGGTACATTGACACATACTAAAGAGATTTAGTATGGAAGATTCCAAGCATGGAAATTTACCCACGATCTCAGGAATCACTCTCTCCAAAGAGATGTCCCCCAAGACGGATTTAGAGAGGGCTCGCATGCAAGGGATACCCTATGCTTTGGCAGTCGGGTTTATCATGTATGCGATGTTATGTACCAGACCGGATGTAGCTTACGCACTTAGTGTTGTAAGCAGGTATCAATCGGATCCTGGGGAGAATCACTGGACAGCTGTGAAGAACATTCTTAAGTACTTGAAAAGGACAGAAGAAATGTTCTTGGTGTATGGTAACGGTGAACTCTAAGTGGAGTCCTTTACCGATTCGAGCTTCAAGAGTGATAAGGATGACAGCAAGTCAGTCTCGGGTTTTGTCTTCACCCTCAATGGAGGGACGGTATGTTGGAAGAGTTCCGAGCAAGATACCGTGGCAGACTCAACGATGGAGGCTGAATACATCGCTCCCAATGATGCCGCCAAAGAGGCTGCCTGGATGAAGAAATTCATAACCGAACTTGGTGTGGTTCCATCCATTGAGCATCCAATACCTTTGTATTGTGATAACAATAGGACTGTGGCTTTAGCCAAGGAACCCAGGTCCCATCAGCGATCCAAACATATTCTGAGGTGGTATCACCTGATCCGGGAGATAGTTTATCGCCGGGAGATCGAGGTCAGGAGAGTTGCACGAAGAATAACACGGCGGATCCACTCACGAAGGTCATCCCCCAGATACAATTTGAAAGACATTTTGGGATGTTGGGTATGAGATACTACAACAACTGGCCTTAGTGCAAATGGGAGATTGTTAGTTATATGTATGCCCTAGAGGCCATTATTGTACATAATTGTATATTATAATGGATGCTTGGACATATATAGAGAGGACTTTCTTGCTCGACATGATAGTATGCTATCCGGTTGCTCTTTATCTTAACATGTAGACTGATATTATTATACTGTCTTTCTCTCACATGTTGATAAAGCCCTTGGGATGTGTACTTGACTACCAGGATTATGATGCAAATCATACTAGTAGGGCAAGGGTAGTCCACAAGTTCATCCTTTAATTGTTCCTAGTCGTAGGAGTATCAAGATAGGGCATCGATATTCCAGAGTAGACTAGTGTGTACGTTTCTTGACCCTGTATGGGGCGATGGATGATCCCACATTCATTGGTGTTTGACATCAAAGATTGTACACATATGCTCATTGGAGAATGGGTACACCGAACAGGACTCGCCGAGAACTCCTAGATGGTATTATACATATCGTCAGATAGCAGTTCTCAGGTGACACTAGTACAGGTTAGTCTGTAGACCCGAGATCGTCATAGAGTCTTGTGTGATTCCCACTGTGCTTTGATTTCCTCCCTATCACGCTCAAGAGAGTATGCAAACAGGTGGATTTTGGGTATAATCCCGAGTCACATGGAGGCAATGAGCGATAGTAGGGGTTTCGACTCTCCCGGAATTGGGGGTTGATGTTGTGTTATGCTCGATTGGCTATAACAGGAAGTCCCTGGCCAGGGCTGATGCTGAGATTTACTGGTAAGTGTTATCAGTAATTTCTCGACCCGTTATGAGCCTCACATCGGCATGACTTATCAAGTTATTTGGGTCTAACGTTTACCACCCCCAGACTCGATATGCGACATATCAGACGAAGAGACCGGACTGTATGGTAGTGTTACTTATTGGATTCACGGGAGTATGGACAAGCTTGCTTGTTGATCTTCTGATCGTTCAATACCCGGGTAGCCGTTACGTCTAGCTAGTACCGCTGATGGCTTGTGGATGACTGATATGATCATTACCTACTTCTGGTGTATTGACGAGTCTTTAGAGTCCTACACAGAGCTTTCCTAGCTCAAGCGAAACAAAGTTGGGCACATATGTGATATGTGCGAGACCGAGATTAATACGTGTATGTGATACAGTATTCTAATCTCGCGATATAGGTTATATGTGATATAACCGGATTATTGAATCAAGTGTTGATTCAATAATTTGATATATGTATATTTGATATACATATAAATGATATTAGTCGGTTGTATGTGATATAGCCGGATTATTAAATCAAGTGTTGATTTAATAATTTAATATATAATTATATATATTTGATATATTAATATATATTAACTAATATTAGCTCACTTAAGAATTTCTTCTCTACAAATACATTTAAATATATATGAGATATATATTAATGTATTTATTATTGTGTCATGCTAGATGATACATAGGACTTGAGTGTATGAGACTCAGACCAAACTAAAGATAATTTGGATGATTAATTATTAAGGGAAAAATCAAAATTAGGTGGAAATTAGCATGGCTAAAGATGCTTGTGGAAGCATGTAGAAGGCTTGAGTTAAGTCCACTAATTTTGTTTTACTCTAGATATTTATTAACCTAACCATTATCTTTAGCCATGGTTAAATCTCTACTAATATCACTTGTGAAATTTTCTCGCCATGCTTCATCACAACTTCATCTTCTTCATCTCATTTTTCTTCTCTTGATTTTGAGTGAGGTGAAAAAGAAAAAAAGAAAAATAATTCTAAAGTGAGCAAAATTCCGACGTCATCGATCTATACCAAACTAACCATTTAGTATAGCTTGTTTACTTCACTATTCCATCAATTAGTGAAGAGGTAACTTAAGTTAGAGATTCTTCGACGTAGATCATCTTCGGCCTCGAAGATTCTTAAGCAAGCTCGTTCCTTTCGCCTAGTGGAGCCTAAGAAGAGTTCGGGGACCACTATTTGGAGCAAAGGGACTACTACACGGAGCTTTAGGAGTGAAGGACCGGTCTACAAAGATTGTATTCCTATTTCACTTAGTGTAAAGTTTGTTTACATGCATATAAAACCCTAATTCTCTAGTTCGATTCTTGGATGGTGATGCTTAGCACTGTAGATTTTTTTAAATTGCATACTTGATGCTTGCTAAAACCTAGTGGTGGTGCTAAGTGAACCCAGCACTATATAGAACAAAATTATATCCATCTTTATCAAGTAAAGAAACTGATATAATGTTGCAAACCATGGAAGATACATAGTAGCAATTGTTCAAAATCATAGTATTGCCATTTGGCAATGCTATGTGATATTCACCGACGGCAGCAGTATCAACTTGTGTTTCGTTTCCTACTCTGAGTTACATATCACCAGGTCCAACCATCCTATTTTTTCTCAGTTCCTGTAATAAATTACAGATATGAGATCCTGATCCGGTATCTAGTACCCAGGAGGTAGGACTGACTGAAAAACAGTTCTCAATAACAAGAACACCTGAAAGAGAGGCAATAGTATGCTTCTTCTTCATTGGGATTATTAAGAAATTCATGCAATTCTCTTTCCTTTGCTCATTCTCATGACTGTTGTCTTAAGTTAGAGCCGAACCGACGTTTCCCTGCCCTGAATAAGAATTCAGATCGGTCAAGCGATACATTTTATTATTTTGATTAAGGCATGAATTGGTTGCTACCTGGAGAGAGAGAAAAGAAACACTCAGCGTGCGCTCTTGCAAGATTAGATTGGTTATTAATTTATCTAATCAGGATGGCTCCCACTGTTTCCTCGAATTCTCCTTCAAACCTTAAAAAGAGAATTAGATGGGATCATTAATATCTTACAAGTTCGCTAATCGTTCAGCCATGTGAGTGTTGGTACTCCGAGAGATATTCCCCGTTCTCTCGCACGGACCTAATTAAAATAAATCTTGTTTCCGCAGAGGCGTAGCCCCGTTAACATTTTTCTAGACACCTAATAGGTTAGCTAATTGTGAAGTGAAAAATATCTCCCAAGAGTAATCCTACTCATCAGTGGGATCGGGATCCAACTATCATTGCATGATAAACTAGATGGAAGCCATTCTAGTCACCACGCTCCAGAAGGTATGCAGCACTAGCAAGTTTCCTGTATATTTGAAATTCCCGATGTGGTTTTTTCCCCTAACGACTTTATGACCTTGATAATGCCAACATATCATAAGCCGCTATTTAAGTTCGGCCCGTCATTATCTTGATTAACTTATACCCACCCTCATAACCCTTGACAATGCCAACATAGCTTTGCGACTGTCCTAAATAATCGGAAACAAAGGTACAAACAAGCAATACTCAGCTACCGATCACTACGTCTTGACAATGCCAAAATACGTAGCATGAATACTAAGTAATACTTGTAGGAAATGACGGAGGGCTACGGCTGGGTTTTTGGCGAAAAACCCTTTAACGTAATAAACTTGATATCGTTGAAGGAACCGAGTAGTTTTGAAATGGAGTGGCTTAGGCTCCGCTTTTGAAAGGTTTTGGAGAAAACTGAGTAATCTACAGTATAAACTTTTACTCAAGAGGTCACTCCCCACGAAGGGATCTAGGCTCTTACCTCATAGAATGAGGTGCTGGATATTCATAACCGAATACCATTATGCAAAGCAAAAGAACATAACTATAATTTTTCGAAATTTGTTCCAAAACATCTTTTAGCTTTATTTTCTTGCATTAATCAAAATTAATGCGGTCCCATCAATTAAACCCTATCATACCAGAAAAGAACGAAAATACAATATACGTATATACCATCCGCATTCGCCACGAGGCCCCGTCATGCACCGTTAGGTTACTTAACTAATGGCAGAGCGGGGGCTGGACTAGCGCGGATGCAAAACATATACAATATCTACTAGTGTGTGTGTGTGTGTGTGTGTGTATACATATAACATTCGTCTCAGGCATGATATAAGCAACATCACAGAACAGCGGCAAGCAACACAGAATGGCGGATAATCTTGGAGCTTCGAATTTCAATTGAGCCGCAAATGAGACCCGACGTTCCCAGTCATGTGGATAACCCGTGCAATGAAAACCTAGATCCCTACGAGCGCGACAAGTTACCCGCCAATCCCAGAAGTGAGGCAACCCCAATCAACAAAGTGAATGGACCACCCAGCACTTCACGGAATCCGGTAACTTGAGCACCCCTCCGTGGGTCATCCTATACCCGCTACGAGTGCGGCGAATAGCCCGCCAATTCTATAGTAAGCCCCCCTCCGTCTCAACACCATGAGATGTTGGCTCGTTGCTCTATAGAACCCGGCTATTCGAGCACTCCACCGCGGGGTAATCCTAGTACAGAAAAGAAAAATATATGTACAATGGTGATATCGACCTCAACTCGGTCGTGCCCCAATAAAATAATATACAATCCGGCAGAGACGGCTGTCCACATGTTGGACGCTCTCCATGCAAAAATAAATACACAAATGAATATAAACTGTACTACTACCATTGCAACATCAGCTATCCATCACGACAATCCAACCACAATATCAGCACATTACAGAACATCAACGTGAATATCATGTTCGTAAACCCGTCTAATAGAATATATAGCAATTGGTTGGGTTATACCGCTCAATGATATTCACGGTCGCAGATACTAACACATGCACTGATAAACGCTTATTTAAAATTTCGATCGACTAAAACTTTTCCGTATTGGCCCCAAGTGCTAACCAGTACTCAAACAAATCTGGGCTAGAATCATACATCTCAAAAGTCGCATTTCCATACAGTAGAGTGCCAGAAGAATTTTAGTGCACAAAAGCCCTACTTCGACCATGGAACCGCCACAAACAAGCAAGTTTTGCGGCGGTTCCACGACCGTTTGATGAGCTTCTGTGCCTAAATTTCTTCTGGCCTTCTAAAATACCCTGCACGCATTTTTAAGATACTGTAAATAATTTTTTGAACACTTTTCAAAATCGACGAGCATGAAAATGGAATTGCAATTTTGAAAAATTTTGTCGATCGATATTTTAAACTTGTCTAAACTAGCTAGTTAAGGTTTATAGAGTGGCTCTGATACCATGTTGGGTTCTCCTAGTGCCCTGACCATCTACCGTGGTCGTTGCGGAACAAATTTTTTTTAGAGTTTGAAAACTGGCGCTAGAAAAAATCGTTTAAGGATGTACCATAAACCTAAACTAGCCAACAATAGGAGATCTTTAACTACTGTGATAGAAGTTTCTCACCGAAAGGTTCATGTCCTTCGGACTTCTATCCTCTTCGTTTGCTCCTAGAGATCTCCTTGATCGAGCTTGTTCATCTTTGTTTGCTCCTTTGGTTCTCCTGGATCTAGTTTGAGGGCCGGTCTTCCTCCGTCGAAGATGATCCATCCGAGAGATGTAGTCCATGGTTCTAGTTCCACACTAAAAGTCTAGTAGAGCAACTAGAGACTTTAGATTGCTAATCTAAAGAGTTTAGGATGTATTGTAAGGTTCTATATGTGTTTCTATCTCACCTCCTCTCTTGATTCTCAACACATGAGAGTGTAGAGAGGAGGTTGAAGATGAAGGTGGAGGAGCTCAAGAACTAATGAGGAGAGTGAAGCAAAATGGTGAGAGTGAAAAATGAATCTCATGAGAGAGAAAATAACTCAACCATGGTTTTTTAAAGCAAATATTTCCAATATAAAAATCGAACCATGCTTGAATAGTTTGCACAAATGAATTGAAAATTTATTTGTCAATACTATTTAAGCATGGCTCTCACCATACTCCCCTCACTCCTTTTTACACCTCATTTTCCATTTAAAGTTAAATGGAAAATCTAAATAAGGTGTTCACCTTCTAGAATGTTTTCCGTATAAATACGGATTACACTCTACTGTATATGCATACCTGTATTCGTATCAAAATACGAATACAAAGATATAGAATGACACAAGGAACATAATACTAGAATATACATATCGAAATACATATATGTAAATTATTAAATCAATACTTGATTTAATAATCCGGCTCAATCCCGGGCCAGCTAGTATTATCAACCGTCCGATCGAAAATCCGGGTAACAAGTACAATCATTCGATCAGAACCCTACATGTATCCAATACGGCTACTACATCATTTCGCCTGAACCAGGGAAACTCTCTGTGTAGGACTATAAAGACTCGACAGTACGCCTGCAGTGAGTTGCTGGATAAATCCCTAACCATAAGCACGTCAGCAGCACTAGCTGTACGTAACGGATACCCGGGTACCTGTCGAAAAGGAAGGCCGACGAGCAATCCGGATCCTTACTGAGCCTATCTGTGACAATCTCCGTACAGTCCGGTCTCTTCGTCTGTGAGTATCGCATACCGAGTCTAGGGGTGGTAAACTTCAGATCCTAATAACCCAATAATTTGTGCTGATATAGCTCAGGACCAATCCGGGAAACTACTGATCAACCTATCAGAAAATCCCAACTGCCTTGGCTAAGGTCTTATGGTGTTAGCCAATAGAACACAGTGCGATATCGACTCCCTATACCGGGAGAGACGAATCCTCAACAACCGCTTACTGCCTCCATATGGCTCGGGACTGTACCCAACTAAAACCTGTTTACACGACTCAGTAGAGTCGTGGTAGGGTAGTAATCAAAGTACAGTGGGAACTCACACGAGACAAATGACGATCTCAGGTCTGAAGACTAACCTGTACTCATGCCACCTGAGAACTGCTATCTGACGATAGATATAGTACCATCTAGAAGTTCTCGGCGAGTCTGTCCAGTGTACTCATCCCCGGTGAGCATATGTATACGATCTTAGGTGCGAAAGACCAATGGCTGTGGGACCAACCATTGCTCCTCATCGGGGTCTAGAAACGTATACACTTGTCTACTCCGGAATATCGATGCCCAGTCTCGATACTCCCACGACTAGGGACACTTTAAGGATATGCTTATCGACTACCCAGCTCCCACAAGTATGATCACCATCACAATGCAGGTAGTCAAGCAATGATCCTAAGGCTTTATCAACATGTATAAATGATACGTAATAACAAGTAAAATATATGCACATGTTAAGATAAAGACAAATCAGATAGCATACTATCATATCGAGTAAGATCGTCCTGTACATATATATATCCAAGCATCCACATGTATACATATACAATATGGCCTCTAGGGCATACATATACAACACATGTTATTTTGCCATGATATATAAAACTGCCATGTTACATAGAATTGCCATGCGTATATTAAATGACATGTTTAATCACTATATCCCCTGGTCCATTATTTCATGATATCCATTTCCAACTTTTCATTATATTTTATACTTCACATCTTTCCTTCGGGACTTACCGAGCGAAAGTTCGCTGACGGGCATCCACCCACCTCTTTCTTATTTTGGATGTTCGTCAGATGGTCTAGAGACTGAGGAGATAGAAGGGACTGCAGAAGTTTATGACCAGACTACTGCTCAAGCTTAGCTTAACCCATCTTTTCTTTCAGTTCATGTATGCCACCTGTTTTGGCAATTCTGTTCTTATATTTCCTTTCAGTTGAACTCATGTATTGTAAATGTATCAAGTTGAATGTAAATAAAGTTGTTTAAGTTTAAATCTCATGTCACATTTCTTGTCGTTTTTTATATTGCTCAATTACGCTTAGCGTATTTATTCCGAGAAATGGTTCTCGAAATAAATACGTAGTGGGCCTCGGCACGTCACCATTTCCGCCTTTTGGGAAGTGGGGCGTGACAGTTGTAATACTAACTAAGCAGCTAAATCTCTAGTTAGTATTGGTTTAGTTTAGTGTTTAGGCTTGTATTCTAGGGGTTTAGTGTATTGTGCTCAAGATTTTTAAAGTTTTTGATTCTGTAAAGCCGTAGTAGTCACGGAAAGAAGCACCTTACACTTACATCATCAACGTCGAGAACCCACCGAGGCCAGCAGCATCCTCGTCGAGATCGCCTTCTTCTTCTTCTCTTAAACCGAGACCACCATCGGCAACAGCCCAATCGTCGTCGACTTCATCTCCGAGCCGAGCAAGCTTGGAACTTGGCTTCAGGTTTCTATTATTCTGTGTTCGTTTTTCTCCGTTCATGTTCGTTTCCACATTCGTCGAGACCGAGGCAAGTTTCTAACTTGCTACATGCTATAGTTTACGTAATATACATAATATATATATATATATATATATTCGTAATAATAATAATAATAATAATATTATACCGATATATATATAATCTGTATATCGTTAGATCGTTAACATTAACAAGTTTTACAGTTATAGTTTATAATGTTTATGCAAATTATATCTATTAATAATACCTAGTAATTGTAACAAACTATTCTAGTTTGGTTAAATCGATAAATTGAATTGTTAAGAATTGATATGGTTATTTCTTTATATTGTATTTCGCACCTAGATAACAGTTACAACCGTATTCATCATGATTTTTTTACATGATGTTCTTACGAAATAAACACTTTATCTAATTTAATACACTATCATTTATATGCTTGTAACCTGCCAGACTATTACTATCTTGTTAACATGTTAATACCTGTTACCTGTAATACTTACCGATACCAACAATTTTGACTTGTTGTCCTGATGGATGCGACCTGTTGTCTTGATAGACATAACATGTACCTACATGTTCCTGTGTTGGCATTAGGTAGATATTATATTCATACTTGACTTGGAAAACGAAACCTGGGAAAATGGAGAAATTAAAAGTGTAACTGAAGTGTAACTGTCACGCCCCGCTTCCCAAGACACCAAAATTTTAAGAACGTAACAAAGCCAACCATACTATCTACGGTAAGAAAATATCCTCCCATAGTCACATTATGGTTGTTAATCAGTAATCAAGAACAATAATATAACTATCTGTCTCTAAACATGTCCAATAGCCACAAGAACGATAATAATAAACAGTAGCGAAAACAATACAGATATAAGGGAAGGGAATACCTAACAATTAATAAGAACTATATAGGTGAAATGGTCCTCGCAGATCGGCAATCTTGTCAAAGTACTCACATGCTAAAGTCATGTATCTGGGCCATGCAAAATCCAGACATCAGTGCGTCATAAATATCATAATAATAATATAAGCATTATACGATATAGTATGTCATGTGCACGATGTCATGAGTATAAGCAACGAGCAATATTAGTAACATGTGAAGCAATATATCAACAACAACCATATCATACGTATTCTAAGGGTCCATGTCGCTAGATTAGCTGTCCTACAAGTATTTGAAACCAATTAATATACTCTTCCATGCAACTCAAAAGTATATATCTCGTTATCCCCCGGGACCACGGACACAAGATATATCCCGTTACCCCCCAGGATCACGGATGCAAGATGTATGAATCAAGAATGATTATGTTTCGTTACCCTCCGGAACCACGGAAACATATGATATCCTTTTAAGTTACACTCCAGTTACACTTTTGATTTCCCCATTGTTGGATATGTATGCCCTAGAGGCCTTCTTGTATTAGTATTTTATATCTTGTATACATCTTGATAAAGCCCATAGGATCTTTTGCATGACTACCAGCGTTGTGATGGCAATCATACTTGTGGGAGCTGGGTAGTCAATAGGTACATCTTTAAAGTGTCCCTAGTCGTAGGAGTATCGAGACTGGATATCGATACTCCAGAGTAGACTAGTGTATATATATCTAGACCATGACGAGAGGCGATAGATTGGTCCTACAGCCATTGGTGAGGTGCACCTAAGATTGTATACATGTGCTCACTGGGTGTGAGTACACCGGACGGACTCGCCGAGGACTAGCTAGATGGTATTATAGCTTGCGTCAGATAGAAGTTCTCTAGTGACATGAGTGCAGATAGTCTGTTGACCTGATGTCGTCATTTGTCTCGTGTGAGTTCCCACTGTGCTTTGATTACTACCCTACCACGGCTCTACTGAGTCGTGCAAACAGGTTTTAGTTGGGTACAGTCCCGAGCCACATGGAAGCAGTGAGCGACTATTGGGGATTCGTCTCTACCGGTATAGGGAGTCGATATCGCACAGTGATCGGTTGGTCAACACCACAAGTCCTTGGCCAAGGTGGATTGAGAATTACTGGTGGTTAGACCAGTAAATTCTCGGATGGTCTTAAGCCACACTGACATGACTTGTATGGTTATTAGGGGTCTGACGTTTTCCACCCCTAGACCTTACATGCGATAATCTCAGACGAACAGACCGGACTGCACGGAGATTGTCACGGACAGGCTCAGTAGGGGTTCGGATGAGTTTGCTCATCGGCCTTCTTTTCGACATGTACCTGGGTAGCCGTTACGTACAGCTAGCACCGCTGACGGACTTGTGGTTAAACCCACTGCCAGCGTACTGTCGAGTCTTTAGAGTCCCACATAGAGGGTTTACTTGGTTCAGGCAAAACGATGTAGAGGTCGTATGCCTTTAAGGCAGGGTTCCGATCATATACGTGTACTGGCTACACGGATGTTGTTCGGACGGATAATACTAGTAGGCTTTGGTTTAAGCCGGATCCTAGTATTATATTATTGGATTATTCTTATCTCATTGTATTCGTATTTTTCGGAATACGAATACGGGTATGTATATACGGTGAGGGCATTCTTGTAATTTCACAAGACATGCTTCTAGAAGGAGACACTGCAGGGTGTTTTTCGTCACCCCATTGAGATGGGAATACGCACGCGCTTGTCAGGCGCATTACAGATTCCCCCTGCCTAGGGTAGGCTGAGATTTATTGATTGTGGGGATCCGAATCTCCGGCAGCCGCAGACTAAGCTGCCGTTAATTACTCCTCGCCTTTGGAACGAGAGAACGTCCGGTTGATGGATTAAACAGGTTATGCGAACTCAATGTGCAGTGTTGTGTTTTGAAGGGGTTTTTGGATATATCGGGGGCCCCGCAGACTAACAAGGACAGTGTCATGGAGTGCGTGCGTGTGTGTGTGTGTGTGTATAAATAGGGAAAAAGTGTCCAAAGGACGCGTGGGGGCCAGCGCCTCATGTGCGTGGCACGCAGACGCTAGCGCTCTGGGCGCTGGGCGCCTCATGCGCTTGGCACGTGGGCGCTGGACGCTCTGGGCGCAGGGCGCCCCACGCGCTTGGCACGTGGGCGCTGGACGCTCTGGGCGCTGGGCGCTGGCCCAGCGCCCCACGTGCTTGGTACACGGGCGCTAGGCGTCAACAGAAAAGGGGACTTTGTCCCTGCACTAGGAGCTGTGCTCTCGATTTGACCCCTAGAGTTAAACTCCTAAAAAGAGAGTAATTTATGGAGTTGAATTCCAACAGATCTTGGATGGAGCTAAACTCCTAAAAAAAGATTTAGAAATGATCAAAGGGTGCTGCTTTGTTTCCCCCCTTTGGCCCTAGATCTTCCCAAGATGGGATTTCTGGAGATAGGTCTCCTTCTTCTTCCTGTCGGTTGGCCGGATCTTAGAGAAAGGGGGTGGGATTTAAAAAAATCTCTCCTTTTTGAGATCTAATGGAAGATCTGAGCTCCCCTTTGTGGGTTTTGTGGTAAAAAACTATTTAGTTTTGGAAAAAGAAGAGTAAAACTCTTGATTTAATTCCAAAAGAGGAAGAAGGTTTAGAACCTTTAGCAAAGAGGAGAAGGAGGGACAAACCCTAGAGTTTTAGAAAATGAAAAGTTGTATATTTTATTCATCATCATGTTGCCTTATATAGACTTACACATTTACACATAGCCCCTTGTGCTTTACAAGATGGCATTTTGCCCATCCCATATCTCATGTACTATTTCTTTTTGCACATAAGCCATGGGCTTACAAAAATTTGGCCTTATGCCCATTTTGCTTACATCCATGCATAAAAAATTACATAAAAAATATTTATTACATGGTTTTTATTTCGTCATGGGGGGCCGGCTGCGGGCTCGACTTGGGCATGGGCCCACTTGATCTGGGCTTGGGCCTGCTTAGTTGGGGTTGACCTTGACTTTGACCCGGTCAACTGGGGTGCAATTTTTTACCCCAACAAAGTGCCCCCCATCAATGAATGCACACCATTTATATGAGTTGTGCGCATGAAATTGATGGATCTTGAAGCTGGACTTCGAGGTGGAACATCATTCCAGGGGCGGAGCATCCCTCGAGGAGCATGATTCCCGAGGATCGGAGCATCATTCCGAATTACAGGGCATAATTCCAGGGTCGGAGTATCATTCCGAAGAGTCGGAGCATAATTCCGGGGATCGGAGCATCATTCCGAAGAGCGGAGCATGATTCCAGGGATCAGAGCATATTTCCGATGAGCGGAGCATGATTCCAAAAGGTCAGAGTATAATTCCGACGAGCGGAGCATGATTCCAAAAGGGTCGGAGCATAATTCCGACGGACGGCAGACATTCTGACTGAAGTATAATTTCGATGCAGAGGTTGATTCCCAGGCGAAGTATAATTCCGACAGGGAAGGCAGGTACTCCGAGGCGAAGTATGATTTCGACACGGGGTACATTCTGAGACGAAGCATGATTCCGGCACAGAGCTTGTTGGCTGACTTGATTCCGAGACGAAGCATAATTTCGACAGGGAGGACGTTTGTTGACTTGATCCAGGATGGAGCATAATTCTGACGAGGAGGTCGCTTGTTGACTTGATTCCAGGTCGGAGCATAATTCCGACGAGGAGGTCGCTGGTTGATTCCGAGCCGAAGCATAATTCCGACAGGGAAAGCAGATGCACCGAAGCGAGGCATGATTTCGACACGGGTTACACTCTGAGATGAAGCATGATTCCTGCGCAGAGCTTGTTGGTCGACTTGATTCCGAGACGGAGCATAATTCCGACGAGGAGGTCGCTGGTTGACTTGATTCCAAGTCGAAGCATAATCCCGACAGGGAGGTCGTTCGTTGACTTTTCCCCGGCATGGAGTGTCTGCGGTCGACGTTTCCCCGGCACGGAGTATCACTGGTTTTGATGTAGAGGCTGATTCCCAGGAAAAGCATAATTCCGACAGGGAAGGTAGATACACCGAGGCGAAGCATGATTTCAACACGGTGTACACTCTGAGACGAAGCATGATTCCGACGTAGAGATTGTTGGTATGATTTGATTTGGGTTGACATTAGCATCGTTATACTGGAATATGGTACCAGGAGCGAATCATCATTTGCCATGAGTGGATTTGGGGATTTTGGTTTTGTTTGGCATCAGCACTACAGTGGAACATGGTACCAGGAGTGAATCATCATTTGCGTTTGCTCATTAGGAAGCGATGGCTTAGGAGACAGGTTTTAGGTCCCTATCCCTTAAGACTTTTCAATTTTATGAGCCGGAAGGGTCCCATAAAAGCATTTTCTCCCTACAAGTCGTAAGGATCCCGTAGGTGTATTTTCTCCTTAGGAGTCGTGGGGACTCCTAAGTGTGTTGCTCCTTTATGAGTCGTAAGGATCTCACGTGGGAATTTTCTCCTCACAAAGTCGAGAGGACTTTGCGAGTGCATTTCATCCCTTTTTCACGAGTTTGTGCCTTTTCGGGTTTTCACAAACTCGCCGGCAGTCCTGCTATTTTTTCTCACGGAGCCCTTTCGGGTTTTCATCTGTGCCCATTTTGCTTGTGGACATACCCCCCCTTTTTTTGGGAATCTTCATCGCTGGTGGGACTTTGAATGTGGTCTCACCGGTAGGACTTGGGAGAGATTAGGATCTTTTTACGCCCGTGGATTGTATACGGTTTTGCAGGATGTATGATCTAGACCGTAGGGCCGGAAGAATTTCGGGACTTTATCGGCGTCTGCATCGTTGTACTGGAATATGGTACCAAGAGTGACTCATCATCCGCCGTTAGGGTATGCGGTTTGGAATTTGGTTGGCGTCTGCATCGCTGTACTGGAATATGGTACCAGGAGTGACTCATCATTCGCCGTTGGGATATTCGGGAATTGGTTTTTAGATCGGCATCTGCATTGCTGCACTGGAATAATGTCAGGAGCAACTCATCATTTGCCTTTCCGTGTTGGGAAGCGATGGCTTAGGAGACAGGTTTAGGTCCCTATCACCTAAGACTTTTCAATTTTATGAGTCGTAAGGGTCCCATAAAAGCATTTTTCCCTACGAGTCGAAAGGATCTCGTAGGTGCATTTTCTCCTTAGGAGTCATGAGGACTCCTAAGTGTGTTTTTCCTTTGTGAGTCGTAAGGATCCCACGAAGGTATTTTCTTACGAGTCGAGAGGATCCCGTAAGTTTGTTCTCCTCATGTATTGTGAGGACACATGAGTGGGTCTTCCCAAATGGAGCATAAGTCCAAGGTCGGAGACCGGCCGCTGGACGGGTGGTTGCAGTGGGGCATGGGTATGATGAGAATTATTTGAGCCCATAGATTGTATACGGTAGCCAGTTTAGGGACCAACCGTAAGGCTAGGGGAATTTTGGAAAATTGGATTTTGGTTGGCGTCTGCATCGCTGCACTGGAATATGGTACCAGGAGCGACTCATCATTCGCCGTTTTTTTGTTTTTTGTTTTCGTATTTATTTTTTTTTGTTTTATCGCGATTGCTCTATCATTTTAGCTTTTCTTATCGCGAAGGTCGTGATTGCCCTATCATTTCGGCTATTTATTCGCGGTTGCCCTATCATTTCGGCTTTAATTTTCATATTTTTTATTTACACTTTTTTTTACAATTCCCAGTTTAACGACTTAGAGGTCGACTGTTCCCAGTTTAATGACGTGGTGGTCGACTGTTTTCAGAGAAAGGTAGATGTCTGAGAGAATCAGTTTCACGAAGGACTTCGGTCTCCGTTTGTATGAAATTGGCGGTCGCAGCTTGACTGTTTGTTAACATGCCTTTAGACGGTTCTATCTCTCCTACCTTGTATTGCTTTTCGACCCAATCTTTGAAGACGAAGCAGTCCTCAATGGCATGACCTATCACTCTGCGGTAAAGGCAGTATTTGGGGTCGTCGGTCATATTCGCTTCTTGCAGTCTCTTCGATTCTGGCAATTGTAGACCGTTTCTCAGGGCGTTCTTGAATATCTTGTAGACTTTGTCCCTTCTGAAGGAATAGACCTTATCCAGCTTCTCTTTCAGTGGAGATTCTCCTCTCTCTCCGAACACTGGCTTCCGAGGCCGGTTGGCATTAGGCCCGCTCATCCCTTGCTTATTTCGGTTAGCCGAAGTGTTGAAAGATTCAGTATCGTCGGAACTTCCGCCTTTACGATTATCGTCCTTTAGGTTTCTCCAGAACCTATTGTTATTTTGAGAATCTAAGGAGGACTCCTGCTTTGAGCGCTCCAGCATCTGAACTTTCCTGGTCAGCTCTTAGAATGTTTTGAGACCCACGGTGCATAGAAACGGGGCCATCCAATTATTGAGATTTTCGACGAGGAGACTGACAGATTGGTCATGCTCTATCGGCGATTCACATTTGACGGAGAGATTGCGCCATCGGGTTATAAAATCCGTGCCGCTTTCGTTGTTTTTTGGCTTGGTCCTTACGAGGTCCGCAATGATGATCTTATCGCTGACACTCATGAACCTTTGTCGGAACAGAGATTCTATTTGGATGAAAGTAGTAACGGAGCCGTCCGGTATGCTCACGTACCAATCGAAAGCGACATCGGTTAAGCTATTAACGAATTGGTGGAGGAGAAGCGCATCATTGCCCCCAGTATTCCCGCATGAGGCTTTAAAATGGGCGACGTGCTGATTCGCATTTCCCATCCCATCGAATCTTCTGAATTTAGGGATGACATAGCGGCTAGGAAACTCTACCAGATCATACTGAGCAGGATATAGTCTCCCGCTACTGCTAGCATCTTTTTGCGCTTCGGCTTCGGCTACTAATGTTTTGACTTTGTTGGCAACCAAATCCATAATTTGATCTTGAGTTAGCGGGCTACTGTCATCGGTAGCCAAGACATTTCCCGAGATAGGATGCGACTGACTTTCATACGGTCCACCCACCTTTGGATTTGAGGGAATAAGCGTCGGCTACCTTGGGACACCGTTTCCCAGTTCATGAGCAGAGCCCTGCGCTTGATTGGGCGGCTGAAAGGCAAGTCGGGCCGTGAGCTGCATCACGACATTCGTCAAGTCGTCAATTTTGGAGTAAAGTTTGGTCATCTCCTTGTCTTTACTTCTGAGCTGTTTTCGGAGCTCTTGTAGAAGTTGCTTCTCTGCGTTCTTGGGATGGAAGATTGGCTCATCTTCGCTTTCTGAGCTCGACTCCTCATGAACCGAGAGATCTCTCTGCTCATCATTCCCACTGGAAGGGTTTTCATTACCTCCCAGAGGATGCTGGTCTTGGGAAGTGGCAGCCACATTCATACCAGATTGGATCTGAGATGTGGTGGCCCCGTCCTTGCTCTTGCTGTGCGTGCCCACCATGTAGACAGTGTGGACCACATATCCAGCCGTCTCTTTATCTTTGGCGCGGCAACCCTGTTCTTGGATCCTCATGAAGTTCAACCTAGCATGAGCCCTAGCCCTTTTGTTGGCTCTATATCTGAGCTTTTTCTGTTTTAGCTTCTCAATTTTGAGGGCTTGGCGGGCATCTGTCATCCAGGAAGCCATCGTGAGTTGATTAACGGGGAGCTCAGAGAAGAAACTCAGTTGAGCAGTTGCCAAGGGCACCGCCGGAGCTTGCTCGAGACGCTTTGTTGCTTTGTTGGTGTTGATAGCCTTGCCCCCAGCTGGGGCCAAGGAAAGTCGTTCAAACACCGACTTGCGTTTGGGTTGTAGTGCCCTCGAGATCATCACATTTGGCCTCCTGCCTTTCGAGACCGGTCTGTCTGTTACTGGAGCTTGAGAAGCTGGGATGGCGTTAGCTGACACGAACAAAATAGAGCCAAATGGTAGCGGCGGCTCCTCCTATTGTCGCCCGAGACTGGCCGGGAGGACTGTCCTGATGTCCATCTTCATCGTGTAGGAGATGGGAGCTGAGTTCATCTTTGGAGACATTGTTGAAAAGTGATTGCTTGAAAACCTGCATGAAAGAGCATTATTTTAGTACAAATATAGATATGTATATTAATTGAGTTCGCATGAACGTTTAACCCGAAATATGGGAGGAGAGATGGGTCCCACCGGGCGTGCCAGAATCTGTAGGGTGTTTTTCGTTACCCTATTGAGATGGGAATACGCACGCGCTTGTCAGGCGCATTACAGATTCCCCCTGCCTAGGGTAGGCTGGGGGTTATTGATTGTGGGGATCCGAATCTCCGGCAGCCGCGGACTAAGCTGCCGTTAATTACCCCTCGCCTTTGGTGCGAGAGAACCTCCGATTGACGGGTTAAACAGGTCATGCGAACTCAATGTGCAGTGTTGTGTTTTGAAGGGGTTTTTGGATATATCGGGGGCCCCGCAGAGTTTTTGCAGGGGTCCCGCTACCCGGGTAGCGGGCTGGGGGTCAAGGGGGCTAGCAGCCCCCTTACGGGGTGCGGGGCAGCACCTCGTTAGAAATTTTTTCTAACAGGGACAGTGTCGTGGAGTGCGTGTGTATCTATATATATATATATACATATATATATATATATACATATATATATATATATATACATATACATATATATATATAAGGGGGGAAAGTGTCCAAAGGACGTTTAGGGGCCAGCGCCTCACATGCGTGGCACGCAGGCGCCTCACGTGCTTGGCACGTGGGCGCTGGGCGCTCTGGGCGCTGGGTGCTCTAGGTGCTGTGCGCCCCACACGCTTGGCACGGCTGGGCGCTGTGCGCCCCACGTGCTTGGCACGTGGGCGCTGGGCGCCCCACGCGCTTTGCACGTGGGCGCTGGGCGCCCCACGCGCTTGGCACGTGGGCGCTGGGCGCCCCACGCGCTTGGCACGTGGGCGCTCTGGGCGCTGGGTGCCCCACGCGCTTAGCACGTGGGCGCTAGCGCTCTGGGTGCTGGGCGCTAGCGCCCCACGTACTTGGTACACGGGCGCTAGGCGTCAACAGAAAAGGGGACTTTGTCCCTGCACTGGGAGCTGTGCTCCCGATTTGACCCCTGGAGTTAAACTCCTAAAAAGAGATTAATTTATAGAGTTGAATTCCAACAGATCTTGGATAGAGCTAAACTCCTAAAAAAGATTTAGAAATGATCAAAGGGGGCTGTTTTGTTTCCCCCCTTTGGCCCGGGATCTTCCCAAGATGGGATTTCTGGAGATGGGTCTCCTTCTTCTTTCTGTCGGTTGGCCGGATCTTGGAGAAAAAGGGTGAGATTTAAAAAATTTCCCCTTTTTGAGATCTAATGGAAGATCTGAGCTCCCCTTTGTGGGTTTTTTGGTAAAAAACTATTTAGTTTTGGAAAAGAAAGAGTAAAACTATTGATTTAATTCCAAAAGAGGAAGAAGGTTTAGAACCTTTAGCAAAGAGGAGAAGGAGGTACAAACCCTTGAGTTTTAGAAAATGAAAAGTTGTATATTTTATTCATCATCATATTGCCTTATATAGGCTTACACATTTACGCATAGCCTCTTGGGCTTTACAAAATGGCATTTTGCCCATCTCATGTCTCATGTGCTATTTCTTTTTGCACATAAGCCATGAGCTTACAAAAATTTGGCTTTATACTCATTTTGCTTACATCCATGCATAAAAAATTACATAAAAAATATTTATTACGTGGTTTTTATTTCGGCATGGGGGAGGCCGGCCGCGGGCTCGACTTGGCCATGGGCCCACTTAATCTGGCTTGGGCCCGCTTACTTGGGGTTGACCTTGACTTTGACCCGGTCAACTGGGGTGCAAAGTTTTACCCCTACAGACACCTCATTATTAGATTTATCTATTTATGTAAATAGATTAATGGGGTGGAAATTGGAAATATTTTAGGCATGGATGAAAGCATGGCTAAGTCATTTGTGTATTCATTTGACTTTACTATTCAAGCATGGTTGCTTATTTTCTACGTAAAATAATCCATGCTTGATGATTGCAAAGACTTAACCATTCTCTTTTCCTACACTACCAAGCTCATTTTCACTTGCTCATTCTCTTTCCAATTTTTCTCTCCTCCTTCTTCCTCAAACCCTAACCCTCACATGAGTTGTGAATCTTAGGGTTCTTGAGATAAAATACTCCATTCATTTTTCTCTACATCTTCTAAGTTGTCTAATCTAGCAAACTAGACATCTTAGTTACCCCACACTTGAGGTTGAAGCTTGAACCATAGACTCTCGGGTGGATCATCTTCGATAAAGAGGAGGCCGATGATCGAGTTCCATTCAAGCTTTCTAGGAGCCAAGAAGAGGAGAAAAAGAAGACCCGAAGGACTAGAATACAAAGGTATAAATCACTTTATAGTAGATTAGAACCTTTGTTTGTTTTTCTTGCTAGGGCTTATGGTCGACTTTGGAAGTTTAGTCGATGTTGCTGGTTTTATAAAAAAATTGTAAATTCCGCCTTTCTACAAACCCTTTGGAGTGTGCGACATCGACTTACATGGTACCGGAGCCACTCCATAAGCCTTAGATAGCTTGTAGAGATGTTTAAAATCCGTCGTTTTTGTCACACACGAATTGCCGATAAAAACAGTCCCGAAAATGTTGTTTCAAGATGTTTGCACACCTTGCAGGCTCACGGTTTGAACCGAGAAGGCACGGGGTGGAGCATGGGCACCCCAAGATACCTTGGGGGTCCCAAGGCCGGGCCCACCCCCCAAGACCACCACGGGGTGGCCTTGGGGGTTGTGACCCGAGAGCACCCCGAAAAGGTGCTCTCGAGTATGCCTCCCCTTGGGGGCCACCTCATGGTGGCCCCCGGGGGTGGGTACCCCCCCCGAGGACCCCGGATCGACAGTTAATTTTTCCCCCTCGCCTCCACGAAGGTTCGGACGGATTTCAAGTTCGTTTCGGCTCCCGGATTGGCTTAAAACGAAATTTTTGGTGACTTTAGTGGACAGTTTTTCAAGTCTTGGAAAATTAGTTTCATTCGCTAATTGTGCCCAGATTTTATAACATCGTGGATTTCTTTACTTGCTTTATGATGTGTATATGTGTTCTTAAACGTCTTCTAATCGCTATACATCGATTAGAAGGGTTTGCACATATCTTGTGATATTTCGATGCGAATCATTTCATGGATCGTCGTGTGAATGGCTTGGTGTGAATCTAGATGTGAGATGTGAGTGAATGTTTTTGTAATTCATGTAATAATTCTTGTATATTCTTTTATTGGGGCGCATCCGGGTTGAGGATGTAGTCACCGACTGTATATTACTTTTCTTTTCCGCATCTAGGATTGACCCTCGGAAGAGTACACAAGTTACCGGGTTCTAGAATTCAGTGGGTGGCCATCTCGAGAAGTCGATACCCGGATCATCCAATTATAGTTGGCGGGTATCTTGCCGCACTCGTAGGGGTCTAGGATGATTCACACTCGGCTATTCACACGGCCGTAGAGGACTGTATATCATAGGCGGCTCGTTGAAATGCAAATGTTCCTAGTTGATCCATTTTTCCATTCTCTGTGATGATTATATCTTCCTGTGTTGCTTATCATGCCTATGATGGATATATATATATATATGTATGTATGTATGTATGTATGTATAAAAAATTTTGTATATGTTTTGCATCCGCGCTAGTCCATACCCCGCTCTGCCGCTAGTTAAGTAATCTAACGGTGCATGACGGGGCCCCGTGGCGAATGCGGGTGGCATATACGTACATTCTATTTTCGTTTTTTTATGGTGTGATAAGGTTAATTGATGGGACCGCATTAATCTCACTTAATGCAAACTAATAAACTTAAAATCTGGCGTCGTTGGAACAATTGCAAAACCACTCGGTTTTCTTCAAAAACAATTTTTAAAAGCGGAGCTTAAACCACTCCTTTTCAAAAGCTATTCGCTTCCTTCGACTATATAAAGTTCATTACGTTAACGTTTTTCGCTAAAACCAGTAGTAGTCCTCCGTCATTTCAGACATGTATCTATTAGTATTCATGCTATGTTTTGACTTTCGCCAAGGCATAGTGTTTGGTAGCTAGTGGGTACTTATCTGTAGCATAGATAGCTGCATTAATCTAGGACATGCGTATAGCTGTTTTGACCTTCGTCAAAGGCTTGTACGAATAGGTCTAGATTAATCTGGACAATGACGGGTTGAACTTGACTTGCAACTTATGATGTTTTGACCTTCGTCAAGGTTATAAGCGCTCGGGGCAAAAATCACATCGGGAGTTTCAAACATAAGGGAAACTTGCTGGTGTTGCATACCTTCTAGAGTGTGGTGTTTTTGGTAAGCTTCCTTCAAAATCATCACACAATTATAGTTGGGTCCTGATCCTACTGTGAGTATCCGCTACTTTTCGGGAGAATTTTTTCACTTAACAATCAATGCTATAAACCAAGTAGGTGCCTAGAACGGTGTTAGCGGGGCTACGCCTCCAGGAAAAAGAGGTTATGTAATTAAGGAATTTCGCGAAAGCGTTGGAAAACCTCCTTCGAAGTACCGACACTAGCCTGGCTGAAAGGTTAAGCAAGTATTGTAACGTGCGATTAATCCTGACTAATTCTTCTTTTAGGGTTTGAAGAAGAATTCAAGAAAATAGTGGGAGCCATCCTGTTTAGATAAACTAATAACCAATCTAGACTTGCAAGAGCATATGCTGAGAGTCACGAGAAGATGGACCTTGCTTCCATCTTCCTCCATCCCAAAGAATTATATGTAGGGCAATCTTGTATCGCAAGATATGATACCTCGAAGAAATTATTTCAAGCAAGATTGGCTGTCGGATCATCTGTTGGGGACCACGTCCTAAAAGATGATTTCTCTCATTAAAGAGCTCACGAACCTCGGAACTACGTTGGAAAATGAGTTGTACATCGACTTGATCCTACAGTCCCTTCCCTCCACGTATGCCCAGTTCATATTAAATTTCAATATGAATAGTATGGAAGTTTCACTTCCTGAGCTCCTCAACATGTTGAGGATGGCAGAGGGCATCTTGAACAAAACCAAGGAAACACCCGCTCTATTTATTGGGGATTTTCTTCTGCTAAATCCAAGGCTAAGGCCAAGGGGAAGAAGAAGAAGGCCCCCACAAAACCGAGGGGAGGTATGCAGAAGGTGCAGGGAAAGGGAAAGGAAAAGATAGAGGGCAGCCACAAAGAAAGAATGCTTTTATTATCGAAAAAAGGGACATTTGAAGAACGACTGCAGGGCCCTAAAGGCCAAAAATCTGGACACGAAACAAGTTGTGGATTCGGCTTCAGATGTGTTCGTGATTGAAAACCGCTTCTCTATAAACTCTACTTCCTGGATATTGGATATCGGATCTGGATCACACATCTGTAATTCTTTGCAGGCAGTGAGAAGTCGTAGAGTTTTGAAGAAAGGTGATATGACCCTCAGGATTGGCAACGGAGCCAGTGTGGACGCTGTTGCAGTAGGAGAATATCACCTAGGATTGGCGAGTGGACATATTTTGTTATTGCGTAACTGCTTTTGTGTACCCAGTATGGTGTGTAATATTATATCAGTATCTTTATTATTAAATGAAGGGTATAATTTTGCACTTGTAAGCAATGTTATCAACATTCACCTAAATCTTGAAATGATTTGGTCGGGTACACTTAGTAACGGAATATACATTTTTAATCAACATCAAGTTTTCAGCGCCCAAAACACAGTTAAAAGAAAGACTTCGGAATCAAACCAAGCTTTCTTATGGTATTGTAGACTCAGTCATATCAATGAAACACGACTGACTAAGTTACATAAAGAAGGATACTTAGATCCGTTTGTGTATCAATCATATGTAACGTGTCAATCATGTATCAGAGGAAAGATGACAAAAACTCCGTTCACTGGACACAGAGAAAGAGCCACTGAGCTCCTGGGACTCATACACAACGACGTGTGTGGGTCAATGTCTACACATACAAGAAGTGGCTATTCCTACTTCATTACTTTCACAGATGATTTCTCAAAGTATGGACATGATTCTTAATGAAACATAAATCCGATGCCTTTGAGAAATTCCAAAAGTATAAGAATGAAGCGAAAAAGCAAATCGGCAAAAGTATCAAGATGCTTTGATCCGATCGGGGCGATGAATACTTAAGCGTCGAGTTCCTGGAATATCTAAAAGAGAATGGAATTCTCTCTTAGCTTACTCCTCCATATACACCACAACACAACGGTGTATCAAAAAGATGGAATCACACCTTACTAGATATGGTGCGTTCCATGATGAGTAATGCTGAGTTGCTGCCCTCCTTCTGGAGTTATGCACTAAAAACTGCTGCATACCTATTGAACAAGGTTCCAACTAAGTTTGTTCCTACCACTCCATATGAAATATGGAGTGGGAAGAAACCTTGTCTTAAGTATCTGAAGATATGGAGCTGTTCTTCCTTTGTCAAAATGGCCATCCGGACAAACTCGAGGCACGTGCAGTATTGTGTAAGTTTGTGGGCTACCCTAGGAATTCTATGGGGTATTATTTCTATCATGCTGAGGAACAAAAGGTCTTTGTTTCTTATCATGCCCGCTTCATGGAAACTCAATTTCTCGAAAAAGAGACAAGTGGGAGAGCAATAGAGCTGTAAGAAATTCCAGAACCACAAACTATTACTGAAAACTTAGTAGAATCTGAGATTTCAATGGAACGGGGTGTACCCACGCCACTCCGCAGATCTACTAGGCAGTCTCATCCGCCGAGATACGACGGTTTTCTCATAGACGGAGATCGAGAGGATTGCATCATCGACGATGATGAGCCGACTAGTTTTTAGCAAGCCATCACGAGTAAAAACTCGATGAAGTGGCTGGATGCTATGCGATCCGAGATGGAATCCATGTACATAAACCAAGTTTGGACTTTGGATTTTGCTCCTACTGGGGTAAAACCCATAGTATGCAAATGGATCTTCAAAAAGGAGATTGGTGTAGATGGTCAGGTAGAAACCTACAAAGCTAGACTTGTTGCTAAACGTTTTCGTCAAAGACCAGGATTGGACTATGACGAAACTTTTTCACCAGTGGCTATACTTAAATCCATTCGGATCCTAATTGGACTATGACGAAACTTTTTCACCAGTGGCTATACTTAAATCCATTCGGATCCTACTTGCCATTGCTGCCTTCCATGATTATGACATCTGGCAGATGGATGTTAAAACTGTTTTTCTAAATTGAAGTTAAGAAGAGTGTGTTTTCATGGATCAACCAGAGGGTTTTGTAGACAGTGGGAGCAGCGGAAAGGTATGCAAGTTGCTTAAATCCATTTATGGATTAAAACAGGCATCGCGAAGTTGGAACATCTGATTTGATGAGACGGTCAGAGAATTTGACTTTATCAAAAATGTAGATGAACCTTATATTTATAAAAAGATTGTAGGGAGAACAGTGGTATTCCTCATTTTATATGTTGATGACATTCTCCTGATATCTATGCTACAATCGGCCAAGCTGTTCTTGTCACAGAAGTTCTCTATGAAAGACCTGGGTGATGCCTCATACATTCTAGGGATTAAGATCTATCGTGATAGATCTAAAAGAATGTTGGGACTTTCACAGTCGAGGTACATTAACACCGTACTAAAGAGATTTAGTATGGAAGATTCTAAGCGCAGCAATTTGCCCACTTGTCACGGAATCACCCTCTCCAAAGAAATGTCTTCCAAGACTGATGAGGAGAGGGATCGCATGAGTATCGTACCCTACGCTTCGGCGGTAGGGTCGATAATGTTTGCGATATTATGTACTAGACCAGATGTAGTTTATGCACTTAGCGTGGTAAGCAGGTATCAGTCCAACCCAGGTGAGAAATATTGGATAGCAGTAAAGAATATTCTTAAGTACCTAAGAAAGACTAAGGATATGTTCCTGGTCTACGATAATAGGGACCTCCAGATCGAGGCTTTTACCGACTCTGGCTTCCAAAATGATAAGGACGGCTCTAAATCTATCTCGGGTTATGTGTTTACCCTCAACAAAAGGACGGTCTATTGGAAGAGTTCCAAACAAGATACCGTACCAGACTCGACGATGGAGGCTGATTACATCGCTGCTAGCGATGCCGCAAAAGTGGTTGTCTGGATGAGGAAGTTCATTTCTGAACTTCAGGTGGTTCCATCCATTGCTAATCCAATACCTTTGTATTACGAAAACAATGGAGCCTTTGGAAAATGAACCACGATCCCATCAGAAATCCAGACATATCTTGAGGCGGTATCACCTGATCAGGAAGATCGTGGATCGCCAGGAGATCGAGGTGCGGAGAGTAGATACAAAGGACAACACGGCAGATCCATTCACCAAGGCCATCCCTCAAGTCCAGTTCGAGAGACTGTTCGAGATGTTGGGCATGCGATACGTGTTCATCTAAGAAAACTACATTTTAATATCTCTCATTCATTATCTATTTTGTGATATATCGGTACTATTAATTAGTGTCTGCTCAGTAATTACATATTACAGGTATTCATGAAACAACACTGAAAACACACTCAATATCACGGATATAGAGTTTGGGAGCCGACACTGCAATCAGAACAGAGAACCGACCGATATCCTAAGAGCTCTTTGCAATAAACATGTGTATACAATTTTGGTCCAACACAACACAAGTGTGCACATAGCTCTTTTATGACTTGGACCATGGTGGGGCTGCCTTGGCACACACAAATGATGAATTGTGCAACTAGTGGGCACATGTGGGTGTGATGGGTAATAAATGCAAAAAGTTGTGATGTGAGTTAAATGTTTGATTTCCCTCCAAAACTACTGGGTACAATACAAGCTTCTACAAAGAAAACAAATAGCACCAGGATGATATTGGAGTTGACAAGAGACCACCACATCAATACGAGCCTCATTGCTCGGATGTGACCCGGCGATATGCCCATATGATCCGAGCTCGCCGGCCCCCCTAGCTCCAAACTTCCCCATTTTTCTTCTGTACATTTCTTTAGGTCACATCATCTTATTTCTATTGTTTATTTATTCTGATGTTAAGCCTATAAATACCAGAATAGAGTTGAGCAAAGGGACCATGTAATATATACCCATTTTCCATTTTAGTTTATTTTTGGTTTAGGCTTAAGAGTGAGTGGGCTTTAACTTGGTCTCTTCTTCTTCCCTGTTGAAGTTTTCTCTTGAGAGCTTCATTATGGAGGTTGAACAAGTTACCAATATCTTGTACCTCAACTTCAAGTGTTGATATATTGCTTTGTTATTTGCTTTCTTTTCTTTTTTAGCTTTGCTTTTCTTTTCATTATCATGCTTAACTAATATCTTTGGTTGTGGTAATGATGAGGAAATGAGATGAAAGGCTTTGCCTCCTCCTCCTCTTGTTAATGTTTAATGTGCTTTTATATATGATTCTAACTTAAAAATGGTTTATGTATTGATGAGGTATGGTATTTTGAAACATGGTTACTTTGTAACCTCCTCATATACCATATTCACTCCCTTTCCCCATTTCAATGTTTAATTTAAAATCAATTTAGTGTTAAGGTTGCTAGGTTTAGATATGGTATTTTGTGATTAAGTGACTTGACAAATCTCTTGGTTTCATATACTATATATTATCACAGACACTTAGCAAACTCAACACTAAAATCATTTGCTAACTTGTATCTTTGATGTTGATATATGCTTGGTAACCCTCGTGTTTAGTGTTGATACCTCAAGTTTGGACATACAAACGGTAAGTGAACAAAACGGACTCGTTTCGTGTTTTACGGCGAATATCGGAATTTGATGATTTGTGTTTCGCAACCGCCTGAACAAGTCATGCTTCATGCCGGGATCGACGTAAGGACGGACAACTCATGACTAAGAGAGCGTCGAAGAAATCGTCGCGATTCGGCCTTCCGAGCCAAAGCCACAACCACTTCTTTCTTAACTTTTTTTCTTGTTTTCGTATTCTATTCTTTTTTGTGACAAACCAACCAATTCATTATTTGTTGAATCTTAAACAACAAGATCTAATACACAATTCCCTGCGGATCGACCCGTACCTGCCGGCTCGCTACAACGCGCCGTGCACTTACGGTTTATAAATTTTAAAACGAGAACGATCTCGCGTGCGCATCCCATTTCCTTAAAATCATATCCGTTTCCAAAACATACGCGTTTGCACGCGCGGGTGAATTTCCAACAGTACGCCAGCAACTGGCTCTAGTGCAGATAGTGGGTACTTATTGCGCCAATTACAAGCCTTAGCGCAAGTGGGAGATTGTTGGATATGTATGCCCTAGAGGCCTTCATTGTATAGGATGCTAGGGATATGTATATACAGGACAATCTTGCTCGATATGATAGTATGCTATTTGGTTTGTCTTTATCTTAACATGTGATGTGTTTTACTTAGTATTTCATATCTTGTATACATGTTGATAAAACCCGTATGATCTTTTGCCTGATTACCAGCGTTGTGATGGCAATCATACTTGTGAAAGCTGGGTAGTCGATAGGAAAATCCTTAAAATGTCCCTAGTCGTAGGAGTATTGAGACTGGGTATCGATACTCCAGAGTAGACTAGTGTATACATATCTAGACCCTGACGAGGGGCTATGGATTGGTCCCGCAGCCATTGGTGAGGTGCACCTAAGATTGTATACAGGTGCTCACTGGGTATGAGTACACCGGATGGAATCGCTGAGGATTGGCTAGATGGTATTATTCCTAGCGTCATATAGCAGTTCTCTGGTGACATGAGTGCAGATAGTCTGTCGACCTGAGGTCGTTATTTGTCTCTTGTGAGTTCCTACCGTGCTTTGATTACTACCCTACCACGGCTCTACTAAGTCGTGCAAACAGGTTTTAGTTGGGTACGGTCCCGAGCCACATGGAGGCAGTGACCGACTATTGGGGATTCGTCTCTCCTAGTATAGGGAGTTGATATCGCACAGTGATAGGTTGGTCAACACCACAATTCCCTGGCCATGGCGGATTGAGAATTACTGGTGGTTAGACCAGTAGATTCTCAGATGGTCTTGAGCCACACCGACATGACCTGTATGGTTATTAAGGGTCTGACGTTTTCCACCCCCCTAGACCTTGCATGCGATACTCTCAGACAAACAGACCGGACTACACGGAGATTGTCACGGACAGGCTCGGTAGGGGTTCAGATGAGTTCGCTAGTCAGCCTTCTTTTCGACATGTACTTGGGTAGCCGTTACATATAGCTAGTGCCACTGACAGACTTGTGGTTAAATCTACTGCCAGCATACTGTCGAGTCTTTAGAGTCCGACACAGAGGGTTTTCCTAGTTCAGGCGAAACGATGTAGAAGTCGTATGATTTTACGGCAGGGTTCCGATTATATACGTGTACTGGCTACACGAATATTGTTCGGACGGATAATACTAGTGGGCTTTGGTTTAAACCGGATCCTAGTATTATATTATTGGATTATTCTTATCTCATTGTATTTGTATTTTTCGGAATACGAATACGGATATGTATATACGGTGAGGGCATTCTTGTAATTTCACAAGACATGCTTCTAGAGGAGATACCTCATTATTAGATTTATCTATTTATGCAAATAAATTAATGAGGTAGAAATTGGAGATATTTGAGGCATGGATGAAAGCATGGCTAAGTCATTTGTTTATTCATTTGACTTTACTATTCAAGCCTGGTTGTTTATTTTCTAAGTAAAATAATCCATGCTTGATGATTGCAAAGACTTAGCCATTCTCTTTTCCTATACAACCAAGCTCATTTGCACTTGCTCATTCTCTCTCCAATTTTCCTCTCCTCCTTCTTTATCAAACCCTAACCCTCACATGAGTTGTGAATCATAGGGTTCTTGAGATAAAATACTCCATTCATTTTTCTCTACAACTTCTAAGTTGTTTAGTCTAGCAAACTAGACATCTTAGTTACCTCACACTTGAGGTTGAAGCTTGAACCATAGGATCTCGGGTGGATCATCTTTGACAAAGAGAAGACCGACGATCGAGTTTTATTCAAACTTTCTAGGAGCCAAGAAGAGGAGAAGAAGAAGACCCGAAGGACCATAACACAAAGGTATAAATCACTTCATAGTAGATTAGAACCTTTGTTTGTTTTTCTTGCTAGGGCTTATGGTCGATCTTGGAAGTTTAGTCGATGTTGCTTGTTTTAAAATTGTTTTTTGTAAATTCCGCCTCTCTACAAACCTTATGGAGTATGCGGTATCGAGTTACACCCATTTCCCTGGGTTTTATTTTCCAAGTCAGGTATGAATATAATATCTACCTAATGCCAACACAGGATCAAGCATGTACAGGTTATGTCTATCTAGACAACAGGTCACGTCCATCAGAATAACAAGTTAGGATTGTTGGCATCAGTAGGTATTACAGACAAATAGCTACAAGCAAGATAGCAATATCAGTAACAAGGTGACGGGTTATAAGCATGTCAAAGATAGTATATGAAATTAGATAAAATGTTTATTTATAATAATATCGTGGAAACAGGTTATGATAAAATACGATTGTAACCTTTATTTAGGTGCGATAAATAATGTAACGAATAATAACCACATTAATCCCTACTCTTCGATTTATCAATTGACTAAACTAGAATAGTTTGTTATAATCACTAGTTATAGATATAATTTGCATAAACATTATAAACTGCAATTATAAAACTTGTTATTGTTAACTAATTAATGATATACGGATTATATATATAAACGGAATAATAATAATAAATAATATTACGACAATTTATATATAGATATAATTTTACATAGACTATAGCATGTAGCAAGTTATAAACTTGCCTCGGTCGATCGATCACGGAAACGCAAAACACAGCACGATGCAAGATGAATATTTGATCTCGGTTAGAAGTTTTTGCTTGGTTTTAAGGTGCTTGGCTCGACTAGGGGTGATGTCTTGGTTTAGATTTTGATGACGGTGATTGTCTCGGTAGCAAGAGAAGCAAGACAATCGGCGATGATAACAGCGACGCTTTTGGCGAAGACTGGAGTTTTTGCAATTTTCGTAGAGGCGAGACGAAGAAGATGAAGTTGTCAGCAAAGCTTGAAGGTGAGGTTGGGTTCTCGATGTTAAGACGAGAAGATGGAGATGGTGGCCGCAGTGATGGTGCTTGGGTCGAGATCAGTGATTGGGGAAGGCACAGTGAAGGGGGCGATGGGTTAGCGCCAGTGAGGCAGCTGCTGCCTATGATGGGTGATGGTTCAAAGGTGGCATTCTCCGATCGGTAGCTGCTCGGGGAAGACAAAGGTGATGGCGTTCTAGGATACTGGGGAGGTTAGGTCGATGGAGTTGAGGAGAAGGAGAGGGAGCAGTCGGCGGTGAGGATCTCGGGAGGAAGATGAGGGAACTATGGGTTCTGGGGTGCAGTTGAGGGAGGTGGCAATGGCGGTCGAGGAGATCTCGGGTGCAATAAAGTCGAGAAACAAGGATGATGATGAGGTGGTGGAGTTGAGGGAAATGGTGGCGGTGTTGGAGTCGAGGTCGAGGGCTGGAGTTTGGAGGAGGCGTGGTTATGGATCTTAGGGTTTGGGTTTTTAGCTTTGAGGAGAGAGATGGAGACGTAGGGTTTCTTGGGGTCGCGGCTAGGTTAGTTTTGAGGAAGAGGGAGGAGAGATGGAAACGGGAGAGAGAGATAATTAAGATTTAGGTTTTTTTATTAGTAGAAGAGAGATATACTATATTAGGTTTATATATTAAGATTTTATTAGAAAAAAATCACAAAACCCCCCATTCCATGTTGTTACAGATCTGAAAGGATTTTAGGGAATTTTTAATATCTATTATATCTTCAAAAGCTATCGTACACATACACACATATACACTTGTTACATAATAAAATATAGTGTATGAATATTAAAAAAAGATATTACTAGATTAACAAAACAAATATTAAGTACTAACGAAGTATTGTAGTAACTAATATCATTGATATGCTAATTAGAAATTATCCTTAAAGATATAGATAAAATGTTTAGTTTAGATGGAAGCGAGTTGGGCACTGACATGATAAACATGCATAACCATCCAAACACCAGATATATCCAATAACACCGACAATTTATCTTGCCTAACATATTTATATATATAACTAAATAACGTATGATCGTGCTAGGGTGTTACAGTAACTCAAAAGGATATTACATTTTTCCATGGTTATGGGGGTTAACGGAACAAAATCATTATTGATTTATACATCTTGCATCCGTGATTCCAGGGGGTAATGGGATATATCTTGCGTCCGTGGTCCCGGGGGAGGGGAGTAACGGGATATATACTTTTGAATTATATGAAGGAGTACATTAATTGGTTTCAAATACCTGTAAAATAGATAACTTAGAAACATGGACCTTAGGATACACGTGACATGTTTGACTATCTATAGCTTGCTTGTTATATTACCTGTGACTCTATAGATTGGGTTACTAACATTAAACCTCTTATTGCTTTTTTGTTTATACTCATGATACCCCACTCTTGCACGTGACATCCTATATAGCATACTGTTCAGATTGTTATTATGATATTTATGACGCACTGACATCTGGGTTTTGCATGGTCCGGTTCCTTTGACCTTATCACAGGAGGATCATGAATACTTTGACAAGCAAGCCGAGCGGTGAAAAACTTTCCGCTTATTTTAGTTTAGTGACGCTTTAGATTTATTTTCTAGTTATGGATTTTTTGTTGTAATCCCATAAGGGACGGAGCTAGGATATTATTTTCTTGTTGGATCTTTATTTGTTTACGTTACCTTTTTGTTATTATTTATTATGGCAGTTTGGATATGAGATAGATAAATGTTTATTTACTGTTCTTGATAACTGTTTGACAGTCGTAATATAACTATAGAAGGATATTTTCTCGGCATAGGTAGTATGGTTGGTTTTTTTACGTTCCGTAATTACGTATTTTAGGAAGCGGGGCATGACAATTACATTGTATTATTTGTATCGTTGAATCATATCTTATATTTATACCCCTTAGGATTCTATTGTATATTGTTACTCCTTGTTATTGCTGTAATAAAAGTTGGTTAATGAATAAAGATATTTTTCTTTACTTGCTTTAGTGTATTCCTATATTACTAAATGCTTAGCGAAACTGTATCTGAGAGAGTTTACTTCTTGGTATAGTTACGTTACGGGCCTCGTCATGTTTCCGATCCAGTATTTTAAGAAGCGGGACATGACAGAGTTGTTGGAAGATTTATAAGAGATCTTTCAGGAGCTTAATTAGGAAAGTTTGTTTGAAGAATTATTTGAAGATTTGTTAGAGATTATTTTGGAGATTTGATGAGATCTTATTTGGAGTAGGAGTTCTATTATTTTGTCCTATAAGTAGAGAATGGTCTCATAAAAAAAAGTGGCCAAATATGAAAAACAGAAAGAGGAGACGAAGGAAAAAGGGGAGAGATTCACCGGAAGAGCAGTCTTTGTATTTGTATGAAGAGACGGACGCAAAAGCGAAGGGTGGTCATCTATAAATGAAGGTGGAGAGATTTACCAAGAGCGGTCTTTGTGTTTGTATGAGCGTTGAGATATGAGCGAGATGAGAGAGAATATAAAATGTACCGTTATTCTTGATCATTAATAAAGAGATTCTGTCACGCCCCGCTTCCTAGTATACAGATAAGAGGACGTGGCAGGGTCGCGGCGTATTTACTCATAAGTAAACGTGTTAAGCGTAAATAAGCAATATAAAAGTAAAGCACAAGAATGATAAGTGATATAATGAAACAACAACTTTTTATTTATATTCATTCTTTACATATACTGGAAAGTAAAATACAATAATGGAGAGCGATGTCTAAACAATGGCATATGAACTGAAAGTAAGATAAGTACAAGTATGAACTAAAACTCTGGCTCCTCAGCTAACTGCTCCAAATCTTCCTGGCTTGGCTCGACCTCCTAAGACTCGGGTCCTCCTGACAACATTCCAAAGAAAAAAGAAATAGGAATCTCGTCAGCGAACAATCGCTCGGTAAGTCCCAAGAGAGAGATAAGAATAGATCAAGTAAAGGAAATATAGCTGGTAATTTGTACGTTTTTTGTTATACTAACGTAGTTGTTTGTAGCTTGGTATAGAATGCATCAGTGTATACGAGAGGAGTCCAACTATCCGTGGACTAAGGTATACGGAGCACAAGGACCCGTCAAGCCACGGGACAACGGTACGGATATTCAGGTTAGGTGTATTATGGTGACCGTCTCGTACCACTTCTAATGCATTCCGTACCAATCTACCCTGTTAAAACCCCGTAATGCATATTGTATTGATTGTAATGATTTGTTGTATAAGACTTGCCGAAACCATGGTATAAGTTGTTCATGTAAACGGATCGGATGTAAACGGATAATCATATGGTCAAGTTCAAAATATATCCATCGTTCAGTCCAGTCAAGTCATGTTGCATGTTCATGTTCAAGCGTTCATGTTTGATATATTGGATTCATGTTGAAATGGAGTTATAGTTGGATTCATATTTGGATTGTATTCAGATTAAACTCAGATTGAGTCAGACACTTTAAACAGTTTTGAGTCCTGAATTAGGTTTAGGAGTTATCGGTAACTGCTGCACATGGACGGCAGGATTTGTGACTTTTTCCAAGCCAATTACCATTGATAACCCCGTTTTAGTTTTCTACCTTAAATAGGCAAGCACCCACTTTCTCCGGCTCCCTGAGGCTCAAAAGAATTGGTCCCGCTTAAACCTATATTTACTAGGGTCCTTAATGTAAATTAATATAACTTGAGGGGTTTTTATGAAAAACAGTTTTAGTATACTTTCAAAATAAACCTCAAGTATTTATTTATCATACGTAGGGTTTTCATGGATGTAACTTTTAAAAGTAAGGTATTCTAGTGAATAAATACCTAGTTGAATAGTTCATGGTAATTTTGTGTAAATTTTACTTGTATGGATTCTTAATGGTATTTTCATGGAAATGTAATTTTTTTTCTTTTGTTTAGAAACACATGGAATTTATTATATATTTAAAATAGATGGTTTGATATTATTTATATATAGTTATTAAAAATAAAATTTATTTATTAAATAGAAAATCACGTTTTTCTTTAAAAGTGCATTAAAAATTCCATCAAGATCGTATGCTCCGTGAGGAGGTCTGCATCTCGCTCTACTAGTCCCGAGGATGTGCAATAACCCGCACCATCCCGATCGCGTTCCCCAAAATAGGTTGTAGAGGCATAATTGCAAGGAATGTAAATAACACAATTTAAAGAATACGGGTCTTGATAGTTTATGGTATTTTATTGTAAAAGTCGTATTTGCCATAAAATATTGTTCAAGGGAATCGTGCTATGTTAAGATGCGTGTTTGTGAGAGATAGATCATTACCTCGTGAGATTTTCTAAAGGTCATATAAGCAAAAGATTAAACGATATCATATCTAATTTCATGGTATTTAAGCGTAAAAACTTAATAAAAGTTGTTTTACATGGAATTTTAAAATGAAACTTGTTTCTAAATATTGGTTAATGTTTAACAAGCAAGATGTAATGATATGGTTAAGTTATTCTTAAGAGAAAATTAAAATTTTAAAGAGAATAGAATTAATGATCGATATAACTCCACTTACCGATGTGATTTGAAAAGATATCATTTTAAGTTAAGAAGAGGAGAAAAGAAGTGGAACTTACTAGCTTAGAGAAAAGATGGGAGGTTCAGGAAAAGGTTGGTTGCTTCGTGGATTCGCGGGGTCGCCGGAACCGCCATGAATTCTCGCCGGAAAATGACCTAGTGCTAACTCCACTTGTACTCTTCTTTGACTTGGAAATTTTTGAGGATTTTTGACAATAGATTTCAGAATGAAGAAGGCTAGGGTGTGATGCTGTATTTATAGGGAAGAATTAGGGTTTTGGGAATTGAAAAGAGAATTAAAAATGCATTAAAAGAGAATTAAAGAGGTGAATTTAATCTCTATGTCAATTTACGGAGAAATCAACAGAAGAGGAGTAGTGGGGGTAGGCCAAACGACTGGGGTAAAGGATCTCTGAATTGATCAGAAGATCCTTTCGATTGGCTAGAATCCGTTACTTGAACAAAAATGGCACTAATTCCGTTTAGTTAACGCTACAACGAGCCAATAACAACAACAAGGGGACAACACAACTCAAGGATGAACGTTCACTTCGTTCACTACTAGAAAAGGAGCATTCCCAATGGGGGGTCTGACGGCGCCGGCCCAAAGCCAATTCTCGTCGGTCGATTTCTTGAGATGGGTGTTGGGATTCTTGCCACGTGTCTAAGTTGGTTCATTTAACATTCAGCACATGTTTGATTTTATCAGACTTTTCATTTTATGTGTATTGCACGTGTAAACTTTTGAGCTTCTAAAAAGTTTAAAAGAAAAAATCAGTAAAAATATATGCGGCTGATGTGATTCGAACACAGGGCTACGTCACAGCAGTGCAAGGCTTTACCAGTGAGCTACAAGTGGCTTCTTACTGTTCTTAAACAATTTTAATTTATAACTTGTGCTCAGGCTTGAAACTCTATTCTGTACATTTACTTGAAAATTTTTGTACAATGAAATTGGAGTCATTACATTTTACCCTCCTTACAAAAATTTCTTCCTCGAAATTTACAATTATTTGAGGATTAGTTTAGAAACAAGTAAGGGTATCTTGCACGCATATCGTCTTCTTGTTTCCATGTTGATTATCCTGGTGAATCTTTTCTCCACATCACTCGGACCAAGTTTACTTCTTTATTCCTAAGTGACTTTACTTTTCTGTTTAGGATTTCAATGGGTTGCTGCTCACAAGATAGATCTGTCTGTATACTGAGCTCGGAGTGATCAAGGATGTGGCTGGGGTCACTCACATATCTTCAAAGCTGGGATATGTGGAATACGTTATGCACTTCTTCCAATGAGGGCGGATGTGCCAAACGATATGCCACTTCTCCGACTCGTTCGAGTATGTCGAACGGTCCAATAAATCTCGGACTGAGCTTACCCCTCTTTCTAAAACGAATTACCCCGCGGTTTGGAGAGATCTTCAAAAACACGTGATCTTCCGGCTGGAACTCCAGGTGTCGGCGCTTTGTATCAGCCCAGTGTTTCTGTCTGTCTTGGGCTATGCGCATCATTTTCCTGATCATGCGAACTATGTCCACAATTGCTACGATCATCTCTGGTCCAAGGAGTTCCTTATCTCCGATGTTGTCCTAATTTAATGGTGAACGACACTTTCTTCCATAGAGAGTTGCAAAGGGTGCCATACCAATACTCGTCTGGTAGCTGTTATTGTATGAAAACTCTACAAGATGTAGGTGATCTTCCCACGATCCTCCGAAATCTAACATACATGCTCTTAGCATATCTTTAAGGATCTGAATCGTTCGCTCGAACTGACCATCTGTTTTTGGATGATAAATTGTGCTGAAGTTCAGACTCGTTCCCAGGCTAGCTTGCAGACTCTGCCAAAACCGCGATCGGAATTTGGTGTCATGATCGGAGACAATGCAAACCGATACTCCATGTAATCTCACGATCTCCTGCATGAGTTCATAGGTATCAGAAATAGTACACTATGAAGAGTTAAATCTTACTTAGTTTCAGACTTACCTCCATGTACTTCTTTGCTAATGTCTCGGTAGATTGGCCAACTTGAGATGGGATGAAGTGAGCCGATTTTGTGAGTCGATCCAAAATAACCCATACCGCATCGTTACCTTTCATGCTGCGAGGAAGTGCAGTCACGAAGTCCATGGTGATGTGTTGCCACTTCCATTCTGGAATAGGTAACGGTTGAAGTAAACTAGCAGTCCTGTGATGTCCGGCTTTTACTTGCTGACACACCAAGCATTTGGCTACGCTTCTGGCTACTTCACGCTTCATTCTATGCCACCAGTAATTTTTCCGTAGATCTTTGTACATCTTTGTACCTCCAGGGTGTACTGAGTATATAGAGCTGTGAGCTTCTTTCATCAACTCTTCCCGAACAGGACCTTGTGGTACGCACAATCTGTTTCCGTATCTCAAAGATCCGTCTTCGTGGATGATGAAGTCTGTTCTAAGTCCACTTTCTACTTGTTCTCTGATCTTTTGCAACTTGGCATCACTTGCTTGAGCTGCTTTGATCTGATTGACAATAGTAGACTGAACTTGTAACTTTATCAACTTTGAAGTATTACCTGGCATAACCACTTCAATCTCCCTCTTGTGCAAATCTTGTTGTAGCTTCCACTGTGCGGTAAGATTCATTGATAGTGGCTGGTGGCTAAGTGCATCAGGAACTACATTCACCTTCCCTGGATGATATTGTAGGTTGATGTCGAAGTCCGCCATAAGTTCTAGGCATCTTCTCTGCCGCATGTTCAACTCTTTCTGAGTAAACACATATTTCAGACTTTTGTGGTCTGTGTATATATCTACCCGTTCTCCAAGCAGATAATGATGCTAAATCTTCAATGCAAATATAACTGCTGCCAACTCCAAGTCATGTATTGGATAATTGCGCTCATGAATCTTCAACTGTCTTAATGCATAAGCTACAACTTTTCCATGATGGTGTAGAACACATCCTAATCTCTTACCGGATGCATCGCAATGCACAACAAATCCTCCAGATTAGTCTGGTATTACGAGAATAGGCATTGATGTCAATCTTGACTTGAGTTCTATAAAAGCTTGTTCACATGCTTCTGACCACACGAATGCTTCATCTTTACGTATGAGCTTGGTCAAGGGTGTTGCAATCTTCGAAAAGTCTTCTATGATTCTTCGGTAGTATCCTGCTAATCCCAAGAAACTTCGAATGTCCTTCACTGTTTTTGGTGTCGGCCATTCTCTTACTGCTGATACTTTAGTTAGATCCACAGAGATTCCTTCGCCTGAAACGATATGTCCGAGAAATCCGACTTGATCTAGCCAAAATTCACACTTGCTGTATTTGGCATAGAGTTAATACTGTCGTAAAGTCTCCAGGACAATTCTCAAATGTTCAGCGTGCTCCTTCCGATTCTTTGAATATACCAGGATGTCATTGATAAAAATAACAACAAACCTGTCTAGGTACTCTCGGAAAAATTGGTTCATCAGATTCATAAATATGGCTAGTGCATTGGTCACTGTAGGGTGTTTTTCGTCACCCCATTGAGATGGGAATACGCGCACGCTTCTCAGGTGTACTACAGATTCCCCCTGCCTAGGGTAGGCCGGGGTTTAATGATTGTGGGGATCCGAATCTCCGGCAGCCGCGGACTAAGCTGCCGTTAATTACCCCTCGCCTTTGGGGCGAGGGAACCTCCGATTAACGGGTTAAACTGGTCATGCGAACTCAATGTGAAGTGTACGTGTGTTTTGTTTTGAAAGGGGGTTTTGGATATATCGGGAGCCACGCAGAGTTTTTACGGGGGTCCCGCTACCCGGATAGCGGGCTGGGGGTCAAAGGGGCTAGCAGCCCCCTTGCGGGGTTCGGGGCAGCGCCCCGGCCCAAAATTTTGTTGGAGGAGGAGAATGTTGCGGAGTATGTGTATGTATACATATGTATACATATGTATACATATGTATATATATACATGTATATATAAACAAAATGGGGAAAAGACATCCAAAGGATGCGTGGGGCCAGCGCCTTGAGCGCTGTGCGCTCAGGCGCAAGCGCGCCACGTGTCGACACGTGGACGCTTTGCGCATGAGCGCTGGGCGCTAGGGCACAAGCGCGCCACGTGTCGGCACGTGGGCGCGTTGCGCTCAGGCACAAGGCGCTGGAGCGCAAGCGCCACGTGTCGGCACGTGGGCGTTTTGCGCTCGGGCGCAGTGCGCCGGAGCGCAAGCGCCACGTGTCGGCACGTGGGCGTTTTGCGCTCGGGCGCAGTGCGCCGGAGCGCAAGCGCGCCACGTGTCGGCACGTGGGCGCTTTGCGCTCGGGCGCAGTGCGCCGGAGCGCAAACGTGCGCGCCACGTGTCGGCACGTGGGCGCTTTGCGCTCGGGCGCACTGCGCTGGAGAGCAAGCGCGCGCGCCACATGTCGGCATGTGGGCGCTTTGCGCTCGCGCGCAGTGCGCTGGAGCGCAAACGCGCCACGTGTCGGCACGTAGGTGTTTTGCGCTCGAGCGCTAGCGCGCCGGCGAGGAAAAGAGGGCTTTTGACCCCAGAAACTCCCGGAAGAGAAATTAGAAAGGAGTTGGACTCCTGAGTGTGTTTTTTTTTTTTGGGTTAATGGGAGGGGTTCTTCTTCTTCCTCCTCTGTTAGCTGGATCTTGAAGATCAAGAGATATGGGATTTTAAAAATCACTCCTTTTTGAGATCTAATGGAAGATCTGAGTTCCCCTTGATGGGTTTTGTGGTGAAAAACTAATTTGTTTTATAAATAGGAGAGTAGAACTCTTGATTTAATTGAAGAGAAAGAAGGAGGTTTTGGAACCTTGAAGAAGGAGAAAGATCTCAGATCTGAAACCTTTTTTTTTGGAGAGAGAAAAGTTATGAGATATTTTCATTATCTTTTGCCTTTATAGGCTATACACTTTACACATAGCCCCTTGGGCTTCACAAAATGGCATTTTGCCTATCCCATGGCTCATGTGCCATTTCTTTTTGCACATAAGCCATGGGCTTTACAAAAATTTGGCTTTATGCCTATTTTTCTTACATTTATCCATAAAATAAGCTAAAAGAAATGTAACAAAATTATTTATTACAAAATTTTTATCTTAGCATGGGGGGAGGCCGGCCGCTTCATGTTCTGGCTCGACCCGGGCATGGGCCCACTGGATCTGGACTTGGGCCCTTTGGCTTGGGGTTGACTTTGATTTTAACTTGGTCAACCGGGGTGTAAATTTTTACCCCAACAAATTGCCCCCATCAATAAATGCACACCACATATGTGGGTCGTGTGCATGAAATTGATGGATCTTCTTTTACTTGGAGGCAACCTGGTTTCATTCCTGCTTTTTGGGAAGCTGGCACTGCCCTTTTTTTTACGACATGGACGGTCGTTGCTTGACATATCTCCGAGACGGAGCGTCCGTGATAGACGTTTACTTGGCCCGGAGTAATCTGGTTCCCGCTTTGTAGGAATCCTGCACTGCCCTTTTTACGACATGGACGGTCAATGCTGCCCTTTTTGCGACTTGGACGGTCGATGTTGCCCTTTTAGCGACTTGGACGGTCGGTGCTGCCCTTTTAGCGACGTGGACGGTCGGTTTTGCCCTTTTTGCGACGTGGACAGTCGGTGCTGCCCTTTTAGCGACGTAGACGGTCGGTTCTGCCATTTTTACGACTTGGACGGTCGATGCTGCCCTTTTAGCGACGTGGACGGTCGATGCTGCCCTTTTTGCGACTTGGACGGTCGATACTGCCCTTTTTGCGACTTGGACGGTCGATGCTGCCCTTTTTGCGACTTGGACGGTCGGTGCTGCCCTTTTTGCGACTTGGACGGTCGATACTGCCCTTTTAGCGACGTGGACGGTCGGTTCTGCCATTTTTGCGACTTGGACAGTCGATGCTGCCCTTTTAGCGACGTGGACGGTCGATGCTGCCCTTTTTGCGACTTGGACGGTCGATACTGCCCTTTTTGCGACTTGGACGGTCGATGCTGCCCTTTTTGCGACTTGGACGGTCGGTTCTGCCCCTTTTGCGACTTGGACGGTCGGTGCTGCCCTTTTAGCGACGTGGACGGTCGGTTCTTGATTTGACTTGCTCTGCTTCTTGCAGTGTCAGGGGTAGACTGGACTTGCTCCGCTTCTTGCGGTGTCGAGATTGGATTCTGACTTGCTCCGCTTTCTGCGGTGTCGGAGTGGAAGTTGACTTGTTGATTTTGATTTGGGTTGACATCAGCATCGCTATACTGGAATATAGTACCAGGAGCGAATCATCATCAGTCATTGAGAGGATTTTGGGTTTGTTTTACGCCCGTGGATTGTATACGGTTTTGCAGGATGTACGATCCAGACCGTAGGGCCGGAAAAATTTCGGGATTTTGTCGGTGTCTGCATCACTGCACTGGAATATGGTACCAGGAGCGACTCATCATTCGCCGTTGGGGTATGAGATTTGGAATTTGGTTGGCGTCTGCATCGCTGCACTGGAATATGGTACCAGGAGCGACTCATCATTCGCCATTTAGGGATTGGGGAGCGATGGCTTAGGAGACAGGTTTAGATCCCTATCGCCTAAGACTTTTCAATTTTATGGGCCGTGAGGGTCCCATAAAAGCATTTTCTCCCTACGAGTCGTAAGGATCCCGCAGGTGTATTTTCTCCTCAGGAGTCGTGAGGACTCCTAAGTGTGTTTTTCCTTTATGAGTCGTAAGGATCCCACAAAGGTTTGTTCTCCTCATATATCGTGAGGACACATGAGTGGGTCTTATCAATGGAGCATCATTCCCAAAGCGGAGACCGGCCGCATAACTGGTGATTACGGTGGGGCATGGGTATGATGAGAATTATTTGAGCCCGTGGATTGTATACGATGGTCAATTTGGGGACCCACCGTAGGGCCAGGAGAATTTTGAGAAATCGGATTTTGGTTGGCGTCTGCATCGCTGCACTGGAATGTGGTGCCAGGAGCGACTCATCATTCGCCGTTTGGGGACTTGGAATTTGGATCTTGTTTGGCCTCAGCATTGCTGCACTGGAATAATGTCAGGAGCAACTCATCATTTGCCTTGGGAGGACTTGGGATTTGGGTTTTTGGTCGGCATCAGCATCGCTAACACTGAAGCGAAATGCCAGGAGCAACTCATCATTTGCCGTTGCCCGTTGGGGGACGATGGCTTAGGAGACAGGCTTGGGTCCCTATCACCTAAATCTTTTCAATTTTATGGGCCGTGAGGGCCCCATAAAAGCATTTTCTCCCTACGAGTCGTAAGGATCCCGCAGGTATATTTTCTCCTTAGGAATCGTGAGGATTCCTAAGTGTGTTGCTCTTTTGTGAGTCGTAAGGATCTCACGCAGGGGTTTTCTCCTCACAAGGTCGAGAGGACTTTGCGAGTGTATTTCATCTCTTTTCACGAGTTTGCGCCCTTTCGGGTTTTCGCAGACTCGCCGGTAGTCCTGCTGTTTTTACTCACGGAGCCCTTTCGGGTTTTCATCCGTGCCCGTTTTGCTTGTGGACATACTGTTTATTTTTTTTTATTTCTTTTATATATATTTTTTTTTCTCTTTTTCTCTTTTTTTTTTACCGCTGGTGGGACTTTTAAAAGTAGTCTCACCGGCAGGATTTGGGAGAGATAGGGGTCATTTACGCCCTTGGATTGTATACGGTTTTGCAGGATGTATGATCCAGACCGTAGGGCTGATGTGCTCAATTCTCCTGCGACTTGGAGCATTTACGTGTAGTATTTCTTGAGATATCAGCCATTGATGGGTGGCATGGGCCTTTCTCCCTAGGCACTTATTAGTTGGTAGGATCCTCTGTCGAACACTTTCTCGATAACATATGGTCCTTCCCAGTTTGGCTCGAATTTTCCCTTGGCATGTCGATTGGGGATAATCGGTCTTTTGAAGACCAACACCAATTCACCTTTCTTGAAAGCGCGGAGACGGGTTATCTTGTTATAGGCCCATGACATTTGGGCTCGGTATAGCTCCAGATTTTGCTGTACCGCGAGCCTCTTTTCTTCGAGGGCATCGAGCTCTTCAAATCGAAGGAGCACGTTTTCCTCCTCCGTCAACTCGTGCTGAACGGCCATTCTTAAGCTTGGAACTTCGACTTCGAGGGGGAGGACCGCCTCCACTCCGAAGAGCAATGAGTATGGAGTGGACTGTGTTGGAGTATGGTGCATGGTACGATATGCCCACAATGCCTCGTGAAGCTTGAGATTCCAGTCTCTCTTGTTAGCTGAAGCATTTTTCCTCGGGAGCTTGCATAGAGTCTTATTGAAGGCTTCGGCTAGCCCATTGGCTCTTGGATTATAGATGGAGGAATACCTCCAGTCTATCTTGTGCTGAGTAGCGAACCTTGAGACATTGAAGCTCTTGAAAGAAGGCCCGTTGTCAGAAATGATTCTCCTTGGTGTACCGAAGCGGTATAGAATATTATGCTGGAAGAATGTCAGAATATCTTTTGTCTTGACTTCTTTTAGCGGGACAGCTTCAGCCCATCTGGAGAAGTAGTCTGTCGTGGCCAGTATGAACCGATGGCCTTTGGATGACGGAGGATCAATTGGGCCAACGATGTCGATGCCCCAGACTTCGAAGGGCCACGACGCCACCGTAGGATGCAATGGATTGGGATGCTTGTGAATAAAATCACCGTGAATTTGGCAGATATAACATTTCTTTGCATGCTCTCCACAATCCCGTATCATGGTGGGCCAGTAATACCCAAGCCGTTTAATTTGCAGTCGCATCTTAGGGCCAGATTGGTGAGCACCGCAAACGCCTGAGTGAACTTCTTTCATGACTTTTTGGGCTTCGGCCGATGACAGGCACCTGAGCCAGAGTTGGTCATATGACCTGCGGTATAGCGTGTCATTTATAAACACGTATCGGAGAGCTCTTTTCTTCAGCTGAATCCTCACAGATTTTTCTTCGGGCAGCTTGTCGTATCGGAAGTACTCTATGAAGGGTTCTCTCCAATCGGGCTCGTCTTGGATGATCGAAGCTTCTTCGGCAGGACTGCTCTTCTGTTCCGCGCTTTCCTCTTCCCGTAGAGAGAATGGGGGTAGAATTTGTCGGCTCCTAACTGTGATCAGAATTTCGTCCATGTCAGGATCAGTCAGCTCCTTGGCTAGGCGAGCGAGTATGTCGGCTTTTCCGTTCAACGCTCTGGGGATTCTCATTAGTTCAATGTGAGTGAACCGTTTCATGAGTTCCACCGCTCGGCCTCTGTACCGAGCTAACTCGGGTTTGTATATCTTATAGTCGCCGCTTACTTGATTGACGACAAGCTGGGAGTCACCGTAAACTCGTAGCCGAAGGATTTCCATTTCTATGGCGAGTTCCAAACCAGCTATCAGAGCTTCATACTCAGCTTCATTGTTCGTTCGAGGCTCGGTGAGAGCAAAAGAATGTCGTAGGGTTCCTATTGATGGCGTGATGAACACCAATCCTATCCCCGCTTTTACCTCCGGGACGCTTGATCTGCCGGAGCTCCTTATTGATGAAGCCCCATCGAAGTAGAGCTCCCAACATGGCTCATCTTCCTCGAGGTGTAGCACTTGTTCGTCGGGTAACTCACAATTTAGCGGCGACCCTTCTGGTATGGGATGAGCAGCGAGAAAGTCTGCAAGAGCTTGCCCTTTTACTGCTTTCTGAGGAGTATAAACTATGTCAAACTCGAGTAGCATAACAGCCCATCTTGCCATTCTGCCGGCTAGGCTCACTCTGGTAATCAAGTGTTTGAGCGGGTCGACCTTGGAGATCAGCATAACCCGATGAGCAAGCAGATAGTGCATCAGCTTCTTCACAGCAAATATCAGAGCCAGGCATTGCTTCTCGATTGGGGAATAGTTGTGTTCCGCCCCGACTAGAGTTCGACTGAGGTAGTAGAGGGCATTTTCTTTTCCCTCCTCGTTATTCTGGGCAAGGAACGCACCGAGTGACTCATCCAGCGCGGCAGTGTAGAGAATCAGCGGTTTATTTGGAATGGGAGCGGCCAACACTGGAGGGTGCAACAAGTATTGTTTGATGCTTTCGAACGCCGCTTGACATTCGGCATCCCAGATAAAAGGAGCTCCTTTCTTCATGAGCTTTGAGAAGGGCCTACATCTCCCCGACAAATTTGAGATAAACCTCCGTATATAAGCAAGCTTGCCTTGGAAAGATCTCAGCTGCGTCAGACTCTTTGGAGGGGCATCTCCATGATGACCTTTATCTTTGATAGGTCAATTTCGATCCCTCGATGCCGGACTATAAAGCCCAGGAATTTTCCCGATGACACGCCAAAAGCACACTTCAGAGGATTCATCTTCAGATCGTATTCCCTCAGTCTGGTGAGAACGGTCCTAAGATCTTGGATGTGGTCGGCCTTGGCTTCAGTTTTGACGACCAGATCATCAACATAGCATTCGACGACTTTATGGATTAGGTCATCAAAGATATTAGTCATTGCCCTTTGATATATAGCGTCTGCGTTCTTCAATCCGAACGACATCACCTTGTAGCAATATATTCCGATCGGGGTTCGAAATGCTGTGTGCTTCTCATCCTCAGGCGACATCTTGATCTGATTGTATCCAGACGAGCCATCCATGAAGGTGAACAGCTCGTAATTTGAGGTGTCATCGACCATCATTTCCATGACCGGTAGCGGGAAGTCGTCTTTAGGACATGCCTTGTTGAGGTCCCTGAAGTCGACACAAACTCGGATCTGCCCATTTTTCTTCTTCACCGGGGCTATGCATGCGATCCAATCCGCATATTTCTCTTCCCTGATGAAGCCGGCGTCGATGAGCTTCTTGGTTTCCTCGATGACTTTTTCTTCTAGTTCCCTTCTCATTCTTCGAGGAGCTTGTTTGACTGGCTTAGCATCAGGAGATATAGCCAGCTTATGCACAGCCACTTCAGGGGAAAGGCCTGGCATTTCTTTGTATATCCACGCGAAGCAGTCGACGAACTCATGCAGCAGGGCAATTATCTGCGCTTTCATTTCCTCTGACAAGAGCGAGCTGATGTAGGTCGGCCTTGGATTATCGGGCGTTCCTAAGTCAATCTTGGTTAGCTCGTCAAAGGTTGCTTGTCCACCATCTTCGAGCTCTTGAGGAGCTTCTTCTGGCTCGGCTATCTCGTCATCATCATTTGATCTTTCGCTGGCCTCACCAACATGGATCATGTAGCACGCTTTGGAATTAGGTTGAATGTAGCCTATGCCCCGTCTATCTGGAATTCGTCCATCGATGAGTGCTCGGACCTGGGGCGGATACCATAGCCCTTCGTAAAACTTTGCTTCGGACTCCGTTTGATATAACCGGCATCCGCACTTCTTAAAGTATTCCCGCATCTCGGGCGCATAGTATCTGGGATTGAGAACGGCTCTTATGCCTCTCTCATAGGGAAGGCACACGACAGAAAGATCGTCCGGGTGCACAACGGGGGTTGACCCGTAAAACAGGATGCCCTTCTGTCCATTTTTCTTTCCGGGGACGTAGAAAGTTTTCAGCTGGTCCACGGTGGAGACTGACAACGCATCGAGCTCTTTGCACATCTGGTCCGGCACCCTTGTGACGGCTAGGGACCCTTCTGCGACTTCGAAGGTCTCTCGTAGTTTCGCTTGCTGCATGGGGGGCCAATCTGCACAGCTGTTGCACGGCATGTCCTCTTCTTCTGACTCTTCGGTGTCACTGCCAAGATGAGGGCGGACTTTGCTGCTAGATGGGCCTTCAGTAACAGATTCGTCCGTATCGCTGCCAAAATGAGGGCGAGTTTTACGGAAGGACGGGCTTCCAGCATCGGACTCATCAGTGTCGCTACCAAAACGGGGGCGAACTTGGGCATTTTTGCTTTTGAAAGTGATAGCCGGCTCAGATTTACTTTTGAGTCTTGGGGCCGGTCTATCCTCAGTCAGTTGTGGCTTAGCATTTTTGTGGTTCATAAAGTACCGAGAATCTTCATATCGGACTTCATGCACACCGAACGGATGGATGTCTCCGTCAATGCGTCTTTCTTCGCCATTTTTAGTATACTTCATGCATTGATGGAGAGTTGACGGGATGATGCCGTAATCGTGGAGCCACGGCCGCCCCAAGAGAATCTTATAAGACGTGTCGGCGTCGATCACGTATATCTTAGCTTCGGTCTGCAGATCCCCGAATTTGATTGGCAGAGCTATGGACCCCAGAACTTGCTGGCAATTTTGGTTGAAGCCTTGAATGACAATCCTTTCCCTTGACAGGTGTCGGACGTCCATTGACAAACTCTTCAGCGTCCGCAAGTTCATGATGTTCACTGAGGACCCCGGATCAATCAATATGCGATTAATTCGATCTCCGTCGCTGTACCCGGTCACGTAAAGCGGCCAATTATGCTCAGCCGTTCCCAGTAGCAAGTCTTCATCCTTAAATGTGACTGCGGCGGCATGCAAAGCGTGCTGGGCTTCTTTCATATTAATTTCCGCAAAGTGAGCCTGATACCGCTCGGGGTTTTGTAGAGCGTGAATAAGAACATCTCTAAGCTCCTTAGATAGGACCAAGGCGTCGTAGATGCTCAGGAGAGACGGAAGCTTCCGGAGATGTGCCAAGACATTATAGTCCACCGAGGAAGGACTTATGTTTTCATCAGCCGGTTCTCTGCCATCTTCTTCATTAGCGACTTGTTTTTCCTTCCCTTTTGGGGCGTTGCCCTGATTTGGCGGTAGAGCCCTGCCGCTTCCGAGCTGGATTTGATTGGCCTTTGTGGTGAGCTCCTCGTCCTCTTCGTGAAAACAGAGCTCATCCTCGGAGTCGCTGCCAAGATGGATGGCGTAGCAGGTCACTACTGGGATCTCTTCTTTGGAGTCTTCTTCTAACTCCTCCAGAATTTCAGCCGCTTGTACAGGGAAGAACTCCTTCAATTGTATCAATGTTCTTTCCCTTTGTTCATATTCTTCGAGGGAATCGATATATTTTTGAATGGTCGATCTCCCTGCAGACTCTTTTTCGCGCCGAGCTGCACTTTTCTTCTTCTTGAGCTTCTTGGATTTTGAGCCTGATGGAGCCGCATTGGCAGCTGGACTGGTAGGCTTCTTCTGCCCTTCCCATTCCGTCCTGGGTTCCTTCCGAAGTAGCTTTATCATCTTCTTCGTCTTATTAGATATGTGCGTACTCCATGGAGGCCGCGATGAGTCCGTTTCATTTCTCAGGGCAGCGGGTTCGGCTGTCTGCTCCCAGAAGGCTTCAGTTTCTGTCTGTATAAAGTTGGTGGTTGCAACTTGATTGTTCACCAACACACTTTTGGACAGTTCGATCTCTCCAGCCTTGTACCGCTTCTCGACCCAATCTTTGAAGATATAGCAATCCTCGATCGCATGGCTCACTACTCGGTGGTACGGGCAATACAGAGGATTATCAGTCATTTTTGCTTCTTGGGGTCTTTTCGACTCCGGCAATTGTAGGCCGTTGTTCAAGGCATCTTTAAATATCTTGCGGTCTTTGTCCCTTCTGAAAGAGTAAACCTTGTTCTTTTTCTCCTCTAGGGAAGGCCGATCTCCTCCCAACAATGGCTTTCGAGACCGATTAGTTTTGGATTCGGCCGCCCTTCGCTTTTCTTCATTGTCGGACGCATTGAAGACATTGGTACTGCTGGAACTCCCGCTTCTACGGCTGTCGTCCCGCTTGCTTTTCCAAGTTTTGTCTCTCTGAGAGTCCAGCGGGGACTCTTGCTTCGAGCGTTCCAGCATTTGGACTTTCTTGGTTAGCTCTTGAAACGTCTTGAGGCCTGCTGTACACAAGAATGGGACCATCCAATTGCTGAGGTTCCCAATGAGAAGGCTGACGGACTGGTCCTGCTCCAGCGGCGGTTCGCACTTGACCGTGAGATTACGCCATCGGGCAATAAAGTCGGTGTTGCTTTCATTCTTCCCCGGCTTGGTCCTCACAAGGTCGGCAATGGAGATTTTATCACTGACACTCATGAACCTTTGCCGAAACAGGGACTCCATTTGGGCAAAGGTAATGATAGACCCGTCCGGTATACTCGCATACCAATCGAAGGCGACGCCGGTCAGGCTATTGACAAACTGACGAAGAAGGAGCGCGTCATTGCCCCCTGTATTTCCGCACGATGCTTTGAAGTGAGCGACGTGCTGATTTGCATTCCCCATTCCATCAAATCTTCCGAACTTAGGAATGACGTAGCCGCTTGGGAACTCAATCAGATCATACTGCGCAGGATATGGCCGCCCACTACTGCCAATTTCTTTCTGAGCTTCAGCTTCGGCCACCAATGTTTTAACCTTGCTGGTGACCAAATCCATTATCCGATCCTGTGTTAGTGGGATAGTGCTATCTGGGGCCAAGGCATCCCCAGAAGCGGAGTGTGGCCGGCTTTCATGCGGCTCGACCAGTCTTGGACCCAAAGGAACAGGCATCGGGTGCCTCAGATTGTCATCACCCGGCTGATTAGTAGCGGCTTGTGCTTGATTGGGAGGCGCTCGAGCAATTTGAGCCGTAAGCTGCATCACCACGTTCGTTAAGTCGTCTATCTTCAAATAGAGCTTGGCCATCTCTTTATCTTTGCTCCTGAGCTGTTTTCGAAGCTCTTGAAGCAGCTCTTGCTCCGCAGTCCTGGGGCGGAAAGTCGGCTCTTCCTCGCTGTCCGAGCTTGACTCTGCATGGACCGAGGGGTCTTTCTGCCTATCATCCTCATCGAGAGGGTTTTCTTCATCCAGCGGGGGCGGCTGTTCTTGGGCAGCGGCAACCACATTCAGGCTAGATTGAGCTTGGGATGTGGTGGCCCCATCCTTGCTTTTGCTGCGAAGGTTGTCGCTGGGGCGACCGCCCGCCATATAGACCGTATGGATGATATATCCGGCCGTCTTTCTATCATTGGCAGCTGATTTCATGGATTGCTGTCTTGACCCCCTTGTTTCGGTAGCTGGTAATCGATTGAAGACGGCTGGCCTAACCAGGTTCTTGAATGGTGATGGCGCTTCTTTTTTGGATTTGCCCCCCTGCTTTCGTGCGGCACAAAGCGCCTGATAGACCCTTGAAGAGACATTGTCATACTTCTTCTGTTGGGGCCGGGACACGTCTCTTTGTGGCACTATTCGGACCGCTGTCTTCTTGATTCTGGCGGTCATGGCATTTTTCTGAACCCACTTCAGAGGCTCGAAGGAATTGCTGATTCTTACGTCCGACTCAGCTGTCGTCGCGGGGCGACCCTGCACTTGGAACTTCATATGATTCCATTTGGCCGAAGCCTTGGCCCTCTTGTTGGCTCGATACCTGAGCCGCTTCTGCCTTAACTTTTCTGTTCTAAGCACCTGGCAGACTTCGGCTCTTTAGGAAGACGCCGCAGACCGGGCGATGGAGGGCCTTGGAGATACGCTCGATTGTGCATTTGTTGGAGCCATCGCCTGAGCTCGTCCGCAACATTTGATTTTGCCCTTTGTACCGAAGTTCTTGCACCCCGCTGGAGCACCAGAGAATCGTTCACATACCGTCTTAAGTTTCGGTTGTGGTGCCTTGGCGATCACGACATTCGGCCTCTTACCCCTTGAGACCGGCTTGGCCACCTGTTCCGCCGGGATCTCCGCCAGATGAGCGCTTCCGGCAGGGTAGATGATGACGGAGCCAAACTGGCGGGGCGGTTCCTCCCACTGTCGACTGAGGCTTGCAGGGAGAACCACACGAGCGTTGATCTTGACCACGTACGGAATCGGGGTCACGTTGAAAGCTGAATTCGTCTGGGGAGACATTGTCGTCGAAGGTTGATTGCTGCATGGAAAAAAGAACATCATTTCAGTATAGGCAATCGATATGTATATGGATTGAGTTCGCATGAACGTTTTAACCCAAAATATGGGAGGAGAGATTGGTCCCACCGGGCGTGCCAGAATCTGTAGGGTGTTTTTCGTCACCCCATTGAGATGGGAATACGCGCACGCTTGTCAGGCGTACTACAGATTCCCCCTGCCTAGGGTAGGCTGGGGTTTAATGATTGTGGGGATCCGAATCTCCGGCAGCCGCGGACTAACCTGCCGTTAATTACCCCTCGCCTTTGGGGCGAGGGAACCTCCGATTAACGGGTTAAACTGGTCATGCGAACTCAATGTGCGGTGTGCGTGTGTTTTGTTTTAAAAGGGGCTTTTGGATATATCGGGAGCCACGCAGAGTTTTTACAGGGACAGTGTCGTGGAGTATGTGTATGTGTATATTTGTATCCATATGTATATATATACATGTATATATAAATAAAGGGGAAAAAGACATCCAAAGGATGCGTGGGGCCAGCGCCTAGGCGCTTAAGCACAAGCGCGCCACGTGTCGGCACGTGGGCGTTTTGCGCTCGAGCGCAGAGTGCTGGAGCGCAACGCGCCACGTGTCGGCACGTGGGAGCTTTGCGCTCGGACGCTGGGCGCTTGAGCGCAAGCGTGCCACGTGTCGGCACGTGGGCGCTTTGCGCTCGCGCGCAGAGTGCTGGAGCGCAACGCGCCACGTGTCGGCACGTGGGCGCTTTGCGCTCGGACGCTGAGCGCTTGGGCGCAAATACGCCACGTGTCGGCACGTGGGCGACTTGCGCTCGAGCGCTTGCGCTGGAGCGCAAGCGCGCCACGTGTCGGCACCAGGGTGACTTGCGCTCGAGCGCTTGCGCTGAGCGCAAGAGCGCCACGTGTCGGCACGGGGGAGACTTGCGCTCGAGCGCTTGCGCTGAGCGCAAGCGCGCCACGTGTCGGCACGTGGGTGCTCTGCGCTTGAGCGCCGGCCAAAAAAAGAGGCTTTTAGCCCAAAAAGATTTCTCTGAAGAGAAATCATAGAGGAGTTGGACTCCTGAGTGTGTTTTTTTGTTTTTTTATTTTTGGGTTAATGGGAGGGGTTCTTCTTCTTCCTCCTCTGTTAGCTGGATCTTGAAGATCAAGAGATATGGGATTTTAAAAATCATTCCTTTTTGAGATCTAATGGAAGATCCGAGTTCCCCTTGATGGGTTTTGTGGTGAAAAACTAATTTGTTTTATAAAAAGGAGAGTAGAACTCTTGATTTAATTCAAAAGAAGAAGAAGGTTTTGGAACCTTGAAGAAGGAAGAAAGATCTCAGATCTCAAACTTTTTTTTGGAGAGAGGAAAAAAAGTTGTTAGGATATTTCATTATCCTTGCCTTTATAGGCTATACACTTTACACATAGCCCCTTGGGCTTCACAAAATGGCATTTCGCCTATCCCATGGCTCATGTGCCATTTCTTTTTGCACATAAGCCATGGGCTTTACAAAAATTTGGCTTTATGCCTATTTTTCTTACATTTATCCATAAAATAAAATAAAAGAAATACAACAAAATTATTTATTACAAAATTTTTATCTTGGCATGGGGGAGGCCGGCCGCTTCATGTTCTGGCTCGACCCGGGCATGGGCCCACTGGATCTGGGCTTGGGCCCACTTGGCTTGGGGTTGACTTTGATTTTGACTTGGTCAACCGGGGTATAAATTTTTACCCCAACAGTCACTCCAAATGGCATCACAAGAAACTCATAATGACCATAGCGAGTCCTGAATGCCGTCTTCGGAATATCAGACTCTTTGAGCTTCACCTGATGATAACCCAAACGAAGATCTAGTTTTGAGAAAACGCAATACCCACTTAGCTGATCGAACAGATCGTCGATTCGCGGTAGTGGATACTTGTTCTTTATCGTGACTTCGTTCAGAGCTCGGTAGTCAATGCACATTCTGTATGAACCTTCCTTCTTCTTCACAAGCAAAACTGGAGATCTCCAACTTGAAGTACTGGGACGAATTCATCCTTCTTCAGAAGTTCATCCAATTGAGTACAGATCTCCTTCAATCCTTCTGGACTTAACCGGTACGGTGCTTTTATCACCGGTTGTGCACCAGGTACTAAGTTAATACTGAATTCAAAAGCTCGATCGGGAGGCAAACCTGAGATGTCTTCAGGAAATACGTATTCGAATTCTCGAACTACCTCTGGCTTGTCTTCTTCCGCCTGAAGTGTAGCAACCGCTGCCTTCTTTGGTTTAGCTTTGTAAGTACCAGGCTCCAGTGTACGGTATCCACTTTTGAAATGAAAGACCGGATGGTCTGGAATCTCGAACACTACCCTCTTTTGACGACAGTCGATGGTAACGTAGAAAGTTCTTAGCCAGTCCATACCCAAGACTACGTCAAAGTTCGGTATGTCCAGCACCTTGAAGTCAGCATAAAATTCTCTGCCGAAGACGGCCACTGGACACAGGTCATATCCCAAAGTTGCGTTTAGAACGTCGTTCTTTGAACTGACATTCCAGCTGGATACGAGTGGTTTGACTGGAATCGCATGAGTTCGGATGAACCGTTGCAACATAAAGCAATGTGATGCTCCAGTATCGAAGAGTGCTAGTGCAGGTAGGGAGGCTACTACGATTGTACCTAAGTTGTGTGAAATATGTTTAGGTATAGAAAAAAATATATGGATGTAAACAAGTATTGAACAGATTTGAAAGATGGGAAGTTACCAGTGATGACTTGGCCAGTGGCTTCAACTTCTTCCACAGTCATTGTGAAAGCCTGACGCCTAGGTGCGTTCCTCCTTATTGGGGGAGCATTTCTCTGTCCGTTACTCATTCCTTGGGGCAGGTTCCTTTGTGCATGATTGAACTGACGAGGAGGAGGTACAGTAGGTCCACGAGGAGGTAGAGCTGGGAGAGCAAGTCGAGAAGCAGGTGCCTGAATAGTTGGCCGCTGCGGATAAGTGATGGCTGGTCTAGAGGCTGAGTCTACGAGGACATGTACCAATATCGTGAGTGGATGAGCCGTAGACTAAGCACAGGCCGTTTGTACGCCTGCAGTCTTTCACCAAGTGTCCATTCCCCCTGCAGTAGGTCCAAAAGTCTGGACTGGGCCGGGTAAAAGTTATTCCAGGTCTCCTGGGTACAAACGATGTCCTGGAAGAGACTCCTCCTGCCATCTGAGTAGAAAGGCGTTTCATAACGGAAGATTGAGGTCTGCCCTTCTTCTTCACCACTGCCTCATATCTTCGGGTAGCCTTCAGAGCCAAATCGTGAGTTGGGAAATCCCCTGTAGCTAATGCATCTTGGATCTCCGTGTCCAACCCTTGCTGAAATCGTCTAGTCCTTATCTCAGCAGTCGGTATGAGATGTGCTGCGAACCTGTTACGGTCACGTGTTAGCTGTGTAATATGTGTTATAAGGAATTTGAATATCAAGACATATCTTACCTGCTGAGCATGGTAAACTCAACATCATACTCATCCACAGATTTGCTCCACATAGAGCCTTGTTGCAGGTGGATGAATTGCTGCTCCATGTCAAAACGGGCAGTCTCGGGAAAATATTTCGCGTCAATTATCTCGTGAAAAATCCTCTATTCAATCGGCTGGACAAGACGGCTTTCTCACGCCTTCCACCATACCCTGGCATTGTCAGTTAGTTGCAGTTTCGCAACTCTCACCAAAGCAATCTCTGGAACTTGTGCTGCTGCCAGATCATCCTCAATCGACTGAGCCCATTCTTCAGTTTGTAGGGGGCTCTCTTTCCCAGAGAACTGTTTAGGGTGCAGTGCCCGGAATTGTTTCACACCGGATGCCTCGGCTTCTGGGCGGTATAGGAAGATGGCGGTCTGCTGCTGCTGTCCTTCCAAGAAGCACTTGATTCCCTCAAGTAATACCGTCTACTCGTTGATCGGAGAAGCTACGGTACGTGTAAGTGGTAGAGGTGGTGGTGGGGTATTGCCGTTGACGTTGGAGCTCGTGTTGTTTGGAGAATCCATAACTTTTGAAAGAAAAATAGGGTTAGGATAGATTCAAGGAATATGAAATGTAAAGAATGTTTAGTTGCTGATTCTTATAATTATTGTGACTTATATTTCTTAGGATTCCGTGCAGAACTGACCCTGCATGGTTATGTAGGTTTCCACGCAGAACTGACCTGCATGGGCCGCCAACAAAATCTGTCACGCCCCGCTTCCCAGTTACGGGTAAAAGGACGTGGCAGGAACGCGACGTATTTACTCAGAAGTAAACACGTTAAGCGTAAATAAGCAATATAAAAGTAAAGCACAAAAATGACAAGTGATATAATGAAATAACAACTTTTTATTTATATTCATTCTTTACATACACTGAACAGTAAAATACAATAATGGAAAGCGATGCCTGAACAATGACATATGAACTGAAAGTAAGATAAGTACAAGTATGAACTAAAACTCTGGCTCCTCAGCAAACTGCTCCAAATCTTCCTGGCTGGGCTCGATCTCCTAAGAGTCGGGTCCTCCTGACAATATTCCAAAGAAAGAAGAAATAGGAATGTCGTCAGCGAACAATCGCTCGGTAAGTCCCAAAAGACAGAGAAGAATAGATCAAGTAAAGGAAATATATCTGGTAATTTGTACGTTTTTTGTTATACTAACGTAGTTGTTTGTAGCTTGATACAGAATGCATCAGTGTATATGAGAGGAGTCCAACTATCCGTGGACTAAGGTATACGGAGTACAAGGACCCGTCAAGCTACGGGACAACAGCACGGATATTCAGGTTAGGTGTATTACAGTGACCGTCTCGTGCCACTTCTAATACATTCCGTACCAATCTACCCCGTTAAAACCCCGTAATGCATATTGTATTGATTGTAATGATTTGTTGTATAAGACTTGCCGAAACCATGGTATAAGTTGTTCATGTAAACGGATCGGATGTAAATGGATAATCATGTGGTCAAGTTCAAAATATATCCATGGTTCAGTCCAGTCAAGTCATGTTGCATGTTCATGTTCAAGTGTTCATGTTTGATATATTGGACTCATATTGAAATGGAGTTATTATTGGATTCATATTTGGATTGTATTCAGATTAGACTGAGACTCGGATTGAGTCAGACACTTTAAACAGCTTTGAGTCCTGAATTAGATTTAGGAATTATCGGTAACTGCTGCACATGGACGACATGATTTATGACTTTTTCCAAACCAATTACCATTGATAACCATGTTTTGGTTTTCTACCTTAAATAGGCAAACACCCATTTTCTCCAGCTCCCTGAGCCTCAAAAGAATTGGTCCCGCTTAAACCTATATTTACTAGGGTTCTTAATGTAAATGAATATAACTTGAGGGGTTTTTATGAAAAACAGTTTTAGTATACTTTCAAAATAAACCTCAAGTATTTATTTATCATATTTAGGGTTTTCATGGATGTAACTTTTAAAAGTGAGGTATTCTAGTGAATAAATACCTAGTTGGATAGTTCATGGTATTTTTGTGTAAATTTTACTTGTATGGATTCTTGATGGTATTTTCATGGAAATGTAATTCTTTTCTTTTGTTTAGAAACGCATGGAATTTATTATATATTTAAAATAGATGGTTTGATATTATTTATATATAGTTATTAAAAATAAAATTTATTTATTAAATCGAAAATCACGTTTTTCTTTAAAAGTGCATTAAAAATTCCATTGAGATCGTATGCTCCGTAAGGAGGTCTGCATCTCGCTCTACTAGTCCCAAGAATGTGCGATGACCCGCACCATCCCGATCGGGTTCCCTAAAATCGGTTGTAGAGGCATAATTGTAAGAAATGTAAATAACACAATTTAAAGAATACGGGTTTTGATAGTTTATGGTATTTTATTGTAAAAGTTGTATTTGCCACAAAATATTGTTCAAGGGAATCGTACTATGTCAAGATGCGTGTTTGTGAGAGGTAGGTCATTATCTCGTGAGGTTTTCTAAAAGTAATATAAGCAAAAGATTAAACGATGTCATATGTAATTTCATGGTATTTAAGCGTGAAAGCTTAATAAAAGTTGTTTTACATGGAATTTTAAAATGAAACTTGTTTCTAAATATTGGTTAATGTTTAACAAGCAAGATTTAATGATATGGTTAAGTTGTTTTTAAGAGAAAATTAAAATTTTAAAGAGAATAGAATTAAGGATCGGTATAACTCCACTTACCGATGTGATTTCAAAAGATATCATTTTAAGTTAAGAAGAGGAGAAGAGAAGTGGGACTTACTAGCTTAGAGAAGAGAGGGGAGGTTTAGGAAAAGGTTGGTTACTTTGTGGAGTCACGGGGTCGCCGGAACCGTCTTGAATTCTTGCCAGAAAATTACCTAGTGCTAACTCCACTTGTACTCTTTTTTTACTAGGAAAATTTTGAGAATTTTGACAATAGATTTCAGAATGAAGAAGCTAGGGTGTGATGTTGTATTTATGGGGAAGAATTAGGGTTTTGAGAATTGAAAAAAGAATTAAAAATGTATTAAAATAGAATTAAAGAGGTGAATTTAATCTCTCTGTTAATTTACTGAGAAATCAAACAGAAGAGGGGTAGTGGGGGTAGGCCAAACGACTGGGGTTCAGAACATGGGAGCATTCCCAACGGGGGGCCCGGCGGCGCCGGCCCAAAGCCAATTCTCGCCGGTCGATTTCTTGAGATGAGTGCTGGGATTCTTTCCACGTGTAAGTCGGTTCATATAACATTCAGCACATGTTTGATTTTATTAGATTTTTCATTTTACGTGTATTGCACGTATAAAATTTTGGGCTTCTAAAAAGTTTAAAAGAAAAAATCAGTAAAAATATATGTGGCTAATGGGATTCAAACACAGGGTTACGTCACAGCAGTGCAAGGCTTTACCAGTGAGCTACAAGTGGCTTCTTGTTGTTCTTAAACAATTTTAATTTATAACTTGTGCTCAGGCTTGAAACTCTATTCTGTACATTAACTTGAAAATTTTTGTACAATGAAATTGGTGTCATTACAGATTCTCATGTTTACCCCATGGATGTAAGCTCTTGGTGGAACCACGTTAAATATTGTTGTTGTGCTTTCTTATTTTTGCTTGTTTTCTTGCATGCCTGGCGTAAACCCTAACAAACTGGTATCAGAGCGTAGCGAACCGAAAGGTCTTCAATTCTATGGTCTAAGTTTACAGTGGGTGATGACACCTGTGTCCGCTCCCCATTTTCTTAGATTGTAATTTTGAATGTGTTGGTTCAAAGATCCGAGGGAGAATGTTAAGTTTGCTGCAGCGGTAAACAGAAGATGGCATAAAGGAAGTTCAGATTAAGGTGGAGTTTTGTTAAAAAGAAGAGATTGAAGATGATTTGTTGAATACAAGTCAAGATGGAGATTTGTTGTGTTTTCCTTGTATTCTCGACCCTCATGTGTGTGAGGCGGCTCAAATTGGGTTGAGCCGGTTTACAATTCGTCTGGAATTAGTATTTGTTCTCTGAATGCAAGAGACGGCTCAGAATAATTTTGAGCTGACTCAAATCGTCTTGGGCCGAATTTTGGGTTATTTTGGAAAGATTTGTTTTTAAGATTAATTAGGAGAATTTGTTGGAGAATTATTGTCACGCCCCAATTCCCGGAATACGGTAATATGGACCGAAACGACCAGTGCTCTTAAATAAGGGGAAATCGCCTCACCATAGTCACACCAGAGGCTCTAGTTAAATCTGTATGATAATATCCAAGATATAATACTAATATCATCATGCTCCATAAATAACAAATAACACTCATGGATTCACAAGATAAAGATAGAGTCAATAAAAGATCCAAATAGCAAAGGGTTCCGAATAAACAAAATACAAGAACCAAAAAGAAAGATATATTATTCCTAGCATCTCGCGAGAGCGCACATTCTAATAGCAACCGAAATAAAATAGAAATAAACCTACGAATACTATGGATTTTCGGCAACCTCCTGATAGTCAATCTGATCCTGCTCTGCCTATAACCGGTCTCTTAACCTGAGATGGCAAGTCTCAGAAATGTCAGAACATCCCACAGGTACTAAATCATAATAGTGTGCGTATATGTGTAATAGCATGAATATGTGAGTGTAGTGAAGCCTGCATGCACATGTAGATACATCAATAAAGATATTATACATAATAACAGGTATAATAACGATAAGATGCAATAATAACTAAGTCAGGTGATTTCTAGATGTCACCAACACAAACCTTAGTTAATCTTGCGTAAGTTTGAAATTGATTTGGTGGAAAGTATTCTCGAACCTTGAAGGATATCCCGTACGTACCCGGAAACACGGCCCAATATGCTCGGAGCTGATCCCGAGGTTGCCGCTAGGCAAAATCTTACCCTCACTATCACTCTGGGTGATATTCAGCACACCACCCTTGCGCAAACTACGCATTCGACTGGCCAATCTCTAACACTAAATCCTCCATAATACGGTCCACATTCCCTTTTCAATTTTCCTAATCCCCCGTGTTTCTAAGTTTATTCACTACCATAAAAATCTGATCACTGGTTCTTGAATACTGACTAAAACGATTTTTCGGCACGTGTCACGAATATACACTAAATATAAATGAACACTTGAATCACTTATAATCATTCGTATCACTTGAATCATTTATAAACACTGAATCACAAATAATCACTTAATCATGAATTTGTGCAAAATCAATCGATGTATACTTTTGTCTCGGTATTCTAATCTGCAATCACGTTCTATCGCTCAAACACTATTCAATACGAATGTATTAAGCATGTCAAGAGTTCTTGTGCATGGAAAACAAGTCATAACATCTATATAACAAAGTTAATTACGCAATATCGTTTTTAAAGGGTTCGATGAATTTCAATTAGGAGCAACACAGGAGTTAAAATCAAATATTATTTCAAAGGTCAAATATAAATATTATATGAATATTTTAATATTTTTATATTACATGCTATATAAAGATAACATTCCCAGTAATAGAATGAAATTAGTAGAGAGCAGTGCTAAATAATATTATTATAGTTATAATAATTAGTATGAAATGATAATATTAGGTTCATAGATAGTTTATAGTTGTCGAATAAACAATTATTTTCATTGTATCTATAATGCTACATATAGCATATAGTACTATTGTAGCAGTGAGTAACAAATTACAAGCAAGTAATCATCATGTTAGTAATATTAGTCAGAGCATTTGAGCACAAAAAGTTTAAATGCTATCATATATTGATTATAAATATCAGCTATGTTATAAAATAATGTTGTTATCACAGATTTAATAATATGTAAGTATATAATTTAAATTAGTTCTAATAATATTAGATAATTATTAGTAATTCGACAAGAAGGGAAGGAGCAAGAGTACTTGCCTTGAAGAAAGACACGCGGTACAGAAAAAAATGGAGATACAAACGCTACACGAATCAAGATCCCACGGCTAAGATCTCGGTTCGGATCGACGACGGCAACGAGGAAGTGAAGGAAAGGATGATGGGTGCTCAGTTGAGTGGGTGCGACGCTTGGATCGGCAGTGAGGACGGAGGATGATTTGAGTTTGGGTTTTTGAGAAAGAAAATAAAGAGAGATGATTATATATATATACAGAGAGAGAGAGAGAGAGAGAGATGGGGGATAGAACGTGAGAGAGAGATGAGTGAGAGAGAGATTCTCTGTTATAAAAGTGGAGAGTGATAGATAGATAGGGTTTTATTATATATAGGTTTTAAAATTAGTTTGTTTATAAAATATTTATAGAGAGCTATTAGTTAAGAGATTAGTTTAAACTATTTGAAGGGATTATATCAAATACCTCATCATAACCAAATTTTAAACTATAATATATCTATGGTTAGATAAAAAAAAATATCTTACCTGCAAATAAATAAGATTTAAATAGATTAGCAAAATAATATATTAAATATTAATAATATATCTCTTTTAAAATTATCATACTAAAATATTCTTAAAAATATATCTAATTTATGATAAAATAGTATATGAATATTAAAACAATTATATTTTAATTAGCAAACAAATATTTAAAATACTAATTATTATATAATTAACAAATTTAGAAAAACCATAGAATATTAAACTCCACATGAAACAAAATAGTTTTATTAATTCAAAATATACTGATAAATCTGAAAAAAAATATTGCGCCTTATTCTAAGGTGTTACATTTATTTGAAGAGTTGTTGGAAGATTTATAAGAGATCATTCACGAGCTTAGTTAGGAAAGTTTGTTTGAAGAATTATTTAAAAATTTGTTAGAGATTGTTTTGAAAATTTAATGAGATCCTAATTGGAGTTGGAATTCTATTATTTTGTGCTATAAATAGAGAAGGGTCTCATCAGAGAAAAGTGGCGAAACATGAGAAAGAGAAAGAGAAAGAGGAGAAGAAGGCGAAGGCGAAGGCGAAGGCGAAGGGATTCACCAGAAAAGTGGTCTTTATATTTGTATAAAGAGACGAAAGCAAAGACGAAGGGTAGTTATCCATAGATAAAGGTGGAGGGATTTACCAAGAGTTGTCTTTGTATAAACGTTGAAATATGAGCGAGACGAGAGAGAATATAAAATGTACCGGTATTCTTGATCATTAATAAAGAAATTCTCATGTTTGCCCCATGGATATAGGCAGTTACTCGAACCACGTTAACTATTAGTGTTGCGTGTTCTTATTTTTGCTTGTCTTCCTTACATGCCGAGCAAAAACCCTAACACATTTTTTACATAAATTCAATTTTAGAAAGATATTACATTACGTGTTATTATTAAATTTTAGGAAGATATTAAATTGCATATTTGGTAATTGGTATGATTTGATCATACCTGCAAATTATTATTCTTGTATCATACAAAATCCGGGGGATGATGGCGGTAAAGATGACGTCGGCGACATAACGATGGTGACAATCCTAATGGTGTGTGAGGATGATAATGACGATGGTGAAGACGGTAGCAACAATGGTGGATGATGCTGGAAGGCAGTGGTTACAATGACTACGACAAAAGTGGTGGTTACGATTGGGAGGATAGTAAATTCGGGGTATCTGCTATTTATGAAATAATAGCATGGTTAATATTTTCCCAAATCCCTTTCCGACGACTACAAATAATGGAAAACATGGAGGCTCATCGGTTTGGTTGTGTTTTGATAAGGTTTGAATGCTTCAAGCATGGAAATAAAAGCAGAAGCCCCCAAAAACGGGGATGGTAAAGTCAACGATCTGGCGTGGTGTGGTGATGGTGGCAAGGACGACAATGGGGTTGGTGGTTGGAGGGATAGTACGTTGTGGCAATAATAATGCCTACAATACTATGTGTTGTTGATGACAACGTTACCATGACGACAAGAAACAAATGTTATCGGTGGTCGTATAACGATGATAGCGGCGGCAACAAAAAAATTGATGGCGATGATATGACAACAAGGATAGAGTAGTGGTGATGACTATATAACCAGTAAAACCTCAACCGTGAGGTAGGGAAACAATGATGGCGGCATTGACATTGACCCCGACCAAACAATTGTGATGCTGATGAAGACGACAATGGTTGTTGACCAAAACTAACGGTAGCGGTGAAGATGGTTGTTGTGGTGATAACGGTAACGGTTGTGACAGTGGCAGATAGTGTACCAATGATGGAGATGAGCGTCGATATGCTTTTCAATATAACAAAATGATAAAAACCGATTCCGCGTTAGAGAAGTAACTGCCATGTCTTAGAATCTCTAAAATTTTGAAAATTTAGTAAGAGGGTAAATTACACTAAAATACCCTCAACCATCAAAATATTTCACTAGAATATCTTGATGCTTTTTTCCAATATTAAAATACCTTAAACTATGTTTTTTATAGGAAGTCTTTCACCAAAATATTCTCAAAAGTAGCCATTAAGGCATTTTGCTGTAATAAAAGAACTTTACGGTAATTTAGGGAAGATAGTTGAGGGTATTCACTTAATTTACCCCCAAAATGAATGAACTCCTTCATGCCCTCCAACACGTGACAAGCACGTGCCCTTCCCTGCAGCTCGCATCCACCGATAATTCTCGTCCCCTCTCAAGTTGACAACAATTATTGATCAAGACATTTTAAAAAAAAAACAGAAAAAGTTGAAAAGTAAAAAGAAATCAAAAGGAAAGAAAGGGTTCATGATGAGCTCCCAAATTCATCCGGGCAAACACCAATGGTGCAATCAATCTCTCTTTGGTAACTCTCAGATCTCACCTCAATCTCTCTCTAGGTTTTCCCTTTCTGGCTCTCTCTTCCCTTTTTCGTCATCGAATCATCATCATGGGTTGTTTTAGATTCTATGTGTTCTTTGATATGATCGCTGCAATGCTTAGATTTTCTTGAAAAAAGCTAAAACAAAATTATGGGTGATAATAATAAAAGCATAAACATTCTAGGTCTCGTGTGTCGAAAATCCCTATTCATCCTCTTCACCATTGCAACATTCTTCTTCTTCTTGTCCTTGCTCTTCCTCTTGGGCTCAACAACCCCTCCTTCAAATCTTATCCACAGCAACCCATTGTTGCCCACCTCTGCCAAAGCCTTTTCCCTCGTCGAAAATGGTAGTGTCTCCATATCATTATCGTCACACCCAAACATAGAATCATCCAAAGATTTGGATTCGATTGACGATAGCAGTACTTGTGACCTCAAAAACGCAATCTTGAAAGTTTTCATGTATGATTTGCCCCCGGAGTTCCACTTTGGATTGTTAGATTGGTCACCTGAGGTTGATAGTTCGAATGCATGGCCTGACATTACCAAGAAAGTCCCGGGTTATCCTGGAGGCTTGAATCTTCAACATAGTATTGAGTATTGGCTCACATTGGATCTTTTGTCTTCGAGGATTCCGAACCGGCCGGGGCCTTGCACCGCGGTGAGAGTGTCGGATTCGAAGGAAGCGGATGTTGTGTTTGTTCCTTTCTTTTCGTCTCTGAGTTATAATAGGCATTCGAAGGTGAATCCGAAGGAGAAGGTTAGCAGGAACAAGGCATTGCAGGATAAGTTGGTGAAGTATCTGACGGAACGGGATGAATGGAAGAGATCGGGGGGACGAGATCATATTATTTTGGCTCATCATCCGAATAGTATGTTGGATGCAAGGATGAAATTGTTTCCGGGGGTTTTTGTTCTTTCGGATTTTGGGAGGTACCCGCCACATATTGCGAATGTGGATAAAGATATAATTGCGCCGTATAAACACATGATTAGGACGTTTGTGAATGATTCGGCTGGATTCGATGCTCGCCCGACTCTGCTATATTTTCAAGGAGCCATCTATAGGAAGGATGTAAGTTCTTGCGAACACTGTTCTTTATTTTCATAGCTCGGGTTTTATACTTCACCTTCAATTTGGTTATGATGAGAAATGATGATGATCATTCACTAAGTTGTTACTATTGATACATGAAATCTACCCTTTGTGTTAGCCATTGGGCCCGAACCGGCCCAATACCCGCCCATATGAGTGGGTGCCGGCTCGGCTCGGTTCCAACCGGCTCGGCTGGCCTGGCTCCAGCTGCCGAGAGCCGGGCCCATTTTTTTTATTTAAGAAAAAAATTTCCAGAATAATCCCAGAAAATTCAGAAAATTCCCAGAAAATTTTTAGAAAATTCAGAAAAATTCTGGAAAATTAAGATTTTTTTGAGTTTTCTTATTTTTGGGGAGTTTCGTACTCAAGTTTTGGGTTAGTTAAGGGTTTTGCTGTTAACTCTGCGAGTTATATTTTTTTCGAAAATTTTGTTTGCTCACCAAAAGTTTCAAATTTTACTCACATAAAATCTTAGTTGTTCCGGTGGGAGAGCCTGGGACGCATGTTAATTTCACGAAAAAACGAAAATCCTAATAAAACAGACAAGATTAGATAGGGTAGTTTAAATAAAAATGAAATTTGTTAGATTGATTGTTGCATTTTGTGTTGTGCATGTCATATTATATATACAAAGACGCGCACTGTATTAATCTGACAAATTTCAAGTGGGAGATTTCGATAGGAGACAGGAGCTTAGATTCAACTACCCAATCTACTTCGTTTCTAGGAAATTTATGGTCCATTTTCAATCATTTTAATAAAATTTTAAATTTTATACGTTTGAAGGATGTGGTTGGGGCCATGGGCCTTCTCTTTTTTCGGAGTGTAAGTTTATTATTATTGTTAAGATGGGTTGAAAACGAAGCGTTGTTTGGGAAAGAACGCTACTCCATTATATACCATAGTCTTAACGCATCCATAATAAAGTTAAAATATCGTCAGTTTCACCAAGGGTGAGATGATAGATGACGATATCATAATAAAATAGAAATATTAGTTTAATATTACATGAACAAATTGAAAAACTTATACATTAGTGACAAGGTGGCAGCGATATAGCGGGGCTATATGACGCAGCACTATCGAGATGGCAGCGATGTAGCGGGGCTACACGATGCATCACCATCGAGATGCAGCGATTTTCGGAGGATTGGCACATCTAGGATCACTCTATGCGTCAGACGTGATGAAGATCGATGTCATTAGTGGTCATATGTTTTATTGCCAAGAATTCACAGTTTATATTGAGCGGTAGTTATAGTGTATCTACGCGTCAAGAGACAAGCTGTGTGATGATTATGAGATAATATATGCGACGTGGCAACGTCATATTATTTTTGGTTTGGCTTTATTTTCATATAAGGAGTTGAATCACGTAATGTGGATACACTTAAGAGTTATATCTTTATTGATTCGGGATCTGAAGAGTGCTGCTCCAGTTAGACTGTAGAGCGACAACAACATACAGTTACATGTTTTCTACTCGATATATGAAGCAGTTAGTTATATGGAAAGCAAATGTGTTATACGGAAAGCAAATGTGTTGACGTTTGTTAGTACGTTTGAGTGACTGAGACTTAAGATTTAATCGCCAGAGGCGATATAATGAAGAGCGTTGCTGATATGTTGACGATGTCAACAGTGCGTAAAGGCAGGTGTTTTAGCGCAAGAAGAGTTCAATTGAGCTACGAAAACATGAATAACGAGCCAACAACTTAAGTGATCTGACATGGAGAAATATGCTGGCAACAATGAATATAATGAGTCCAACGTTTGACTGTGGAAATTTAAACCGCTCTACTCGTCAGGGTACTGAGTGGAAGTAGCCTTTCTGTTTGGAGTAGAAAAGTTTGTGAAAGCAAATCATGTGTCGAGAACATATGAGTCAATTCTGCATCGGGAAGGCATATGGCTATCAATAAATCATCTTCCTGTCGGTTACAGTTTCAGTTTCGGCTTAAGATATTTGGATAACTTAATGAAACAATCTGTCTTATGAGTTTCTTATGATTTTGAGGATTGCCTTCTATAAATATCATGAGTGGCATGCAAGATTAGGTCAATAGATAGATGGGATGACTTAACCACTTGGGGTGAATGAGTTGACATTCGAGCCAAAGTCAAACCATTTACTTGAAAGAGTTGCCTTGGAGGCAAAATTGCCAGAGTAAAACCATTTTGATATCCATTCCAGATAATTCACTCCGATAGATACGGACTAATAAACGTGAAGACACGCAGTGGAGTTTCCTAGTTTAACACCGTCATTAATAATTACTCGATGTGGCTATTGATCTCATACGGAACTAAAGCGTTGATTTGTATCAAACATGGTATTAGTGAAGTGAAGAGTCAGTTCATGCAAACAGGGTTGTGCGTGTTTTACGGAGCAGTTCTGAGAACTGTAAGCAAGCCGTGAGTATTTATTTTAGCAGTTTAGGGAACTGAATGAAGGTAATAGAGTCGTCAGATAGCTGATGATACCGTAAACTCTACAACAAAATGGTGTTGTAGAGAGGAGAATTAGAAAACCCTAGATATGATAAAGAACATGATGGTAAGAGCCAATATGACATATTGTTTGGGAGATGCGCTGTTGGCAGCGGCTTATGTTCTTATTCATGTATTTTCAAAGACAACACAGTCAACATCTTATGAATAGTGGACGAACAAGAGACCTGAGAGGTCACCTATGTCCATGAGTGTGATAGGACTGTGATTTACATTTGGTCGTGAAACATTGATTTCCTCAGAAAGGAAACAACGAACGATTTCCTCGGGAAAGAAACAACGAGCGATTTCCTCGGGGAGGAAACATCGAGCAATTTTCTAGGGGAGGATTTTTTCGCAAAAGACAGAGACAGATCAGGATTTGGGATTTTACGAGATTGAGGGGACTTCTAGTCAGTCAGCGATGCAGAAAGAATTAGTTCCTTCAGTGGCTGGCGACAGTGGGAGCGACATTTCCGCTGATGGCTCGGAGCCAATAAAGGATTCTCAAGAGACTTGTAGATAGTGCTGTGGGTTGAAACCCCGACGATGTTTCGATATCGAAGGCGAGGCGTCCATGGTAACTCTGCATTGATTGCGGAACTCAAGTCATTTGTGGATGCTATTTATGGGCCTATTGCGAAGGAATGAATAATGACAATGGAAAAGGTGGAAGAGTCAACGTTAGAGGATCAAGTCTGGAATTTGGTCAGATTATCCTACTAGACGCAAGACTATTGATAAAAACTTGGTTTTTCGAAGTCTTGCAAAAGGAGGAGGATATTGTAGAGATATACAAGGCACACTTATTGTCGAAGGGATTCACGTAGCATAGATGGACAACGAATAGACACTTTTCACCTGGGGTGATGATTGCGTCTATTTCGCCTTCCTTTACGCATCGTTGCATATAAAGATCTTGAGCTAGTCCTGGGGACTTAGATCGTTTTCTCGATGGAGATTTGGATAAGAAGATCTAGGAGATTTGCCTAGCAGATCTGCCTATGGGTTTTAAAGTCAAGGGGACTCGAGTCGACTCAGAGAGTACATTTATGGTTTGAAACACTTATTCAAGCAGTTGTTGGTTCGATGTGATCAATCTATATTGGATATGGACCGACGATGATTGAATGTGACAACTGTAAGTTCAGAGATCTTGTTATGAATGGTGTAGTGATGATCAAAAGTGACTTGAAGATAATGAATGCCACTTGGAGTTGCTGTTCTCGCTATAAAGGACACATGAGATGTTGAGTTCGTGCTTGGAAATTGGATCCAAGAGTAGTTGTTTTAAAAGCATCATATGTTTGTCTTCAGAGACTCACATGGGTATGTCTTAAAACGATTTAGCCCACACAATCACCCCAATTTATTACTTCAGTCATTAATGGACATATTTGTAGCCTTGATCTCTACTACAAGACTCCTGACGAATGACAGATTTTGTGGGTTCCATTTTGCATACTCAGTAGTCTAATGTATGCATAGTGCGTACTTGACCAGACATATAACTCTTGCGGATTAGGCTTACTATTAGGGTCAGCTTGTTGGGATGAAATGACGAGGATTTTTAGGTATTTATGTGGGTCAACTTACTATATCTTGTGCTATGAAGAATCATGGTTTGCGGTTATATGGACATACAAATGCCTACTGGATCGGCAATTTGGGTATGTGTACATCCGCATGTGCTTTTTTGTATAATGGCATGGCCATCACTCAAAAAAGGAAGAAGTAGTAGGTGTAGTTTTTTCACCATGGGGGTGGAATATGCAGCTCCCTCAATTGCGCCAAAGGGGCTGCCAGGCTGAGGTGATTCCTCGAAAGTTTGTACGTGATTTCGCACGCAAGGGAAATATGGTTTCTCTTTATCGTGATATCAGATCAACGATAGCATACTCAAACAATTCCATATATATGGGAAGTTGAAGTACTTACAGATTTAACGACACTTCATCAAGGATTAAGTGGTATGAGAAGATGGTCTAAGTTATATGGTTTTTCCTCCAGGCCAGACGATCGGAGATCCGATGACAAAGGTAATAGTTGAGTAACGATATATGCGTTTGGGTTTCGTCTTAGGTGACGTATGCATTTCAGATAGCTTGATAGACCTTACTCTTATGTTTGACATTATTATTATGGGTGGCGATTTTATAGATGCATATTTTAAGATTGATGCTGAATAGCTTTCTTTCTTATCTGATATGAATATTTCTATATTTTGTTTGACTATTTCAGGCATGAAGTACAAGTGTACAGGATACACGAAGTGTGCAGTGTACACATTTAAAAAGGATACGTCAGCAGGTAGGAACCCTCCCTCACGCGAGAGATCTCTTTATGCTAGGGAAGCATACGAATGTGAGACTAAGTGCTAGACGTCAGCTCCTCTGTCACGTGGCCGGCACTTGGATTGTGTGATGTCTAAAGATGTCGACGCAATCCAAGTGAGCCAGAAACCAAGATCTAAACCCCTTTTTAAAGAAATAAGGAGGTAAAGTTTTAATAAGAAGTAATGGAAATGAAACCCCATTTTAATTTGCAAAGATTGTTTAATTTAAGACATATATCAAGTGGTTAAGAAAATATTTTCGTACTTGAAATTTCGGTAGCACCTCCTTTGTAATTTTTTAGAAAAAGCAAGTACATGACAAATATTATAACGACATCTTTAGGAGAAACATCAATGCCAATCGGCGGAATCAAACCCACGCAATGCATATACGACGCTCAAAAGCGAAGAATAACAAGTATACTATAAGTAAAACGTATAAATCAATATAATTAGTCGATTCTACTCAAGTCGATCCAAAATATACATAAGTCTCCATTTGCTCTAAGTCAAATAACACAAAAGGTCTGATGAAGTGACACTAAATACAAAATATAGAATATACAAACGAGACGGTTATTAAGCATGTAGCCCACCTAGCAAAATATGCGACGAGATCCAAGATAGGTGTCCGCAACACCGCTATGCGTCTACGCGGTCTATCTGCAATGAACTAAGACACAACGGGGTAAGTTGCCAACTCAGTGAATAAAACCATCATGCAGTGGAAATCGTATATATAACCGAAATAGCGACTAAACCTATGCACAAGGTAGTCATGATGTATAATAGTATGCGTATGATAAATATGAAACATAATATGTCATAACAGCGTCTGTATAAAAGAGAACGGAAATCTCATCAAAATATCCTAATATTTTGATCATAGCCATAACTATCATCAAATCCAGTGCCAAATGTGGACACAAATCTTCAATTTTTGCACGTATCGTTTCCCAAACGATCCCGACATCCAATAACATCGGTGAGTATTCTTTAGATATCCGCCGTGTTTCTCAATTATCTCCGGCATCGAGTGTCCTCGCTAGGCTCTCCGCCTCAAATGCGGCTTTCTTACCCTTCAGTCTCGACCAGGTCCACCATATATCCAACTGTATACTCCCCCACCCAGTCCGGATAACGTAAGAATCCGCAACCATATATCTCCCCCACTCAGTTCGGAATAAAATCAAATCAGAAAAACATCAAGCTCATGGTGGACGTATCATCATATATTACAAGAAACCGTAAAATTATAAATGAGATCTAATATTATCAACTATATCATGTAGTAGCTTAAAACCCATAACAGAAATCTCATAAGGTAATATCACATAATAAAACGTAATAATAATGGCAATGATATATATATATATATATATATATATATATATATATATATATATATATATCAAACAGTACATGATGATGGATAACAACAGTCGTCTACAATACTAGCAGTGTGCAATAGGATATAAGTGACATGTTAATTACCAATGAGGTGTAAGTACAGCATGTAAGTATGTGCAAGTGCAACATAAACTCATCGGTAATAGTGCAAGTATCCTAGCAAGTGTTAAGCAATAGGGTTACGATGTATGAATGCATGCAATGTGAATCTAAGTTTAGTTATACAATGCAATGAATAAAAAGTAATTTATCATAAGTTTTAGGTTTCGAGCGCTATATGCCATCCATACAATGTCCCCGGTAGATGTTTAGTCTACCCACCGGAACAAATCGCGATCTACTCCAATCCGATCATTTCCTTTCCTTTCCTCGCCGCTTCCGAAGTCTCCGCGACCGATCCTAATATCGAAATACAACTTTCACAAGTGAGCGGCAAATTTTCCGATACGACGAATATACAAATACAAAGCGAACTTACGTAACGTGAAACATGTGATTATCATGTGCTATACATATGCGAAGCTATCTAGAGCTATCCCGAATTGTCGTATTTTGAGAAAACACCAAAACGTGATATGAAATATCCGTATCATACGCTAATATATCACAATAAGTATAGTAAAATGTTTCCAGATTTTTATATAGACAATCTGAGAAAAATCTAAGTATACCAGAGACCTTATATTATACACAGAAAGCCCTAACCAAAATTCCAACACTAACTCAACAAGAAAACCGCTGGTGGCGGGGAATTGCAATATTTAGGTTGTCGAACCTTAGTAGAATGGGTCCAGGTTTCAAGGGTGTATTCTAGGTTCTAAAAGCATCTTTATGAATTGTTAGATTTATTTTGTGAGCACTATAAGTATAGCAGATTCAACTTAAGGACAAAACCCTATAGTTAAACAAAATTTTAAGATATCATATACTCTATTTGACACTAACACTCTTACGAACTCATGAAAAAGGCTGGATTTTTACCAAATTGATGAAAGCCGCTGAAATTCCAAGCTCAAGAGTTACAATTGAACTTGTATAGGCTTTATCTTGAGTTGATATCAAGCTTCATGAAGAACTCTTAATTTTCCTTTGTGAGATTGTAGAACTTTCTTTTATTTTTTTGATTTTTTTGTGTTAAAGTGTTGGAGGAATGATTTGGTTCAGTTTGAAAATGGAAAATAGCATAAGTGTTGTGTTGTAAAGAAAGGAGGAGGTGTGTGAAGGGAAGGGTGAGGTGTACGTAGTGCAAGGAGGAGGTGTAGCTCCATGGTGCATATCAAGACGTATTGTGTGTGAGGTTTAACTTAACTTATCACCTACTTACTCACCATTTGCACTTAAGCCCACAACAACATATAAATTCTCTTGCAAAACACTTTTACAGACAAATATAATCAAAATCTAATTGCTATTACACTTAAATACCATACCTTTTTATAAAAGTCTTTTATCATAATATAATAATTAAAATATTATTTAAATTTTTTTCTAAAACGTTGCAATATCCCCCTTAAGAAAATTCGGTCTCCGAATTTAAAATTTAACTACGCGTACCTCCGAAGAGATGGGGAAATTTCTTTCGCATCTTATCCTCAGTTTCCCAGGTGAACTCTTCGCTATTTGGTCCACGCCATAGAATCTTTACAGAAGGAGGTTTCTTAGATCGCAGTTTCTTCACCCGCCGGTCAAGAATGGCTCTTGGCTACTCAGTGTAAGATAAATCACGCTCTATCTGTATAGTCTTATGCTGAATAGTGTGAGAAGGATCATGAAAGTACTTGCGAAGTATGGGTACATGGAACACATGGTGCACATCTGGAAAACTGGACGGAAGAACTAAACGATATGCTACAATACCCACCCTCTTAAGAATTTTATAGGGTCCAACATATCTTGGACCGAGCTTTCTTGTTTTCCCAAATCGCATCACACCCTTCATCGGAGAAACACGAACAAACACATGGTCACCCACAGCGAACTCAAGTCTACGGCGACGGCGATTAGCATAAGATTTCTGCCTGCTCTGGGTTGGTCTCATCCTATTCTTGATCATCTGGATCTTCAAAGTAGTCTCCTGAACCAACTGAGGCCTTAGGAGGCCGCTCTCGCTAAGCTCGGTCCAACAAACTGGCGACCGACACTTCCTCCCATATAACGCTTCAAATGGTGCTATCTGAATCGTCTCCTGAAAGCTATTATTGTAAGAGAACTCGATCAAGGGCAAGTGACGATCCCAAATGCCACCCAAATCTAGAGTACAAGCTCGGAGCATATCCTCAAGGGTCTGTATCGTACGCTTTGACTGACCATCGGTCTATAGGTGGAAGGCCGTACTAAAACTCAAGCGTGTGGTTAGAGCATCCTGAAGTTTCTGCCAGAGACGACTCGTAAACTACGTGTCTCTATCAGAAACAATACAGGTCAGAACGCCGTGCAATCACACAATCTCATCAATGTAAATCTGGGCATACCGAGCATATCCGAAAGTAGTTTTCACTGGAATGAAGTGAGCTGCCTTTGTCAACCGATCCACAATCACCCAAATAGAGTCATATCCTCGACTAGACCTAGGTAGATCCACAACAAAATCCATGAATATCTGCTCCCATTTCCATTCCGGAATGGGTAAAGACTGCAACTCTCCTATTGGCCTTTGATACTCGGCTTTGACTTGCTGGCAAGTCAGGCATCTCGAAACGAAGTTAGACACATCGCGTTTCATCCCTTCCCACCAGTACATGTCTCGCAAATCATGATAAATCGTGGTAGATTCTGGATGAATGCTGTAAGAAGACTGATGTGCCTTCTCTAAGATCTTTCGTCTCGACCCATCAAAGTCGGGCACACACAAACGTATCCCAAACCGTAGCACTCTCACTATCAATCACAAACTCAGAATCTCCATCCTGCTGAACCTGCTCCAAAATCTCAGATAATCGTGCATCCTCGAACTATGCTTCCCTGATACGATCGAGCAAAAGTGGACGAGCACAAATATGAGCAAACTGTCCACCTATGAATGTAAGCTCGAACAGTATGCCACCATCGCACAAAATCTGTCAATCCGCATTCGACTGTCTTTGAGCTGTACCTAAATAAGACAAGCTACCCCAGGTCTCCGACTCAACGCATCAACCATTACATTAGCCTTACCCGGATGATAAAGAATCTCACAATCGTAATATTTCACTAACTCCATCCAGCGATACTTCCTTAAGTTCAAATCCCGCTGCTGGAATATATATTTCAGACTCTTGTGGTCTGTAAAGATCTTGCACGACTCTCCATACAAATAGTGCTCCAAATCTTCAATGCAAAGACCACCGTGGCCATCTCTAGATCGTGGGTAGGTTAGTTCTGCTTGTGTTTCTTCAACTGCCGAGAATCATAAGCAATAACTCTATCGTGTTGCATCAATACGCAACCTAGACCCACACGAGACGCATCATAATAAACCATAAATCCGTCTGAGCCTGAATGTAAAGATAGAACCGACGCAGTCGTCAAACGAGTCTTCAACTGCTGAAAACAATTCTCACACTCAGTCCATAAAAATGGAACTCGCTTTCGGGTTAAACCGGTCATAGGTGCCGCAATACGAGAGAAATCTTGTACGAAGCGACGGTAATAACCCGCTAAACCCAAAAAGCTACGAATCTTAGTTACTGAAATGGGTCTGGGCCAATGCTGTACCGTCTCGATCTTTTATCGGATCAACTTGCATCTCGTCTCTCATAACAATATGACCCAAGAATTCCACGCTGTCAAACCATAAAGCGCACTTCGAGAATTTGGCAAACAGTTGATGTTTCCACAAAGTTTGTAATGCAATCCTCAAGTGCTGCTCGTGATCCTCTCGACTCCTGGAGTAGACCAAAATATCGTCTATAAAAACAATAATAAAGTGGCCGAGGAACGGCTTGAAGATCCGGTCCATCAGATCTATGAACGCTGCTAGGGCATTGGTGAGTCCGAACGATATCACCAGGAATTCATAATGTCCGTAGCGCGTCCGAAAGACAGTCTTCGGAATGTCATAATTCCGAACTCGCAACTGATGATACCCAGATCGCAAATCAATTTTCGAGAAATAACCTGCTCTCTGCAGCTGATCGAACAAATCGTCAATACAAGGTAATGAACACCTATTCTGTACCATAACTCAATTCAGCTGGCGATAATCGATACATAATCTCATGCTGCCGTCCTTCTTAACGAATATGACAGGAGCACCCCAAAGCGATACGCTCAGACGAACAAGTCCTCTATCAAGCAATTTTTGCAACTGACTCTTGAGCTTCGTCGGGGCCATCCGATAGGGCGGTATAAAAATAGGTCCCGCGCTGGGAGTCAAGTCAATGCAGAACTCAATATCGCGTTCTGGCTGCAACCCAGGCAATTCGGCCGGAAACACATCGGAAAAATCTTGCACAATCGGAACCTGGTCCAACGGGACCTCTGCGACTCCAATATCCTGAATAAACGTCAAGAACCCACGACATCCCTTCCTCAAAAGCCTAGTAGCACTGAGTGCAGAAATCAGATTGGCAGGAGTTGTACTGCAATACCTCTACACTATAAAAATCGGCTCACTAGGAAAACAGAATCTGACCGTCTTCCTGCGGCAATCAACGTACGCATGACAAGCGGCTAGCCAATCCATAACGAGAAGTACGTCGAAATCTAGCATATCGAGAAGAATCAAATCGACTAACGAATCTCTATCACCAATATGTATGGAACATAACCTGAATACGCGTCGTGCTATGAAAGAATCTCCTACTGGAGTAACCACAACTAACATTACATCTAAACACGATGAATCTCTCCCCAGTGAAGGTGCGAAGTGTGCAGATACATATGAGTGTGTAGAACCTGGATCAAACAAAATATGTGCATCTAGGGAACATACGAGAAGAGTACATGTAACCATTGCATTGGATACCTAGACATCCTGAGGAGTCCGAAAACCCTAGCTTGACCCCTGCCTGCATCCTGATGTCCTCTCCCTCGGTTCCCTCATCCCTTCTGAGTACGTCCAGCAAGACCACGACCCTTCGGTGCAACTGCCTGGCGTAGAGTAGCAGCTGGTGGAGGAAAGAATGCCATCGAAGAAGAAGGTGGAGGGAGTAAAGCGGCCTGTAGAACGGTATTCCGCCCTGACGCTACAATCTCTAGCGAAATTTCCTGGACTCCCGCAAATGAAACATGCTGAAGGCGGTCTCTATCCTTCAGGGTACGAGTCATACATCCGGTCCTGAGTCCAACCTCTACTACTACCGCGTCCTAGAACAAATCCGCCACGGTCTCTGCCAAACTGCTCGAAAACTGATCCAATAGGTCTGGCTCACTTTGGTTCTGGAATAATCGCCGTCTTGTTCAGACGCTCCTCCACTTGAATCGCCGCGTCCATAACCAGTGCATATATATCGAAGTGCCGGGAGCCTATCGTAAGAAACATCTGTGTATCAAGGCTCCTCACAAACCTCTTCACCCTAAGCTCCTTCGTGGGAACTAAATATGGAGCATAACATGACAACTGGGTGAACTGCAAGTCGAAGTCGGCCACAGACATATCGGCAGGTTTCCGCAATGCCTCAATGCTACTAACCCTGTCATCTCTCATGCTCTGCGGAAGGAATCAGCCAAGGAAAACCTCGGAAAATTTTGCCCATGTCATTGAAGGAAGACCTGTTGCTCGATCTCTCTCCATCGACTCATACCATATCTGGGCAAGTCCCTCCAACCGAAAACTGATCAGCTCCACCGACCTCGCATCTGAGCATCTCAAAAACCTACCGATCCTAGCCATCTTATTGAGAAACGACTGTGGATCTTCTGTTGCGTCTGTCCCCGTAAACACCGGAGGTCTCAACCTCATGAAGTTTGGGAGTGATACCTCCATAACCCCCGTGACCATTGGCGCGACTGGTCGAACGTGCTGTACAACGGGCTCTAGAATAGGCGATGCATGATTCGGCTTCTGAATACGAGTGGCCTCGGCCAACTGCCCCATCATCTGCTGTAAGCCCAACATGCCCTCCTCCTGTCTAGTCATCCAGTCGGGAAGAGGAGGATCGTCATGTCCCTTTGCCGTCGGGATGTCCTCCTGGTCAGTCCCCGTCACTGGCGGATCTTCCCTGGCTGCATCTCTGGCTGCGGCTCGTCTAGCTTGCTTGGCCATGACAACTGTAACAAGAAAATGAGAGTTGATAAGGTGTAATACATGAACAAACGGATACAGAGAGTTAAAGGAAGAATTAATCAAGATATACATCTTAAGGTCACTTAGACGGGGTATCGTATCGTAAATATGCCGCGGAACATATGTTCGGTACGTTACTCTACCTGAGTTACCTACTCCATCATACCTAGGTCAATCTAATTAACAAAAGTTCAGGTCTAATCCCCCCAAAGTCAAGTCTAGATTCCGAAAATATATACCTTAGACTCCGCACAGTCAAATTTAAGACTCGACAAAGGTTAAACCTAACGCTTTGATACCAAATTTGTCACGACTCGAATATGGCACGTGACCGATACTTAGATTGTGTGACGTCTAAAGATGTCGACGCAATCTAAGTAAGCTGGAAACCAAGATCTAAACCTTTTTTTAAAGAAATAAGGAGGTAAAGTTTTAATAAGAAGTAATGGAAATGAAACCCCATTTTAATTTGCAAAGATTGTTTAATTTAAGACATATGTTAAGTGGTTAAGAAAATGTTTTCGTACTTGAAATTTCGGCAGCACCTCCTTTGTAATTTTTGAGAAAAAGCAAGTGCATAACGAATATTATAACGGCATCCCTACTTGGGAGCAACATCAACACCAATCGGCGGAATCAAACCCACGCAATGCATATACGACGCTCAAAAGCGAAGAATAACAAGTATGCTATAAGTAAAACGCATAAATCAACATAACTAGTCGATTCTACTCAAGTCGACCCAAAATATACATAAGTCTCCACTCGCTCTAAGTCAAATAACATAAAAGGTCTGATGGAGTGACACTAAATATAAAACATAGAATATACAAAAGAGACGGTTACTAAGCATGTAACCCACCTAGCAAAATATGCGACAAGATCCAAGATAGGTCTCCGCAACGCCGCTATGCGTCCACGCGATCTATCCTGTAAGGAACTAAGGCTTAACAAGGGTGAGTCGCCAACTCAGTGAATAAAACCATATCATAGAGTGAAAATCATATGCATAACCGAAATAGCGACTAAACCTATGCATAAGATTGTCATGATGTATAATAGTATGCGTATGATAAATATGAAATACAATATGTCATAACAGTGTCCGTATAAAAGAGAACGGAAATCTCATCAAAATATCCCAATATTTTGATCATAACCATAACTATCATCAAATCCAGTATCAAATATCGACAAAAATCTTCAATTCTTGCAGGCATCGTTTCCCGAACGATTCTGACATCCAATAACACCGGTTGGTATCCTCTAGATATCCGCTGTGTTTCTCAACTATCTCCGGTATCGAGTGTCCTCGTTAGGCTCCCCGTCTCAAATGTGGCTTTCCTGTCCTTCGGTCTCGACCGGGACCGCTATGTATCCGACTGTATACTTCCCCACTCAGTCCGGATAACGTAAGAATCCCCAACCGTATATCTTCCCTACTCGGTTCCGAATAAAATTAAATCAGAAAAACATTAAGTTCATGGTGAACGTATCATCATATATCACAAGAGACCGTAAAATTATAAATGAGATCTAATATTATCAAGTATATCATGCAGTGGCTTAAAACCCATAACAGAAATCTCATAAGGCAATGGCGCATAATAAAACGTAATAACAATGGTAATGAGATAATATATATATCAAACAGTACATGATGATGAATGACAACAGTCGTCTACAATACTAGTAGCGTGCAATAGGATATAAGTGACATGGTAATTACCGATGGGGGTATAAGTGTAGCATGTAAGTATGTGCAAATGCAACATAAACTCATTGGTAATAGTGCAAGTGTTCTAGCAAGTGTTAAGCAATAGGGTTATGATGTATGAATGCATGCAATGTGAATCTAAGTTTAATTATACAATGCAATGAATAGAAAGTAATTTATCACAAGTTTTAGGTTTCGGGTGCTATACGCCATCCATACAATGTCCCCAGTAGATATTTAGTCTACTCACCGGAACAAATCGCGATCTACTCGAATCCGATCATTTCCTTTCCTTTTCTCGCCGCTTCCGAAGTCTCTGCGACCGATCCTAATATCGAAATACAACTTTCGCATGTGAGCGGCAAATTTTCCGATACGACGAATATATAAATACAGAGCGAACTTACTTATGTAACGTGAAACTTGTGATTATCGTGTGCTATACAGATGTGAAGCTATCTAAAGCTACCCCAAATCGTCGTATTTTGATAAAACACCAAAACGTGATAAGAAATATCCGTATCATATGCTAATATATCACAATAAGTATAGTAAAATGCTTTCAGATTTTTATATAGACAATCTGGAAAAAATCTAAGTATACCAAATATCTTATAATATACACAGAGTTCTAGCCAAAAATCCAACACCCAACTCAACAAGAAAACCGCCCGTGGTTAGGGGTGTAAACGAGCCGAGCTTGAGCGAGCCAAGCACGGCTCGAGTTCGGCTCAGGGTTCTTTTTGTCAGCCCAAGTCCGGCTCGAATCCGAATCGAGCTAGAGATGCTCAGCTTAAGTCCAGTTTGATTAAACATGCCCAGCTCGTGTTCGGTTCATTTGTGGCCCATTAACTAAACGAGCCGAGTTCACGAGCCGAGCTCAATTGAGCTCGTTTAGAGCTCGTTTGTGAGCTCAGCTCGTTTTCAGCTCATTTACTCATATTAATAGTATCTTCCAAGAAAAAAACATAATTAACAATAATGCCTAAAACTCAGGGTTTTGAGATATGGAAAAATTAAAAAAACATTAACATCTAGGGTATTGAATAGGTCTAAGTGCTGGGTTTTATATTTATCTTAGTACACTTTATATACTGTCATTTAATTGAATTAAGTGTTCTGAGAGTTGTATAGAATCTGCTATATATTACATATTACTGTTTTTTTTCAAACTGTGTAACCCAGCCGAACCCGAATCAATACCGAACGAGCCTGGCTAAGCTCGAGTCTGGCTCGTTTAATAAACGAGCCAGGCTTTCTGGCGCATGTCCGGCTCATTAATAAATGAACCGAATTTGAACGAGCTGATACTGAGCTGAACCTTAATCGAACCTGACCTGGCTCGTTCAATTACCACCCCTACCCGTGGCGGGGAATTGCAATATTTCGACGGTCGAACCTTCGTGGAATGGGTCCGGGTTTCAAGGGTGTATTCTAGGTTTTAAAACCATCTTTCTGGATTGTTATATTTATTTTGTGAGCACCATAAGTATAACAGATTCAACTTGAGGACAAAACCCTATACTTAAACAAAATTTTCAGATGTCATACACTCAATTTGACACTAACACTCTTACGAACTCATGAAAAAGGCTGGATTTTTACCAAATTGATGAAAGCCACTGAAATTCCAAGCTTAAGAGGTACAATTGAAGTTGTATTGGCTCTACCTTGAGTTGATATCAAGCTTCATGAAGAACTCTTAATTTTCCTTTATGAGATTGTAGAGCTTTTTTTGATTTTTTTTGTGTTAAAGCGTTGGAGAAATGATTTTGTTCAGTTTGAAAATGGAAAATAGCATAAGTGTTGTGTTGTAAAGGAAGGAGCAGATGTGTAAAGGGAAGGGTGAGGTGTAGGTAGTGCAAGGAGAAGGTGTAGCTCAATGGTGCATAGCAACGTGTTTTTTGTGTGAGGTTTAACTTAACTTATCACCTACTTACTCACCATTTGCACTTAAACTCACAACAACATATAAATTCTCTTGAAAAACACTTTTACAAACAAATATAATCTAAATCTAATTACTATTACACTTAAATACCATACCTTTTTATAAAAGTCTTTTATCATAATATAATAATTAAAATATTATTTAAATTATTTTCAAAAACGTTACATGCTCGGAGCAGTGACTGTGGTGTTGCATACTGGGTATGGTGATAATAGGAGCACTTAATAGAGTTGCCATGACCGGGTCAGGATGAGGTTCCCATGTGCTGTAGGCCGAGCGATCGAAGTGATTATCCCATTGCCACTTTTACATGTTTACATATAGCCGGACCAGGGGTCTGACTCGTCGTACAGGGTGCGAGCTTGTCGGGAGATCCTAGGCATATCGCAGGGCGATATGGCCGGGCAAGTCAATCAGAGGGTGATTGGACTTGGGTCCGTACAGTATAACTTTAATAGCGTACGCTCTCGGAGAGAATTTTATACTGTAACACGTTGCCATACGACGTGCGCTTGGATCGTATACATAAGGAGGTTGAGAGATGGATCCCATCTTCCTCACTGTGTGAGCCCTTATACGACCTCCTTCAAGGAAGGACGGGCAATCTATACCTTTAGGGACATTAAGTTGTCTGGGTAGGCATGTTATGAGCGTCTGCTATTTTGGCTGCTGTTTCCTGCTGCGATGACAGTATACCACACATACGGGGCAGTGTCAGAAAAGCGGGTGAATAGCAGACCTAACTATTCAGAACCGGAGAAAGATCGATAGGAATGTGTCCTGATTGCATTGTATGACCAACTCTTGTTGACGTTATGGCGACGAACCTTAAGAGTGCGATGAATCGAGAGGAATACCTAGATGTTCGAGTACGCTTCTGAGAGGGATCGAAGGTATTTGAGCAGACATGTCTGATCGGATCTGGGGTATGAGGTTTTGCAGGCCTAATATATTTTGGTTTATGTTTTCTTTTAAGAAGATCCTTGTATCGATCCTAACGGATTTGGCTGCAATGCTACTCGCTCGCAGGTTCTCAACGGTCCACGCCGCACCAACACACACATATATATGGGTATAAATGAGGAAGAGAAAGAGTAAATTCTCAGGGAGACAATTGATTCAGGTAATCAATGGTTCAGGAAACCAGCTCAGAGAGCTATGGACGGCACCCACTCGAATGTGCGAATGGGAGTATGTTATCCATTGGGCCCGAACCGGCTCAATATCCGCTAATATGAGTGTGTGCCCTATATATTCATATACAAAGGCTAGGGTTATACGAGATCACATATATACAATATAAAGAGTTTTTCTAAAATTAAGAGAGTCGTCTTTTTTTCTCATCCTCTCCTACAATTGGGTTGGCTTGCAGGGTCATCAAGAGAGGGATTCTCGTTTTCTACCAAAGTGTGGTTTCCCTCCGGCCGTTGCTTGGAGGCGATAAAAATCAGATCTTCTACGTGACGTGGATGATAAACAATCCAACCAATCGGATCAGATATATCGTAAACGTTTAGGGTAGATACATGTATTTCCGCTGTGCTTGATTGCTTGTTATGTATTTACGTCACCTAAAGTGAACGCTTTGTTTGACCAGCATAAGCACTTTTTAGGAAATGCAATATTTGTTTAAGTAATTATCGGTTCTGAAGATCCAACATAAACGATAATGCTAGTGTGTTAGAATGCTAATCCTTGCCAATGTTACTACTTTCGACTAGGCTGATTGCATGCTTTTTATGGATGTCATATTCATATAACACCTAGTTGAATAAGACAACACGTATACTACAAAATTTGAAAAATCTACAATACTGACCTATGTAGCAGCACAAGTTCGGGGACGGATACGGGATACATTATAGATTCACGGATTCACAATTTTCCAAAAACCTAGCATACGGGATACGGTTTTATATTGATTTTTAATTAAATAAATATGAATATATAGTAAGATATACATATAAATATATATTACTATAAATAAATAATGGCATTAAGTTAGATGCTCAATAAGCTTTCAAATTTTCGAGAGAAAGAAGAGAAGTGATTCGTGAGAGGTTGGTGAGAAATTTACAAGTCCGAGCAAATCCGAAAGAATCTGAGAGTTGCGGAGTCCGATATGCAATTGGAGATGGTTCGTGAGGCATTTATAAGTATCCATGCTTCATAGATATTGACATCTTCTACATATGACAATTAGATTTTTATGAAGCAAGAACAGAGATGTGCTAGAACGTATAATACTGCAATAGAAGGACACAAAAGGATTTGGCACATGCCATGGGAGTGCATTAAAGTTGGTTTAACCTAAAATTATGTTCCTGACATGTACAGATATACATGAAAAAAAGAACAGGGATATTTATGTGAAATTGAAGCTCGGAGTCTGGTGTATGTTTAAGGATTGTATCCGCAACATGGCATATTTTGAGAATGAATGTACAAGAGTAAATTACGAAATATTGCACATGTTACGCCATAGTCCTCTTTAGATATCCTTAAAAAAAATCCCTGTCAACTTTCAAATTTGCAGCTATGTATTATATATTTTTAAAAATTAATAATTCAGAAACTGTATATGTAAAAGCTGCTAATTTCAGTATAATCTTAGCATGATTTCACACACACGTACACACAGAGGGACGATGTATATCATATAAGGCTCCATGTGCAGAAGCAGTGATTAGTTGCTTAAACAGGAACAAATAGATTCCCCACTTTATAGTCTAAGTGATATGTCATTCATTTAAAAGGTAAAAAGGAACAAAAGTATCACGCCTAGTTTGGATTGTAGTTGGAATCAATATGCATTTAGATTCTTTGATACAATGATTCTATTGTCAGTTACCAATACAAATGAACCAATATAGGAATTATTATCATCTAAGCTACCGATACAAATGAACCAATATATGCTTCTATCTCATGACATTGAACTGAAAAATGTAGGGGGTGTTTCGGCCAATACCATATCCAACAACATTTGTCCAATACGGATGATCCATTTGAACACTAAACTAGCTAAAGGGAACCACGGTGAATGATACTTTGTCGTTCTTTTTTGTTTTTGTTAATTTTCCTTTCTGTTTTGTCTTTCTAATTGTTTGTGTTGTCTTTTCAATTGTTTCCATGAGGTTTTACCTGAAAAGGGTACTGATTATAAAGATTTGTGCAATGCAAATACAAGGACATTTATGAAGCATCATAGGATGTGTAAATGATACCTTGATGTGCGCAACACAACTTAAAACGTTTGTGAATTGTCAAAGAACTGAAAAGTGTCTGAGAAGTAAGAAGCGCCCTAAAGTTTAGATATATGATAAAATTGACAGCATGTTGTGTATATGTCCCTACGTAAAGAACTTCGACAGAAGTGGTTGTGCTGCCACATAATAGGTAGCATATATGATGCTCATATAATTGGTTTCTATCAGTATACTTACCTTTTATTAAGGCTTTATTCTTAATTAAATATGATTTAGTAAAGGTAAATCCTAAAGGATTCACCTGAATTGGCAAGTGCTTTGTGGATTGGTGGATGTTACCATGTATCAATCTACTGATATATTTCAATTGATCTAACAAGTCATGCACAACTTCATATTCAATCGTCCTACAACCTGCATTACATTTGACTCAATAATTTACTGAAATATCAATCTTTCCTCTTTTTATTGCATTCTTTGGCTATCTATTCCGAGGCGTGCTACAGTTCGGTCCAAAATTAGCTGAGCACAAGTACAATCTGCTGGCACTTTTGCTCTGGCGTTAATGAAGGAAAAAATGGAAAATATTATCTGTATAAAATCCTATTTGTTATTTTACCGAAAATGGTGCAAGGCATAAATTGAAAAACCTTGATAGTTCATACTATTTAGATACTAAGATCATGGTATTTATTTGCAAACTATACAGTATCTATCTGGAAAATGTTGAAAGCTCATTGTATCTAACTGAAATTTAGCCAAAATAATATATACGAAGTGTCTGACTGCTTGTATCTGAAAGGAACGAAGCGATAAAATCTCCGGTTTTCAGCAACCTTTGCAAGTCATATAGGGCTGTTTTAGCTAATTGGGGATTTTTCTTGAGGGCCCCATGCAAATTGGAACACTTCTCAAATTTTGGCCTTTGCACTTTCTTCATTGTTTCTTCATTGAAATGAGCCAGTTAATATATACATAATTATACCATACATTTAAATAAATATAAACCACATTAAATTGATTGGTCTTTTATTTTCTTCAGGGGGGTTTCATCAGGCAAGAGCTATTCTACCTCCTTCGAAACGAAAAAGATGTCCGCTTCTCATTTGGGAGTGTATGCCAAAATGGAATCAATGAAGCCACCAGAGGCATGCACTCCTCCAAGTTCTGCCTCAACATCGCCGGTGACACCCCTTCATCAAATCGCCTCTTCGACGCCATCGCAAGTCACTGTGTCCCTGTCATCATCAGCGACGAGATTGAGCTTCCTTACGAGGACATCCTCGACTATTCCAAATTTTGTGTATTTGTCCGCGCAGGTGATGCGGTAAAAAAGGGATATCTTATCAACTTGATACGAGGGATTAGTCGCAAGAAATGGACAAAAATGTGGGAGAGGCTTAAAGAAGTTGAGGGATATTTCGAGTATAATTATCCGTCGGTAAAGGATGATGCTGTTCAAATGATTTGGCAGGCTGTGGAGAGAAAGGTGCCGTCGATCAAGCTCAAGTTGCATAGATGGAAACGCTTCGACCTGGATTAAAGGCCATTTTTAATTTCTTGACTTGTCTCATGTGCAATTTTTGTGTTGGTCTTAATTTTACTGTTTGATTATGAATAGTTGCAGCTTGCAAGTAATTTGTAAATTTCAACTGATATCCTTCACCTGAAATGCTATTCGCACGATTCATGTAGAGACCATGTGTGTGTGTGTAACAACTTTTTAGCAGGAAACCAAGCATCTTCAAGTTCCCTAGTAAATGCCTTCTCTCTACCTATTACAACTTTGTAGCAGGAAACCAAGCATCTTCAAGTTCCCTAGTAAATGCCTTCTCTCTACCAAGGATAACAGTAACATGATTTGCATTTTCGATAACTTTCACTTCTGCAAATGGAACTTTGAACTTCATATTGTAGCTGCATTCTAGAGGCACCACTCGATCCTTGGCACCATGTATGAGTTTGATTGGTATTTCCTCTCTCTTCAAGATTTCCAGGTACTTGTCTAACAACTTGGCTCCTCCACATATCACATTGTGCATTGTGTGCCATGCTGAATGATGAGTGTGCTTTGTCAAATCTCTTACCAGGAAGTGAACATCCCTACCAAAATTTTACCAATTTTTTCACTTTAGATTTTGAATCTATGGATAATAGATATAGAATATTGTCCTCTTTCAAGATCCACACTTTTCTCTCTGTGTTAACGGTAGTAAGCTTACTTCATTTCTATAAAGTATGAGCCACAGAGGGCAAAGTGCAGATGTCTAGAAGAGAGGGTGGTATTCTTCTATACAGGCAAAAGCGAGGAAGGTTTCCTGCAATTTATCCTTTACATGATATACGGCATGGAATGATCAAAGATGTGGCTATGAATATATTACCTTCTCCTAGTGGTTAGTTTCAAAATCCACTCCCATATCAAGTGATTCCTGCAAACAATGAGACAAACAGTTCTGCCCAAATGCTCGTACCACGACATAACTGATGATCCGAAGAGCAACGGCGGCCAAACTTTCCTTTCAGCCAATCTATTGAGAGCTCTATAACTTGCATCCACTTCACTTGAAGGGAAGTATGGCTGAAATTTACAAAGTAACCGAAGGAAAAGAAAAGAAATTAAAACGAGTAATGAGATAATCTATTATTGTTAGTTATGCGAAGAGTTTCAACTCACAGATGCGATTAATGTGATCGATTTCACCGACTCCGGATGCTTTGCAGCTAAAGAAATTGCAAGTATACATCCCATTGAATGTGCAACTATGTGGAATGAACTTAGTGGAAATGGTCTGATGACAGATCTCTCAATAAACTCTACATGCTCTTCTATTGTGTACATAGAATTGGTTGGTTTGGGGCTTCGGCCGAAACCCAGAAGATCGACCGTGAAAATTCTAAGCCTGTGATTTGCAGATTCGGAGAGATTCGGGAAAACTGTTTCGGTCCAAAACGCAGAAGAAGATAGGAATCCATGTAGGAAAATGACGCTTTGGGTCGAACTCGTCTCGCGATCCTGACATGATTCTGTACAATTTCACAAGAAGAAATTAGAAATGTGATTATTTTTGTTGTAGAGATTACTTTGTTGCTTGCCAACTAATTTGTTATGAAATTGTGGTACCCTTTCAGCATTTTCAGATAAACAGCGAACTTTATAAATTGCAAATATGTATAGACCATGAACTTAACCTTTTTTATGTTGTTTTATGCGAATAAACAAAGAGGCGGGTAAAGGTGAAAGTTTTTGGTCGATGCTGATGTTTTAGTGAAAATACCCTAAATTATTTAAAAGATACAGGCCTGAATAAGTTGAATATAATCTATAAGCAGACAATAACAATTAAAAAAGAGTACGAAATAAAATAAAATAAAATATATTCACACCTGGAGCCGGCTCTTTGACAACCAAGTGAAGCCTCTCCTCTCCCTTCCTCCGCCATGGAACGCAAGATTCGCAACCGCAATCCGACCACCGATGAGTAGTACTACCACCGGTTGATGAACCGCCGGTTTGTTGTTTCGGTTTCTCTTCATTCGTCGTGATTTTCATCAAGATTTGTCTGAAAATGTTAGTTCTGGCATACAAAGTCTCACTCGTAAATCCATCATTTCGCTCTCCATTCCGGCAATAACAGACATGACATGTGTTCTGGTCGAAAACGGAGTCGAGAAATCGGTAGACAAAGCAGAGAAGAAAGTCTAGGAGATCCAGCACGGAGAAAACAACGAGACTGATGGCTGAGATGAGAGATTCTTGAAGAGAAATTGATGTCGAGCAGTGTTTTTCCATAGCTTAGGTGGGAGATCGATGATGAGGAGACGTTGTGTTGTGAAAGGAATCAGATTTCATAAGAGACAAGAGAGAGAGAGAGAGATGTGTTGGTGGTTTGCCCACGTTGTATGCGCGAATACTATGCAGCATTTTTCCATGTCGATCTTCTCGAAACTTTCATAGGGATTGTGTGAGGATCACTGCTCTTCATCACACTGGATCAAAACGATGACCGACGCAACCAGTTAACTTGATTTGTATTTACGAAAAGAAAAATACCTTCAACAACACGACACGTGACGCTATTTGATTGGACGGAACCGCCAGGGTCTAAAGCGCATTAAAAGAAGGCTCTGAAGTAAAGTCCAAAGGTTTTTGTATGCACGTAATCTCCGTATTTTTGTACTATCTTTTTAGAGGGAGATTATTTATATACTGTATATCCTACTTTAATGACCGATTTTTAAAGGTTGTTTTTGAAGTTTCTACAATTTGAGTCCTGAAGATGTGCACTGTCTAAGTAAAAGGAATTTCCCTCTTTTTCCAATTTTTCATTTACTTGACACACGGGCTCATCGTGTTCCAGAACACATGATGTTCTGGAACGAACACTTTTATAAAACAGTTTACATTAATAATTAGCATTATATTGGTATCAGGAAATACAAATCGATTAGGAAAAAAAAACTGTTTCTTGAAATACAAATTAAACAGAGTACAATAAAAATAAGATGTACAATTTTCCTAACTTTTATAATTTTCGATTATGTAAGATGAATGCTAGGCTTATCTTTTTAAATAAACTTTCTCAAAATTGGGGTTTATTATAATGAGAAAAGAAATTATACAAAAAAAATACAAAAAATTGAATTACCTATTCAATAAACATATAAAATCAGTATATCCATATAAGATTGAGACTTATGGACTTTTTGCGTCTATGGATACTAAAAATCCATATCCGAACGAATTTTGTTAGTATCCGGACATGGATACTAAAAATCCATATCCGAACGAATTTTGTTAGTATTCGAATCTGACAAGTTGCGGATATGGATACTAAAAATCCATATCCGAAAGAATTTTGTTAGTATCCGGATCCGAATCAGGATCCGATTTGGCTACAAATTTCCTATCCAAATCCGAATCCGGATATCCGAACTAATGGTATCCACTATCCAATTACTAATTACTATTAGTTATATCTAAATTTATGGAGACCAGTGTAGTTGATGTTATATGGAAAAAACCCTAATTTGGAATTACTGAGACTTATGGACTTAAGCTGAGTGTTTGAATCTAAAATAGGTTAGCCTATTTAAATTTTGTATTAATTGTGCTTAGAAATCATGATTTTTTATATTTATTCGAATAGTATCGGTATCCGATTTTAACGAATATGGTTTTTACAATATTCGATCCGTATTCGATTTGTAGCGGATACGGATGGTAAATTATTGTTACCGACATCTATCCGTATCCGCATCCGCATCAGTAAATAGATGCCGGATACGGATATGGTAATGCCTATATCCGATCTGTATCGGATCCGTTTACATCCCTCCTAGGGCCTGGTCACATGAGCTGGGTTTTATTTGGACCAAAGTATTGGGCCTAAGCACGCCTAGCCCATACCCATATTTGAAGCACTCTGTTTGAGTTACAAGAGTTTGAGATTTTCACCTTTCTTCAACTTCAAGAAATAAAAAATCATGACACTTACCATTCATTGAAAACCAAATATACAAAAATATAAATACTAAACAATAAAAACAAGGTAAATGTCATGCCAAGTTAACATCTTTTTGGGATAGGAACATCGCAATTAGTTTTTTCAAATCAAATAATTTCTTTACATATCAGATAGTTTCATGCTAATATGATTTACCGTATTTAATAGTTCGATATATATGCATAGGTAAACAATAACATTATAGTATTGCCTACTTAAGAAAAAGCCTTTAATCCATTTTCCATCCAATTGCCTTCTCATATCACTTACCATACAAAATCTAAGATACAAGGTAATTAATAGACAAACATATACATGCATCTTCACCCTAAACCTCTAACAACAAGCACCATATATTTCTTTGCCATTGCCACCATTTGCATCTTTGCCTTTGATACTAGCAAGCTCCACATCTCCACCATAGTTCTCATCCTTATCATCAACCCCATCAACTTCTAAAGGCTTATAAGTGTAAAACCTTGCACAAACAAGGTAATACACAAGGTTAATCACTTGCAAACTAGTCACCAACCAATAGTAGGAATCCAACTTCCCCCTATTGATATTATCTTGCAACCAATTGTCCCCTCTCTTCTTAGTATAATCACTAACCACCACCACCAACGCCGTGCCCATGTAATTACCGATGGACCCCGCGAGGTTAAAGAATGCGACCGCGACGCTCCTCATGCTCTCCGGCGACTGGTCATACATAAATTCCAGATGCCCGACAGAAGTAAACGCGTCGGCAAAGCCATGAATTGCATATTGAGGTACCAACCAAAAAACACTTATCGGAATCGTGACATTTGGTTTATCTAAAAGCCCGTGGTCTGCCGCTATGGACTTTCGCTTGGTTTCAACTACCGCGGCCGCAATGTTAGACAGAACTGATATGGCGAGCCCGATGCCCATTCTCTGAAGGTATGTTATACCTGTTAGGATATAGATATGCGTCGTTAATGGAGGAAATATTTTATGATTATGCAAGTTAATACGGTATCAGAGCATATGTATTTCCACAGCTCCAATGATGAATGGAGGAAATCGCCTAAGCAAGTTAACAATACCATTAGGCCTGCCAGTGAATTTACGGGCAATGGGGACAAAAACCCGGTCGTAGAATGCAAGCCCAAGGAGCATTGCGGCGACGGAGAATATCGATAAGGTTGCTGCAGGGATTTCTATTCCATGAGGGGTGATGTGGCGGTCCATGGATTTCGCTTGCATGATCGCGAAGGTGTAGTTGTGGGAAGCTGAGGTGATGACGAGGATGCCTACGGACCATATCGGGATCATGCGGAAGATCGACTTTAGCTCTTCGATTCGATGGACCGTTGAGAGTTTCCAGAGGTTTGGCTTTCCGGATTCGGTTATGTCGCCTTCGTTGATGATTGCTGCCCGATCGAGGAATCTGCAAAATAATGTCATTTGGAGATGTCAGTTTCACGTTCTGAGCAGGAAAGTATTGTAAGCTCTAAGCACGTAATACTATTATTTGGTTGAGTATTTTTGGACTGTTTTTAGAGTAAATTGCGAATAAATACCATGAATTTAGAGTTTTCTCCCCCAAATAAATTAACATAGCAACTTATTGGGCGTTCTTTTAGTTTAGTGTACCATATATCAGGGTTTTTTGTAAAACTTATTGAGGTGGATGAGCTCCATGATTTTTCGCTTACCAGATTCAGAAAACTCGCCTTCGGAAACGATCGATTGCTGCATGATCGAGGAATCTTACAAAAGAATTATTTGGAGATGTCAGTTTCCGACTACTTTTAGACTAACTTCACTAAAATACCATGCATAGTCTTTTACCGTTTTCTGGCATATACAATTTTATTTATTAATTGCAAAAAAATACCACGAGCTTTCAAATTTTTTTTCATTTAAGACCGCATATTTAAACTTTATTCAACTCCGCAAAATGTTGAGACTTTCTAGAGCTTTGGCTAGCCGACTTCGGACATGATTCATTCGATGATGATTCCTGCCCGATCAAGGAATCTTTTGAAATTAATATTAGTTTTGGAAATGTCAGTTTCACATTCTGAGAAAGGAAAGCGTTTTTTGGTTTATCCGATTAGGTCGCTTAGTATTGTATCAAGTGATTGCTGTTTCCGGTAGTGTGTGATGCATGTCGACGGAGTGTTTTAGACTGCAGTGGTGTTTGCAATGATTTGCACTTAGGTTTATGAGAAGACGATTATTACGACAAACTAAGAGCATATCTTTGCTTAATGAAACAAGGCGAATGCTCTCTATTCTTAATCCTTTTCATTAATGACAATAACCATTATTAATTATACCGCTAAAGATATGATTAAGGGGTTTAATTACTGGATAGCATGCTAACCAAATTTCCATGATGTATGCAAAATTCATAAGATTTAATGGCTAAATTGCATGAGGTCTCTTTCATTTAACTGAGTTTTACTAAATTAATTATGAAATTAATAAGGAAAAGTTTATGCAATTTAGTTGATATAATCAATGGCTTGGAACATGTTGTTTGATGTTGAAATCAGATGTGAGATTCAATCAACCACTTTTGGACTGTACCACTAAAAAGGGGTTATATATATATATGAGAATAATGGAGGAAAGATGCCAATAGAGGAAATTTCCTTCTATGGCGTCGGAAAAGTACGCCGTCCATCGTGTTTTCCGATGATCGGCATCCATCATCTTCGTCGTTATCATCTAAGATATAGGTACACCAAATTTCATATGATTCTACAACTTTTTCACCGTTGAATTAGTGCGGGTCGGACCCCACTGTACATGAACTGTGGCTAATTAGCTATGGCAGATCACAGCTACATCAATCCCTTTAACATAAGTTAGTAAACGCTCACCTAAACTGATCAGTATGCAGAAGCCTGCCAGCCGTAGAAATACCGGCATCCAGCGTCTTATCCACATAAAGCAACCCTGCATCATCCAGCCTCTCCAACTTCCGCTTCTTGAAAGCCGCGGCCGACACCTGCGCCACCCTCGTCAATGGACTCCCCGCGGGCTTCAACTTAATATATAATGGATACCCAATCACAAAAGCCACCACTGACAGGAACATAGCTATACTCGGAATCCCAAACCCCCAGCCCCACCCCACATTGTCTTGTATGTACACTACAACTGTTAGGGCTAAGAGAAGGGAAACCCCTAGGGTGAAGAAGTAGAGGTTGAAGAAGTTCCATTTTCGGGTGCGGTTTGGTTTGTTGATCTCGAGTTGGTCGGCGCCGAACGCGACGACACAGGGGCGGATCCCACCCGCACCAATGCAGCAGAGGAGGAGGGAGGCATAGAGAATTAACAGCTGCCAGGTAGAGGCAGGTTGGCAGGGCTGAGGGGGTGTGCATGATGAGGGGCGCAGCGCGGGAAGGACTGCTGATACGGTGAGAATGATCATACCCTGTAGAGTTAAAATGGTAGCTAGGTCGAAATTTAAGTAAAATACGGATTTAAAGAGCAAGTTAAAACAAGATAAGACTTAGATTAATTAACTAAAGTACCATGGAATTAGAGTTTTTCACATAATAATTACATAGTTTATAAACTGCAAATAAATACCAAATATTTTGTACACTGCAAAAGAGCAAATAATACACCATGTTACATTTTTCAATTTAATACCACATGTTGTTTTCTCGAAAGGTTGTACTCCTTTATAGGCCTCTTGCGATTTCTCAGGAAAATGATATATGGTTTATATTAAATTGAAAACAATAATGGTTCATAAAGTTTATTTGCAATCTCTACAAAGTTGGTAAGTAAAATGGTATCTACCATAAAAAGAACGTTTGATAGTTCATGGTATATTAGTGAAGTATTCTTTTATGAAATAGCTTGGCACAAAATATCTCTCTCTCGACCGCGCAACAACATTACTTTGAAGTTTTGATACAGGACTACTAATCTTTCGGTGGCTATATATGTACCAGTTGATAGATGAGGGAACCAAGGGTAATGGTCCAGAAACGTCCAAGGAAGGAGTCGGCGGCGAGGGCGCCAAGGATGGTGAAGAGGCTGGAAGTGCCGCTGAGGTTGTTGAGGGTGTTGGACGCCTGAACCAAAGGCAAGTGCAGCTGACTTGTCAAATACGATATCATGTTTGCACCAAACCCAGCAATTGCAAACTTGTCGCATATTTCATTTCCTGCAAAAATATGTAAGGAAATTTTTTCGCAGAGCTAATTAGTATCTTTCCATAGCGAAAAGCAAGAGAGTGGAAAATGCAAAACAAGCGGATTGCATCATTCGCGGCGTAAACTATGTTAGCATGAGGAAATTGAGAATAAAACGGTGAAAAATGAATTAGAGACAAATTTCAAGGCTCACCTAGTATAAATGGCATGGTTCTTAAACCTCCTTGCTTCCTCTTCTTCTTCATCTCTATTCCTTCTTCAGCCATTGCTGAGATCAATTAATTATTACAGGAAACAAAAAATTTTAAGTATCCTATTAATTATTCCAATGGAGTTCTCTTTGTTTTGCTTTGTGTAAGGGAAGGAATGGATATACATGTTTATTTATAAACTCATACATCTCACCCACATCTTCAAATTTTTACTTTTAGAAATTAATTTATGTATGCGACAGTGACGTATTGCTGGATATTTTTATTTTTTTGTAATTTTATTAATAATGATATACTTAACCTTCATCATCGTACCTTCAGAGTTTTATGTATTAAGAGGGGCATTTGACGTGGTATCTGAGCAACCCAGGTTTGATCCTCTTGTATTTCATATATGCCAACTCTATAAGCAAATTCATGTTTCTTCATAGGAAAATTGTTTTGAGATAATATGTAGGATAAATTAGGCACCCCTCATCTAATGGGAGAATCTGGGCTTGACCCCGGGTCCTCTTTATGAGTTACTCCAAGCCCTATCAATGTCTCCAATCCCTTTTCATGGGAAAATTGTTTCCGGACCCAATTTTAAGAATTACTTATGTTTGAACCCATCTACTTTAAAAGTCGTTGAGAACCATAATACTTGGAGAATACAAGTGTTTCAAGCCCATACAATTTTAGGCCGAAGGTACCATGTCTTGAAACTTTGACTAGACAAGTTCTTTGGGAAGTGGAGGAGAAGAAGAGAGATTGGGGTTGCTAGGGTTTGGGGAGAAAATTTTGGCCTGGGGAAGAGAGGGGGATGAGCCAACCCGAGACCTGGGATATACAGTCCATTTTCCTCTTTACCTGGTCCAATCAGCGGTTTCGTCTGTAGTTCCTGAAAAACACAAGAATCAGGAAAAAAAGTTACGGAGCGATTTAGAGATTTCTTGTGTTAACTAATGGAGAGCAAATTAAATTCGAAATCTGGAATATGAAGAACTTCAAGTAAAACAATGTTAGATTTGGGTTTAGTAGTACCAATATAATAGGAACCGTGGTACCATTAGGTAATCGAACTGAAGAAGGAACGGTTTTGGAATGTTTAGATAATAACAAATTTGAATTTGAGACCATATATATGGTCAGATGCGCCAGAATCAATTATCCAAGAAGTATTAGATGTTATTGAAGCCAAACAATGAGAGTTACTAGCAAAATTTGCTACCGAATGGGCATTATAGGAATAAATAAGGGAATTGATCTTCTCGATTTGTTCAGTTTTAAATGCTGAATTTGATGTTGCTCGGGAAGACTGAAAAGTTGTTGATGCATCATTGAAGTATTGGTTTGCATAAGATAACCCAAACAACGGCGGTGTTGAAAATGAGTTAGGATTTGTATGCTCTGATCCCATAATGAAAATAGGAAAAATAGAAATATTAAAATTTGGAAGAAGAGAAATATATCGAGTTTTTCTCTCTTGATATCGTTTACATTGATCACTTACAATATATCCACACACATTAACACTTGTGAACCAAACGTAATCTAAAATGGAAAAAATTAAAGAAACAGAGGTAACCGTTGCATACGGCCGTTCAACAAAAAATTGTCAAAACAAATCAGTTAAATGCAACATAATATCGTCTCCCGACTTAACAATAGATTACATGTGGATGTACGAAAACCATCTGCTGCCTAACTATCCAAGAGATAAACAGATGGATTGAACCATCTAGCTGCTGATTTAACCGGCTAAAACAACGCAACAGAGAAAATAAAAGAAAGACCTTATATTTCTTCTTTATTTTTTTGTCCAAATAGAGCAGTCTCCTCTTTGTATCTCTCTTCCTCCTCTCTTTCTCTACGTTTTCAAGCTCATGGTCCACTTTTGATTTTGATGATGCTCAATATTGGCGACATCCAAGATCAGGACACGTGGCAGGGGGTGTGTCCAGAACACAGAAGAGGGCCTACAGGGGGCCGATCCGGCTGCCCTGTACCCGACCTGCAAACACCAGCTGGCCCACCTCGGGGCCCTCTGCAAATTGGATTCCCCGTTCCCGCAGCTCACGCCGAGCTGCCGCAAGACCCGGACATCTCGGCCTCCCCGCTCGTCCCGAGCTCCTAGCCGAGGCCATCTTCCTCGGCCCCCCGACCAAAGTCACCGCACACAGGCGTAATCGCCGCTCCGCGAATCTCGCAATGCGCGGATTCTCCGTCAGCAACATCCCACGTTCCACGCCTCCGCGATCCCCATTAATGGGCGATCCGCTCTTTACGCGGGCGTGACGTCGGAAGCGTAACTGCCGGCGAGATTCTCGCGCCCGCTGCTGCGTGCCATCACCACTATATAAACCCCCATCACAGAGGGATCAAGTAAGCCATTTGTTTTACACTTTACGCCGTCACTCTGCTCGGATCTCATCACTAACTTGAGCGTCGGAGGGTCCCCGGTGGTACCAAACCACCCCGGGACTTCTTTACAGGTACTCGGCGATAGTTTCCACATCTCATCTCTTCCTCCAAAAACCCATTGAGACCCACACGCAACGAAAGATAATCGGCTAAGTTCACCGTGAGATCTACGGAAGACAACATCTGACGGAGGCTCGAAAAGGACCCCATCAGGTCTTATTAAAAAAAACCACTAGCTAGGGTTACTGCTCTCTCTTCTTCTTCATCTCTTTTCCATATTTTATTTTTTAATTAACCAAGTTACTGCAATATACTTTTAATTTGCTTTTTTTCTTTTAAACTTTTCATCATGAGTATCAATTATATCTTTTTTAACCATTTTGATGGAGGTCCTTTTCGGGTCTCCTTCAGATGTTGTCTTCCGTCGATCTCCCGATAGATTTTGAAGGCGATCTCCTGTTGCGTGTGGGTCTCAATGGGTTTTGAGGAGATTAGTGATTTGAGAAGCTTAGTGCCGAGTATCTGTAAGGAAGTCCCGGGATGGTTTGGTACCACCAAGGACCCTCCGACGTTCAAGTTAGTATTAGATCCGAGCAGCGTAACGGCTAAATGGAGTAAAAAATGGCTTACTCGATCCCTCTGTGATGGGGGTTTATATAGCGGTGGCGGCATGCAGCAGTAGGCGCGAAAATCTCGCCGGCAGTTACGCTCCCGACGTCACGCTCGTGTAGAGAGCGGATCTCCTATTAATGGGGATCGTGATGGCGTGGAACGTGGGATGTTGCTGGTGGAGAATCCGTGCATGGCAAGATTTGCAGAGCGACGGTTACGCCCGCGAGAGGGGGAGTTGGTCGGAGGACCGAGAAAGACGGCCTCGGCCGGGAGGCTCGGGGATGAGCGAGAAGGCCGAGGAGTCTTAGTCTTGTGGCAGCTCGGGACGAGCTGAGGGGCTGAGGATGCCAATTTGCAGGGGGCCTCGAGGAGGGCCAGCTTGTGCTTGTAGGTCGGGTACAAGAGTAGCCTGGTTGGCCTCTGTGGGCCCTTTCTTCTGAGTTCTGGGACACGCCATCTGCCACGTGTCCTGATCTTGGAGACCGCCAATATTGTGCATCAACATTAGCCCACCACTCTTGTCCCGACCAGCTAGCGGGTCGGGTCAGGAGTAGACTGCCGGGCCGCCCGGGGTGAGCTCCCTCCTAAGGTTTCGTCGGGACACGTCCCCGGACTGTCAGCTGTCTTTTCTGCAAGCGAATCAAAACGAGATCTCTGCATTTAAGGAAGGTGCGCCGATTCGTGCATTCTGCCACTGAAGCGATGGTCCATGTGTCGAGCGTCGGTTGGTCGACGCGACGTGTGCAAACCTGCGGCGTCTGACGGGGCGCGGTCCAGTGTAGGAACGATAAGTGGAGCAATCGGAGCCGTGGGACGCGAGGAGGCATTTTGGCGGAAGATGAAGGGCGCCGTTGGATGAGGTTGCTTGCGGTGATAAATAGGGGTGGGGCCCGTTCCGGGGCCCCTACTCCTTCATATTTCCCCGTTCTAAGTCCTGGTTGCTCGGCGCTCGTCTTCTCTCTTCCGTTTTCGTTTCCCGAGGATCCTTCTTCTCAAGATTAGATGTCTTCCTTTATAAAGTCAGTAGATGTCGTAGGAGTAGGTTCTAAGGACCCTTTAGTTGAGCCTGAGTCCTCCCGGGGAGTAGGGGTTGGATCCTCTCCCCAGGATCGTGCGGCGGGGGCAGCCCCCAGGGAGGAGGCGGTAGATGCTGCCCCCGGCGCCTCGTGCTGGGTAAGGCATGAGGACGAACTCACCAATGCTCAGGCCCGCTTCCACATCCTCTCACGTTATACGCTTAGTCTGGCCAAGGAGGGAGAGAGGGCAGACCAAGTATGGGGCAGGGAGATCGTCCTGTATTTGGAAGCTTTTTGGGGTGGAATGCGCTTGCCCTTCTCTCCCGAGGTTGTCGAAGCGCTGAACTTCTTCGGGTTAGCTCCCGGCCAGTTAGTGACGAACTCGTAGAGGATTCTCCTCGGGTTCTTGATCCGCCTGAAGTTACAGGCAGTTCCCTTCAGCCTCTCCCTCCTCGATTCTTCTCTCGTCTTCAAAAATCACCCTGGTGGTCAAGCGGGCGACCCGAGGTGGGTATACCTCTCTTTTAGAAAGCGACTGGGGGCGCTGCCGGGACAGGGGTTGTGGCCTTGCCTTCTTTCATTCACGACTGGAAGAAGAAGTTCTTTTTCGTTTCCCCTCCCGAGGGTGAGGACTGGCCCGTGCCTGTAAAGTGGTCAAGGGAGAAATGCTTGCCGGAGAACCAGTCCGATGACCCCGCCGTGGTGAGAGTGGCGTCGTGGGAGCCCATCCGCCGATCCGACATGCTGCTGTCTGAGAGGGTCCTGAGTTAGGCCGGGCTCAGTCCCGTTGAGTTCGTGGGTAAGTTAGGCCCCTTTTTTTAGGCTTGTATATTGCTTGTATCGCTGACTCCTTTGCATTTGGATTTGTGCAGGACCCATGGATATGGACGAGCTCAAGGTCTCCATATGCCAGCCGAGGAAGGTCACGAAGGCTGGGGCGCCAGCTCTTCTCGTGCGAAGCCTGCCCCGGCTCCCTCTCCTCCGGTGGTCGCGTCCTGTGAGTGTTCGGGAGCGGATCCCGCCGCGGGGCCTAGAAGTTCGTCGGGCCAGAAGCGGGCTCAAATTCTGGATGACCCGGCCTCGGAGGAAGAGGAGATTGGCTCTCCATCGGACTTGCTCAATAGGAGTTCCTAAAGGTCTTCCCGGGGCCTGCCCTCGCCGATCATAGTAGAGGAAGGGGGCTTCCAGTTCGCGGTGCCCTCGGGGCTATCCGTCGCGGATAGCCTGCTGCATGAAATAGAGACATCGGCCGGGGGTAGAGTCCCCGGGGGGACTTTCAGGGCTCAGCTGGCGTCCATCGCCCAGGAGTCCATGCAGGAGAGTGTTTGGTTTTTTGGTGAGATTCGGTGCCTTTTTCGTCTTTCTGATCTCTTTCCTGTCCTTCAGGTTCTCCAGTACGTTGCCCTCGCCTTACGCATGGAGGCCGAGGTGATAGCCCCGGCGATGAAGGCTGCGGGCCAGCTCGCCTCGCTGGAAGAGAGCTCCAAGCGGAAGCAGGAGGCGGTGATGGCGAGGGTCGCCGCCCTGGAGGACGAGGTGGTGGCCGGGAAGCGGGAGGTCGCCCGGTACCGTGAGGCCGCCGCGGTTGTCGAGGCCAAGCTCGAGGACGCTCAGATGCTTGCTGGCAACCTGAAGAAGACGGTGAAAACCATCCGGAAGGAGTTGGGGGTGGCGGCCGAGTCGGCGAAGTCGGTCGACCCGAGAGCGGCGAAGCTGGCCGACCTCTCGGCGGCGAAGGTGGTGGAGGGCTACAAGAAGTCGAAGGACTTTTATGATGACCTGGCCGTGGACACAACCCGCATCTGGCACAAGGCCCTTGACGTCGTTAAGGCCCGGATGCCGGAGTTTGCCGACGGAGAGTTCCGGGCCGAATTCCCCCTCGCGGACGCCGATGAGGGGGAAGAGATTCCTGATGAGGAAGTCACCGAGGACCTTGCTCGTCACGTGGTGGACGTCGAGGGCCTCAAGGTCGCACCTGGCCCCGAGGCCTGAAGCCCCCATCTTCCTCCTTTATTTTGTTGTTTTTGGAATTTTTGTAAGCCTCCGGGTATTTTGTATGGCTGGGGAGCCCAAAATACGGTTTGTAAAGCCTTTGCCTTTGGTAGTAATAAAACTTTTTCCTTTGGTTTCATCGGTTCACACTTTATCTTCTGTTTGCGAAGAATGCTTGTAAAATATCTCTGCTTGTATTGTTGGGCTTCCATGTCAGGTCGGCCGTCTGTCTAGCGATCGTCGTCAAGTTGATTTCGATCACTTTCCAAGCGTGCCAAGCGCTGCCGTGGACGCATCTCCATGGCCCCGAAGTCAAGGGGGATCGCTTAGATTTTGATAGACTTGATGCCCCTTATTGGGGCCTCGGATCCTCTGCATGTGATGGGTAGAGGGCTGTTCGCCGTATTTGTGCCGAGCATGAATGGGAAGCTGCTCGGTCGCTTCCTGGTGGGGGCCTTTCGACTTCTGGCAATGCGGGTAGGCGACTACCAGCTTGGGATGACCAAGCGGGGCAGCCGCTCGGATGCTTCTTACGAGGGCTTCGATCCCTGGCGTCATGGGTAGGGAGCTACTAGTCGGAGATGACCGAGCAGGGTAGCTGCTCGGTTGCCTCTTGCGAGGGTTTGGATCCTTAGCGTTGGAGGGTCTGTAAGAAGCCCACTAAGGATGGCCGGGCGGTGAAGCTGTGCGGTCGCCTTTTGGCGAGGGCTTTGATCTCTGGCGTCGCGGGTAGGCAACTACCAGCCTGGCATGACCGAGCGGGGCAGCCGCTCGGGTGCCTCTTGTGAGAGCTTCGATCCCTGGCGTCATGGGTAAGGAGCTACCAGCTGGAGATGACCGAGCAGGGTAGTTGCTCGGTTGCCTCTTGCGAGGGCTTTGATCCTTCAGGACGGGGACCGAGCACGGTTACTGCCCAGTGCCTCTTGGTGAGGACTTTGATCCCTGTCGGTTGTGGTAGGAAGCTACTAGCCGGGGATAGCCGAGCAAGGACTCGACTGCCTCTAGGAGGACTTTGGTCCTTAGCGCTGAAGGGGCTGTAGAAAGCCCACTAAGGATGACCGGGCAGTGAAGCTGCGCGGTTGCCTCTTAGCGAGGGCTTTGATCTCTAGCGTCATGGGTAGGCAACTACCAGCCTGGGATGACCGCGCGGGGTAGCCGCTTGGATGCTTCTTGCGAGGGCTTCGATCCCTGGCGTCATGGGTAGGGAGCTACCAGCCAGAGATGACCGAGCAGGGCAGCTGCTCGGTTGACTCTTGTGAGGGTTTTGATCCTTCAGGATGGGGACCGAGCAGGGTTACTGTCCGGTGCCTTTTGGCGATGACTTTGATCCCTGTCGGTTGTGGTAGGAAGCTACCGGTCGGGGATAGCCGAGTAAGGACTCGACTGCCTCTGGGAGGACTTTGGTCCTTAGCGCGGGAGGGGCTGTAAGAAGTCTACCGAGGACCCTTGGCCGGGCGGGGTCACCGCCCGGTGCCTCTGGGCAAGGGCTTTTGTCCTGAAGGATAGCTGAGCGAGGGATTCTCGGGCTCGACTACCTCTGGGAGGGCTTTTGATCCCTGTTGGTCATGGTAGGAAGCTACCAGCCGGGGATAGCCGAGCAGGGTAGCTGCTGAGCTGCCTCTAAGGAGGACTTTGATCCTTAGCGTTGGAGGGGTTGTAGGAAGCCCACAAAGGATGACTGGACGGTAAAGCTGCGTGGTCGCCTCTTGGCGAGGGCGTTGCTCTCTGGCGTCGCGGGTAGGCAACTACCATCCTGGGATGACCGTGCGGGGCAGTCGCTCGGGTTCCTCTTGCGAGGGGTTCGATCCCTGGCGTCCTGGGTAGGGAGCTACCAGCCGAAGATGACTGAGCAGGGTAGCTGCTCGGTTGCCTCTTGCGAGGGCTTTGATCCTTCAGGACAGGGACCGAGCAGGGTTACTGCCCAGTGCCTCTTGGTGAGGAGTTTGATCCCTGTCGGTTGTGGTAGGAAGCTATCAGCTGGGGATAGCCGAGCAAAGACTCGACTGCCTCTGGGAGGACTTTGGTCCTTAGCGCGGGAGGGGCTGTAAGAAGCCTACCAAGGACCCTTGGCCGGGCAGGGTTACTGTCCGGTGCATCTTGGCGAGGGTTTTTGTCCTGAAGGATAGCCGAGCGAGGGATCCTCGGGCTCGACTGCCTTTGGGAGGGCTTTCGATCCCTGTCGGTCGTGGTAGGAAGCTACCAGCCGGAGATAGCCGAGCAGGGTAGCTGCTGAGCTGCCGCTAAGGAGGGCTTGGATCCTTAGCGTTGGAGGGGTCGTAGGGGCCTGCTAAGGATAACCGGGCAGTGAAGCTGAGCGGCTGCCACTTGGCGAGGGCTTTGATCCTTGGCGTTGCGAGTAGGGAGCTACCGGCTAGGTATAGCCGAGCAGGGTAGTCGCTCAGCTAATTCTTCATGAGGTTTTGCCCGACCATCCAGTTGCAGGTATGGAGAATCGGAACGATTGCGGCGGCCGTGCGCGTAGCATGCGCGTTGAACGTGGGGGGAGGCGAAGCGCCAGGGTCGCGTCGTTTCGGCTCCGCCAGAGAAAGCTCGATGATCGCCGCGTGGCAGCGACTTTTTGGGCGAAAGCGAGCGACTGTTGAGCTCCGTTGGGGCACAATGGGCTATATAAGGCTGAAGGGGCACTGGTCCTTCCCTTCTTCATAGACATATCTTCGAGAATGCAGGACTTCCCCTTTACCATCCATGAAATCATCCACTTTGAAGACGTATACCTCTATGACCAGAACTGCACCGAGGACACGGTGCAGTTGGTCTATGGGAGCATCGAAGACCACTTCGGCCAGCTGCTCCCCCGATGCTCCTTCCTGCTGCAGCTGCTGATGTACTCCATCTGGAGGGCGTCGCCGGGGCTCTACAACCCCTTGTCCAAGCAGCTCTATGACGAGGCCGTGGTCAAGCTGCGGTCTCTGAGGCGCTTCGGCCCGATCTCCGTGAGTCGGCTGGCTCGCTCGGTGGCACTCGTCTGTGAGTGCTACGAACTGAGGCTCGGGGTCGACGCGTGCTGGGGGAACCGAGGGCAGAGGTTGGATCTCGTGAGGCCTCGGCTGGCGGAGATCTTTACTGAGTACCATGAGCAATGCTCTCTGCACCCCCTTCCCTCGCTGCTGTAATTTCCTTTTCTTTTTGTATGTATGGCTGAGGAGCACATAATACCTTTTTTGAATAAATAAGATCTTTCCTTCTTTTTCGCAATGTTTCATTGATCTTTATCAAATTAACAACAAACCCTAGGAAGAGTTTACATTGCCCTAAAAAAAGTACATGCTAATAAATGACCTTAGTAGCGCGGCCCGAGCTCCCTGGGGGCTTGTTGGTTTCTGTGCTCGGCACCGGGTACGGGGTTCCCTGAGCACCGGACTGGTCATTTGCCGAAATGAGCATGATCTGGTCGATGATCAGCTCGGCGGGTGGGGGACGCTGTTCCTACTCGCGTCCGTCTTGCCGTTTGTCTCTCAAGTAGGTGGCGAGGTGCCCGATCGGATGAGCTCCTCGATGTAGTCCCGGAGTTGCTTACAATCCTTCGTGGCATGGCCCAGCGTCCGGTGGAAGGCGCAGTAAGGGCCCCGGGTTCGCTTCGAGGCCTGATGTGGGATTGGAGGGAACTTGAAGAACCTCTCGCCTTGGGCCTCCTCTAGTAACACTGCGAGGGAGACGTTGAGCGGGGTGTACTCTTGGATGTTCGGATGATAGGGCTGCTGACGCTCCGGCCTCTCTTCCCGAGATCTCTTCTTCTGGTCAGACCGTTCTGCTCGGGGGAGGTTCACGTTCACCTCGGACTCCAGCTGAACCTCGCGCTCGGTCCACGCCTTGACCTCGGCCATGGTCCTCGGCTGTGCCAACGCAAAGGAGCGTAACCACTCCTTGTTCCTAAGACCAGATTTGAGAGCCGTGATGACGGTCTCGTCCCGGTGCTCGGAGATATCGAGGAGGGCGTTGTAGAAGCGGGTGATGTAAGCCTTGAACGTCTTCTTGTCCTCGCTTTTAATTGTGAAGAGGTAGTCGACCATGCGCTTTTGCCGACGGTTCCCAACGAAGTGGCCGAGGAACTGAGTAGCCAGCTCGTCAAAGGTCGAGATTAAGCGAGGCTCGAGCCCTCGGAACCAGTCCTGACCAGAGCGAATGAGGGTGGCTGGGAAGGCCCTGTACTGGGCGGCGTCGGAATGGTCCTGAAAGCCCATCCCCGCGGTGAAAGCATCCAAATGGTCTTTCGGGTCAGTTTTCCCGTCTAACATAGAGACCTTCGGGGGCTTGTTGCGCGAGGAGACGTGGACAGCGAGCATTCCCTCGGTAAACGGCTTGGTGAGCAAGTCGGCGGCGTACTTAGCCCCGTCGTCCGAGAGGTGACTTTCCCGGCGCATGCCCTCTATCTTCTTTTCGTGGGAGTCGAGTCGGCCGTGGTACCCCGAGAATTCGGCGCCTTGTGATCCCGGGCCTCTGCTTGGGAGACCTGCGTCTGGACGCGGCCCCGGTTTCTCTCGATGAGGTTCCTCAGATCCCCGGACGGGGTGGACCTCGAGCCGTCGTGGCGAGCCCCTTCTGTGCGACCCCGTCGAGGAAGGGGGTGTTGATCATGCCTGTGGACAGGCTAGGTGACCGACATCTCCTCAGGGGGGTAAAGGTTACGAGGAGGCTCGAGGCGAGGAGCTCTGGCGACGGATCTCGGAGTGGAGCCGTGGGGCGCCCAGCGGGCCTCAGGGAGTATCGGCCCATGAGATCTGTGGCCGGGGGTCGTAGCCTACCGGTGGTCGGCCGTGCCGATGAGGGCAGAGCCTTCTGGAGGCAGAGGAGCGGCGATTTGGGGCCCAGGTCCTGCCGTTCGGACGCGGACGAGCGTCTCCACGAGGGACTGTAGCCGATCTATTCGGCTGGCGAGGGCATTGATGATGGTCGCTGGAGGAGGTTCATCCGCGCCTCCGGTGGGGGGATGGCGGCGGCTGGTACCTGGATCTTCAGGGTGGTCGCTTACCATGTGAATATAGATCGGAAGGTCAACTTTGTTTTTGTGGAGTTTAGTTTCCCACAGACGGCGCCAACTGATGGAGGTCCTTTTCGGGCCTCCTTCAGATGTTGTCTTCCGTCGATCTCCCGGTGGATTTTGGAGGCGATCTCCTGTTGCGTGTGGATCTCAATGGGTTTTGAGGAGATTGGTGATTTGAGGAGCTTCGCGCCGAATACCTGTAAGGTAGTCTCGGGATGGTTTGGTACCACCGAGGACCCTCCGACGATCAAGTTAGTATTAGATCCGAGCAGCGTAACAGCTAAGTGGAGTAAAATATGGCTTATTTGACCCCTCTATGATGGGGGTTTATATAGCGGTGGCGGCACGCAGCAGCAGGCGTAAGAATCTCGCCGACAGTTACGCTTCCGACGTCACGCTCGCGTAGAGAGCGGATCGCCCATTAATGGGGATCGTGATGGTGTGGAACGTGGGATATTGCTGGAGGAGAATCCGCGCATGGCGAGATTTGCGGAGCGGCGGTTACGCCTGTGAGCGGGGGAGTTGGTCGGAGGACCGAGAAAAACGGCCTTGGCCGGGGGGCTCGGGGACGAGCGAGAAGACCGAGGAGTCTTGGTCTTGTGGCAGTTCGGGACGAGCTGAGGGGCCGAGAATGCCAATTTGCAGGGGGCCCCGAGAAGGACCAGCTTGTGCTTGCAGGTCGGGTACATGGGTGGCCTGGTCGGTCTCTGTGGGCCCTTTCTTCTGAGTTCTGGGACACGCTATCTGCCACGTATCCTGATCTTGGAGACCACCAATATTGTGCATCATCAATTTTATTTTATTTTTTGAATTGAAGGAGGAAAGAAGATGAGAGCGATATTTTATTTTATTTTTTGAATTGAAGGAGGAAAGAAGATAAGAGTGATGTACTGCGCTATGAGCATTTGAACAATTTGCTATATATCACCTGGAGCCGTACGTTGAAACCAAATCAAGGTAATATTATTTGTTAATATCAATCATTTTTGTGCGCAAGCGTCTCCTTGAAACATATATGTAATGCAATTAATGATTAATTTAGTGTGATGTTTCGAGCCGTTCCAAAGAAAACAAGGCTGATTTTAAACGCAACTGATTTGGGTGGTAATATAGTATGCTTTGTTAATTTATTTATTAATTTACTTGTTTTTGCATGTGTTATACACATGGTACTTAGTTGATGGAGGTCTCGATGTCCTTTAGATGTTGTCTTCCGTTGATCTGTAGCGAGTGTATATGGATGACTGAGATTAGATTTGAGGGTTGCCTCTTGATATGTGTGGATCTCAGTGGGCGTGATTTGGAATGAAGCCGAGCTACCTGCAAGAAAGTCCCGGGATGGTTGTACCACCGTGGACCCTCCGACGATCAAGTTAGTCGAGGTATTTGGGCAGAGCAGTGGCCTATTGGATAATAATTGTCTTACCCGAATCGTCTGAAGGGGAGAGGGTTATATAGTGGCAGCCATGGGCAGGCGGACGCGAGATTTCCGCTAGCCGTTACGCCCTTGGAGCCGCGCCTGCGCGAATGACGGGATTCCCCATTAATGGCGAGATACGCCCGTTAACGGGGGAACGTGATGGTGTGGGACGCGGGATCGTGGAGCGGCGGATATCTCGCGTATGACGAGATTCGCGGAGCCATGTCCGGGACGCTTACGATCTGCGCTCTGGGTCGGTCGATGAGATCGAGGAAGCTGAGCTCGGCGGGAGGCTCGGAAGCGAGCGGGAGGCCGAGAAAGCTTGGTTCCGTGATAGCTCGGAGGCGAGTTGGGAAGGCTGAGGAGGCCCAGCGTGCAGGAAGGCTCAGAGGTGAGCCATGTTATTTGTAGGACGAGCATAGGAGTGCTATGGGAGGTCATCAAAGATCGAGAACATTCTCGGGTCGAATGCCCGGGGTATGCCTCCAATGTACCGTTTTTTCTCCTTTCTCGTAAGCCTTCGGACACGTCATCTGCCATGTATCATGACCTGGGGAGTTTTCAGTACCGAGCTTCATCATTAGCCCCCAACTCTCGCCCCGACCTATTTATGGGTCGGGTCGAGAGTGATCTGATCGGTCACCCGGGCTAAGTTCTTATTTGAAGATATCGTCAGCGTGGATTCCCGATCAATTAGTCATATTTTTTGATGATGTCAGCGGATCAGAGAAGAGATCGTGCACTAAAGTGGAAGCGCCGACTCGATCGTACGTTCGTTGAGGCGCCAGGCCACACGTCCGGCGCTGGTTGGCTGACGTGACGAGTCGCCGGTGTCCTTGGCGTTTGAAGGGACGCGTCCAATGCTCTTGAGACACGTGGAAAGCTGGTGGATGTCGGACACGAAGCGTCTGTTTTGGCGGGAATCGATCGGCGCCGTTGGATGCGCTTGCCGAATGTTATAAATAGAGGTGGGACCCCCAAGGTCCACACTTCTTTATAATTTCCTCATCGCTGTGTGTGTTAGCTCGGCGCTCTTCCCTTTAGGTCGGATTTCTTGCGTTCTTCCCTCGAACGTCTCTTTCCTTTGCTCAGGTTAGATGTCTTCCTCTGGGGAGTCTGTTGAGGTAGTAGAGGTAGAGTCTAGAGAGTCTTCTGCCGCTTCTTCCTCTGCTTCTTCCTCTTTCTCGTCCGAGTCGGAATCCTCCCAGGGAGCTAGGGTTAGTCCTGCTACCCAGGGTCGCGCGGCGGGGACGGTACCCAAAGCGCGTGTCAGAAGTGTCCGTGACGCGCCTTCCCTCCTGAGGCATGTGGACGAGCTCACCACAATACGGGCTCACTTCCACATTCCCCCTGGCTACTCGCTTCGCTTGGCCGGGGAGGGAGAGAGGACAGACCAGGTACGGGGCAAGGAGATTGCCTTGTACTTGGAAGCCTTTTGGGCCGGAATGCGTCTGCCCTTCTCCCCCGAGGTGAGTGCGGCACTGCGTTGCTTCCAATTAGCCCCGGGCCAGCTAGTGCCGAACTCGTAGAGGACTCTCCTTGGGTTCCTGGTCCGGTTGAGACTGCAGGAGATCCCTTTCAACGTTAACCTTCTCCTTTCCTCCCTATGCTACAAAAATCACCCCGGTACTCATAGGGACGAGCCTAGCTGGGTATACGTTCCTTTTAGAAAACACAGAGGATGGCGGTCGGGTCGGGGGTCATAGCATTACCTTCTTCCATTCATGAATGGAAGGAGAAGTTCTTGTTTGTTCGCCCACCCGAGGGTGAGGATTGCCTGTCCAGTGGCACAGGGCCAACTGCCCGCGGGTGAGGCGGTCGTCCGATCCCGATGCGATGGCGGTGTCGGCGTGGAAGCCCGTCCATCGGGTCGATGTGTTGCTGTCCGAGCAGGCCCTCAGTTGGGTCGGGCTCAACCCCGCTCCATTTGCGGGTAAGTTAGGAGCTTAGGTGACCTATTTAGACTTGTGTATTCTTCCATTCTTTCTGGCATTGCTAACCCCCTCTTTATGTTTTCGCGTGTTTTGCAGAACCGATGGACCGATCTAAATTTTGGGCTGCTATGGCCGAGAAGAAAGGGAGGAAAGCCGGAGGCGCCGGCTCGTCACGCCCCACTGCGAGCCCGGCCCCGTCGGCGGCCGCTTCGGCTAGGCGTTACACTACTCCCTGGGCTCAGGAGACCAGCCACAGGGAAGCCGCAAACATGCTCGGGAGCAGGAATCCCGGGTTGTGGATGTGGCGGATGAGACCGACCCTACCGTGGCCCTCCTTCAAGCGGCGCAAGAGGACGGTGTCCCAGGCCCCATCTTCCTCGATCTTCGTGCATGAGGGGGATCTTCGCTACGAGGTGCCCTCGGGGCTTTCTGTCGCCAATAGCTTGCTCTCCAAGATGGAGCGGTCGGCTAGGGGCAGAATCCCCTGGGGGATCCTCAAGGCCCAAATCGCGGCCATAGCTCAGGGGGCTGTGCAGATCAGTGTCCACCTCCTGTTCGGGTTTTCATTAAGCTTTATTGTTTGCATGATCGGATACCTTTTTAACCCCTCTTTTTGTTTTCCTCAGGTCCTCCAGCACCGTGCCCTCGTCGCCAACATGGAGCACGAGGAAATAGCCCCGGCGCTGCAGCTATCGGGCGAGTATTCCTCGCAGGAGGAGAGCCTGAGCCGGGAGCTGTGTCTGGCGAGGGAGAGGACCGCCGCCCTCGAAGACCGGGTGGCTGCCGAGGAGGGGGTGAACGCCAATTGCCGGGAGTCCATCCGAGCCATGATGGAGTCTAACAAGATCGTTGAAGCCAAGTTGGAGGATGCCAGGGTGCTCACCGCCACTCTGAAGAAGGTGCGGGACACCCTAAAAAAGGAAAACGAGGCGCTGAAGGAAGGGATGAGGCGCACCGACCTTCGGGCTGCGAAGGCGGTGGAGAGCTACAAGACGTCAGATCAATTATATGCCGATCTCACCGAAGCCTCGGCCTTCGTTTGGCATGATGCCCTCGACGCTGTCGAGACGCTGATGCCGGAGTTTCCCGATGGTGAGCTCCGGCTCCAGTACCCCTTCGAGGATGAGGTGCAGGGGGATGCCTCCAGAAGCGTCACCGGGGGGAAGGCCCTTGGTAGGAGCGTTGGGAAGAAGTTGGTCACCCCGACTCCCAATGCCAAAGCTCCTTCTGTGGGCGTCGACCCTCAATCCGCCACCCCGGCTCCCGACGCTGCCGCGGAGCAAGTCGAGGTCCTCCCTGGCCCCGAGGCCTGAGTCTCCCCGCCTTCCTTTTTATTTTTTATTGTTTTGTAATTTTGTAAGCTTTCGGGTGATTTTGTAAGGCTAGGGAGCCTACAATACCTTTGTAAAGGTTCCCGAGTTGTAAATAAAGCCTTTTTGCAGAAATTTTTGTGTCAATGTTTCCATTTCGCGATAATGTCTTCATTTTGCTCGCCTGATGAGCGCTAGGTCGGCGACCTTTTCTTTAGTTGGCGATCGTGCGTCGAGTTAAACCCAATTATTTGCCAAAGTGTACAATGGCCGGTGTAAGGTCGGCGTCGTTATGTCCTCGAAGTCGAGGTGGCGATCGCACGTTGAAGGTATGTCAGTTGGTACCTCCGAGTAGAAAGGCGTAGACTCATCCATTTCCTCGAGTTGGACTGGCGATCATCTCTCTAAAGATAGGTCGGCGTAGATGAGGTTGAGAGCTTCTGACCCTCAGTATAGATGGGTAGGGAGTTACCCACTAAGGATAGACCGAGCCGGGAAGCTGCTCGGTGTCCTCTTGACGATGGCTTCGATCCTTAGCGTAGATGGGTAGGAAGTTACCCACTAAGGATGGACCGAGCTAGGAAGCTGCTCGGTGGGCTCTTGATGAGTGCTTCAATCCTTGGCGTTGGTGGATAGTAAATTACCAGCCAAGGATGGACCGAGCAGGGAAGCTGCTCGGTGGCCTCTTGACGAGGGCTTCGATCCTTGACGTCGGTGGGTAGTAAACTACCAGCCAAGGATGAACAGAGCAGGGAAGCTGCTTGGTGGCCTCTTGACGAGGGATTCGATCCTTAGCGTAGATAGGTAAGAAGTTACCCACTAAGGATGGACCGAGCAGGGAAGCTGCTCGGTGGCCTCTTGACGAGGGCTTCGATCCTTAGCGTAGACGGTTAAGAAGTTACCCACTAAGGATGGACCGAGTAGGGAAGCTGCTCGGTGGCCTCTTGATGAGGGCTTTGATCTTTGGCGTCGGTGGGTAGTAAACTACCAGTCAAGGATGGACCGAGTAGGGAAGCTGCTCGGTGGCCTCTTGACGAGGGCTTCGATCCTTAGCCTAGATAGGTAAGAAGTTACCCATTAAGGATGGACCGGGCAGGGAAGCTGCTCGGTGGCCTCTTGACAAGGGCTTCGATCCTTAGCGTAGATGGGTAAGAAGTTGCCCACTAAAGATGGACCGAGTAGGGAAGCTGCTCGGTGGACTCTTGACGATGGCTTCGATCCTTAGCGTAGATGGGTAGGAAGTTACCCACTAAGGATGGACCGAGCAGGGAAGCTGCTCGGTGGCCTCTTGATGAGGGCTTCGATCCTTGGCGTCGGTGGGTAGAAAACTACCAGCCAAGGATGGACCGAGCAGGGAAGCTGCTTGGTGGCCTCTTGACGAGAGCTTCGATTCTTAGCATAGATGGGTAAGAAGTTACCCACTAAAGATGGACCGGGCAGGGAAGCTGCTCGGTGACCTCTTGACGGGGGCTTCGATCCTTAGCGTAGATGGATAAGAAGTTACCCACTAAGGATGGACCGAGCAGGGAAGCTGCTCAGTGGCCTCTTGATGAGGGCTTTAATCCTTGGTGTCGGTGGGTAGTAAATGTAACGTTTTGAAAATCGTTTCGGTGAAATTTCGAAAAAATCGGTAAAATAAGGAGGTTTTCTGTAAAAAGTCAAAATACAAGTATCTTATTATAAAAATTAAATATACATATTCTAGCTATGTAATTGCTATTATTTGGTGTTTATTGAGCCGCTGGTGAAATTTCAAATTTTCTGAAAAAAATTATTTTATTATTATTTTAAGCCGTCACTAATACATTTAATTAGGGAAAATTACAAATTGGAATGAGTTGAAACAAATTTTGTGCATCATAAAACATTAAATAAAATTTTATCATGTGGTTTTTGGAACGAAATCATTTGCCAAAACGGTTTAGAAATTTTTGAAGGAAAAAAGGCTTTTTTTTTGGCGTAAATGGATGTTTGGGGTATTGTATTTATCATTTTTCATCACCACACCCGTACCCACACCCACACACCCCCATTCACTTCTCCCCTTGGCTGAATTCAGCAGCCCCCATCTTTTTCCCCACTTGAATTTCAAAGGAAAGAAATGAAAGAAAAGAAAAGAAAATGGATAAATGAGGTAGACTTTTGACTTTGGTTTGACCTTGACTTTCTCCCCCACTTTCTCTACCTCCCTCTCTCTCCTCTCCCCCTCCCATTCCAGCCGAAATCTCCTCCTACAGCAGCAGTCCCCCCTCCATTTTCCCTTCTCTTTTCTCTTCAAGACTTCATAAAAAAAAATTGCCCCAAAATCCATCAAAAAAATCCCAAAACCCAAATCCGACTCCTACCTATTTTAGCTTAGCCCGTATAGCATGGATCCTTGTGAAAAGAGAGCATTTTGGAGGGCCATGGATGCTTGTGGATCTTCAAATGTTTTTGGGTATAATTCTAAATTTTTTTTGCTTAGTTTGTTACTTAATTTCTTAAAGCTAATTTAATTAAGTGTTAATTTGGTTTATGTGAGTTTAATTGCATGATTAAGGATTTCAAGTTAGGCTTTGTTGTGGAAATGAGTTGTGTTTGATTGTCCATGGTTTAGTTATGTGGATTAACATATTTAGTTTTGTAGAAAACTAATCTAGTTGTTAATTACAAGTTGTTACTTGAAAAATGTCCAAATTAAGCCTTTTGTTGCAAACTAGTTTTTTTGATTTAATTCGAAATATGAGATTAAAAATATGGTTAGGGTTTTTATCATATTATTAACTTTATTAAGTGTAGTTTAACACTTTAGTTCATGGAAATCCAACCTAAATTGTAATTTGTGCATTTTTGCTATGAAATTTTTAAAAAGGGTATTTTGTAAATTAGAATATTAGGGTTTTTGGAATTTAATGAGATTAAATTCCGGAAATTGTTTCTATGACTTATTTAAGATATTTAATAAATATATTGGCCGCTACATTCATTTAAACATCATGTTTTGTACAAAAACGGCGAATTGTGCTTGCTAGATTTTCGGAAAAATGACTTTTTAAGTGAAATTGGGGTTTTTGTGAGTTTTAACCTAGTTTATATTAAAATTAGTGTTCGTGAATGTGCAAATGAGTGTGATTGGATTTTTCTCGATGGTTTGACGTTTGTACATCGACATCGAGGGTTGGTTTGACTATTCTTGCATGCGTAGGCGATAGGTTTGGACCTATGCGTGATACGCGTGCCGATTTGATTTTCGTATGCCGTTTCGATTTCGAATTTAGTTTTAATGCGATACGGTGCGTTATGATATGTAGGTACCCCATGTGGACTTCGAGATGACAAGCAAGCGCGTGGCGACGTCGGCACCGGCTAGCGAGGACCAGGTGAGTAGATTTATATCTACGGGGAGAAGTCGGGTGGATGGCGTATAGCACCCCCGCAGTCCGTGGTGGTGTATACGGATGCGTATACACACCAACAATTATTATATGTTATTTGGGATTAATAACGATGTTTAAGATGGATATTGGTGTGTTGGATTATTTTAGCGTTGCGAACCCTAGGGTAGTGTTGCACTACACATACACACATACATACTTGCATACTTTCCTATTGTTATGTGCTCATGGGATTCTTTATGGTTATGTGTTCACATGGGTATGGGACTATGTGTTCACATACGGATTGAGGATGATACTTGGGATTGAGCTGAGTCGATGAGATTTGATTTGAGGCCGTGAGATCGGTGATATAGCAGGGTTCGTATCTTAGATACGACATGACGTTGTAGCGGGTCCTTGACGTAGTGTTTCACACACGTCCATGCATACGTAGGCGGTATCAGTATGGTACTAGACGTAGATCAGTACCGCGATCATAATATTGATAAAGAGGATACCAGGTGAATAGTATGATGAATGCGATTTTGACCCGTACCCAGAATTGGAGGATGCCGTACGACGGATTTACGTACGAGCTATATCTTGATGATTGATCCGCACTCTTGACTTGGGATGTCTGATTATAGATATGGTATCGGATATGATATTATTGAGGCGGGATCACCGACTAATATATATACAGGTATGTATATGTATCGACTCAGACGTTAGGCGGTTTCCTTACCTGTAGTCCAGCTTGTTAGCTTAGCCCTTTAGTTTAGTTTAGTTGTTAGATTAGATTCGATTCTTACCTATTTCAAAGCTTACGAATCATGCATATTTTAAAAAGACAGGTCAAGAGATTCTACGGATATTTCAAAAACGTATCTTTTCTTAAAAACACCGTAGCCCCTATTTTCAAAACCCCATGATTCGTGTTATTTCAAAAGGCACCATTTGTAGGACCTGTATTAGATTAGTGCAGATTAGTTATAGTTGCGTCTAGTATTCAGCTCCCGCTCATTTTTACTGTTCGCTCCGCATCGCATACTTATATTATAATTTCTTATTGCATTATTAATATCATGCTGTTAGGATACCAGCACCATTACCGATGACGCGTATGTACCACGTACACTTACTTGCCGGCTCACACACATCTTCATCGGTAATTGACATGTCACGAACACTTTAGAAAATACTATTTCATTTGACATAGGTTGTTAGCTAATAGTTTAGACATGATATTAGTGTACTTGCCTTATATGCTAGTTAGACATTGTAGTTATTGCCTACTACTTCATGCATGTTATTATTCACTGTTGTGTCGCATTCATGGATTCTCATGCCTATATTCACTGTTTACATACTATTGATGACTTGGATTCGGATTTCATGAGATTTCTTGGATTTGGAGGAAAACCGCAAAAACATAAATAAACCTTTTCTCCCTTTTAAAATAAAAAGTACGATTTTCCCATGATGTATGAGTCGTCCACCATGAGTTTGCTGATGGATTTCGAGACCCGATTCGAGGAGTGGAGGAACCGTTTCGGGTACATGGTGGGCCCGGTGCGGTACCCCGGGGCAAGAGGAATGTGTTGTTGACGTTGAGCCCGACAGGGGAGCACTACCGACCGGTGATATTACCCGACGCGTCGGATATCCGGAGGATACCGTCGTGGTCTTGAGATGGATGGTAGGGGCCGGTCTGGACTGACGGCGCCCTAGATATTGAGATTGAGACATTGATATTTCCAGACATTGAGATTTATGTTTTGTGTCGATGCTAGACACTGTTGATACTGATTTCATTTATGATACCTCAGTTTAAAAATACGAAGGAAATCTCACTAATTTATGAAAACAGTTCTTCATTTACATGTATTCTGTTTTCATGCATTCATACCTCATTCATATGACATATTGCTACCTGAGGCACTGACACGGGTACATGAGTTTGCACTCGGGTTAGATATTTACCCTAGCCATTGTTATAGGCTGCATGTTATATACATTTTCGAGGATATATTATGATCTTTGACCTAGGATTGCGTTATTTATGCGATTTCTGTGCGTAGATGTTTTTCTATTCACGAGTTGGCAACTCACCCCCGTTATGCCCCAGTTTCTTGCAGGTTTTGCCGTACAGGTTTAATTACGGCTTTGCGGGCTCAGTTTCATTCGGGTGACTTGCTAGTAGGTGGGTTTTTCTTGTATCGTACCCATCATATTACCTTGTATAATATTATTCCGTTGTATCTAGTAAATTCCATCAACCAAACATGTATTTATTGAGATAGAGACCAGTGTTGTTTATTCTTTCGACCTTAGAGTCGCTCGTTATATTTCTGGTGGTTTTGAGTTTCCTTTTGAGTTTTGATCCTCGCCGTTGGCGTTGTATATTATATTGCTTGTGTGGTTGTGATCGTCGATTGACGAAGAGCTAGCTCCCGCTTGGGGATGCCTTTTTCTTGATTTCGTATACTATTCATGTTGTATCCCGTTTGGGAGCCAGTATTTACAAAGGAGACTCTGCCGAAATTTTCAGTAAATTTTTGATGCTTTTAAAACCCGCATAATTCGGCTTATGCTATTGAAACTACTTGCTTTAAGTTGGTTTTTCCTGCACTCTACTACTTTTCTTGGTTTGGATTTCTGGGTTTTCGGTTTACTTAGATTACGTATGTCTCGAGACGTTCGTAGTTTAAATGCCGGTCATGTTCCGTACTTTCGGGTCGTGACAAAGTTGGTATCAGAGCGTTAGGTTTTAACCTTCGGAGCGTAGGATGACCCTTGGTTGATGGAATAGGTGACTAAAGTAGAGTGACGTACCGTTGGTATGTTCCGCGGCATATTTACGACACGCCACTCCACTTATGAAGCCTTAGGATGTACATTTCCTTGTTCAGTATTATATTCCTTCCTGATCTAGCCTCATCGATACCAGTTTGGTTTTGCTGCTACGATTACGGGCAGGAAGAGCTATGGCTAGAGTTGCGGTCAGCACAAGCTCGTCACGAACGAGGACTGACCAGGGCGAAATTCCGGCGACACACGATTGCAGAGATGTGTCTTTTTACTGTGTTTCTGCGCCACGAGCGTTTGGCGGATCGCCTTTATGAGGTTACTCGGATGTGCTGATCGACACTAGAGGATTGAGCCAATGATAGAGGCCAGCCAGATCTTGATGACCGTTGGTGTGTTGCTTATTCATGACGATCGAGGCACTGTTCAGCGTGCAGACGAGCGGGCCAGTTATTGCTGCGAACGACGAGATATTGCCCCAGATGCTGGAATTCGTGCAGGACGAGTTGTACTAAGAGATGATAGGAGGTCGCTAGTCATCGAGGATGAATGACTAGGACATGTGGATCGTTCGCCTACCCCGATGCGAGGTCATCAGATAGATTGATTCCAGCTAGAGACGACTTCACGCGGAGACGTTGGGAGTCGACAGAGACGATCGAATGTCAGAAACCTATTATTCCAAGTTTAAAGTAGTCGGAAATACATGCAGGCAATTCTATGGTCCCTCTAGAAGAATGAAACCCTAACTCGACTTAATGACCGTGTGAAAGCCTTTGAACCTTCGGGTTTGCGGCAGTTCTACGGCGCCATTAGTGAGGCTTGGGTTTGCCCTTCTACGGCTGGCCCACCGATGCTGTGGTATGTACTCGATACTATTAAACTGTGCCCAAGAGGTTGAGTTCTTGGGGGATTATGAGGTTTAGACGACTCGATCGGATGGCTCGACTTAATTCGGATGCTAGATGGTGAGATGCATTTCTTGGGGGACTCCCGATACGAGGATAGCTGTTGGAGCTCAGTCCATGTAGCCACGATGAGACGAGTCCGAAGCAGTCGACATTTGAGAAAGTGGAGTAAAGAGGTCCGTACAAGATCTGGATAAGACGACGTTCCACTCTGCCGACATCAGAGATGCGATGCGCATGCCGAGGCATGGTACTTGGACTTACCTTCCAGAAGGAGTCGCGATGAGTATGCAGTCGTTCCAGAGAAAGATGCAGATATAGGAAAGGACAACGACTTCCGGACAGTTGGCAGAGACGAGGCATGGAATAGACCGTGAGCAGGATTCCTTCCAGGACACTACTGCAATGATACTTGCACCCAGGATCAGATGTGTCATGTACATTCAGAGAGCCAGAGGCCGACGCCAGTGATATGCTGTCTTACGAGTGGTCGTGATGATTGACCGGGAGATGACAAGAGACGTGCCAGAACCGGATCATCCCCGTTAGCACGCCCGACAGGGCCGATGAACCGATGGACCGAGAGATTGGTAATTCCCAATGAAGGCCTTGACCCAGGAGTGGTCATTGTTACGCACACCAGCAGGCCAGAGTTCATGATCATCGACGAGACGTCCCATTAGTGACCGCGCCAGTTGGCCCGAGATTCTTAGAGGATGCGCTTGAGCGGTACTATGCCGCCATTATTGATTACGATGTTTTGGGTGATTTATTCATATGATTTGATTTTGATGATTGAGGATTTACGATCTTTGCACAGTGTTGCACTTGATATCGTTTTCGTGCTTTAGTTCACATGTTTGTGATTTTACGGTTTTAAACAGTTGAGTTGGTTTTGTGCGTATGCATGCACACGATTTCGTTCCTGCACTCTGTATAGTTTATATATGCTTGCAGTGCAGTGATACGCCTTTTGTGCACTTAGATGCATTGGACTTCGATTTCGATTATGATACTCGATATTTGTTTTGTGCGCCTTGTGCACCTGATTGATTTTGCGCACGTTCGGCGCTTGATATTGGATTTCATGATTTCGTGTACGATGGATGCATCTGATTTGGATTTTCGCGCATGTTGGGCGCATGTTTTGAAGGGTGATTTTGGTGCACACCAGAGGCATTAAATCGAGATTTTTTTTCGTGCATGTCAGATGCACCTGATTTTGCTGTCAGGCACACATGTTGCCTACGACAGATGTTTCGTGCACACCCGATACACTTAGATGTTGTTTCTGTGCGCATGTATGGCACATTCATGGATTTTGATTTTCGTGCGCACCAGACGCACGTAGCATTCATGTGCATATTTTGGAATTGATTTCTTATAGAGCAGTACGTTTTTATGATATTGCTATGTGTTTTCGTACTGAGCAGAACTAGTCAGAGGACAGTACCTGAATATATTTTGCATGCATTGATAGTTATTGAAGGGATTTCCAAAAAGCGAGCTATAGCCTCAGTATTTATCTACGTGTCTGATATGACACGAAATGTTTAAAACAAGGAAACCCTTCTAAATTGTTTCCAAAACGGCGGAACGTACATTTCAAACAAAAGTATATATGTATATAGTTATTTTCTTATGATAGACGTCCGCCACTGTGCAGTGTTATACGCGTTGCACAGCGACTTAAAGAGATTTGGCATGCATTTCCTTCAGATACTTACATATATATATTCGATATTTACATGTATAGTTTCGAGTTATATCATACTGATTTTCATTTTGGATTTGGACATTGTGTCTTCACCATGACTCCGATGATTGCGGGATGCTGGATGGAGTTTTGATTTGAGTTATATGCTTATTTTTCACACGCATGCGCTGCGCTACGATTTGTTTTATGTATTTATGATTTCGGAGCCCCGACGACTTGATGGTTTTGCTTAGATGTTTTAGTATTTGGGGGGAGTTTTAATTTAAATTCGGAGACCGAATTTCTTTAAGGGGGGAAGATTGTAACGTTTTGAAAATCGTTTCGGTGAAATTTCGAAAAAATCGGTAAAATAAGGGGGTTTTCTGTAAAAAGTCAAAATACAAATATTTTATTATAAAAATTAAATATATATATTCTAGCTATGTAATTGCTATTATTTGGTGTTTATTGAGCCGCTGGTGAAATTTCAAATTTTCTGAAAAAAATTATTTTATTATTATTTTAAGCCGTCACTAATACATTTAATTAGGGAAAATTACAAATTGGAATGAGTTGAAACAAATTTTGTGCATCATAAAATATTAAATAAAATTTTATCATATGGTTTTTGGAACGAAATCATTTGCCAAAACGGTTTAGAAATTTTTGAAGAAAAAAAGGCTTTTTTTTGGCGTAAATGGATGTTTGGGGTATTGTATTTATCATTTTTCATCACCCCACACCCGTACCCACACCCACACACCCCCATTCACTTCTCCCCTTGGCTGAATTCAGCAGCCCCCATCTTTTTCCCCACTTGAATTTCAAAGGAAAGAAATGAAAGAAAAGAAAAGAAAATGGATAAATGAGGTGGACTTTTGACTTTGGTTTGACCTTGACTTTCTCCCCCACTTTCTCTACCTCCCTCTCTCTCCTCTCCCCCTCCCATTCCAGCCGAAATCTCCTCCTACAGCAGCAGCCCCCCTCCATTTTTCCTTCTCTTTTCTCTTCAAGACTTCATCAAAAAAAATTGCCCCAAAATCCATCAAAAAAATCCCAAAACCCAAATCCGACTCCTACCCATTTTAGCTTAGCCCGTATAGCATGGATCCTTGTGAAAAGAGAGCATTTTGGAGGGCCATGGATGCTTGTGGATCTTCAAATGTTTTTGGGTATAATTCTAAATTTTTTTTGCTTAGTTTGTTACTTAATTTCTTAAAGCTAATTTAATTAAGTGTTAATTTGGTTTATGTGAGTTTAATTGCATGATTAAGGATTTCAAGTTAGGCTTTGTTGTGGAAATGAGTTGTGTTTGATTGTCCATGGTTTAGTGATGTGGATTAACATATTTAGTTTTGTAGAAAACTAATCTAGTTGTTAATTACAAGTTGTTACTTGAAAAATGTCCAAATTAAGCCTTTTGTTGCAAACTATTTTTTTGATTTAATTCGAAATATGAGATTAAAAATATGGTTAGGGTTTTTATCATATTATTAACTTTATTAAGTGTAGTTTAACACTTTAGTTCATGGAAATCCAACCTAAATTGTAGTTTGTGCATTTTTGCTAGGAAATTGTTAAAAAGGGTATTTTGTAAACTAGAATATTAGGGTTTTTGGAATTTAATGAGATTAAATTTCGGAAATTGTTTCTATGACTTATTTAAGATATTTAATAAGTATATTGGCCGCTACATTCATTTAAACATCATGTTTTGTACAAAAACGGCGAATTGTGCTTGCTAGATTTTCGGAAAAATGACTTTTTAAGTGAAATTGGGGTTTTTGTGAGTTTTAACCTAGTTTATATTAAAATTAGTGTTCGTGAATGTGCAAATGAGTGTGATTGGATTTTTCTCGATGGTTTGACGTTTGTACATCGACATCGAGGGTTGGTTTGACTATTCTTGCATGCGTAGGCGATAGGTTTGGACCAATGCGTGATACGCGTGCCGATTTGATTTTCGTATGCCGTTTCGATTTCGAATTTAGTTTTAATACGATACGGTGCGTTATGATATGTAGGTACCCCATGTGGACTTCGAGACGACAAGCAAGCGCGTGGTGACGTCGGCACCGGCTAGCGAGGACCAGGTGAGTAGATTTATATCTACGGGGAGAAGTCGGGTGGATGGCGTATAGCACCCCCGCAGTCCGTGGTGGTGTATACGGATGCGTATACACACCAACAATTATTATATGTTATTTGGGATTAATAACGATATTTAAGATGGATATTGGTGTGTTGGATTATTTTAGTGTTGCGAACCCTAGGGTAGTGTTGCACTACACATACACACATACATACTTGCATACTTTCCTATTGTTATGTGCTCATGTGATTCTTTATGGTTATGTGTTCACATGGGTATGGGACTATGTGTTCACATACGGATTGAGGATGATACTTGGGATTGAGCTGAGTCGATGAGATTTGATTTGAGGCCGTGAGATCGGTGATATAGCAGGGTTCGTATCTTAGATACGACATGACGTTGTAGCGGGTCCTTGACGTAGTGTTTCACACACGTCCATGCATACGTAGGCGGTATCAGTATGGTACTAGACGTAGATCAGTACCGCGATCATAATATTGATAAAGAGGATACCAGGTGAATAGTATGATGAATGTGATTTTGACCCGTACCCAGAATTGGAGGATGCCGTACGACGGATTTACGTACGAGCTATATCTTGATGATTGATCCGCACTCTTGACTTGGAATGTCTGATTATAGATATGGTATCGGATATAATATTATTGAGACGGGATCACCGACTAATATATATACAGGTATGTATATGTATCGACTCAGACGTTAGGCGGTTTCCTTACCTGTAGTCCAGCTTGTTAGCTTAGCCCTTTAGTTTAGTTTAGTTGTTAGATTAGATTCGATTCTTACCTATTTCAAAGCTTACGAATCATGCGTATTTTAAAAAGACAGGTCAAGAGATTCTACGGATATTTCAAAAACGTATCTTTTCTTAAAAACACCGTAGCCCCTATTTTCAAAACCCCATGATTCGTGTTATTTCAAAAGGCACCATTTGTAGGACCTATATTAGATTAGTGCAGATTAGTTATAGTTGCGTCTAGTATTCAGCTCCCGCTCATTTTTACTGTTCGCTCCGCATCGCATACTTATATTATAATTTCTTATTGCATTATTAATATCATGCTGTTAGGACACCAGCACCATTACCGATGACGCGTATGTACCACGTACACTTACTTGCCGGCTCACACACATCTTCATCGGTAATTGACATGTCACGAACACTTTAGAAAATACTATTTCATTTGACATAGGTTATTAGCTAATAGTTTAGACATGATATTGGTGTACTTGCCTTATATGCTAGTTAGACATTGTAGTTATTGCCTACTACTTCATGCATGTTATTATTCACTGTTGTGTCGCATTCATGGATTCTCATGCCTATATTCACTGTTTACATGCTATTGATGACTTGGATTCGGATTTCATGAGATTTCTTGGATTTGGAGGAAAACCGCAAAAACATAAATAAACCTTTTCTCCCTTTTAAAATAAAAAGTGCGGTTTTCCCATGATGTATGAGTCGTCCACCATGAGTTTGCTGATGGATTTCGAGACCCGATTCGAGGAGTGGAGGAACCGTTTCGGGTACATGGTGGGCCCGGTACGGTACCCCGGGGCAAGAGGAATGTGTTGTTGACGTTGAGCCCGGCAGGGGAGCACTACCGACCGGTGATATTACCCGACGCGTCGGATATCCGGAGGATACCGTCGTGGTCTTGAGATGGATGGTAGGGGCCGGTCTGGACTGACGGCGCCCTAGATATTGAGATTGAGACATTGATATTTCGAGACATTGAGATTTATGTTTTGTGTTGATGCTAGACACTGTTGATACTGATTTCATTTATGATACCTCAGTTTAAAAATACGAAGGAAATCTCACTAATTTATGAAAACAGTTCTTCATTTACATGTATTCTGTTTTCATGCATTCATACCTCATTCATATGACGTATTGCTACCTGAGGCACTGACACGGGCACATGAGTTTGCACTCGGGTTAGATATTTACCCTAGCCATTGTTATAGGCTGCATGTTATATACATTTTCGAGGATATATTATGATCTTTGACCTAGGATTGCGTTATTTATGCGATTTCTGTGCGTAGATGTTTTTCTATTCACGAGTTGGCAACTCACCCCCGTTATGCCCCAGTTTCTTGCAGGTTTTGCCGTACAGGTTTAATTACGGCTTTGCGGGCTCAGTTTCATTCGGGTGACTTGCTAGTAGGTGGGTTTTTCTTGTATCGTACCCATCATATTACCTTGTATAATATTATTCCGTTGTATCTAGTAAATTCCATCAACCAAACATGTATTTATTGAGATAGAGACCAGTGTTGTTTATTCTTTCGACCTTAGAGTCGCTCGTTATATTTCTGGTGGTTTTGAGTTTCCTTTTGAGTTTTGATCCTCGCCGTTGGCGTTGTATATTATATTGCTTGTGTGGTTGTGACCGTCGATTGACGAAGAGCTAGCTCCCGCTTGGGGATGCCTTTTTCTTGATTTCGTATACTATTCATGTTGTATCCCGTTTGGGAGCCAGTATTTACAAAGGAGACTCTGCCGAAATTTTCAGTAAATTTTTGATGCTTTTAAAACCCGCATAATTCGGCTTATGCTATTGAAACTACTTGCTTTAAGTTGGTTTTTCCTACACTCTACTACTTTTCTTAGTTTGGATTTCTGGGTTTTCGGTTTACTTAGATTACGTACGCCTCGAGACGTTCGTAGTTTAAGTGCCGGTCATGTTCCGTACTTTCGGGTCGTGACAGTAAACTACCAGCCACAGATGGACCGAGCAGGGAAGCTTCATTTTGTATTTGCAGAATTCAGCTTCATTTTGTATTTGCGGAGGACGTCAAAAGTCTCGCCAAGATCTTTGGCGTGTTCCTCTGACGAGGTCGATTTAACGAGCATGTCGTCGACGTAATCCTCCATGTTCCTGCCGATCTGAGGCTTAAACATCCTGTTGACCAAGCGTTGGTATGTAGCACTGGCGTTTTTGAGACTGAAGGGGATCACTTTATAGCAGTATACCCCCTGGTCCGTTGTGAATGCGGTGAGCTCTTCATCTGCCGGATTCATACGGATCTAGTTGCAGCCGAAGAAAGCTTCTATAAAACTGAGTAGCTTGTGGCCTGCCGAACTGTCGACGAACTGATCTATCTGAGAGAGGGGATAGTTGTTTTTCGGACATGATATGTTGAGATCGGTGAAGTCGACGCACATGCGCCACTTCCCGCTCGCCTTTTTAACCATTACCATATTCGCCAGCCATTCTGAGTAGGCCACGTTTTGAATGAAGTTGGCTACGAGCAACCTGTCAATTTTGTCCTCGATCGCATTTTGTTTGATCGGGGCGAAGATTCGTTTCTTATGCCTGACGGATTGGACCGTCGGGTCGACCCCGAGCTTATGCGAGATCACTTTTGGGTCGATCCTAGGCATGTCGGCGGGCGCCCAAGCGAACACGTCCGAGTTCCACCTAAGGAAGCGGACAAGGTCATCGCGTCGGGCCCCTGTTAAGAGCAACACGATTTGGACGGTTCGTTCATTGTCCCCTTCGACGAGGGGAACCTCTGTTATCGGCTCCACCGGGGCTCCTCGGATCTCTTTTTGCTCATCCCGAGTATCCAACGACCCCCTGAAATCCTTCGTGCCTTCAAGGTCATCGCCTCGCTCCTCGGGCATAGATGTCGTTATGAAGCAAATTTTTGCGGTTTGCTGGTTCCCGTAGGCCCGGTCTATTCCGCCTTGGTCGAGTGGAAACTTGATCGCGAAGTGGTAGGTAGATATCTGGGCCTGAACGGAGTTCAGCGTCGGGCGTCTCAGGAGGATATTATAGGCCGATAGAACCCTGGCGATGATGAACTCCACAGGCACGGTACGTGTACGGACTGCTTCCCCGATATTAAGCAGGAGGTTGACCACTCCTTCCGCCGGGATGGAGTGGTTAGTAAACCCCGACAGGATGTCGGTGGTCAGCCTTAGGTCCGACGGGCTAAGCCCCATACGTAGGAAGCATGCATAGAAGATGATGTCTGCCGAGCTCCCAGAGTAGACCAGTATCCTTTGAACCTCGTAGCGGTGGACCCGCACTGTAATCACCAGGGGGTCGTTGTGAGGCAAGGATATCCCGTGGAGATCCTCGTCGGTAAAGGTGATGGGCTCGGCTGCTTTGGTCCTCTTCATGGGCTGGTAGTTTGTCCTTTCAACCGGCGGGAAGCGTCGGATCTCGCTGGCTCCATGCGCAACCCCCGCTGATATGACCATGATTTGGCCGATCGTCAACTCACCGGGAGGGGGACGCTGCTCTTGCTCTCGATCTGCTTATCGCTTTTCCCGCATGTATTTTACCAGGTGCCCTGAGCGAATTAACTCCTCAATGTAATCTCGGAGCTGTTTGCAGTTTTCGGTGGGTTGTCCTTGCGACATGTGGAAAGCGCAATAGGGGCCTCGTGTCCGTTTGGCCACCTTATTGTTGACCGGGGGGAGTTTGAAGAATCTCTCGCCCTTCGCCTCCTCCAACAGCTCTATCTGGGAGATGTTGAGTGGGGTATACTCCTGGAATTTCGGGGGGTATGTCTTTTGCCGGTCAATCTTCTTTTTCTCTTCTCTGTCTCTCTTCTTTTGATCGACCTGGTTGGTCCGGATTAGGTTCACGTTCATCTCGGACTCGAGCTGTATCTTTCGTTTGGTCCAGGCTTTTACCTCAGCCATGGTCTTAGGTTGTGCTAATGCAAAGGAGCGGAGCCACTCCTTGTTCCTAAGACCCGACCTAAGGGCCGTGATGACCGTCTCGTTCCGGTGCTCTGGGACCTCAAGAAGAGCGTTGTAGAAGCGGGTGATGTATCCTTTGAAAGACTCCCTGTCCCCGCTCTTTATAGTGAAGAGGTGGTCGACGGTCCGCTTCTGCTGCCTGTTCCTGACGAAATGACTAAGGAATTGGGCGGCCAACTCATCAAAGGAAGAGATGGAGCCTGGCATGAGTCCTCGGAACCAGTCTCGTCCAGAGTGGATGAGAGTGGAGAGGAATGCACAGCATTGTGTGGCGTCGGAGTTGTCCTGGAAGCTTATCCCTGTCGTGAATGCATCCAAGTGGTCTTTCGGGTCAGACTTTCCATCGAAACCTTTGGAGCCTTGTTCCTGGAAGAGACGTGGACATCGAGCAGCTCTTCAGTGAAGGGCCTCGTAAGCGAGTCGGCGGCATACCTAGCCCCGTCGCTTGAAGGACGACTCTTCCAATTTATACCCTCGATCTTCTTTTCGAGGGCATCGAGTCGGTCGTCGTATCCCGAGGATCCGACATACTCGGATTTATAGCCTCTGCTGCTGGCGACCTGCGCCTGGCCACGGTTCCGGTTCTGTTCAATGAGGTTCCTCAGTCCCCTGGCGAGTTCGTCCTCGAGCTACCGTGGTGAGTCCCGTCTGTAGGGTTCCTAGGCACACTAACGAGGTCTCACAAGGCATCAACCATGCCAATTTCAAATTTTTCCAGTGCCGAGAAACCCTAAACTAGATCGTTAATTAGAGATTAGGCGAAACATGCAAGTAAACGACTTTACTGTTAAGTGAAAGAAACTACAACCTTTGTAGATCCGGTCCTCCACTTCCTCAGCTCCGTGATGATGTCCCTCCGCTGTGATCATCGGACCCCAGACTCTAGCGATGGTTTCGTCGAAGAAATGATCGGGCTAGGTTGTCGACTTTGATGCCGAAGATGATCTACGTCGAGGCAACACAAGATCAAGCTCGAACTTCACCAAGCCATGAAACTTGTGAAGAAAACACCCTATACTACTTGGCAAGTGGTAGAGGATGAAGAAATAGGAAGTGGGTTCACTTTAGAATTGGATTTCTCACTCTTTTCATGAAGTCACCATTGAAGGTTGCAAGCTTTCTTCTTCTTGAAGAAAAAGAAGAAGAAGAAAAAGAATATGATAAGAATAATAGATGATGAAAATAAAAATGATTCTTATCATATAAAGCAACCATGGTTAAGCGTAGAGAATAAACCAAGGTTAGGTGAATGGTTAGGTTAGGCAAAAGAAACAAAAATGGTTGAACTTTTTCAGAGCTTCATGAAGCTTCTAAGTAAATCCAAAAAGCAACCATTTCTTTTCTTGCCTTAAAAGGAAATAAACAAAATAAATAGATAAGAAAAGATAACAAAACCCTAACCATTCACTTAACATGGTTTAAAGTAAAGCTACACCCAAGGTTGCATGTATCATCAAATATGATACAAACTAGTGCACAAAACTATATCATATATACAATGTGCACATCAAGTGAGAAAATCCATCTTAAGTGAACCAGTACTAGTTAATGCAAAGTAATATATCAAATATATAATTATACATTAAATCATTAAATCAGCACTTGATTTAACGATCCGGTCATATCGCATATAACCGACTAATATCAATAGTAACAACTTATCGAATCAACACTTGATCCGATAACCTGGCTATATCGCATATAACCGATCAATGTTACATATTGCGAGAATCAAATACAGTATCACATACTGGTATTATTCTCGATCCCGCACATATCTCATATGCGCTCCTATTTCGTTTCGCTTGAGCCAGGAAACCTCTGTGTAAGACTCTAAAGACTCGTCAATACGCCGGAAGCAGATGATGATCATATCAAGCACCCACAAGCCGCAAACGGTCTGCTAAACGTAACAGCCACCCGGGTATTGAGCTATCAGAAGATCGACGAGCAAGCCCGCTCACACTCCTGTGAATCCAACCAGTAACACTTACCGTACAGTCCGGTCTGATCGCCTGATATGTCGCATATCTCGCCTAGGGGTGGTAAACGTCAGACCCCAGTAGCTCGATAAGTCGTGTCGATATGAGGTCTATAACAGTTCGAGAAACTACTGGTAACACTTATCAGTAAATCTCAGCAACCCTGGCCAGGGATTTTCGGTTATAGCCAATCGAACAAAGCGCAACATCAACTCCCTATACCGGGAGAGACGAATCCCCTCCTATCGCTCATTGCCTCCATGTGACTCGGGACTGTACCCAAAAACCACCATTTTGCACGCCCTCTTGGATGTGGTAAGGTGGAAATCAAAGCACAATGGGAATCACACAAGACTCTATGACGATCTCGGGTCTACAGACTAACCTGTACCAGTGTCACCAGAGAACTGCCATCCGACGTGAGGTATAATACCATCTGGGAGTTCTTGGCGAGTCCGTCCAGTGTACCCAGTCTCCACTGAGCACCCGTATATCATCTCTGATGTCAAACACCAATGGATATGGGATCATCCGTCGCCCATCTGTATGGGTCAAGAAGGTATACGCTAGTCTACTCTGGTATATCGATGCCCCGTCTCGATATACCCACGACTAGGGACCTTGAAGGATGTACTTATGGACTACCATGTCCCCACTAGTATGATCCGCATCATAGTCCAGGTAGTCAAGTACACATCCTAAGGGCTTTACCAACATGTAACAGAGAGACAATCAGTGTACACGTTAAGGTAAAGAGCAACTAGATAGCATACTATCATGTCGAGCAAGAAAGTCCTCCCTATATATGTCCAAGCATCCACTATAATATACATCCTATGTATAGTAATGGCCTCTAGGGCATACATATAACTAACAATCTCCCACTTGCACTAGGGCCATCTGTAGCAGTGGTTGTAGTATCTCATACTCAACCATCCCATAAAAGTCTCTCTCTGGGAAAAGGCCTTTGTGAGTGGATCCGCCGTGTTGTCCTCTGAGTCTGCTCTCCTAACCTCGATCTCCTTGGAGATCAACCATCTCCATGATCAGGTGATACTGCCTTAGAATATGTCTGGATCACTGATGGGTCGGACGTTCTTTGGCATAAGCCACAACTCCATTGTCATACAATGGGAGGAACTAAGTTCATCTCATGAACTAATATACACCCAGACAGCCTCTTTGGTAGCATCTTAAGTAGCGATGTATCCAGCCTTTATCGTCTAGTATGCCATGGTATCTAGCTTGGAACTCTTCCAACATACCGTCCCTTTACTGAGGGTAAAGACAATGCCTGTGACTGACATTCAGTCGTCTTTATCACCCTGGAACCCTTCCAGCGATTCTCCCCAGGATCGATTGATACCATCTCACTACATCTAGTGAGTATTCTAACATCCAATTACATCTATCTCATAGATGAAAACACAGGATTTAGGAGGTATCACTTTGATCCTATATGGAGAATCCTTGTGATAAGCGAAGATTGACCGAGTTTAGCATAGGAAACTCCTTCTCTATCAAGAGTATGTCATCCACGTACTCTACAAGGATCATCACCATACTCCCTACTACCTTTTTGTATATACAAGGTTCATCTACCATTGATGATGTCAAACTGTTTGACTAACTCATCAAAACAGATGTTCCAACTCCGCGATGCCTGCTTTATCCTATAAAGCATCTTGCACACGTTTCCGCTGCTCCCACTGTCTACGAAGCCTTCTGACTGTGTACTTATAGACTTTCTCTTCTAAAACATCATTTAGAAAAGCAGTCATGACACTCAACCACCAGATATCGTAGTCATGGTATGTAGCCGTGGCAAGTAGGATTTGGATGGACTTAAGCATAGATCCATTAAAAAGGTTTCAATATAATCCATACCTGGTCAATGATGCAAACCTTTAGCAAGTCTAGCTTTGAAAGTCTCAACTTTTCCATGTACACCAAGTAATCTTCTCAAGATATACTTGCTCCTGATGGGGATTTAACCCTTCAGATATAGCAACCAAAGTCCATACTTTGTTGGTGTATAAGGATTCCATCTCAGATCGCTAAGCATCCAGCCATTCTTACAGAGTCCCACTCCTGATGGCCAGCTCAAAACTAGTTGGGTCATCATCTCATGATCCAATTCTATCTCCCACTGTCATAGAGAAACCGAAGTATCTCTCAGGTGGGTGAGGAACCCTACTAAATCGGCGGAGAGGCTGAAGTTCGTTGGGGACTATTGAATCGTTTGGTTCTGTCAAATTATTAGCTGCAGTTTTGTATAGTTGGAACCTTTCCAGTTCTACAGAACTGACCTTGCCTCGATCTTGTCTGGATTTTGCTTTTAGACATAGGCCGGACACCCCCAAATCTTAACAAACTTAAGATATGGGCTCTTCCCTTTCCATATCACATATGAAGTGGTAGGCAACTGATTTGATCGGAACCCTATTCAATAGGTATGCAACTTCTCAAGTGCATAACTCCCAAAAGGAAATAGGAAACTCAGTAGTACTCATCATAGAGCACACCATATCATATAGGGTGCTATTGCTCTGCCCCGATATACCATCGTGCTATGGTGTATACGGAGGAGTAATGCTGAGAGAATCTCATTCTCCTTTAGAACAGTCCAGGATTTCCGTGCTCAAGTATTCTCCTACTCGATCACATCAAAGGACATAATACTTATACCCGTATTTTGGTTCTCTACTTCTAATTTTTATTCTGTGAATATCTCAAAAGGTTCAGACTTGTGTTTCAACAGGAACATATGTCTGAATCTCGAGAGATCATCAGAGAATGTAATGAAGTATAAAGAATCGGTCCTGGCATGTGCAGACAGGGGACCTTACATACATCATCATGTATCAGTCCCAAGAGTTTACTAACTCTTTCTCTGTTTCCAATAAACAGAGATATGGTCATCTAATCTTTGTGACATGACAGGCAAGTTTCACAAGATGTAAATTCAAACTAATTTAAATATGCATCTAAATGTAACTTCAGCCAGTCGGGTCGCATTGATATGACCTAGTCTACAATGCCTCAAGAAGGATTCGTTCATTTCTGAACTCTCCTTCTTGTGTGTGTTCTATATACTAGGAATTGTAGTTCGATTTAGAACGTCAATGCTTTTATATAACGTGCCTGAACCGATCAACTTTTGATATAGGAAATGTTCAAAACATTATCCAACAATACAAAATTATATCCTTTCTTTACTAATAAAGAGACTGATATGATTTTGTATATCAGGTTCGGTATCTAATAGTATTTGTTCAGAATCAATGTATTGGTAATACAGGGTGACAGTGACCAACAGACTTGGCTGCAACACTTACCCCGTTTTCTGTCTCATGAAACTTATCACCCGTTCTCAGTTTTCTACCTTTCTGTAGCCCATGTAACGGATTACATTTGCGGGATCCTGATCCGGTATCTAATACCCAGGACGTGGAGGATACTGAGAAACAGTTCTTTGTAATGGACACACCCGAAGGAGATGCATCATATGCACTTTCTTCGTTTGGGCGGCATGGGAATCCTGGCATTCCCCTATTTCCTGCTCTGTCTTATAACAATTATAAGTTGGAGCGGGACCAACGTTCTCCAGCTCAGTATAACAAGTGGGTTCGGTCAATAATCCGTATTATTATCTTTATTAAGGCGTGATATGGTCGCTACCTGGAGAGAGAGAGAAGAAAAACACTCAGCATGCGCTCTTGCAAGAATAGATTGGTTATTATTTTATCTAATCAGGATGGTTCCCACTGTTTTTATCGAATCTTCCTTCAAATCCTAAAAGGAAAGACTAGCCGGGATTAATTACACGCTACAAGTTCGCCTATCTTTCAGCCAGGCCAGTGTCGGTACTTTGAGGGAGGTCCCCCGTGCTTTCGCACGAACCTAATTAATGTAAACCTCGTTTTTCCAGAGGCGTAACCTCGTTAACACCTTTCTAGACACCTACTTGATCGACTAATTGTAATGTGTAAAACTCTCCCAGGAGTAACTCTTACTCGCAGCGGGTATCGGGATCCAATTATCTCATAGAAGGTATGCAATCTCATTGCAAATTTCAACGCTTGAAATTCCCGATAATCTTTTACCCCTAGCGTCTTATGACCTTGACGGAGGCCAAACTACCCATAGTCCGCTAGTCAAGTTTAACCCGTCATTTCCTGATTGAATTAAACCCACCCGCAAGATCCTTGACGGAGGCCAAACAACGCGTACAAATACCCTAATCCAATCGCATCATATGCTAGCAGATAAGCACTAGTTAGCTACCGTACACTACGCCTTGACAGAGGCCAAACTACCGCAGCACGAATACTAACTAGTACTTATCTGAAATGACGGAGGGCTACGACAGTTTTTTCTGAAAACCTATTGCGTAATGAACTTGATATCGTTGTAGAATCAAATGATTTTAAAATGGAGTGTTTTTGAGGCTTTTCTAGTTTTGCTAAAGGGGTCACTCCCGGTGAAGGGATCGTTGGCCCTTTTCTCGTCGAGTGAGGTGCGGGATATATCATATATATCACTGTGCAAAGCAGAAACTATAGAAGCAATCAAAAGACAAACCGAGAGTTGTAGCATCTGCCAGTTATTGCTAATGGAGTCACTCCCGGTGAAGGGATCTCGGTCCTTTCCTCATCAAATAAGGTGCAGGATATATCATATATACCGCTGTGCAAAGCAAGAACTGTAGCTACCTGTTTTTGAAAATTCGATTCCACAACATCTTTTAGGTTTCTTTTCTTTCATTAATCACATTAATGAAGTCCCATCATTTAAGTCTACCTAAACATCATAGATAAATATAACGTACGCTTATGCCATCCGCATTCTCCTCGATGTCCCGTCTGCACCGTTAGGTTAGGTGACTAACGCCAGAGCGAGGCAGGGCTAGCGCGGGTGTAAAACATAAGCAACGTCTATATAATATATCATATATACTATATACAATATTTATCACAGAACATCAAATGATCACAGCACAGATATCGTAGCAGAAGAATCATATGAAACATTGGATATACTAGGACGTCCGTGTTTTCAATACGAGCCAGTATAAAACACGGATTCCATGGTCGTGATGAATAGCCAATCCCACACCCTTAAACCCCTACGAGAGCGGCAAGCAACCCTACCAATTTTAGGGTTAGGAGACCCGGACTCGACTCCTCGAGATGGTCTCCCACTGGACCCTAGAACCCGGTTACTTGTGCTTCCCTCCTTGGGTTTATCCTAATGCGGAAAAGTAAATAATATACAAATGGTGACATCATCCGCAACCTGGAAGTGCCCCAATAAAAGAATATTACATACAAGTTTTTACATGAATGAAAATGAAAAAACACTCATCTCACATAAAAACCCCCCGGCTATTCAAACACGACGATCCAATATAACATATCCAGCAACACATAACATCACATGTCATCAACGTAACTAAGTTTGCATACACCGATTGTCGTCGAAGTATAGAAACGACAATCGGCAATACCACTACATACTACACTTACGGTCACAGAAAAGAAAGTGTAAAACTACAACAGTTGGAATCCGCAAACTCTTTAGACATTGCATGCCTAATCAAATGAATTCCTTAGACATCGCATGCCTAACAATTATAAACCCCGTATTTTAGTCTCATTATCGAAAACTCTTTTCAATATCAAGTCGGGCAATTCAACAAGATTCCCGACATCCTGATCGAATGCTCGTCGCAAACTTCAATAGACGGCCGCACCCCCGATGCCGTCGACGAAGTGCACCAAGGTGAAACACCGCTGCCGCGAGCACCCGAACGGATGCTTTCGGCGACGGGGTTCTCCTACAGTCACTTGGTCGGGGCTTAGGGGTGTAGCTGTCTATTAAGTTTACCCGGCGAATATCCGCGTACGCTACGTGATTGCGACGGACTTTTGATCACATCAAAATTCCGTGGCAACCGATCAAGTGAGACTAAAGTGCTGTGTTTATAATATTCATTCAGTTATCTCATAACTACTTGTGAATTCCAATTATTGTATCATATTCCAGATAAAATAGAAAATGTTAAACTTTCCGATCGAACAATCGAACACCTAAGTTTTCCCGATACAGCTCAACACATGAAATAAGTCTAAAAACATTCAGTTCATGTCTCAGTACCAACGGTCCAGCCGTAGAAGGGTCAAGCCAACGCCTCACATATGCTACGCCGTACTGCGCCAAACCTGAAGGTTCAAAAGGCAGTTCAAGACGGTCACATAATCGAGTTAAGGTTTGTTGTCTTCTAGAGGGACCATCGCGTTACTTGCACTACTTAGAACGTTCTTAAACTACGGAAAGATCCAACACTTGGAAATTTCCCGACAAGGGAAAAAGTGGGTATTTATATCCGGTCGAACTTTTTAACATATTTTAAAATTACCCGGAAAAGCACATAGACAAAGTTTGAAATTTCCGATCGAATCATCGAAGCTCCAAAACACCCCAGAAAACTCAACTCTTGAGTGCAAATTAAAAATTCTCAGAAAACTCAGCACCTGAAGAAACAAATTACTGTGCAAAAATTGAAGGCAGATCTCATCATTTGGCCGTGGAACCGCCGCAGAAGCCAAGCTTCTGCGCGGTTCCGCCGCGCTTTAGGCGTATCGTTTGGTCGTTTTTGCACCGTAATTCTTTGAACTTCCTGCTGAATTTTTTAAGCATTTTTAATCTGGAAAAAACCCAGTTTTGAAAAAATGTACAGAGAGGGGTCATGGATTGGGGTTTCGGGTTCGATCGGGTTTCTAACTCCTTCCACGCATTGCCTAAGGCTCTAGCTAGGCTCTGATACCACTGTAGGGTACCTAGACACACTAACGAGGTCTCATAAGGCATCAACCATGCCAATTTCAAATTTTTCCGGTGCCGAGAAATCCTAAACTAGATTGTTAACTAGAGATTAGGCAAAACATGCAAGTAAACGACTTTACTGCTAAGTGAAAGAAACTACAACCTTTGTAGATCCGGTCCTCCACTTCCTTAGCTCCGTGATGATGTCCTTCCGCTGTGATCATCGGATCCCGGACTCTAGCGATGGTTTCGTCGAAGAAATGATCGGGCTAGGTCGTCGACTTTGATGCCGAAGATGATCTACGTCGAGACAACACAAGATCAAGCTCCAACTTCACCAAGCCATGAAACTTGTGAAGAAAACACCCTATACTACTTGGCAAGTGGTAGAGGATGAAGAAATAGGAAGTGGGTTCACTTTAGAATTGGATTTCTCACTCTTTTCATGAAGTCACCATTGAAGGTTGCAAGCTTTCTTCTTCTTGAAGAAAAAGAAGAAGAAGAAAAAGAATATGATAAGAATAATAGATGATGAAAATAAAAATGATTCTTATCATATAAAGCAACCATGGTTAAGTGTAGAGAATAAACCAAGGTTAGGTGAATGGTTAGGTTAGGCAAAAGAAACAAAAATGGTTGAACTTTTTCAAAGCTTCATGAAGCTTCTAAGTAAATCCAAAAAGCAACCATTTCTTTTCTTGCCTTAAAAGGAAATAAACAAAATAAATAGTTAAGAAAAGATAACAAAACCCTAACCATTCACTTCAACATGGTTTAAAGTAAAGCTACACCCAAGCTTGCATGTATCATCAAATATGATACAAACTAGTGCACAAAACTATATCATATATACAATGTGCACATCAAGTGAGAAAATCCATCTTAAGTGAACCAGTACTAGTTAATGCAAAGTAATATATCAAATATATAATTATACATTAAATCATTAAATCAACACTTGATTTAACGATCCGGCCATATCGCATATAACCGACTAATATCAATAGTAACAACTTATTGAATCAACACTTGATCCGATAACCCGGCTATATCGCATATAACCGATCAATGTTACATATTGCGAGAATCAAATACAGTATCACATACTGGTATTATTCTCGATCCCGCACATATCTCATATGCGCTCCTATTTCGTTTCGCTTGAGCCAGGAAACCTCTGTGTAGGACTCTAAAGACTCGTCAATACGCCGGTAGCAGATGATGATCATATCAAGCACCCACAAGCCGCAAGCGGTCTGCTAAACATAACGGCCATCCGGGTATTGAGCGATCAGAAGATCGACGAGCAAGCCCGCTCACACTCCTGTGAATCCAACCAGTAACACTTACCGTACAGTCCAGTCTGATCGCCTGATATGTCGCATATCTCGCTTAGGGGTGGTAAACGTCAGACCCCAGTAGCTCGATAAGTTGTGTCGATATGAGGTCTATAACAGTTCGAGAAACTACTGGTAACACTTATCAGTAAATCTCAGTAACCCTTGTCAGGGATTTCCGGTTATAGCCAATCGAACAAAGCGCAACATCAACTCCCTATACCGGGAGAGACGAATCCCCTCCTATCGCTCATTGCCTCCATGTGACTCGGGACTGTACCCAAAAACCACCGTTTTGCAAGCCCTCTTGGACGTGGTAAGGTGGAAATCAAAACACAGTGGGAATCACACAAGACTCTATGACGATCTCGGGTTTACAGACTAACCTGTACCAGTGTCACCAGAGAACTGCCATCTGACGTGAGGTATAATACCATCTGGGATTTCTCGGCGAGTCCCTCCAGTGTACCCAGTCTCCACTGAGCACCCGTATATCATCTCTGATGTCAAACACCAATGGATATGGGATCATCCATCGCCCATCTGTATGGGTCGAGAAGGTATACGCTAGTCTACTCTGGTATATCGATGCCCCGTCTCGATATATCCACGACTAGGGACCTTGAAGGATGTACTTCTGGACTACCATGTCCCCACTAGTATGATCCGCATCATAGTCCAGGTAGTTAAGTACACATCCTAAGGGCTTTACCAACATGTAACAGAGAGACAATCAGTGTACACGTTAAGGTAAAGAGCAACCAGATAGCATACTATCATGTCGAGCAAGAAAGTCCTCCCTATATATGTCCAAGCATCCACTACAATATACATCCTATGTATAGTAATGGCCTCTAGGGCATACATATAACTAACACCATCCATGCGAACCTGTCGAAAGAGAGGGCGCTGGCCATGCCTTGGAGCAGGCGAGCTGACCAACACCTCCTCGGGAGGGACAGGAGTACGATGGGCCTCAGGGCGGGGCGTTCTTTCATAAGACCTCGGTGTTGAGCTGTAAGGTGCCCACCGGGTCATCGAATTGGTCGCCACGGGGGATCTGTGGCCGCCGGAGATAGCGAGGCGGTGCTCGGATGTGCCGGCTCTGGCAGTGTCTTCTTTCCCTATGTGTCGCTCTCGAGGTGGGGGAGCGGCAACTTGGGGTGCTTGTCTCGCTGTTTTGACACGGACAAGCGCATGCACGACGGACGCGAGCCAATCTATTCGCGCAGACAGTGCATGAATGGCGTTCGGGGGAGAAAGGGATCCATCCGTGCCTCCGTTGTGGGGAGGACGGCGGCTAGTGCTTGGATCGTCGCAGTGATCACTCGCCATGAGTTCGAGATCGGAAGATCAACTTTCGTTGAGCGGAACTTTCGAAATTCCCATAGACGGCGCCAACTGATGGAGGTCTCGATCTCCTTCAGATATTATCTTCCGTTGATCTGTAGTGAGCGTAGATGGATGGTTGAGATTAGGTTTGAGGGTTGCCCCTTGATGCGTGTGGATCTCAGTGGGTTTGATTTGGAATGAAGCCGAGCTACCTGCAAGAAAGTCCCGGGATGGTTGTACCACCGTGGACCCTCCGACGATTAAGTTAGTCGAGCTATTTGGGCAGAGTAGCGGCCTATTGGATAATAATTGTCTTACCTGAGTCGTCTGAGGGGGGTTTATATAGTGGCAGCCATGGGCTGCCGGGCGCGAGATTTACGCCGGCCGTTACGCCTTTGAAGCCATGCCTGCGCGAGTGGTGGGATTCTCCCATTAATGGCGAGATACGCCCGTTAATGGGGGAATTTGATGGCATGGGACGCGGGATCATGGGGCGTCGGATATCTCGCGTATGGCAAGACTCGCGGAGCCATGTCCGGGACTCTTATGATCTGTGCTCTAGGTCGGTCGATGAGACTGAGGAAGCTGAGCTTGGCGGGAGGCTCAGAGGCGAGCGGGAGGCCGAGCAAGCTTGGTTCCGTGATAGCTCGGAGGCGAGCTGGGAGGGCTGAGGAGGCTCAGCGTGCAGGAGGGCTCGGAGGTGAGCCAATAGTTGTTTGTAGGACGAGCATAGGAGTGCTCTGGGAGGTCATCAAAGGTCAAGAACATCCTCGGGTCGAAGGCCTGGGATATGCCTCTAAGGTACCGTTCTTGCTCCTTTCTTGTAAACCTTGGGACACGTCATCTGCCACGTGTCATGATCTGGGGAGTTTTCAGTACCGAACATCATCAATGGTATATAGTAATTTCGAAAGAAAACGTTAAAAGGATAAGAATTATTCTAAAAAAACATTAAAAAACATTAAAAATATAGAGAATTCAAATTCTAAAAGCTCATAACAAATAAAATTAAGAACTTAAACGCTAACTTAAGCATGCAGAATGAGGAATGTCTCTTTAATTATTGTTTTGCCAGCATTTTTACACGTAGATTATATGAAGATATATTAATTTAATTCTGTTATCAAAAAATCATATGCCTTATTATTTTAATTTGTTATTAATTTATTATTTTAGAAGATTTGATATGATTTGAAAAGTTAATTATTATTTTATAAATATTTTTCAAAATTATAAGAATTTTTCCTCCTTTTGGAGTTAAAATAGTAGAAGAAATATGACATGAAGATATAAAAGATTTAATTCTATTACAATTTAGGATTTATAGACTAAATCTAGTTGATAATTTAATTTTCAATTGTGCCTTTTTTTAGATATTTTCTAAACTAGTTACAATTTAGAATTTATAGAATAAATTTAGCTGTAATTTAATTTTTTTAATAAGCTTTTTCTAGATATTTTCTAAATTAGTTACAATATAGGATTTATATAATAAATTTAGTTAATATAATTTTTTTGGCATGCTTTTTCTAGATATTTCGAATTAGAGAATTAATTTAGTTGTTGCTTTAATTTTCTATAATGCTTTTCTGGATATTTTCTAAATTATTTACAATTTAGGATTTATAGACTAAATTTAGCTGGTAATTTAATTTCCTATTATGTCCTTTCTAGATATTTTATAAATTAGTTACAATTTAGGATTTGTAGAATAAATTTAGTTGGTAATTTAATTTTCTATTATGATTTTTCTAGAGATTTTCTAAATCAGTTACAATTTATGATTTATAGAAAAAATTAAGTTAATTTTATTTTGTGGCCCAGGATTTGATTGTATCAGGAGTAGCTGGATTTTATATGACGAAAAACAAAAAAGACCAGTTTGCTTTAATTTTAATTTTTGAAGTATATTTATTCAACTATAACATTAATTATCAAATCATAATACTAATTATCAAACCATAATAACTTTTTTTATCAAATCTCAACATTATTTACCAGACAAAAAAATTCAATATATAGTTTTGGGTTTTTTCATAATTTTGGAATTTTTTGGGTTTAACAAATATTCAATTCCATTCAAAAAAAAATTGACAAATTTAAACCAGCAGCTGATATTTTGGTGCCTAACTACAACTCAAAGCTCATGGTGCAACAAAGTCATGTAGATCATTGTTAGGCAGTTTTTATTCTAGAAAAAGTGAAGAAAAATCTTAGTACTTTAAAAAAAAACAAAAAACTTCTAGGTGGAATTAATTCATTGCTTCTAACATGCATGTTGAAGCAGGCTTAAAGATTCATTTCACCTCACATTGTATAAAGAGTTGTTCCCCACTCCACCCCCACCCCAAACCCCCCCCCCCCCCCCCCCCCCCCCAACCACCACCAAAAAAAGGGGAAAAAAACGTTGCCTGGTGCATTATTTTGGCAAAACCCAGCTATGGATTTGTTAAAAATAGCATCAAAGTGCATCATAAGTGAGAAATTAAGTGCAAACTAGCATCTATAGTCTTGCTTTAAATTGGACTGTTAGTTCTCTCTTGCTTTGGGAATCTATTTGGTAACTCAATTGAACACCACCAGCTTGTCTTAGCTCAGTTGGTATCAATTTTGATCCCTAATGATACTCATAAATGGGAACACCCCAGATCATGACACGTGGTAGATGACGTGTCCCGGGACTCACGTGAACAGAGCGAGCATGATACATTGGAGGCATTCCCCGGGCCTCCGCCCCGAGGATTGACCCGACCTTCGATGGCCTCCCAGAACACTCCTGTGCTTGCCTCCAGGCCCTCCTACAAACTGAGCTTCCTCAACCCTCCTAGCTCGCCTCCGAGCTATCACAGAACCGAGCTTCCTCGGCCTCCCGCTCTCGGCCTGAGCCTCCCACCGAGCTAAACCTTCCCGGTTCTATCGAGCAACCAAGAACGCAGAGCCCAAGTGCCTCCGCGGATCTCGCCAGACGCGAGATATCCGCCACCCCATGATCCCGCGTTCCACGCCGCCGTATCCCCCCATGTTCTCATATTAAAAAAGATAATAATACATAAATAACGAACCAAAAAGTGATGGAAGAATTCCCCAAAACGAGCATCACGTGCCCATACGTGATGCGCATTGGAGCAAAATTATAAGCATTACACTTAATGAATAAGGCTGAAGTTGAGCCTCACGTGAGCATCTATATACAAAATATATAGGCGCCTTCATGAAACAAATAACATGCAGAAGGCACATCACATGCCAACACGTGATGTTCTTCTCTGGGACTGCTGCATGTAAGAAAACCGGCCTAGTGCCATTGGGTAGCGTGCTTTACGTGAGGATCCCTAATACCTTCTAAGCCGATAGAATTAAATTCTATATAAAAGGGATCAGAACCCTATTTTGGAAATATTTTCCCAATCTTTCTAAATAAGGAAGATTGTGCTCTGTAAATCAGAGCACCGTTGGATTAAAAATCCAATGGTGATTAAAAATCACCAAGCTACAGAATAAGCTCTGTATAGAAAAATATTTCCCCCAATCTTTCTAAGCCAGAAAGATTGTGCTCTGTAAATTAGAGTACCGTTGGATCAAACATCCAATGGCGATTAAAAATCACTAAGATACAGAATAGTCTCTGTATGGGAAAATATTTTCCCAATCTTGTTAAAAACAAGAAAAATGTCTTCTGTAAAACAGAAGTTCCTGGATCAAAGATCCAACGGTCGATAAAATCCTCGAATCAATCAAAAATCTCTCAACGAGAGATTTCCTTAATAAAAATCAATAAACTTGCATCTGCTATATAAAGGACTCGAGACTGAATATACAGAGAGAAAGAAAGGAGACCCCCCTCAGAAGATTGGAGAAAACAAAAAAGGAGAGAAGTTCTCTTTAGAGAAAAAGAAACCCTAGCTGAGGAAAAGACTCAAAAATCATTTTATCTCTTTTTACAGGAGTTTAACTCTTAAAAAAAAAAGAACTTAGTTCTTCCTCTGGTTGAGGTCTGCAGAAGCAGATTTCCACACAAGTTGAGAATTTAATTCTCATCAGAGAGATTCTGTTATGTAGTCCCAAAACTTAGAAGAAAAGAACTATATTTAAAGAATTTAATTCTTCCAAAGACATAGCAATTTAATTCCTTTGATAAAGCTAGGGTTTTAATCCTATATGAAAATTTAATTTTTATAAGACAAAGAAGTTGAAATTCTCAAGAATAAGATAAAGAGCCCCATGCATATTAGCGTTTAACGCTACAACGACAGATCACCTATTCCCACGTGAGCACCTCTGAGAAACAAAAAGGAACAACTGAGATTGAGTCACGTGATCCTACGTGATCTCCAATAGTGCTTAGCACTTAGAAAAGAACAGGAAGATAAATTCAAAGGAGGCAATGTCTAATTTAGTGGCGCCTCACGTATCTACACGTGATGGTTGCAAGACTCAGGTGTTTAACACTTACATATACAGAATAAGGGAATAAACTTAAGCGAACAGCGCCAACTTTCAAGAGCATCACGTGCAACACGTGAGAGATCCCATATTCCAGAGTTTAACATTACTTTAGAGCCCTACGTGCCACACGTGAGCGCCTTCAACTTTCAATGTTTAACATTGCCTTAGAGCATCACGTGGGTGCATGTGAGCACTAAAAATACATTAGTATTTAACACTATAAGGAACCAACTTCAACCACATATTGGTTAAGTTCCTCCTGAGATTAAATCTCCAAGCAAACCGAGCCTCTATGCTCAGAACTGATAACTCCTCGATTTGGAATTTGGTTAAAGGGTATATCTCCCCACACCTCTGATACATGTCTTTGTAATCCTTCAACGTCTTCAGAGAGGTGGAGGGTCCCAATAAAAAATAACTCTTGGCACACCCCAAACCAACGAGCCAAAACAACATGGACTATGATGTTCTTAAACCCAATGGACCGCAACGTCCCTAAACTAAACTCTATGGACTATGATGTTTTTAAACCAAGAACACTATGGACTATGATGTCCTTAAACATGGACTATGATGTCCTTAAACCCAATGGACCGCAACGTCCCTAAACTAAACTCTATGGACTATGATGTCCTTAAACCCAATGGACCGCAACGTCCCTAAACTAAACTCTAAGGACTATGATGTTCTTAAACCTAATGGACCGCAATATCCCTAAACTAAAACGATAAAGCCCAAATGCTCTTTCGTTGGATCAAAAATGATCCTGAACCATCGTTAGGTAGATCTTAGTCCAATATCGGATTAACGTATCCGTAACAAATATTTAAGTTGATCTTAATCTCAAACGAGGTTAACGATCTTTAAATCAAACCAAACCCAAATCTAAGAAAATACGGATTTGGACTAATCTACGCCCTAGGGCGACAACACAAATTAGTCTCCGTATACAATCCACGGGAAACCAAAAAGAAAACAAACACACACGACACGAAGTGATCTTCTGGAGCAGGAAAAAATGGTTATCGCTATGCGGTAACGTAATTAACTGCAGGGGTTTGTGCCTGTAAGGAAGAGCGTCCCCACAATAAAAAACCCCTCACAACGAGGGGGAATCTGACGAAGTCTGCTACAATGGCCGCATCTGTTTAAACCTTCTATACATGGTGCAATAAATCAACTTGGCATCTTCGGAAAGGTATACAGATAAAACCAAATAGCATATGCCCCTAAAATTCAGGACCGACTACTTAATGTCCCGGTCGCGTCTTTCGGCGGTAAAAAGATTCTGGCATGCCTTATGGGACGTTAGACGCGACCGGGACGTTAGGACATCGGGCTTGAATTTTGGGGGCAGACAGATTCTGGCATGCCCGGTGGGACCTTTTCCTCTTTCCACTCTACACTTCGTGTGTCGTGTTTCACGAACAAATCGCGGTCTCCTATGGTTACCTGTGGATTCGAGGTACTAATATTTGGTGTCTTGCTCCCGTGCAAAAAAAAGAAAACCAATGGCTTTCAGCTGCACCAACTGCAACAACAACTCCCGCTTCACTTCGTCTGGAGGAGTAACTTACGGGCTCCAAGAGGCCTCCACCTTAGCAATGCCGGTGGAACAGGTGACACATGCCACCACTGGATTGTTCTTCGGGACCATGCTCCCGCCAATGAGCTTTAACGCTCCAGTGCCGTCACAGGAAGCTTCAAAGAAGTCGGTCTTCGATCGGCTTGCAACTATCGTGACCCCTCTCAACGGGTCGTCCAAGTCTACTGCATCAATTTTCGACAAGATGAGCCTAAGCTCAAATGGGCCCTCGAAGAGGCTCGCAATACCGGAGAAGGGTATCCCAACTCCTGCTGCAGGTGAAGTCGTCCAAACAATTTCCCCTACTCGAAATTCAGCCTTCGACAGGTTGACCATTCCTTCCTAGTGGATGTCAGTCTTTGACAGGCTGGCGCCAATAACAGCATCTCTTCAAAGCAGGGGGCATGATGAAGATACTCCGACGATAGAGATGATCCTGGCTACACGACATGCTCGACGTCGTCACTGGCACCGAGTGAGGAAAGCTGGGGGCAGTTCCCCTTCTGGACTTACCCCACCAGCTCCAATGGTGGAAGTTGATGCTGTTGTTCCAACTGGGAACAACTTTGAGCCGCTCAGGAGGGTGCGTAAGAATTCTCCAATTGCCGTACTAAAAAGGTCTCCTCCGCCTGCGGAGAACATCACAAAGGCAAATCTGGAACAGCCCCTTCAGCGGCTGTCCTCCAAAATCCACAGGGTCTGGCGAAGAGTCCAAGACTCTATAATCGACAAAGACTACTCCTGCCGACAGAAGAAAATGAAGGTCCGGCAAGAGGAAGACCATCCTGCCGCCATGCTACGGAAGGTGTCGTTTGCAGGGGTGTCTGTTGTAACCCCCTCAACCTCGACCGTCCATAAAAAGAGAAGGCTGGAGAAGATCCCCGTGCCTACGACAAATCTCAAGGGCACTGAACCTAAACGCCCCAAGTCTGGGGCCATGGTAGTGCACACTATTTACATGACTTTCGGAAAAGAGGAAAGCCGTGCTTCTGGGGGCCATTGACCACTTACGCGGTCCGTTACAAAGGCTTAGGAGCAACAACAAAAACTCCAGAAGATGCTGACAAAGATGGCCGTACTTACTAGGTAGAAAGAAAGCCTGAAAGTATCGTCGGATCAACGCCAAGAGCAAGAAACCGACGCCGAGTTCCTACGAAGGATGCTCGAGAAAAAAGATAAAGAGGTCGCGGAACAAGCGGCTAATATAAAACAAATGGTGCTCCTGTTCTAAGATATGGTGGGCATGATGATCCAGCCGGACCCTCTAACCGAAGATCCCCCAATAATCATTGAAGACGACAAAGGGGAGATATCAAACCCTCTTCCGGCTTTATAAGCAGCCAGGGAGGATACGATCTCGAAAGCTGCGCTAGATGACTACATAGCTCAACAAATACGAGCTCATCAGGCAAGTGAAGCTACTGGCCAAGTCATCAGAACTGGGCGACCCTATCCAAGCTGGTACGATCAAATTAAGTACCCGCCGGGATATACAATCCCTAAATTTCACGTGTATAAGGATACATGCAACCTCTATCAGCACATCGCTCAGTTCAAGGCTCTATGCGGCAATACTGGAGGTGACGACAAATTGCTTCTTCGCCAATTCGTCTGCAGCTTAGCGGAGATGGCATTTGAATGGTACTCGGAACTTCCGAATGACTCCATCAAAACATTCAAAGAAATAGAGTTGCTATTCACCCAGCGTTTCGCAAGCGCCAGCGAACGCACCCCGATCACGGCATTGATCAATGCCAGGGTAAAGCCAGGAGAGACTTGGGTTCCGTATGCAATTCCGTAGCGGAACCTATGGTTGAGATGCGAACAACGTATAGAAGAAGCTCCTGGCGTGGGCATGTTCGTGGGGACCCTGGATCCTCAGGCAACTATATCCCAATTTATGATGTTCTTCAAGGTGACCACTTTCCAAGCTTTGATCGACAAGCTGGCCCAAATGGACCAGATGGGCTATAGACCGTCCTCCTAAAAAACGGAGCTTTGAAATGAAAAGGATAAAGGGAAAGCTACTTTCGTCGCCAACGCTTAGCAGCAGCTGAGTGATTCGAAACCAGTTGCTCACCAAAACGATAAACAACGATCACTCGAAGAAAAGCTGAGACGTCCTTACTCATTCCCTCGGGATAAAACGAGAAGATTGTTCGAATTGGCGGTGCGCAACATGCTTATCACTCTACCAGATTTGAGACGCTCGCTGCAACCGGGCGACGTCAACAATCTCAATTACTTCCCCTACCACCGAATAGTTGGCCACCCAATCGAAGATTGCTTCGTCTTCAAAAACTGGATTGAGGACCAGTACCAACAAGTCAAATTCGCGTGAGGGTAAACCCGCTACAACCGCACGCTCCTAAAAAGGTGGACACGCCGGGGCATCATGCTCATTTATAGAGGAAGCTCCATGGGAAGTTGTTCTTTCGGAGAAGACAAAAAGAATGCTGAAGGATCTTCAAGCATGTCCGGCGATTAGATGGAAAAGCTCGCTGGAGCCAGAGTTCATTGAGGGGATGCTGAAACCGCGCCCAACACCGGGAGTTGGTAGCGATGGGCAAAACACCCAGGCCCAGCCGTCAAAGTCTTCGAAGAAAAAGAAGAAGGCTAAAAAGCCCGCGCAGTCTGACAACAAACGTACGGACCTGCAAAAGCATATTGACGCGCTGAAAGAATATAATCAGAAGGCACGAACCCCGGTCACACTCCAAGAGTTTCTCAACCATATCCTTGAGAGCGGAGATAATGACAATGATGAAGGAAACGACTTGTCAGAAGAACCTGAGGATTATGTGGAAAGTTGTCACCTGATCTCTCATTTATCAGGAAATGACGAAGAAGCTCACTCGGCATCAGAAGATAATATAGAGGAGTTGGGGGCAGGATCGGTGCCAAAATCCTTGGAGCCGTCAGACGAGATGATTGACATGCTGCTGAACGAAGCCCGTCAGAAGACCAAAGCTGATCAAGAGCGTGAAATGGCCATATTCGAAAGGGCCAGGCGTTGGCATCAAGTTGAAGAAATCATGGTAGGGATGAGTCGCAAAGCACTCCAACCAGATTGAAGTACGCCTGCGGTAGACAAAAACAGGCTTAAGACAAGGAAACGGTTCACTAAAGCCCTGTCAATGGGAATGAAGCTGCCATCTTTCAAAGGAAATACTCTTGGTGGTATACACCTTGACGAAGCGGATGTACATCCTAACTACTGCTTATACTATCAGAGGATTGCACACCCTACCGAAGAATGCATGGCCTTTAAAAAGTGGTGGCAGGGATACGTTGCTCACTGACAACATTTCAAGCGGATGAAGCGCAAAACTCGTCGGGAGCAGAGAAGCTCGACAAAAGAGCACAAAAGAATTGCCAGCAACTATCACATGGTTGATACCAGGGGATCACAAGTTCTCACCTTCAGAAGCGATTCTGATGAAGAAGTAGCCCTCGACCCTTTTTTCAAGGAATCCACTTCAGGAAAAGAGGAAGAGATAAAGAACTCTGAAAACATTCAGCTGTGTAATCGTACGTTGCCCGAAAAGAATCTCGGATCTACAAACAAGGGATCGAACAAAAAAAATAAGGAGAAGGAAAAAGTCCCTTAGGATATCGCTCTCGATGATCGAGTCGTCGAAGAGCTGGCAGCCAGGGACTCGCCCAAGAAAAACAAAGTGGATTACAATGTCCTGGCACACCTGAGAAAGATACCCTCACAGCTAAGCGTTTTGGATGCCCTTATGTTGTCTAAAGAGGCACGAGATTATCCGATCAGTGCATTACAAGAGCCTGAGCAGTTTCAAGCTTTCCTTGCCGAGGAAAAGATGAAGGATGAGCTGGAAGAAGTGCACACAGCTGACATCACTTTCGGCGATGAAGATCTCCTCCTCGGAACGTGCGAGCACAACCGTCCCCTGTATGTCACCGGGTACTGCCATGACATCAAGATAGGGAAGATCTTAGTTGACAATGGATCTTCTGTCAACCTCCTAAATGTGAGGGTGCTATATGAAATCTGCATGAGCGTTCAGCATCTCTCTCGGGATAAAATCACCATCTTCGGGTTCGACTCCCAGTCATCACGGACGCTCGGGTCTGTAATACTGACGTTACGCTTTGGGCTGCTCGTCACTGATATCAAATTTCATGTCATTGATGCCAAGACCTGCTACAACGCTTTGCTCGGCAGGCCTTGGTTACACGAGTACAACATCATCCCTTCTACACAACATCAGTGTATAAAGTATTTCAAAGATGGTCTCGAGTATACCGTAACGGGGGAACTAAACCCATTCTCCGTAAATGAAGTCCGAAAATATGAAGATGCAAAGTATTTCCTACCAGACTTCGAAGACACGGAAAGATGCCATAAACTAAAGAATAAGCAAAAAGCTATCACCACTATTTCGGTCTTCAGGAGCGATACCGAGGAAGAAGAAGAGATAGTCTATTCAGGACCGCCCTAATACAACAGCCCGGGACCATCTATCCCTATTCTGGTCTTTGGCAGTGACTCTGAAGATGAAGTCAACGCAGTGTTCTCAGTCCGTCCACCAATGCAGGCCTTCACTGGAGATGATCAGAGTTTGCAAATCGCCATGGTTCCGCCGCAACACTACAGAGAGCTTGATGCACTTGAGACATATAGTGTGCAAGAGCTGCAGACATTCTACGTCCCTCATAGGCGAAGAGGTGAAAAGGCGATCCTATTCTATCGTTCCACGAAGACTAAAGTCGAAAGAGAAGTCTGGCATGGTACCAATTTTGCGCTTGACAGGCACCAACCCATCCATCTACCCAGATACTACATGGAGGAATTGAGAAGGTTATTAAGATGCCAAGACGTACCTTTCAAACAGACTCCTCGACATGCTCAGTTCTACAACAGGATTTTGAACTTCCCCGGAACTTAGCGAAAATTGCCCAACAGAAAAATAGAAACGATTGGTCTTGGATATGTCCAGTCCAAAAAACGGGAGCAATTCCATGGTTGCCATGTTATAAATGACCTCGATGAAGAAGGGGGTGCTCTTTTAAAAGACGCTGACACTGAACCAGAACGAGGTCCTGTCATAAAAATGCCGAGTCCGTCGTTTGAAGAACAGATGGACAAGCTAGTAAGGGAAGCGAGTCAAAAGGTCCGGAACGACCACAACTGCGAAATGGCCATTTACGAGAAAGCCAAGACGCAACGCCTTCTTCAGCAGGCTACGAAGGATGACAATGCCCTCCACCGTCAGCCCGCCATGCATTCCCAAGATAAGAAAAAGGCCCGATGCGGAGGCAAACAAGTTAAAGAGCGGAAAAAACATTCGACAGCGGCAAGACGGATCCAAAAGGTCACGCGATTGAGAAAAGGTCAGCCATAATCCGTCTCTTATGAAAAAGATGGATCGGAAATATTCCTTCCCTCAAGACAAGACAAGGAGAATCTTTGACCTTGTCATGAAAAATCAGATGATGACGCTCCCGGAGTCTCGGCACCCCAATCAAGCAAACGAAGTTCATCATCCGGATTATTGCTCCTATCACCGAGTGATAGGATATCCTCTTGAAGACTGCTTCACCTTAAAAAACTGGGTCGAAGACCAATACCGACTCAACAAGTTTGCTCTATCCAACAGTTGGAGGGTAGCCCCACCATAAAAGGCAAGTGTCAAAAGTAACGTATATAGATAGAGTAGAACCAGATCAACATCGTTCTTGGAAACGACCTCGTACCTGTCACATGATAACGCTGTCGGAAGAAGGAGTGCACGAGAATATGGATGACCTCTCCTAGTGCTTCGAAAATGAGGATGAAGATGAATTGATCTCAGAATTTCCACTGGCGCCAAAAGAGCTGGAAGATAGAATACACACCATAGCAGACAACCTGAGAAAAATCGACTTGGGGACGACAAATGACCCGCGACCAACGTTCGTCAGTGAGCTGTTGTCTAAAGAGCAGGTGGCTATGCTAAAAGACGTGCTCATGCAGTATAAAGACCGCTTCGCATGAAATTATTCCGAGATGCCGGGGCTAGATCCAGAAGTAGCCGTACATAAATTGACAATATCTCCGGACGTCAAGCCAGTCAAACAAGCATTAAGAAGAATGCGGCTCGAACTTGAAATGAGTATCAACGTCGAAGTCAAGAAGCTAATCGACTCCGGTTTCATCCAAGAAGTGCAATACCCGACTGGATCGCCAACATTGTCCCAGTAATGAAGAAAAATGGGACCGTGCACATCTGCGTGGATTTCCGAGACCTCAATAAAGCTTGCCCGAAGGATGATTTTCCCGTACCGGTTACCGAGCTGATGATAGATAACATGTCCACTCACGAAGTCTTCTCCTTCATGGACAGATCATCAGGGTACAATCAAATAAAGATGTATCCTGAAGACCAAAAGCATATCGCTTTCCGGACTCCTCTGGGCATATTTTGATATAAAGTGATGCCTTTCGGTCTGAAGAATGCCAGCGCTACCTATCAGAGGGCCATGACAAAGATTTTCGATGACCTCATACATGAAATCGTCGAATGCTATATCGATGACCTCGTAGTGAAAAGCAAATCGTACGAGGAACACTGGGGGCATTTGAAAATAGTGTTCAACGCCTTCGTAAGTATAACCTAAAGATGAACCCTCTGAAATGCGCATTCGGAGTCTCCTCAGGAAAATTTCTAGGGTTCATCATACGATACCGGGGTATCGAAATAGATCCATCAAAGATCAAGGCGATCATGGAAATACTCACTCCAAGAACTTTAAAACAATTGCGGTCTATACAAGGAAAGCTCACGTATATCTGACGGTTCAAAGCCAACCTTTCCAGAAAATGCCGTCCCTATAGTCACCTGATGAAAAAGGGAACCCCGTTCATTTGGGATCATAAATGCCAAAGCGCACTGGATGAAATCAAGCAATATCTGCAGAACCCGCCGGTACTGACCGCTCCAGTCAAGGGAAAGCCCCTCATCCTGTTCACGACAGCCCTTGGAGGTTCTTTAGGCGCGCTATGGGCACAGAGAACGACCAAGGGAAGGAGAGAGCCCTCCACTATTTGAGTCGAGTTCTCCTGGGGGAAGAAAACAACTACTACACTATCGAAAAACATTGCCTGGCGTTAATCTTCGCGATAATGAAGCTCAGACACTATGCTTTAGCGCATGAGGTCCATCTCATATCAAAAGTGGATCCTCTCAAATATTTGATGTCAAAAGCCATACTAACGAAACGGCTCGCTAAATGGGTCTTACTCTTAATGGAATTCTCGATAACATACCGACCTCTCAAGGCAGTGAAAGGCCAGGCCATCGCCGACTTCCTCGCAGAGCATCCGATACCTGCCGATTCATCCCTAAATTGCGAATTTCCAGATGAGCACACGTTTGACACGATCGACGGGGAGAGAGGAGAGGGTGATACATGATGGGAACTCTACTTAGATGGGGCATCTTCCATGAAGAAGCGAAAGCATAGCTCCCCCATAATCAAATCTGGGGTAGGCCTCATCTTCGTGACTCCACAAGGAGGGATAATGCGCTTTTCCTTTTCCTTAACAGAGCCGAGGACAAACAATGAAGCAGAATATGAGGATTTGATAGCAGGTTTTGAGATCGCTGTCGACATGGGAATCGAAAACCTCCTCATATACGGAGACTTCCAGCTGGTCGTTAGTCAAGTAAACAGCGACTATCAGACATGCAAGCCAGAGTTGGTAAAATATGGAAAAAGAGTGCAACAGTTATTAATTCAAATTCTCTCCTATGCCCTGGAAAGCATACCACGTACAGAAAATAGCAAAGCGGAAGCATTAGCCAAACTCGCTAAAGAACCGGCTGACGAAAACCTCGATGACGTAAGGATCATTGTACAAAACCGTCGGGTTCTTGCACCGGCAGAAATATCTCCGGAGTCGTCTGAAGAAAAGTAAGCGACCAAGCAAACAGCCATACAAATAGAGGACCAAGAAAAAGCTAAGGATTGGAGAGAAGTCTTTATAGATTACTTCAAGTCCCGTCAAATACCGGAAGATGCATCCTCAAGACATCAGCTCATGAAATGAGCTCTGTCTTCGCCTTCGTCAATGATACTCTATATAAGAGATCGTTCGACTTTCTATGGCTGAGATGCCTGGGACCGGAGGAATTAAGGAGAGTCGTCTAAGAAACTCACGATGGACTCTGCGGTTCTCATCAAGCCGGGCCAAAGATGAAGCTGAAGATCAAAAGGATGAGCTACTATTAGCCTATGATGATTCAGGACTGCCTCGAATACGCGAAACAATGCCACTCTTGCCAAATTCATGGAGACTTCATACATCAGCATCCAAACCCGCTACACCCAACAGTGGCTAGCTGGCCGTTCAAAATGTGGGGAACCAACATAATTGGGCCCATCGAACCAGCGTCATCCAAAGGACATCGGTTCATATTGGCGAAAACTGATTACTTCTTTAAGTGAGTAGAAGCCATACCGCTAAGAAAAGTGAAGACGGAGAATATCCTCCATTTATTCAAGACACACGTCCTCTACCGGTTCGGCACTCCGCGACGGATTATCTCTGATAACGGGCCAGCCTACAGAAGCCATAAGATTTGCCGTTTCGCACAGCAACATAAAATAGATTGGAGATATTCTTCAGTTTATATCCCCGAGCTAACGGTCTAGCTGAGGCTTTCAACAAGACCTTGATGAAGATCATAAAGAAAATGGTGTCCTGAAATAAAAAAAGACTGGCATGAGAGATTGCATGAAGCTCTCTGGGCCTATCGGACTACGTTCAAGACGTCCACGAACACAACGCCATATGCGTTGGTATTCGACACGGAAGCGGTACTTCCCTTGGACATAGAGACACCCTCTCTACGAGTTGCGGTTTGGGACGAACTAACGGATGAAAAAAATGCCTATTTTCGGCTTGAGGATCTCGACGCTCTCGATGAAACTCGTCTCATGGCGTAGCAAAACGTGGAGTCTTACAAAGCAAAGATAGCACGCTCATACGAAAGATTAACTAGGTCGAGAGCATTCCGCCAAGGCGAACTCGTGCTAGTCGTAAAAAGACCTATGATCCCCAACCGTGCCAAACGAGGGAAATTCGAGCCGAACTATGAAGTCCCGTACATCATAGACAAGGTCTACCAAGGTGTGGCATATTTTCTCGTGGATATGCATGGCGAAAGACCCTTCCGGCCAATAAACGGCCGATTCCTGAAAAAATACTACGCCTGACGAGTCACGGCCCAGGTCAATGATAGATGATGACGCCTACGTCTGCTCGCTATCTTCCCGAGCCCAAACTCTATAAGTAGTATCCGGGGAAATCTCGCCTCAAAATCCTAACGGACCGCAACGTCCTTAAACTAGCTATGGACCGAGACGTCCCTAAACTAACAGCGGACCGAAACGTCCCTAAACTAACAGCGGACCGAAACGTTCCTAAACTAATAACGGACCGCAACATTCTTAAACTAGCTATGGACCAAGATGCCCTTAAAGTAACATTGGACCGTAATGTTCTTAAATTAACAATGGACCGCAACGTCCTTAAAATAGCTATGGACCGAGATGTCCTTAAACTAACAACGGAACGAAACGTCCCTAAACTAACAATGGACCGCAATGTCCTGAAACTAGCTATGGACCGAAACGTCCCTAAACTAACAACGGACCGAGATGTCCTTAAACTAGCTACGGACCGAAATGTCCCTAAACTAACAATGGACCGAAATGTCCTGAAACTAGCTACGGACGGTAACGTCCTTAAACTATTACGAACCGCAGCATCTTTAGGCTAACGCGGTAAAAAAAGGTACGTCCATAAGCAAAATGGGCACGGATGAAAACCGGGAAGGGGTCCGTGAGTAAAAGCAGCAAGGCTACCAGCGAGTTTGTGAAAACCCGAAAGGGCGCAGACTCATAATTTTTTTTCTTGTGCACTTGCATGGTCCTCTCGACCTTGTAAGGAGAAAATACCCGTGTGAGATCCTTACGACTCATAAGGGAGCAAAACACTTAGGAGTCCTCATGATCCCTAAGGAGAAATTACACTTACGAGATCCTCACGACTTGTAAGAAGAATTTCCCCTCTATGAGACCCTCACGGTTCACAGGATTTAAAAGTATTAAGATACAGGGACCTGAACCTGTTCTTCAGCCGTCATATCCCCCGAATTGCCCTATAGGTGATCAATATTGACCCTTGTATGCAATCCACGAGCATAAATAAGCGTTCCCTCGCCCAGTTCCACCAATGCTGTGAAATTCCCCTATTTGATGAACAACACTTGTAGGTCCTCTCGACTTGCAAGGAGAAAATGCTCTTGTGAGACCCTTATGACTCTCAAGAGAAAACGCACTTAGGAGTCCTCATGACCCCTAAAGAGAAATTACACCTACGAGATCCTCATGACTCGTAGGGAGAAATACCTTTATGAGACCCTTACGGCTCACGAAGTCAAAATCCTTAGTCGTCAGGTCCCTAACCCTGCCTACTAAGCCACCTTTGTTCGATAGCGGCGAAGGCAAATGATGATTCGCTCCTGGAAACGATCCAGTAATAACGATACTGGCACCATCGGTAACAAATTTCAAGTCCTTTCACGGCAAGTGATGATTCGCTCCTGGAAATATTCCAGTCACAGCGATGCTGATGCTAAGATTGGTATCAGATCTCAAGTCCATACTCGCAACAAAATCAGCGAGCCAAAATACAAAAAAAATAGCCGAAATGATTGGGCAATCGCGACTTTCGCGATATAAAAAGCTGAAATGATAGAGAATCGCGGAAGGAAATAAAAAAATGAAAGAATGAAACTTTTGCTCTACAAGCGAGTCCATACTGACCCCTGTATATAATCCATGGGCATAAATGAAAAGGGAACCACATCTCCCAACATACTCTGTCAAAGGGAGAGTCAGATCTCGTGTGCATACCAGAAGATCAACGCGGCGTTCCTTCTTGACACCACAAAAAAGGAGCAAGTCAAACCCGACACCGCAGAAAGCGGAGCAAGTCAACTAATGACCTCCCTGCCGGAACAATGCTCCTTCTCAGAAACAAGTCAACCAATGACCTCCCCGCCGGAGCAACGCTCCATCTTGGAAACAAGTCAACCGATGACCTCACAGCCGGAACAACGCTCTGTCTCGGAAATAAGTCAACCGATGACCTCCCCGCCGGAACAACGCTCCGTCTCGGAAACAAGTCAACCGATGACCTCCCCGCCGGAACAACGCTCCGTATCGGAAACAAGTCAACCAATGACCTCCCCGCCGGAACAACGCCCCGTCTCGGAAACAAGTCAACCAATGACCTCCCCACTGGAACAATGCTCCGTCTCGGAAACAAGTCAACCAATGACCTCCAGCCGGAACAACGCTCCGTCTCGGAAACAAGTCAACCAATGACCTCCCCACCGAAACAACGCTCCGTCTCGGAAATAAGTCAACCAATAACCCCTCAATTCGTCTAGACTCGTAGGGGAAAGCCTTAGGCAATGGGGATAAGGACCTGTTTCTTAAGCACTGGGGCCCTGCAACTCGGTCCAAGATGGGCCATTGCATACTATTCATGGGCCACACTCTCCAAAGTCGAATCTCGACAAGGAGGGAAACAACCACTTACGAGTCCTCTCGAATTGTAAAGGGGAAAAAATTCTCATATGAGATCCTTACGACTCTCAAGAGAAAACACACACTTAGCAATCCTCATTATTTTAAGGAGAAAATACACCTACGGGATCCTCTCAACTCATAGGGAGAAAAGTCTTTATGAGACCCTTATGGCTCATGAAGTTGAAAAGTTTTAGGCGGAAGACCTGAACCTGTTTCGCAAGCCGTCGCTGCCCTGCAAGAAGTTCAAGATAGACTATCTACAAAACGCATTTACGAAAAGGGACATGCCAATATGAAATAAAATATGTCTTTTATTCATGAATCCAAATGAATAAAAGGTACATTTCATAAAAGAATCAAAAGACACTCTTATTCAGGAGTAAATACAAAAAAAGGAGAATATAAAAAAAAAAGCATCTTCAAGCAGGCGGATGGTGCAATAAGTTCATCAATTCATCATTCTTCCGTTGGGCCTCGGCTTCAAGCTTTGTTATTGCCACAAGACGGGTCTCCGCATGAGACAGTTGAGCCTGATACGAGGCGAGCCGACTCTCAAGCTCCTTTTCAGCAACTTTTTGAGCTTCAACTATCTCGCGGGTAAAGATAACGACTTTATCAAGAGCTACCACCTCTGTGATAGCTTCTTGAAGAACCTGCCAAAGTTCGTATGCACGGATGGTCTTAACAGTGAGTTGATCTTGGAGTTCCCCCAAAGCATTTTAAGTTAGCCCCCTCTCCGAAAATTTTCGGTTGAGCCTCTTTTCGCAAGACTGAAGATTAGCGGCGCACCGCTTAATCAACCCCCGCAGGCTCACCTTGGAAGTTAAGAGCTCGGAAAGAAGGCGTATACACTCGAGATTATGTAAGCAAGCCTCTACTCTGTGACAATACTCAACCCAAATATGCACCAATGTCTCATCATGATAAGTAGCAAGGAAGGGCAAAGAAGTATTGGTTTCGGCAGCAAATTCTTCGGCCGTAACAGAACTTCCAGCACGAAGATCTTCAATGAGGGCCGACAAGGAGTGAATGTTTTGTCTCGCCATCCTTTGACGCACGTCGGGCATATGGTCCCGGTGGCATAGAGATTCAGGATTCTAATGGAGCCGGAGCTGGAAAAGCTGTCAAAGTTTATGACTAGTCAGCGAGACTGGCAAACATGGAATAAACAAAACTATACCAAGGGTAAAGTTTTACTTACCCACAGCCATGTAAGGGGGGTTTGAAAGATCCCTAGGCCCATCCGGGATCTCCACTTCATCGTTAGCTTCCAGAACTGCAGAGGGCATGTTAGCATCATCGTAAAAAAAGTGATAATAAAGCAAAAGGGTCAAAGAACACCGATCTTGTCCAGAAGAAAGGACAATGCTTTGTGGGGATATCGCCTATAGGGCAGCCATGTCAAGTAAGCGCTGGAAGGACTTCCTGGGATATAGGTCCGCTATAGAAGCCGCTAACTTCCGCAGTTCTGAACGAAAGGAGAGTTCAGATAATGAGGAGGTCATTAACAATAAAATGTAAGAGGTTACCTTCGACGCTCCGCTCACCTTGAATTGGAGGCATGGCAGCTTCGGGGGCCTCCTCCACGCCCTTAGGCACATCACCGTGGACATTTGCGGGCATAAAAGCTTCCAGTTGCGAAGCAACAACCGCCATTTCAGGCTCCGGAGAAAGAACATTGGCCTTCGCGGTCCCTCCTACAATTTCCAAGACGCCATCAGAAAAATCCATAGGGTCCGTGGTTAATGGGGTCACCTCCGCACGAGCAATGGACACCGAAGGAACAAAAGCCACCACCGGAGGCTCCACAACAGGAACGACAGCCGTAGTAACCCCTTCTACATATGCCGATGCGTCATGGGAGACATCTATAGAAGCGGCGGTCATGGCACGACCTGGGCTCAGATCCTCTTTCGCTGCTGAAGTCCCTGCAAAGTTTTCTCAAAGATAAATATAAAAAGCGATACAAATTATTTTCCAAAATAAAAATACGGAAAGCATACATACTGATGTGCCAGGATGCTTCTAGTATGGCTTTTTCAAGCCTTCGTTCCTTCCTGAAAAAATGTGCTCGTTGGGCTTCAAATGCTCATGCCCACCGGTCTTCAGTGCCAGCTCGTCTTCAGAAGTAGCCAAGATGGGCTGCTTGAAGGCTCTTTCATCTTCCCTTCACAGAGGACCCATATGTACTCTCCGTAGTGAAGGGGGATCTTCATAGAAGATAACCAGGGGGTAGGGCTTCTTCGGAATGCGCACATTTTCGTTCTCATCCTTCGAGCACCTTAAAGCTTCAGCTAATTGCCCGGCTTCCTCAGCTAACAAACCAGGATAAATAAGACCTTCATCCGGCTCTTGCATGGAGATGGGCTCGTCTTGAACAATAGGCTCAGAGTCCAGCAGGAGGTCAAGCAAGCTGGCAGCTGTTTTCTTCCTCCTTTTCGAGCTAGAGCTAACACTGGAAGAGGATCGCTTCCTTCCCCTCGGCACTTTGGTGCGACGTTGGCCAACCTCGCTTCCAGTATCCCCTTTTGGCAATACCACTACGGATGACACCTCCACTGAGGGTACTATCACTGACACTCCATCGAAGGCCTTCGTCTGAGCTCTAGTGCACACTGGCATCCCAGCAGTGCGAGGAGTTGATTATATTTCTGTGGCTTTAGGGATAAGGACCACGCCACCATCCTTCAACGGAGGGCGAACCACTGTCTGCGGCTGCAACGGAACACCAGTATCTTGGGCCGGAGCCGGCGATCGACATTCGAAGAGTACCCGCCTCTCCTCGACGATGACGGGACCGAATCGATGACGGTACCAACCCGCGAAGAACCCCACACACCTTGGATATAGTCGGCCTCGGGGATCACGAAATGGGAGCCGGTGTTCAGCTGCATTAAATGATGGATGATGTCATGCGTGACTTCAAAAGAAGGAGTAGGTTCAACCAAGAACGCTTCGAAAGAGACACCCTGGTTATAACCCAACTGCCGGACGAAGCGATGCGGATTATACCGCATAAAAGAGCAGCGTTGTTCTGCCGGAACACCAGGTAACTCGGCCTAATTGAGTATAGGTGCATGATCTTCTTAGGTTTTAAAGACGACGCTCCACCCTTCGACAAGTCAAACAGCTGCTGAATAGGCCCGGCGGGAGCAGAAAGGACCCGGTCAACAAAAACCATTCCGCCCTCATTGGAGTACGGATTAAGCAGCATGCGGAGGGATCCTAGCTGGGTAGGTTCGGGAGCAGAAGCATCCGCCATCCTCATGATCCGTGGGAAGGTATAGGAGTCATAAAAATCTGGCCTCCGATGCACTACGAACGCTCTCAATACATGCATCTCAATCCACAACGTAAAGTAGTGGAGAGAGGAATTCACGACATCCGTACCTGGGGTTGAAGTGTTGGTCGCAATGCTCAATCCATTATAAAGATACGACAGTCCCGCGATGCCAACAGCCAACCGTGCCCCTTCGGCTACACGATGAGCGGGGTAGAAGACAGAGGCTCTCATGAAGCGTCGATGCGTCGGCATGGCGAACCAACTGAGCCAAAGACTGTTGAAGACGGTGAAGAAGGTCTCTTCGTCCATGCCAGGGGCCGCAATCGAATCGAAGGGCACGACCGACGAAACCAGAATGTAAAACTGCGGCAAGTCCTCTTCTTTGGCCGGCAGCTTATTCAGCCCAAACCCAAAAGGGTCGTTAATATTCGCAAATTTTGGAGCCTCCTTTGATAAGACATCTTCATGGAGAAAACAGACGATGAAGCTCTTAAAGGTGACGCCCTGTCCCTCTGAATCCATGAACAGCTTCTCAGAAATACCCAGAGTCTTGATTAAACTGGGGTACTTATGACGGACGGCGTTTTCGGTCGTTAAGCCGTCAAGCATAGCAGGCATGGTCGTGAATACATACTCATCGGGAGTCAGCAACTCTTCATAATGCTCTCCCCTGATCGGCAATCCAGAGATCTCACGGAATTCTTCCAAAGAAATCAAGACCTCACGATCCCCTAGCAAGAAAGTGTTGGTGTGGGAAGATTCTATTGATTTAGGAAAGTTTTAACCCACCAGACGTGAGGAGCCGGGTAATGAAAAAGAGACGAGTATATCGCTTGATATAGCCCAACCTTCTGCAACCGTATACGGTGGGCAGAGAGGACATATCGAGCCTAAGGAAGATAACCGATTGGATGAAGAGGGGTAAGCCCTACTTTATAGACTTGTCCCCAGGGTTGGGCTTCACCTTGATAGATGCGGCGACCCAAGATATCTATAGCCGGCATGGGCTGGTTGTGTATCCCGATTGTTGATGGCTCAAGCCGGCCTATAGGAGTCCAATTAGCCACTTCCACCGCATAAGCAATCGGCAGACGCTCCATCAGCGATATCGGGCGCAAAGGCTCTATCAGCATCTCACAAGTAAAGCTACGGCGGCCCCGGATAATATGCCCATACCAATCTCCCCATAAGAGCAAACTACTGCAATCCCTGTCATGGGACCAGATCATCGCCATGACCTCTTCATCCGAAGGCGATTGCGGAAAAGCAGCGTCTGAGCGAGTGAAAGGAAAGTAAGGAAGAGAAGCCATTGTTCCTGAAAAAGGGGAAAGAAAGGCCATTAATGAAACCTATATGTATGTATGTATGTATGTATGTATGTATGTATGTATAATAATAGAGGGAAACGACAGAATGTTTGTTCCATAGGACCACTGATTGCAAAACTAACGGACCCCACAAAATCAATATGGCGGCTCACCAATGATCAAGACAGGACAATTATTATAAGAATCTAAAAAGATTCTCAATTAACAGACACGGGGGTTTAAACAACTCCTGACATCCTCATAAAGAAAGCAAGTTCTGTTAAAATACTCAACAAATTTGAATTTATACAAGTAAGGAAAAACCCTGTGAAAATGGTTTCGAGACCACCAGGGAATAAAATTCCTGAGGGGCCCTTTTGTTCCTCAGAGCATAGCTCTTTGGTGAGAAATTAAATACCTTTTATGCAATGGAATTAAATTCTAGAAACTCCCCATAAAGAGGAAATGAAAAATCAAATGCCATGAATCCTTAAAGGTCAGAGGAGGAATACCAAAAGCATTGAGAGTTATTACACAAAGATCACGTCTTTGGATCTCTAAGAGATGAGTTTCAGAGGAGAGCTCATGATGGATTTAAAATCCAGAAATTTTCTTTAAAGAAAAGGGTTTCTCTAATGTTCGAGATCTTTACTTAGAAAAGGTTACTTTTTCTAACAGAGTTTAACTCTTGAATTGCAACGAACAGAGAACTAAGCTCTAAAAGAAGAATTAAATTCTCGAAGAAAGCAAAGAATGAAGAAAATGAAACAACAGTGGCTTCCTAAAGGCCAAAACCTTGCATTTATAAGATGTGACAAGGGCGGTTCACCTTCCCGTTCCCCTAGGGCATCCGACGGCTGTAAAGGTGACAGCGTTGCACTCACGTGCAAGCCACGTGAGAACAACGCTGTGGGGGGCATTTGTTCTCTTATAAAAAAAATAATAAAAATAATACATAAATAACGAACCAAAAAGCGATGGAAGAATTCCCCAAAAGGCGCATCATGTGCCCACACGTGATACACCTTGGAGCAAAATTATAAGAATTACACTTAATAAATAAGGCTGAAGTTGAGCCTCACGTGCCACACGTAAGCATCTATATACAAAGTATATAGGCGCCTTCATGAAACAAATAACAGGCAGAAGGCGCATCACGTGCCAACACGTGATACTCTTCTCTGGGACTGCTGCATATAAGCAAACCGCCCTAGTGCCATTGGGTCACGTGCTCTACGTGAGGATCCCTAATACCTTCTGAGCCGATAGAATTAAATTCTATATAAAAGGGATCAGAACCCTATTTTGGAAATATTTTCCTAATCTTTCTAAACAAGGAAGATTGTGCTCTGTAAATCAGAGCACCGTTGGATTAAAAATTCAATGGTGATTAAAACTCACAAAGCTACAGAATAAGCTCTGTATGGGAAAATATTTCCCCCAATCTTTCTAAATCAGAAAGATTGTGCTCTGTAAATTAGAGCACCGTTGGATCAAAGATCCAATGGTGATTAAAAATCACCAAGATACAGAATAGGCTCTATGGGAAAAATATTTTCCCAATTTTGTTAAAAACAAGAAAAATGTCTTCTGTAAAATAGAAGTTCCTAGATCAAAAATTCAACGGTGGATAAAATCCTCGAATCAATCAAAAATCTCTCAACGAGAGATTTCCTTAACAAAAATCAACAAACTTGCATCTGCTATATAAAGGACTCGAGACTGAATATACAGAGAGAAAGAAAGGAGACCCCCCTCAGAAGATTGGAGAAAACAAAAAAAGGAGAGAAGTTCTCTTTAGAGAAAAAGAAACCCTAGGTGAAGAAAAGACTCAGAGATCATTTTATCTCCTTTTACAGGAGTTTAACTCTTCAAGAAAAAGAACTTAGTTTTTCCTCTGGTTGAGATCTGCAGAAACAGATTTCCCTACAAGTTGAGAATTTAATTCTCATCGGGGAGATTCTATTATGCAGTCCCAAAACTTAGAAGAAAAGAATTAGATTTGAAGAATTTAATTCTTCCAAAGACATAGGAATTTAATTCCTTTGATAAAGTTAGGGTTTAACCCTATATGAAAATTTAATTCTTATAAGACAAAGGATTTGAAATTATCAAGACTAAAATCAAGAGCCCCATGCATATTAGCGTTTAACACTACAACGACAGATAACATGTTCCCACGTGAGTACCTCTGAGAAACAAAAAGGAACAACTGAGATTGAGTCACGTGATCCCACGTGATCTCCAATAGTGCTTAGCACTTAGAAAAGAATAGAAAGATAAATTCAAAGGAGTCAGTGCCTAACTTGTTAGTTATATGTATGCCCTAGAGGCCATTACTGTACATAGGATGTATATTGTAGTGGATGCTGGGACATATATAGGGAGGACTTTCTTGCTCGACATGATAGTATGCTATCTGGTTACCCTTTACCTTAACGTGTATGCCGATTGTCTCTCTGTTACATGTTGGTGAAGCCCTTAGGATCTGTACTTGACTACCTGGACTATGATGCGGATCATACTAGTGGGGACTTGGTAGTCCATAAGTACATCCTTCAAAGTCCCTAGTCGTGGGTGTATCGAGACGGGGCATCGATACACCAGAGTAGACTAGCGTATACCTTCTCGACCCATACAGATGGGCGATGGATGATCCCATATCCATTGGTGTTTGACATCGGAGATGATATACGGGTGCTCAGTTAAGACTGGGTACACTGGACGGACTCGCCGAGAACTCCCAGATGGTATTATACCTCACGTCAGAAGGCAGTTCTCTGGTGACACTGGTACAGAGTAGTCTGTTGACCCGAGATCGTCATAGAGTCTTGTGTGGTTCCCACTGTGCTTTGATTTCCATCTTACCACGTCCAAGAGGGCGTGCAAAACGGTGGTTTTTGGGTACAGTCCCGAGTCACATGGAGGCAATGAGCGATAGGAGGGGATTCGTCTCTCCCGGTATAGGGAGTTGATGTTGCACTGTGTTTGATTGGCTATAACAGGAAGTCCCTGGCCAGGGCTGATCAGAGAATTGCTGGTAAGTGTTACCAGTAGTTTCTCGACCCGTTATGAGCCTCATATCGACACGACTTATCGAGCTATTGGGGTCTGACGTTTACCACCCCTAGGCAAGATATGCGACATATCAGACGATCAGACCGGACTGTACGGTAGTGTTACTGGTCGGATTCACTGGAGTGTGAGCGGGCTTGCTCGTCGATCTTCAGATCGCTCAATACCCGGGTGGCCGTTACGTTTAGCAGACTACTTGCGGCTTATGGATGCTTGATATGATCATCATCTGCTGCCGGCGTATTGACGAGTCTTTAGAGTCCTACACAGAGGTTTCCTGGCTCAAGCGAAACGAAATAGGAGCGCATATGAGATATGTGCGGGACCGAGAATAATGCGTGTATGTGATACCGTATTCTATTCTCGCGATAAATATATCGAATGGTTGTATGCGATATAACCTAGTTATCGATTCAAGCGTTGATTCGATAAGCCGATATATTGTATACTAGTCGGTTGTGTGCGACATAACCGGGTCATTGAATCAAGTGTTGATTTAATGATTTAATGCATATTTATATATTTGATATATTACTTTGCATCAACTAGTATCGGTTTACTTAAGATGGATTTTCTCACTCGGATGGGCGCATTGTATATGCGATATACTTTTGTGCACTTGATTGTATCATGTTTGATGATACATGTCATGCTAGGGTTCAAGTGTAAAGATTAAACCTTGGTTAATGAAATGGTTAGGGTTTATTATTAATTATTCATTTATCTTATTTAATTATCCTTTTTATTTTTGATAAATGAATAAAAGAAAAGAGAAAAGAATGGTGGCTAATTTTGTTCTTTAGTTGAAGCTTCATGAAGCTTTGTTCAAGTCAACCATTCTTATCTCATCCTTAACCCTAACCATTCCCACTAACCATGATTCATTCTCTACACTTGGCTCTAGTTAAAATTATGATAAGAATTCATTTTCTTTTCTTATTCTTTTAACTTATCATAATTTCCTTCTTCTTCTTCATTCTTCAAGTGAAGAAAAGCAAGGTCCATCAATGGTGATTGTTGGAAAAGAGTGAGAAATCCAATTCTAAAGTTAACCCACTTCCTATTTCTTCATCCTCTACCTCTTGCCAAGTAGTAGAGTGTGTTTACTTCACAAGTTTCTTTACTTGGTGAAGTCGGAGCATGATTTAGCGATGCCTCGACGTAGATCATCTTCGGCATGGACATCGACGACCTAGCTTGCCCATTCTCCGACGAAGCCGATCCTAGAGCCCGGATTTGACTTGGACAGCGGAGAGGACTTCGTTGCGGAGCTATGGAGGTGGAGCACCGGATCTACAAAGGTTGTATTTCCGTTTTCTCATTAGTTAAGTGTTAACTAGTTCATTGTTCGCCTAGACATCTAGTTATCGATCCGTAGTTTAGGGTTTGTAGGCACCATAATTTTTGAAATTGCCATGGTTGATGGCTTGGGAGACCTCACTAGCGTGCCTAGGAACCCTACATAACTTAGTGGTGCCTCACGTGTCTACACGTGATGGTTGCAAGACTTAGGTGTTTAACACTTACATGTACAGAACAAGGGAATAAACCCAAGCGAATAGCGCCAACTTCAAGAGCATCATGTGCAACACGTGAGCGATCCCAAATTCCAGTGTTCAACACTGCTTTAGAGCCCCGCGTGCCACACATGAGCACCTTCAACTTTCAGTGTTTAACATTGCCTTAGAGAATCACGTGGGAGTACGTGAGCACTAAAAATACATTAGTGTTTAACACTATAAGAAACCAACTTCAACCACAAATTGTTTAAGTTCCTCTTGAGATTAAATCTCCAAGCAAACCGAGCCTCTATGCTCAGAACTGATAACTCCTCGATTTGGAATTTAGTTCAAGGTTACATCTCTCTACACCTCTGATATATGTCGTTGTAATCCTTCAACGTCTTCAGAGAGGTGGAGGGTCCCAATAACCAATAACTATTGGCACACCCCCAAACGAACGAGCCAAAACAACATGGACTTTGATGTCCTTAAACCCAATGGACCGCAACGTCCCTAAACTAAACTCTATGGACTATGATGTTCTTAAACCAAGAACTCTATAGACTATGATGTCCTTAAACATGGAGTATGATGTCCTTAAACCCAATGGACCGCAACGTCCCTAAACTAAACTCTGTGGACTATGATGTCCTTAAACCAAAAACTCTATGGACTATGATGTCCTTTAACATGGACTATGATGTCCTTAAACCCAATGGACCGCAACGTCCCTAAACTAAATTCTATGGATTATGTTGTCCTTAAACCCAATGGACCGCAATGTCCCTAAACTAAACTTTATGGACTATGATGTCCTTAAACCCAATGGACCATAACGTCCCTAAACTAAAACGATAAAGCCCAAATGCTCTTTCTTTGGATCAAAAATGATCCTGAACCCCCGTCAAGTAGATCTTAGTTCAATATCGGATTAACGTATCCTTAACAAATATTTAAGTTGATCTTAATCTCAAACGAGGTTAACGATCCTTAAATCAAACCAAACCCAAATCTAAGAAAATACGTATTTGGACTAATCCACGCCCTACGGGCGACAACACAAATTAGTCTCTGTATAAATCCACGGGCAACCAAAAAGAAAACAAACACATACGACACGAAGTGACCTTCTGGAGTAGGAGAAAGTGGTTATCGCTACGCGGTAACGTAGTTAACTACAGGGGCTTGCGCCTGCAGGGAAGAGCGTCCCTACAATAAAAAACCCTTCACAACAAGGGGGAATCTAACGAAGTCTACTACAACGGCCGCATCTGTTTAAACCTTCGATACATGGTGCCATAAATTAACTTGGCATCTTTGGAGAGGTAGATAGATAAAACCAAATAGCATCTGCCCCCAAAATTCAGGCCCGACGTCCTAACGTCCCGGTCGCGTCTTTCGGTGGTAAACACCCTATTTACGAGCGTATCTCGTCATTAACGGGAGGATCCCGTCATTCATGTAGGCGTAACCGACGACGAAGATCTCACGCCATCTCGTTCCATGCGACCGCTATAAAATACCCTCTCCCAGACGACTTAGGTAAGGAGATTTTATTCCAATAGGCCACTACTCTTCCCTAAATTTCTTGGCTAACTTGATCGTCGGAGGGTCCACGGTGGTACAACCACCCCAGGACTTCATTGCAGGTAGCTCGGCTTCATCTCAAAATTAACCCATTGAGATCCACATGCCCAAGGAGACCATCCTTAACATTGACCTCAACCTATCATCGACGCTTGCGACAGATCGACGGAGGACAACATCTAAAGGAGATCTAGGCCTCCATTAGTTGGCGCCGTCTGTGGGAAACTTGTTTCTTCCACTCATCGAAAGCTGATCTTCCTCTCTCGACTTCATGGCGAGCGAACACCGTGACGATCCAAGCACAAGCTGTCGCCTTCCCCACAACGGAGGCGCGAACGGATCCACTCCTCCCCCGAACGCCATACACGCCCTCTCGACACGGATCGATAGGCTCGCGTCCATAGTAGACGCCCTTGTCCGCGTCCAAACAGCGGGCCCAGTCCCCCAGGTCGTCGTTCCCCCTCATAAGGATCATGACCTCCGCAGAGGGGGAGATGACACCGCCCATGCTGGCACCACTGAACAACGTCTTGCTCACTCCGGCGACTGTGGATCCCCTGCAGTGATCGATTCAATGACCCGCTGGACACCACACATCTCCATGCTGCAGTCTCGTGAAAGAGCACATTGCCCTGAGGCCCGTCGTGTTCCCATCCCTCCCGAAGAGATATCGGTCAGCTCGCCTGCTCCAAGCATGGCCGGCACCCTCTCCCTCGACTGGGTAGCGCGGACGACACTTGCTGTGAAGACTCAAGAAGGACCTCACCAGGGGACCTAAGGAATTTGATAGAACGAAATTGGAGTCGCAGCCAGGCGCAGGCCATAAGCGGGAAGGGCCACTACTCCGACTGTGCCGAGTCCTCGGGTTACCATGACCGTCTCGATGCCCTCGAAAAGAAAATCGAGGGTATACATCGGGAGGGTCATCCATCAAGTGAAGGGGCCAGGTACGCCGCCGACTCACTTACGAAGCCCTTCACCGAGGAGTTGCTCGCTGTACGCGTCTCGTCCAGGAACAAACCTCCCAATGTGGCCTTCTTCGACGGGATGTCCGATCCAAAAGACCATCTGGACGCATTTACGACAGGCATGAGCTTCTAGGATAATTCTGATGCTGCCCAATGCCGAGCATTTCCTGCAACCCTCATCCGTACTGGACGAGAATGGTTCCGAGGACTCACGCCACACTCCATCTCTACCTTTGGTGAGCTGGCCTCCCAGTTCCTTTGTCATTTCGTCTGGAACAGACGACAAAAGCGGATCGTCTATTACCTCTTCACCATAAAGAGCGAGGACAAGGAATCCTTTGTATACGCTAATCACTTCTACAACGCTCTTCTCGAGGTTTCCGAGCACCGGGATGAAACTATCATCACTGCTCTAAGGTCGGGTCTTAGGCACAAGGAGTGGCTCCGCTCTTTTGCATTAGCGTAACCTAAGACCATGGCCGAGGTAAAAGCTTAGGCCGAGCGAGAAATCCAACTCGAGTCTTAGGTAAACACAAACCTACCCCAAGGAAACCAGGCCGACCAAAAGAAGAGGGGCAGAGAAGAGAATAAGAAGGTCGACTGGCCAAAGCCATACTCCCTGAAGTTACAGGAGTATACTCCACTCAACATCTTTCAGACTGAGCTGTTAGAGGAGGCGAAGGGCGAGCGATTCTTCAAGCTCCCTCCTGTAACCAATAGAGAGGCTAAAAGAACCTGGGGCCCGTACTGCGCCTTCCATAGGTCGCAGAGACACCCGGACGAGAACTGTAAACAACTCCGCGACTATATCGAGGAGTTGATCCGCTCGGGCCACCTGACGAAATACCTGCGGGAAAAACGACAGGCAGACAGGGAGCACGAAAACCATCCCCCACCCGGCAAATTAATGATCGGCCAAATCATGGTCGTTTCTTTGGGGTCTGCACATGGAGTCGGAGAGATTCGCCGCCTACTGCCCGTTGAGGGAACAAGCGACCAACCGCGGAAGAAATGCAGGACCGCCGAGCTTATCATCTTCACCGATGAAGACCTCTATGGTATATCCTAGCCTTATAACAACCCTCTTGTAATTACAACACGGGTCCACCGCTACGAGGTTTAAAGGGTATTGGCTGACTTAGGAAGCTCGGCAGATATCCTTTTCTATGACTTCTTCCAGCGTATGGGACTCGGCCCATCTGACCTACGGCCAACCACCCACATCCTATCAGGGTTTACCAACCACTCTATCCCGACCGAGGGAGTGGTCACCATCCTCTTCAACTTTGGGGAAGCGGGCCGTACGAGGACCGTACCGGTGGAATTCATTGTCGCCAGGATCCCCTTGTCCTACCACATCCTCCTGGGATGCCCGACGTTAAACGCCCTTCGGGCTCAAATATCGACCTACCACCTTGCGATCAAGTTTCCATTGGACCAAGGGGGAATAGGCCAGGCCTACGGGAACCAGTGAATCGCCAAGATTTGCTTCACAGTGACATCCACTACCGAAGAGCAGAGCGATGACCTCGGAGGCACAAATGATTTCCAGGGGTTCTTGGATACTCGCGACGAACAGAAAGAAATCCGAGGGGATCCGGTGGAGGCGCTAACAGAGGTCCCCCTCGTCGAGGGGAACGAGGAACGAACTGTTCAGATCGGATCCTTTTTAACGGGAGACCAGTGCGAAAACTTGATCCTCTTTCTCCGACAAAACTCAGACGTGTTCGCCTGGGCGCCTGCTGACATGCCTGGGATCGACCCCAAGGTAATCTCGCACAAGCCCGGGGTCGACCCGACAGCCCGACCTGTCAGACAAAAGAAGCAAAGTTTTACGCCGATCAAGCAAAAGGCGATTGAGGATAAGGTCAATAGGTTGCTTGCAGCCAACTTCATTCGAAATGTTTCCTACTCGGATTGGCTGGCGAATGTGGTCATGGTTAAAAAGGCGAGCGGGAAGTGGCGCATGTGTGTCGACTTCACAGATTTGAACAAGGCCTTCCCGAAAGACAATTATCCCCTCCCTCGGATAAAGCATCTTGTGGACAGCTCGGCAGGCCACGAATTGCTCAGCTTCATGGACGCTTTGTTCGGCTACAACCAGATCCATATGAACCCGGCAGATGCAAAACTTACCGTGTTCACCATGGACCGGGGGGTATACTGCTATAAAGTGATGCTCTTTGGTCTCAAAAATGCTGGGGCTGCATACCAGCGCTTGGTTAACAAAATGTTCAAACCGCAGATAGGGAAGAACATGGAGGTTTACGTCGACGACATGCTCGTGAAATCAACCTCATCGGACGAGCATGCCAAGGATCTTGGTGAGACATTTGACATCCTCCGCAAGTATAAAATGAAGCTGAATCCAGCTAAGTGCGCGTTCAGAGTCACTAGCATGAAATTCCTCGGGTTCATGGCTACCTACCGAGGAATTGAAGCTAACCCGGAAAAGATCAGCTCCATTCTCAATATAGCCACACCAAAAAGCAACGTGGAGATAATGCGACTCATGGGGAGAGTGACCGCTCTGAGTCACTTCATGTCGAGGTCCGGAGAAAAGTGCCTTCCATTCTTCAAAGCCCTGAGAAAGATCCCCAGTTTCGAATGGTCGGAAGAGTGCCAAAACGCTTTCGAGCAGCTCAAAGCGCACTTGGCAACTCCCCCACTGCTCACCCGACCAATCGAAGGAGACGGGCTATTATTGTACCTGGCGGACTCCGATCATGCTGCTGGCTCGGTGCTTGTCTGAGAAGTTGAAGGAGTACAGAAGCTGGTCTACTATGTGAGCCTTGATTTCAAGGACGCAGAAACGAGGTACCCGGCCATAGAAAAGATAGTGTTGGTGCTTATTGTCGCCTCAAGGAAGCTATGGCATTACTTCCAGGCACATACCATTCTCGTCTTCACCGAGCGGCCCATAGGGCCTATTCTCGCCTCCTCCGAGTCGTCTGGTCGTCTGGAGAAATGGAGGCTGGAGTTATCCAAATTCTACATCAAATACCGCCCTTGGCAAGCCATCAAAGTGCAAGTCTTCGTTGTCGAGTGTACTATCCCCAACAAGGAAGCAGCGTCGGCACCCGTCCCCAGGTCCTAACCTTCGGTCGAGGAAATACCCGACTCCGTCCATGATTGGGTCCTCTACGTCGATGGATCCTCTACCGAGGAGGGGAGCGGTGCCGTCCTTATCATTCGAGGCCTGAACGAGGCATAGATGGAGTACTGTTTGAAGCTCGGGTTCGGAGCATCAAACAACGCCGCAGAATACGAGGCCTTGCTAGCTGGGTTGCGAATCGCTTCCGGGGTGGGGCTGAAGACGATCCAAATTCGCAGCGACTCTGCCCTAGTTGTTGGCCAAGTGACCAGGCGCTTCGAGGCCCAAGAGCCGCTCATGGTGAAATACTTAGCCGAGGTGAAAAGACTATGAAAAAGTTTCGACGAAGTTCAAGTGGAACAGATTCCCCAACACCTGAACGCCCAGGCCGACGCCCTGAGCAAGCTAGCATCTTCTTATACGGCCAACAATAAGAGGAATATCATCTTCGAAGTCTTGCCACGGCCCAACATGGAAGACAGAGAGGTGTTCCCTTATAAAAAAGGATGAGGGAAAGTTCTCCACTAAAAGAGTCCCCCACGTGTTTAACACATGAGTGCCTATATGCAACGCATATAGGCACTGCAATTAAAACAATTGCTAGGCTAAAACAGCCCCACATGTTTAACACGTGAGTGCCTATATGCAACGCATATAGGCACTGCAATTAAATCAATTGCTAGGCTAAAACAACCCCACGTGTTTAACATGTGAGTGCCTATATGCAACGCATATAGGCACTGTAATTAAAAAAATTGCTAAGCCAAAAGAGCCCCACGTGTTTAACACGTGAGTGCCTTTATGTAACGCATATAGACACTGCAATTAAAACAATTGCTAGGCTAGAAGAGCCCTACGCGTTTAACACGTGAGGGCACTTCCCTATATAGAATTAAAATTCTACTCAACAAGGAACCGTTGGATCAAAGATCCAATGATGATTAAACATAGAATTAAATTCTATTGAACTTTTAAATGGAAAATGATATTTTCTGTTAAACAGAAAGTTGACGGATCAAAGATCTCATAAGTTGGAAAATATTTTTCATATCTTTCTAAACAAAGAAAGATTGTGCTCCGTTAAACCAAATACCCTTGGATTAAAAATCCAACGGGGATTAAAAAATCACCAATCTACAGAATAAATTTTGTATGGGAAAATATTTTCCTAATCTTGTTTTAAAAACAAGAAAATATGTTCTATGAGACAGAAACCGTTGGATCAAAGATCCAACAGTGGGTAAAACCCCCAAAATCAACTAGGATCTCTCAATGAGAGATTTCCTAAAACTAATCAACAAACATCTCTCTGCTATATAAAGAACCCATGGCATTCTATAAAAAAAAGGAGAAGGAGAAGAGAGAGAACAAGGAGAAACATACAGAGAAAAAGAGGAAGAAGAGAATTTAAGTCTCGAAAAAGACTTGCTTTATCAGAACATTCTAGGTAAAAAAACGAAATACATAGAGATTGTTCTATCTTGACCTTTCTAAGGGTTTAACCCTTCGTATAAGAACTTAGTTCTTCCTCTGGTTGAGATTTGTAGAAGCAGATCTCCCTATAAGTTAAGAATTTAATTCTCATGGGAGATTCTGTCATGCAGATTCAAAATCTAGGGGAAAGAACTGAGTTCAAAGAATTTAATTCTTACAGAAACATATGGGAATTTAATTCCTCAGAAAATCAAGGCTTAACCCTACAATAAGAATTTAATTCTTACAAAAAAGAGAGGCATGAGATACTCCAAAATCCTAGCATGAGATCAAAATCTCCAAACACTCAATAGGATCTCACGTGCTCCACGTGAGCGTTTCTGATGAATGAAAAGGGGAAACACACAAAATCGCCTCGCGTGCTCGCACGTGACTCAAGTGTTTAACATTTTTATATAAAAAAAGGAAAGGGGGAATATAACCCAGAGAACAATTCTTACTTTGGGGCGCCTCACGTGCCTACACGTGAGCGCTTCCAAAAGTCAAGTGTTTGACACTTCTATATAAAAAAGGAAGAGAGAATAGAATTCAGAGAACAAATCCCACTTTGGGGCGCCTCACGTGCCCACACGTGAGCGCTTCCAAAGTGTAGTGTTTAACATTGACTCGAAGCCTCACGTGGGAATACGTGAGTGCTGAACATATACCAATGCTTAGCATTTTGGGAAATCAACTTCAGTCTCAAATTGGCTAAGTCTTCCTGAGATCAAAACCTCTTTGATCTCCAAATCAACCGAGCCTCTGTGCTGAAGTTTTCCCAAACTAATCTCAGTCTCAAACATGACTGATGACCACTCACCTGATGATATCCAAAACGATATTCATCCCACATTCCCCCGAGGAAATCCTAGTCTCAAAATATGACTAATGATTTCGGGGTTGACCACCAACTTCATTTTCCCTCGGATAGGGAAATTGGTTCAAGGGTACATCTCTCCACACCTCTGATACATGTTGTTATAATTTCTCAACGTCTTCAGAGAGGTGGCGGGTCCCGACAACCAACTGCTCTTCGGTGCACTTCCCAAACTGACGTGCACACCCCAGATCAAACCACACCCCAAGCTGGGTGTCTTCCATATCATCGTTGTTCATCCCGACACGTAACAAATACACGCGCCTGCAAGATGATCTACGGACCGTAACGTCTTCAAACTACTACAGACCGAAATGTCCTTAAACTAAACCCTCACCTCAAAAATGGTGATCTACGGACCGTAACGTCTTCAAACAACTACGGACCGAAACGTTCTTAAACTAAACCTTCACCTCAAAAATGGCGATCTACAGACCGTAACGTCCTCAAACGACTACGGACCGAAACTTTCTTAAACTAAACCCTCGCCTCAAAAATGGTGATCTACGGACCGTAACGTCCTCAAACTACTACGGACCGAAACGTCCTTAAACTAAACCCCCACCTCAAAAATGGTGATCTATGGACCGTACCGTCCTCAAACTACTATGGACCGAAACGTACTTAAACTAAATCCTCACATCAAAAATGGTGATCTATGGATCGAAACTTCTTTAAACTAATAACAGACCGTAACGTCCTTAAACTAAAACAATAAAGCCCAAATGCTCTTTTGTTGGATCTGAATGATCCTTAAACCCTGTTAAGTAGAACTTAGTCTCAAATTGGGCTAACGTATCCTTAACGAAAATTTAAGTTGATTTTAATCTCAAACGAGATTAATGATCCTTGAATCAACCCAAACCCAAATCTAAGATATACGGATTTGGACTAATCTACGCCCTACGGGCAACAACATAAATTAGTCTCCTTATACAATCCACGGGCAACAAAAAATAAAACAAACACACATGATACGAAGTGAACTTCCGGAGCAGGAGAAAGTGGTTATCGTGATGCGGTAACGTAATTAACCGCAGGGGCTTGCGTCTGCATGGAAGAGCGTCCCCATAATAAAAACCCCCTTACAAACGAGGGGGAATCTGACGAAATCTGTTACAACGGCCGCATCCGTCCAAACCTTCGATATAAGGTGCCAAAAATCAACTTGGCATCTTTGGAGGGTGGACGGATAAACCCAAATAGCATCTGCCTCAAAATTCAGGCAAGACGACCTACGCAGATTCGTCTTTGTTTTCGACGGTAAACAGATTCTGGCACCCCCGGTGGGACCTTTTCCTCTTTCCACTCCACACTTCATGTGTCGTGTTTCACGAACAAAATCATGGTTCGCTATGGTTGCCCTTGAATTTGAGGTACTAAGATTTGGTGTCTTGTTCCTGTACAGAAAGAAGAAGGAAAAAGGTCAATGGCTTCCGGCTGCACAAACTGCAATAGCAACTCTCGCTCCGCCCCGCTGGAGGAGTGACATACGGGCCAAATGCAGCCTGCATCTTTTCAATGCCGGTGGAACAGGTGACTCAAGCCACCATTGGATTGTTCTTTGGGACCATGTTCCCGCCAGGATGCTTCAGTGCCCCAGTGCGATCACAGGAAGCGCCAAAGAAGTCGGTCTTCGATCGACTTGCAACCACCACGGCCCCTTTCAACGGGTCGTCCAAGTCTGCCACCTCAGTCTTCAACAGGCTGAACCAAAGCTCAAGTGGGCCCGCAAAAAGACTCGCAATACCTGAAGGGTTTTCCCGAAAACGGATAGCCGTTCCAGCTCTGGCAGGTGAATTCGTCAAAAGTGCTTCCCCTAGCAGAAAGTCGGCCTTCGAAAGATTGGTCGTTCCTTCTCAACCGATGTCAGTCTTCAACAGGATGGCACCAACAATAGCCCTTCACCAAAGCAGAGGGCATGAAGAAGCCACTCCCGTAACTGAGGCAGTCCCATCTACGAGGCATGCTCGACGTCGCCACTGGCGCTGAGTGAGGAAAGATGGGGGTAACTCCCCCTCTGGACGTACTGCACTAGCTCTAATGATGGAAGTTGATATTGCTGTTCCAACTGGGAACAGTTTTGAACCGCTAAGGAGGGTGCGCAAGAACTCCCCAACCCCGGTGCTAAAAAAATCTCCCCTACCTGTTGAAATCATGATACAGGTGAAGCCGGGGAAGCCCCATCAACGGCTGTCCTCCTAAGTCCACAGGGTCTGGCGAAAGGTACAAAATTCTGTGATCAATAAAGACTACTCTCGCCGACTGAAGAAAACAAAGGCTCGACAAGAGGACAACCATCCCTCCACCATGCAGCGAGGGACTTCTTTCACGAAGGCGCCTGTTATAATGGCTCCTTCGACTTCGACTTCTCACAAAAAGAGAAGGCCAGAGAATCAACCACCACCGGCGGCAAATACCAAAGGTGATGGATCCAAACGCCTCAAGTCTGGGGGAATGATCGTGCACACGGTTTATATGGCTTCCGGAAAAGAGTAAAGACGCACTTCCGTGGGTCATCGGCCACAAACTCAGTCATTGACAAAAGCTCAGGAGCAACAACAAAAGCTCCAGGAGATGCTGAAAAAATGGCATTGCTCACTGGGCAAATAGAAAGTCCGGAAGCAGCGTCTAAACAACGCCAAGAGCAGGAGAATGATATGGAGTTCTTGCGAAGGGTGCTAGAGAGAAAGGATAAGGAGGCCGCAGAACAAGCGGTTAATATAAAACAGATGGCGCTCCTGTTGCAAGACATGGTTGGAATGATGATCCAACCAGAACCTCCAGCCGAAGATCTACCGATAATTATCGAGGACGACAGAGGGGAAACATCAAACCCTCTCCTGGCTCTATCAGTGGCCAGGGAGGAACCAATCTCCAAAGCTACTCTTGATGACTACATAGCTCAGCAAATACGAGCTCATTAGGCAAGTGAAGCGGCTGGCTAAGTCGTCAGAACCGGGCGACCTTACCCAGGCTGGTACGATCAAATCAAGTACTTTCTGGGATATACGATCCCCAAGTTCCACGTATACAAGGGGATAGGCAACCCGCATCAGCACGTTGCCCAGTTCAGAGCTTTATGCGGCAATACTGGATGCGATGACAAATTGCTGATTCGCTAGTTCGTTGGCAGCTTATCAGAGACGACGTTTGAATAGTACTCGGAGCTCCCAAATGACTCCGTCAAAATATTCACAGAAATGGAGCCGCTATTCACACAGCGGTTCTCCAGCGCAAGCGAGCGCACCCCGATCACGACATTAATCAATACCAGGGTGAAGCCAGGAGTGACCTGGGTTTAATACACAATTCGATGGAGGAACCTATGGTCGAAATGCGAACAACGCATCGAAGAGGCTCCTGCCGTGGGCATGTTCATAGGGACTCTCGATCCTCAGGGGAGTGTATCCCAGTTTATGATGTTCTTCAAGCCGACCACTCAGGGGAGTGTATCCCAGTTTATGATGTTCTTCAAGCCGACCACCTTCCAGGCCTTGATCGACAAGCTGGCCCAAATGAACCGGATTGGCCACGGACCTTCCTCTTCAAAAATAGAACCTCAGAATGCAAAGGGTAAAGGGAAAGCGGCCTTCGTTGCCAACACTCAACAACAACCGAGTGACCCGAAACCAGTTGCTTGCCAAAAAAACGCGCGCCCACGCCAATCCTTCGAGGAGAAACTAGGAAGTCCGTACTCATTTCCTCGTGATAAAACGAAAAGACTGTTCGAACTGGCAATGCGCAACAAACTCATCACTCTGCCGGATCTGAGACGTCCACTGTACCCTGGTGATAACAAAAATCCCAACTACTTCTCCTACCACAGAGTAGTGGGCTACCCAATTGAGGATTGCTACGTCTTCAAAAACTGGGTCGAGGACCAATACCAACAAGGGAAGTTTGCGCTGTCCGAAAACTGGAGGGTGAACCCACCACAAAAGCACACTCCTAAAAAGGTGGACACGCCGGGAGCATCATGTTCGTTTGTAGAAGAAGCTCTATGGGAAGTTGTCTTTTCAGCTAAAACTAAAAGAATGCCGAAGGACCTTCAAGCATGTCCAGCGATCAGGTGGAAAAGCCTGCTGGAGCCCGAGATCTTTGAGGAAATGCTTAAACCGCGTCCAACACCGAAAACTACTAACGATGGGCAATACTTCCAGGACAAGCCTTCGAAGTCTTTGAAGAAAAAGAAGAAAACCAAGAAACTCATGCAGTCCGATGACAATCGTATGGACCTGCAAAAATACATCGACGCACTGGAGGAATACAACTAAAAGGCGCGGACCCCAGTCACACTCGAAGAGTTTCTCAACCACATACTTGAGAATGGAGATAGTGACATTGATGAGGGAAACGACTCGTCAGAAGAACCCGAGAATTATGTAGCAAGTTGCCACATGGTCTCTCATTCATCATTAAAATACGAAGAAACTCCTTCGGTGTCGGAAAGCAACGCATAGGAACTGGAGGCAGGACCGGCACTAGAATCCCTGGAACTATCAGAAGACCCAATTGATAGGCTGTTGAACGAAGCTCTTCAAAAGAGCAAAGCTGACCGATAACATGAAACGACCATATACGAAAAGCCAAGCGTCGGCGTCGGGATGAAGAAGTTGCGGTAAGGATGAGTCATAAAATACTCCACCTAAGCCAAAGCACACCTGCTACAAAAAAGGGCAGGATCAAAGCAGAGAAGCAGTTCGCCAAAGCCCTGTCAATGGAAATGAAGCTGCCCCCTCTCATGGAAAAAACTCCCAGGAGTATGTGCCTCGATGAAGGGATGAACATCCGAACTATTGCTTATACCATCGGAGGGTCACACACCCCACCGAAGGGTGCAATGCGTTTAAGAAGTAGCGACAAGGATATGTTACTCACCGGCAACACTTCAAGCAGATGAAGCGCAAAACCCGTCGACAACAAAGATGCGCGACAGACGAGTGTGAAGGAACGACTGGCAACTGTCACATGGTTGATACTAGCTCGACAAGAGGAAAATCTCAAGTTCGTACATTCAGGAGCGATTCTGAGGAAGAAATAACCCTGGGCGCTCTCTTCAAAGAATCCACCTCTGGAAAAGAAGAAGGAGAGAGGAACTGCGAGAACATTCAGCTGCGTAACCGTACGTTTCCTGAAAAGAATCTCGGGCCTACAAACAAAGGTTCGAGCAAAAAGGACAAGGGGAAGGAAAAATTCCCTGAGGAAATTGCCCTCGATGAGAGATTCATCAAAGAGCTCGCAGCCAAGGACCCGCCTATGAAAAAAAAATAAGGTGGATTACAATATCCTGGCACATCCGCGGAAGATACCCTCACAATTGAGCATACTGGATGTTCTCCTCCTGTCCAAAGAGGCACGAGATTCTCTGATTAAGGCATTACAAAAGCCTGATCAGTTCCAAGCTTTCCTTGCAGAAGAAAAGATGAAAGACAGGCTGGCAGAGGTTTATACAGCCGACATCACATTCGGCGATGAAGATCTCCTCCTTGAAACGTGCGAGCACAACCATCCTTTATTGTCACCGGGTACTGCCATGACACTAAGATAGGGAATATCCTGGTCGACAACGGGTCCTCCGTCAACCTTCTTAATGTGAAGGTGTTGAAGGAGATTTGCATGAACGTTCAGCACCTGGCCCGGGACAAAATTACCATCTCCGGCTTCGACTCGCAGTCATTACGGACGCTTGGGTCTATGATATTGAAATTACGCCTTGGGATGCTCTTCACTGACATCAAATTCCATGTCATTGACGCCAAGACCTGCTACAATGCCCTGCTCGGCCGGTCTTGGTTACACGAGTACAACGTTATTCCTTCTACACAACACCGGTGTATGAAGTATTTCAAAGACGGCCTCGAGTACACAGTTACAGGGGAGCTAAACCCATTCTCCATAAATAAAGTCCGCAAATATGAAGACGCTAAGTACTTCCTACCAGACTTCGAAGACACGGAAAGATGTCGTAAACCGGAGAACCAAAAAAAAGCTGTCACCACTATCTCAGTCTTTGGGAGCGATACTGAGGAAGATGAAGAGATAGTCTACTCGGGGCAATACCAAGGCAACAGGCCCGGACCATCTACCCCTATTTTGGTCCTCGGCAGTGACTCTGAGGACGAGGCCAACACAGTGTTCGTCGTCCGCCCGTCAATGCAGACCTTCACTGGATCTGATCAGAGTTTACAAATTACCATGGTTCCGCAGTGGCATTACAGGAAACTTGATGCACTTGAGGCGTGCAAGAGCTGCAGACCTTCTATGTCTCTCCTAGGAGAAGAGGTGAAAAGGCGGTCCTCTTCTACCAATCTACGGAGACTAATGTGGAAAAAGAAGTCTGGTATGGTGCCAAACTTGCGCTTGACAGGCTTCACCAACCCGTCTGCTCAGATATTACGCAGAGGGATTGAAAAGGCTATTAGGATGCCAAGGCATACCCTTCAAACAAACTGCTCGACAAGCCCGGTTCTACAACAAGATTTGGGACATTCCCGGGACTCAGCAAAAGATGCCCAACGGGAAGATGGAGACTACTGGACTTGGATACGTTCGGTCCAAGAAACGGCAGTGATTCCATGGCTGCCGTGTCATAAATATTTCCGGTGGAGAAGGGGATGTTTTTCCAGATAGCGCTGATATTGAATCAGAGCGAGATCCCGCCGTAAGAATGCCAAGTCCGTCATTCGAAGAACAGGTTGCTACACTAATAATGGAAGCAGGTTAAAAGGTCCGGGATGACTACAGCCGTGAAATGGCCCTTTACAAGAAAGCCATGACGCGGCGTCTCACTCAGCAGTCTGCAGAAAGAGAAGACTGCAACGCCCTTCACCCTCAGCCCGATGTGCGTTCTTGCGACAAGAAAAAAGCCCGACGCAGAGGCAAAAATAAGGTGAAGAACGAAAATGACGTTCGAAAACAGCGAAGCGGATCTGAGAATCCACGTGATCGAGAAAATATAGCTGGAATCCGTCTTTTATCAGGAAGATGGGTCGGGAATACTCTTTCTTTCAAGACAAGACAAGAAAAATATTCAACCTTGTCATTAAGCATCAAATGATGACGCTCCCGGAGCCTCGGTATCCCGAACAGATAAATGAGGTCCATCACCTGGCTTATTGCTCCTATCATCAAGCAATAGGGCAGCCTCTTGGAGACTGCTTCGCCTTCAAAGACTGGGTTGAAAACCAGTATCATTAAGGTAAGTTTGCTCTATTCGACAGTTGGAGGGTAACCCCACCACGAAAGCATGAGCCAAAAGCAACCTATATTGTGAGGGTAAGTCCAGATCAACATCAAGCTTGGAAATGAACTCGTACCTCCCACGTGATAACATTTTCGAAGGAGGGGGAGCAGAGAATATGGACGACCTCTCTCAGTGCTATGCAAATGAGAATGAGGACAAGATGATATCAGCATTTCTACCGGCGCCAAAAAGAGCTGGAGGATGGGATGCACACTACGGCGGACAATCTAAGGAAAATTAACTTGGGAACGGAAAACGATCCAAGGCCAACGTTCGTCAGTGAGCTGTTGTTTAAAACACAAGTGGACACACTATAAGATGTTCTTATGCAATATAAAGACTGCTTCGCATGGAACTATTCCGAGATGCCGGGACTAGATCCAGAAATAGCGGTTTATAAACTGGCTATATCGCCGGACGTTAAGCCAGTCAAGCAAGCGCCAAGGAGAATGCGGCTCGAACTTGAGATGAGTATCAATGCCGAAGTCAAGAAAATAACTGACTCTGTTTTCATCCAAGAAGTTCAATATCCCGACTGGATTGCCAACATTGTTCCAGTGATGAAGAAGAATGTGACAGTACGCATATGCGTGGACTTTCGGAACCTCAACAAGGCTTGTCCGAAGGATAACTTCCCAGTACTTGTTACCGAGCTGATGATCGATAACACGTCCACTCATGAGGTCTTCTCCTTCATGGATGTAACTTCAGGCTATAATCAAATAAAAATGCATCCTGAAGACCAAAAGCATACTGCCTTCCGGATACCGCTAGGCATATTCTGCTATAAGGTGACGCCCTTCGGTTTGAAGAACGCGGGCGCTACCTACCATAAGGCCATTACGAAGATCTTCGATGACCTCATACATGAGATTGTCGAATGCTATATTGATGACCTTGTGGTAAAAAGCAAATCGTACGAGGAACACTGGAAGCATTTGAACATAGTGTTCCAGCATCTTCGGAAGTACAATCTGAAGATGAATCCTCTGAAATGTGCATTTGGAGTCTCCTCAAGCAAATTCATATGATTCATCATAAGACACCGAGGTATCGAAATAGACCCATCGAAGATCAAGGCAATTACGGAGATGCCCACGCCAAGAACTCTCAAACAATTGCGGTCTCTCTAAGGAAAGCTAGCATATATCCAACGGTTCATAGCTAAGCTCTCCGGAAAATTCCGCCCCTACAGCCATCTAATGAAGAAGAGGACCCCGTTCGTTTGGGATCATAAATACCAAAGTGCACTGGACGAAATCAAGCAATATCTGCAAAATCCGCCGGTACTCACCGCTCCGGTCAAAGGAAAGCCCATCATCCTGTATACAACAGCCCTTGAAAGTTCTCTAAGCACGCTATGGGCACAAGAGAACGACCAGGAAAAGGAGAGAGCTCTTTATTACTTGAGTTGAGTTCTCCTGGAGACAGAAAACAACTACTCCCCTATTGAAAAGCATTTCCTGGCACTGATCTTCGCGATAACGAAGTTTCGACATTATGCCTTGGCACATGAGGTCCATCTCATATCAAAGGCGGATCCTCTCAAATATTTGATATCAAGAGCCATACTAACAGGAAGGCTTGACAAATGGGCCCTCCACTTGGTAGAGTTGTCGATAACATATCAACCCCTCAAGGCAGTTAAAGGCCAGGCCATCGCTGACTTTCTCGCTGAGCATCCAATACCAGCCGATTCTCCCTTAAATTGTGAATTGCCAGACGAACACACGTTCGATACAATCGAAGGAGAGAAGGAAGGAAATGATGTCCAATGGGAACTATACTTCGACGGAGCATCTTCCTTGAAGAAGCGAAAGCAAAGCACCCCTATAATCAAAGCTGGAGTGGGCCTTATCTTCGTGACTCCGCAAGGAGGGACAATGCGTTTCGCCTTTTCCTTAACGGAGCCAAGAACAAACAATGAGGCTGAATACGAAGCTTTGATAGTGGGTCTTGAGATTGTTGTCACAATGGGAATCGAAAATCTCCTCATATATGGAGACTTCTAGCTAGTCGTTAGCCAAGTAAATGGCGACTATCAGACGTGTAAACCAAAGTTAGTAAAATATGGCGAAAGAGTGCAGCAACTCAAATTCCCTCCTACATCCTGGAAAGCATACCGCAAGCAGAAAATAGCAAGGCGGATGCGTTAGCCAAGCTCTCTAAAGAACTAGCCGACAAAAATCTCGATGGCCTAAGGATCATTGTGCAAAGCCGCTGGATTTTCGCGCCAGCAGAAATATCTTCGGAGTCGTCTGAAAGAAAGGAAGCGACCAAACATGCAGCCTTCCGATTAGAAAATGAAGAAAAGGCTAAGGATTGGAGAGAAGTCTTCATAGATTACTTCAAATCCCATCGAACACCCGAAAACACAACTTCAGGACATCAGCTTATGAAACGAGCTCTGTCTTTTGCCTTCGTCAATGACACTCTATATAAGAGATCATTTGACTGTCTGTGGTTGAGGTGCCTGGGACCAGAAGAAGCAAAGAGGGTCGTCCAAAAAACTCACGACGGACTCTGCGGGTCTCATCTAGCCGGGCCAAAGATGAAACTGAAGATCAAAAGAATGGGTTACTACTGGCCCACAATGATTCAGGACTGCCTCTAGTATGCGAAGCAGTGTCACTCGTGCCAGGTTCACGGGGGCTTCATCCACCAGCATCCAAATACGCTACACCCAATGTTGGCTAGTTGACAGTTCGAAATGTGGGGAACCGATATAATCGGGCCCATCGAACCAGCATCATCCAAAGGACATCGGTTCATATTAGCAACAACCGATTACTTATCTAAGTGGGCAGAGGCAGTACTGCTAAGGGAAGTGAAGATGGAGAACATCTTTCATTTCTTCAGGATACATGTCATCTACCGATTCGGTACTCCGCGAAGAATAATCTCGGATAATGGGCCAGCCTACAGGAGCCATAAGATCAGCCGCTTCGCACAGCAGCATAATATAGACTAGAGATACTCTTCATTCTATAATCCCCGAGCTAACGGTCTAGCTGAGACTTTCAACAAAACCTTGACGAAGATCATAAAGAAAACGGTGTCCAGAAATAAAAAGGACTGGCATAAGAGACTGCAGGAAGCTCTCTGGGCTTATCGAACCACGTTCAAAACGGCCACGAGTACAACGCCATACACGTTGGTATTTGGCACGGAAGCGGTATTTCCCTTAGAAATAGAGCTACCCTCTCTACGAGTGGCAGTTCGATATGAGATGACGGATGAAGAAAATGCCTATCTTCGGCTTGAGGAGCTCGATGCCCTCATTGAAACTCGTCTTATAGCGCAACAAAACCTGGAAGTTTACAAAGCAAGGATGGCACACTCATACGAAAGATTAACCAGGCCATGAACATTCCGCCAAGGCGAAATTGTGCTAGTCGTCAAAAGACCTATGATCCTCAATCGTGCAAAGCGGTGGAAATTCGCGCCAAACTATGAGAGCCCTTACATAATAGATAAGGTCTACCAAGGTGGGGCCTACTTGCTCATGGATATGCATGGCGAAAGACCCTTCCGGCCAATAAACGGCCGATTCCTTAAGAAATACTACGCTTGACAAGTCATGACTCAGGTTAATGATAGATGACGATGCTCGTATCTACTCACTATCTTCCTGAGTCAAAACTCTAAAGTAGTATCCAACAGAATTTTTGCCTCCAAATACGGCGGCAATGGACCGAGATGTCTCTAAACTAACAATGGACCACTACGTCTTTAAACTGGCAATGGACCTAAATGTTCCTAAACTAGTGCTCCACCTCAAACATGGCGTATCGCCCCAAATAAGGCGATATCTTCGCTTGGGATCTATGTTGAAATTAAATCTCTAATGGCAAAGACTGCAACCCAAGTAGTAAAAAAAAGAGAGAACAAAAAAAAATGGTATATCCACAAGCGAAATGGGCACGGATGAAAACCTAAAAGGGCGCCGTGAGTAAAAACAGCAGAGCTACCGGCGAGTTTGTGAAAACCCGAAAGGGCGCAATCTCGTAAAATTTTCACTTAGGAGATCCTCTCGACTCGTAAGGAGAACTCCCCCTATGAGACCCTCATGGTTCATAGGATTCAAAGCCTTAAGCTACAGGGACTTGAACCTGTTCTTAAGCCGTCGTATCCCCCAAATTGCACTACAGGCAGTCCGATATTATCCTTTGTATACAATCCATGGGCACAAACAAACGTTTCCCCCAACAAGTTCCATCAATCATGAGGAATGTCCTCATATGGTGAATGACACTTCTAAGTCCTCTCGACTTATAAGGAGGAAATACTCTTATGAGATCCTTACGACTTATAAGAGAAAATACCACTTAGAAGTCCTCACGACTTCTAAGGAGAACATACACCTACGAGATTCTCATGACTCGTAGGGAGAAATACATTTATGAGACCCTTACAGCTCGTAAAGTCAAAAATCCTTAGTCGACAGGATCCTAACCCTGTTTGCTAAGCCACCTTTGTTCAAATCGACAAAGAAAAATGATGATTCGCTCCTGGAAATATCCTAGCTGTAGCGATGTTGATGCCTCAATCGGTATCAAATTCCAAGTCCTTTCATGACAAATGATGATTTGCTCCTGGCAACATTCCTGTCGCAGCGGTGCTGATGCCAAGATTGGTATCAGATCTCAAGTTCTATACTCGCAACGAAAATCAGCGAGCAAAAATAAATGCATATGAAATAGCCGAAATGATGGGGTAACTCGCAATAAAAATCAGCGAGCAAAATATATACATATAAAAACAGCCGAAATGTTTAGGCAACCCGCAATAAAAAGCAGCGAGTAAAAAGAAAAGAATAGCCAAAATGATTGGGCACCGCGATAAAAAGCCGAAATGATTGGGCAATCGTGACTTTCGCGATATAAAAAGCTGAAATGATGGAGCATCACGGAAACAAAACAAATGATGAAACTTTTGCCCTACAGATGAGCCTACACCGACCCCTGTATACAATACAAAGGCACAAATAAAAAGGGAACCACATTTTCCCACCTGGATCCGTCAAAGGGAGAGCCAAGTCTCGACGGTTCACAGATAGTCTAGAGATCAACAACGGCGTTTCTTTTCACTCTAATAGGATGCAGACGCGACGTCAACAAAACAAAGCCATGGCAAAGTCCCTAGTTCCAAATCTCAACGGTTCACAAACAGCCTAGAGATCAACAACGGCGTTTCTTCTCACTCCAACAGCATGCAGACGCGACGTCAACAAAACAGAGCCATGGCAAAATCCCTAGTTCCAAATCTCAACGGTTCACAGATAGCCTAAAGATCAACAACGGTGTTTCTTTTCACTCCAACAGGTGTTGGAGGTAGTGCCCTCAGAGTCAATTATTGGATCACAGGTACGTGATTGCAATGATTGAGGGAGGACCTATCCCGGTAGGACAGTCTTACTCGAGATGATAGTATGCTATCTGGTTTACCTTTATCATCGTGTACTGTTTTAAGTGACCTGACACGTCGCTATTACACGTTGATAGAGCCCCTAGGATTCATGCTTGACCACCAGCAGTATGAGGGCGATCATATAAGTGGGAGCTGGGGGTCTATAACCTTATCCTTAAAAGGTCCCTAGTCGTGGGAGTTTCGAGACTGGGCATCGATACTCCATTAGTAGACTAGTGTATACAGTCGAGACCCCGACGAGGGGCGGTGGCCGGTCTCACAAGCCACTGGTGTCAGTTGGATCACCTAAGATGTATACAGGTGCTCATTGGGTTATGAGTACACCGGACAGGACTCGCCGGGAACATGCTAGTTGGTCATATACCAGACGTCAGATGGCAGTTCCCTGGTGACATGTGTGCAGGTTAGTTCATCGACCTGGGGATCGTCATTTGTCTCGTGTGAGTTCCCACTGTACTTTGATTACTACCCTACCACGGCTCAAAGGAGTCGTGCAAACAGGTTTTAGTTGGGTACAGTCCCGAGCCACATGGAGGCAGTGAGCGTATCTTCAGGGGTTCGTCTCTCCCGGTATTGGGGGTGAGGTCGTGCTGTGTCTAGGAGAGCCATTACACAAAGTCCTTGGCCAAGGCAAGGAGATTTACTGGTAGGTATTCCAGTAGTATCTCAGGGTGTTCTGGGCTACACTCCGACACGACTTGTACCGCTTTTGGGGGTCTGACTTTTACCAACCCCCTAGGCCCGCCATGCGATACTCATAGACGAACGGACCGGACTGCACGGATATTGTCACTGACAGGCTCAGTAGGGTTGTCAGGCTGAGTTCACTCACAGACATCCCTTTTAGTCAGTACCTGGTAGCCCGTTACGTATTGGCTTATACCTCTGACGTGCTAGTGGTTAAATCCACAACCAAGGTGTTGACGAGTCTTTAGAGTCCCCCACATTCAGTTACTCAGCTTTCGGGCGAAAGGTTGTAGAGGCCGTATGGAGATATGGCAAGGTCCGATCAGATACGTGCGGTATTGCACGGATCAGGATCGGACAGTCTGTACTATAGGCCGTATGGTTATATGGCAGGGTTCGATCAGATACGTGCGGTATTGCACGGATCAGGATCGAACAGATATTACTAGCCGGTTTTGGTTTAAGCCGGATCCTAGTATAGTACAGTGTAGACTTTGTCTCATTGCATTTGTATTTCGGTCGAAATACAGATGCGGGTGTGTATGCACAGTATCGGGGTTTTCCTGTAATTTATTACGGGACCAGTTTTCTGGAGTTGCCAGTTTGCTTTCCGTTTCGGCCGATTTCCATTGTTCCGTTCATTGGCCGAAGTTTGGTGGAGGAGGGTTTATTTGCATTGTTGCAAATAGGCATTTGTGGAGGGGTTCTTTGCTTATTTTTGTATCATGATGGTTTTCATGATGAGCACCATCATTGACTTCTCCTTCTCATGATGGATTGACTTTGGATATGTTGATGGTTGTTTTGAGTGTTGGACTTTCCTAGCTATCATTTCTTCACATCATAACTTGACACTCCCTTGTATGATGGTTCCACCACTCCCCCTTGACTTCACACTCTCTCTCTCAATTCACAAAAGTGGTGGCCGGCCATTTTAGGTGGGGGTTGATTGATTCATTTTGGTGTGGCATATTTGTTTTCTTATGCTTGCTAGAAAAGCCCTCTAGTTCCTTTCCAAAAAGGTTCCCCTCTTTTCCTCCACAAAATGGCACAACTCCATAACCCCATATGAGACTTGAGTGCTATATTATATTCTACAGTAAATCTTGGGCACGTCGAGTAGCCGGCTTCATGCCCGAGTTGCCTCGGCATTGAGGTGGGAGCCCGTAAACAAAGTAGGCGATGTGGTGCACTTCCGGCGACGAGGAAGAGACAGGACCTTCCGCAGGAGATCGGGACCATGACGAGAAGACCGGAGGACTTGGATCGTCGGTATATCTCTAACCCATCTTCTAGTTTGCTTAGACTTGTTAATGGTTACGATCCGGGTGTTTAGTGCGCGGTGGTGCCGGTTTGCTAAGTCCGCAAAATTTAAAGTTTTTCACCGCTTCCGCATTTGGCCGTCGGATTGACGGCCGGGGCGCCGCCGTGCACTTACAGTGGTATCAGAGCCTCGCCATTAACTTAGTCTAGCTTTGTGTAATGTGTTTTGCATTTCCGATCGATCGAAATGTCCAAAAACCCGTATTTGCTCACATCAGTTTTCTGTTGGAAATTTTTAGTCTCGAAATTTTTTTCAGGTTGTAAAATATTGATGTACTAGAAAATCTAAGAACTCTGTAAAATTTCGATGAAGTGATTCCACAGTCAGAGCGCGGAAGCGCCGCACGAACCCCCATTCCGCCGCCCTTCCGCCGCGAACTGTAGACATCACTGCACCATTTTTTTCCAGAGGCTTTTTGGGCTTAAAATATGGGTTTTGGAATATTAAAATTGGGCCCATATTTTCTGTAACTGCTACAGTTTTGTTTTGGGGCCCACTTGTTAATATTCGATCGGTCGGATATTTTAAACACATTTTTCACAGTATTTACATTATATCTGCGACCGTGAATGTCACTCGATCGGTAAATCCGGTCTAACTGCTATAGCCCGGTTAGACGGATTTGCGAACGTGACATTCACGTTGATGTTCTATGTATTTGCTGTGATGTTGCGGATCGGTCGTGGGGGATAGCCTGGATGCAATGCTAGTACAGTTCTGTTGTATTATGTACTTTTGATATTGCGGGGCGAGCGTCCGACATGTGGACTGTCGTCACTGCCTGTTTGTATTATTATTTTGGGGCACGACCTGGTTGCGGTCGATGTACCCGTTGTATGTATATTTTACTTTCTGTACTAGGATTGCCCCGCGGAGGGGTGCACGGATAGCCGGGTTCTAGAGGGCAACAAGCCCGCATCTCATGGCATTGAGACGGAGGGGGCTTCACTCTAGGATTGGCGGGCTATTCGCCGCACTCGTAGGGGGTACAGGTTGACCCAGGAGGGGTGCCCAAGTTACCGGATTCCGTGAAGTGCTGGGTGGTCCATTCACGGCGCTGAAGGGGGCTGCCTCGCTTCAGGTTTTGGCGGGTGACTTGCCGCGCCCGTAGGGGTCTAGGATTTCATTGCACAGGCTATCCACACGACCAGGGGAACGTCGGGTTTCAGTAGTGGCTCTGTGAAACCCGGGGATCCCAGATATCTGTATTGTTTCTGTGATGCTGTTCATTCTCTGTGATGTTGCATTTTATTCACGCCTTGAGCGAAATACTATATATTGGTATATATATATTAGTAGATGTCGTATATGTTTTGCATCCGCGCTAGTCCAGTCCCCGCTCTGTCGTTAGTAAGCTAACCTAACGGGTAATGACGGGACCCAGTGGCGAATGCGGATGGCATATACGTACATCAGTATATTTTCGTTCTTTTTGGTGTGATCAATTGATGGGACTGCATTGATTCGGATCAATGCAAGTTAAAACAAACCTAATCTGATGTTGTTGGAACACTTTTCAAAAAGCTGTTATTGCAAGGACGTTCACTTTTGTTTTGCATCGTGGTATTCAGTTGGAATATCCTGCTCCTCAGTCGACGAGGCAAGGGCCGAGATCCCTTCACCGGGAGTGACCCCTTGGACAGAAGTTTGCGTCAGGGCATTAACTTCACTATAGCCGATTACTTTTGCTTTGCACCGTGGTATTCAGTTGGAATATCCTGCACCCCATTCTACGGGGAAAGAGCCGAGATCCCTTCACCGGGAGTGACCTCTTTAGCAACGGTTTTCGTCACAATATTTTTAAAAGCTATCAGTTCCTTCAACGATATCAAGTTCTTTACGTTAAAGGTTTTCGCCAGAAACCATTCGTAGCCCTCCGTCGTTTCATATGGATAGTCAGTAGTATTCAAGCTGTGTATGTTGGCCAAAGTCAAGGCACAGTGTTTGGTAGCTATTGGTTATTCATATGCAGCATAGATAGATGCGTTGGTTTGGAACAGTCGTACTGCCATGTTGGCCAAAGTCAAGGGTATGTACGGGTGGATTCAAATTAACCTGGAGAATGACGGGTAGAACTTGACATGTGACTTATGATATGTTGGCCAAAGTCAAGGTCATAAGAGCATGGGGCAGAAATCACATCGGGAGTTTCAAAAGAACTGAAACTTGCCAGATATGCGCATACCTTCTGGAGTGTGATAGCGTGAGCGGATTCCGTCACGTTATCATGCAATGATAGTTGGATCCCGATTCCCACTGATGAGTTAGTTTACTCCTCGGGTGACCCCGACTAATTCTTCTTTCAGGTTTGGAGGAGAATTTGAGGTACAGTGGGAGGTTTCCAGATTAGATAAATTGGTAACCATTCTGATCTAGGTTAGAGTGCACGCTGAGTGTTTCTTTTCTCTCTCTCTTTGGTAGCGACCATTGACCCGACCCTAAGACTTTGACTCAGTGACCAAGTTGACCGAACCTTCTTAAACACTGGCTTTTGGATTGTCAGAGTTGCAAACCTCATTGCCACTCCTACTTTTACCCTTTTCTCCAGGACACCCCGTATTACTACGAACGTCCACTTCCATTGGACAAAACCATCGTATGGTTAGATACGAACTCGAAAGAATTTATTCGAGGATGGTTTCAGGTTCTGGAGAAAACGGATAGGATTATTCAGTTGTCTTTTCCTTTTACCCTCTCTCAGGTTACGAGTACTCCTTGGTTTAGGGGTAGTACACCTATTACGCAAATTGGATTGTCTTCTTCCAAACCTTAGGCTGGTGCCGACCGGTAGGGAATGAAGAAAATCAATTAGCATAACGATGGTGTGCAGAAGGTATTAAGTTCAGACAAAGCAAGGGATTAGTAAGAGGGCAAAGTAAATTGCAACAGATATTCACGACCAAACCAGGTATTTCTACGCCAATCATAAAATCACCTTTATATTTCTCCAGGACACTCCGTATCACTACGAAGATCCACAGTTTATTGGATATTCCATCGTATGGTTATATACGAACTCGAAAGGAACTTGTTCCAGTTCGGGGATGGATTCTGGTTCAGGAGAAATAGGAATAAGGTTTATTCAGGTGTCCTTTATCTTCACCTTCTCTCGCATTGCGAGTGTTCCTAGGATTAGGACAGTACACCCATTATGCTTATTGGATAGTCTTCTTCCAAACCATAGGCTGGTGCCGAACGGTAGGGAAGGAAGAAAACCATTTGGCCTAAAGGGGTGTACAGAAGGTAAAGACTAAAGACATATGAAGGGATTTGGAGAGGTGGCAAAGAACTATACGGTTACAGTCGTGAATCTGGAAGAGGCATTACTAGGAATACCATGATACCCCATCGAAACATTTCAATGTTTCAGTTTCACTGTGTACTGTTAAAAGAGAACTGATTTCCTAATCAGACACTTGCTCCAGGGTATGTATTTACCAGGTACGGTTCTCACATCTGTATGGTTTTACAGATGATGAGTGGGAGTAAGTTATTGGGAATTGGGTGATTATCCTCATTACATCGGGATTCGTCGTAATCGGTGATATTTGAGGAAATCACCTGGGCTGTTTGCCGGTCGGCAAATATTTGGTTTTGAATATCCGCTGTTATGCACCAATTTCAAATTGATATATCTGTACGTCTATTTTCATAGAGTGAGATGTACCTTTTTAAAATTATGTCTATGACATTTACCTATATCAGTGGATGGTTAGGTAAGGAGCATTGAACAGCGGTGTAATTCTTCTTAACCATAAGTACAGTTTTCAACCTACGACACACAGTGAAAGAGTTATCAGACTCAAGGGACTTATACAGAGTATTGTATGTTGTCCAGTGTCCATTAGGACAGAGGGGTTGGTCCTCATACTATATTCTGTTTACTTTTAACTTCTCTAGTTCTTAGACATGTGTTTCGTAGAAACACAGGGTCTAAGTTTTGAGGAGTTACAGGTATTTGAATAGAGTAGAGAACCAGGTGTAGCAAGTATCGGGATTCTTCAAAGTGATCGAAGATGTAGATACTTGTGTATGGTATTCAGTTAATAGTAATGATAAAGAGATCTTGCTTCTCTTTCAGGTTACTCATAATTGGAAGTATTCCTAAGTTGAGTAACGCTGATCGGCCTCCTTCCATTTAGTTGACATGCGCTGGGGACAGCTGCATGATTTGAATCTGGTTCAATTAAATCAGTGCCTCTGTTTCTATATTGGATATAGAACAGTTCATATCTTAACGATGTTAAGGTACGGGGAGTTGTCCGGTTTATGATTAAAACCAGACACTGGACAACTCAAGGCACGTTTCTGTAATGGCTGTTTGTGGGTTAACCCAGGCTATGACGAGGGTTGATTTTCTACCATCTGGATGAACAATAGCGATATTGTTCTAGACTCGCCACAGTTTTATTAAAGATGGATTTTTTCAGAAAACAGTAGTGGGAGTACGGTAGAACTGGAAGTGATTCCAGAACCACAAACGATTACTGAAGATTTGATAAGGAACCTAAAGATTCAATCTGGATTGACATTCCATTGGCCACTCCGCAGAAAAGGTGGGTAACTTCAGGCACCCGAGAGGCACTACGGTAGCCTCAAGGACAGTGACAGGGAAGTTCTTGTTTACCCACAATTGCCATTGATGTTGTTCCAGGTTACGAGACCCGGCGGGAGGATGAGTATAGCGTCGTTCTAAACCAGTTTTAGAAGTGTACGTCTATATGACTCTGCCAGAGGGTTGTCGTGGGAGCAGCGGAAGCATTGGTGGACAGGTTGCTTATGTCTATTTATAGACTAAGAGCAGATGTAGCGGAGATAGATCATCTATTTCTGACGTGACAGTCATGGGTTTGACTTCATCAGAATAGGGGATGGATCTGTTGAGAAGGTAGTAGGGTGTAATATCCTGGTATTTGGATAATATACACAGAGTAGGAAAAGAAACTCCTACACTACGATCGGTTATACTTTGGTCGTCACACAGTTGTTTCTCCACAAAGGAAATGGATTTTATATCAGACATACTGGTTACTAGATCTATGGTTTTAGATCTGGATTTGGGTGGTTTCCCAATCAGGGTACTTGACAGCATTCTAAGAGTATTTAGGATGGACGACTCCTGGCACGGTAGTGTACCTGCAGGTAATGGAGTCACCCTCTCCAAAGGTGTCTTACAGACTAAAGAGGAGAGGGACGGGCATGATTGGCAGATCACTTGCTCAGGCAATTGAGTCAATCGTGAGATGTCAAGTACCACACAGGATGTTGTTCTTGCACTAGATGCAATAAGTTGACATTAATCCAATCCTGGAGAAACAGTCGGAAGCAGTTTTAGAACATAAGTGGATGTTCTAGGGATATGATAACGACAGCCTCATTCAGGAGACAGTTATCATTCCAGGCTTCCAAGGTGACATGGACGACAAGGAGGTTGTCAGAGTTATAGTTTTCCTTCTGATGAGGGGCAGTATTTTGGACAGGTGGTCCAAGGCAATACTGAGGGAGGCATGGCGCGCAGGACACTGATTAAGTTCAGTTGTCAATACAGTCTAAAAAGTTTGGATTTGGAGTTCGTTCATGAGCTACGTTCCATCAGACATCCAGACATATTCTAAGACTGATATTGCTCATTTCGGGAGATGGCTTTCTCCGCGAACTTGAGATTTAGAGAGACATAGAAAGAAACATCAAGGCGGATCCACTCACTAAGGCTATTCCTCGAACGCAATAGTTTCGCAAACGAGCTTTGTGAGACTCACTAGTAGAGGAGTTGGGTGTTCGGTATCACACGGGCTGTGAGTATGCGACATCGCAATAATTAGCCTTGAGTGCAAGTGGGAGATTGTTGGAGGTAGTGCCCTCAGAGTCAATTATTGGATCACAGGTACGTGATTGCAATGATTGAGGGAGGACCTATCCCGGTAGGACAGTCTTACTCGAGATGATAGTATGCTATCTGGTTTACCTTTATCATCGTGTACTGTTTTAAGTGACCTGACACGTCGCTATTACACGTTGATAGAGCCCCTAGGATTCATGCTTGACCACCAGCAGTATGAGGGCGATCATATAAGTGGGAGCTGGGGGTCTATAAGCTTATCCTTAAAAGGTCCCTAGTCGTGGGAGTTTCGAGACTGGGCATCGATACTCCATTAGTAGACTAGTGTATACAGTCGAGACACCGACGAGGGGCGGTGGCCGGTCTCACAAGCCACTGGTGTCAGTTGGATCACCTAAGATGTATACAGGTGCTCATTGGGTTATGAGTACACCGGACAGGACTCGCCGGGAACATGTTAGTTGGTCATATACCAGACGTCAGATGGCAGTTCCCTGGTGACATGTGTGCAGGTTAGTTCATCGACCTGGGGATCGTCATTTGTCTCGTGTGAGTTCCCACTGTACTTTGATTACTACCCTACCACGGCTCAAAGGAGTCGTGCAAACAGGTTTTAGTTGGGTACAGTCCCGAGCCACATGGAGGCAGTGAGCGTATCTTCAGGGGTTCGTCTCTCCCGGTATTGGGGGTGAGGTCATGCTGTGTCTAGGAGAGCCATTACACAAAGTCCTTGGCCAAGGCAAGGAGATTTACTGGTAGGTATTCCAGTAGTATCTCAGGGTGTTCTGGGCTACACTCCGACACGACTTGTACCGCTTTTGGGGGTCTGACTTTTACCAACCCCCTAGGCCCGCCATGCGATACTCATAGACGAACGGACCGGACTGCACGGATATTGTCACTGACAGGCTCAGTAGGGTTGTCAGGCTGAGTTCACTCACAGACATCCCTTTTAGTCAGTACCTGGTAGCCCGTTACGTATTGGCTTATACCTCTGACGTGCTAGTGGTTAAATCCACAACCAAGGTGTTGACGAGTCTTTAGAGTCCCCCACATTCAGTTACTCAGCTTTCGGGTGAAAGGTTGTAGAGGCCGTATGGAGATATGGCAAGGTCCGATCAGATACGTGCGGTATTGCACGGATCAGGATCGGACAGTCTGTACTATAGGCCGTATGGTTATATGGCAGGGTTCGATCAGATACGTGCGGTATTGCACGGATCAGGATCGAACAGATATTACTAGCCGGTTTTGGTTTAAGCCGGATCCTAGTATAGTACAGTGTAGACTTTGTCTCATTGCATTTGTATTTCGGTCGAAATACAGATGCGGGTGTGTATGCACAGTATCGGGGTTTTCCTGTAATTTATTACGGGACCAGTTTTCTGGAGTTGCCAGTTTGCTTTCCGTTTCGGCCGATTTCCATTGTTCCGTTCATTGGCCGAAGTTTGGTGGAGGAGGGTTTATTTGCATTGTTGCAAATAGGCATTTGTGGAGGGGTTCTTTGCTTATTTTTGTATCATGATGGTTTTCATGATGAGCACCATCATTGACTTCTCCTTCTCATGATGGATTGACTTTGGATATGTTGATGGTTGTTTTGAGTGTTGGACTTTCCTAGCTATCATTTCTTCACATCATAACTTGACACTCCCTTGTATGATGGTTCCACCACTCCCCCTTGACTTCACACTCTCTCTCTCAATTCACAAAAGTGGTGGCCGGCCATTTTAGGTGGGGGTTGATTGATTCATTTTGGTGTGGCATATTTGTTTTCTTATGCTTGCTAGAAAAGCCCTCTAGTTCCTTTCCAAAAAGGTTCCCCTCTTTTCCTCCACAAAATGGCACAACTCCATAACCCCATATGAGACTTGAGTGCTACATTATATTCTACAGTAAATCTTGGGCACGTCGAGTAGCCGGCTTCGTGCCCGAGTTGCCTCGGCATTGAGGTGGGAGCCCGTAAACAAAGTAGGCGATGTGGTGCACTTCCGGCGACGAGGAAGAGACAGGATCTTCCGCAGGAGATCGGGACCATGACGAGAAGACCGGAGGACTTGGATCGTCGGTATATCTCTAACCCATCTTCTAGTTTGCTTAGACTTGTTAATGGTTACGATCCGGGTGTTTAGTGCGCGGTGGTGCCGGTTTGCTAAGTCCGCAAAATTTAAAGTTTTTCACCGCTTCCGCATTTGGCCGTCGGATTGACGGCCGGGGCGCCGCCGTGCACTTACAACAGGATGCAGACGCGACGTCAACAAAGCGGAGCCATGGCAAAGTCCTTAGTTCCAAATATCGACGGTTCACAGACAACCTAGAGACCACCTCGACATTCGTCTCGTTACAGAAGACACGACGTCAACAAAATGGATCCATGGCAAAGTCCCTAGTTTCAAGTCTCGACGGTTCACAAACAACATAGAGATCACGTCGACATTTGCCTCAATTACAGCAGACGCGATGTCAACAAAGGAAGCGAAGGCCAATTCCTAGCTTCAGGGTCTTGACGGCAACTCAAATAAAACCTGAAAGACTATCAGAGATCATCCCATACTAAGACAGAGTGGTTATGACCAATCGGGGATTCAAAACTAAGCCTAACCTCAAGTAAAAAGCGGCATGGCAAAATTCCTACCACTTGCTCTCTCAACGGTAATATGACCTAAGAAAATTACTTAAAGACGTCTTGTCCAGCCCTCGAAGGGATCAGAGAGACGACAGTCGTGGGGCTACTCGAACAGCAGCGTAAAGTCTGCATATTGGGGAATGCATTACCCAACGTAACGGTATGACGGGCCAAAACCCTAGTACCACAGACCTTAACGGACCTCTGTCATAAAGAGAAGTGGTTAACTGTGACGTTAGTACATGTTTGCCTATAAGCCCAAGGAAGGTAAACTAGAAGCTTCGAAATGAGCTCATAAATCAGAGACCCCGAAATGAGTGAATAAACTACAAACTCCGCAATGAGTATATAAACTACTTTATACCATGTCAAGACAGCAGAAGAAAGAAAAGCGCCAGTATGAAATGAAATATGCCTTTTATTCATGAATCAAAATGAATACAAGATACTCTTATTAATGAATGAATAAAAGAAAGAAAGAGAATATACAGCGACAAAAATGTTTCAAGTCGGCGGATGATTTAACAAGCCAGCCAGTCGTCGTTCTTCCGCTGGACTTTGGCTTCAAGCTCCACCAGTGCTACAAGGCGAGTCCCTTCCTGGGTCCGTTTATTTTGGTATGAAGAAAAATGACTCTCAAGCTCCTTCTCGGCAACCTTATGGGCTTCAACCATCTCGCGGGTAAAAATAACGGCTTTGTCAAGAGCCACCACCTCTGTAATGGCTTCTTAAAGTACCCGCCAAATTTCGTACGCACGAGTGGTCTTGGCAGTAAGCTGAGCTTGAAGTTCCCCTATAGAGTTTAAAGCCAACTCCCTCTCCAAAAACTTCTGGTTGAACCTCTTCTTGCATGATTGAAGATTGGATGCACACCGTTCGATCCATCCTCGGAGGCTCGTTTTTACAGTTAAGATGTCGGAGGGAAGGCGTATGCACTCGAGCCCGTGTAGGCAGGCCTCCACTCGGTGACAATACTCAACCCAAATACGTACTAATGCTTCGTCATGATAGGTGGCGAGAACCGAAAAAGAAGCGTTGGCTTCAGAAGCAAATTCTTCGGCCCTGACAGAGGTACCAGCGCGAAGGTCTTCAATGAGAGCCGTCAAGGAGTAAATGCTTTGTTTTTCCATCCTTTCAGATACACGTCGGGCATAAGGGCCTGGTGGTATGGGGATTTGAGATTATAATGGGGTCAGGGCTGGCAAAGCTGTGAAGATTCAGGTGCAGTCAGTTGTGTTTCCAAATATGGAGTAAACAAAATGATTCTCGAAATAAAGCGTCACTTACCCACAGTCATGCAACGAGGGTTTGAAAGATCCTCAGGTCCGTCAAGAATCTCGACTTCGTCGTCAGCCTCCAGAACTGTGATTTAAAATATAGGGCATATCATCATCATCATGAAAATATAAAACTAGAAGGGCAAAGCATACCAACCTTGGCCTGAGGAAAGAACTATGCTTTGTGGGGGTATTGCTTGTGGGGCAGCCATTTCGAGCAAGCGCTGGAAGGTTTTCTCGGAGAGAGATCCACGATGGAAGCCGCCAATTCCTGCAATTCTGAAGGAAAGAAAGAGTCAGATGACAGAAGGGTTATTAAACAAAATGTATATGTATATGAGATTACCTTCAATGCTTTGCCCGCCCTGAGCTGAAAGGATGGTAGCCTCAGTGGTCTGCTCCACACCTTCAGGTGCATCACTGGAGATATTTCTAAAACTTATGGCCGGCATGGTAGTCTCCAATAGAAGGACAAAAACTGCCGCTGAAGGTTCCAAGGCAGGGATACCGGCTTCAGCAATCTCCTCTACACCCTTTGGTACGTCGCTAGGGATGTCCATGGGATCTATGGCCGATGACGTCAGCTCTGCTAAAGGAGTAGACATGGAAGAGACATCAGTCGCCACCGGAAGCTCCACAGTAAGGGTAGCAGCTTCAGTAATCTCCTCTACACCCACAGGTGCGTCATGGGAGATATTCATGGAATCCGCAGCCATGACCTGATCCAGACTCAAAGCTGCTTCCGCTGCAGAAGTCCTTGCAAGGATCGCAAAAAAATAAGAAGACATAAAAGTAATACAAATTACTCGCTAAAAAGAAGGACGCGAAAAATATGCATACTAATATGCCAGGGAGCCTGATGTATGGCTTTTTTGAGCCGTTGTTCTTTTCTTAATAAATACGCTCGCCGGGCTTTAAGCACAAATAAATGAATACCCGTCTTTAGTGCAAGCTCGTCTTTGAAAGCAACCGATATGGGCTGTTTAAGGGCCCGTTCTTCTTCCATTAACAAAGGACCCATGTGTACCCGTTGTAAGGATGGGTCAACGTCATAGAATATAATGTGGGGGGTAGGGCTTTTTCGGAGCGCACACGTTCTCAGTCTCATCTTGAGAGCGCCTTAAAGTCTCAGCCAACTGCACAGCCTCCTCGGCAGATGAACGAAGAAAGTGAAGACCATCGTCCGGCTCTTTGCACAGATATTGGCTCGTCCTGAATGAATGGCTCGGATTCAAACAGAGTTTCGAGTAGGCCGACGACTGGTTTCTTTCTCCTATTGGAGCTTGTGCTAACGCTAACGGAGGAGCGCTTCCTCCCCCTGGGTGCTCTGGCGCGACGCTGTCCTACTTCACCTTCGGTATCGCCCTTTGGTGACACCACCATTGGTGACACTACCACTAGTGCTTCATTAGAAGCCTTTTCTTCGGCTCTAGTGCACGCTTCAGCTCTAGTGCGCGCTTCGGCTCTAGTGGGCACTGGCATACCAGCAGTATAAGGGGTCGGTTCTATTTCTGCGGTTTTAGGGATAAGTACCAAACCACTATCCCTCAATGGAGGGCGAACCACTGATCGCGACCGTAATGGGGTGTCGGTGGCCTGAGTTGGAATGGGAGCTCTACCCTCGAAAAGCACCTGTCTCTCCTCTGCAATGAAGGGGCCAACCCGGTGGCGATACCAACCCTTAAAAGACCCCATAGGCCTTGGGAGATAGTCAGGCTCCGGGATCATAAAGCGGGAGCCAGTGTTTAACCGCATGGAGTGGTGAATGACGTCTTGAGTAAACTACTAAAAATGCCTCGAGGGGGACGCCCTGGTCATAGCCTAACTGCTGGGCAAAGCGGTGCAGATTATACCGCATAAAAAGGACAACATTATTCTGGCAGAACACCAGATACCCTGGTCTGATCGAGTATAGGTGCATGACCACTTTTGGTTTCAAATCTGGGACCCACCCTTCGATAAATCGAACAATTGCTGAACAGTCCCTGCTGGAGTGAAAGGACTCGATCGCTGAACACCATTCCATCTTCATTTGAATATGGGTTCAGCAGCACGCGGAGAGCCCCTACCTGGGTCGGATCAGGAGTGGAGGCATCAACCAACCTCATGATCCACGGGAAGGTGTACGCATCATAAAAATCCATTCGCTGGTGCACAGCGGACGTTGCTAGCATATGTATCTCGATACATGACGTGAAGTAGTGGAGGGGGAAATTCACGGTCTCCACACCCGGGTTTAATGTATTAGCCGCGACACTTAACGCGTGATATAGATGCGACAACCCCGCGACGCCAACAGCAAGTCATGCTCCTCCAGATATGCGATGAGCATGATAAAAAACGGAGGCTCTCATAAAGCGGCGATGCATCGGCATGGCAAACCGGCTTACCCAATGACTGATAAAACTAACGAAGAAGGTCTCTTCGTCCATGCCAGGGGCCGCAATTACATTGAAAGCTACGGCTGATGAGTTTGGGATTTAGAAATAAGGAAGGTCTTCCTCCTTGGCCGGCAAATTCTTTAATCTTAATCCAAAAGGGTCTTCAATTTTTGCAAATTTCGGAGCTTTTTGGGATAAGACGTCCTCTCAAAGGAAGCAAGTAATGTAAGCATCAAAGGTGACACATTGCCCTTCCGATGTCATAACCAACTTTTCAAAGATACCTAGGACCTTGATTAAACTCGGGTACTTGTGATGTACAACGTTCTCAGTCGACAGGCCGTTAAGCATAGCAGGCACCGTATCAAACACATATTCATTGGGAGGCAGTAATTCTTCATAATGCTCTCCCCTAATCGGCAATCCGGAGATCTCACGAATCTCTTCCAATGAAATTGAGACCTCTCGATCCCCTAGCAAGAACATATTGGTGGGAAGGTTCCATTGATTCATGAAAGCTTTAACCCACTAGACGTGAGGGGCGTGGTAAAACAACGAAGCGTACACTGCCTGGTACAGCCCGACCTTCTGCAGACGTACGCGTTGGGCAGAGATAATGTACTGAGCCCAGGGAGGGTAGCTCACTGGATGGCGGGGGATAACGCCTACCTTGTAAACCTGCTCCCAGGGTCGAGCTTCGCCCTGACATATCGGCGCCCCAGAATGTCGATAGCCACCATGGGTTGGTTGGATATTCCGGTCGTTGATGGCTCAAGTCGGCCCGCGGGAAGTCCAATTAGTCGCCTCTACCGCATAACCAGTCCGTGGGCGTTCCGTCAATGATATAGAGCGGATGGGTTCTGACGGCTCTTCACAGGTAAAACTACGGTGGCCCCCGATGATATGACCGTACCACTTTCCCCATAAGAGAAGACTAGTATGGTCCCAGTCTGTAAGTGCACGGCGGCGCCCCGGCCGTCAATCCGACGGCCAAATGCGGAAGCGGTGATAAACTTTAATTTTACATGAACTGGCAAACCACCGCGCACTAATACCCGGATCGAACCATTAATTAGTCCTAGCTATCTACAAGAAAGGGAATAGAGATATACCGACGATCCAAGTCCTCCGGTCTTCTCGTCATCGTCCCGATCTCCTGCGGAATGTCCCGTCTCCTCCTCGTCGCCGGAAGTGCACCACATCGCCTACATCGTTTACGGGCTCCCACCTCAATGCCGAGGCAACTCGGGCACGAAGCTGGCTAGTCGACGTGCCCAAGGTTTGCTGTAGAATATGGTGTAGAATTTGTGTCTCAATTTTGGGGTAGTGGAGGTGCCATTTTTGGTGGAGGAAAGAAAGGATTTTGGAGATCAACTAGAGAGCTCTTTTCTTAGCACAATATGAACCAAAAATGCCACACAAAATGAATCAATCAACACCACTCTAAAGTGGCCGCCCCCCCCATTTTCTTTTATGAATGGAGAGAGAGAAAAGACAAGGGGGGAAAGGAACCATCATACAAGGGAGAGGTCAAGTCATGATGTGTAGAAATGATGACTAGAAAAACCAACACACCAAAAACCATCCATCAAACATGATGACTCAAAAAGTCATGCCATCATGAAGAAATCAAGTCAAAGGATGGTGCTATAATCATGACATGATAAAATACAAAGACCCCCTCCACAAATGCCTATTTGCAACAATGCAAATAAACCCTCCTCCACCAAACTTCGGCCATTGAAAGATACAAATGAAAATGGCCGAAACGGAAAGCAAACTGGCAACTCCAGAAAACTGGTCCCGTAATAAATTACAGGAAAACCCCGATACTGTGCATACACACCCGCATTTGTATTCCGACCGAAATACAAATGCAATGAGACAAAATCTACACTGTACTATACTAGGATCCGGCTTAAACCAAAGCCGGCTAGTAATATCCGTTCGATCCTGATCCGTGCAATACCGCACGTATCTGATCGAACCCTGCCATATAACCATACGGCCTATAGTACAAACTGTCCGATCCTGATCCGTGCAATACCGCACGTATCTGATCGGACCTTGCCATATCTCCATACGGCCTCTACAACCTTTCGCCCGAAAGCTGAGTAACAGAATGTGGGGGACTCTAAAGACTCGTCAACACCTTGGTTGTGGATTTAACCACTAGCACGTCAGAGGTATAAGCCAATACGTAACGGGCTACCAGGTATTGACTAAAAGGGACGTCTGTGAGCGAACTCAGCCTGACAACCCTACTGAGCCTGTCAGTGACAATATCCGTACAGTCTGGTCTGTTCGTCTATGAGCATCGCATGGCGGGCCTAGGGGGTTGGTAAAAGTCAGACCCCCAAAAGCGGTACAAGTCGTGTCGGAGTGTAGCCCAGAACACCCTGAGATACTACTGGAATACCTACCAGTAAATCTCCTTGCCTCGGCCGAGGGCTTCGTGTAATGGCTCTCCTAGACACAGCACGACCTCACCCCCAATACCGGGAGAGACGAACCCCTGAAGATACGCTCACTGCCTCCATGTGGCTCGGGACTGTACCCAACTAAAACCTGTTTGCACGACTCCTTTGAGCCGTGGTAGGGTAGTAATCAAAGTACAGTGGGAACTCACACAAGACAAATGACGATCCCCAGGTCGATGAACTAACCTGTACACATGTCACCAGGGAACTGCCATCTGACGTCTGGTATATGACCAACTGGCATGTTCCCGGCGAGTCCTGTCCGGTGTACTCATAACCCAATGAGCACCTGTATACATCTTAGGTGATCCAACTGACACCAGTGGCTTGTGAGACCGGCCACCGCCCCTCGTCGGGGTCTCGACTGTATACACTAGTCTACTCTGGAGTATCGATGCCCTGTCTCGAAACTCAAACGACTAGGGACCATTTAAGGATATGCTTATAGACTGCCAGCTCCCACGTATATGATCGCCCTCATACTGCTGGTGGTCAAGCAAGAATCCTAGGGGCTCTACCAACGTGTAATAGCGACTTGTCAGGTCACCTGAAGCAGTACACGATGATAAAGGTAAACCAGATAGCATACTATCATCTCGAGTAAGACTGTCCTACCGGGATAGGTCCTCCATCAATCATCGCAATTACGTACCTGTGACCTAATAATTGACTCTGAGGGCACTATCTCCAACAATCTCCCACTTGCACTCAAGGCTAATTATTGCGATGTCGCATACTCACAGCCCGTGTGATACCGAACACCCAACTCCTCTACTAGTCAGTCTCACAAAGCTCGTTTGCGAAACTATTGCGTTCGAGGAATAGCCTTAGTGAGTGGATCCGCTTTGTTGTTTCTTTCTATGTCTCTCTATATCTCAAGTTCGCGGAGAAACCCATCTCCCGAAGTGAGCAATACCTGTCTTAGAATGTGTCTGGATGTCTGATGGGACTTAGCTCATAAATGAACTCCAAATCCAAAACTTCTTAGACTGTATCGTCAACCGAACTTAATCAGTATCCTGCGCTATGCCTCCCTCAGTGTTGCCTTGGACTACCTGTCCAAAGTATTGCCCCTCGTCAGAAGGAAAAACTATAATTCTGACAACCTCCTTGTCGTCCATGTCACCTTGGAAGCCTGGAATGATAACTGTCTCCCGAATGAGGCTGTCGTTATCATATCCCTAGAACATCCACTTGTGTTCTAGAACTGCTTCCGACTGTTTCTCCAGGATTGGATTAATGTCAACTTATCGCATCTAGTGCAAGAACAACATCTGGTGTGGTATTTGACATCTCATGATTGACTCAATTGCCTGAGCAAGTGATCTGTCAATCATGCGCATCCCTCTCCCCTTTAGTCTGTAAGACACCTTTAGAGAGGGTGACTCCATCACCTGCAGGTACACTACCGTGCCAGGAGTCGTCCATTCCAAATACCCTTAGAATGCTGTCTAAGTACCCAGATTGGGAAACCACCCAAATCTAGATCTAAAACCATAGATCTAGTAACCAGTATGTCTGACATAATATCCAAGTCCCATGTAGAGAAACTACTGTGTGACGACCAAAGTATAACCGATCGTATTATAGGAGTTTCCTTTCCTACTTTGTGTATGTCATCCAAATACCAGGATATCACACCCTACTACCTTCTCAACAGATCCATCCCCTATTCTGATGAAGTCAAACCTATGACTGTCACGTCAGAAATAGATGATCTATCTCCGCTACATCTGCTTTAGTCTATAAATAGACATAAGCTACCTGTCCACCAATGCTTCCGCTGCTCCCACTGACTACGACAACCCTCTGGCAGAGTCATATACACGTACACTTCTAAAACTAGTTTAGAACGACGCTATACTCATCCTCCCGCCGGGTCTCGCAGCCTGGAACAACAGCAATGGTAATTGTGGGTAAACAAGAACTTCCCTGTCACCGTCCTTGAGGCTACCGTAGTACCTCTCGGGTGCCTGAAGTTACCCACCGTATCTGCGGAGTGGCCAATGGAATGTCAATCCAGATTGAATCTTTAGGTTCCTTATCAAATCTTCAGTAATCGTTTGTGGTTCTGGAATCACTTCCAGTTCTACCATACTCCCACTACTGTTTTCTGAAAAAATCCATTTTTATTAAAACTGTGGCGAGTCTAGAACAATATTGCTATTGTTCATCCAGATGGTAGAAAGTCAACCCGCGTCATAGCCTGGGTCAACCCACAAACAGCCATTACAGAAACGTGCCTTGAGTTGTCCAGTGCCTGCAAAACCAATGGACCCCACAAAATCTAAATAATGGCTCACCAATGACGAGGCAAAATAATTATTGAGAGAATAAAAAAGAATTCCTATCAAGTAAACAGTAAAGTTTAAACAACTCTTGAAGCGAGTTCTGCTAAAAAGCGCAACAGATTCAAATCTGCTTTAGTGGCATTAAAACCCTCAAATACTCGAGAGCATTAGGGAATAAAATTCCCAAAAATATCCGAGTCTCTCTCTCAAGGCCAAGCTCTGTGATCAGGGAATTAAATTCCTTTAATTAAGGGTTTAAATCCAAGAAAAGCCCTAAGGTAAGGAGGTAAGGAAAATGGAATTAAATTCTAAGGATCTTAAAGATCAGTGACAGGGTAAAATCCAAAGAGGAGGATCAAAAATCCCCATTAATTCAAGATCTTAGAATCTAAAAAAAATATGTGCTTTGGATCTTTAAGAAACCAATTTAAGAAAAGAGCAATGCTCTGTCCCCGGATTTATAATCCACGACGGAAAGAACAAAAAAGGGGTTCCGTTCATGATCCTTACCAAAGAAATTTTTTTAACATAGTTTAACTCTGAGATTCCAGCAGGCAGAGAACTAAACTTTGAAGAGGAGAATTAAATTCTCAAGGAAAATAAGTAGGGAAGAAGATGCAAGAACATTCGTCTTCTCAAAGGCAAATATCCCTGCATTTATAAGACATGATGGGAAGCGGTTTATCTTCCCATTCCCCTAGACAATCCAACGGCTGTGAGGGCAGACAGCATTACACTCACGTGCAAGCCATGTGAGAGAAACGCTGGGGGGAATTTGTTCCCTTATAAAAAAGGATGAGGGAAAGTTCCCCACTAAAAGATCCCCCCACGTGTTTAACACGTGAGTGCCTATATGAAACGCATATAGGTACTGCAATTAAAAAAATTGCTAGGCTAAAACAACCCCACGTGTTTAACACATGAGTGCCTATATGCAATGCATATAGGCACTGCAATTAAAATAACTGCTAGGCCAAAAGAGTCTACGTGTTTAACACGTGAGTGCCTATATGCAACGCATATAGGCACTACAATTAAAACAATTGCTAGGCTAGAAGAGCCCCATGTGTTTAATACGTGAGCGCACTTCCCTATGTAGAATTAAAATTCTACTTAAGAATGAACCGTTGGATCAAAGATCCAATGATGATTAAACATAGAATTAAATTCTATTAAACTTTTAAGTGGGAAATGATATTTTCTGTTAAACAGAAAGTTGACGGATCAAAAATCCCATAAGTTGGAAAATATTTTTCATATCTTTCTAAACAAAGAAAGATTGTGCTTCGTTAAACCAAACACCCTTAGATTAAAAATCCAGCGGTGATTAAAAAATTACCAATCTACAGAATAAATTATGTATGGGAAAATAATTTCCTAATCTTGTTTAAGAAAACAAGAAAATATGTTCTGTGAGACAGAAACCCTTGGATCAAAGAACCAACAGTGGGTAAAACCCCCTGTTTCCCCCCAATAATAAAAGAGCAAGGCTCTGTTTAAAATTTGAAAAGAGGCAGTGCCTCACGTGCCTCGCATGAGGGTACCAGCACCAAGAGTTAAAAGCTCTCAGACAGCGCCTCACATTCTTCGCACGAGGGCGCCGGCGCCGAGAGTTAAAAACTCTGAGGCAGCTCCTCACGTGCCTTGCACGAGGGCGCCGGCGTTAGAACTAAAAGTTATTGCCATTGGATTAAAAATCCAACGCAGCTGATGAGTCATCAAAATACAGAATTAAATTCCGTTGAAGAAATATTTCTCAAATCTTTCTAAACGAGAAAGATCATTCTCTGTAAATAGTGAGCCATTGGATTAAAAATCCAATGGTGATTAAAAATCATCAAGCAACAGAATAAGCTCTGTATGGGAAAATATTTCCCCAATCTTGTTAAAAACAAGAAAAATATCTTCTGTAAAACAGAAGTTCTTGGATCAAAGATCCAACGGTGGATAAAATCCCCAAATCAACTAAGGATCTCTCAAAGAGAGATTTCTTTAACTAAATCAACAAACTTGCCTCCACTATATAAAGGCCCCAAGACTTCAATTCTTACACAGCGGAACTCCCCCATAAACTTCAAGTTCAAAAAGAAAAGCAAGCAAAAAAAAGGTTTAAGAGAGAAGAAAGAAGAAGAACTTTCTTCATGGTAAATAAAAGTAATAGAGATCAGATGATCTCATCTGCATATCTAAGAGTTTAACCCTCATAAAAGAACATAGTTGTTTTCCTGGATCTGAGATCCATGAGACGAGTCTCCCACAAATGAGAATTTAATTCTCATGGGGATGAATTTGTTATTGGGGAGCGAATATACAGAGAAGAATAGAGAATTGAACTCTTCAGAACATAATACACGAAGAAAAAAAGAAAAAAAATTAGTGCCTCACGTGCCCCTCACGTGGGCGCTGCTCAATAAAGAGTGCTTAGCACTCAGTGGTTGGCCCTCGGCGCCAAGCGCCTCACGTGCCCATCACGTGGGCGTTGCTCAATAAAGAGTGCTTAGCACTCACTGGTTGGCGCTCAATACCAAGCGCTTTACATGCCCCTCACATGGGCGCCGCTTAATAAAGAGTGCTTAGCACTCAGTGGTCGGTGCTCAGCGTCAAGCGCCTCACGTGGGCGCCGCTTAATAAAGAGTGCTTAGCACTCAGTGGTCGGCGCTCAGCGTCATGCACCCCACGTGCCCCTCATGTGGGCGCTATTCAGCATAAAGTGCTCTGCACCCATAAACCAATTTCCAACGCCTGGAGCTTAGCACCAAGCACCTCACGTGCTCCACACGTCGGCGCCATAAAGAGTATTTAACACTCCATAAAAAAACAAAAAAAAGGGAAAAGCGAGATAAAGTGTGGGCGTCAGAACCCATATGGATGCTCAGCATCGTTGGCACAGAAAGGGGACCAAGCACAAGCAAGTGTTTAACACTTTATTCAAAAATGAAATGATTGGGCTGAACCCAAGTTTGGCCAAACTCCTAATCAACCGAGCACATGGGCTCTTTATTTTCCAGAGTGGTCTTAATCCCAAACAAAACTACCGAGTTTCTGACGAATATTCATTGGTTCCAGAGTAAATCTCCCCACACCTCTGATATATGTCATTGTAATTCTTCAACGTCGTCAGAGAGGTGGCGGGTCTCGATAACCAACAACTCCCTGGACCGCAACGTCCTTAAACTAGATATGGACCGTAACGTCCTTAAACTAACACAATAGAGCCCAAATGCTCTTTTGTTGGGTCTGAACGATCCCAAAATCCTGTTAAGTAGATCTTAGCCTAAAATTAGACTAATGTATCCTCAACAAACATTTAAGTTGAACTTAGTTTCAAACAAAATTAACGTTACTTTAATCAACCCAACCCCAAATCTAAGAATAAATGGATTTAGACTAATCCACGCCCTACGGGCGACAACATAAATTAGTCTCCGTATACAATCTACGGACAACCAAAAATAAAACAAATACACACGACACGAAGTGACCTTCTGGAGCAAGAGAAAGTAGTTACCGCTACGCGGTAATATAATTAACTCCAGGGGCTTACACCTGTAGGGAAGAGCGTCCCCACAATCAAAAACCCATCGCAAAAGAGGGGGAATCTGACGAAGTCTGCTACCACGGCTGCATCCGTCCAAACCTCCGATACACGGTGCCACAAATCGACTTGGCATCTTCGGATAGGTGGATGGATAAATCCAAATAGCATCTGCCCCTAAATTCAGGCAAGACGTTTGTCTTCCCGGTTTTCGGCGGTAAACAGATTCTGGCACACCCAGTGGGACCATTTCCTCTTTCCACTCCACATTTCGCGTGTCGTGTTTTTCCGCGATGAAATAATCGCGGTATATATGTTTGTGGTTGCCCTTGGGTGATAGGATACTGAAGCCGACGTTTCGTCTCTATGAAGAATAGCGTTTGCTTCCACCCTAGCAACTCAGGCTCTGTCATATCTGGTGGAGTCAAGTATGGGCCACTTGCAGCCTCAAATATCTGCAATCCGGCTCTTCAAGAAATCAATGAGCTTCTCTTTGGGTCAATACTCCCACCTCCCACCCTCGGTGCCTCAACACCGATAGAGGATGCCCAGTGGATGTCTATCTTCCACAGGCTGGTTCCCCAAGCTGCAGGTTTGCCGACGGACCCAGTCCTCAAACAACTGGCACCTACCAAGGACCAAGGTCGACGCAGGGGGCAGAATATTCAAGCTCTCAAAGGAAACATGGAGCAGACTCGGCAAAATCCTGAGGCTAATCAAATCCCGACCATAAGAAACGGTCGACGTCGATATCGGAATCATACAAAATGAGCTGGGGGTAGTTCTCCATATGGTCATGTTTCAACCCCAGTGGTGAATGTTGTTGTTCCAACCAGGAACATCTTCAAACTGTTGTAAAAGGTAAGACAAAATTCTCCCACCATAATATTGAAGAAATCTCTGCAGCCCATGGAGATCCCGCCGTAAGAATACCAAGTCCGTTATTCGAAGAACAACTTGACAAGCTAATGAGAGAAGCCGGTCAAAAGGTACGAGATGACTACAGCCGCGAAATGGCCATTTACGAGAAAGCCGGGACGCAGCGTCTCACTCAGCAGTCTACGGAAAGAGAAGACGACGATGCCCTTCAACCTCAGCCCGTTGTGCGCTCTCGTGGCAAGGAAAAAGTCCGAAGTAGAAGCAACAACAAGATCAAGAACGGGAATGACGCTTAAAGACAGCGAAGCGGATCCAAGAAGTCATGTGATCGAGAAAAAGTCAGCTAGAATCCGTCTTTTATGAAAAAGATAGGTCAGGAATACTCTTTCCCTCAAGATAAGACAAGGAAAATATTCAACCTTGTCATGAGGCATCAAATGATGATATAAACGAGGTCCATCATCCGGCTTATTACTCCTACCACCGAGCAATAGGACATCCTCTTGAGGATTTCCTCACCTTCAAAGTCCGGGTCGAAGACCAGTATCGGCAAGGCAGGTTCCTCTGTCTGACAGTTGGAGGCTAGCCCTGCCACAATAGCATGAGCCAAAAGCAATCTATAGGGCGAGAATGGAATCAGAGCAACATCGGTCTTGGAAACGGGCTCATACCTGCCACGTGATAACGTTCTCAAAGGAAAGAGAGCATGGGAATATGGATGACCTCTCCCAATGCTTCGCAAATGAAGATGAAGACGAGGCGATCTCAGAATTTCCACCAGCATCAAAGGCGTTGGAAGATGAGATACATACTATAATAGACAATCTGAGGAAAATCGACTTGGGGATGGCAAACAAGCCAAGACCAACGTTCGTTAGCGAGCTACTGTCCGAAGAGCAGGTGACTACACTGAAAGACGTGCTTATGCAGTATAAAGACTACTTCGCGTGGAACTATTCCGAGATACCGGGACTAGATCCAGAAATAGCTGTGCATAAATTGGCTATATCGCCGGACATCAAGCCAGTCAAACAGGCGCCCAGAAGAATGCGGCTCGAACTCGAGATGAGCACTAATGCCGAATTCAAGAATCTAATTGACTCTGTCTTCATCCAAGAAGTTCAATATCCCGACTGGAACGCCAACATCATCCCAGTGATGAAGAAAAATGGGACAGTACGTATCTGCGTGGACTTCCGGGACCTCAACAAAGCTTGCCCGAAGGATGACTTCCCAGTACCGGTTACCGAGCTGATGATAGATAACACGTCCACTGATGAAGTCTTCTCCTTCATGGATGGATCTTCAGGATACAATCAAATAAAGTTGCATCCTGAAGACCGAAAGCATACTGCCTTCCGGACTCCGCTGGACATATTTTGCTATAAAGTGATGCCCTTCGGTCTGAAGAACGCTGGGGCTACCTACCATAGGGCCATGATGAAGATCTTTGATGACTTTATACACGAGATTGTCGAATGTTATATCGAAGACCTCATGGTGAAAAGCAAATCGTACGAGGAACGCTGGGAACATTTGAAAATAGTGTTTCAGCGCCTTTGGAAGTACAACCTGAAGATGAATCCTCTAAGATGCACGTTTGGAGTATCCTCAAGCAAATTTCTAGGATTCATCATCCGACACCGAGGCATCGAAATAAACCCATTGAAGATCTAGGCGATCATGGAAATGCCCACGCCAAGAACTCTCAAACAACTGCGGTCTCTCCAAGGAAAGCTCGCGTATATCTGACGGTTCATACCTAACCTTTCCGGAAAATGCCGCCCCTACAGCCATCTAATGAAGAAGGGGACCCCATTCGTTTGGGATCGTAAATGCCAAAGTGCGCTGGATGAAATCAAGAAATACCTGCAGAACCCGCCGGTACTGACCACTTCGGTCAAGGGAAAGCCCCTCATCCTGTACACAACAGCCCTTGAAGGTTCTTTAGGCGCGCTATGGGCACAGAAAAATGACCAGGGAAAGGAGAGAGCTCTCTACTATTTGAGTCGAGTCCTTCTGGGGATAGAAAATAACTATTCCCCTATTGAAAAGCATTGCCTAGCACTGATCTTTGCGATAACGAACCTTCGACATTATACCTTGGCACATGAGGTCTATCTCATATCAAAGGTGGATCCTATAAAGTATTTGATATCAAGAGCCAAACTGACAGGAAGGCTTGCCAAATATGCCCTCCTCTTGATGGAGTTCTCGATAGTATATCAACCCCTCAAGGCAATAAAAGGCCAGACCATCGCTGACTTTCTCGCTGAGCATCCGATACTAGCTGATTCTCCCTTAAATTGCAAATTGCCAGATGAATATGCGTTCGACACAATAGACGGGGAGAAAGAAGGGAGTGATACCTGATGGGAACTTTATTTCGATGGAGCATCGTCTATGAAGAAGCGAAAGCAAAATACCCCCATAATCAAACCCGGGGTAGGCCTTATCCTCGTGACTCCACAAGGAGGGATAATGCGTTTTTCCCTTTCCTTAACAGAGCCAAGGACGAACAACGAGGCTGAATACGAGGCTCTAATAGCAGGTCTCGAGATCTCCATTGACATGGGAATCGAGAACCTCCTCATATATGGAGACTCCCAGCTGGTCGTTAGCCAAGTAAAGGGCGACTATCAGACATGCAAACCAGAGTTGGTAAATTATGGAGAAAGAGTGCGGCAACTGCTGACTCAAATCACCTCCTACGTCCTGGAAAGCATACCATGGACAGAAAATAGCAAGGCAGATGCGTTAGCCAAGCTCGCTAAAGAAGTAGCCGACGAAAACCTCGACGATGTAAGGATCATTGTGCAAAGCCGCCAGATTCTCGCACCAGCAGAAATATCTTCTGAGTTGTCCGAAGAATAGGAAGCAACCAAACAAGCAGCCTTCCAAGCAGAGGACAAAGAAAAGGCTAAGGATTGGAGAGAAGTCTTCATAGACTACTTCAAATCCCATCGAGTGCCCGAAAACGCATCTTCAAGACTTCAGCTCATGAAACGAGCTCTGTCTTTCGCCTTTGTCAATGATACTCTATATAAGAGATCATTCGACTATTTGTGGTTGAGATGCCTGGGACCAGAAGAGGCAAGGAAAGCCATCCAAGAAACTCACGACGAACTCTGTGGTTCCCATCAAGTTGGGCCAAAAATGAAGTTGAAGATCAAGATAATGGGTTACTATTAGCCCACAATGATTCAGGACTGTCTTGAATATGCATTGTGGTGTCACTCGTGCCAGATTCACGGAGACTTCACCCATCAGCATCCGAATCCGTTACACCCAACACTGGAAAGCTGGTCGTTTGAGATGTGGGGAACCGATATAATCCAGCTTATCGAACCAATATCATCCAAGGGACATCGGTTCATATTGGCGGCAACCGATTACTTCTCTAAATAAGCCAAAGCAGTACCGCTAGGAGAGGTGAAGACGGAGAACATACTACATTTCTTCAGGACACATGTCATTTACTGGTTCGGCACTCCGCGACGGATCATTCAGATAATGGGCCGGCTTACAGAAGCCATAAGATCAGCCACTTCGCGCAGCAACATAATATAGATTGGAGATACTCTTCAGTCTATAATCCCCAAGATAATGGTCTAACTGAGGCTTTCAACAAAACTTTGACGAAGGTCATAAAGAAGACGGTGTCCAGAAACAGAAAGGATTGGCACGAGAGATTGCATGAAGCTCTCTGGGCTTATCAAACCACGTTCAAAACAGCCACGAATACCACACCATTTGCGTTGGTATTCGGCACGGAAGCGGTACTTCCCTTGGAGATAGAGCTACCCTCACTACGAGTAGCGGTCCGACATGAGCTGACGGATAAAGAAAATGCCTACTTTCGGCTTGAGGAGCTCGATGCCCTCGATGAAACTCATCTCATGACGCAGCAAAACCTAGAAACTTACAAAGTAAGGATGACGCGCTCATATGAAAGACTAACTAGGCCGAGAGCATTCCGCCAAGATGAACTCGTGCTAGTTGTCAAAAGACCTATGATCCCCAACCGTGCCAAACGGGGAAAATTCGAGCCGAACTATGAGGGCCCATACGTCATAGACAAAGTTTATCAAGGTGGTGCCTATTTGCTCATGGATATGCATGGCGAAAGACCCTTCCGGCAAATAAACGACCGCTTCCTTAAGAAATACTACCCCTGACAAGTCACAACTCAGGTTAACGATAGATGATGATGCTCGTGTCCGCTCGCTATCTTCCCGAGTCAGCACTCTGTAAGTAGTATCCGGCAAAACTTCGCCTCGAAGCTATGGACTGGGATGTCCCTAAACTAACAATGGACCGTGATGTACTTAAACAAAATACGTCGCCTCAAACACGACGATAGTGGAATTCAAGTCCACAGGTCCCAGCGGCAAAGACTGCAACTAAAATCCCATTTCCTACACAGCTACCTTGGTGGCGAAGTCCTACCGTGATCGTAAAAAAATGGTACGTCCACAAGCGAAATGGGCACGGATGAAAACTCGAAAGGGCTCTATGAGTAAAAACAGCATGACTGTCGGCGAGTTTGTGAAAACCCGCAAGGGCGCAGACTCGTAAAAAAAATTCATGCACACTTGCAAGATCCTCTCGACCTTGTAAAGAGAAAATAGTTGCGTGAGATCCTTACAACTCACAAAAGGGAGCAACACACTTAGAGATCCCAATGATTCCTAAGGAGAAATTGCACTTACGAGATCCTTACGACTCGTAAGGAGAATCCCCCTTATGAGACCATCACGGCTCATAGGATTCAAAAGCCTTAAGGGATCTGAACCTGTTCTTAAGCCATCACGTTCCCTAAGTTGCCCTACACGCGGCCAAAATCGATCCCTTGTATACAATTCACCGGCATAAATAAACGTTCTCTCGCCCAGTTCCACCCATGGCGCAAAATTTCCCCATTCGGTGAACAACACTTAGAAGTCCTCACGATTTCTAAAGAGAAAATACACCTACGAGATCCTCACGACTTGTAGGGAGAAATACCTTTATGAGACCCTTACGGCTCATGAAGTCAAAAGCCTTAGTCGGCAGGATCCTAACCCTGTTTGCTAAGCCACCTTTGTTCAAATCAACAAAGGCAAATGATGATTCGCTCCTGGCAATATTCCGGTCACAGCGATGCTGATGCCAAAATTGTTGCCATATCTCGTGTTCCATACTCGCAATAAAAATCAGCGAGCAAAAAACGCATATGAAATAGCCGAAATGATGGGGCAACTCACAATATAAAAATCTGCGAGCAAAATATGTGCATATAAAATAGCCGAAATGTTTGGGCAACTCGCAATAAAAAGCAGTGAGTAAAATGAAAAACAGCCGAAATGATTGGGCGCCGTGATAAAATAGCCGAAATGATTGGGTAATCGCGACTTTCGTGATATAAAAAGCTGAAATGATAGAGCATCGCGGAAAGAAACAAAAAAATAAAACTTCTGCCCTGCAGGTGAGTCAACATCAACCCCTGTACACAATCCATGGGCACAAACAAAAAAGGGAACCACATTTTCCCATCAGGCTCCATCAGAAGGAGAGACAGGTCTCGACGGCAGTATCTATAGCCAAGAGATCAACAACGGTATTTCTTCTCACTCCAGCAGGATGCAGATGTAACGTCAACAATTGACCCCAGGGTCAAAACGTTGGAGCCATGGCAAAGTCCCTAGTTCCAAGACTCGACGGTTCATGAACAAACTAGAGACTACCTCGTAGCCATAGCAGAGTCCCTAGTTCCAAGTCTCGACGGCAATATCTACATCCTAGAGATCAACAACAGCGTTCTTCCTCCCTCCAGCTGGGTGCAGACGCGACATCAACAAACGGAGTCATGGAAAAGTCCCCTAGTTCCAAATCTCGACGGTTCAAAGACAACCCCGACATTCATCACAATATTGCAGACACAATGTCAACAAACGAAGCCAAGGAAATGTAAGTCTACGTTACCCACCTCAGTACTTATGGGGAGGTGGAATAGATAAAAAACAAATTTTTATCACAAGGTAACATAGACTATCTAAAGGATCTTTGCCAAACCATTTCTAACACACAACTAGAGGTTCTATCGACTATGTAACAACCGAGTTCAGTTATACCAATTTCTGTTGCCGTATGTGTTGTTTGTGGTGTTTATTTCATTTACCATGTTTGGTTGCAAATGGTAGTTTACTTTACATTCGACCCGCTTGCATGAGCTTGTTGTTTCCTAGTTATAGATTACCCCGACATTACATATTTTTGCATATAACAATTTAAGTTACTTAAAATAATTTAAAAATACATGACATGGCCTGCATGATACCCCTAACCCTGTGGTAGCGTCCTTGCATCGTGTTCTCGTCCCGTTCAGTGGAACGGACGTGTTTGGATGGCTACGCGCACGTGCGTGTGTATGTTCTTGGGGGTATGCATTTCTGCAACATAATCATTCATTTCAATTTTGGAACTTGCTAATAATTTTCATATTTCAAATCCAAATTTTTGGACCCGACCCGAACGCAATTCTGAAATATTTTATATCCCGCTAAAAATTCAATTATTTAAATTTTAAATTAAATTCTAATATTTTTCTCAGTTACATAAGATTTTCCAAAAACGATTTTTTTTTAAATCTTTTAAAAATTTCTTATAACTGCGCAGATTATTCTCTTTATTTTTCCCCACGAGATTTTCTCTTTATTTTTCCCCACGAGCCAATCAGAGCTCTCTTTGGTTGCACTGGGCCCCACCACCAAACCTCTCTCTCTTCTATCTTTTCTCTTATATTTTTCCAACCAATCAGAACCTCCTCTTCTATTCACTGGGCCCCACGTCTCTCTCCCCCCAGAATCTTTTTCCTTCTCTTTCTCTCTCCCCGAGCGCAGCTCTCTCTCTCTCTCTCTCTCTTCTTTCTCTCTCCTCTCGCGCCCCCTCTCTCTCTTCTCGCGATTACTGTACGCTCCTCGAGTCGCGTCACCGCTGCGTGGATCTCGTCACCTCCCTTCTGCATCTCCTCCTTCTTCTTTTGTTTCTTTTTAAACAACCCCATGCATCCTCACCACGAGAAACCCACCAGAGAAAAACCCTAACCCTATTTTCGCCCGCTCCTCAGCCCTCGTCGACATCCTTCTTGCTTCCTCGTCACCCTCATCCCTATCTTATTCTGCTTCTCTCCTTCTTCCCGAGCCTCTCTCCCCTGCACACACACCCGAGGAAAACCCAAGAACCCAACGCCGCCTTCCATCGCCGCTGACCATCCTCCATCGCCATCGCCATCTCCTCCCTCTCCTCTGCTCTCCCTCCAGCACCCAAAACTCTGCACACAAAACCCCAACAACTTCAAACCCGAGCCCAAACCCTAACCAAACCCTAGCTCTTCAACACCCTTCACCGGCGCCCCTCACCGCCGTTGGGCTCGCCGCCATCGTTAGCTCTCCCCTCTGCAACCCAGTAAGCAATCTTATTCTCATTTCTCTTCATTTCCTTCCTTTCTCCTCTTCTTGTTGCTTTATGCATTCTTCTCTTCTTTTTTATTCTCTGTTCTATTTAGATCGCCGGATTTGGCCGCGACGTCGACGATCCCGACGACCTAGCGAGGACCTCTGATCCGTGTGATCCCACTGTTCGTTGTTTGGACTCATTCCATATACCGTGCGTGCGTTGCAACTTTTCCCGCCGACTCGTGACGTTCCGTTTACCGTTTCTTGAATCCGTCGAGGCAAGTGAAACTTGCTACATGCTATCTATATGTTTTATAACTATTTATCTGAATATTAAACTTAAAGATCAAATCTAAAGGCACGTGTTCCAAGTTAACAGTTTGATGTTCCGTTTATATATTTCAGATTCAGAACTTGAAACTTACCCATTGCGTTTTAGTTCACTATACTTAGTAACCACATCTGTATGTTAAATCATATGATAACTATTTCCATATTCTATGGTACCCTTTATAGTTTTACCCTCACAGACGACCGTTTGCATACATCTAGCCTGATTTATATTCAATTGCATCTCTACATTATTTAGTACATATTAACATGATTTTAATATCCATATTTGCTATACTGCATTCATGTAATGTTGAAACCATCCCTTAAACTCAAACTGATAACCGTACATCCAAGTAGTTTAATCTCCACCTATTTGCTTATCATATTACATGTTCCATTTTATTGTTCTATTAGCACCCATGCTTGTGATGTATACACATGCTTATGCTAGTTTGATTATGAGCACCCACATGACATCTTGTGCACCCTGATATGACCTATTACACCTATTACTTAACACGACATGATACCGTACAACTCTTGACATAACATGACACCATTATATATTACCTGGCTTGACCTGATGTACCATGGTCTTACCTGTTACCTGATCTTGTGTCTAATGCCAACAAACCTGACCTGTTGTCCTTACGGACCGTTCCTGTTGTCTATCCTGACAAACCTGTACCTGCCTGATCCTGTGTTGGCATTAGCTCTAAATTATTTAATACATGACTTGAACACATATAACTTGGGGGTATGAGGAAATCAATGATGAAACCTGACTTGTAACTCGATAGTTGCTTGCTTATACTGATCAGTTTTAGAGGCTAGGCCAGCCTTGGGATGATGCTGCTAACATCGTTCGTCTTTACATATTTCTTGTTTTAGTGCCTAGCGGCATGTCTCGGTTTCAGCCCGAGATTCTTAGACTGTGGTCCCGGGCATGCACGGGATACTATTGAGTTACATCGATAATTCATCAAATTGATTTCAAAGACTTGAGAGTAGTTAACCCAATAGACCATTTTAGATTACTCACTGCACACTACTTTTCACTACCCTGATTTATATTGCCGTTACACCTGCTTTACTATTTATGTTTATACTTGCATGTTTTGCTACCCTGTTTACATATTATTGCTTGATGTTATGATGTGCCGACATCTGGGTTTTGCATGGCCCAGATTCTGTACCTTTGTTGCAGTCCGAGCAGGACTACTTCAGTCAGCAGGTTGAGCAGTGAGGACTCGTTAGTTAGTTCTTTATTTTCAGTATTATTTCATTTCTGATGTGAGCCCGCATTATGGGACATACATTCCAGTTATTCTTGTATTGGATCTTTCACTTCCGCATTATTTTATTCTTGACTCATTTATTTCTGGCTTATGGACATGTATTAGATAGTTTATTATTGTTCTTGATATCTCTACAGCCGTAATATGACTGTGGATGGATACTTCCTACCCACAGGTAGCATGGTTGGCTATGTCACGTACCCATCTTAGCGTACTCTGGGAAGTGGGGTGTGACATGGTTCTTTTGGTATCAAAGCCATAGGTTATAGGTTAATCGGGTTGATTCTTTTGTAGTTGGGTATTGGACCCAATACACGAATCAGAATACTCATGATTAGGAAACATGTTATGCCACCTTGCCGTTTTACCATTCTTGAATCTTAACCTCCTCCTGATTATACTTTTACGATATGCAAAACTCCTTTGCATATCGACTCGAAACCTGATTCCTTGTTTATCTCTAGAACTTAGGCGACTTGGGTGGAGTTATGTAATTGTAGCTATGATACCGCGGCATGGTTATAATGCGGTACTCTATTTAAGAAACTTGGAGTTCTAGCCTTGATCTACATTTTGAATCTGTTATCATGCTAATCCTTTTGGTGCTTTGATATCAGGAACATGGCAGACAAGCACTGAAGACGTACTAAAGGCGTGTTGACGAAGCCGTCATGCTTGGAGTAATACGTGGGATGTTGGAGAATCAAAAGCGACAGACCGAGCTGATCTAGCAGCAAGCTGAATCTTTTCAGGAAGGTTTGCGGACCGTTCAGCAGTCCGTGAATAATGTTGTGGCCAGACCAGTGGATCGTGTGGGAACTGTAGCAGATTTCAGAAGTCTGGGTCCGTCCGTATTTACTGGCTTAGAGAAGCCATTGCCAGCGGAGCAGTGGCTGGTTGGCACGGAGAATTTACTTATTACGGCACAGATCCCTGAAGATAAGAGAGTGGATGTGGTACGCATCCAGCTGGTGGACTACGCCCGTGAATGGTGGCTTGTGGAAGAGACCCGCTTGCCCAAGCCGATCAAGTGAGCGGATTTTTCGAAGAGTTTCTTGGAGAAGTTCTTCCCGCGGACTGCAAGGGAGGAAATGGTGGAAAAGTTTGTCAGTTTGAAGCAGAACGGCGCACCTGTAGATGTACATGCAGCTGAGTGGACGCGGCTCAGTAGATTCGCTGGACCTCTGGTTGCCAACGATGCTGATAGGGCAAGGAGGTTCATGCGTAGTTTGGATGTGGACATCCAGAGGCAGACTGTCTCCCTGGGTTTGACCACTTTTTCTCAAGTGCTTACAGCAGCTCGAGAGCAGCAGAGCCTATCTATGAAGACTGGGAGTTCACAGCAGTCAGCAGTTACAGCAAGCAAGCCGGCATTTGCACCAAACCGAGCTCATGGACGCAGAGGTATTCCAGTGGACCGTCGTGGTGTAACACCGATGAAGAAGCATGCTATCGTTGATTAGAGAAAGACCATGATTTGTAACTACTGCCATTTACCCGGACATTTGCAAAGGGAATGTCGAAGGATGCGGGGACTCTGTTTGGTTTGTGGATCGGCGGATCATACTATCAACTCATGTCCTTCAAAGCTTCGCACGAAAGATGATGCTCAGAAGCCACCGCAGAAACCGTTTCAGGGACAGAAGCAGCTGACTCAAGGACCCAATCAAGCTCGAGCATTTACCTTGACGGCTGAGGAAGCCAAGGCTTCACGAGAAGTTATTTCAGGTATTCTACTGGTTCATGGTTTTCCCGCATTAGCGTTATTTGATTCTGGTGCATCCCATTATTTTCTGTCGTCCAAGTTTATTGTTACACACTCGATCACTTGCACTACTCTGTCTAGTTTCTGGGACATACACACTGGGAATGGGAAAATCATATCTAGTAGAGAGTGTAAGGATTGTGCAGTTGTTGTTTGCGGATGGGAGCTTTTTGCAGATTTCTTGGTGATTGATACGGGAAGCTATGAAGTCATCTTGGGAATGGATTTTCTCAGCACTTTCCATGCTCACATTGACTGTAGGGAAAAGAAAGTAATTTTCCAGATTCCCGGACATCCCGAGTTTATTTTCACTGGAGGAAGCAGTTCTGTCGGGCCAGTCGAATTTAGGGCTAGGCCGACAGCTAATATTCTTGCATCAATGGAGGTTGCTCAAGATGAAACGCCAGCTGTTGTTCGAGATTCTATAGACGTGTTTGAAGACATATCAGGTTTACCACCGAAGCGAGATGTGGAGTTCGCAATTGATCTTGTTCCGGGTGCAGCGCCAGTTTCTAAAGCGTATTATCCAATGGCACCAGTGGAGTTGGAAAAAGTTAAGAAGCAGGTTACTGAGTTACTTGAGAAGTGTTGGATTCGAAGCAGTAACTCGCCTTGGGAAGCTCCAGTTCTTCTAGTTAAGAAGAAAGATGGCATGAGGAGGATGTGCATCGATTATCGAGAATTAAACCGGGTGACTATTAAGAACAAGTACCCGATCCCTCGCATTGGCGAACTATTTGAGCAGCTTAGTGGCGCGAGGGTATTCTCGAAGCTGGATTTGCGATCCGGATATCATCAGGTCCGAGTGAAAACCGAGGATATTTGCAAGACGGCGTTCCGAACTCGGTATGGACATTACGAGTACTTAGTGATGCCCTTCGGAGTAACGAATGCACCGGCGATATTCATGGACTTGATGAACCGAGTCTTTTCACCATTCTTGGACCAGTTTATAGTGGTGTTCATTGATGATATTTTGGTCTATTTGAAGAGTATTGAAGAGCATGCAGAACATTTGAAGATCTCACTGCAGACGCTGAGGTAAGAAAAATTATATGCAAAGATGAGCAAGTGCGAGTTTTAGCTGGAAGAAGTAAAGTTTTTGGGGCATGTCCTGTCTGGTGATGGAATCGCCGTTGATCCCGAAAAGATTGCAGCAGTTCGTGATTGGCCGATTCCGAAGAATGTTGCGGAGATAAGAATCTTTCTTGGACTTACCGGGTATTACAGAAGATTTGTGGAGAACTTTGTTCGTCTGGCGGAGCCATTGACCAAGCTTACGCGCAAGGAGGTACCTTTTGTGTGGACGGATAGGTGTGCATCAGCTTTCGAGGCGTTGAAGCAGAAATTGATAACCGCTCCTATTCTGACCGTGCCAGACAGTTCTGGAGGATTGGTGATTCACAGCAACACATCTAGGAAAGGATTGGGATGCGTTTTGATGCAGCATGGGAAGGTTATAGCGTACGCATTGAGACAGTTGAAGACCCATGAGAAGAATTACCCAACTCATGACTTGGAGCTTGCGGCTGTGATCTTCGCTTTGAAGATTTGGAGACATTACCTTTTGGGCGAAAGGGTCGAGGTTTTTACTGATCACAAAAGCATGAAGTATGTGTTCACGCAGAAGGAGCTTAATATGAGGCAACGTAGATGGTTGGAAATGATGTCTGACTACGATCTTGATCTTAAGTACCATCAGAAAGTTAATGTTGTGCCGGATGTGCTCAGTCGGTTACCAGCAATTCAGATGTTGACTGCACAGAAGGAACTCATTGAAGACTTTCGAAAATTTGATTTGGAGGTTGTGCTACCGCATTCCTCGGGACAGTTGATGCAGCTGCAGGTACATTCATCGTTGATCAAGAATATTAAAGCAGCGCAATCGCAGGACCCTAGATTGCAAAAGTTTCGAGAACAGGTTGAAGCTGGACTTCGAACGGACTTGCTGGTCCATGAAGATGGTTCGTTGAGATATGGTAGCCGGTTGTGTATGCCAAAGGGGGATATTCATGAAGAACTTATGAAGGAGGCGCATAGTTCAGCATATTCCGTACATCCAGGAGGCACGAAAATGTACCGAGATATACGACAGCATTTCTGGTGGGAAGGCATGAAACGACAGATTGCTCGCTTTGTGGCAAAGTGCTTGGTGTGTCAGCAAGTTAAGGCTGAACATCAAAAGGTTGCTGGTTTATTGCAACCACTTCCGATTTCTCAGTGGAAGTGGGAACATATAACCATGGATTTCGTGACAGCTCTACCGTGGAGTCCAAAAGGCAACAATGCGATTTGGGTGATTGTTGATCGTTTGACCAAGGCAGCTTTTTTCATTCCTTTTTGGGTTGGTCAATCAACGGAAAGTTTGGCAGAACGGTACATGCAGGAGATTGTAATATTGCATGGAGTACCAGTGAGCATCGTGTCCGACCGTGACACTCATTTCTTATCACACTTTTGGAGGAGCTTACAGGAAGTTTTGGGGACTCGATTGAAGTTTAGCACAGCTTATCATCCTCAAACAGATGGCCAGTCGGAGAGAACGATCCAAACTCTTGAAGATATGTTGAGAGCTTGTATGTTGGACTTCAAGGGTTCATAGGAGGATTATCTACATTTGGTGGAGTTTTCTTACAAAAACAGTTTTCAGGAAACGATTCATATGGCTCCATTCGAAGCTTTATATGGTCGCAAGTGTCGTTCACCTGTTTGTTGGGACGATGTCGGTGAACGAAAATTGTTGAGACCAGATTTGGTTGTGCAGACCGTTGAGAAAGTTAACACTATCCGGAATCATATGAAAGCAGCACAAGACAGACAGAAGAGTTAGGCAGATACGTCGAGAAGACCTCTAGAGTTCTCCATGGGTGATTTGGTATTTTTGAAGATATCACCGACTAGAGGGGTGATTCGTTTCGGAAGTCGAGGAAAGCTCAGTCCTCGATTCGTCGGACCCTTTGAGATTTTGGAGCGTGTTGGTGAGGTAGTGTATCGATTGGCGTTACCGCAATCCTTGGCGAATGTTCATGATGTGTTTAACGTATCTCAACTCCGTAAATATGTTCGTGATGAAACACATGTGTTGGATCATTCTGAGCTGACTGTACGAGAAGATTTGACTTTTGAGGAGTGACCGATTGCGATTGTGGATCGAAGGGAAAATGTTCTTAAGAACAAGGTTATCCCCCTTGTACTTGTTTCTTGGGGTAATCGCTCACATGGAGAGTCAACTTGGGAGCGAGAAGAGGAAATCCGGCAGAAGTTTCCCCATCTTTTCTTATAGTTTGTTGGTCGTTTAACATTCTTGTGTTCTTGGAATTTCGAGGACGAAATTCTTTTTGTAGTTGGGTATAATGTAACAACCGAGTTCAATTATTCCAATTTCTGTTGCCGTATGTGTTGTTTGTGGTGTTTATTTCATTTACCCTGTTTGGTTGCAAATGGTAGTTTACTTTACATTCGACTTGCTTGCTTGAGCTTGTTGTTTCCTAGTTATAGATTACCCCGACATTACATATTTTTGCATATAACAATTTAAGTTACTTAAAATAATTTAGAAATACATGACATGGCCTGCATGATACCCCTAACCCTGTGGTAGCGTCCTTGCATCGTGTTCTCGTCCCGTTCAATGGAACGGACATGTTTGGATGGCTACGCGCACGTGCGTGCGTCCGTTCTTAGGGGTATGCATTTCTGTTACATAATCCTTCATTTCAATTTTGGAACTTGCTAATAATTTTCATATTTCAAATCCAAATTTTTGGAGCCGACCCGGGCGCAATTCTGATATATTTTATATCCCGCTAAAAATTCAATTATTTAAATTTTAAATTAAATTCTAATATTTTTCTCAGTTCATAAGATTTTCTAAAAATGATTTTTTTAAAATCTTTTAAAAATTTCTTATAACTGCGCAGATTTTTCTCTTTATTTTTCCCCATGAGATTTTTCTCTTTATTTTTCCCTACGAGCCAATCAGAGTTCTCTTTGGTTGCACTGGGCCCCACCACCAAACCTCTCTATCTTCTATCTTTTCTCTTATATTTTTCCAACCAATCAGAACCTTCCTCTTCTATTCGCTGGGCCCCACGTCTCTCTCTCCCCCCAGAATCTTTCTCCTTCTCTTTCTCTCCCCTCGAGCGCAGCTCTCTTTCTCTTCTTTCTCTCTCCTCTCGCACCCTCTCTCTCTCTTCTCGCGATTACTGTGCGCTCCTCGAGTCGTGTCACCGGCGCGTGGATCCCGTCACCTCCCTTCTGCATCTTCTTCTTCTTCTTCTGTTTCTTTTTAAACAACCCCATGCATCCTCGCTACGAGAAACCCACCAGAGAAAAACCCTAGCCCTATTTTCCCCCGCTCCTCATCCCTCGTCGACATCCATCTCGCCTCCTCGTTACCCTCATCTCCATCTTATTCTCCTTCTCTCCTTCTTCCCGAGCCCCTCTCCCCTATACACACACCCGAGGAAAACCCAAGAACCCAACGCCGCCTTCCATCGCCGCCGACCATCCCCCATCGCCATCGCCATCTCCTCTCTCTCCTCTACTCTCCCTCTAGCACCCAAAACCCTGCACACAAAACCCCAACAACTTCAAACCCGAGCCCAAACCCTAACCAAACCCCAGCTCTTCAACACCCTTCACCGGCGCCCCTCACCGCCGTTGGGCTTGCCGCCATCATTAACTCTCCCCTCTGCAACCCAGTAAGCAATCTTATTCTCATTTCTCTTCTTTTCCTTCCCTTCTCCTCTTCTTGTTTCTTTATGCATTCTTCTTTTCTCTTTTATTCTCTGTTCTATTTAGATCGCCGGATTTGGCCACGACGTCGACAATTCCAACGACCCAGCGAGGACCTCTGACCCGTATGATCCCACTGTTTGTTGTTTGGACTCATTCTGTGTACCATGCGCGTGTCGCGACTTTTCCCGCCGACACATGACGTTCCGTTTACCGTTTCTTGAATTCGTCGAGGCAAGTGAAACTTTCTACATGCTATCTATATGTTTTATAACTATTTATCTGAATATTAAACTAATAGATCAAATCTAAAGGCACGTATTCCAAGTTAACAGTTTGATGTTCCGTTTATATATTTCAAATCCAGAACTTAAAACTTACCTATTGCGTTTTAGTTCACTATACTTAGTAACCACATCTGTATGTTAAATCATATGATAACTATTTTCATAGTCTATGGTACCCTTTATAGTTTTACCCTCACAGACGACCGTTTGCATACATCTAGCCTGATTTATATTCAATTGCATCTCTATATTATTTAGTACATATTAACATGATTTTAACATCCATATTTTCTATACTGCATTCATGTAATGTTGAAACCATCCCTTAAACTCAAACTGATAACCGTACATCCAAGTAGTTTAATCTGCACCTATTTGCTTATCATATTACATGTTCCAGTTTATTGTTCTATTATCACCCATGCTTGTGATGTATACACATGCTTATGCTAGTTTGATTACGAGCACCCACATGACATCTTGTGCACCCTGATATGACCTATTACACCTATTACTTAACACGACATGGTACCGTACAACTCTTGACATAATATGACACCTTTATATATTACCTGGCTCGACCTGATGTACCATGGTCTTACCTGTTACCTGATCTTGTGTCTAATGCCAACAAACCCGACCTGTTGTCCTTACGGACCATTCCTGTTGTCTATCCAGACAAACCTGTACCTGCCTGATCCTGTGTTGGCATTAGCTCTAAATTATTTAATACATGACTTGAACACATATAACTTGGGGGTATGGGGAAATCAATGATGAAACCAGACTTGTAACTCGACAGTTGCTTGCTTATACTGATCAGTTTTAGAGGCTAGGCCAGCCTTGGGATGATGCTGCTGACATCGTTCGTCTTTACATATTTCCTGTTTTAGTGCCTAGCGGCATGTCTCGGTTTTAGCCCGAGATCTTAGACCGTGGTCCCGGGCATGCACGGGATACTATTGAGTTACATCGATGATTCATCAAATTGATTTCAAAGACTTGAGAGTAGTTAACCCAATAGACCATTTTAGATTACTCGCTGCACACTATCTTTCACTGCCCTTATTTATATTGCTGTTACACCTACTTTACTATTTATGATTATACTTGCATGTCTTGCTACCCTGTTTACATATTATTGCTTGATATTATGACGCGCTGACGTCTGGGTTTTGCATGGTCCAGATTCCGTACCTTTGTCACAGTCCGAGCAGGAGTACTTCAGTCAGCAGGCTGAGCAGTGAGGACTCGTTAGTAGTTAGTTCTTTCTTTTCAATATTATTTTATTTCTGATGTGAGCCCGCATTATGGGACATACATTCCAGTTATTCTTGTATTGGATCTTTCGCTTCCGCATTATTTTATTCTTGACTCATTTATTTCTGGATTTTGGACATGTATTAGATAGTTTATTATTGTTCTTGATATCTCTACAGCCGTAATGCGACTTTGGATGGATACTTCCTACCCACAGGTAGCATGGTTGGCTATGTCACGTGCCCATCTTAGCGTACTTTGGGAAGCGGGGCGTGACAGACTATGCTTAGGAGATTATACCTTACGAAAACAGTCCTTCGGTTCTTCCCTCCGCTGTCCTCCTCGTCCATGCAAGCTCCGAGGATCGATCCGGATCTTGGTAACCTCCACGGCCTCCTAAAGTCGAAGACGATCCACCCGAGAGTTTATAGTCCGAGCTCCACCTCAAACCGAGGTAACTAAGGCAACAAGTTTGCTACTCTTGATGTCCTAGGTGATGTAAAAGAAGAAGATGAATTTGTTTGTCTATTTAGTTTCTATTTTTCTCAACACATGAGAGTTATAGAAAAATCTTGAGAGGAAGAAGAAGGAGAAACCATGGGAGCTCTTATTTGAAGAGAGAGAGAATGCCAAAGAGATAATGAGCCATATAAAATCTATTTACTAATCTCTTATCATGATAATGTTGATAGCTACCCTTGATTTGACCATTATCATCTCAAAATTAATCCAAAAGAATAAGAAGGATCTAGTGCTCTCATGAAATATCCAAGTCAACAATCGTCAACTAGGTCAAATGGTCAACATGGTCAAATGGTCAAAGCAATTAGCCATAACAAAATTATCATTAAAAAAGATTAGTAAATATTTTCCTCTCCTCATAATGGTTTTGACCGAATCAACGGTCAGAACCCCAATGAGGCACCTCCTTCTTTGCTCTTCACAACTGTGCATACACACCCGCATCCGCATTCCATAGAATGCAAATGCACAGAAAACAAAACTAATCCATCTTTACAATACTAGGATCCGGCTTAAACCAAAGCCCACTAGTAACGGCTGCCCGAACATCATACGTGCACAAGTGAACGTAAGTGATCGTAGCCTTGCTGTAAAACCATACGGCCTCTACACCTTTTGCCCAGTGCAGGGAAACTCTCTGTGTGGGGCTCTAAAGACTCGACACTACGCTGGCAGTGGGTTTAAACACAGACCGCAAGCGGCACTAGCTGTACGTAACGGTCCCCAGGTAGATGTCGATAAGAAGGCCGATGAGGTAAACCCATCCGAACTCCTGCTGAGCCTGAATGTGACAATCTCCGTACAGTCCGGTCTGTTCGTCTAAGAGTATCGCATGTCGGGCCTAGGGGGCGGTAAACGTCAGACCCTTAATAGCGGTACAAGTCATGCCGGAGTGTAGCCCAGAACACCCTGAGAAACTACTGGAAACACTACCAGTAATTCTCGCTTGCCCTGGCCAGGGACTGTGTAATGGCTCTCCTAGACAGCGTGATATCAACCCCCAATACCGGGAGAGACGAATCCTATCTGACCGCTACTGCCTCCAAGTGCTTCTGCTGCACCCAATTACTACCGGTTTGCACGACTCCTTTGAGTCGTGGTAGGGTAGTAATCAAAGTACACTGGGAACACACTTGAGGCGAAGTAGAGTGTCAATTCGACGGACTAAGCTGTACTCCTGTCACCTGGGAACTGTTATCTGACGATAGGTATACTACCAACCAACAGTTCCCGACGAGTCCTGTCCAGTATACTCGTAACCTAACGAACACCCGCATACTATCTCCAGTACGACGTACTAATGGCTGTGGGTCAGACCATCTCTCCTGTTAGGATGAGAAGCATATACGCTAGTCTACTCCGGAGTATCGATGCCCCGTCTCGATAATCTTACGACTAGGGACCTGTATAAGGATGTGCTTGTAGATAACCCAGCACCCACTAGTGTGACTGCCATCACAACGCTGGTAATCAAGCAAAGATCCTAAGGGCTCCACTAATATGTATAAGCGATATGCTAAAAGAAACATATGCACATATAGAAGTAGAAACAAACCAAGTAGCATACTACTATTTTGAGCAAGATTGTCTATACAACTGTGAATATCCCAAGCATCCATTAAGTAGTATATAAACTAGTATGATACAGTAATGGCCTCTAGGGCATATACACTAACAAGAAAATCCCTCGCTTTAGGGTCTTAACGGCAACTCAAATGAGACCTGAAAGACTATCGGAGATCATCCCACACCAGCGCGGAGTGGTTGTGACTAATCGGGGCTCCCCAAACTGAGCCTAACCTCAAGTAAAAAGCGGCATGGAATATCCCTAACGCTTGATCTTCTGACGGTACTATCACCTGAAAGATTACTTGAAGACGTCTTGTCCAGCCCCCGAAGGGATCAGAAACACAACAGTCGCGGGGCCACTCGAATAGCAAGATTGCATATCGGGGAATACATCGGCCAACGCGACGGTACGACAGATAAAAAACCCTAGTACCACAGACCCCAACAGAATTCTACTAGCAGGAGTTAACTGTGACGTTAAGACATCCTTGCAAGAACTTCCCGTTTCGTCTCGACTCTTCGGGAAAATAATGTTCCCGTGAGAACTTCTTGACTCGTTTCGACTCGTAGGGAAAAGCCTTAGGCAACGGGGATATCAACCTGTCTCTTAAGCACTGGGGCCCTCCAAGTCGGTCCAAGATAGACTATTGCATATTATCCATGGGCACACTCTCCAAAGTCGAATATCGACAAGGAGGGAAATAACCACTTACACGTCCTCTCAATTTGTAAGGGGAAAATTCTCTTGTGGGATCCTTACGACTCTCAAGAGAAAACGCACTTAGAAGTCCTCACGACTTTTAAAGAGAAAATACACCTACGAGATCCTCACGACTCGTAGGGAGAAAAGTCTTTATGAGACCCTCACGGCTTATAAAGTTGAAAAGACTTAGGCGGCAGATCCAAACCTGTTGTCTAAGCCATCGCTGCCCTGTAAAGAGATCAAGATAAACTATATACGAGCCTCATTTGCTAAAGGGACACACCAGTATGAAATAAAATATGTCTTTTATTCATGAATGCAAGTAAATACAAGATATATTTCATAAAGGAATCAAAATGAATGCATGTTGTTCATAAATCGCAAGTTTACAGTCAATACAAAAAAGGGGGTACAAAGACGGTTATTGAGGAGGAGGTGTCTTCAACAAATCAGCAAGCCGCTCACGCGCTCCTCTCAATCCTTTCTCGTGATCATCCGCCGCGGCCAACTCCGCTTCAACTTAAGCCCGTTGTCGTGAACAGGACGAAAGTTTTTCATTGGTTTCTAGCATGGCAGCTTCGCAGCCCTGCATGACCCACTCGGTAAAGTCAAGCGTCATCCTCAGCGTCAACCCATCCAAAATACAAATCTCTGGAGATTGTCAAAAACAACTTTTAGCTGTGCAGCATTCGCTTCAATTTGGGCACGCAGTCAGACTGATTCGCTGAAAGCCACCTCATGTTCCTTTCGTCTCAGGGTCGCCTCTTGTTCAAAATGGCGAATGAAAGAACACTATGCTCGACCCACGCAGCCCACTGGGAGTTCGAAGCCAATACTTCAGGAGCGGGACGTTTGAGCTCAATCTCATGCAAGCAAGCCTCGATCTTTCTACAGTAAGCGACCCAAGAGCCGACGAGATCTTCATCATGGAAATTCACGAGTGTCGCCAACATTGGATTAACCACAATGGAAAAATCCATAGCAGAAGTAAGGGCCTTGGCGTTAAGATCTTTGATGAATTCTCTCAACATTCGCCGGCTGTTTGCAGCGCCCCTGGAAGATATGTATTTAGCGAAAGGCCCTGCGGGCATTGGAATACGAGACTCAAAAGTAGTTGGAGCCGGTGCAATTGCTGCAAAATGAGTTACGGTCAAATTTCCACTCGGGAAATAAAGAAAACACATGAGGGATAGAGCCTATTATACCGGCTGTGACAGGCGGCAGGATGGGGAGTACCGGAGGCACGGCTATTCGCTCATTTCCTCCTCCGACCCGTGACGCTATGATCAATATGAAGAAGAATTAGCAACAATATGACTATTCGCAAAAGAAGGGGGTAGGAGTTAGCTGAAGAATATACTAACCATTACCAGAAGGTGGAATGACTTCCGACTGAAAGGAGAAATGCGGGTTCAACACCTGTAACAACCCTAATTTTCTTATACACTTTTTCTATACAAATTTTTAAAAAAATTTAAATCCTTAAAGGAGTATTTATTGCCTGAGCACAAGACTTGAGTAATTAATTCACACCATAATTACAAGAAGGAGCTTGTAGCTTATTGGTAATAGCTTGCATTGCTGAACCAAGCCACCAGAGTTCAAATCCCCTGCCCCATATTATTTTTAATATTATTTTGTTTTAAATTTTTTGGAAGCCCAACAGTCCACACACAATAACTCCCAAACTTTGAACTGAACCTGAAAAAACTAAATATACCAGTGCCTACACCTCGAGACCCCCACCTTCCTGACTCGGCCCGACTCGGCCGAGTCGGCCGGCGGACCGGCCGACTCTAGCCGGCGCCGCCGGCCGGACTCGGCCGGACGGCCGAGTCGTCACACTAAAAGGTGTCTCTTCACCTCCTTAACCCCCCTGTATACTTCAAATTCCCAGATTGGTTCCAGAGAATTCAGAAATCCCTATTTACTCCAATTTTTAATACATTTTATATATTTTTACATTTTTTTCAATTAAACTCTTCACCTACCCTAACCCTATAAATACCACCCTATACCCTCTCACTCATATTTCTGAGCCAACTCTCAAAAAAAATCCTTAGAACCCTAGTGTGCAATCGAAGTGAGCATGAGGCGAAGCTAGGCGAATTTCCCGGCGAACTTCCGGCGATCGTCCTAGGAACTCCCGGCGACGACGCAACACATCGATGATTCCACTACTTCCATTTCACTCTCTTGTGTGATCTAAATCCCATAAGTCCCAATTTCTACCTATCTCTTCTATCTAAAAATACGGTTTTACAAAACCCGACGGAATCGGAACAAATCCGATTTCCGATTCGGTTTCCTATAAAATTCCACTTCTCACTAATACAATCATACTTAAACTTCCTCATGTTGACTATTAAACACTAATCAACCAAATTGATCAAGTTTCCTCACATGAAATGATGACTATTTCAAATTATCATATTTTTCACTTAAATACCATATTGTTTCAATTATATATTTAACTCCATTAAACTTACTATCCTTTAAAGTAGATCACGAGGTAACGACCTACCTCCTCACACACTCATATACAACTTAACACGATACCATCGAAAACTTAGAATACGAGAAAACAAACATTTTCATTTAAATACCCTTTACTTAATAAAATCATTTCTAAAAGATTTAGTATTGATATACGTTTTAAATAAATACCACATAATATGAAAATAGGATAAGTTGTGGACATCAGTCGTTTATCTAAACCTGACTTTGTGGTGTCTAGGCGAAGCAAGTGAGAAAGGTAACTTTAAAAGGCCCGTCTCACGGTGATTCATGAGCGGATCCCTCCTTTCTTCAGTTGTACTTACATGGCCACAATTGGTGGTGAAGAGGCACCTTTGAAGTGAACCGACACTACAGGAGCTTGAGAACTCCGTAGTTAAGCGTGCTCGGGCCAGAAAAGTCCTGGGATGGGTGGCCTCTTGGGAAGTGGCCCCTGGCCGGGTCCGGTTCGCACTGAAGGATAAAACCGTGCGGTTTTAGCCAGAGCGGACAATACTCTCTGTATTGGGGGTGGGGCGTGACAACACCTGGTATAAGTAGTTGAAAAGGACTCCTGTAGAGTTGCGATGATGTACTGTCAATACAAGGAGAATGGTACCCACAGTGGAACAAGTAAGTCAAAAACCCATACCTTCCAATATTTGAAGGGGCACAGAAGAAGGCGAGGGGACGATGACCGTCCGAGCAGCGACCGACGGTACTTCTTCAGACGGCACAGCCTCAGGATTCACCGCGCTTATACTCAAGACAAACAAAATATCATCAGAAGGGCCGAACAGGATTGAAAACTAATAAAACGGTGGCCCAAAGACTACCTGATAAATCATGGACCAGAACCATGACGGAGGCATCACCGGGTATAACGGATTCTTCACTCTCTCTAGGAGGAATAGATTCCGCGCCTATAGATTCATCCCCTGACTCGACAATGGCCGTCGTAACACTTGCAACGCCCGCCAATACTAAGGATCCACAGGGAGAAAGAGCAGCAGTCTGGATAGTCCCGGACTCCCGAGAAAGAGTAGCAACTTCGGGCACTGTAACCATCAGAGTTTCACCTGTCATCCCATCGCCAAGACTTGGCCCTGCAGAAAATGCGTATGTCAAAATTCGAGGACTGAGTTCTAATAAAAGACTAAGCGTTTCGTTACCTTGAAGTAACTTTTCAGTTTCATCCTGCGCTGCCCGTGCAACCTGTCTATGGGCAGTAGACAGGACAGAGGGAACATCCACCAGAGGAATATCAAGAGGTGGAATATTGCTTGAGCCCGCACCTACGGCCAAAACGGCATCGTGCTCCCTCGCCGAGTGCTTCCTACGCCTCCTTTCGGTCTGAGCCGTGAGGAATGACCTCCTCAAGGCTTCCGACAAGGGGACGTCGTCGTCCGAACCAAGCTCTGCCTCCGGAGTCGCTGCGGCGTCCATCATCAGCTGCTTTAGCAAAGCCTCCTGCGGTGACTTTGAGAGGGCCGTGGCTACGGTAGCTGCCTCTAAAAGTTCTGCTGCATCGCCACTTGAGATCGGCACTGCACTTAGAATAAACTGAATTGAGGTAGTCCTTGCAATAAGATGAAAGAGAGGGTCAGGGCATGAATAAAAAAAATAAAAGCGTAATGAACTGAATTATACCAAGGCCCAAAGAAGCGCATAGCCTCTCTTCCTTTTCGAACGTCCTAAGGAAAGCCGCGAGAGCCTCTTCAGCAGAAATACCTGTTGAAGAAGAAAGCGTCAGTAGATGCATAATAAAAAGGAGGTAGATGCGGAAGAATATAACTAAAGTATACCTGACATCGCGACAGTGATCGGCGTCGCTTCCTCGCGGGCTAGTCGCTCGGAAACCGCAAGGGCGGCTTGAAGATCAGTATCATCCGTTGGCACGTCAAGTAAACCCTCATTGGTCCCGTATTCGCACAAACCCTCGCTGTAGGGAGCGTGTGGCGCTTGGCCAAATATGACATCAGCAGAAAATAGTGACTTCTTCATTTTTTGTGAGCGGACACCAGCGGCCGATGACAAGAGCTTGCGCTTAACAGGCATTTTCGGGCGACGGGTCCTAATTTCTGCATCAACGCCAGATTCTGGGGACGCTACAGTTACCACCTCTACGGGAACACGGGGTGGAGGCTTCTCAGTGAAGGCACGTGGGAGCATAACCACAGCGACTTCTCTTAATGAGGGACGAACGGTGGTCCGTCGCTTCAAACGAACTGCCGGATTACCAGCTGGGACAACATCCTTATGATCAAGTAATAGCCGTCTCTCTTCCCTGATAACAGCACCCGTCGCATGCTTATACCACGCCACGTAGGCATTCGAAGCTTTCGGTACGTAGCCCGGCTCATTGATGAGAAAGTTAGACCCCGTATTTAGCTGCATAAAGTGGTGCAGCGCGCTGCGGATACTGATTGCACGCCAAAAGCGTGTCGGATAATTAAAAGTTCTAAAGTTTAACCGCGATCAGGACGGTGTCGCTTTGCAGCTAGCCGCGATGAGCACGAGTCGATCCACAGGGAGACGGAGCGTTTTATGTTCTTGTTCTTACGAGTTAACGCGCGTGGCGTATTTGTTCGTTATCTAACCTATGTGTTATATGCAAAGTAAATGCTTGTTAGGATAAGATAGAATATTGTAAATTAAGGAAATCCGTATTCAAGTCCTTTGAGCCGAGTCTTGACCAATTGAAGCTAGAGCAATCAGCAACAACACGGATTAGGGTACTTAAGCACGGTATTTAAGAAATCCGGTTTATTGACCCTTGTCCGTCCGTTCTTGTCCCTTGCTTTCGCCTCCGGCCAATTCGAATGCAACCGGTCGCAGTTAGGGATCACCGATACCTTGGTAGGGTAGGGTGCCTAACGGAGCGCTTGCGTAAGGTTTGGGCGGAATTCAATGAAAAATAACGGAAAAAGGAAATGAGAAACGAAAACCTTAACTTATAATATCGTATTCTTTTTCTTAACAACAATATTCACAACCATTCACAAAACAACAAACCAAAAAGAGCAAAAGAAAAAAAGAAACAAAGAGAAGAAAAGAAAACAATATAAGTAAGTAAATTGAATGGAATGAAAGTGCAAGTAAGTAAAGCAAGAATGTTAATTACAAGAATATAAATACTAGGAACCAAAGAACATATTGCAAGACATGGGTTCAATAACCCAAACTTAAACTTGCAAGCTCAATAAAGAGGTTGCAAGATCAAGAGAGGGCAAAGAACTCATGGTGAATGAAGGCATAAAAAGAGAACTTTATTGATTCCAAGAATGATACAACCCTTGAGATCAATAACCAACTCTTAAACTTTCAAGCTCAATGAAGAGGTTGAAAGATCAAGAGAAGGTTAAGAACTCAAGGAGACTAAGCTATTTACATGAAAAGAGAAAAGAAAACTTGGACTAAAGAATGACCCCTCTCCCTTGCTGCCATGATCTGCTTTTATAGGCTTCAAAGAAAATTAAATAAACAATAAAAATGAGCTGACGTGGCTTCAAGGGTGTGTGTGTGAAGAACGGGGGTCCACTGGAGCATGTGGGGCCGGCCAGGTCGGTCCAAGAGGGAATGTGCTCGGCCAAGTTGGTGAGTCCTGGGCTCGTGCTTTGTGTGATGACTTGTGTGTTCCCTCACATCACTTTGGTGCAGTTTATTTTCTCTGTTTTGACCTAGTTTGCACCCAGTGCTTGGAGGGAATTTTGAATCTTCAATTCAACACATAATCTTCACCATTAAATGCTCATTACTTCATTCCCACATGTGCCTAAATCCATGGCTGCCCCCATTATGGTCTTGTTGATTTGTCCATTTGATTTTATTTTGCACTTATTATTGGAGGGAATTTTTGAATCTTCAAATCAACACATAATCCTTAGCATTGAATGCACATATCCACATGTGCCTAAAAGTCTTGTGTACACACTTGTTTGTGTTGGACCATTTAGATAAAAAATGTGTACACAAACTTGTTGCAAAAAGGAACTCATGAAGTATCGGTCGGTTTGCGGTTCTGGTTGCAGTGTCGGCTCTCAATTGATATATCTGTGCTTTTGAATCTATTTCTAGTATTATGTCATGGATACCTGTAATCTGTAATACTGAGCAGACACTGGTTAATAATACCGATAAATACAACAAATAGATAATGCATGAGCGGTATTAGAATGCAGTTTTCTGATATGAACAAATACCCCCAAACTTATCTTTTGCTCGTCCCAAACAAAACCATTTATTCACAAAAGAAAATCCTAACCGCACTTTCGCTGGGAACGCGATTGCACTGAGCGTGTGCAACAAGCCGTTAAACCTCTAGGTGCTCCTAGTAGAAGGAGTGTTGTCTCCTGAGGGTTTTCAGCGGATTCCACCCATAAAATCCCGTCAAGCTAGTTTTGCGAAATAACTATAATTCAAACCCTAAGGTTTTGTTTTACAGATAGCAATTCTATTATCCTAAATTTAGAACTATCGAACCTTTATTTTTCATACCTCGCTTCACATTTAACTTAAGATTTTATATGTCTTTACATGCAGTGCAAATAGTATCGTTAAGTTTCAAAAGGATCGATTAAAGTCGTCATGTCACAAAATAAAGCCCGGATAAAAACTTAAAAAGGATTACATAAGTTTTATAAAGAGTTAAGTATTTCTCAATTTTCGTTTTCTAGTTAGGTTTCAAATTCAGAATTTCTATCTTCCCTAACAGGAAACTAGGACTTATTTTTCACTCCATCTTTTTCTTGTTTTCGTTTCATACACATCTCTATGAACGTGCAATAGTCTTCATCATAGGATAAAACCTTCATATCGCCGCTAGAAATATTTTTATAAAAACCTGTCTTTTGTTAAGATTATTCTTACACAAAGAACGTTAGGAATTTTAACTCGGAGAGAATACTTGCTTGACTTTGTTTAAATCTGGACTTTCTAAGCTTCTTAGTGAGGTTTGGGCCAATGCACCCAAACCAGTTAGCTTTAGAGCATTAGGTGTAGAGACACCCCAGCGGACTTAATTACTCAAGTTACCTAGGCCCTAAAACAAAAGACCAATTTTAGCGTGAAAATCATGATGATTTAATGCGAATGGAGATATAACCGGTAGTTCAACTTTTTGTGGATAAAAGACGTGTTTAGTGGGTTAGGTTGTAATCATTCCAATCAAGTTCCAGATGGGTTATTTTTCAGAATTGGTTTTAATTAAGGCATCAATAACATCCCTTCATATCCACCTCTCTTTATAAACTAGTCTTGATATTACTTATTTCAGAACAAACCTATTTGATCATTAGAAAATAGTTTATCAAAAAAGTTTTCAGACATAATAGACTTGTCATCTAATTTTTCAAAACTCACGACACGTGTAGTGTGATGTAAAGACGTATATTAGCTATAGTTAACTTCAAAGGAGAGTTATCTTTCATGTTTTCAAAATCTAAAAATAGGATTTAGTTATTCCTATCTTATCAAACAAAACCTCCGAAATATTGAATCTAAATTCTCCCACTAGCTAACTTGACGACAAAGTTTTTATATTTTTAGAAAATTTTCTGATTTTTATGGATTTTAAAATAAGTATGCAAATGCAAAATATACAAATGAATGTGATGGAAGAAAGCTTACCGAGAACACCCCCAAACTTAAACTTGACAGTGCCCTCACTGTCAGGCTACACCAAGAGGGTCAAAATTGTCGGCGCTCCCCAAAAACAAATTATATACAAAACAGAAAAAAAAAGATACACACACACACATAAAAAAGGTTCCCCCCAAACTTAAGTGAAACAGTGTTTCCACTGTTAAGCGTTGAAGTTCAGGATTAGGGGGGAGCGAATGCTTTCAAATTATACAAGGCCTTACACATGCCAAAAGTGAGTACCAACCATTCAAAAATTCTATCTTCGTAATATGCGGGTTGGTGAAAGAAGATGAAGAGAAAAGAAATAGAGAATACGCGAGACCGTATGGAGATAGAAGCGGGATACGGTCTCGGTATATGAGAGAAAGAATGGCGGAAGGGAAAAAGAAATGGACTATGAACTTGAGGGTGAAAATGGAGTGAATAAATTAGCACAATTTGTGATGACCGATATGTAAGAAGCATTTGTGCTAATCTATTAACCCGTCGAGAAATGGGGTCAAATCCCTCAAGACTCATAAGAAACTGTCACGCCCCGCTTCCCGGTGTACGGCGAAGGGGACGCGACGAGCCCCGCTATGTATATACTCAGAAGTACATACGCTAAGCAATATAAAAGTAAATCACAAGAGACAAGAGATATAGAAATAACAGCAACTTTATTAATAACATTCTTTTGTACAATGCATGAAAAGTAAATACAACTAGAATGAAAAGCGATGCCCAAACAATGGCATAACAGGAAATGAAAATACTGAATAGAACAAGGTACAATATCTAGAGCTTGAGGTCTTCGTGAAACTGCTCTAAGTCTTCACCAGTGGGCTCGATCTCTGCTGGGTCCAAAGCACCTGATGACATTCAAAGAAGAAAGAAATAGAATGTCGTCAGCGAATAGGTCGCTCGGTAAGTTCCAAAGATAATGAAGAATTAGAAAAGACTGAATAAGAGGTATCTTCTAAAGAATAATATTGTAGAGTATTGTGTTCACGCTGTTGTTTGTAGCTTGGTACAGAAAAATGCCAGTGTATACGAGAGGGGTCTCTATATGCTAGAGACCAGGGCAAAAGGAAAATAGAGTAAAAGGCTCCGTTATACAACCCGGAACAACGGCAATTGGATTCATGTTAGGTGTCTTAATCTTATCGCCTCGTACCAACTTTAACACCTTCCGTACCAATCTACCTCTTAAACCCCGTAGTGTTTTGATTGTATTGTTTTATTGAATTGTATAAGTTGGATGACTGACCAAAACCATGATATCAGTAAACAGATTGTAACTGCATAATCATGTAAATGGAATAATGGAATAATGGATGTATATCCATGGTTTGATTCAGTCAAGTTGTATAGATTGTTAACTGGATTCTGGGATTCATGTATTCATATTGAGTTGGAATATTAAAGAATATAGATTGACTTGAATCATATTCAAGTCAGGAATAATTAGACTCAAACCCGAGCCAGACTAAAAGAAATGTAAGTCGAAGTTCTATATTTGTTAGGGTCATTATTGTAATTTATAAAACTTGAGGGGGTTTTATCTAAAAATACTTTTGTATAGTTTTCAAGATACACCTCAAGTATTTATTATTCGTCTTTATTGTTATAATGAGTGTGATTTTATTTTATGATATTTCTAGTGAAAATATCCTAATTACATAAATAAAGGTATTAATTTGTAATATTGATTTATTTGAAATTCATGGTATTTTAATGTAACTTTTAATCTTGTAATTTTTAGGAAAAGGTGAAAACTTTATCTTATAATAAAATATGTGTTTAAATGATAAATATACATATGTTTATACAAGAATAATTTTTAATAAATATTTTATTTTTCAAAAATCTCATTTTTCTTAAATGTCATATTTTAAACCTTTCGAGACCGAATGCTCCTTGCGGAGGTCTGAATCTCGCTCTACTAAACCCGAGGGTGCACGATAAACCGTACTATCCCTAACGAGTTCCCCAAAGGTGGGTTGTAGTGGCGCTTTGTAAAGATTTAATAAATACTAGTCATTTAGAAAACGGTTTTATAAAGATAAGGTATTTATTTGTAAAAGGGTGTAAATTTCCGTATTTTAGATTTTAGGGTTTGCTAAGACAACTAGTCTATTTCTAAATGGTTTAAACGACAAGTCATTAGAAATCTCAAATCGCCTCTTCACCGCCAATTGCGGCCAAGTAAGTGCCAGGTAAGTGGGAGGCTCTCCACTACAAGTAGTGGTCCTAATTAAGTAACCACTTGCCTTAGACATACTTGCCTAGACACCACAAAGTCATATCGAGATAAATGATCGATGTCCATAACTTATCGTATTTCTTATTAAAAGATATTGCATTAAAATTGTATACAACTTATAACTTTTAGAAAAGGTTTATAAAGAAAATGGTATTTTAATGTAAAATCTTGTTTTATCGTATTCTAAGTTTTCAAGGTAACATGTTATGATTACATATGAGTGTGTGTGGAGGTAGGTCAATACCCCGTGATCTACTTTAAGGTATAGCAATGTTAAAGGGTTAAATATGATAAACTAAACATGGTGGTATTTAAGTGAAAGAATACGATATATTGAAAAGGTTATCATTTCATGTGTGAAAACTTGTTCAAATTAATTTTTAAGTGATTAGTAGTCAACATGAATATGTTTAAGTATTATGGAATTAGTGATAAGCGAGATTTGATAGAAAACCGAATCGGAAATCGGCTTGTTCCGATTTCCGTCGGGTTTATAAATTCGTATTTTAATGAAAGAAAAGAAGGATAGAAAAGGGGGACTTAAGGGTTTGGACAACGCTAGAGAGTAAAAGAGAGGTAGAGGGTTTGCCGGTGCGTCGAAACGTCGTTGACAGGTCCTAACAAGATCGTCGGAATTTCGCCGTCGATTTCGTCAGCGCTTCGCCTTTCGCTCGTTTTCTAACGTACCAAGTTCTCTTGGAATTTTGGGAGAGTGGACTTAGAAAAAATGATGAGAGGGTAGAGGGTATGGGGGTTTATATAGGGTTAGGCTAGGGTTAGGGTTTTTAATAGAAAAAATATAAAAATATATAAAGATTCATTAAAACTCATTAACCCTAGGAGTAAAGAGGTTTATTGGGCAATTTAAAACCGATCCAGGTATAATAAGTGTGCAGGAGGGTCGACCACTTCAAGACCCAACTTTTCTCTGTCGGTGACTCGGCCGTCCGGCCAAGTCCGGCCAGCGGCGCCGGACCGAGTGGGCCGGTTCGCCGGCCGGCAACGCCGAGTCAGGCCGAGTCACACCACCAGAGGCCGGGGAATCTTCGGGGGTACAATTTGGTATATTTACTTTTTGTTGTCCAGTACATATTTTGGGAGTTATGGCCTTTTGACTATTGACTTCCAAAAGAAATTAAAACAAAATAAATACAAAAATAATGTGGGGCATGAGATTTGAACTCTGGTGGCTTGGTTCAGCAGTGCAAGATGTTACCAATGAGTTACAAGCTCCTTCTTGTAATTATTGTGGGAAAATAACTATTTAAAGTGATAACAGCAATATTAAATACCCCAAGTATACTTTAATTTTAAAATAATTTTATGTACACTAAAAATGGAGTTATTTAAAAACAAAATAATTACTTATATATATATATATATATTGTGCTCAGGTTAAAATACTCCTTTATGGATTTTTAAAATTTTAAACAAAAATTGCATAGAAAAGTGTATAGGAAAATTAGGGTTGTTATATTCTACCCTTCTTAATCAAATTTCGTCATCGAAATTTGAAAAAGGAAAGTGTAACAGTTTCAAGAAAAGTCTGATGACTGTAGTATAGATAGTGTATAAAAATGACAAAGTGATACAAGGGTGAAAAAGGCTTACCGGTGTTACCTTGACTTACAGTCTAGGCTTCTACGGCTTCTAATGTGAAGGTCTGTCGCCGTGGTACATTCCTTCTAGCTGGAGGCACATTATGCCTTTGGGGCCTCTTTCTCTGCCTTCTAGGCATGTCCCTCATTGCTTGTTAGAATTGGCGAGTAGGCTGTGCAGGTGGTGGAGCAGGTAGTGCAGGACGAGTTGCAGGAGCCTGGATTGTTGGCCGCTGCGTGTAGTTGGTGTGTGTGTGAATTGAGTTGCTGTTGTAAGGACAGTTCCCAATTCCGTGGTTGGATGCGCCACAAATTAGACACGGGCCTTTTGCACGTCTACAGTCCTTCCATAAGTGTCCCTTTCTATAGCAGTAATGGCAAATTTCTTCAGTTCTCCTGGGTTCAAACGATGGCCTGAAAGAGGCTCCTCCTGCCGTTTGAGTAGCAGGGCGTTTCAAACCGGCAGATTGGGGTCTGCCCCTCGCCTTAATCACCACCTCATAACTGCGGGCAGCTTCCAAAGCATCTTCATGTGTCAGAAATTTTCCCATGGCTAGAGCAGCCTGAATCTCTGTATCCAAACCTTGTTGAAAGCGACGGGCTCTGATCTCGTCCGTCGGTATCAAGTGTGCTGCGAATCGTCTTAACATGGTGAATTCAGCGTCGTATTCATCTACTGATTTGTCCCACATTGAACCCTGTTACAGATGAATGAACTGCTGCTCCATAGAAAACTTGGTAGTCACAGGAAAGTATTTCGCGTCGAACTTCTTGCGAAAAGTCTTCCATTCAATAGGCTATACCAGACGGCTTTCTTCCGCCTTCCACCAGTTGCGAGCATTATCCGTGAGCTGTAGCTTCGCTACACGGACCCAACCTATGTCTGGCACTTGAGCTGCTGCCAAATCGTCTTCGATACTTTGTGCCCACTCTTCAGCTTCAAGAGGGCTTCCTTTACCAGAGAACTCCTTGGGGTGCAAAGCCCTGAATTGCTTTACCCCTGGTGCGTCGATCTCTGGACGGTTCAGGAGTTGTTGTTGTCCCTCGAGAAGGCTGCGAATCGCCTCAAGCAACACTGTTTGCTCGGTGGGTGGTGCAGGAACAGCTGGTGCGAGAGGTAATGCTGGAGGTGTGTTGTTGACGTTGGTGCTGGTGTTGTTCGGGGAATACATAACTTTGAAGAAGAATTTGGGTTAGGACAGATTCAAATACATGAAATGATAAAATTCAAGTAATAAAAATTTGTAAGATTCAAGAAACATGAATTGTAAAGAATGTTTTAGTTGCTGGTTCTTGTGTTATATTGCTTAGGTTGTTCACGCAGACCAGAATTGCATGATAGGGATCATACAGCTCTGACCTGCATGGGCCACCAACAAAACCTGTCACGCCCCGCTTCCCGGTGTACGGCGAAGAGGACGCGACAAGGCCCGTTACGTATATACTCAGAAGTACATACGCTAAGCGTATCTAAGCAACATAAAAGTAAATCACAAGAGACAAGAGATATAGAAATAACGGGAACTTTATTAATAACATTCTTTTGTACAATGCATGAAAAGTAAATACAACTGGAATGAAAAGTGATGCCTAAACAATGGCATAGCAGGAAATGAAAATACTGAATAGAACAAGGTATAATATCTAGAGCTTGGGGTCTTCGTGAAATTGCTCCAAGTCTTCACCAGTGGGCTCGATCTCTGCTGGGTCCAAAGCACCTGACGACATTCAAAGAAGAAAGAAATAGAATGTCGTCAGCGAACATGTCGCTCGGTAAGTCCCAAAGATAATGAAGAATTAGAAAAGAATTAATAAGAGGTATCTTCTAAAGAATAATATTGTAGAGTATTGTGTTCACGCTGTTGTTTGTAGCTTGGTACAGAAGAATGCCAGTGTATACGAGAGGGGTCTCTATATGCTAGAGACCAGGGCAAACTGAAAATATTGTACAAGGCTCCGTTATACAACCCGGAACAACGACAATTGGATTCATGTTAGGTGTCTTAATCTTATTGCCTTGTGCCACCTTTAACACCTTCCGTACTAATCTACCTCTTAAACCCCGTAGTGTTTTGATTGTATTGTTGTATTGTATTGTATAAGTTGGATGACTGACCAAAATCATGATATCAGTAAACAGATTGTAACTGCATAATCATGTAAATGGAATAACGGAATAATAGATGTATATCCATGGTTTGATTCAGTCAAGTTGTATCACTAGTAAAATAAGGGGTTGCCCCTATGGATAACAACATCCGTAGGGGCAGATAAAGTTTGGCCTTACGGATTAATCCGTAGGGCCAAACGGTTTCCCCTACGGTCCTTCCATATTTATTTAAAAATTATTAAATATTAAAGTGTTGTTTGCCCCTACGGAGCCGCAAACCAAGTGCCTACGGGTATATCCGTAGGGGCATCTAAATAGGGATTTAAGTGATCGATCCCTACGCTGATTATTTCTTATTCCCTTTATCGATCACAGTTGCGCGCGAACCCAAATCCCTTGTCGTCGCCAGCGCCGGCCGAATCGTCGTCGCCACCGCCTGCAGTGATCTCGTCGTCGCCACCGCCCTCCGTTCTCGTTGTCGCCACCGCCCTCGTTCTTCCTCGTCGCCGATTGCGCACGTCGTCGACCACCGAGCGTCTCCGTCGTCTTCTCCACCGCCTAGCCTACAGGTTAGTTAAACATTATTTTAATGATGTTAGGTTAGCGATGAGGGTTAGGGTTAGGTATCGGTTGGGGTTAGGGTTAGGATTAGGGTTAGGGTACGGGTTCGGTTGGGGTTCGGCTGGTGTTGGGGTTAGGGTTAGGGTTAGGGTTCGGTTGGGGTTTGGTGTTGGGGTTGGGGTTCGGCTGGGGCTGGGTTGGGGTTAGGGTTAGGGTTAGGGTTCGGCTGGGGCTGGGTTAGGGTTAAGAAGGTGAAATTTTATTGGATTGATCTGAAAAATAGTGAAAGTCGATACTGTTTATTTGTGAATAACACAGTCCATGGTTTTTATATGAGAAAAAGGTCCATGAAAGTCTATGGGATTTATCTAAAAAACACTGAAAGTTCATGTATTTATTTGTAAACAATAAAGTTCATGGTATTTATCTGGAAAACGTTGGAAGTCAATGGTATGTATTTGTAAACAACAAAGTCTATGGAAATTATGTGAAAACGTTAAAACTTCATGGTATTTATTTGTATCAAACAAAGTCTATAGTATTTGTTTGAAAAATATTGAAAGACCATGACATTTATATGTAATGGGTCAAAGTCATTTGGGTTATGTCAATCTTATTGGCGATGCTTTCTTTTTGTGCATATCCAAAAACTTTGAAAGTTCTTGGTACCTATTAGAAAATATAAAGGGTTTTGTAGTGAAAGGAAAGAATTGGATTTAGAAAAACCGTGTGTAACTTTTAGAAATTCTATACACCCAAGTATATAGAAAAGGGTTAATTGCGGATACAGCCTATGTATTATGGGGGTCAAGCACTTATAACCTCTGAAGTATAATAATAAGCACTTTTGTTTGTTTTTCATTAGTGATTAATTTTTAGTTTGCTATTTATTCTTTTTCAGTATGGATACTTAATAGAATTACAATTGTTTTACAATTGTTTGCCTTTTTCCTTTTGTGTAGAAAATATATCCATTGTGTCATATGGACACTATTAATTTCACATCGATTCAAGGGAAAAATTGGGGAAGATTGTGTTTGTTATATCAAAAACCTTTTTGTTGAACCCAACAGGTGAAACTTTAGAGTTGTTATAGATAGCTCTTACATGTTTAATGCATGTACTATTGTTAAGAGAGTGCAAGGTGGAGAACAATAATTTGTTTCAACGGCATGTTTTTCAAGTTATAACCAATATATGATATTCGATGATAATATGAAACCTTCATATTCTCATTGATACTTATATATGAAACTAAAAGCGCCACTTAGTCCCCGTCTATCGATTAACATACGTGCGATACTCGTCGTGACGTAGAACTATACGAAGGTTGTTAAATATCGGACAGTATAGCTCGATACTAACAACCGTCGTATAGTCTACGCGACGAGAAACTTCAATCGTATGGTAACCCATAGATTTGTCCCGTGTGGACAAGTTAAGAATGTATAAAGCAAACGCCTTCATTCACTTGTGTTTTCATCCGTTTCGAGATATTTCGTCGGTACCTTTCCGCTGGTTCTCCGTGTACAAAGATAGATTAGATGTTCATTTCAACGTTGTTTCACGGCTTTGAAATGATTATCTATTCTATTACAGTGTACTCGGAGAACAGCGGGGAGGTGCTGCCGAAATTTACTCGAAACGGTTGAAAGCACAAGTGATGGGCGTTCGCTCTATACATTCTTAATGGGATAGAAGCCTACCCCCGACAGCCGGAACACGCACATACAACAAGAATACACAACAAACGCATAATTAGATAGCGATTCGAGATGTTCGGGTTAAAACCAATATATGATATTCGATGATAATATGAAACCTTCATATTCTCATTGATACTCATATATGAAACTAAAAGCGCCACTTAGTCCCCGTCTATCGGTTAACATACGTGCGATGCTCGTCGTGACCTAGAACTATACGAAGGTTGTTAAATATCGGACAGTATAGCTCGATACTAACAACCGTCGTATAGTCTACGCGACGAGAAAATTCAATCGTATGGTAACCCATAGATTTGTCCCGTGTGGACAAGTTAAGAATGTATAAAGCAAATGCCTTCATTCACTTGTGTTTTCATCCGTTTCGAGATATTTCGTCGGTACATTTCCGCTGGTTCTCCGTGTACAAAGATAGATTAGATGTTCATTTCAACGTTGTTTCACGGCTTTGGAATTATTATCTATTCTATTACAGTGTACTCGGAGAACAGCGGGGAGGTGCTGCCGAAATTTACTCGAAACGGTTGAAAGCGCAAGTGATGGGCGTTCGCTCTATACATTCTTAATGGGATAGAAGCTTACTCCCGACAGCCAGAACACACACATACAATAAGAATACACAACAAACGCATAATTAGAGAGCGATTCGAGATGTTCGGGTTAAAACCAATATATGATAATATGAAACCTTCATATTCCCATCGATACTCATATATAAAACTAAAAGCGCCACTTAGTCCCCGTTTATCGGTTAGCATACGTGCGATAATTTATTCTTTTCAACGACAAACGCACACACAAAGCATATACACGGATTTTCTCCATTGTCAGTAACTATCCCGTTCTTATATTTCTCAATATAGTCAGCATAACCTAGAATTTATATGTTATACAGTCTAACATGGCCCATGAGTACGTCAGAGTTAAGGACTGGATGCATGTGGATTGGAAACAACGTATGCAACCTAAGTTTGTCGTAGGAGTTGCTGCTTTCCTTGAATTTGCACGCGCACATAATAAGATCATAATAGAGAAGATTCTCTGTCCGTGCGATAGATGTGGCAATAAGTACTGGCAGAAGGTAGAATTGGCAGAGCTTCATATTGTAAAATATGGGTTTACTAGACTTTATACAACTTGGAAATATCACGGGGAAGGAGAAGAATGCAGTACTGCGGCAGAAGAAGAAGGAGAACACGATAATGCCGCAGGAGAAGAAGAAGAATTCGGTAATGCGGCAGGAGACGGAAATTTATTTCCATTAGAAGAAATGGAGGATATGGTAGTTGCTGCCCTGGCTGAATCTATTCGTACCGAAGATGACATTCCTTCCGGTCAAGGACCGCGTGCGGATAAATATGAAAATTTCATGAATGGTACTAGGAAACCAATTTATGAGAATGCGAAGTATTCCACCTTCTCATGGTTCATCCAACTTTTCCAGATTAAGTGCCTAAATGGATGGAGTAACAAGTCATTCACAATACTTCTTTCGTTCTTGAAAGATTCTATGCCTCCGGGAAATAATGTGCCCGAAAGCTGGTACGAAGCCCAGAAGATGATGTCTGATTTGTGTCTAAAGTGCGAGAAGATTCAAGCATGTCCTAAAAATTGCGTGTTGTACCGGAAAGAGAATTTAGATTTGAAAGAGTGTCCAACATGCGGAGATGCCAGGTATAAGCCGAAAGATTCTGATAAGAAGCCTGATATACCTGTGAAGATAGCACGATACTTTCCCATAACACAGAGGCTACAGAGGCTATTCAGGTGCAAGAAAATAGCCGAGGCAATGATTTGGCATCACCGTGCTCCTCCAAGAGAAAATGGAAAAATGAGCCATCCAAGAGATTCACCGGTATGGAAGGATTTCGATAGGAGGCACGCAATATTCAGTAGCGATCCTCGCAATGTCCGGCTCGGACTGGCTACTGATGGCTTCTGCCCATTCAACTATATGGCTGGAAGTCACAGCACATGGCCCGTTGTAATGATAATTTATAATATGTCGCCTTGGTTGGCTATGGACCAATCATATTTTATGATGCCTCTTCTTATCGACGGACCAAACTCACCGGGGAACAATATCGACGTTTATCTCCGACCTCTGATCGAGGAGTTGAAATCTTTGTTCATTGACGGTGTAGAGACATATGATTCAAACACAAATACAACTTTCATACTGCGTGCGGCTTTAATGTGGACAATTAATGACTTTCCTACGTATGGAATGCTATCAGGTTGGTCCGTACATGGTCACAAAGCATGTCCTCATTGCCATGAACACACAACATCAAAATTCTTGAATTTTAGCAGGAAGGTTTGTTATTGCGGCCATCGACGTTTTTTGCCTCCAGACCACCCCTCTAGGTTAGATACGGTTCACTTTGATGGTCATCAGGAGCTTCTTGGACCTCCATCCCCATTGTCCGGAGAGGACGTGACTGCTAAATAGGATGGTTACAATAACGTGACCTTCGGGATGGATCCGACGAAATAGGTCAAACCACAATATTGGAACAAGTTAAGTATTTTCTTCGAGCTTCCGTACTGGTCTACAAATTCAGTGCGTCATTGTCTGGACATCATGCATATAGAGAAGGGAGTATCAGAGCACATACTTAACTTACTTCTTTGTAAAGACGGGAAATCGAAAGACAACATGAATGCTCGGATGGATCTACAAGAGTGGGGAATAAGAAGTGAATTGCACCCTAGACCGGTAGCGGGTAAACCGAGCAAGTTTGTACTTCCCAATGCCTCTTATCATATGTCACAACCGGAGAAGAAAAGATTCCTGCAGGTGTTGCATGATTTGAAAGTCCCCACAGGTTTCTCAAGATCATTCAGCAAGAAAATAAAAATTGTGAAGGGCAAGATCGATAGGCTGAAAAGTCATGATCACCATGTTATCGTGGAGCACCTTCTTCCATTAGCCCTCAGGACTTCTCTCCCCGACTCGGTTGGTCTAGTAATCAACGACCTATGTTGTTTTTTCAGGGAGTTGTGTGCTAAAACACTGGAGGTTGCGACGCTGGATAAACTAGAAAATTCTGTTGCGTTGATACTTTGCAAGTTTGAGCGTATTTTTCCACCGTCATTCTTCGATATCATAATACACTTGACGGTTCATCTTGCAACTGAGGCGAAGTTAGCCGGACCGGTACAATATCGATGGATGTATCCCGTCGAGAGGTACGTGTAATTTTTCGTTTCGCGCAATTTATAAATTTATTGTTGTCCTGTATGCCTGTATTTATTTATTCAACATATTCTCATTAGGTACCTCTACACTCTTAATAAGTATATACGCAATAAAAATCGACCAGAGGGTTCTATCATGCAAGGTTATCTTCTTGATGAAGCAACCACATTTTGTTCCCGCTATCTGGACGAGAGAATTGAGACAAGGCTTAACCGACCACGAAGAATTCAAGACAGGCCATATGGTAAAGCCGAGTATAAGAGGGTAGACACTATGTTTATCAACAAGATATACCGGTTTATCTTGCTTAATTGCGCATGTCTTGAACAAATTAGAGAGTAAGTTCTTTTGGATTAATTGTTATATCTGTGTTTGTGTGTGTATGAAATGATATAATATTATTGTCACAATTATTTGTCGAAAACAGAATTCATTTTAACGAGGTACATGAGGGGCATCCTGATTGGAACGAAGAACGTTTGGAAAAATACCATCAGGATAATTTTTGTGATTGGGTCACAGATCATGTAAGTTATTCGAATAACATTTTATTGCTATCAGTTTTAATCTAAACTTGTATCGTTATGTATTTATCGTAAAATTTGTTTTGTTAGATCCACGATCCGAACTTGTCTGCATCATTTGAGAGTGATTCAAGATGTTTAGCTCAATTTCCTAGTATGGAGGTTGCATATTACAAAGGATTTGGTGTCCTTGGATACAAATTTGAAGTTAAGGACATAGAAATATCTAGAACCATTCAGAATAGTGGGATTGCGACGGTAGGATCGGACGGTGTGATTTACTATGGGTACTTAAATTGTATACTCGGCATCCACTATCCCGGACGATCAGAACCCTTTTATATATTCCAGTATACTTGGTACGATCCGCGAACCGATACGGACAGGTGGAGAAGCAGTCTTGGGACTTGGAAAGATGAATATGGATTGACCAGTGTGAACACACTTCGATTTTACGGTCAGGACGATCCGTTTATCTTTCCGAACCAAGCGTTCCAAGTATACTACTCACAGTGTTTGAAGCATCCGGGGTGGAGTGTTGTATTCCAATGGAAACCCAGAGATGTGTACGATGTCCCAGAATACGAGGACAGCGATGAGGACGAAGAAGAGAGAAGGCTTAAAGTTCTCCGACCGTCTGTTGCGAAGGACGGGTTGTTTTCGACCGATCATGAAGTTACGTGGGTTAGAAATGACATCGACGATGAAATCCAAGTAGATATGTATAATGCGCCCACGAAACAAAAAAGGTTATCAGTAATGTTATATTATTACTTCACATTTTACGCTCTATACATATATAGTCAATACTTTTAATGATTGTCTAATGCGTCCACGAACCGTTTATCTAGATTTGATGACGATGTCGGGAGCAGCGAGGGGCGGCAGGAGCTCCAGCCGCGGCAGAGGCAGAGGCAGAGCGGTTCTGCCGCCCGGAGAGCTCCGTAGGGAGCTTTAGAGGGCCGGTCTTGCACCCAGATCGGAGACCCCTTCGGATGCCTCCTTCCGTGTGGATTTTGCCACATCTCCAGGTATACTGCACACATATCCATTTTGAATGTAAAATTACAGATATTCATGCCTATTTATGTCAAAATTACTTATATTGTCAATGTTTGATTGTCTAGTTGTTGGTGATGCGTCCACATCTGGGACAGAGGCCACCCTCACTCCTCCAGGTATGTTTATATGTCATATAGTGTATGTATATTGATTTAGAATGCTATATCATAAATACACACATTCCTTTTGCTCTTACTTAGCAATTTTTATTATTGTCTAGCTGTAGGTGGTGACACCACCACACCTGCGGGTATGTTTATATATCCTATAGTGCATGCATATTGATTTAGAATGTTATATTATTGATCTTTACATTCTTTTTGCAATTACTTATATAATCTATTTTTAATTTTCTAATTATAGGTGGTGCGTCCACATCTTCCGCAGGGGCCACTCCTGCCGCTTCCATACCCTCCGCATCGTCTGCAGGTTAGTATGAATAAATTTAAAATATTTATTCATTGTACATATGCTCTATAGAATAAATATGAACTTCATGGAAATTTAGCGTCGATGTTTATTTTCTAGTTGGAGGGGATGCGTCCGCATCCGGGACCCCGGTTGTTCCTCACCGGAGGAACTATCGTCTCGCTCGTGCTGTTGCCCGGGCCCAGGCTCTTACGATAGCCACCGGAGGTATATATCACACTTGAATTTTCGTTTAACCTTGATTTCTTAATACAATTTTGTCTTATTATTGATTGTCTTGATATTTCGTGCAGACGCAGGGCCTCCCCATCCCCAGAGGGGGACTCGAGGCCCGAATCGGTCCCATAGGCTGAGGCCTGACAGAGCTAGGGGGGAGGCAGCATTCTCCCTTTTTTTTTACCCTTGACTATCGCTATACCGGTCCTCATGCCGAGAGGTTCGGTCGGTATTTGGGGGACGAGAGCCGGCTCGTGAAGAACTATCCACTTCACGTTGAGTGGGGCGAGCAGCACCAGCTCATTCACCATCTTCTTTGATCAGGCTCGGGTATGTATTAATATATATTTTCATTTGATCTATCCAATATATTTATTATTAACACTTGTAATCTAATAACAATGTTTTTTTTTGTATTTTCAGTTGGATTACGATTTTCAGCCTGTAGCCGACCCTGATCACCCGGGGAGGGTGCTCGACCTTCATGCTCTGTACAATGGCCTGATGAAGAACATGCAGGCTAAGGTCCGATACAACAGGAATGAGCTGAAGGCCGACTGCTACTCCCTGTGGATGGCGACCCCTGAGGCAGAGAGAGCGGCCCTCCTATCTACTCCGGCGTTTGTGAGAGTCGACGTAGAGACATGGCCTCTATTGTGCGTTTATTTCGACTCCCAACGCAAACAGGTTTGTATTTTAAATGTAATTCATTATTTATGATATAATTTATTTCTTTGTGTTTCTTAATTAGAAAACTAAATGTTAATGCGTTGTGCAGAAACAGGCCGCTCAGAATACAGAGAACAGGAAGTCGGCGAAGAGGGGTCGCCCTACTTACACAGGTGGCTCGAGGAACATTACTCGAGCCATGGAGTTATCGGTAAATTATAATAGACCGACCTTTGTGATATTCTGCAATATTAAGAGTTATTTTCTAATATTTCTAATATTAAGAGTTACTTTCTAATATTGCAGACATCTCGGACCGTGGCGTCAGGTGGTACACCTAGCGTGCTGTCCACATATCTTGCCGTCCACGGCACCTCAACAGATCCCGCCACGGGCGAGCTTCGATATCCCGACGTCGCTACCCAGGAGTACTGCGTAAGTGTTAATATTTTTTCTACCCAAATTTGAAATTTTAGTTTTGGAAGGTTCAAGTTTAAATTTTATACTTATACTTTACTGCTTAATGTGGGTGTAGGAGCGGGTGGTTGAGCAGGCCCAGGCCTCGGGGATCGATTTTACCGGACAGAGCGATCCGAGGCTGCTGACCCCAGTTCTCGACGCCGCACACGGAGGGCACCACGGAGGTTGGGAGAGAGGCCGGGGACTGGGCCCTAGCAGGGCCCATATGAGGTTGGACTCCACCCCGGCGGTTACTTCCTCCGTCTCCAGTGACCGACGTGTCCATCATGAACTGGAGAGCTTGAGGGCCACCGTTCAGGAGTTGAAGGAGATGCTGGTATGTATACTACTTTATAGTAAAATATCATGTCATATTATATAGATATCAACATATCCATAATTAGTACGTAGCTTGAGCTTATTTGGTTTTAGACTTAAGTTTGATTAATCATACATACAGATGTAATTAAAATAAACAACAAACTAGATATCCAAACGGGGTTTCGAAATAACTTAATAATGATACGAATTCGAATAATACACAGTTCTTACACGCTTATTACACACATTATGTCCAGACGCGATAGGGTATATCGTCCGAGCCTCCACATGCATCTCCTTCGGCTGCGGCTCCGCAAGCCACTACATCGGCTGCGGTTCCGCAGACAGCTCCTATGGCTCCACCGCCCGCTCAGACTTCCGCAGTCATGGCTCCGCAAGCGACTATCTCGACGGCGGCTGCGCAGACCACATCGCCAACTCCACAGGCCGCTCGACCCCCGCTCGCGCCGAATTGCAGAGTTTATTGACCGAGGAGCAGGCGCGCGCTATTCTATCGTTATTCAGAGGTGGAGCTGGACCGAACTAGGGTAGCTTTTTGGTTCTTATTTTTTGAAACATGTATTTATTTATATCATACACATTGTACTACATTTTGAAACGATATTGATATTGGTTTATATTTATATCATATTCAGTTTTTAGGTTTCTTTTGTATATTATATATATGCGTGAGATGTGATTATGAATACTGCGATATATGTTGTGTGATGATTAATTTTATATTTGATTGATGTATATATTATTGTGCACAGGGCGGGAAAAAATCAAGCAGCCCATTTTTTAAAAAAAATTACAGATAATATGTACCTACGGATTTATCCGTAGGTACACATGTTGCGCCTACGGTTATATCCGTAGGGGCAAAATATCAGCAGTAACTGATATTTCCCCCCTGATCTCAGTACCAGGGGGTTGGGAGTGCCCCTACGGACATATCCGTAGGGGCCACGGCCTCGCCCCTACGGCGTTATCCGTAGGGGCAAAATATCAGGATTCCTGATATTTTGCCCCTACGGATAAGTACCTACGTAGATATCCGTAGGGGGTAGTACATGGACCTACGGTTATGTCTGTAGGTACATTTAATATATTAAAAAAACCGTAAATAATTTAACTTTTTTTACCCTACGGTCTACCCCGTAGGGGCAACAGGACCTACACAGATATCCGTAGGGGTAAGAATTTGCCCGTAGGGGCAAGTTCAAGGCTTCAACTTGCACCTGCGGCCTTTGCACCTATGAGGTATTTTTTCGCCCCTACGGATTTATCCGTAGGGGCAGTGGGTTGCCCCTACGGATTTATCCGTAGGGGCAACCCTTATTTGTAGTAGTGTATAGATTGTTAACTGGATTTTGGGATTCATATATTCATATTGAGTTGGAATATTAAAGAATATAGATTGACTTGAAACATATTCAAGTCAGGAATAATCAGACTCAAACCCGAGTTAGACTAAAAGAAATGTAAGTCGAAGTTCTATATTTGTTAGAGTCATTATTGTAATTTATAAAACTTGAGAGGGTTTTATGTAAAAATACTTTTGTATAGTTTTCAAGATACACCTCAAGTATTTATTATTCGTCTTTATTGTTACAATGAGTGTGATTTTCTTTTATGATATTTCTAGTGAAAATATCTTAATTACATAAATAAAAGTATTAATTTGTAATATTGATTTATTTGAAATTCATGGTATTTTAATGTAACTTTTAATCTTGTAATTTTTAGGAAAATGTGGAAACTTTATATTATAATAAAATATATGTTTAAACGATAAATATACATATGTTTATACAAGAATAATTTTTAATAAATATTTTATATTTCAAAAATCTCATTTTTCTTAAATGTCGTATTTTAAACCTTTCGAGACCGAATGCTCCTTGCGGAGGTCTGAATCTCGCACTACTAAGCCCGATGGTGCACGATAAACCGTACTATCCCTAACGAGTTCCCCAAAGGTGGGTTGTAGTGGCGCTTTGCAAAGATTTAATAAATACTAGTCATTTAGAAAACGGTTTTTATAAAGATAATGTATTTATTTGTAAAAGGGTGTAAATTTCCGTATTTTAGATTCTAGGGTTTCCTAAGCCAACTAGTCTATTTCTAAATGGTCTAAACGATAAGTCATTAGAAGCCTCAAATCGCCTCTTCACTGCCAATTTCGGCCAGGTAAGTGTCAGGTAAGTGGGAGGCTCTCCATTACAAGTAGTTGCCCTAATTAAGTAACCACTTGCCTTAGACACACTTGCCTAGACACCACAAAGTCATGTTTAGATAAACGATCGATGTCCATAACTTATCGTATTTCCTATTAAAAGATATTGCATTAAAATTGTATACAACTTAGAACTTTTAGAAAATGTTTATAAAGAAAATGGTATTTTAATGTAAAATCTTGTTTTATCGTATTCTAATTTTTCAAGGTAGCGTGTTATGATTACATATGAGTGTGTGTGGAGGTAGGTCATTACCTCGTGATCTACTTTAAGGTATAGCAATGTTAAAGGGTTAAATGTGATAAACTAAATATGGTGGTATTTAAGTGAAAGAATACGATATATTGAAAAGGCTATCATTTCATGTGTGAAAACTTGTTCAAATTAATTTTTAAGTGATTAGTAGTCAACATGAATATGTTTAAGTATTATGGAATTAGTGATAAGTGAGATTTGATAGAAAACCGAATCGGAAATCGGTTTGTTCCGATTTCCGTCGGGTTTATAAATTCGTATTTTAATGAAAGAAAAGAAGGATAGAAAAGGGGGATTTACGGGTTTGGACAACGGTAGAGAGTAAGAGAGAGGTAGAGGGTTTGCCGGTGCGTGGAAACGTCGTTGACAGGTCCTAGCACGATCGTCGGAATTTCGCCGTCGATTTCGTCAGCGCTTCGCCTTTCGCTCGTTTTCTAACGTACCAAGTTCTCTTGGAATTTTAGGAGAGTGGACTTAGAAAAAGTGATGAGAGGGTAGAGGGTATGGGGGTTTATATAGGGTTAGGCTAGGGTTAGGGTTTTTAATAGAAAAAAATATAAAAATATATAAAAATTCATTAAAACTCATTAACCCTAAGAGTAAAAGAGATTTATTGGGCAATTTAAAACCGATCCAGGTATAATAAGTGTGCAGGAGGGTTGACCACTTCAAGACCCAACTTTTCTCTATTGGTGACTTGGTCGTCCGGCCAAGTCCGGCCGGTGGCGCCGGACTGAGTCGGCCGGTTCTCCGGCCGGCGGAGCCGAGTCAGGTCGAGTCACATCACCAGAGGCCGGAGAATCTTCGGGGGTACAATTTGGTATATTTACTTTTTGTTGTCCAGTACATATTTTGGGAGTTATGGCCTTTTGACTGTTGACTTCTAAAAGAAATTAAAACAAAATAAATACAAAAATAATATGGGGCATGGGATTTGAACTCTGGTGGCTTGGTTCAGCAGTGCAAGGTGTTACCAATGAGCTACAAGCTCCTTCTTGTAATTATTGTGGGAAAATAACTATTGAAAGTGGTAACAGCAACATTAAATACCCCAAGTATACTTTAATTTTAAAGCAATTTTATGTACACTAAAAATGGAGTTATTTAAAAACAAAATAATTACTTATATATATATATTGTGCTCAGGTTAAAATACTCCTTTATGGATTTTTAAAAATTAAAAAAAAATTGTATAGAAAAGTGTATAGGAAAATTATGGTTGTTACAGAAACCATGGGTAAGCCGAACTTGGTAAACTAGACACTGGAAATGAAAGTGGCACAGTTTCTTGCAAGGTCGGAATGATGGAAAGGATGGAGGGGAGTGATTGAGGAAGGTCATCGGTTAAAGGTTCAGGAGGGTATACACAGTCAATGAAAGGGATAGGATGAATTGGAAAATCCGACTCATCAATTAAAACCGGTTCATCCTCAAAGCTATCCTCAAAAGTCTCCTCAAAAATTATTTCATCCATGCAAATTTCATAAAAATCGAGACGCATATGGAGTTCAGGAAAACAGTTAATGACTCGGGATGATGAATTGGAGAGAAAAACTCAGCCAAATCTGCGGGTTCATCATCTAAAATATTCCCAGTGTCTATATCCTTAATCAAGTGAAAATCAATTTTCTTAGACAGCTCAACGAAAGCATGGATATCAATCAATTCAGGTTCTAGGATGGAGGTGTAGAGGTCAAAAGCATTGGGTGGGGTTTCACTCAAAAGGGACCCTTCACAATCGGGTAAATCACATACTACAAAGTTGCACAACTCATTAACCCTTCTATCTTCAATTGGTAATTCTTTTGGGAAACTAGATAGACATTTAAAACTAGAGTTGTGTGATTCAATTGGCAATGGGTAAGTTTGATTAGGAAGGATGTACAGCTCACTTTCACTATTCAAATTCTCAGCCTGTCCTACCGCCTCATCATACATTGGAAAATTTGGAGCTAGTTTAAAACTAGCTACCAGGTCACTAGGTTGTATGAGGGCGGCCATGGACGCATTCATATCCATCATCTGTTCGCATGACGCTACCCTAAAGTCTTCCAACGACTGTTCTAGACTAGACATGGGTTGTGAAGGGGTTTCAGTAAAAGATTCAAGGTTGTTTGGATACTGGAAACACCCAAAAGGTTGTTCAGAAGCAATGTCTAGGGAAGGTGTAAAAGTCGGGTAGGATTGGTGGGAATTAAATGACTGGACAGGGGTAGGATCAACATACGAATAAGAAGGTGAATGGAATTGTTGATCCAAAGAATTTATAGTGGTGAAAGGAGTGAAAGATTGGCTACGGGATTGTTCAATATGTTTAACGATAGACAAAGGACGACTTGTAAAAGGGGTATCAACATAAGAGGGGAGGGAAGGTTGAAAAGGTTGATACAAAGTATATTGCGGAGTGCAAGTGTTTGTCATAGACGCGTCTATATGATCTTTCAATGAAATTCTGGGCATGGAGGGGTCGTTCGAACTTCGACCAAAGCAAGAACCGTAGGTAGTTATGTTTGGTTATGGGTACTAAAGTTCGGCAAGAGTTTTTCAAGGTGGGGTACCCATGATATGAAGAGAGGAAGAAGAATAAGAGAAAAGGAGGGGAAAAGAATGTGGTGTTTTTTTTAGTTGTTTAGTTAGTTATTAACAAAAGAATGAAATAAACAAAAAAACAATCTGGAAAAAAACAATCACGACACAAAAATACCACACATTTAATCGTTCTAGGGTTTACCTAGGTCAACTAGATTTGCTCAAGAACTTGATTGGCGAAGTAAAATTGTGTCGAGAAACGGGCTCAAGATATACTGATCACGAAGCCAGGTAAGTGCAGAGATAAGGGGAGGTTTCCGACGCTTTCGCGAAGGTCCTTAATTAAATAACCCTTTCTCTTTTGGCGGTTTCACCGTGAACACTTTCCTAGACACCTCGAAAACAATATACCGTTAAGCGGTGTTTTAAATACAGTTAACTTCTCCTAGTGAGCGCGAAGTCCTTAAGTCTTAAAGTCTAATTTCTTTTAAAATTTATGCGGGTAAACGTTATGCTCAAGTTCTTGATTTGTGGGCCACGGGAAAGGTGATGAAGTCCTTTACCGTATGTTGTGGGGTTCACTTGCCCTTAAGTCCGTATTAATGTATGCAATGCGCAATTCAATGAAAAAATTTATTCAAAGAATCAAACAATTGTTTTTTAGTTTAAGCTCGGCACTGCAACAAATACAGGTTAGTCAATTTTTTGGCGTTTGCTAGCGAACTTGTAAAGAATCTTGCAAAGATATTATATTGGAAGCGTCGGATTTGAGAAGAAGGTGTTAGTAAAGTACGTACCATTAAGTTGTTGGGTTAGCAAACCCCCATTGAATCAAATCCGGTAAGCTTGAAAATTTCGCTTGCGCGGGTCAAACTACCCAGATCTTTGGTACTGTACTTCGTAATTACCTTAATTTTGAATGTGCACTTTGCTCCCCAAGCTCGCTGTTCATAAATCCGCAAAATCTACAAATATTGGAAAAATGGATATTAGTGCAAAAAAAGCGATACGAATGCCGAAATACCTGCACACTAAAAATTATAAAAAAAAAAAACAATACAAATAGGACAAAAATAGAACAATAGAGCACAGAAAAAAGTTTTGGAGAAAATGGAGGCAAATTGGCCGGCGACGCCGGATTATTGGGGGTTCTCGCCAGATTATTTTGGGAATCTTGGCTCCAAAATTCATCAGGTGTTTCAATATTCCACTAGTGCCTCATTTGTATTGTTTATCTTTTTATTTTAGTTACAGAGTGCAAGCAGGTATAAAATCCAGAGAGCAAAATGGTTAGTTTAGTTAGTTTTTTGTTTTGGTTTTGAAATTTTTGATTTTTATGTTTGTTTTTAAGAAAATTGTTAGATGGATATTAACAAGATTAACCCGAAATAACAAAAACAAAAACGTTACCGTTTCCCCGGCAACGGCGCTATTTGATCGCACGCCAAAAGCGTGTCGGATAATTAAAAGTTCTAAAGTTTAACCGCGATCAGGATGGTGTCGCTTTGCAGCTAGCCGCGATGAGCACGGGTCGATCTACAGGGAGACGGAGCGTTTTATGTTCTTGTTCTTACGAGTTAACGCGCGTGGCGTATTTGTTCGTTATCTAACCTATGTGTTATATGCAAAGTAAACGCTTGTTAGGATAAGTAGAATATTGTAAATTAAGGAAATCCGTATTCAAGTCCTTTGAACCGAGTCTTGACCAATTGAAGCTAGAGCAATCAGCAACAACGCGGATTAGGGTACTTAAGCACGGTATTTAAGAAATCCGGTTTATTGACCCTTGTCCGTCCGTTCTTGTCTCTTGCTTTCGCCTCCGGCCAATCCGAACGCAACCGGTCGCAGTTAGGGATCATCAATACCTTGGTAGGGTTGGGTGCCTAATGGAGTGCTTGCGTAAGGTTTGGACGGAATTCAATGGAAAATAACGGGAAAAGCAAATGGGAAATGGAAACCTTAACTTATAATATCGTATTCTTTTCCCTAACAACAATATTCACAACCATTCACAAAACAACATACCAAAAAGAGCAAAAGAAAAAAAAAGAAATAAAGAGAAGAAAAGAAAACAATATAAGTAAATTGCATGGAATGAAAGTGCAAGTAAGTAAAGCAAGAATGTAAATTACAAGAATATAAATACTAGGAACCAAAGAATATATTGCAAGACATGGGTTCAATAACCCAAACTTAAACTTGCAAGCTCAATAAAGAGGTTGCAAGATTAAGAGAGGGCAAAGAACTCATGGTGAATGAAGGCATAAAAAGAGAACTTTATTGATTCCAAGAATTATACAACCTTTGAGATCAATAACCAACCCTTAAACTTTCAAGCTCAATGAAGAGCTTGAAAGATCAAGAGAAGGTTAAGAACTCAAGGAGACTAAGCTATTTACATGAAAAGAGGAAAGAAAACTTGGACTAAAGAATGACCCCCCTCCCTTGCTGCCATGATCTGCTTTTATAGGCTTCAAAGAAAATTAAATAAATAATGAAAATGAGCTGACGTGGCATCAAGGGTGTGTGTGTGAAGAACCGAGGTCCATTGGAGCATGTGGGGCCGGCCAGGCCGGTCCAAGAGGGAATGTGCTCAGCCAAGTTGGTGAGTCCAGGGCTCATGCTTTGTGCGATGACTTGTGTGTCCCCTCACATCATTTTGGTGCAGTTTATTTTCTCTGTTTTGACCTGGTTTGCACCTAGTGCTTGGAGGGAATTTTGAATCTTCAATTCAACATATAATCTTCACCATTAAATGCTTATTACTTCATTCCCACATGTGCCTAAATCCATGGCTGTCCCCATTATGGTCTTATTGATTTGTTCATTTGATTTTATTTTGCACTTATTATTGGAGGGAATTTTTGAATCTTCAAATCAATACATAATCCTTAGCATTGAATGCAGATATCCACATGTGCCTAAAAGTCTTGTGTACACACTTGTTTGTGTTGGACCATTTAGATAAAAATAATGTGTACACAAACTTGTTGCAAAAAGGAACTCATGAAGTATCGGTCGGTTTGCCGTTCTGGTTGCAGTGTCGGCTCTCAATTGATATATCCGTGCTTTTGAATGTATTTCCAGTTTTATGTCATGGATACCTGTAATCTGTAATATTGAGCAGACACTGGTTAATAATACTGATAAATACAACAAATAGATAATGCATGAGCGGTATTAGAATGCAGTTTTCTGATATGAACAGATACCCTCTTCCGTAGCAACCGGCTCGGCTAAGAAAGCCTCGAGCGGGACACCCTGATTGTAACCCGACTGTTGAGCGAAACGATGCGAGTTATACCTCATGAACAATGCCGAGGCGCTTTGCTTGAACACTAAAAGCTCGGTCTAATCGAATATAAGTGCAGGATCTCCCGAGCCTTCAACGTAGGAGCCCCGTCTTTGAAAGTATCACGCAGCGGTTGCACTGTCTTGGTAGATTCCTTGCCGATAGTTAAGACTCTATCGACAAAAGTCATACTATCCTTGACCATACGCGGGCGAAGGACCAGACGTCGAGCCTCTCGCTGCGACGGATCTAATGCGGAAGTGTCAACTAGAAACATGACCCAGGGAAAGTTATAGATGTCATAGAAGTGAGGCCGTTTGTGGACTCCGAAAGCACCAAGCACGTGCATCTCGATCCAGGACGTAAAGTAGTGCAACGGAAGATGTACAGGTTTTACCCCTTGCTGAGTAGTATCCGCTGTTAAGCTCAGGCCGTGATATAGATGAGCTAGCCCCGTAATCCCATCGGTGACGCGCGTCCCTGCAACCATGCGGTGGGCTGGATAAAGGACAGACGGCCCCATGTAGCAAGGGTGCATCGGAAGCACAAACCAGCTCAACCACAGGCCGATAGACCCAAGAAAGAACGTCTCTTCATCGACGTCTGGAGCGGCAAGTTCTGCAAAAGGGAAAACAGGGATGTCTGGAATAAAAAAATTTCTCAAATCCGCTTTCGCCGTCGGCTAGTTATCCAAACCGAAGCCGAACGGGTCGTCAAGCTTGGCAAATTTCGCAGCTTGTTTTGACAGGACTGCTGGGTGAAGGAAGCGAGCGATGAAATCTGTGAAGCTGACTCCGTGCCCTCCAGACCCCAGAAATAAGCTCTCATAAATGTTCAACACCTTGATTAGGCTCGGGAATCGGTGTTGAACAGCATTCTCCGGTGTAAGGCTCATCATAACTGATTTGGTGGCGAGGATGTACTCTTCAGGGGGAAGTATCTCCTCGTAATGTTCCCCTCTGACGGGTAAGCCGAAGATTTCCGCAAACTCCTCCAAGAAGATTGAAACTTCATGACCCGATAGAAGAAATGTGTGAGTCGGGATGTTCCATTGCTCCAGGAAAGCCTTGACCCACCATACATGGGGTGCGAGATACTGAAAAAGAGACGCATAAATTGCGGGGTACAACCCGAGCTTCAGCAGTAGCGACTTCTTGGCCAACAGGATGTATCGAGCCCACTGCAGGTATCCGGCTGAATGGCAAGGAGTCAAACCAATAATGTATACCTGTCTCCAAGGGCGCGACTCGCCTTGACATATGCGCCGCCCCAAAGTATCTAAAGCCATCGGCGGCTGTACGGGTATTGATGCCGTAGAAGGCCGAAGGCGACCCTTCGAAGTCCAGTTAACCTCCTCTACAACGTAATTCACTTGAGGCAAGTCGGCGTAGTAAATTGCTGAAATTGGCTCTGAGGGCGCCGCAAAAGAAAAACTACGCCGACCTCGAATGATCTGATTATACCACTGATTGATATAGATTTAGTGCGTGCTTGCGCTTTTAAAAGATAAATCAAAGAATAGTTAACCGCAATCAAGAACGGTGTCGCTTGGTAGCTAGCCGGTTGAGTACGGATCAGTCCACAGGGATTTTGTGTATTTTCTATTTGTTCTAACGAGTTAATTCCAATTGTGATAGGATTGATTATCACTAAAAACTGAAATGAGTTTGATTAAGATTAAAATCTTCCTAGGGTTAGGTTTAGGTTAAGTTTGGAAATTCAATATGTCTCACCGCTTTCTATGCCCTAATTAAGATCTTTTTAGGTGTTAAGATAATAATTAACAAAGGAGATTAACAAGATCGGGAAGAAACTAGATTTCTTCCTCTGGTCCTTGTCCGTCCTTTCTTAACTCTTACCCTAACCTCCATGGAAAACATACACAACCAGTCTTTAACTATGGTATCACCGCTACCTCGTGGGATAGGGTGCCGTAGTGAGCGGTGTGTGTATGTATGCATAGATCCCTATTTAAAATGTGTAGCGGGCAAGAAAGGGGTGAGAGATTTTCATCTCTCAAACCTTTCGCATTCCTAACCCTAACAAGTGAGGAACTACTCACTCATCAGGGAATTGATAAAAAGAGACATTTTTTGTTTGTTTTTAATAACCTAATTATCTATACTACGGCAAATAAATAAAAATTTATACTAGGGCAAATAAATAAAATTTATACTAGGGCAGATAAATAAAATTTATACTAGGGCAGAAAAGAAAATTAAACTAAGGCATAGAAAAGAAAGTCTTACTTTTTATTTGATGCACTCTTCAAACATTACAAGAATTAAAATTCTGAATTTAGGAATTAAAAAGAGGCATGCTCCAAAAAGAGCTTTAGGGTTCCTATTTATAGATTATAGAAACCCTAGGGTTTACATTTGATCCCTATCTATATTTACAAAACTGCTTGAGAAGCCTGGTCAACGCACCGCCACCACCAACTTTTTGCACCGACACGTGTCTTATATAGCCGCGGATCCGCGGCAGGAAGCCATGTTTGGATGCGGATCCGCGGCCATCTTGGAGGAGCTTGGCTCTGTTTTCTCAGGTACATTTTATGTTGCTTTTTCCTTGACTTTTCTTCACTTGGTTCTTCATAATATCTTCTAGTTTCTTCTAGATTTCTATAGTGTAGACTGTGGTGGACTTTTACCGTTCGCTTCGTGTTGAAGTCTTGAATCTTGCGCTGCCTTTGTACTTTGTGAAATTGTTCATTGATCTTCGTTTGTTCTTCAAACTGTGGGCATGATAAAGATTCTCTATTTGTTGGTCGTAGTCTCACTTTTGTAGCTTCTTTTCATCATTTTCACTATTTCATTCCGAGAACCTGTAACCTGCAACTATGTAGCAGACATGGATCAAAAGCACCTGTTTATTTGTAAAATGAATAAGAATGGGAAATATAATAATACAAAATTATGATATGAACAAATACCCCCAAACTTATCTTTTGCTCGTCCTTGAGCAAAACTAGTTTATTCTCGAAAAAACCTAACCTCACTTTCGCAGGGAAACGCGATTGCAATGAGCTCGTGCAATAAGCCGTTAAACTTTTAGGTGTCCCTAATAGGAGGAGTGTTGTCTCCTGAGGGTTTTCAGCGGATACTACCCATAAAATCCTATCAATTCGGCCTATTGACTTTTATTCTCCAATTTGGTTTTCTAGCAAGAAATTCTATTATCTTCAACTCAGAAATTATCAACCCTTATTTTTCACACTTCCTTATCATTTAACTTAAGATAGTATATGTTCTGTAAATTTACTTAGCTTTTAGCATCTTTTGAATTTTCCTTCTAATGTTCCATCTCAACTTAGTAATTTTCATCATCTTTACTAAAGATATAAGTTCTATTTTTCATTCCTATCTCCCATCTAAACCCCAATCATATACGTCTACGTGTGTGTATGTATCACCCCTACACTTGGAAATTCAATTCAAGCTCTTATACTCTTGTCCATCATCCAAAGTACTTTTAATTGGTGAATTTTTAGATGAAATTGCTAACACATTCTTCATGCGACCGTTAATACTTCTTGAGGTATCAACGACCAATTAGAAAATGTTTTTGCACATTAAGGCTTAATTTCTCGTCTTGTAATACCTAAACTTTTAGCAGTGACTCCCAAACCAGTTGGTCTAAGGCACTAAATGATAAAGCACCCTCGCTATATATTTTTTTATTTTACACAGCCGTAAGTAATTACAAAACCAGTGTTCATTTTGTATATCTCTTTATTCACACTTATAATTTTATTTTCCTTTATACTAAGCATTTTAGACAAGAGCATTTCATGGTATCCTCTACTATTCCAAGTTTCAAGGTTCGTATTTGTGCAAGTTGTAGGGTATACATTTTCAGAATTTAGACTTAAGATTCGGAATTATTTTTTTAGACTTACACTTCAATAAAAATTTCAATACTCTTCTCTTATTTTGACTTAGCCCAAGAAGTGAACTCAAAATTTGCCTATTTCTAAGTAAACTATAAGGACATATATTTTCTACCGTTAAATTTTTAAGAAAGGTTATTTTTAAGGTTTTTAATTTACTAAGTGCAGGATCTAGTTTTTTCCTAGCTAGTCGACCGTCTTGTCAAACTTAAGTCAATTATGGCCAAAATTGAGCTTTTCAATTTTTATAATTTTTAAACTTTTTTAATTTTTATGGGTTTTAAAATAAGTATGCAAATGCAAAAATATACATATGAATGCGAAGGAAGAAAACTTACCGAGCACAAACCCAAACTTAAACTAGACAGTGTCCTCACTGTCAGGCTACACCAAGAGGGTCAAAATTATCGGCACTCCCCTGTTTATTTTTTTTTATTGTTAACAGAAAAAGAAAACAAAATCTATATACACAAAAAGGCCTCCCCCCAAACTTAAGTGAAACAGTGTTTCCACTGTTTAAGCGTTAAAGTTCAGAGTTATTGGGGAGAAAAAAACACAGTATCAAGCTATACAAGGCCTTACACAGGCTAAATGTTAGCATCAACCATTCAAAAATTTTATCGTTATAATGGTATGGTTGGTGAAAGAATGGAGTGTAGAGAAAAGAAATGAGAAACATACGAGACCATATGGGAAGAAAGGAGGAATATGGTCTCGGTATATTAGGAGAAGAATGGCGGAAGAGAGAAAGAAGTATAGTACGAACTTGAGGGTGTAAATTGAGTGAATAAATTAGCACAAATTGTGATGACCGATGTGTTAAAAGCGATTGTGTTAATCTATCAACCCGTCGAGAAATGGGGTCAAATCCCTCAAGATTCGCGAGAAAATATGGGTACGTTGAACTTGGTAAACCAGACATTGAAAATGAAAGCGATACAGTCTCTTGCGTGGTCGGAACGATGGAAAGGATGAAGGGGAGTGATTTAGGAAGGGTCACAGTTAAAGGTTCAGGAGGGTGTACACAGTCAGTGGAAAGAACATGATGAATTGAAAAATCCGACTCATCAAACAAAACTGGTTTATTCTCAATAATTTCCTCAATATTCTCCTCAAAATTTAGCTTATCCATGCCATTCTCATCAAAATCAAGACATATATGAAGTTTGGGAAAAACATATAATGATTCGGGATGATGAATTGGAGAGAAAAACTCGGCCAAATCTGCGGGTTCATCATCCAAATTATTCCCTGCGTTAATATCCTCAATCAAGTGAAAATCAATTTTTTCGGACACCTTATCAAAAGCATGGATATTTATCAATTCAGGTTCTAGATTGGAGGTGTAGAGGTCGAGAGGATTGGTGATGGTTTCACTCGAAAGGGACCCTTCACAATCTGGCAAATCAAGCACTACAAAGTCGCACAACTCATTAAATGTTTTATTTTCAACTGGTGAATCATTTGGGACACTTGATAGACATTCAAAACCGAAGTTGTGTGATTCAATTGGGGATGGGTAGGTTTGATTTGGAAGGGTGCACAGCTCACTCTCTTCACTTAAATTCTCAATCTGTCCCATCGCCTCATCATACATTAGAAAATTTGGAGCTAGTTGGAAACTAGCTATCGGTTCACTAGGTTGTCTTGATGAATTAAGGGCGGCAATGGATGCATTCAAATTCCTCATCTGTTGGTTTGTCACTACAATATAAAGTTCCAACGACTGTTCCAGACTAGACATGGGTTATGAAGGGGTTTCAGTAAAAGATTCAAAATTGTTTGGATTCTGGAATCTCCCAAATGGCTGTGTAGAAGCAATGTCTAGGGAAGGTGCGAAAGTCTGGTAGGACCGGTAGGAATTGAATGGTTGGACAGGAGTAAGATCAACATTTGGATAAAAAGGTGAATGGACTTGTTGATCCCAAGAACTGGAAGTGTTGAAAGGAGTGAAAGATCGGTTACGAGATTATTCAAATCAGCAATAGACATGGGTTTCGTGGTTACAACAGGACTCAAAAAAGGAGTATCAACGTAAGAAGGTGGTGAAGGTTGAAACGGTTGATACAAAGTGGATTGCGAAGTCCAACTGTTTCTCCTAGACGCTTCTATTTAATCTTTTAAAGAAATTTTGGGCATGGAGGGGTCGTCCGTAATTCGACCAAAACAATGCGTGTAGGAAGCAATGTTTTGATGAGGGTATCAAACTTCGGCAAGAGTTTTGCTAGGTGGGGTACCCATGATGTAAGAAAGGAGAAGAAAAAAGAATGTGATGATTTTTTTTATTTTTTCTTTTAAATTTTTTCTTTTAAATTTTTTTAAAGAAATTGTTTGTTTTGGGGTTTTTGAACTTTTTGAAAGTGTTTTTTTTAGAAAGAGTTTTTGCAAAATTTTTACGGACTACTACACACTTTCAAACAGTCACAATATAAGCATTCACAATCAAGCCTAGAGCTAAGGTCTCCTAAATCAACTAGACTGCTCCTAACTGTTCCAAAGGGTAAGTTGTGAGATTCTCAAATCGCTTCTTCACCGCCAATTGTGGTCAGGTAAGCACAAGTAAAGAAAGGAGAGATCTGCTCATGAATCACCGTGAAACGGGCCTTTTAAAATTACCTTTCCCACTTGTCTAGTCTGGGCACCACAAAGTCTGGTTTAGATAAATGATCGATGCCTACAACCTTTCCTTTGTCCTATTGAGCGCGACAATCCTTATTGGCTGAGTCTAATATTTTTTAATTAACTCGAGGGTTGATGCAAATGCTTTTTGTGATTTTTGGGGTCTTAGGAAGGGTAATGAAATCCCTACCCAATCTTGATTGGTGTTATAGCCCCTTAAAAGTCCGTTTTAAATATGCAAAGCAATTAACACACCAAAAATCTAAAACACTTTCAATTTTTTTTTTATTTTGCAGCGCAAAGAATCCTGCACAAAAACAATTTATTGGAGAAGGGAGAGAAATTTTGCGCAAAGAACCCTGCAGGAGAATTTTTCAGAGGAGATCAAGAGGTTACAGAGAAGAAAAAAATGCTTACAGAGAAGATTCCTTTTGCTGACGTCACCACCACGTGGCGGTTCCGCGGTCAAAAGCAACAAAGTGCGGCGGATCCGCGGTCGTATGGTCGGTTCAGATCCCAAAAATTCTGTTCTGTTCTATTCTGATTCTCCTCTATTTGTTCAGATATGCTATTTGCTATTTTGTGCACTGGATTTTTCCAGATCTGAATCTGTTCGTCTTTCCGATCCTGCACAATTCACACGAAAACCCTTCAAAAAATAACAAGATGATAATTTTTATATTTTTTAAATTTTTTAGTTTTTATGATTTTTCAATTGTTATATTAACCCGGAATTACAAAAAGAAAATAACTACGCCATCCCCGGCAACGGTGCCATTTGATTGATATAGATTTAGTGCGTGCTTGCGCTTTTAAAAGATAAATCAAAGAATAGTTAACCGCAATCAAGAACGGTGTCGCTTGGTAGCTAGCCGGTTGAGTACGGGTCGGTCTACAGGGATTTTGTGTATTTTCTATTTGTTCTAACGAGTTAATTCCAATTGTGGTAGGATTGATTATCACTAAAAACTGAAATGAGTTTGATTAGGATTAAAATCTTGCTATGGTTAGGTTTAGGTTAAGTTTGGAAATTCAATATGTCTCACCGCTTTCTATGCCCTAATTAAGATCTTTTTAGGTTAAGATAATAATTAATAAAGGGGATTAGCAAGATCGGAAAGAAACTAGGTTTCTTCTTCTAGGTCTTTGTCCGTCCTTTCTTAACTCTTAGCCTAACCTCCATGGAAAATATACACAACTGGTTTTTAACTGTGGTATCACCGCTACCTCGTGAGATAGGATGCCGTAGTGAGCGGTGTGTATATGTATGCATAGAGCCCTATTTAAAATGTGTAGCGGGAAAGAAAGGGGTGAGAGATTTTAATCTCACAAACCTTTCCCATTTCTAATCCTAACAAGTGAGGAACTACTCACTCATTAGGGAATTGATAAAAAGAGACATTTTTTGTTTGTTTTTAATAACCTAATTATCTATACTACGGCAAATAAATAAAAATTTATACCAGGGCAAATAAATAAAATTTATATTAGGGCAGATAAATAAAATTTATACTAGGGCAGATAAAAAATTAAACTAAGGCATAGAAAAGAAAGACTTACTTTTTATTTGATTCACTCTTCAAACATTAAAAGAATTAAAATTCTGAATTTAGGAATTAAAAAGAGGCATGCTCCAAAAAGAGCTTTAGGGTTCCTATTTATAGATTATAGAAATCCTAGGGGTTACATTCGATCCCTATCTATATTTACAAAACTGTCCTGAGAAGCCTGGTCAACGCACTGCCACCACCGACTTTTTGCACCGACACGTGTCCTATATGGTGGCGGATCTGCGGCAGGAAGCCATATTTGGCCGTGAATCCGCGGCCATCTTGGAGGCTCTTGTCTCTGTTTTCTCAGGTACATTTTATGTTGCTTTTTCCTTGACTTTTTTTTCACTTGGTTCTTCATTTTCTAGTTTCTTCCAGATTTCCACAGTGTAGACCGTGGTGGACTTTTACCGTTCGCTTCGTGTTGAAGTCTTGAATCTTGCGCTGCCTTTGTACTTTGTGAAATTGTTCATTGATCTTCGTTTGTTCTTCAAACTGTAGGCATGATAAAGATTCTCTATTTTTTGGTCGTAGTCTCACTTTTGTAGCGTATTTTCATCATTTTCACTGTTTCGTTCCGATAACCTGTAACCTGCAACTATGTAGAAGACATGGATCAAAAGCACCTGTTTATCTGTAAAATGAATAAGAATGGAGAATATAATAATGCAAAATTATGATATGAACAACCACGACCCCCACAAGTGAAGAGACTTCTGCTCCGGGTCGTGATCTTTGATAAGCGTGAAGACTTTCCGATCCACGGGCGCGTCGGCGAAGGCGCTCTTTGAACGAAAGAAAGGGAAGGAAGAATCGAAAGTGTAACGACCATATTTTCTAATACATAATAAAATATATTTTATTATTTACGTGTTTCTTTTATAAAAGAATAATTTTTAAATTAATGTTAATAATTTTCAAAGCATCGAAATATGGTTAAAGGAATTTTCTAAAATCTATTTATTGTTTTTATAGGCTTAAAATGTTTTAATAAAATTTTATAATACCTTAAAATAATCTACATATTTTTATTATCAATTAAAGTAATTAATTCGTAATTCAAAATGTTTTAAAGATAAACTAGATATTATATAATTATAATAACTACCTAACAATTTAGAAATGGATATATTATTTGTTTTTAGCCTAAAATTATTTTTATACTAAAGATAACAATAAAATATATTTTCTAAAATTTTTCTAAAATTTTCCCGAATTTTTAAGTATTTTTAAAAAATTTTTAAAGGCAAATTCAATTTTTAAAATAATAAACAGTTATTATTTTTATTAAAAAAACAATTAAATAAAAAAATTAAATTTTTGACCTGGACCGTTGGATCGCAAGATCCAACGGCCCTGACCTTCACGGCGGGGACCACGCGAAAACGCGTAGTCTCCACTCGCAGGCGCACGCGTATCGCGTGGCGAAACGTGGCAGGCGGTGGGGGCTCGGCGGCGTGATCCGGCCCGTTGGATCTCAATCCAACGACTGAGAAGAAAGGTGGCGGGCGCAATCACGAGGTGATGATTCGCAAATCATTTGGCAGCACAGATTTTTTTGTTGATTTAACGGATTTTGGATTTTTTTTTTGTCAGAAATGAAACCTATAAATATGCATTTCAAACACTGATTTTTCATACCTCAGAACTCCAAAAATTCTGAAAAAAAATACCCACGCCTTCGTATCGACAACGCTAACGCTACGGCTCCACCCAATTGCCGAGGAAAAATCGGGGCGCGAAGCTATTGATGATTTAGTACGAGCCTACGTTTTTAACCCATCGGCATCCGACTCAAACAAAAGGTAGGATCCGCCTCTCTCCCCTTTTCCTGTCACCGTCTTCCTTCTCAATAATTTAGTTCCAACTTATAATCATCAAACCCTATTTAAAATGTTGTTATAATACTCGTGCATGCCTATTCTTTGTACCCTCAATATTGATGATGTTAACCCATGCTTTAAAACGGTGTTTAAATTTCCTCTGTACACAAAAGTATGTTGCATACCCAAAATACCTGGAATCTAATATTCTTAATGACATAACCCATGAATTGTCAATTCACCTCTGACATACCCACACTTACACTTACTATCAAAATGATCTCGAAATAGGTTACTTCCACAAAATACTCTCGTTTAATTAAAATATTGTATTTTTTTAAAATATCCATAAGAGTTAAGATATGTGAAATAAATATTTTAGATACGACATACATATATTTTACTTACACTCTTTCATCAACTACTATAATATTGTTAAACCCCTTTCAACCTTTTTAAAGAAGAAAATACAAAATTTAAATAACGATATCTTTCCAAAAGGAATATTTAGTAGCTTATTAAAAGGTAATTTTAAAATAACACCAATCTAGGACAAAGAAAAGGTTGTAGGTATCGGTCATTTATCTAATCCAGACTTTGTGGTGCCTAGGCTAAAAAAGTTGGAAAGGTAATTTTAAAAGGCCCATCTCACGGTGATTCGTGAGCGGATCCCTCCTTTCCTTACTTGTGCTTACCTGGCCACAATTGGCGGTGAAGAGGCGATTTGAGGACCTCACAACTTGCCTTTTTGAAACAGTTAGGAGCAGTCTAGATTTTCAAATAAAAACCTCTTGCAACTTGTCCTTCTAAAAATCTCTTGCAAAAGATTTTCAAATAAACACCACAACCTTTTATCGAAAGGATATTTTTCCGTAAAATATTATGTTTTTCCAAATTGATAAAAATCCCAAATCTCATGGTTTTTCTTAGAAGTAATAAAAGATAATTAAACACTATTGTTATTTTTACTAAGCATTCCCTAAGATGAACCGAAATACTTTACGAACTTTAGAAAATAAAAAGAATGGTTCTGGAAGGCCATATTAAACGAGATCAATACTCTTTCTAAAATTTCTTGTTTATGACAACATTACATATACAAAATATGATACGGTTAGGGTTAGAATGCGTGAACCTAGATATTGAATACTTAATATGAAGATCCCGATATTCCGGGTGACCAGTCCAATACATGGGCGACTATACAAATATGAAAATCCCGATATTCCGGGTGACCGGTCCAATATATGGGCGACTATACAAATATGAAGATCCCGATATTCCGGGTGACCAGTCCAATATATGGGCGATTATACAATGTGGAAATTCCATGCCTAGAACTATACGCACTAACTCTAATTCGTCCGAACCTTTATACTGAACCACGGGGATGGGTAGTTTGATTAGGCAAGGAGATTCAGAACTCGGATTCTCCTACTACTCGATCATGATCCCGGGTGAAACGGTATATTTCATTTCCCCAGTTGTTGTTCTGTGGCCACAACGGAATAATCACGAGTATCCGGACCCTTGTTTAACAAACTAAAACGTTTATAATACCTATTGATACTCAACACTAAACTCACATCATATGCTATACCTACCTTTTATCTCGTCTACCTTTCTTTCTGAGACACGAGTTATTCAGTACCTTGGATGTGGATATTTTACCAGTTTAGACTTGTTGTTTATATTGGAACTGAAGGATGGTAATACCTGTGCACTTGAGTGATATTCACGCTAGACAAAGCTCCATCTTAATCATGGGACACCTTTCGGGGATGTTCAACATTGATTGCCATTCCAGGCAAGAGCACCAGCTCATACTGCTTCCAGCTAGTCATGGGATACTTTAAGGATACGAGTATGTTCACCCGTCAGTTCCATCCATACACACCTTGTTTAACCTGATTTAACTCTTAGAATGAATATCCGTTTGACTTGACTTGAACCTTTACCAAATATATACCTCACACAGCCTACTCATATTAACATATCTAATTTTTATATAACCTCATACCTTTATACACATGTACATCATATTCATTATATACACCTATTTGTTTCTATACCTTTACTTTCTTATGAGGCAATCCTACCCGAGTATAACTCGCCGACGGACCTTCCTTTTCTTCCTCTATCTTTAGAATGTCCGTCAGATAAGAATGAGTATTACAGCGAAGATCAAGGTGTGAAGCCAACTTATGAAGATTATGCAGACTGGATGATGGAAGATTAGCTAGATTTAATTGTTGCTATTTGCCTATATGTTTAGGGCTTTTGTTTCTTCTCGATATAATTAAACTGCTTGGTTTATTTTACTCTTTCTTTTGGGATGTAATAAAGTTTGGTTAATGGAAATAAATGCCTTTCGCTTTTATTATTTTTGTTTTGGAACACATCCTGCATGTTAAATATTCATACGCTTAACGTAACTGTATTGAATAGACCACCTTCAATACAGTTAGGTTGTGGACCATGCCACGTCATCCTTCTCCTTCTTTTGGGAAGCGGGGCGTGACAGGTTTTTGTGGTGGCCCATGCAGGTCATCTTGTGTACTAAAATAAAACCGTTAACTGAGTTATTATATTTGTGAATCTCATCCATCTATACTGATATCATAGTTTTCCTATGTCCCTTGTCCCTTCCTTGACATTCTGTACCCTGACCATGACCATTCCCTCTGGTCATGGAAAATCTTTCCAACGAGGATGACATGTCCGATATTACTTTTGAAGCTACATCTGGAGATTCAGACAAAGAAGTCGTAGACTCTCAGGCGGTTATTTCCGACGGCGACTCGGAAGACGAAGAAGTCGATACTGCAACTCCAGAGCCTATGAGGGCCAATGACTCCGAAGACGAAGAAAAAGATACCATGGAAGGGGAGCATATAGAAGAGGGGACAGAAAAAGAGGCTATTGCGGCGGAAGAGAATCTTATGGAATATGATCCGGATGAGGATGTTCCTGCAAAGGAACAAAACCCTATATAGAGGGGGAATCGGAGGGCGAGGCTCCTGCCAGGGATGAGCCGAAGGACGAAGTTTCGAGTGAGGAGGAACTCGAGACCGAAGAAACTCAGGCAGTTGTTTCCATAAGACACCATAGAAACGACAATACCTTTCTTAGTGCGAGGGCCTATCACCACTTGTTGAACTCCCATAATCGAGACTAATAAGTCTTTTTCCTTTCTTTGGCCGAATAAAATGATGTAAGAATAGTATGGGCATGTCCTTTCTTCCAGTTGTACTCTCCATATTGAAGTTGGATAATAAAATCTTAGTTCGAGCAAAAAATCTCTTGCGTCTCTTACTCTTCTTATAAGTCTATCTCTTGCATTAATTGTTGTTCTTCCATGCAAGTTATTATCCCGTCTCATCCCTCAGCCTGATTGTAACCTAACCTATTCTAATTCAGATCATCAATGGCTGGACGACACCATCACTGCAACCGAAGAGGAAATGGAGTCAATGAAGCCGCTGCTCAGCAAGCAGCTATGCTACAAATGATGCAAAGACTATTGGAGCAACAGCAGCAGCAGACAGCTGCCCTTCATCAGGAGCTATGAGAAAGTAGGCAGCAGCAAGCAGAGATTTTAAGTAAGGCACTAACCCCAGTTCCTCAAGGTTCGGCAGGAGTGAAACAGTTCAGATCACTCCACCCTAAGACTTTTTCGGGGAAGGAAACTCCTTTAGAAGCTGAGAAATGGCTCAACGGAACAGTCAATGATCTCAGTGCCGCTCAAATTCCGAAGGACGCATGGGTGAACATCGCTAATCTACAACTTACGGATAATGTCAGGATATGGTGGGAGGCAGAGAAAAGTAGATCGAAGGAGCCCATCAACTGGGAAAGGTTCAAACAGCGTTTTGATACCCGGTACTTTCCAGTTGTGGCACACTTAAAAATGGAACGGGAGTTTATACAGTTCCAACAAGGGAGCATGTGGGATAAGTCGGTGGACGAGTACGTTTCAGAGTTCGCAAGGTTAAGTCGGTTCGCGCATCATCTGGTGCCAACCCCAGAACTTTATGCTAAGAGATTTCGACAAGGATTGGACCTGAAGACGCAGTCCTCCATGTCTTCTTCTACCTTATCAACTTATGATGAAATCTTAGAGGCGGCATGAAACTTTGAAGACCTTCAGAGACGCATAAGGAAGGATGACCATTTGTCTAGCATTAAGTGACCATCCAATCAAACTCTTGAGGGATCATCTTCCAGATTCAACGGGAGACAACAACCTAAGAGACCAGCAGGACCAACTATTTTCGAAAAACCAGCCGTTGTATGCAACCATTATGGTAGGACCGGACACTACATGAGAGACTGTTACATTTTGAACAAACTTTGCATAGTCTGTGGGTTTTCGGATCATGCCATTGGAGACTGTCCTCAGAGAGGGAGACAATCAGGCTCCGTCAACAAGCCAGCTAACTATGTGGCACCACGCCAGGGAAACCGGCAACCTTCCGCCACTCAACCAACCGGTCAAGGGGCAACACCAAAAGGACCACCCTTGCCATCACAGGAGCGTGTTTTTCAGCAAGCGCAAAGGAATGGACCCAAACATCAGACCTTCACCATGACGGCCGTGAAGGCTGATGCCACGTGGCAAGACAGCAGAGGTACTCTTTTCTTTTTTAACCTTTCTTTGATACCATGCTTAATCATCCTTCGATGCAAATCTTAGTTAAACTCACCATAATTCCTCTAGTTTTCGTAATTTCGACTAGTTGCCTTTATATTATATCTCGCAAGTTTTACATCAATTCACAACCTCCCTTCAACTTCCAAACTCTTCTATCTGGAAGCAACTACTGATTTTACATTTTCTGATTCCTTGTACCTAAACCCTTTAGAAACTTTCTATGCATCAAGTGATACACTAACTTGTGGGAGTGACACATGCAGCAAAGAGGATTCCTGACAGCGTTACTGATTTCCGTGCCTAGTAGTGGCCACTCCTTTGAAAATTTCAAGTATGAAATTATTCTAAGGAGAGTAGATCGTAACTATCACAACCATTCTTGCAATTCTTAGCAAACCCATAAGTTTTAAACATCCACAACGACTTTTCGGAGAAGGGGCTTGGTGATATGATGTATCAGCGCGGCGATATAGTTGCATATGCGCCAAGACAACTAACGACTTGTGGATGCAACTATCATGTTCAAATTTAGAACTGGCGATGGTAATTTTCATCTTGGAGATATAGGGACACTACTCTAAGGAGAACATGGGAACACGAATGGTTGAAACACATGAAGCGGATGAGAGGGGTCAAGTTTTATATGAGAGAAGTGCCGATCGGTTGGGATGACCTTGAAGATGGAGAATTTGTAAGATCGACATAATTGTAGAAAAAAAGTGGAGATGGTGATACAATGCAGCGAGCGCGGAAAACTCAGCCCACGGTTCATAGGTCCCTTCGATATTCTCTAACAAGTTGGAGAGGTTGCGTATCGTCTAGCCTTGCCCTCCTTCTCTGGAAGGCGTACACAATGTTTTCATATCTCTCAATTGAGGAAATATGTCAGCAACCCCAGTCACATTTTGGATCATTCTGAAATCACCGTGGGGACTGACCTAACCTATGAACAGCAACCGATGGAGATCCTAGATCGGAAGGAAAAGATTTTGAGAGACAAGACGGTCAGATTGGTTAGGTTCATGTGGAGGAAGGACTCTCCCGGAGAGTCCACGTGGGAAAAAGAAGACTAGATGAGAGAACGATATCCTCACCTATTTGAAGCTTCCTTTATGTAAATTTTCTTCTCTCTCTCCTTTTCACCTACCTTCCGAAATTTCGAGAACGAAATTATTTTAAGGAGGGTAGATTGTAAAAACCATATTTTCTAATACCTAATAAAATATATTTTATTATTTACGTGTTTCTTTTATAAAAGAATAATTTTTAAAGTAATATTAATAATTTTCAAAGCATCGAAATATTGTTAAAGGAATTTTCTAAAATCTATTTATTGTTTTTATAGGCTTAAAATGTTTTAATAAAATTTTATAATGCCTTAAAATAATCTATAAATTTTTATTATCAATTAAAGTAATTAATTCGTAATTAAATATGTTTTAAAGATAAACTAGATATTATATAATTATAATAACTAGCTAACAATTTAGAAATGGATATATTATTTGTTTATAGCCCAAAATTATTTTGATACTAAAGATAACAATAAAATATATTTTCTAAATTTTTTTCATAATTTTCCCGTATTTTTAACTATTTTTAACAATTCTTTTAAAGCCAAATTCAATTTTTAAAATAATAAACAGTTATTATTTTTATTAAAAAAATAATTAAATACAAAAATTAAAATTTTAACCTGGACCGTTGGATCACAAGATCCAACGGCTCAGACCTTCGCGGCGGCGCCTACGTGGTGGGGACCACGCGAAAACGCGTGGTCTCCACTCGCAGGCGCACGCGTATCGCGTGGCGACACGTGGCAGGCGGCAGGGGCTCGGCAGCGCGATCCAGCCCGCTGAGAAGAAAGGCGGAGGGCGCAATCACGAGGTGATGATTCGCAAATTATTTGGCAGCGCAGATTTTTTTCTTGATTTAACGGATTTTGGATTTTTTTGGTTAGAAATGAAACCCTAAATAGGCACTTCAAACACTGATTTTTTACACCTTAGAACTCCAAAAATTCTGAAAAAAATACCCACGCCTTCGTATTGAGGATGCCGACACTATGGATCCACTCAATTACCGAGAAAAAATCGGGGCGCGGAGGTATTGAGGATTTAGTACGAGCCTACGTTTTCAACCCATCGGCATCCGACTCAAACAAAAGGTAGGATCCGCCTCTTCCCCCTTTTCCTGTCACCTTCTTCCTTCTCAATAACCTAGTTCCAACTTATAATCATCAAACCCTATTTAAAATATTGTTATAATATTCGTGCATGCCTATTCCTTGTACCCTCAATATTGATGATGTTAACCCATGCTTTAAAACGGTGTTTAAATTTCCACTGTGCACAAAAGTATATTGCATACCCAAAAAACCTGGAATCTAATATGCTTAATGACATAACCCATGAATTGTCAATTCACCTTTGACATACCCACACTTACCCATACTATCAAAATGATCTCGAAATAGGTTACTTCCACAAAATACCCTCTTTAATTAAAATATTGTATTTGTTTAAAATATCCATAAGAGTTAAGATATGTGAAATAAATATTTTAGATGCGACATACGTATATTTTACTTATACTCTTTCATCAACTACTATAATATTGTTAAACCCCTTTCAACCTTTTTAAAGAAGAAAATACTAAATTTAAATAATGATATCTTTTCAAAAGGAATATTTAGTACCTTATTAAAAGGTAATTTTAAAATAACACCAATTTAGGACAAAGAAAAGGTTGTAGGCATCGGTCGTTTATCTAAACTAGACTTTGTGGTGCCTAGGCTAGACAAGTGGGAAATGTAATTTTAAAAGGCCCGTCTCATGGTGATTCGTGAGCGGATCCCTCTTTTCCTTACTTGTGCTTACCCAGCCACAATTGGCGGTGAAGAGGCGATTTGAGGACCTCACAACTTGCTCTTTTGAAACAGTTAGGAGCAGTCTAGATTTTCAAATAAAAACCTCTTGCAACTTGTCCTTCTAAAAATCTCTTGCAAAATATTTTCAAATAAACACCACAACCTTTTATCGAAAGGATATTTTTCCGTAAAATATTATGTTTTTCCAAAATGATAAAAATCCCAAATCTCATGGCTTTTCTTAGAAGTAATAAAAGATAATTAAACACTATTATTATTTTTACTAAGCATTCCCTAAGATGACACGAAGTAATTTACGAACTTTAGAAAATAAAATGAGTGGTTGTGGAAGGATATATTAAACGAGATCAATACTCTTTCTAAAATTTTCAGTTTATGACAACATGGCATATACAAAACATGATACGGTTAGGGTTAGAATGCGCGGACCTAGGTATGGAATACTTAATATGAAGATCCCGATATTCTGGATGACCAGTCCAATATATGGGCGACTATACAAATATGAAGATCCCGATATTCCGGGTGACCGGTCCAATATATGGGCGACTATACAAATATGAAGATCCCGATATTCCGGGTGACCAGTCCAATATATGGGCGACTATACAATGTGGATATTCCATGCCTACAAGTATACACACTAACTCTAATTCGTCTGAACCTTTATACTGAACCACGGGGATGGGTAGTTTGATTAGGCAAGGAGATTCGGAACTCGGATTCCCCTACTACTCGACATGATCTCGGGAAGTGAAACGGTACATTTCACTTCCCCAGTTGTTGTTCCGTGGCCACAACGGAATAATCATGAGTATCCGGACCCTTATTTAACAAACTAAAACGTTTACAATACCTATTGATACTCAACACCAAACTCACATCATATGCTATACCTACCTGTTATCTCGTCTACCTTTCTTTCTGAGACACGAGTTATTCAGTACCTTGGATGTGGATATTTTACCAGTTTAGACTTGTTGTTTATATTGGAACTGAAGGGTGGTAATACCTGTGCACTTGAGTGATATTCAAGCTAGACAAAGCTCCATCTTAATCATGGGACACCTTTCGGGGATGTTCAACATTGATTGCCATTCCAGGCAAGAGCACCAGCTCATACTGCTTCCAGCTAGTCATAGGATACCTCAAGGATACAAGTATGTTCACCCGTCAGTTCCATCCATACACACCTTGTTTAACCTGATCTAACTCTTAGACTGAATATCCATTTGACTTAACTTGAACCTTTACCAAACATATACCTCACACAACCTACTCATATTAACATATCTAATTTGTATATAAGCTCATACCTTTATACACATATACATCATATTCATTATATACACCTGTTCGTTTTTATACCTTTACTTTCTTACAAGGCAATCCTACCCGAGTATAACTCGCTGACGGACCTTCCTTTTCTTCCTCTATCTTTAGAATGTCTGTCAGATAAGAATGAGTATTACAGCGAAGATCAAGGTGTGAAGCCAACTTATGAAGATTATGCAGACTGGACGATGGAAGATTAGCTAGATTTAATTGTTGCTGTTTGCCCACATGTTTAGGGCTTTTGTTTCTTCTCGATGTAATTAAACTACTTGGTTTATTTTACTCTTTCTTTTGGGATGTAATAAAGTTTGGTTAATGGAAATAAATGCCTTTCACTTTTATTATTTTTGTTTGGGTACACATCCTGCATGTTAAATATTCATACGCTTAACGTAACTGTATTGAATAGACTACCTTCAATACAGTTAAGTTGCGGACCATACCACGTCATCCTTCTCCTTCTTTTGGGAAGCGGGGCGTGACAGAAAGCCATAGTACCTGCACGACAAGAGGCAAGGGTTAGTTGCCAACGCTATAATCCGAATTCTGCCGCTTGGTACTTTAAAATTGTACCGCACTGCAATGCAGGAGAAAGGGACTAAGGGTGACCCACAAAATCTAAGTGATGGCCTATTATTGATGAGGCAGTCACTCATTAAGGATGGAATACTAAAAGGATTCTCATTTAATGAGAAATTCATTGGGCTAAGGAGTTGAACTCTCTCGAGAGCAGTGCTCTGCAGACAGAAATCATATCTATCAAATTTAATTAAGAGGGGAATAAAATTCCCCAAAAATTTCTAAAGAGCTATGCTCTGTAAAAGCAATGGTACAATATACCAGAACCTTCAAAAGCAAAGCTTTTTAACAAAGTAAAACCCCAAGATCTTTAAAGATCTGAAAGAAAAATCCTAGAAACTGTAAGAGTTCTTCATTAACGGGTTAAGAAACTCTAAAAAAACATTTTTAAGATCTGTGATCTAAGAAGAGCAAAGCACTGTTTAATAGGTTCGATTACGATCCTTACCAAAATTTTGGGAAGAGTTATGAGTCTAGAAAGGATTTCGTTGGGCAGAGATCTAAGCTCTTAAAAGGAGAATTAAATTCTCAGAAGAATAAAGAACAGAAGAAGATGAACAACAGTCATCTCAATGGCCAAAGGCCCTACTTATAGGTAGGGAAAGCCGATTCAACTTCTAAGAAGATCCAACGGTGGAAAAGTAGCCACCGCTGCACTCACGTGTAATCCAAGTGAGCGCAACGGTGGGGGGCATTTGTTTCCCCCCAATAATAAAAGAGCAAAGCTCTGTTTAAAATTTGAAAAGAGGCAGCCCCTTACGTGCCTCGCACGAGGGAGTCAGTGCCGAGAGTTAAAAGCTTTGAGGCAGCGCCTTAAGTGTCTCGCACGAGGGCGCCAGCGCCGAGAGTTAAAAACTCTGAGGCAGCGCCTCACGTGCCTTGCACAACGGCGCCAGCGTTAGAACTAAAATTTCTCTGCCATTGGATTAAAAAGCCAACGGAGATGATGAATCATCAAAATACAGAATTAAATTCTGTTGAGGAAATATTCCTCAAATCTTTCTAAACGGGAAAGATCATTCTCTGTAAACAGAGCGCCGTTGGATTAAAAATCCAATGGTGATTAAAAATCATCAAGCAACAGAATAAGCTCTGTATGCGAAAATATTTCCCCAATCTTGTTAAAAACAAGAAAAATATCTTCTGTAAAACAGAAGTCCTTGGACAAAAAATCCAACGGTGGATAAAATCCCTAAATCAATTAAGGATATCTCAATGAGAGATTTGTTTAACTAAATCAATAAACTTGCCTCCACTACATAAAGGCCCCAAGACTTCAAGTCTTGTACAGCGGAACCCCCCCATAAACTTCAAGTTCAAAAAGAAAAGCAAGCAAAAAAAAGCTTTAAGAGAGAAGAAAGAAGAAGAACTTTCTTCAAGGTAAATAAAAGTAATAGAGATTAGATGATCTCATCTGCATATCTAAGGGTTTAACCCTTATAAAAGAATATAGTTCTTTCCCTGGATCTGAGATCCATGAGTCAGGTCTCCCACAAATGAGAATTTAATTCTCATGGGGATGAATTTGTTCTTAGGGATCGAAGATCCAGAGAAGAACAGAGAATTGAACTCTTCAGAACATAATACACGAAGAAAAAAAGAAAAAAAGAAATCAGCGCCAAGTGCTTCACATGCCCCTCACGTGGGCGCTGCTCAATAAAGAGTGCTTAGAACTCGGTGGTTGGCGCTCGGCGCCAAGCGCCTCACGTGCCTCTCATGTGGGCGCTGCTCAATAAAGAGTTCTTAGTACTCAGTGGTTGATGCTTATCGCCAAGCGCCTCACGTGCTCCTCATATGGGCGCCGCTTAATAAAAAATACTTAGCATTCAGTGGTCGGCGCTCAGCGTCAAGCGCCTCACGTACCCCTCACGTGGGCGCCGCTTAATAAAGAGTGCATTGCACTCAGTGGTCGGCGATTAGCGTCAAGCGCCCCATGTGTCCCTCACGTGGGCGCTATTCAGCATAAAGTGCTCTGCACTCATAAACTAGTGTCCAACGTCTGGCGCTTAGCACCAAGCGCCTCATGTGCTTCACACATGGGCACTATAAAGAGTGTTTAACTCTCCATGAGAAACAAAAAAAAAGCGAGATAAAGTGTGGGCGTCAGAACCCAAATGGATGCTCAGCATCGTTGGCACAGAAAGGGGTCCAAGCCCAAGCAAGTGTTTAACACTTTATTCAAAAATGAAATGACTGGTCTAGGCCCAAGTTTGGCCAAACTCATAATCAACCGAGCATATGGGTTCTTTATTTTCCAGAGTGGTCTTAGTCCCAAACAAGACTACCGAGTTTCTGATGAATATTCATTGGTTCTAGGGTACATCTCACCACACCTCTGATATATGTTGATGTAATTCTTCAACGTTGTCAGAGAGGTGGCGGGTCCCTATAACCAACAACTCCCTGGACCGCAACGTCCTTAAACTAGCTATGGACCGCAACGTCCTTAAACTAACACAATAGAGCCCAAATGCTCTTTTGTTGGGTCTGAACGATCCCAAAATCCTGTTAAGTAGATCTTACCCTAAACTTAGACTAACGTATCATCAACAAACATTTAAGTTGAACTTAGTCTCAAACAAAATTAATGTTCCTTAAATCAACCCAAATCCAAATCTAAGAATAAACGGATTTGGACTAATCTACGCCCTACGGGCGACAACATAAATTAGTCTCCGTATACAACTCACAGGCAACCAAAAATAAAACAAACACACACGACACGAAGTGACCTTCTTAAGCAGGAGAAAGTAGTTACCGCTACGCGGTAATATAATTAACTGCAGGGGCTTACGCCTGCAGGGAAGAGCATCCCCACAATCAAAAACCCTCGCAAAAGAGGGGGAATCTGATGAAGTCTGCTACCATGGCCGCATTCGTCCAAACCTCCGATACACGGTGCCACAAATCAATTTGGCATCTTCGCAAAAGTGGACGGAAAAATCCAAATAGTATCTGCCCCCAAATTCAGGCAAGACGTTTGTCTTCCCGGTTTTCGGCGGTAAACACCCCAAAATCAACTAGGATCTCTCAATGAGAGATTTCCTAAAACTAATCAACAAACTTCTCTCTGCTATATAAAGAACCCATGACATTCTATAAAAAAGGAGAAGGAGAAGAGAGAGAACAAGGAGAAAGAGAAAAAGAGGAAGAAGAGAATTTAAGTCTCGAAAAAGACTTGCTTCATCCGAACATTCTAGGTAAAAAAAAAAAAAATACAAAGAAGTTATTCTATCTTGACTTTTCTAAGGGTTTAACCCTTCGCATAAGAATTTAGTTCTTCCTCTGGTTGAAATCTGTAGAAGCAGATCTCCCCATAAGTTGAGAATTTAATTCTCATCGGGGAGATTCTGTCATGTAGATTCAAAATCTAGGGGAAATAACTGAGTTCAAAGAATTTAATTCTTACAGAAACATATGGGAATTTAATTTCTCAGAAAATCAAGGCTTAACCCTACAATAAGAATTTAATTCTTACAAAAAAGAGAGGCACGGGATCCTCCAAAATCCTAGTATGAGATCAAAATCACCAAACACTCAATAGGATCTCACGTGCTCCACGTGAGCGTTTATGATGAATGAAAAGGGGAAACACAAAAAATCGCCTCATGTGCTCGTACGTGAGTCAAGTGTTTAACACTTCTATATAAAAAAGGAAAGGGGGAATAGAACCCATAGAACAATTCTCAGTTTGGGGCGCCTCACGTGCCCACACATGAGCGCTTCCAAAAGTCAAGTGTTTAACACTTCTATATAAACAAAGAAAGAGAGAATAGAACACAGAGAACAAATCCCACTTTGGGCCGCCTCACGTGCCCACACGTGAGCGCTTCCAAAGTGCAAATTAACACTGATTCGGAGCCTCACGTGGGAACACGTGAGTGCTGAACATATACCAGTGCTTAGCATGTTGGGAAATCAACTTCAGCCTCAAATTGGCTAAGTCTTTCTGAGTTCAAAACCTCTTTGATCTCCAAATCAACCGAGTCTCTGTGCTCATGTTTTCCCAAACTAATCTCAGTCTCAAACATGACTGGTGACTACTCAACTGATAATATCCAAAACGATATTCATCTCACATTCCCCCGAGAAAATCCTAGTCTCAAAATACGACTAATGATTTCGAGTTGACCACCAACTTCATTTTCCCTCGGATAGGGAAATTGGTTCAAGGGTACATCTTTCCACACCTTTGATACATGTCGTTGTAATTTCTCAACGTTTTCAGAGAGGTGGCGGGTCCCGATAACCAACTGCTCTTCGATGCACTTCCCAAACTGACGTGCACACCCCAGATCAAACCACACCCCAAGCTGGGTGTCTCCCATATCATCGTTGCTCATCCTGACACGTAACAAATACACGTGCATGCAAGATGATCTACGGACCGTAATGTCCTCAAACTACTACGGACCGAAACGTTCTTAAACTAAACCCTCACCTCAAAAATGGTGATCTACGGACCGTAACGTTCTCAAAATATTACGGACTGAAACGTCCTTAAACTAAACCCTCACCTCAAAAATGGTGATCTACGGACCATAACGTCCTCAAACGACTATGGATCGAAACATTCTTAAACTAAACCCCCACCTCAAAAATGGTGATCTAAGGACCGTAACGTCCTCAAACTATTACGGACCGAAACGTCCTCAAACTAAACCCTCACCTCAAAAATGGTGATCTACGGACCGTAATGTTCTCAAACTAATACGGACCGAAACGTCCTTAAACTAAACCCTCACCTCAAAAATGGTGATCTATGGACTGAAACGCTCTTAAACTAACAACGGATCGTAACGACCTTAAACTAAAACAATAGAGCACAAATGCTCTTTTGTTGGATCTAAATGATCCTAAAACCCTGTTAAGTAGATCTTAGTCTCAAATTAGACTAACGTATCCTTAACAAAAATTTAAGTTGATCTTAATCTCAAACGAGATTAATGATTCTTAAATCAACCCAAATCCAAATCTAAATTATACGGATTTGGACTAATCCACGCCCTACGGACGATAACATAAATTAGTCTCTGTATACAATCCACGGGCAACAAAAAATAAAACAAATACACACAACACAAAGTGAAATTCTGGATCAGGAGAAAGTGGTTATCGCGGTGCGGTAATGTAATTAACTGCAGAGGCTTGCGCCTGCAGGGAAGAGTGTCCCTATAATCAAAAACCCTTACAAACAAAGGGGAATCTGATGAAGTCTTCTACAATGGCCTAGCCGTCAAAACCTCTGATATACGATGCCATAAATCAACTTGGTATCTTTGGAGAGGTGGACGGATAAACCCAAATAGCTTCTGCCCCCAAATTCAGGCAAGATGACCTACGCGGTTCCTTCTCTGTTTTCGGCAGTAAACAAGAGGCAACGCTTCAAGTATACACTGCTCAGGAGGAAGGCCAGGATTGGTGGAAGCCCCTCGTGGAGTTCCTGAAGGAGGATACACTTCCAGAAGACCGAAAGGAAGCACGTCGTCTTCGAGCTAAAGCCCTCCATTTCACTTGGAGCAATGGAAACCTTTACAAGAAGTCATACGCACAGCCTCTGCTCCGGTGCGTCGACCCACACGAAGCCGACTAGGTCCTGTGTAAGATACACGAAGGGGTCAGTGGAGCGCATCAAGAGGCCTATACCTTAGTCCAAAAGACGCTGCTCTAAGGGTATTATTGGCCAGGGGCCTATACCTTAGTTCAAAAGACGCTGCTCTAAGGGTATTATTGGCCGACGATTGACCAAGACGCTCAAAAGCTCGTCAGAAGATACAAAAACTGTCAACTCCATGACAGCATACGCCGTCTTCCGGCTACCGAGCTAATGGCCCTTACCTCGTCCTGGCCGTTTGCCCAATGAGGGATGGACATGGTGGGCCAACTCCTCATTGGTACGCGCGGACACAAGTACATCCTCGTCGCGGTAGATTATTTCACAAAGTGGATTGAGGCCATCCCCATCAGAAAACCGAACTCCACCATGACCATCAAATTCCTGCATAACAACGTAATCTCCCGATTCGGGATCCCGAGGTGCATCGTTACCGACTACGGGACGAATTTCGAAAATGACAAACTCAAAGAGTTCTGCAATGAATACCACATACTAATGAAGTTTGGCGCGGTCGCGCAACCTCAATGCAACGGGCAGGGCGAGGTTGCTAACTGAGATGTCATTCGAGGTCTTCGAGCTCGTTTGGAAGGGAGGCATGGCAGCTGGGTCGAGAAACTACCATGGGTGCTATGGGCCTTACGCACATTGAAGAAAACGCCTACGAGAGAGACCCCCTTCAGCCTATGCTACGGTACTGAGAAAATGGTCCCAACAGAGATCGGACTGCCCAATTACAGAGTCGAACATTTCGACGATGAAGCAAATACCTCGGCTCTCCAGACTAATTTGGACATCTTGCTAGAGAAGCTGGACCGAGCACAGATCAAAGCGGCCACTTACCAACAACAAACTGCTCACTACTACAACGCACGAGTTGAGCATCGTGCCTTCAAGACGGGAGATTAGTCTTAAGGCAGAACGAGTTCGTAGATCAGGGCAAACTACACAAGTTCTCCCCAAAGTGGGATGGCCCTTTCCTCGTCTCCGAAGTATTGCTCGATGGAGCCTATCGCTTACAAGACGTAAGGGACGCAAGTTTCTTCGGTCATACAACACTGAAAGATTCAAACTATACAAATGAATATATTTTCTTCAGTTCGAAGAGATATAATTTTTTATTATTGTTGTTGATTCTCTCAAGTTATAAGAGACTTCTTCCATAAGTTTCGTTCTCCTTCACGGTTCCGAGATCCCTAGATTGATTTTTGAGAAAATATACAAAAATACTAAGGGGATAAAAAGGAGATAAAAGCACATTGGAAAAGAAGAACTTTATTCATTGAGTGGTATTATAGGCTCCTCAGCCTTACACAAAAAAATTTACAATGAAGGGGCCGGGGATTAAGAAAGCATTGCTGGTAGTACACCGAAGTCATTTCCGCCAGCTGAACCCTAGCTTCTGCGTCCCGCTCCCTATCATGGTGCCCGCGGACCCGAGATGCCATGGAGGGGCCAGAGACCACACCCGCCGGATAGGAGTCGGCGATCGGCCTCTTCTAGAAACACTCTAGAAGAAGAGTCACCGAGCGATCTCGCCTGCTCTTCGAGATCAGGCCGAAGTGATGGAGCGTGTGCAACTTGTCAACCGCCTCGTCCTTCAGCTGCTCGGCTAAGGCATTGTTCAGACCCGGGGACATCCTCCAAATCGCGTACATAAGAAATTAGAGAAGAGGGGATCGCCGAGGAAGTAGGCGGCGAAAGTGGCCCTCCACGTGCTCTATCACCCCTTAGTAGGTCTTTTTAGAGCACTCTGGGTCATAAAGGTACACGTCGTCGAAGGAAATGATCTCCTTGATGCTGTAAATAAATCGACCATTTTCAGAAACGCAAGGGTGGGTTTATTTAACCAAAATGCCTTCGCTATTTATAGCCCCAACAGAATCCCTAAAGGCCGAAGTTTGCGCATGTAGCAATGCGAATCACGGGATATTTTCAAATTTCCCAATACGGAGCTACCGCGTGGAGACCATGCCATTCCTCACGGGACCTCAAGCGGTAAAAGAAAGTTGGAACGACATGCACTACAGAGTGTCGCGCCTTGCCTGTGCACTTCGGCCACATGTTGTCCGCGACGGTCTCTCTTCCAGGTCTTACGGGTCAAAGGAGACTGACCGATGCCCCATGAGGCCACCGAGTAGCTTCCCTGCTCGTTCAATCCCTGGCGGGTACATTCCTACCCATCTTCACCAAGGATCGAAGCCTTCATCAAGTGATCACCGAGTATCTTCCCTGCTCGGTCAATCCCTGGCGGGTAGATTCCTACCCATCTTCGCCAAGGACCAAAGCCCTCATCAAGAGGCCACCGAGAAGCTTCCCTGCTCGGTCAATCCCTGGCGGGTAGATTCCTACCCATCTTTGCTAAGGATCGAAGCCTTCATCAAGAAACCACCGAGCAGCTTCCCTGCTCGGCCAATCCCTAGCGGGTAGATTCCTACCCATCTTCACCAAGGATCGAAGCCCTCATTAAGAGGACACTGAGCAGCTTCCCTGCTCGGTCAATCCCTGACGGGTAGATTCTTACCCATCTTCACCAAGGAGCGAAGCCCTTATCAAGAGGCCACCGAGCATCTTCCCTGCTCGGTCAATCCTGTAGGGTTACTAGGCACACTCATGAGGTTCCAAAAAGTATCAACCATGCCAAAATCAAATTTTTCATGTGCCGAGAAACCCTAATGCAAGATCGTTACTAGAGGTAAGGCGAAACAAAACAAGTTAACAACTTTAAATACAAGTGAAAGGGATTACAAACTTTGTAGATCCGTTCCTCCACTTCTAAAGCTCCGTGATAATGTCCCTCCGCTGCGATCATTGGGATCCCGGACTCTAGCGATGGTTTCGTCGGAGAAATGAGCGGGCTAGGTCATTGACTTCGGTGCCGAAGATGATCTACGTCGAGGCGACTCAAACTCAAGCTCCATCTTCACTTGGTCATGAACCTTGTGAAGAAAACACCCTATACAACATGGCAAGTGGTAGAGGATGAAAAAATAGGAAGTGGGTTCAATTTGGATTTGGATTTCTCACTTGAAATTTTCTAGCAAGCTTTCTTCACTTCATTAAGAAGAAGAAGAAGAAAGAAAAAGAATTATGTGAAAAGAAAATTCAAGTGAAGACTTATCATTTAGCAACCATGGGTGAGTAAACTAATGTAGAGAGTAAACTAGGGTTTAGGTTGATGGTTAGGTTAAAGCATAAAACAAAATGGTTAGACTTTTCAAAGATGCTTAAAAAGCTTCATAAAACTTCAAGCATAAAACAAAGAAAACCACCATTTTATTTTTGCCAAAAATAAATAAATAAAACCTAACCATTAACCTAAACATGGTGTAAGCCATACACACACCCAAGTTTGCATGTATCATCAATTATGATACAAACTAGTGCACAAAAATATATCACATATGCAACTTGTGCACATCAAGTGAGAAAATCAATCTTAAGTGAACAAATACTAGTTAATATAAAGTAATATATCCAATATATAATTATACATTAAATCATTAAATCAACACTTGATTTAATGATCCGGTCATACTGCATATAACCAACTAATATCAAGTGTATCAATATATCGAATCAACATTTGATTCGGTAATCTGGCTATATCTTAATAACCGTCCGATGATACAAATCGCGAAAATAGAATTCAGTATCACATACTGGTATTATTCTCAGTCCCGCACATATCTCATATGCGCTCCTATTTCGTTTCGCTTGAGCCAGGAAATCTCTGTATAGGACTCTAAAGACTCGTCAATACGCCGGCAGTAGCTGATGATCATATCAAACACCCACAAGCCGCAAGCGGTCTGCTAAACGTAACGGCCACCCGGGTATCGAGCGATCAGAAGATCAACGAGCAAGCCCGCTCACACTCCTGTGAATCCAACCAGTAACACTTATCGCAAAGTCCGGTCTGATCGTTTGATATGTCGCATATCTCGCCTAGGGGTGGTAAACGTCAGACCCCAGTGGCTCGATAAGTCATGTCGATATGTGGTCTATAATAGTTCGAGATACTACTGATAACACTTACCAGTAAATCTCAGCAACCCTGGCCAGGGATTTCCGGTTATAGCCAATCAAACACAGCGCAACATCAACTCCCTATACCAGGAGAGACGAATCCCCTCCTATCGCTCATTGCCTCCATGTGATTCGGGACTATACCCAAAAACCACCGTTTTTCACACCCTCTTGGACGTGGTAAGGTGGAAATCAAAGCACAGTGGGAATCACACAAGACTCTATGACGATCTAGGGTCTACAGACTAACATGTACCAGTGTCACCAGAGAACTGCCACCTGACGTAAGGTATAATACCATCTGGGAGTTCTCGGCGAGTCCGTCCAGTGTACCCAGTCTCCACTGAGCACCCATATATCATCTCTGATGTCAAACACCAATGCATATGGGATCATCCATCGCCCATCTGTATGGGTCGAGAAGGTATACGCTAGTATACTCTGGTATATCGATGTCCCATCTCAATACACCCACGACTAGGGACCTTGAAGGATGTACTTATGGACTACCATGTCCCCACTAGTATGACCCGCATCATAGTCCAGCTAGTCAAGTACACATCCTAAGGGCTTTACCAACATGTAACAGAGAGACAATCAGTATACACGTTATGATAAAGAGCAACCAGATAGCATACTATCATTTCGAGCAAGAAAGTCCTCCCTATATATGTCCTAGCATCCACTACAATATACATCCTATGTACAGTAATGGCCTCTAAGGCATACATATAACTAATAATCTCCCACTTGCACTAGGGCCATCTGTAGCAGTGGTTGCAGTATCTCATACTCAACCATCCCATAAAAGTCTCTCTCTGGGAAAAGGCCTTTGTGAGTGGATCCGCCGTGTTGTCCTCTGAGTCTACTCTCCTAACCTCGATCACCCTGGTGATCAACTATCTCCATGATCAGGTAATGCTGCCTTTGAATATGTCTGGGTCACTGATGGGACCAGGGTTCCTGGGCCAAAGCCACACTTCCATTGTCACACAATGGTAGGAACCTAGTTCATCTCATGAACCAATATACACCCAAACTGCCTCTTTGGTAGTATCTTTAATAGCTATGTTACCAGCCTTTATCGTCTAGTTTGCCACAGTATCTAGCTTGGAACTCTTCCAATATACCGTCCCTCTACTGAGGGTAAAGACAATGCCTGTGACTGACATTCAGTCATCTTTATCACCCTGGAACTTTTCCAGTGATTCTCCCCAGGATCGATTGATACCATCTCACTATACTTAGTGAGAACCCTAATATCCATTTAAATCTATCTCATAGATCCAAAACCTAGGATTAAGGTGGTATCACTTTGATCCTATGTGGAGAATCCTTGTGATAAGCGGAGATTGACCGGGCGTAGCATAGGAAACTCCTTCTCTATTAAGAGTATGTCATCCACGTACTCTACGAGGATTACTACCATACTCTCTACCACCTTTTTGTATATACAAGGTTCATCTACCATTTTGATGAAGTCAAACTCTTTGACTACCACATCAAAACAGATGTTCCAACTCCGCGATACCTGCTTTATCACATAAAACATCTTGTACACGTTTCCGCTGCTCCCACTGACTACGAAGTTCTCTGGTTATGTACTTATAGACGCTCTCTTCTAAATCATTATTTAGAAAAGCAGTCATGACACCCAACCACCAGATATCGTAGTCAAGGTATGTAGCAATGGCAAGTAGGATCCGGATGGACTTAAGCATAGCCACTGGAAAAGGTTTCATCATTATCCACGCCTGGTCAATGATGAAAACCTTTAACAAGTCTAGCTTTGAAAGTCTCAACTTTTCCATCTACACCAAGTAATCTTCTTAAGATATACTTGCTCCTGATGGGGATTTAACCCTTCAGATAAAGCAACCAAAGTCCATACTTTGTTGGTGTATGAGGATTCCATCTTAGATCACTAAGCATCCAGCCATTCTTACAGAGTCCCACTCCAGATGGCCAGCTCGAAACTAGTTGGGTCATCATCTCATGATGCATTCTTCGCTCTTACTGTCATAGAGAAACCGAAGTATCTCTCAGGTGGATGAGGAACCCTACTAGATCGGCGGAGAGGCTGAGGTTCGTTAGAATCTATTGAATCTTTTGGTTCTACCAAATCATCAGCTGCAGTTTGTATAGCTGGAACCTTTCTAGTTGTACAGAACAGACCTTACCTCGAGCTTTTCCGGATCTTGCTTTTTAGACATAGGCCGGACAACTCCAAATCTTAACAAACTTAAGATATGGGCTCTTCCCTTTCCATATCACATATGAAGTGGTAGGCAACTGATTTGTTTTGAACCCTATTCAATAGGTATGCAGCTTCTCAAGTGCATAACTCCCAAAAGAAAATAGGAAACTCAGTAGTACTCATCATAGAGCATACCATATCATATAGGGTGCTATTGCTCCGTCCCGATATACCATCGTGTTATGGTGTATACGGAGGAGTAATGCTGAGAGAGAATCTCATTCTCCTTTAGGATAGTCCAGGAATTCCGTGCTCAAGTATTCTCCTCCTTGATCTCATCAAAGGACATAATACTTATACCCGTATTTTGGTTCTCTACTTCTAATTTATATTCTGTGAATATCTCAAAAGCTTCGGACTTGTGTTTCAACAGGAACACATGTCTGAATCTTGAGAGATCATCAGAGAATGTAATGAAGTACAAAGAACCGGTCTTAGCATGTGTAGACAAGGGACCTTCATACATCAACATGTATCAATCCCAAGAGTTTACTAACTCTTTCACTGTTTCCAATAAACAGAGTTATGGCCACCTAATCATTGTGACATGACCGGCAAGTTTCATAAGATGTAAATTCAAACTAATTTAAATATGCATCTAAATGTAACTTCAGCCAGTCGGGTCGCATTGATATGACCTAGTCTACAATGCCTCAAGAAGGATCCATTCATTTCTGAACCCTTTCTCTTGTGTGTGTTCCGTATACTAAGAACTGTAGTTTGATTTAGAACATCAATGTTTTTAGATAATGTACCTGAACCAATCATCTCTTGATATAGGAAATGTTCAAAACATTATCGAATAATACAAAATTTTATCATTTCTTTACTAATAAAATGACTGATATGATTTTCTATATCAGGTTCGGTATCTAATAACATTCGTTCAGAATCAATATACAGGTAATACAGGGTGACAGTGACCAACAGACTTGGCTGCAACACTTGCACCATTTTCTGTCTCATGAAAATTATCACCCGTTCTCAGTTCTTTACCTTTTTGTAGCCCATGTAACAAATTACATATGCGGGATCCTGATCCGGTATCATATACCCAGGACGTAAAAGATACTGAGAAACAGTTCTGTGTAATGAACACACCAGAAGATAATGCATCAACATGCACTTTCTTCGTTTGGGCGGCACGGGAATTCTGGTAATCCCCTATTTCCTGCTCTGTCTTATATCAATTATAAGTTGGAGCGGGACCAACGTTCCTCAGCTCAGTATAACAAGTGGGTTCGGTCAATATATCCGTATTATTATCTTAATTAAGGCGTGATATGGTCGAGAGAGAAGAAAACACTCTCGTGCGCTCTTGTAAGATTAAATTGGTTATATATTTTATCTAATCAGGATGGCTCCTACTATTTTTATCAAATCTTCCTTCAAACCCTAAAAGGAAAGACTAGCCGGGATTAATTACACACTACAAGTTCGCCAATCTTTCAGCCAGGCCAGTACCAGTACTTTGAGTGAGGTCCCCCGTGCTTTCGCACGAACCTAATTAAAGTAAATCTCATTTTTCCAGGGGCGTAACCCCGTTGACATCTTTCTAGACACCTACTTGATCGGCTAATTGTAATGTATAAAACTCTTCCACGAGTAACTCTTACTCGCAGCGGGTATCGGGATCCAACTATCTCATAGAAGGTATACAATCTCATTGCAAATTTTAACACTTGAAATTCCCGATTATTTTGCCCCGAACGATCTATGACCTTGACAAGGTCAACAAACCATAGACCATATGTCAAGTTCAACCCGTCATTTCTTGATTGAATTAAACCCACCCGCACGACCCTTGACAAGGTCAACAAGGCCGTACGACTACCCTAATCCAATCTGCATCATATGCATAAGAAGATAAATACTGGCCAGCTACCGCACACTGCGCCTTGACAAGGTCAACAAACGCAACATGAATACTAAGCAGGACTTATCTGAAATGACGGAGGGTTACGACAGGTTTTTCTGAAAACCTTTTGCATAATGAACTTGATATCGTTGTAGAATCAAATAATTTTAAAATGGAGTGTTTTGAGGCTTTTTTAGTTTTGCTAAAGTGGTCACCCCCGGTGAAGGGATCGTCGGCCCTTTCCTCATCGAATAAGGTGCAGGATATATCATATATACCGCTGTGAAAAGCAAGAACTATAGGAGCAATCAAAAGACAAACTGAGGGGTGTAGCATCTGCCAGTCATTGCTAAAGGGGTCACTCCCGGTGAAGAGATCTCGGCCCTTTCCTTATCGAATAAGGTGCAGGATGTTCTACAAGGAGTGTTTTGAGGCTTTTTTTAGGTTTCTTTTCTTTCATTAATCATATCAATGAAGTCCCATCATTTAAATCACCTAAACATCACATATAAATACGACGTACACTTATGCCATCTGCATTCGCCTCGATGTCCTCTCGTGCACCGTTAGGTTAGGTAACTAACGGCAGAGCGGGGCAGGGCTAGCGCGGGTGTAAAACATAAGTAACATCTATATAATATATCATATATACTATATACAGTATCCATCACAGCATATCAAATGATCACATCAAAGATAACGCAGCAGAAAATATCATATGAAATATTGGATATATTAGGACGTCCGTGTTTTATTTTGAGCCTGTATAAAACACGGATTCCACGGTCGTGATGAATAGCCAATCCCACACCTCTAGACCCCTATAAGAGCAGCAAGCAACCCTACCAATTCTAGGGTTAGGAGACCTGGACTCGACTCCTCGAGATGGTCTCCCACTGGACTCTAGAACCCGGTTACTTGTGCTCTCCTCATTGGGTCTATCCTAGTGCGGAAAAGTAAATAATATACAAATGGTGACATCAACCTCAACCCGGAAGTGCCCCAATAAAAGAATATTACATACATTTAAATTTTACATGAATGAAAATAAAAACTCTCATCTCACATAAAAAACCCCGGCTATTCAAACATGACGATCCAATATAACATATCCAGCAACACATAACATCACATGTCATCAACGTAAGTAAGTATACATATACCGATTGTCGTCGACGTATAGCAATGAAAACCGGTGATACAACTACATACTACACTTACGGTCATAGAAAAGAAAGTGTAAAACTACAACAGTTGGAATCCGCAAACTCTTTAGACATCGCATGCCTAACCAATTATAAACCCCACATTTTAGTCTTATTATCGAAAACTCTTTTCAATATCAAGTCGGGAAATTCAACAAGATTCCCGACATCCTGATCGAATGCTCGTCGCAAACTTTAGTAGGCGGCCGCACCCCCGATACCGTCGACGAAGTGCACTAAGGCGGAACACCGCTGCCGCGAGCACCCGAACGGATGCTTTCGGCGACGGGGTTCTCCTACAGTCACTTGGTCGGGGCTATGGGGCATAGCTATCTATTAAGTTTACCGGCGAGTATCCGCGTACGCTACGTGATTGCGACGGACTTTTGATCACATCAAAATCCCGTGGCAACCGATCAAGTGAGACTAAACTGCTAGATTTATAACATTCAAATCAGTTATCTCATAACTACTTGTGAATTCCAAATATTGTATCACATTCCAGATAATTAGACAATGTTAAACTTTCCGATCGAATGATCAAACACCCAAGTTTTCCTAAATAGCTCAACACTTGAAATAAGTTTAAAAACATCCATTTCATGCCACAGTACCAACGGTTCAGCCGTAGAAGGGTCAAGCCAACGCCTCACATATGGCACGCCGTACTGCCCCAAACCCTAAGGTTCAAAAGGTAGTTCAAGACGGACACATAATCGAGTTAAGGTTTGTTGTCTTCTAGAGGGTCCATCGCGTTACTTGCACTACTTAGAATGTTCTTAAACTACGGAAAAATCCAACACTTGGAAATTTCCCGGCAGGGAAAAAAGTGGGTATTTATATCCGGCCAAACTTTTTAACATGTTCTAAAATTATTCGGAAAAACAAATAGACAAAATTAGACAATCCGATCGAATCATCGAGTCCCCAAAACAACCCAGAAAACTCAACTGTTGAGTGTAGATTAAAAATTCCCAGAAGAAACAGGAAACTGCTACGGGCATTACTGTAGAAACAGAAGCACCTAGTCATCACATACGGCCGCGGAACCGCCGCAAGAAGTAGGTTACAGCCGCGGTTCCGCGGCTGTACTGTAGATCTAGGTTGTCATTTTCTCTAGTTTTTCTTAGAATTTCCTGCTCTATTTTCTGAGGATTTTTAATTCACAAAGATCCACTGTTTTGAAAAATGTACAAAGAGGGGTGTAATTTAGGGTTTCGGGGTTCGATCGGGTTTCTAGCATCGCCTACACATCGCCTAAAGCTCTAGCTTGGCTCTGATACCAATGTAGGGTTACTAGGCACACTCATGAGGTTCCACAAAGTATCAACCATGCCAAAATCAAAATTTCCATATGCTGAGAAACCCTAATGCAAGATCGTTACTAGAAGTAAGGCGAAACAAAACAAGTTAACAACTTTAACTACAAGTGAAAGGGATTACAACCTTTGTAGATCCGGTCCTCCACTTCTAAAGCTCCGTGATGATGTCCCTCCGCTGCGATCATCGGGATCCCGGACTCTAGCGATGGTTTCGTCGGAGAAATGAGCGGGCTAGGTCGTTTACTTCGGTTGTACAACCTTTGTAGATCCGGTCCTCCACTTCTAAAGCTCCGTGTTGATGTCCCTCCGCTGCGATCATCGGGATCCCGGACTCTAACGATGGTTTCGTCGGAGAAATGAGCGGGCTAGGTCGTTGACTTCGGTACCGAAGATGATCTACGTCGAGACGACTCAAACTCAAGCTCCATCTTCACTTGGTCATGAACCTTGTGAAGAAAACACCATATACAACATGGCAAGTGGTAGAGGATGAAGAAATAAGAAGTGGGTTCACTTTGGATTTGGATTTCTCACTTGATTTCAACACTTGAAATTTTCTAGCAAGCTTTCTTCACTTCATTAAGTAAAAGAAGAAGAAAGAAAGAAAAAGAATTATGTGAAAAGAAAATTCAAGTGAAGACTTATCATTTAGCAACCATGGGTGAGTAAACTAATGTAGAGAGTAAACTGGGGTTTAGGTTGATGGTTAGGTTAAAGCATAAAACAAAATGGTTAGACTTTTCAAAGATGCTTAAAAAGCTTCATGAAGCTTCAAGCATAAAACAAAGAAAGTCACCATTTTATTTTTGCCAAAAATAAATAAATAAAATAAATAAAACCTAACCATTAGCCTAAACATGGTGTAAGTCATACACACACCCAAGTTTGCATGTATCATCAATCATGATACAAACTAGTGCACAAAAAATATATCACATATGCAACTTGTGCACATCAAGTGAGAAAATCAATCTTAAGTGAACAAATACTAGTTAATGTAAAGTAATATATCCAATAAATAACTATACATTAAATCATTAAATCAACACTTTTAATGATCCGGTCATACTGCATATAACCGACTAATATCAAGTGTATCAATATATCGAATCAACATTTAATTTGGTAACCCGGCTATATCTTATATAACCGTTCGATGATACAAATCGCGAGAATAGAATTCAGTATCACATACTAGTATTATTCTCGGTCCCGCACATATCTCATATGCGCTCTTATTTTGTTTCGCTTGAGCCAGGAAATCTCTGTGTAGGACTCTAAAGACTCGTCAATACGCCGGCAGTAAGTGATAATCATATCAAACACCCACAAGCCGCAAGCGGTCTGCTAAACGTAACGGCCACCCGGATATTGAGCGATCAGAAGATCAACAAGCAAGCCCTCTCACACTCCTGTGAATCCAACCAGTAACACTTACCGCACAGTCCGGTCTGATCGTCTGATATGTCGCATATCTTGTCTAGGGGTGGTAAACGTCAGACCCCAGTAACTCGATAAGTCGTGTCGATATGTGGTCTATAACAGTTCGAGATACTACTGATAACACTTACCAGTAAATCTCAGCAACCCTGGCCAGGGATTTCCGGTTATAGCCAATCGAACACAGCGCAACATCAACTCCCTATACCGGGAGAGACGAATCCCCTACTATCGCTCATTGCCTCACGTGATTCGAGACTGTACCAAAAACCACCGTTTTGTACGCCCTCTTGGACGTGGTAAGGTAGAAATCAAAGCACAGTGGGAATCACACAAGACTCTATGACGATCTCGGGTCTACAGACTAACCTGTACCAGTGTCACCAGAGAATTGCCATCTGACGTAAGGTATAATACCATCTGGGAGTTCTCGGCGAGTCCGTCCAGTGTACCCAGTCTCCACTGAGCACCCGTATATCATCTCTGATGTCAAACACCAATGGATATGGGATCATCCATCGCCCATCTGTATGGGTCGAGAAGGTATACGCTAGTCTACTCTGGTATATCGATGCCCCGTCTCGATACACCCACGACTAGGGACCTTGAAGGATGTACTTATGGACTACCATGTCCCCACTAGTATGATCCGCATCATAGTCCAGGTAGTCAAGTACACATCCTAAAGGCTTTACCAACATGTAACAGAGAGACAATCAGTGTACACGTTATGATAAAGAGCAACCAGATAGCATACTATCATGTCGAGCAAGAAAGTCTTCCCTATATATGTCCCAGCATCCACTACAATATACATCCTATGTACAGTAATGGCCTCTAGGACATACATATAACTAACAAATCCCTGGCGGGTAGATTCTTACCCATTTTCGCCAAGGATCGAAACCCTCATCAAGAGGCCACCGAGCAGCTTCCCTGCTCGGTCAATCCCTGGCTGGTAGATTCCTACCCATTTTTGCCAAGGATTGAAGCCCTCATCAAGAGGCCACCGAGCAGCTTCCCTGCTCAGTCAATCCCTGGCGGGTAGATTCCTACCCATCTTCGCCAAGGATCGAAGCCCTCATCAAGTGGCCACCGAGCGGCTTCCCTGCTCGGTCAATCTCTGGCGGGTAGATTCGTACCCATCTTCGCCAAGGATCAAAGCCCTCATCAAGAGGCCACCGAGCAGCTTCCCTGCCCGGTCAGTCCTTAGTAGGTAAAATTTTACCCGGCTACGCTAAGGATCAGAGCCCTCGTCAAAAGGCCACCGAGCAGCTTCCCCACTCGGTCAATCCCTGGCGGGTAGTCCCCTATCCACCGACTCTATAGATCAACGCCCCTCCAAGGGGCAACCACACAGTTCCCTGCTCGGCTAACCTCCGAGTGGTGAATTCTTACCATCCCAAGATGAGGGTCTAGGAACTGCGTTAAGGGGGAACCAGCCAATGCCGACCAATTTTAACTTGGCTGTTGTTAACCTAACGCTAAGAGACGTGGTCGTCGGACCGGCTCTAAGGAATGGTCAGATACCGACCTTCAAACACGGAGGGGTTTTCAGATATATCTTAAGTGAACGATCGCCACCTCGACATCGGGGGCGGGAGGGCTCCGACCTACTTGCACTTGGCGATTAATTGACTTACACTCGACGCGCGATCGCCATCTAAGAAGCCGGTCATTGACCTATGGCCTAACACTTGAATCGAGGAAAAAGACCGACAAGCTTAAGTACTCACGTAAGAAACACATTGCCATGAAGAGGAAAATAAACCCAGTTTTATTTATGTACTGAAAGTCTCTAAAAGGTATTCTGGGCTCCTCAGCCTTACACAAAGTGCCCGGAGGCTTACAAAATTTAAGGAAAAATGGGAAAGCTCTGGCAGCAGGCTCCGCCGGGATTTTGCCTTGTTCGGCACCGCCTTCAGGGGCCGGGGTTTCTGCTTCCATAACCGCCCCACCTCCAGCGCCAGCCACCTACGGCGTGTCCGCCGAAAGAGGGACCCGAGCACAGAGCTCACCGTCGGCAAACTCCGGCATTAACGCCTTGACGACATCAAGGGATTCATACCAGATGATGGCAGAAGCTTCACCGATGTCGATGTAGAACCGGTCTGATGCCTTGTACGTATCCACTGACTTACAGGCCCGAAGCTTGGCGATCTTCGCCGCCTCAAGCGCAGCCTCGGTTTCCCACTTGCTGGCGTCCCTCACCTTCTTCATTACAGCGTAGCGCTTACCCAGCTCCTCCAACTTGCCCTCCACGGCTTAGTGGGACTCGCTCATAAGTCGGTAGGACTCCTGGCACTTGTAGATCGTGAGCTCGTCGGTGGCCAACCGGGTCTCAAGGGTGGCTGTCTTCTCCTTCTCCTGCCATAGCTGAAGGCGCCGATCTTCCGCCTCCGAAGATGATTCCTCCTCCTTCCTCATGGCCGGGGCAATCTCATCGGCTTCCATGTTGACGATGAGGGTGCAATGTTGAAGGACCTAAGGAAAGCAACAGACGAATTTAGAGGTGTTCAGACCAAGAAAGGGCAATTAAGATATTACTTAGACGGATACTACCTGAACTGCCTCCTGAGCAATGGAGGCCACTTGGACCTTCAGGGTCCCCCACAGAATCTTGCCCCCGGCCGACTGCTCCATGTCCGTGAGCAAGTTATCGGCGACGGAAAGCCCCGAGGGGACCACGAAGCAGACATATCCCTCCTGCACGGGAATCCCCTCCGGGATATCAGTCGACGGCATGCAGGAGACTGACCTTTTCCTCTTGAGGGGAACATCGGTCCCCCCCTCCTCCTCCCTCGCCAGGGGTTCCGCATCTCGCGCGTGCTTCTGGCTACCCCACGATGATCATCAGGGGCTCGGGGCACTGCGGAGGACTTCGCCGGTGGAGACGGTCTCAGGCCAAGCTCGGGCCTGCTCGGGATAAGCTCATGCCTCCGACCTTCTTTTGGGCCGTAGCGGCTATGGCAGCTAGTATCCTGGATCGGTCCATGTGTCCTGAAAAAGGAGAACACACAGAGAAGTTAGTAATGCAAGAAGAGCAAAAAGTAAATTACTCAAGTCTAAACATGTCGTCCAATCTCCTAACTTACCCACAAAGCGCGTGGGGCTGAGCCCAGCCCCGCTAAAGACCTGCTCGGAAAGCAAGACGTCGGCTCGCTGGATCGGCTCCCACATGGACACCGCCCTCGCCTCAAGAGAGGACGACTACTTCGCCCGCGGGAAGTCGGCCCTGTGCCACTGTACATGCATATGCCAATCCTCACCCTTGGGTGTCTCGATGAATACAAACTTATCCTTCCAGTCGTGGATGGAAGAAGGAACGACTACCACACCCGACCCGGCCACGTCACCCTTGCATTTTTTAATGGAAAAATACACCCAGCTCGGCTCGTTCTTGTTAGTGCCGGGGTGATTTTTATAGCAGAGAAAAGAAGTAAGAAAGGTTGAGTTGAAGGGAATTTTCTCAAGCTTCAATCGGACTAGAAATCCGAGGAGGATTCTCTACGAGTTCGGCGCTAGCTGGCCTGGTGAGAGATGGAAACAACGAAGTATCCCACATACCTCGGTTGGAAAGGGCAGACGCATTCCTGCTCGGAACATCTCCAAATACAGGGCAATCTCCTTCCCCTGCACCTGGTCCGCCCGTTCGCCCCCTGTAGGGTGTTTTTCGTCACCTCATTGAGATGGTAATACGTGCACGCTTTTCAGGCGTACTATGAATTCCCCCTGCCTAGGGTAGGCGGAGGTTTATTTATTGTGGGGATCCGAATCTCCGGCATCCGCGGACTAAGCTGCCGTTAATTACTCCTCACCTTTGGAGCGAGAGAATCTCCGATTGACGGGTCAAACTGGTCATGCTAACTCAATGTGCAGTGTACGTATGTTTTGAAAGGGTTTTGGATATATTGGGGGCCCCGCAGAGTTTTACAGGGGTCCCGCTACTCGGATAGGGGGCTGGGAGCCAAGGGGGCTAGCAGCCCCCTTGTGGGGTGTAGGGCAGCGCCCCATTAGAAAAAAAATTCTAGCGGGGGAGGTATATTTAGTGTGGAGTGCATATAAAATGGGGGGAAACGTCTTAAATACGTGTGCATGGATCTTGGTGCCAGCGCCTTACGTGCCGGTCGCGTGGGCGCCGGGCGCCGGCGCCTCATGTGCCGAGCACGTGGGTGCTGGGCTCCCGCAGAAGAAGGGACTTGGTATCTGCACTGGGAGTTGTGCTCCCAATTTGACTTTGGGAGCTAAACTCCTAAAAAGAGATTAATTTATGGAGTTAAACTCAAACAGATCTTGAATGGAGTTAAACTCCTAAAAATCATTGGAAATGATCAAAGGGGACCCTCTTTTTTCTTCCCTTTAGCCCTGAATCTTCTACTAGGCCTTAGATCTTCCTAATATGGGATTTTTGGAGACGGGTCTCGTTCTTCCTCTCGGTTGGCCGGATCTTGGAGAAAAAGGGGGGTGGGATTTAAAAATCTCCCATTTTTGAGATCTGATGGAAGATCTGAGTTCCCCTTCAAGGATTTGATGGTGAAAAACTATTTATTTTTAGAAAAAGAAGAGTTAAGCTCTTGATTTAATTCAAAAAATGGAAGAAGGTTTAGAACCTTAAGGAAGGGGAAGGAGGCACAGAAACCCTAGATTTTTGAGGGGAAAATGAAAAAGTTCCTTTTTATTTCATTATCATGTTGCCTTTTATAGGCTTACAAATTTACATATAGCCCTTTGGGCTTTACAAAATGGCATTTTGCTCATCCCATGCCTCATGTGCTTATTTCTTTTGCACATGAGCCATGGGCTTTACAAAAATTTGGCTTCATGCCCATTTTTTCTTACATTTATGCATAAAAAATTACATCAAAATTATTTATTACATGTTTCATTTTGGAATAGGGCAGGCCGGCCGTGGGGCTAGACTTGGGCATGGGCTCACTTGATCTGGGCTTGGGTTCGCTTACTTGGGGTTGACTTTGACTTTGACTTGGTCAACCGGGGTGTAATTTTTGAACCCAACAAAGGTTCCCCTCATCAATAAATGCACATGGTGTATATGGGTTGTGTGCATGAAATTGATGGATCTTGGAGTTGGACTTCGAGGTGGAACATCATTCCGGGAGCGGAGCATCACTCCGGGAGCATAATTCCGTGGATCAGAGCATAATTCTGAGGATCGGGGCATAATTCCGAAGAGCGGAGCATGATTCCGGAGGTCGGAGCATCATTCTGATTTGCGGAGCATAATTCCAGTATATCCTGAGATGAAGCATAATTCCGGCACAGGGGTAAACATTCCGAAAGAAACATAGTTCTGAAGCAGAGGTTGTTGGTTGATTCCGAGGTGGAGCATAATTCCGATAGGAAAGGCAGATACTCCGAAGCGAAGCATGATTTCGACAAGGGGAACATTCTGAGACGAAATGTGATTCCGACGCAGAGATTGTTGGATGAATTGATTCCGAGTCGAAGAATAGTTCTAACAGAGAAGGCAGATATTCGCAGTCGGAGAATAATTCTAACAGAGAAGGCAGATACTCCGAGGCGAATCATAATTTCAACACGGGATACACTCTGAGATGAAATATGATTCCGACGCAGAGGTCAATTCCTAGGTGAAGCAACATTCTGACGGGGAAGTAGGTACTTTGAGGCGAAGTATGATTTCGGCACGGGGTACACTCTGAGGCAAAGCATGATTCCGCCACAGAGATTGTTGGTTGATTTGATTCCGAGTCAGAGCATAATTCCGGCGGGGAGGTCATTGGTTGACTTTGATTCCGAGTTAGAGCATAATTCCAACAGGGAAGGCAGATACTCCGAGGCGAAGCATAATTTTGACATGGGGTACACTCTGAGACGAAGCATGATTCTGACGCAAAGGTCAATTCCCAGGTGAATCATTATTCCTACCGGGAAAGCAGGTACTCCGAGGCGAAGCATGATTTCGACACGGGGTACACTCTGAGATGAAGCATGATTCCGCCGTAGAGGTTGTTGGTTGACTTGATTCCGAGACGGAGCATAATTCCGGCGGGCAGGTCATTGGTTGACTTGATTCCGAGTCGGAGCATAATTCCAACAAGGAAGGCAGATACTCCGAGGCGAAGCATAATTTCGACACGGGGTACACTCTGAGATGAAGCATGATTCCGACTCAGAGATCAATTCCCAGATGAATCATCATTCCGATGGGGAAAGTAGGTACTCCAAGGAGAAGTATGATTTCAACATGGGGTACACTCTGAGACGAAGCATGATTCCGCCGCAGAGGTTGTTGGTTGACTTGATTCCGAGACGGATCATAATTCCGGCGAGGAGGTCATTGGTTGACTTGATTCTGAGTCGGAGCATAATTCCAATAGAGAAGGCAGATACTCCGAGACAAAGCATAATTTCGACACGGGGTACACTCTAAGACGAAACATGATTCCGACGCATAGATCAATTCCTAGGCGAATCATCATTCTGACAGGGAAAGCAGGTACTCCGAGGCGAAGCATGATTTCGACATGGGATACACTCTGAGATGAAGCATGATTCCACCGCAGAGGTTGTTGGTTGACTTGATTTCGAGGCGAAGAATAATTCTGACAGGGAGGTTGATACTGCCCTTTTTGCGACTTGGACGGTCAGTGCTCGACGTGTCTCCGAGACGGAGTGTTGCTGGTCGACTTATCCCCGGCAAGGAGTGTTGCTGGTCGACTTGTCCCCGGCACGGAGTGTCACTGGTTGACTTATCCCCGAGGCGGAGTGTCACTGGTTGACTTTTCCCCGAAGCGGAGTGTCGCTGGTGAAAAACTTGATTCCGAGTCGAAGCATAATTTCGACAGGGAAGGCAGATACTCCGAGGTGAAGCATGATTTCAACACGGGGTACACTCTGAGGCGAAACATAATTCCGACGCAGAGATTGTTGATTTGATTTGATTTGGGAGTTTCTTATCCGTCCAGCGGGGCTTTTGAGCCTAGGACTTGGAATTTGGGTTTTTATTTGGCGTCAGTATCGCTACACTGGAATATGGTACCAGGAGCAAATCATCATTTTCCATGAGAGGATTTATGGATTTTAGTTTTGGTTTGGCATTAGCATCGCTACACTGGAATGTGGTACCAGGAGAGAATCATCATCTGCCGTGAGGGGATTTCCCTTGTTCTCAGTTTAACGACTTAGGGGTCATCTGTTCCCAGTTTAACGACTTAGATGTCATCTGTTCCCAGTTTAAAGACTTAGGGGTCTATTAGATTGGAAGTTTGGAATTTTGGGGTCGGGGTCGGCATCAGTGTTGCTAACACTGAAGCACAGGTGTTAGGAGAAATTCATCATTTGCCTTTGCCTGTTGGGGAGCGATGGCTTAGGAGACAGGTTTAGGTCCCTATCACCTAAGGCTTTTCAATTTTATGAGTCGTAAAGGTCCCATAAAAACGTTTTCTCCTTACGAGTCGAAAGGATCCCATAGATGTATTTTCTCCTTAGGAGTAGTGAGGACCCCCCAAGTGTGCTTCGTGGATCGTAAGGATCCCACGAAGGCGTTTTCTTACGAGTCGTGAGGATACCGTAAGTTTTGTTCTCCTCATGTATCGTGAGGACACATGAGTTGGTCTTCCCAAATGGAGCATAATTTCGAGGGCAGAGACCGGCCGCGTGACTGGTGATTGTGGTGGGGTATGGATATGATAAGAATTATTTGAGCCTGTGGATTATATACAGTAGTCAATTTGGGGACCACCCGTAGGGCTTAGAGAATTTTAGGAAATTGGATTTTGGTTGGCATCTGCAACGCTGCCCTGAAATATGGTATCAGGAGTGACTCATCATTCGCCATTTGGGGATTTGGAATTTGGTTGGCGTCTGCATCACTGCACTGGAATATGGTACCAGGAGCGAGATTCGCCGTTAGGATATGGATTTTGGTTAGCGTCTGCATCGCTGCACTGGAATATGGTATCATGAGCGACTCATCATTCGCCATTGGGATATGGATTTTGGTTGGCGTTTGCATCACTGCACTGGAATATGGTACCAGAAGCGACTCATCATTCGCCGTTTTTTTTTTACCGCGATTGCTCTATCATTTCAATTTTTCTTATCACAAAGGCCACGATTGCCCTATCATTTCGGCTATTTATTCGCGGTTGCCCCATCATTTCGGCTTTATTTTCATCTTTATTTTACTCGCTGATTTTTATTGCGAGTTGCCCCATCATTTCGGCGTCTTTTTATTTATTTATTTATTTACACATTTTTTTACATCCCCGGTTTAACGACTTATAGGTCGATTGTTCCCAGTTTAACGACGTGGTGGTCGAATATTCCCAGTTTAACGACGTGGTGGTCCTGTTTTCTTATCCCAGCTCCTTGAACTTTGATCTTGGCGGAGTTATGTTGATGACCGTAGCTCTGTGGCTTGTCGGTACATCTGACGACTGTGGGGCTTTCCCAAGTTTGTATTGGTTCTCCACCCAATCTTTGAAAACATAAAAGTCTTCAATGGTATGACTCACCATTCTATGATATGGGCAGTATATGGGATTGCCGGTCATGTTCATTTCATGTGGCTTCTTTAGAATAGGCAGTTGCAAACCGTTGTTCAAGGCGCCCACGAATATTTTGCGGACTTCATCCCTCCTAAAGGAGTATACCTTCTTCTTCCTCTCCATTAGAGTAGGTGCCTTTACTGATGCTGATCCTTGAGGCCGATCAGTCTTTGGTTTGCCTACTATCCGCTTAGCCCATTCAGTATACGTATCGGAGAGACTGGAAGCTGATCGCGGCCATTTTTCGCAAAAGTGTTCCGCTCTTGGGCTGGAGGGAGTATCGGTTGGCTGTTTCCGGACATCAATCCCTGGCTCTCGAACCAAAATTTGATTTTGCTGTAATTGCAATCGGGCGACTTGGGTCGTGAGATCTGCCACAACGTTTGCCAGCTCGTCGACTTTGGAATAGACCTTGGCCATCTTCTTGTCCCTGTCCTAAACCTGCTTTTGAAGCCATTGGAATAATGCTTGTTTTATAGTTCCGGGTACGACAACGGGGTCATCCTTACCGCCTGAGCTTGATTCAGCAAAAACCATGGGTTCCTTTGGCTCAATGGCCTGAGCGGGCTCCTTATCATTTAGATCGAGCCGGTGTTGGATCGTAACAACCGTGTTATTGTCATGGTTATAAGGCGCAGGAGGACTTGTTCCTCTGAGCCCCATCATGTAGAATGTATGGGTTGTATATCCATCTATTGCTTTTTCATTGGCAATGTTACTCGCTTGGAACTTATCCTGTTGCCTTGGTCCGCTCTTTTTAAGGAAAGGCAGATTCTGAGAGAATTAGGTCCCCGAAGGACTTCGGTCTCTGTTTGTATGAAATTGGTGGTCGCAGCTTGACTGTTTGTTAGCACGCCTCTAGATAGTTCTATCTCTCCTGCCTTGTATTGCTTTTCAACCTAATCTTTGAAGACGAAGTAGTCCTCAATAACATGACCTATCATTCTTTGATAGGAGCAATATTTAGGGTCGTCGATCATATTCGCTTCTTGCGGTCTCTTTGATTCTGGCAATTGTAGACCGTTTCTCTGGGCGTTCTTGAATATCTTGTGGACTTTTTCCCTTATGAAGGAATATACCTTATCCAGCTTCTTTTTCAGTGGAGATTCTCCTTCCTCTCCGAACACTGGCTTCCGAGACTGGTTGGCATTAGATCCGCTCATCCCTCACTTATTTCAGTTAGCCGAAGCGTTAAAAGATTCAGCATCGTCGGAATTTTTGCCTTTGCGATTATCTTCCTTTCGGTTTCTCCAAGACCTATTGTTATTTTGGGAATCGAAGAAGGACTCCTACTTTGAGCGCTCCAACATCTGGACTTTCTTGGTCAGCTCTTGGAATGTTTTGAAACCCGCGGTGCATAAAAACGGGGCCATCCAATTGTTGAGATTTCCGACGAAGAGGCTGACAGATTAGTCCTACTCTATCGGCGGTTCACATTTGATGGAAAGATTATGCCATCGGGTTATAAAATCCGTGCTGCTTTTGTTGTTCTTTGGCTTGGTTCTTACGAGGTCGGCAATGGTGATCTTATCGCCGACACTCATGAACCTTTGCCGAAACAGAGATTCCATTTGGAAGAAAGTAGTAACGGATCCATCCGGTATGCTAGTGTACCAGTCGAAAGCGACATCGGTTAAGCTATTAACGAACTAGCGGAGGAGAAGCGCGTCATTGCCCCCAGTATTCGACATGAGGCTTTAAAGTGGGCGATGTGCTGATTCACATTTTCCGTCCCATCAAACCTTCCGAATTTGGGGATGATATAGCCGCTAGAAATTCTACCATATCATACTGAGCAGGATATGATCTTCCGCTACTGCTAACATCTTTTTGCGCTTCGGCTTCGGCTACCAATGTTTTGACTTTGTTGACAACCAAATCCATGATTTGATCCTACGTTAGCGGGTTGCTGTCATCGGTAGTCAAAACATTTCCCGAGATAGGATGCAACCGACTTTCATGCAGCTTGCCCACCTTTGGATCTGAGGGAATAGGCATCGGCTGCCTCGGGACACCGTTTCCCGGTTCATGAGCAGAGCACTGCGCTTGATTTGGTGGCTGAGAGGCAAGACGTAAAGGAGGCTGTAAGACGACGTTTGTCAAGTCGTCAATCTTCGAGTAGAGGTTGGCCATCTCCCTGTCTTTGTTTATGAACTGCTTTTGGAGCTCTTGGAGAAGTTGCTGCTCTGCGGTCTTGGGATGGAAGATTGGCTCCCCTTCGCTTTCCGAGCCCGACTCCTCATGAACTGAGGGATCTCTCTGCTTATCAGCCTCACTGGAAGGGTTTTCATTACCTTCCAAAGGAGGCTGGTCTTGGAATGCGACAACCATATTCACACCAGATTGAATTTGAGATGTGGTGGCTCTATTCCCTTCCGAAAGATGGTGCGACAGACTTCTTGCCTGAAATTCGGGGCAGATGCTAATTGGTGCTATCCGTCCACCTCTCCGAAAATGCCAAGTTGATTTATGGCACCGTATATCGAAGGTCTAAACGGATGCGGCCGATGTAGCAGATTTCGTCAGATTCTCCCTCGCTTGAGGGTTTTTGATTGTGGGGACGCTCTTCCCTGCAGGCACAAGCCCCTGCAGTTAATTATGCTACCACATTGCGGTAACAACTTTCTCCTTCTCCAGATGGTCACTTCGTGTCGTGGGTGTTTGTTTTGTTTTTGGTTGCCCGTGGATTGTATACGGAGACTAAGTTATGCTGTCGCCCGTAGGGCGTGGATTAGTCCAAATCCGTATCTTTCTTAGATTTGGGTTTGGGGGTGTATGTTTAAGGATACATTAGCCTTATTTGAGGCTAAGATCGACTTAAACGTTTGTTAAGGATACGTTAATCTAGTTCTAGACTAAGATCAACTTAACGGGATCGTTTAGATCCAACAAGAGAGCAATTAAGAGAGCTCTGTTGTTTAGTTTAGTGACATTGCGGTCAATAGATAGTTTAAGGATATTGCGGTCCAATGCTAGTTTTAAGACGTTGCGGTCAAGGTTAAGGACATCATAGTCCGAGGATTTAAGGACTCCACAGTACGGCGTTAGTTTTAAGACATCACGGTCAAGGTTAAGGACGTCATAGTCCGTTATTAGTTTTAAGACATTCCGGTCAAGGTTAAGGACATCATAATCCATGGGTTTAAGGACCCCACAGTCCATTGTTAGTTTTAAGACATCCCGGTCAAGGTTAAGGACATCATAGTCCATGAGTTTAAGGACCCCACAGTCCATATCAATGTGTGGTTGTCGGGACATGTCACCTCTTTGAAGACGTTAAGGAATTACAACGACAAATATCAAAGGAGTGAAGAGATGTACCCTTGAACCAAGGTAGATTAGATGATCTGTAACCTAATTTGGAACCAAGACCACTTAATTATATTATGAGCCCATTGGCTCAGTTAAATTTGAATTGAGGACTTATGGCCTTCTTGGGCTAAGTCCAATCATATTTGAAATATCGGCGCTCTGTTGGTCCATTAGACATATTCAATTGCAGGGGAGGCTTTGCCTCTAGAAACTTAGCCAATTGGGCTAAAACTAGTGTTAAACACTAAGGACTAACAGTATTGAACACTGGAAATAAGATTGTCAAATTAGTGTTAAACACTAAAAATTGTGATTATCAAATTAGTGTTAAACACTAAAAAAAGTTATGATTCTCAAATTAGTGTTAAACACTAACAGATAACAGTGTTAAACACTGGCAACATTAACAGAGGGGGGATCACGTGGGAGCATGTGATGGCATCAGAAAGTGGGGCCAGATCCCCTTCATTTTGTTCTGCAGAAAAGTGTTTAACACTTTTAATTCTCACAGCCATCACGTGTGGGCACGTGATGGGTGCTCGTGCCCTGATTTATTAGCATATTCACTGGGGATCACGTGATAACACGTGAGGGCGCCCATCGCTTCTTTCTTGTGGATCTTTTACAGGTGTCACGCCCCGCTTCCCAAAATACGGAAAACGAGGGATGACTAGGCCAGCCATGCTTCTACGGTCAAGGAATCATCCCGCCGTAGTCACACTTCGGTTTCTAGTATTACATGGTAATCAGTAAATAAAGTATAGTGGTAAAGGAATCACATCACTAATTTATTACATTAAAATCCATTGTTCACAATTTTACAAATAACAAGAACAGTTACTAACCAAGTTCAATCTCACAATCACTTTTATGGAAAGCAGTAAAGAAAGAAAGTACACCAGACTATATCTTCGTGAACTCGAAAGGTAGATCCGCCTCTTGTGCTGGTCCTTCCACGGAATCTGAGCATGCATACTCAGGTCGTCAGAGCGACACAATAACAATATTATTATAATAAGATGAAACAGGTAAATGAGGTAATACTGGTGTAAGAACAATGCAAGTAATCACTATGTCACTATATGATGCAGAATATGTTCTGTGTCCCTATCGGTCTCTAGGTCATGTTTGAAATCGCATAGTGGAAGGAGGATCATGTTTAACAGGAGTCTCGTACATACCCGAGACAACAGCCCACATGCTCGAGACAAAACCCTGTCAGTCGGATCGCTAGATCCTACCTAATATATATATCGCTGCTCGAATGATCATCCTCTAAAATACGGTCCCGCTAAATACGATTCTCTTTCCACTTTGATTTCCCCTTTATCCACAGGTTTACACCGTTTATGATCTTGATTTAGTCATGTACGAGTATACCAATGGCACGGTTTTATCACTGTTCACTATATCAATCACTGTCACGAATATTCACTTTCCATTAGTGTACTCGTCACTCCTAAACCAATATCAATCACGCACGATAATGCAATGTCCACTAACTCTAACACGCACTAACACTAAGTATATGGCAAAAGGGGTATGATATATGTATGTATGCCATCAATGAGCTAAGTATGTTATGAACCAATGTGCACGTTATTAACTTACAAAAATTACATAAATTCATAGGTTTAGAATTTAACGAAATGATACAAATACGATAAATAGAACAATCAGTCAGGAATTCATCAAAATTAGTTTCAGTTCAATCGGGATTCCGGTTTTCAAGATACATCTGTTTCATTTTAAGTGCTCGCGGCTGGAAATTCAGTTTCAGAACTGAACGTCCGTTTCGCGACACGAATTGCACCCAGTTGGGTTCAGAATTTAGCGATGTTACAGTTGAATAAAATCTAGGGTTTTCGATAGGGTATTCAACACAATAGACGGATTCTCAATCGCATCTGTACGTCGAAAGTTATATACTGTTTAACATTGATATATCACTTCTGAATCTGTTATGGACAGTTATACGTTCTGCCCTTTTTATTTACAATTTAAATAGAAAACGGAAATGAAACGGAATGAAACCACTTGTTTTGTGTAGCTAACAGATCCATCTTTAATCCACTACAGAGTTCCATAACATACGAATTCAGGAAACAAAGGGACACACATTTTGGGACAGTACACAGTAATCAGAGTCGTTCTGGACTGCAGTCCAGAGTCGCACTCCGATCTAAATATCATCGCAGTTACATAACAGAAATCATTAGAAGTTTACATATAGTTAAAGTTCGTCGAGTCGTATTCGATTTAAGCCCTCGAACGCATCATTCCAGTATGTACAAAATTTACAGAGATTTTTATCATTTTCAGATACAGGAAAATTCTAGTTTTATCGGTATATTTGGGGGTATCAATTTTAGTCACTAACAGTCGTATTTTCCAGTGAGATTTATACACGATATTCGTCCTTATATGAGCCAACAGAAAACATCTATTTCCGTCAAATTAAGCAAGTATTTTCATTGGGGTCTAGCATCGAACACATAGGTCGCAAAATATATCGGGAATCGGTAAATTATAAACTATATGATTTAAGTTTGTATCACAATTATATTAGCATGTAGCAAGTAAAACACTTGCCTGGAAACGTCTCGGGGTTGTACGGCAGCAGTGGCGTCACGAACGCGCGATGTACGTCGTGAAACAAATTGCGCGAGCTTGGCTCGAGATACGGAATTTGCGTCGGAGTTGTCCAGAGACTTTTTGTACTCGCTAGAAGCGGAGGGGGTGCTCTGTGGTTTGCCTGAGAAGTGCTGGGGTTGACGACGGTCGACGGTGTCGCTCCGGCGACGAGCCGTAGAGGGTGTCTGGAAAATGGGTTATGGGATTTTCTTGAAGAGAGAGAGGGGGGAGAGAGAGGGGGGCTCAGGTGTGGATCTTGGAGGAGGAGGAGAAGATGCGGAGGGTGTTGGGGTCGATGGTGTGGTGTGGAGATCGCCGGCGTCGAGTGTGAAGGGTGGGGGTCGAGCCCGGTGCAGAGGTTGGTGTGCAGGGGAGTTGGGTTGATGGAGGGTGGAGTCGTAGAAGGAGAAGGAGGGTGAATGAGGGGTCGCCGAGGGCTGTCGTCGTCGTGGGAGTCGAGCGAAGTGATGGGGTGATCGCCGGCGTCGAGGGTGCTGTGGGTTCGTGCAGAAATTTTGCGAGGAAGGAGGGTTTTTTGAGATGGTGTTGGAGAGCGAGGGAGAGATGAGGGCGACGGGGTTAGAGAGAGGAGTGCGAGGGGGTAACGTCGCACAACGTGGGCATAGGCGTGGGCTCGAGCGGAGGAAGCGGGTCGCAAGCGGGAATGGAGGAAGGAGCCGTTGGAGAGGGAGGTGAATAGGAGCGGGTCGGGTTGGGTGTTGAGGAGGCGAGCCGAAGGAGTTGGGCTGGGCTGAGGATTTTTAAAAGAATTCCCTTAAAAATTTTTGTGGGCTGAGGGATTGAAATAAAGATTTTATTTTTAAAAAATGAGTGGGCTGAGGAAGGGAAACGGGCTAGGTTCATTTTTATTAGTTAAAATCTTTTCTTTTGTTTTAGTGTGGGCTTATGTGAGGTTAGGGTTTAGTAAAATATTTTATTTGCTTTAGTTTTGGTTTTAGTTTAATTTGGCTTTGGTTTTAAATCTTGGGTTTTGGCTTTTAGGGTTTGGACTATGATTTCAAATGAGTTGGAAAATAAAGTTTAAATATTAAGCTTAAACAACCAATTAACATACGAGAGGAAAAAGAAAGGAAATCACTGGAATTTAGAAAATAGGAAGCTTTTATTAAGATGGAAACGTAGATTTACATCATACCCCCCTTAACAAAAATTTTGTCCTCGAAATTTAACAAGGATACAAGGAAACAATGTACTAAACAAAGATATGTGGATAACGATCACGGATATCTTCCTCCCGCTCCCAGGTGGATTCTCCTGGGGAACAACCGCCCCAAGACACTCGGACTAAAGGAATGACCTTATTCTTCAGCACTTTCTCTCTGCGGTCGAGGATGGTGGTGGGTTGTTCTTCGTATGACAGTTCGGTACCCAAAACTAGCTCCGAATGGTCCAGGACATGGCTCTCATCCCGAACATAACGTCGCAACTGTAACACGTGGAAGGTATTGTGCACACCAGCTAGCGATGGAGGCAAGGCAAGTCGATAGGCCACCTCTCCTACTCGCTCTAGCACCTCAAAAGGTCCGATAAAACGGGGACTAAGCTTTTCCCGGCCTCCGAACCTGATAACTCCACGAGTAGGGGAAATCTTCAAGAACGCATGATCTCCGACTTCGAATTCTAGTGCCCTCCTGCTGATATCTGCCCAACTCTTCTGTCGATCCTGAGCCGTCTTAATACGCTGCCTGATCATTTAGACCTTGTCGACTGTCTGAACAATGAGTTCGGGGCCCAGTAATCTTCGTTCTCCCACATCATCCCAACATACTGGGGATCGACACTTCCGTCCGTATAGTGCTTCAAAAGGAGCCATCTGAATACTAGCATGATAACTATTGTTATAAGAGAACTCGACTAGATGCAGATGGTCCTCCCAGGAACCCTGAAAGTCCAACATACAGGCTCTCAACATATTCTTGAGCGTCTGAATCGTACGCTCGGATTGTCCATCCGTCTGTGGGTGATACGCTGTGCTGAATTTAAGGCGGGTACCCAAACTCTCCTGTAAGCTCTTCCAAAAGTGCGACAAGAATCTGGTGTCCCGGTCTGACACAATGCTGACTGGAACACCGTGAAGTCGTACAATCTCTTGCATATATCTTTCTGCCAGTGATTCTGTCGACTATCCCACTCAGAAAGGTAGGAAGTGTGCAGCTTTTGTGAGGCGATCGACGATAACCCAAATGGCGTTATTGCCCCTAGGGCTCCGTGGTAAGGCCGTCATGAAATCCATAGTAATGTGCTCCCACCTCCATTCAGGTATCGGCAGTGGTTGTAACAACCCCACTGTCCTCTGATGTTCCGCCTTCACCTGGTGACATACCAAGCACCTGGATACGAACCTCGTAATTTCCCGCTTCATCCCATTCCACCAAAAATGTTGCTTTAGGTCCTGATACATTTTTGTACCTCCCGGATGCACAGAATAAGCTGAACTGTGTGCTTCAGCCAATACTTCTTCTCGAACATCTCCCTTGGGTACGCAGAGTCTGCTACCGAATCTCAGAGAGCCATCTTCATGTATAATCAAGTCCGTTCTCAGTCCGTCTTCCACTTGCTCTCTGAACTTTTGCAATCGGGAATCATCCGCTTGTGCAATCTTGATGCGATCCACCAGAGAAGACTGCACCTGCAGTTGCCAAAGTTGACTGAGTGCGTTCGGCGTAACGACTTCAAGTTCAAGTCTCTGGAAATCCTCAATAATGCTCCTCTGATCGGTCAACATCATGACCACTGGCTTGCGACTGAGCGCATCTGGTACAACATTCACCTTCCCCGGGTGATACTGAAGCTCCAAGTCATAATCTGCCATCAGCTCTAGCCATCGGCGCTGCCTCATATTTAGTTCTTTCTGAGTGAAAACGTACTTCAGACTTTTATGATCTGTGTACACCTCCACTTTCTCACCCAATAGATAGTGCCTCCAAATCTTCAACGCAAAGACTACCGCAGCTAACTCCAAGTCATGCGTAGGGTAGTTCTTCTCGTGGTTTCTCAGTTGTCGAGAGGCGTAAGCAACCACTCGGCCGTGCTGCATTAGAACACAGCCTAATCCCTTCCCTGAGGCATCACTGTGTATCACCAAACCACCGGAATCGTCTGGTACTGTAAGAAGAGGCGTCGTGGTTAACTTCTACTTTAGTGTGTTAAATGCCTGAGTGCATTCCTCTGACCACGTAAACGGTACGTCCTTCCGTGTCAGCCTCGTCAATGGTTCCGCGATTCTTGAGAAATCTTGGACGAATCTCCGATAATAACCTGCCAATCCCAGACAGCTCCTGATCTCGGCCACTGACTTCGGCGTTGGCTAATCTCTGACAGATTCTATCTTTGCCGGGTCCACCGAGATGCCTTCGCCCGAAACGATATGTCCCAAAAACTGAACCTTGTCGAGCCAGAATTCACACTTGCTTAGCTTCGCATACAGCTTCTCTTCCCGAAGAATTTGTAGGACTGTGCGCAAATGTTCAGCATGCTCTTCCCGGGTCTTCGAGTAGACAAGTATGTCGTCGATAAACACAACGACAAACGTGTCCAAGTACTTTGCGAACACCATATTCATCAAGTCCATGAATATTGCTGGGGCATTGGTAACACCGAACGGCATCACAAGGAACTCGTAATGTCCGTATCGGGTCCTGAAAGCCGTCTTGCATACATCCTCGGCTGCTACTCTGATTTGATGATATCCAGAACGGAGGTCCAACTTCGAGAACACCTTGGCTCCACTTAGCTGATCGAATAGGTCGTCAATGCGCGGGATTGGGTACTTGTTCTTTATTGTGACCTTGTTCAGCTCCCGATAATCTATACACATTCGCAGTGACCCATCCTTCTTCTTTACTAACAGAGCTGGTGCACCCCACGGTGAAGCGCTTGGCCGAATAAATCCCTTCTCCAATAGTTCTTCAACCTGCTTCTTCAATTCCGCCAACTCAACTGGTGCCATTCTGTATGGGGCTCTGGATACTGGGGCTGTACCTGGAGTCAAATCGATTGAGAACTCCAAGATTCGAGGAGGTGGTAGACCTGGTAGATCTTCGGGAAATACGTCCAGAAAGTCCCGAACAATTTCTGGGACTAGGCTCTTATCAATCTACATAGCTGTCGGTTCCTTGGACTTGGCTCTGTACTTAGCTGGCTCCAAAGATTCACTTCCGCCCTCGAAAATAAACTCCGGGTGATTGGGAATGCGGAAGATTACATTCCTTGCACGACAATCGATAACTGCATAGAAAGTACTCATCCAATCCATCTCGAGAATTGCGTCGTAACTGCCTGTCCCAATCAGAAGGAAATTCGCATAGAATTCCCTGCCACACACTACAACCGGGCATAATCTACATTCTCGACTAGATATTATAATGCCATTACCCGTATGAATTTCCCATCCCTTGGTTGGTGGTTCATATGGTATTGAGTGTGTATCAGTGAAATGCTCAGACAAGAAACAATGCGATACTCCAGAATCAAATAGTACTCTAGCTGGCAAGGAATATACGAGCAGAGTACCAGTAACCACGTCTCCTGACGCCTCTGCCTGTTCGGCGGTCAAGGTGAAAGCCCGTCCCTGACCGCGACCTGTAACGGGTTGCCTCTGCTCCTGCGGCCTCTGCTGTGGCGGTCCAGAACCTCCCTGTATCTCTGCTCGCTCAGGGCAACTGCTAATCTTGTGCTGACTGGATCCGCAAATCAAACACTGTCCCTTGGCACGGCGACAGTCCTTCTGGGTATGCCCACCTCTACCGCAATAGCCGCAAACTACGCCCTGTTTCTGGGGGCGATGCTGTGGTACGAACGGGCGCTTCATTTTTTCGTTCCTGGCCTGTGAACTGGTATGGCTCCTCAAGAAGGCGTGTGGGTACGTGCTGGAACGACTGGGGGTCTCCTGAACTTGTTAATCAATTGCTCCTGAACTCTCGCCGCGTTGAGTTCTTGTGCGAAAGTCTACAAATCCAACGATGCAATCAACTGCTGCAACTCGAAATCTAACCCCTGAAGGAAACGTCTGGCCCTGGTGGCCTCTGAGATGATCATGTATGGAGCAAAATGGCTCAGACGGTTGAACTCTGCCGCATACATGTCCACTGGGCGTCCATTCTGCTTCAAAAGAATAAATCTTTCCTCCATTTCTTCCTTGGCTGTGGAAGCAAAATAATGATCTAGGAAGCACTCCTTAAACTTGCCCCATTCGATCGGTCCGTCTAGCCTGCTTTCTTCCACCGACCACCATGTACGGGCTTCATCTTCCAATTGTATCTTTATCACGTCCACCCTATCTTCCTCTAGAACCCTGGCGGCTGTCAATAAGTTCTCCATGTTCACCGGCCATTGCTCAGCCTCAAGGGGTTCAGCTAGCCCTGTGAATGCAGCTGGATGTAACCGTCGGAAGTCTGATACGGTACCGGCCCTAGCATGATAAGCTGGTGGGGTAGCGCCCTCGGGAGTGGTAATGAGTGCGGAGGGTTCTCCTGTGGCGATAATCGCCCTGAGTCCCTCAACGAGTAAATCTGTCTTCCTCTCCTGAGCTTCCGTGAGAGTGGTCAATGCACTAAGTATTCTTTCCGTGCGGTCCTGAGAGCTGGAGTCCGAGGAGGGGTCGTTCGGGGACGTCATATCATTGGAAGATTCAAAAGAATAAGATCAGATTCAAGGATGAAAATCAAGAGTAATGAAACAAGAATAACGTAATACAGTATAGTTAATGTTATCCCTTGATACTAAAGACGGCTCTGATACCAACTAAACCATGTCACGCCCCGCTTCCCAAAATACGGAAAACGAAGGATGACTAGGCCAACCATGCTCTTACGGTCAAGGAATCATCCCGCCATAGTCACACTTCGGCTTCTAGCATTACATGGTAATCAGTAAATAGAGCATAGCAGTAAAGGAATCATATCACTAATTTATTACATTAAAATCCATTGTTCACAATTTTACAAATAACAAGAACAGTTACTAACCAAGTTCAATCTCACGATCACTTTTATGGAAAGCGGTAAAGAAAGAAAGTACACCAGACTATATCTCCGTGAACTCGAAAGGTAGATCCGCCTCCTGTGCTGGTCCTTCCACGGAATCTGAGCATGCATACTCAGGTCGTCAGAGGGACACAATAACAATATTATTATAATAAGATGAAACAGGTAAATGAAGTAATACTAGTGTAAGAACAATGCAAGTAATCACTATGTCACTATATGATGCAGAATATGTTCTTTGTCCCTATCGGTCTCTAGGTCATCTTTGAAATCGCATAGTGGAAGGAGGATCATGTTCAACAGAAGTCTCGTACATACCCGAGACAACGGCCCACATGCTCGGGACATAACCCTGTCAGCCGGATCGCTAGATCCTACCTAATATATATATCGCTGCTCGAATGATCATCCTATAAAACACGGCCCCGCTAAATACGATTCTCTTTCCACTTCGATTTCCCCTTTATCCCTAGGTTTACACTATTTATGATCTTGATTTAGTCATGTACGAGTATACCAATGGCTCGGTTTTATCACTGTTCATTATATCAATCACTGTCACGAATATTCAGTTTCCATTGGTGTACCCGTCATTCCTAAACCAACATCAATCACACACGATAATGCAATGTCCACTAACTCTAACACGCACTAACACTATGTATATGGCAAAAGAGGTATGATATATGTATGTATGCCATCAATGAGCTAAGTATGTTATGAACCAATGTGCACGTTATTAACTTACAAATATTGTATAAATTCATAGGTTTAGAATTTAACGAAATGATACAAATACGATAAATAGAACACTCAGTCAGCAATTCATCAAAATTAGTTTCAGTTCAATCGGGATTCTGGTTTTCAAGATACAGCTGTTTCATGTTAAGTGCTCGCGGCTGGAAATTCAGTTTCAGAACTGAACGTCCATTTCGCGACACGAATTGCACCCAGTTGGGTTCAGAATTTAGCGATGTTACAGTTGAATAAAATCTAGGATTTTCGATAGGGTATTCAACGCAATAGACAGATTCTCAATCGCGTCTGTACGTCAAAAGTTATGCACTGTTTAACATTGATATGTCACTTCTGAATCTGTTATGGACAGTTATATGTTCTGCCCTTTTTATTTACAATTTAAATAGCAAACGGCAATGAAACGGAATGAAACCACTTGTTTTGTGTAGCTAACAGATCCATCTTTAATCCACTACAGAGTTCCGTAACATAAGAATTCAGGAAACGAAGGGACACACATTTTGGGACAGTACACAGTAATCAGAGTCGCTCTGGACTGCAGTCCAGAGTCGCACTCCGATCTAAATATCATCGCAGTTACATAACAGAAATCATTAGAAGTTTACATAGAGTTAAAGTTCGTCGAGTCGGCTTCGATTTAAGCCCTCGAACGCATCATTCCAGTATGTACATAATTTACAGAGATTTTAATCATTTTCAGATACAGGAAAATTCTAGTTTTATCGGTATATTTGGGGGTATCAATTTTAGTCACTAACAGTCGTATTTTCCAGTGAGATTTATACACGATATTCGTCATTATATGAGCCAACAGAAAACATCTATTTCCGTCAAATTAAGCAAGTATTTTCATTGGGGTCTAGCATCGAACACATAGGTCACAAAATATATCGGGAATCGGTAAATTATAAACTATATGATTTAAGTTTGTATCACAATTATATTAGCATGTAGCAAGTAAAACACTTACCTGGAAACATCTCGGGGTTGCACGGCAGCATCATGAACGCGCGATGTACGTCGTGAAACGAATTGCGCGAGCTTGGCTCGAGATACGGAATTTGCGTCGGAGTTGTCCGGAGACTTTTTGTACTCGCTGGAAGCGGAGGGGGTGCTCTGTGGTTTGCTTGAGAAGTGCTGGGGTTGACGACGGTCGACGGCATCGCTCCGGCGACGAGCCGCAGAGGGTGTCTGGAAAATAGGTTATGGGATTTTCTTGAAGAGAGAGAGAGGGGGGGGGGGAGAGAGGGGGGCTCGGGTGTGGATCTTGGAGGAGGAGGGGAAGATGCGAAGGGTGTTGGGGTCGATGGTATGGTGTGGAGATCGCCGGCGTCGAGCGTGCAGGGTGGGGGTCGAGCTCGGTGCAGAGGTTGGTGTGCAGGGGAGTTGGGTTGATGGAGGGTGGAGTCATAGAGGGAGAAGGAGGGTGAATGAGGGGTCGCCGAGGGCTGTCGTCGTCGTGGGGGTCGAGCAAAGTGATGGGGTGATCGCCGGCGTCGAAGGTGCAGTGGGTTCGTGCAGAAATTTTGCGAGGAAGGAGGGTTTTTTGAGATGGTGTTGGAGAGCGAGGGAGAGATGAGGGCGACGGGGTTAGAGAGAGGAGTGCGAGGGTTAACGTCGCGCAATGTGGGCATAGGCGTGGGCGCGAGCGGAGGAAGCGGGTCGTGAGCGGGAATGGAGGAAGGAGCCGTTGGAGAGGGAGGTGAACAGGAGCGGGTCGGGCTGGGTGTTGAGGAGGCTGGCCGAAGAAGTAGGGCTGGGCTGAGGAGTTTTAAAAGAATTCCCTTAAAAAAATTTGTGGGCTGAGGGATTGAAATAAAGATTTTATTTATAAAAAAAATGAGTGGGCTGAGGAAGGGAAACGGGCTGGGTTCATTTTTATTAGTTAAAATCTTTTCTTTTGTTTTAGTGTGGGCTTATGTGAGGTTAGGGTTTAGTAAAATATTTTATTTGCTTTAGTTTTGGTTTTAGTTTAATTTGGCTTTGGTTTTAAATCTTGGGTTTTGGCTTTTAGGGTTTGGACTATGATTTCAAAAGAGTTGGAAAATAAAGTTTAAATATTAAGCTTAAACAACCAATTAAAATACGAGAGGAAAAAGAAAGGATATCACTGGAATTTAGAAAATAGGAAGCTTTTATTAAGATGGAAACGGGGATTTACAACAGGGGTCACGTCGGGCACGTGAGTCGTTGACTCAAAGTTCTTTTCTTGTAGATCTTTACAGGGGTCACGTGGGGACACGTGACCCTGATTCTTTGCATGTTTAAAGATCTGTTCATCTTTTAAGAATTAAATTCTTCATAGGGTTAAACCCTAGCAATAACTTTAGAGAAATTAAATTCCTACTTTCTTTTTGAAGAATTATATTCCCAGATAGGATTAAACCCTAATTTTCCTTCTGTAGGAACTAAATTCCCATGTGTGTGAAGAATTAAGTTCTGGCATAGAGTGAAACCCTAATTTTATTTTTTTAAGGGAATTAAATTCCTTTGAGTTTGAGAGAATTAAGTTCTCGATTAGAGTTAAACCCTAGTTCTGTCCATTTTGAAGGAATTAAATTCCTATAATTTTGGAGAATTGAATCTCATATAGGGTTAAACCCTAATTTTATATTGGAGGAATTAAATTCCTATAATTTTGTGAGAATTAAATTCTCAAAATTCAATTCCTCCTCTATATTTTAGATCTACATGGCAGGATCTCAACCCAACGAGAATTAAATTCTCAATTTATGGGGAGATGTGCACTTTGCAGATCTTCAACCAGAGAAAGAACTAAGTTTTTTTCTTTTTTTATATAAGAGTTAAACTCTTGGATTTGAGAATTAAATTCTCTTTTTGAAGCCTTTACCCCCTTTCTTTTCTTACCTAGGGTTTTTCTTTGTAGAAAATCGAATTCTTATTTCTTTTCTCTTTGAATTTTTAAGATTCCAAGGCTCTATCTCTCTGTCTATCTCCCTATAACTCTTGGCTCCTATTTATAGGAGAAGGAAAAGAATCAATCTGTTTAGTAAATCTCTCATTGAGAGATCTGATTTATTTATTGAGAGATTTGATTTACTTTCATCATGATCTGGTCCTTTAGATTATTAGGTGATTTTTATTCACCATTCGATTTTAAATCCAAAGATATTTCTTTATTATTTCGGTGAGATTTAGGGGAAATCATTCCATGTCCAAGATTTTTCCATAAATTGGTGATATTTAATCACCCTCGGATTTTTTATCCAATAGTTTTACATAATTCTTCTCTATTTTGGAAAGATTTAAATAATCTTATTAAGAACTTAATTCTGTTGAACAGCAGGGCTTTTAAAGCCAGTCACGTGTTGTTACGTGACCTTTGGTCACGTGTGAGCACATTGCGAGCACGTGACCCCCTGAAGGGATTCCTCTTCTTTGCTCTGTTCTTTGCCGCTACTCAACCATCACGTCTCAACACGTGACCACTGATTACGTGTGAGCACGTGATGCTTCCTCTGAAGCCTTTCCTGATTTTTAATCAGGGAACAAATGCCCCCACAGCGTTGTTCTCACGTGTCTGCACGTGAGTGCAACGCTGTCACTTTTGTGACCGTCGGATCTACTTTGGGAGTAAGGTAGATGAAACATTTTTCCATCCCATCCTATAAATGCCCATGTCTTTTCAGAAGCGCCTCCACTTTGCTCCTCTTCCTCCTTTGCTAACTTTCTTCTTTTTGAGAATTTAATTCTCCTTTTCCAGAGCTTAGTTCTCTTCTTCAAACTTTTTCCAGAGTTTAACTCTGTTCCAAGAAGACCTTTTCTTCAGGTAATGATCTTTGAATGATTGGAGAACTTTCCCAGCAATCGCCATGGGATTTTAAATCCAGATCAAGGGTTTTTGCCTTTGACAAGAACACACATTTCTTTTTATTTTAAGTTCTTCCACAAGAACAGAAAACCATCTAATTTTCAAACTGTAGATCTCTTAGGGTCTCTTTAACCTTTACGGAGATGATGGTGTCGGTTGTCCCTTCCATGGAATTTAATTCCATCCCTAAGAAGCTCTGGCTCTGGAACCACATTTTCTAGGAATTTAATTCCGCTTTTCAAAAAGGAATTTAATTCTTATGAAGAACTAAGTTCTTCCTAGAGACCTTCATGGGTTTTTTTTCCCTGAGTCATCTTCTTCACAATCCAGAAGAAGTTTGCACTGTTGGTCTTTGGGAATTTAATTCTCTTTATTCTGTTTGATTTATCATAGAGTCCAAGATGGATCTGTCTTTTAGGGGAATGTGTAGGGTCACTTGAAACCCACTGCCTATTTAATGAGAATATTCCCTTTGTCTCATTATAATTGCTGTGTCTCATCATTAGCCAGCCGCCATCTTGATTTCGTGGGACCCACATGTTTTGTAACTAATGGTCCCACCAAACAAGTCCTATGTCGCTTTCTTCCACTGTCTTTTTATATATATGCATTCATAATCATATATATATATATATGTATGTATGTATATATATATAGACACACACACACACACATTGTCGGCCTCGTTTTAACAGTTTCCCCTTATTCTATTTCAGGTGCGATGGCTTCCGTTCTGTACTTTCCTTTCACTCGCTCGAAGGCCGCTTTTCCTCAGTCACCGTCTGATGAGAAAGCGATGGCGATGATCCAGGCTCATGATCCGAACTGCACCAACTTACTTTTGTAGGGGACCTAGTACAACCATATCATCCGGGGTCACCGGAGTTTCCTCTGCGATGTGCCGACAGAGCCCACCTTTCCGTTCTTGCCGATGGATCCTCCGAGGACGGTCTTCGCTGTGGAGATACCAAATTGGACTCCAATGGGGCGGCTCGAGCCTTCGACAACCGGTATCCCGAACCATCCAATCCGAGCTATAGATATTATGGGCCGACGTATTTGCCAGGGTGAGGCCCAACCATAGGGACAAATCTATAAGATAGGGTTCACCCCCGACACCCCACGGGCTACCTTCTCTGGGCTCGCTACATCTTTTCTGCCCATCGTACGTGGCTGCAGAAGGTCGGGCTTTACCAGGCGATATATGCATCGCTCTTTCACTACCAATCTCCGCATGTCTGATGGGTTAAGGCGTTTTTGAACCAATTGAATCTCCCCACCAACACTTTCATTGTAGGAGACCGCGAGGTCTCGATCTCTCTGGCAGAATTTTATGAAATCTCGGGATTGCCAATCAGGGGTACACTGTATGAGGAGTTGCTGCCTCCTGACGAGTACGTCTTTGAGCCCTAGCCTGCACCGGTTGATGGCTTGTCTGCTGAGAACGCCGTCCGCCACAAGCGTCCTAGCTTGATCAAAGCGCTGGGTATCCTTGACTGATTGTTCACTGAATCTGAGGAGCAGGGCGTTACTTTTAAAAGCTTCATTGCCTTCTTCCTTCGCGAGGGCATCCTGTCGAAGACAGCTCTGAAGTTTGCAAATATCAAAGACCCCTTTAGGTTTGGCCCGAAGAAGATGCCGACCAAGGAATCGGATTTACCGCAATACTATATCCCCATTATGTCACCGGTATCTTTCGAATCTATCGCAGCTCCCGGCATGGATGAGGAGACATTCTTCGTGGGCTTTGTCAGTGTCTGGCTCAGCTGGTTTGTCATCCCTATGCATCGCCGCTTTATGAGAGCCTCAGTTATCTATCTGGCCCATTGTATCGCTGAGGGGGCGCAGTTGCCCATCGGCATCCCGGTGCTGGCGCATCTATATCATGGGTTAGGCGCTGCGACTAATACCTCGACTCCTGGCGTGAATGTAGTAAAATTTTCTCTCCATTATTTCATTTCTTGGTCGAGATGCATGTGTTGGGGGCTTTTGCTATACATCATAGGCCTGCATTTTATGATGCTTACACCTTTCCGCGACTTATGCAATTGGTGGATGCTTCTGCCACTAACCCAACTCATTTCGGGGCTATTCGGGCGTTGATTTCTCCTTATGCTACTGCTGGCGGGTTGGTATTCACTGATCGGATCTTATCTTCTCCCTCGGGTTCAGCTCAGCCGCTTTGGGGCCGGTCAAAAGATAACGTGCCCTATTTGAGGCCCCGGGAGGCCGCGCACATATACGCAATCAGACCGGGCTACCTGGTATTTCGTCAGGATAGCGCGGCCATTTTCATGCGGTACAATCCGCATCGCTTTGCCCGGCAGCTTGGCTACGATTAGGGCGTCCCTTTTGAGGCTTTCATAGTCGCGCTGGTTCCTTCGCCCGAAGCCGTTCGAGATGCCGCCCATCATTTTGTGAGGCTGAACACCGGTTCCCAGTTCATGATCCCCGATGCTGATTACATGCCCCGATGGGTGGGGTCGTTTACGAGCTAGTATCTCCATCGGGTCAACCCGATTATTATTGAGGAAAGAAGGGTACTTCTTGGCCATGGTGCCCCTACTCAGGTTTCGGCCATAGGAGCTATGTTGCGACCGCGCACGCCAGTCCATTTTCCTTTGAGGGATACCGGTGTTGCGCTCATTTCGGGGGAGTCGGGGGTGGATCTTACCCCAACAGCCGGTATGCCATTGGGCACCCGGTCGTGGGGTAAACGGGCTCCGGTAGCGGCACCACCACCCGTGGCAGCACCACCACCCGTGGCATCGACAATAGCGGTGTCATCCTCGGTCGTGGCACTGGATGAGGGTGACAGGGATGAGGGTGTTGAAGGTGACGTGGGCCGGCGCCGTACTAAGGCTTCACGGGGGAAGAAACGGTCGTCTTCGGCGGCCGATTCTGGATCTAAGAGGCAGAGGAGAGTGGCCACCAACTTGCTTGATTCTTTGGCGGAGTCTGAGCCCATACTTCCAGATGAGCCGTTGGTCTTGCAAGAGTCGGATGCTGGTCTTCTTTTCCCAGGTTCGGCTGCCGGGGAAGCCGCACAATTGGCTGAGGCCATATGACGTTCTAAAGATGCGTCTCAGAATGTAAGGGTTCCGAAGAAACCCTATCCTACCGTAATCTTCTATGAAGACCCCTCATGGATCCGGCGGCGGTTTATTGGCCCTTTGGAGGAATGGGGAGAAAAGGGCCCTGAAGCAGGCCGCTTCAGAAGATGCTGCGGACACGCTTTCCTTATGGACCAGCGGCCACGAGTCCACCCTCGAACCCCGACGAGCACGCCTCCTTGAAAAGGAGCATCGGCTTGAAGAAGCCATATTGAAGGCTTCCTTATGCATTGGTATGTTTTTATACTCCTTTGTAGCACTTCAGATTTGTTTACACCTGTATGTATGTATCTATATTCTTGCGTGAATTGTGCAGAGTTTTTGGCGATGGGGGAGGTTCCTACAGGCTTGTTGAGGATAAAGCCTGTTGACGCCCCTAATGAAGCTTTGCTCGATGTGGAGGGGGTTGACGAGGCTGCCCCTCTTACAATAGAGCCTCCTGTGACGGTTGTTGATCCTGGAGCACTCGCTCCTTTGGAGGAGGCACCTTTGGTGGTTGCCATCCCACCGGCTCTTTCTGAGGGCGGCCCAGAGGCTGGGATGGAGGTAGTCGGGACCATCCTCCCTTCGTTGGAACCTGAGGTCACGGCGGAGGCTGTTGAAGCTGCTATCCCCACAGCTCAAAATGGGAGGAGTGTCGAAGGTAACCCTTTACATTTTAAATTAGCAATCTTTCTGTTATCTGAACTCTTTTGTTTTTGTAGAATTGCGCGGACTAGCGGCCTCTATTGCCGATCTGTCTCCTCAGCAATCCTTCCAGCGTCTATTGGAGATGGCTGCTCCGCAGGAGATATCTCTTCAACGCATCGTCCTCTCGTCTGGACAAGGTTAGTGTCGTTCGCCATTTCTTATAGCATCGTTGTTATTTTGCATAATAACATTGATGTTCTTTCACAGTTCTGGAAGCCGATGACGAGGTTGAGATCCTCGAAGGGCCAGGGGAACCTTCAGCTCCTACTTGCATGACCGTAGATAAGAGTCGTTTCAATATGGTCCCACTTGTTCCTCTGGTTAAGAGTTTTATTGACACATTTTTTTTAACAGCCCTGCCAGCTCCCACAACGCTGGCATCACGTTTCGCCATGCCGCCCGGTCCTTATGCTCTGCGAACTTCAGAACGCTTGGCCCAATTAAGCCTTGTCTCCTTATCATCTTTGATCGAGGAGCTCCGTGCTGGCAGCGCAACCACAGCTGAAGCATTTGCTGCTGAAGATAATGGTTCTCTTCCTTTTCTTGCCACCTACCATAGCGAGGCGGTGGTGCGAGTCTGGGTGGAGTTCTGTCGGTAGGTGGAGGCTTGCTTGCACGCACTTAAGTGTTCCCGCCTTTCTTCAGAGGCCGTAGCTGCAAAGGCGGACTTGCGAAAGCTAATAGAGCGGTGTGCGGCGAACATGGGGTCATGCGAGAAGAGGCTCGGCCGTGAATTCTCGAAGAGGGAGCTGGCTTCTAAGGCACTGAGCGAGCTCCAGACCAGCCTCACAGCCAAAGCCAATAAAGCGTATGAACTCTGGCGGGTAATTAAAGAGTCTATCAAAGAGGTGGTGGCCCTTGATAAAGCTGCCGTGTTCACTCGCGAGAGGGTTGAGGCTCACAAGGCTATCGAGAAAGAGCTCGAAGGCCGGCTTGCCTCGTATCAGGCCCAGCAGGCTCAGGCGGAGGCTCGTCTTCTGGCGATCCTAAATCATGATGTCATGACTCAGCAAAAGAGGGATGAGCTAGTAAAATTTCTAAACCGCCTGCCGGCTTGAAGACTTGTATCTTTTCCTTTCATTTTGTATATACTCCTGAATGAGAGTATATTCTTTTTGTTTTTTCATGAATTGTACTTTGTATCCATTTTGGTTTATGAATAAAGACATATTTTTCTTCTCAATGGTGCGTCTCTTTTGATTGAATGTGTTCTGCGGACAATTTATCTTGGTCTCCTTGCAGGGTAGCGATGGCTTAGGATTCAGGGTTAAGATCTGCCTCCTAAGACTTTTGAGCTTTATAAGCCGTGAGGGTCTCATAAAGAGTTTTTCTCCCTACAGGTCGAGAGGATCCCGTAGGTGTAAGTTCTCCCTAGGAATCGTGAGGATTCCTAAGTGGGTTTTCCCTTGGGAGTCGTAAGGATCTCATAAGAGAGTTTTCTTTCTTGCAGGTCGTGAGGATCCGCAAGTGCTGGGTGCGGTCGCCCTTATCCGTATTTCACGGGGTCAGGGGTTGCTTTAGGATGTTTTCCAGGGTACTGATTGTTATGTATTTCATGGATTGGATAAAATGTATCTAATCAAACGGTCCCCGGCAACGGCGCCATTTGATTGATATGAATTCTTGTTTGTGTAGTAGAGCAAGTATCGATTCAATTATTTCCCGATAACGGTTTCATTTAATCGATAACAGTATCTTGTATCGGTATTTAGAAAATTGTATAAAGAAATCACAACCAAAGAATTTATTGACCGCAATCAACTACGGTGTCAGTTGTAGATCGTAAGTGTGTGCGGATCGTCCACAGGGATTGTGCGATTCGTTTCAATGTTTGATTTGTTTGAATTGAAAAGTTAAGCGAAGAGAAAAGAAAACATGATTCAAGAATTTTCAATTTCAAGTGTCACTATTCTATTCAAGAATCAAGAAAATGATAAACAATCAAGAATCGGGTTTCGATAATATTTCCAACCAAATGTCAAGAATCTAAATGAGGCTCGTAGGAATCGATCGGATCTATAGATGTGATGTAATCTAAAGATATCGTGTTCTTGTCCTTCGAAGAATTGATACTAGATCGATGATGATCGACGAGAGTTAGGGCTTCCTCGTGAAACTAGGGTTTCATCTTTTAACCCTTGTTCTTTCGTCGATATCATTCACTTTCTAACCTCTACCAAATTCAAGAAACGATCGTAACTCCCCAATTCCGAGCGATATCAATCAAGAAAGCATCGCAACGAATTGGGTCGTCGGTTCTTGAACTTGCTAGGGTTTACAAAACTCGTAGGACTCAAGAATCGATTTAAGATATGTTACATCATCATTCTATTGATCGTCTCAACTCCTCGACGAGCGGAGTTTTATTCACACATCATCACACAGAAAGCATTCAAGAATTGAAAAGATATCATGATGCAAGAATTTAAAGAAAACAAGATAAAAGAATTTCACCTTTTATTTATATCAACAAATTGGTTACAGTCGCTCAAGAACTACAAGAGGAAGAACTAAATTGTCGATCTGGCGTCGCTTTTCTCCGTGAGTCGTGGATCGGCTCGGACCACTTGCTCCGTTGAAGATCGGCTCCGCTCATAAAAGGTTGCAGGGCTTCTTGCTTGATGGGGTACTCGGAATCTTGGCTTTTGATTGGGATTAGGATTAGGGTTTCACACAAATCCTCTAACTAGACTTGTGGAAGAAGATGAAGAATGAGGTAAGAAAATGGCTACTACAATGAACTAATGGGGGGCTCTCTTTTTTCTTTTTGGGATTCTCTTCTTGGATCTCTTTACAAGTGAGCCTAGGGTCTTATTTATAGATCTCCCAAACCCTAGGTCTAGGTTTGAAATTACAATTCCCTCCAAAAGTTTGTTGAGGATTCTAGAAGGTAGTTTGTTAGGAGCTAGCTTAGGGTTTAAGCTAGGGTTTAGGGAGAAGTTTCTAGAATACAAGGCTAGTTTAGTGTAGATTCCAAAGCTTGCTGATCTGGCAGAATGTTCAGGAGTCTTCTAGAAATTGATGTGTCTTGCTGAAGTGTGGGCCCTCAGAGAAGAGTTGTGGTGTAAAGCAGATGAGGTGACGTGGCAAGACGGCCGCGGAACCGCGGCCTAAGCCGGCTCGCGCCGCGGTTCCGCGGCCAAGTTGTGGCTTTGGGGCTTGGTTCTTCTGGTGTGGTCTTGTGATGATATTTGTAGCTTTATCTGATGTGTTGATTTGTAGTTGTCCCTTTGGATTGATACAAGAACTGAAATCATTGAGCTGGCGTAATGTTTGAGCGGTGTAGATTTGAGCAAGCTTCTGATTTTCCTGCATAGACTTCGAAACACGGGTTGCGATATATAGAAATGATGCCATGTTATGAAATGCAGTCAATTTCCCTAGAAATGCCGGTTTTAAAGTCTAATACATGTAATCTGATATTTTGCGACAGATTTGCTAATATGTGAAATATGAATGCCGAACACTTCTATATGAATGCAAATGATAGGGAAATTGTCGGTTAAAAGATGCAATATTTTCGACTAATCAAATTCCCCCAAACTTAATTTCGATCGTCTCGAGCGAACTGTTTTATTAAAAAGAGAAGGAGAAAATAAAGAAAAAGAAAAAACTAACTAGCACACTTTCGTAGGCAACACGATTGCACTGAGCACGTGCAACAAGCCTTTAAACCTCTAGGTGTCCCTAGTAGGAGGAGTGTTGTCTCCTGAGGGTTTTCAGCGGATTGCACCCAAAAAATCCCATAATAAAAGAAAGATCATGAATATTACATTTAAAGAAAAGAATTGTAGAAGAAAAGCCTTGAAAATTAGGGTTTCCAACTAAGCTAGCTTTTCGGTTGTCATGAGCCCTATCTTAATAGTCATGAAAAGATGTTAGAAATCACGTCCTCCCTCAATAAAACATCATCTTAGTCTTCATTCCTATCTTTCTTCCAAACATCGATCATATCACCCTGCGTGTGTGTAAAGGACATCCCTACATCCGGAGAATTCAATTCAAGCTATCATACTCTTGCCCATCAGCCTCAGTACTTTTTGATTAATGAATATTTATATGAGATTGCTCACACACTTCCATGCGACCGTTAATACTTCTTGAGGTACTAACTGACCGATTACTCATGTGCTTGCTTATTTGGTGTATTTTCCTCGTTTTGCACCACTTAAGGCATAGCAATGACTCCCAACCAGTTGGCCTTAGGGCACTAGGTGAAGAAGCACCCTCGCTATACATTTTTATTGCCCTCGGTGATAACAAAACCAGTGTCCATTTTTCTCATCACTTTATATATATATATTTTTTTATTCACTTTTCTTTTTATTTTCTTCATACATCGGCTTTAAGACAAGAGCATTTCAAGATATCCTCTACTATCCCAGGCTTCAAGACGTGTGTAAGTGCGCATAGCAGGGTAGCAACGTTCAAAATGTTTGGCTTCCAGAATAGAAACTATTTTTCAGACTTAGTTTTATCCTCAGATTAGTGACGTCCTTCATCTTACTAACCTTTGGGACAACGGCTCATAACTACTTATTACTAGTTCGTATAAGAAAACTTCTAATTTTCTTAGTTTTCTTAAATTTTTCTAATCTCATGGATTTAATTGTTCACTATCTAAACTTTCATTATCTTATTTATATACAAAAAAGTGTAAATATTAAAATTATTTTTGTATTTGAAATTTTTTTAAATTTTTATGGGTTTTGAAATTTTTTAAATTTTTATAGTTTTTTTTTAAAAGAAATGTTTTGTGCTTATGCAGATGATATGCAAATGATGCAAAAATAAACACAAACCTCCCCCAAACTTGTTTTCAACAGTGTTCTCACTGTTGCCAACCGCTATACCTACAAAAATCTGTAAGACTGGGGGGAATTATTAGTCGGGGCAAAATATATAAGTGAAGAACTTCCCCCAAACTTATTCTTTTCACTCACCTTTATCCAAAAGATAATGCAGTGATATACAGGATATGAAGGTGAGACGGAGGAATTTTAATCCAAATAAACTGGCTCTTGTAAGAACAAGAGCTCCTCCATGGGGTCAGTGGAAAAATACGGCTTTAGTCTATGTCCATTTACTTTGAAAAATGTGCCGTTTTTAACATTTTCTATCTCTACTGTCCCGTGCGGGTATACAGACCGCACAACAAAAGGTCCCTTCCACCGAGATCGAAGCTTACCCACGTGAAGGTGTAATCGTGAATCATAAAGAAGGACTTGTTGACCAGGTGAAAATGTTTTCCTCAAAATGTTTTGATCGTGAAAAACCTTAGTCCTATTCTTTGTGATTACAGCTTTATCATAAGCTTCATCGCGGAGTTCGCTTAGCTCATTTTGCAGCTTCCGAAAGTTGCAGGCTTCTTTTAGATCAAAGTTTATTTCCTTTATAGCCCACAATACTTTATGCTCTATCTCGACGGGTAAGTGACATGCCTTTCCAAACACTATATGGAGACATCCCTAGGTCGGTTTTATATGCAGTTCTGAATGCCCAAAGAGCATCCGTCAGTTTGATCGACCAGTCTTTTCTATTTTTAGCAACAGTCTTCTCCAGGATAAGTTTGATCTATCTATTTGAAATTTCAGCCTGCCCGCTCGTTTGGGGATGATAGGGTGTAGAAAGTCGGTGGTTGATTCCGTATTTCCGCATCAGAGTCTCGAAAGATCTGTTGCAGAAATGTGTCCCATTATCGCTAATGATAGCGCGTGGGTGTCCAAATCGCGAAAACATATTCTCTTTTAAGAACTTAATGACAACTTTCTTGTCATTAGTGCGACATGGAATGGCTTCAACCCATTTGGAGACATAATCAACCGCCAGCAGTATATACAAATTCCCAAAGGAGTTGGGAAAGGGACCCATAAAATCAATGCCCCAAACATCGAAGATTTCAACAGCCAAGATGGGTTGTTGAGGCATTTCATTTCTCCGGGATATTCTACCTGTGTACTGACATTGTGTACAGGTTTTGCAATGCTCAAATGCGTCCTTGAATAAGGTCGGCCAATAAAATCCACATTGCAAAACCTTTTCCGCTGTCTTTTTAGGACCGAAGTGACCCCCACAGGCCTGATCATGACAAAAAGAAAGAGCGCTCTTGAACTCTTCATTCGGGACACACCGGCGAATGATCTGATCAGGACAATATTTAAACAGATAGGGCTCGTCCCAGTAAAAGTGTTTTACTTGGGATAAAAAACGATATTTGTCCTGTTTTGACCAGTCGCTGGGTATCAGTCCCGTGGCATGATAGTTCACAATATCCCTGAACCAAGGTTCAGTGGATACGTTCAAGAGTTGTTCATCAGGGAACGAGTCATTGATCGGTAGGGTCACAGGGGAAGAAATGATGCGTGAAAGATGGTCGGCTACAACGTTTTCACATCCTTTCTTATCTTTGATAACAAGATCAAATTCTTGTAACAGAAGGATCCAATGTATTAGTCGACCTTTTGCATCTTTCTTCGCCAAAAGATGTTTTAGCAAGGAATGGTCAGTGTACACAACTATGGATGAGCCAATCAAGTAAGGTCTGAATTTTTCCAATGCAAATACAACCGCTAAAAGCTCTTTTTCAGTAGTTGTGTAATTGATTTGCGCATTATTCAGGGTCTTACTCGCACAGTAAATCATGTGTGGCATCTTATCAATGTGCTGTCCCAAGACTGCACCTACTGCAAAGTCGGATGCATCACACATCAGCTCAAATGGGTAGTCCCAATCTGGAGACGATAAAACGGGGGCTGTGGTGAGGGAGTGTTTGAGTGAGTCGAAAGCTATCTCGTAATCCGAGTCAAAGTGGAAGGTAGTATCCTTGGCCAGGAGTAATGTTAAAGGTCTAGCAATTTTGCTAAAGTCCTTTATGAATCTCCTATAAAAGCCCGCATGGCCAAGAAAGGATCGAATGTCCTTGACGCTTTTGGGTTGAGGTAGGTTTTGAATGACATCTATCTTAGCTCTGTCAACCTCAATGCCTTTCCGTGAAATGACATGTCCAAGAACAATTCCTTCTTGGACCATGAAGTGGCATTTTTCCCAGTTTAAGGTTAAGTTCTTCTCTTTGCAACGAGTAAAAACAGCGTCAAGATTCGATAGGCAATCGGAAAAAGAATCTCCGAAAATCGAGAAGTCGTCCATAAAAATCTCCAAGAAATTATCTACCGTATCAGAGAATATCCCCATCATACACCACTGAAAGGTAGCGGGAGCATTGCATAGCCTAAAGGGCATGCGTCTATAAGCAAATGTACCAAAAGGACAAGTAAAAGTGGTTTTATCTTGATCCTTTTTGGCGATGGGGACCTGATTATAGCCTGAGTAACCGTCCATAAAACAGTAATACTCTCGTCCGGCTAAGCGCTCTAACATCTGATCAATGAAGGTTAGAGGAAAATGGTCTTTCCTCGTAGCGGCGTTGAGTTTTCTATAATCAATACATACACGCCACCCAGTTTGGGCGCGTGTCTGAATCAACTCATTCGCCTCATTGGTCACAACAGTGATGCCAGATTTCTTAGGGACGACATGTATAGGACTTACCCATTGGCTAACGGAGATTGGGTATATAATATCATTATCTAAGCATTTGACGATCTCTTTCATTACCGCTTCCTTCATGACGGGATTCAACCGTCTCTGTGGTTCTCGGGTTGGTCTGGCATCATCCATCACATTTATATGATGTTCAACAATCAAGGGACTAATCCCTTTGATGTCCGCCATGGTCCAACCAAACGCCTCTTTGTTAAATCTCAATACCGATAAAAGTGCATTCTCTTGCTCTGATGCAAGAGAAACGGAAATGATAACCGGTAAAGACTCATTCTCACCTAGATATGCATATTTAAGGTGAGAAGGTAAAATTTTAAGATCTAAAACCGGCGGAGAAATAATAGAAGGAGGGATCATCGAGTGATTCTCGGAGTCACACAGAAGCTCGTAGCCTGTGAAAGATACAGACTCGGGTGGAGTAAAGTCAGGAGTGCAGGACTCAAGTGTAGAAAAAGTGTCCTCACTAAGATCAGGTGTAAGATCAAGCAGAGATGTGGTAATGTCGTCGAGATCTAGAAAGCAAAGATCATCAGCTCCACAACTATCGGGAGCGATCTCATGGACAGAGCACACATCTAGGATATGAGCAGAGGGTAGTGATGGCTGACTTCCAACTCTATAGATGTTCAGTTCAATAGTCATATTTCCAAAGGATAAGTTCATTGAACCGTTTCTACAGTTGATAACAGCGTTGGAAGTGGCAAGGAAAGGACGAACCAGAATCACCGGAATTTGGCTTCGGGGGTTCGCTACTGGTTGTGTGTCGAGAACAATGAAGTCCACGGGAAATACAAATTCCCCGACCTTAATCAACACATCTTCGAGCTCACCCCTAGGTTTGGTGATCGAACGGTCTGCCATTTGGAGAGTGCAGTGAGCAGGTTTTAACTCTCCAATCCCTAGTTGCTCATATACAGAATAAGGGAGTAGGTTAACACTTGCGCCAAGGTCTAAAAGAGCATGATTTATGTTTTTACCCCCAATAGAAATCGATATCGTAGGACATCCTGGGTCCTTTCGTTTCTTTGGTAGCTGTGGGATAAAAGCAGTGCTGATATTATTAGACATGAAGACCTTCTTTGGTACTTGGGTCTTCCTCTTCCTAGTGCACAAGTCCTTAAGAATTTTCGCATAAGCGGGGACTTGCTGAATCGCATCTAGAAGAGGGATATTGATGTTAACCTGTTTGAACATTTCTATAATTTTCTCCATATGAGGACTCGTTCTGTTAGCCCTTAACCGATTCGGGTAAGGTGCTTTCGCAATGAGTGCCGGGTCCATCATAGGAGAAGGAAAGGGGGGTAGACGAGATCCTAAAAGAGGAGTGGGGATCTTCTGTGGAGAACTAGAAGAGGATTTCTGAGGTGTCGAGCCTAAAGGCAAATGGAGAATAGGCTCGCGAGAAGATGGTGTGGTAGAAGAACAAGGATCAGAAGGAGAGGTGTGTGTGTGAGGGAAGGTCTCAGCCGGGGCGTAGATAGGATTTTAAGTATCATCAACTTCTTCCCCAACATGGTTGTTCAGCACTCTTCCTGATCTCAACGTTGTGATGGCACTTACATTGTAATGCCCAGGATTTGGTAGGGGTTGAGAAGGAAGTTTCCCTTTTTCTCTCGCACTCATTTCGGCTTTGAGTCGTGCGATTTCAGCTTCCATCGATCTGATATTCTCAGCTTGGGATGCTGAGTTTTTCTTTATCTCACTGACGGAAGATCTAACCTCAACCGAAACCTCTATGAAATTTGACAAAAGTGATTTCATGGTTTGAGTGAATTGAGAGAACTCGTCAGAACAGGTCATAGGATTAGACTGTGTAGGAGTGTTGACCTGATTTTGGAAGTTTTGTGACTGGTAGGGGTGCTGAGTGAGTTGAAGGGGTTGCTGTGGTGGAGGAAGAGCCCTTTGAAATTGATTCGTGTTTGGAACCGTGTTTTGAGATTGGTTTTGGTTCCAAGCAAAATTCGGGTGATTTCTCCAACCCTGATTGTACGTGGAAGAATATGGATCGTTTCGAGGTCTTTAAAATGCGGCATTAGAATGCTCGTGACCTTGAAACGGTGAGTTCAATGGACATTCTTCCGTTAAATGAGACGGATCAGAACAGCACCCACGAACAGTTTTGGGGAGCGACATTGGGTTTAGGGAGGCTGCTGCAAATTTGTGTTCCATAGCTTCGAGCTTCTTTTGCATTGCTGCCATTTCAGCTCGAACACCTATGGACACATCTACTTGGCGTACGCCACCCCTATTCAATGGTTGGGTTCCACTCTCCCACTGTAGTGATTTTTCAGCGAACTCTTCTAGAAACTTCCAAGCCTCCCCATCATCCTTAGTCATAAAAGTAGCTTGACACATGTTTTCAAGGTTCTGTTTAGTGTTTAGGTTAATGCCCTCATATAGGATTCGGCAAAGATCTCATCTCGGGATGCCGTGATGAAGAGATTGAACCAAAAGATCCTTGAAACGTTCAAAGCATTTCGAGAACGGTTCATTCGGAAGCTGGGTAAATTGGTTGAGTTCGCTACGGATTCGAGCTGTCTTTTGCATTGGGTAAAATTTCTTAAGGAATGCCGCGACGAATTCTTCCCAATTCGTAATGGAATGTGCGGTAGTGTTATATAGCCACTTCTCGGCTATATCGCACAAAGTAAATGGAAGAAGTCGTAGACGCATAGCATCCACTGAAAGTTGTGACGTACCCATCATTGCGCATACGTTTTCAAATTTGGTGATGAAAACGTAAGCGTCCTCAGACTCGAGACCGTGGAATTTGGGTAAAAGATTAATATACTGGGGCTTAATTTCAAAGTTATCCCCGTTGGCTGGTGGTGTGGATAAGCAGGTCGAAAGAGGACCTCGAATAGGGTAGCATCTCTCCTGGAGAGAGATGCGGGGTGGATTCTGCGCACCAACGGACGGTGGCAGATTGGTGGAAAAGAAATTCGATGGATTCGGATCCATCAATGAGGGTGTGGTGGTGGGTAAAGAAAAGGTAAATGGAGAAATACCGACTTCGGAGTCGATAGGAGGTACGCGGACTAAACGGGCACTAGAATCCCATGTCCAGCCTATCTTGTACTAAAAAGGGTTAGAACAAGTAGCAGCGTGGCTTTTAATTAGGGGCAAATGATGTATGCAGTGTTTGCTTTGAAAAAGGGACGGATTTTGAAAAAATGATGCGACACAACAAATGCAACACACAAAACCCTAATTCTAGGGGTCGCCTAGGTCAGATCTCTAGACCGCTCCTAACTGCCAGAAGACAAGACGCAGGATAGAATCCTCCACTGCCTCTTTGTCCCTCCTGTAGCCAGGTAAGTGCCAGGTAAGTGGGAGGTTCTCCACTACGTAAGTAGTGGGCCTAATTAAATAACCACTAGCCTTCGACAGACTTTCCTAGGCACCACAAGAGAAACGCGGATAAGCAATGAATTACCCACGGCCTTCCTCTGTCCTAAGTGAGCGCGACGGTCCTTAGAGTCATCTCTAGATATTTTTTAGTTAATGAGGGACAATGCATATGCAGGTTTGTGATTTTTGGGGCCTAGGAAGGGTAATGAACTCCCCACCTAATTTGGATTTGGTCTTTGCCCCTTAATTTCCGTATTAGTAATGTAAACAACCAAGAAACAAAAACACGCACAAATTTAATTTGCTTTTTAGCGGCGCTGCGATTTTTGCAAAGAAGCCTGCACAAAATATTAGTTGGAGCTAAAAAGAGGAGAGAGGAGAAGGTAAGAAATCACCTGAAGCAAAAATTGTACAGAGATCCTTCCAAAGGGCCGCGGTTCCGCCGCAATACCCTCTTTATGCCGCGCTTCCGCGGTCTACTGTTCAGATCAATGCACCAAAATTCAATAGCAGATTGCTGTTGATTCCTCCAGCTCTCTGGAAATCTCCAAAAATTATTTCACATTCACAGCAAGCTCCAGATCTCCTTGCAATAAACCACAACAAATCGTTTAGAGTTTGTGCGAATTTTGATCTCAAGAAATGTAATGGAATAAATCTTTCAATTCAAACTACAATATAAACGAATTAACGCGCGATCCCCGGCAACGGCGCCATTTGATTGTTATGTATTTCTTGGATTGGATAAAATGTATCTAATCAAACGGTCCCCGGCAACGGCGCCATTTGATTGATACGAATTCTTGTTTGTGTAGTAGAGCAAGTATCGATTCAATTATTTCCCGATAACGGTTTCATTTGATCGATAACAGTATCTTGTATCGGTATTTAGAAAATTGTATAAAGAAATCACAACCAAAGAATTTATTGACCGTAATCAACTACGGTGTCAGTTGTAGATCGTAAGTGAGTGCGGATCGTCCACAGGGATTGTGCGATTCATTTCAATGTTTGATTTGTTTGAATTGAAAAGTTAAGCGAAGAGAAAAGAAAACATGATTCAAGAATTTTCAATTTCAAGTGTCACTATTCTATTCAAGAATCAAGAAAATGATAAACAATCAAGAATCGGGTTTCGATGATATTTCCAACCAAATGTCAAGAATCTAAATGAGGCTCGTAAGAATCGATCGGATCTATAGACGTGATGTAATCTAAAGATATCATGTTCTTGTCCTTCAAAGAATTGATACTAGATTGATGATGATCGACGAGAGTTAGGGCTTCCTCGTGAAACTAGGGTTTCATCTTTTAACCCTTGTTCTTTCGTCGATATCATTCACTTTCTAGCCTCTACCAAATTCAAGAAATGATCGTAACTCCCCAATTCCGAGCGATATCAATCAAGAAAGCATCGCAACGAATTGGGTCGTCGGTTCTTGAACTTGCTAGGGTTTACAAAACTCGTAGGACTCAAGAATCGATTTAAGATATGTTACATCATCATTCTATTGATCGTCTCGACTCCTCGACGAGCAGAGTTTTATCCACACATCATCACACAGAAAGCATTCAAGAATTGAAAAGATATCATGATGCAAGAATTTAAAGAAAACAAGATAAAAGAATTTCACCTTTTATTTATATCAACAAATTGATTACAGTCGCTCAAGAACTACAAGAGGAAGAACTAAATTGTCGATCTGGCGTCGCCTTTCTCTGTGAGTCGTGGATCGGCTCGGACCACTTGCTCCGTTGAAGATCGGCTCCGCTCATAAAAGGTTGCAGGGCTTCTTGCTTGATGGGGTACTCGGAATCTTGGCTTTTGATTGGAATTAGGGTTAGGGTTTCACACAAATCCTCTCACTAGACTTGTGGAAGAAGATGAAGAATGAGGTAAGAAAATGTCTACTACAATGAACTAATGGGGGGCTCTCTTCTTTCTTTTTGGGATTCTCTTCTTGGATCTCTTTACAAGTGAGCCTAGGGTCTTATTTATAGATTCCAAACCCTAGGTCTAGGTTTGAAATTACAATTCCCTCCAAAAGTTTGTTGAGGCTTCTAGAAGGTAGTTTGTTAGGAGCTAGCTTAGGGTTTAAGCTAGGGTTTAGGGAGAAGTTTCTAGAATACAAGGCTAGTTTAGTGTAGATTTCAAAGCTTGCTGATCTGGCAGAATGTTCAGGAGTCTTCTGGAAATTGATGTGTCTTGCTGAAGTGTGGGCCCTCAGAGAAGAGTTGTGGTGTAAAGCAGATGAGGTGACGTGGCAAGACGGCTGCGGAACTGCGGCCTAAGCCGGCTTGTGCCACGGTTCCGCGGCCAAGTTGTGGCTTTGGGGCTTGGTTCTTCTGGTGTGGTCTTGTGATGATATTTGTAGCTTTATCTGATGTGTTGATTTGTAGTTGTCCCTTTGGATTGATACCAGAACTGAAATCATTGAGCTGGCGTAATGTTTGAGCGGTGTAGATTTGAGCAAGCTTCTGATTTTCCTGCATAGACTTAGAAACACGGGTTGCGATATTTAGAAATGATGCCATGTTATGAAATGCAGTCAATTTCCCTAGAAATGCCGGTTTTAAAGTCTAATACATGTAATCTGATATTTTGCGACAGATTTGCTAATATGTGAAATATGAATGCCGAACACTTCTATATGAATGCAAATGATAGGGAAATTGTCGGTTAAAAGATGCAATATTTTCGACTAATCAGGTACCATAGTTTAAAGACATCGCGGTCAAGGTTAAGGACATCATAATCCGTGGGTTTAAGGACTCCACAGTCCAATTTTAGTTTTAAGACATCACGGTCAAGATTAAGGACATCATAGCCCGTGGATTTAAGGTCTCCACAGTCCGATATAGTTTTAAGACATCACGGTCAAGGTTAAGGACATCATAGTCCATGGATTTAAGGACTGCACAGTCCGATGTTAGTTTTAAGACATCACGGTCAAGGTTAAGGACATCATAGTCCATGGATTTAAGGACTCCACAATCCAATGTTTGGTTACTGGGACCCGTCACCTCTTTGAAGACGTTGAGAAATTACAACGACAAATATCAAAGGAGTGAAGAGATGTACCCTTGAACCAAGATAAAATCAATCTAGAATCATCACGGTTGATCGTTAGTTTTAAGACATTACGGTCAAGGTTAAGGACATCATAGTCCGTGGATTTTAAGGACTCCACAGTCCGATGGTTGCTCTGGGTGCTTCTCACAGGTTCACTGCCGTGTTCGGCGAGGACCAGGTTCCGCTCTGGGCGTTTTCCATGGGGTCAAAGAGTGACATTATCCGTGTTCCACGTGACCAGGAATTTTGCACTAGATGCTTCACACGGGTTCACTTCCGTGTTCGGCGAGGACTGGGCTCCGCTCTGAATGTTTCACATGGGTTCACTGCCGTACTCTGTGAGGACCAGGATCCGCTCTGGACATTTTCCATAGGGTCAAAGAGTGACGTTATCCGTGTTCCACGTGACCAGGAATTTTGCACTAGATGCTTCGCATGGGTTCACTGCCGTGTTCGGCGAGGACCAGGCTCCGCTCTTGACATTTTCCACGGGGTCGAAGAGTGACGTTATCCGCGTTCCATGTGACCAGGAATTTTGCACTAGATGCTTCACACGGGTTCACTGCCGTGTTCGGCGAGGACTAGGCTCCACTCTGGATGCTTCACACGGGTTCACTACCGTGCTCTGCGAGGACCAGGATCCGCTCTGGACTTTTTCCATGGGTTCAAAGAGTGACGTTATCCGCGTTCCACATGACCAGGAATTTTGCTCTAGATGCTTCCCACGGGTTCACTGCCGTGTTCGGCGAGGACCAGGCTCCATTCTGGACGTTTTCCACAGGGTCAAAGAGTGACGTTATCCGCGTTCCATATGACCAGGAATTTTGCACTAGATGCTTCACACAGGTACACTGCCGTGTTCGGCGAGAACTAGGCTCCACTCTGGATGCTTCACACGGGTTCACTGCCATACTCTGCGAGGACCAGGATCCACTCTGGACGTTTTCCATGGGGTCAAAGAGTGACGTTATCCGCGTTCCACGTGACCAGGAATTTTGCCCTGGATGCTTCCCACGGGTTCACTGCCGTGTTTGGCGAGGACCAGGCTCCGCTCTGGACGTTTTCCACGGGGTCAAAGAGTGACATTATCCGCGTTCCACGTGACCAGGAATTTTGCACTAGATGCTTCACACGGGTTCACTGCCGTGTTCGGCGAGGACTAGGCTCCGCTCTGGATGCTTTACACAGGTTCGCTGCCGTGCTCTGCGAGGACCAGGATCCACTCTGGACGTTTTCCACAGGGTCAAAGAGTGACGTTATCCGCATTCCATGTGACCAGGAATTTTGCTCTGGATGCTTCCCACAAGTTCACTGCCGTGTTCGGCGAGGACTAGGAACCGCTCTGGATGTTTTCCACGGGGTCAAAGAGTGACGTTATCTGCGTTCCACATGACCAGGAATTTTGTTGAATATATCCGCATTTCACGGAGTGGGGATTTAACTCTCGGTGATCTTTATATCGCCGAGCCATGGAACTGAGAGTTGCCGCTGTTCCGCTTTGCTTGATGTTGTGTCCGTTGTGACGAGACGAGTGCTGAGGTGGTCTCTAGGCTATTTGTGGCCCTTCGAGACTTGGCTTCTTCTTTTGATGAAACCTGGGGAGGAGGAGTGTGATTCCTTCTTCGTTTGCACCCCTGAATTGTATATAGGGATTGATGTAACATCACCTGTAGGGAAAAAATTTCATTTTTATTTTATTTCTTTTTCCGCGATGCTCTATCATTTCAGCTTTTATATCGCGAAAGTCGTGATTGCCCCATCATTTCGGCTATTTTTCGCGGTGCCCAATCATTTCGGCTATTTATTTTATTTTTACTCGTTGCTTTTTATTGCGTGTTGCCCAATTATTTCGGCTATTTTTTATGCATACATTTTTACTTGCTGCTTTTCATTGCAAGTTGCCCCATCATTTCGGCTATTTCGTATGCATGTGTGACTTGCTGGCTTTTCGCCGCAAGCTTTGGATTAGACACCGATTTCGGCATCAGCACCGCTACAACTGGGATATTGCCAGGAGCGAATCATCATTTGCCTCTGTCGATATTGAACAAAGGTGGCTTAGTAAACAGGGTTAGGGTCCTATCGACTAAGGCTTTTGACTTCATGAGCCGTAAGGGTCTCACAAAGGTATTTCTCCCTACAAGTCGTGAGGATCTCGTAGGTGTGTTTTCTCCTTAGGAATCGTGAGGATTCCTAAGTGCATGTTCCCATGTAAGTCATAAGGATCTTACAAAAAGGTTTTCTCCTTATAAGTCGAGAGGACTCACAAAGGTTGTTTACCGTGCGAACATATCCCCAGTCACGGATGGGACTCGGTTAGGGAAATGTTTATTCGCGCCCGTGGATTGTATACAAGGGTCAGTATGAGCCGCTTGTAGGGCAATATTGAAGTTTGTGGGGGTTGCTTAAAAACAGGTTCAGGTCCCTGTAACTTAAGACTTTCAAGTCCTATGAGCCGTGAGGGTCCCATAAGAGAGTTCTCCTTACGAGTCGTGAGGATCTCGCAAGTGTAATTTCTTCTTAGGAATCGTGAGGATTCCCAAGTGTGTTGCTCCCTTGTGAGTCGTAAGGATCTCACGCAGGTGGTTTCTCCTTACAAGGTCGAGAGGACCCTGCAAGTGTCTTTTAACGAGGTTGCGCCCTTTTGGGTTTTCACAAACACTCGCCGGTAGCCCTGCTGTTTTTACTCACGGAGCCCTTTCGGGTTTTCATCCGTGCCCATTTTGCTTATGGACATACCGTTTTTATTTTTATTATTTTATTATTATTATTATTATTATTATTATTATTATTTGTATCAGTTTTGGGATCCCGCGATCCATCATAGTTTGTCGACATCTCGGTCAACAGCTAGTTTTAGGACGTAGTGGTCCGTCATTAGTTTAAGGACGTTTCGGTCCGTCGTTAGTTTAAGGACATTTCGGTCCATCGTTAGTTTAAGGACATTTCGGTCCGTCGTTAGTTTAAGGACATTTCGGTCCGTCGTTGAAGAAGGCCTGTCACTACTTTATAGAGTTTAGGCTTAGGAAGATAGCGAGCGGACATAGTCGTCGTCATCTATCATTGACCCGGGCCGTGACTCGTTAGGAGTAATATTTCTTCAGGAAGCGACCGTTTATTGGCCTGAATAGTCTTTCACCGTGCATATCCATGAGTAGATAGGCTCCACCCTGGTAGACCTTGTCCATGATGTACGGGCCTTCATAGTTCGGCTCGAATTTTCCCCTCTTGGTGCGATTGGGGATCATAGGTCTTTTGACCACTAGCACGAGTTCGCCTTAGCGGAATGTCCTTGGCCTGGTCAATCTTTCATATGAGCGCGTCATCTTGGCTTTATAAGCCTCCAGATTTTGTTGCGCTATGAGTCGGGTTTCATCAAGGGCATCAAGCTCTTCAAGACGAAGGTAAGCATTTTCTTCGTCTGTCAACTCGTAGTGGACTGCCACTCGTAGAGAAGGTAATTCTATCTCGGGGGGTACTGCTTCTGTACCGAATACCAACGCGTACGGCGTTGTGTTCGTGGCCGTCTTGAACGTGGTTCGATACGCCCAGAGAGCTTCTTGCAGTCTTTCATGCCAGTCTTTCTTGTTTCGAGACACCGTCTTCTTTACGATCTTCGTTAAGGTCTTGTTGAAAGCCTCAGCTAGACCGTTAGCTCGGGGATTATAAACCAAGGAATATCTCCAGTCTATGTTGTGTTGTTACGCGAAACGACTGATCTTGTGGCTTCTGTAGGCTGGCCCGTTATCGGAGATGATTCATCGTGGAGTTCCAAACCGATAAATGACGTGCGTCTTGAAGAAATGGAGGATATTCTCCATCTTCACTTCCCTCAGTTGTACTGCTTCTGCCCATTTGGAGAAGTAGTCAGTCGTCGCCAAGATGAATCGATGTCCCCTGGACGATGCTGGTTCGATGGGGCCGACTATGTCAGCTCCCTACATTTCGAATGGCCAGCTAGCCACTGTTGGATGTAGAAAATTTGGATGTTGGTGGATAAAGTCCCCATGGATCTGGCATGAGTGACATTGCTTCGCATATTCGAGGCAGTCCTGGATCATCGTAGGCCAATAGTAGCTCATTCGTTTAATCTTCAACTTCATCTTCGGGCCTGCTTGGTGAGAACCGCAGAGTCCGTCGTGAACTTCCTGAACGACTCTTTTCGTCTCTTCAGGTCCCAGACATCTCAACCACAGAGAATCAAACGACCTCTTGTACAGAGTATCATTGACGAAGGCGAAAGACAGAGCTCGTTTCATAAGCTGATGTCTTGAGGACGCATCTTCAGGCGTTCGACGGGACTTGAAGTAGTCTATAAATACTTATCTCCAATCTTCAACCTTCTCTTGGTCCTTTATTTGCATAGCCATTTGCTCAGTCACTCCATTTTCTTCGGATGATTCCAGAAATATTTCTGCTGGGGCAAGTACCCGATGGCTTTGTATCACGATTCTGACGTTATCGAGGTTCTCTTCAGCCAATTCTTTAGCAAGCTTGGCTAATGCATCCGCTTTGCTATTTTCCGTACGCGGTATACTTTCCAAGGTGTAGGAAGGTATTTGGGTTAGCAGTTGATGTACCTCTCTCCGTACTTTATCAACTCTGGTTTGCACGTATGGTAGTCGCCGTTCACTTGACTAACGACCAGTTGAGAGTCTCCATATATGAGGAGGTTCTCAATTCCCATGTCGATGGCGATCTCGAGGCCTGCTATCAAAGCTTCGTACTCAGTTTCATTGTTCGTCCTCGGCTCTGTCAAGGAGAAAGCAAAGCGCATTATCCCTCCTTGTAGGGTTACGAAGATGAGGCCTACCCCCGATTTGATTATAGGCGTGTTTTGTTTGCGCTTCTTCATGGAAGACGCTCCGTCAAAATAGAGTTCCCACCGGGTACCACTTCCGTCGATCGTGTCAAACGCATGGCAGCTCGCAATTTAAAAGAGAGTCGGCAGGTATTGGATGCTCAGCGAGGAAGTCGGCGATGGCTTGGCCTTTCACTGCCTTAAGAGGCTGATAGGTTATTGAAAACTCCATCAGGAGCAGGGCCCATTTAGCGAGTCTCCCTGTCAATATGGCCTTTGACATCAAATATTTGAGATGGTCCACCTTCGAAATGAGACGGATGTTGGGGTAAAAATTTACACCCTGGTTGACCGAGTCAAAGTCAAGGTCAACCCCCAAACTAGGTGGGCCTAAGCCCAGGTCAAGCGGGCCCATGCCCAAGTCGAGCCCGCAGCCAGCCTCCCCATGCCAACAACAAAATCATGTAATAAATAATTTTTATGTAATTGTTTATGCATGAATGTAAACAAAATGGGCATAAAGCCAATATTTTGTAAGCCCATGGCTTATGTGCAAAGATGAAATGGCACATGAGCCATGGGATGGCTAAAATGCCATTTTTGTAAAGCCCAAGGGGCTATATGTAAATAGTAAGCCTATATAAGGCAAAATGATGATGAATAAAGAACAACTTTTTCCATTCTCTCAAAAAACCTAGGGTTTGTATTTCTTTCCCTTTTCTGAAGATCTCAAACCTTCTTCTTCTTTTGAATTAAATCAAGAGTTTTACCCTTTCTTTTCAAAAACAAGATAGTTTTTCACCACCAAACCCACAAAGGAGAACTTGGATCTGTCTTTAGATCACAAAAAGGTGAGATTTTGAGATCTCACATCTCTTGACCTTCAAGATCCAGCTAACATAGGAGGAAGAAGAAGAACCCCTTCCATTAACCCCAAGAACACACTTAGGAGTTCAACTCCACTCTGATTTCTCTCCCGTGAATCTTTTTTAGGCTAAAAGCCTCTTTTCCTCGCCGGCGTTCAAGCGCAGAGCACCCGCGTGCCGACACGTGGCGTGCTTGCGCTCAAGCGCAGAGCGCCCACGTGCCGACACGTGGCGCGCTTGCATAACAGCGCCCTGCGCTCGAGAGCAAGTCGCCCCAGTGCCGACACATGGCTTGCTTGCGCTCCAGCGCAAGTCGCCCCAGTGCCGACACGTGGCGCGCTTGCGCTCCAGCACAAGCGCTCGAGCGCAAGTCGTCCCAGTGCTGACACGTGGCGCACTTGCGCTCAAGCGCACTTGCGCTCAAGCGCACAGCGCTCTGGCGCAAGTCGCCCCCATGCCGACACGTGGCGCACTTGCGCTCAGGCGCCTAGCGCTCGCCCCCGTGCCAACACATGACGCACTTGCGCTCGAGCGTCAGGCGCTGAAGCGCAAAGCACCCTCGTGCCGACACATGGCGCGCTTGCGCTGCAGCGCCCTGCGCTTAAGCACAGAGCGTCCACATGCCGACACGTGGCATGCTAGCGCCTGAGCGCACAGCACCTGCGCACACAGCGCCCAAGGCGCTGGCCCCACGCATCCTTTGGATGCCCTTTCCCCCTTTTTTTATATAACATATGCATACACATGTACAGATACACACACACTCCACAACACTGTCCCCCTCAAAAAAAATTTGGGCCGGGGCGCTGCCCCGCACCCCGTAAGGGGGCTGCTAGCCCCCTTGACCCCCAGCCCGCTATTTGGATAGCGGGACCCCCGTAAAAACTCTGCGTGGCTCTCTATATATCCAAAACCCCCTTTCAAAATACAACACACGTACACTGCACATTGAGTTCGCATGACCAGTTTAACCCGTCAATCGGAGGTTCCCTCGCTCCAAAGGTGAGGGGTAATTAACGGCAGCTTAGTCCGCGGCTGCCGGAGATTCAGATCCCCACAATCATTAAACCCCGGCCTACCCTAGGCAGGAGGAATCTGTAGTATACCTGACAAGCGCGCTCGTATTCCCATCTCAATGGGGTGACAAAAAACACCCTACAGATTCTGGCACGCCCGGTGGGACCAATCTCCCTTCCCATATTTCGGGTTAAGCGTTCATGCGAACTCAATCAATATACATACCTGTATTTATACTAAAAATAATGCTTTTTCATGCAGATTTTCAAGCAATCACCTTCCGACGATGTCTTCGATGATGAACTCAGCTCCCGTCTACTACACGATGAGGATAGACTCTAGGACGGTCCTCCGGGCCAGTCTCGGGCGACAATGGGAAGAGCCGCTGCTACCATTTGGCTCTATTATGTTCATGCCTGTTGGCGCCATCCCAGCTCCTCTAGCCCCGGTGGCAGACAAACCGGTCTCGAAAGGCAGGAGACCAAATGTGGTGATCTCAAGGGCGCCCCAACCCAAACGCAAGTCGGTGTCTGAACGACTTTCCTTGACCCCAGCTGGGGGCAAGGACATCAACACCAACAAAGCTACAACGCGTCCCGAGCAAGCTCCAGCGGTGCCCTTGACCACTGCTCGATCGGGCGTCTTCTCTAAGCTCCCCACCAGTGAGAAAGAGACGACTGGATATGAGGTCCACACTGTCTACATGGTGGGCACGCGCAGCAAGAGCAAGGACGGGGCCACTACATCCCAAATCCAATCTGGCTTGAATATGGTGGCCGCTTCCCAAGAACAGCCGCCTCTGCTGGGTGATGAAGACCCTCTTGATGAGGATGATGGGCAGAAAGACCCTTCGGTCCATGAGGAGTCGGGCTCAAAAAGCGAAGAAGAGCCGACTTTTCGCCCCAGAACCGCGGAGCAAGAGCTGCTTCAAGAGCTCCGAAAGCAACTCAGAAACAAAGACAAGGAGATGGCCAAGCTCTACTCAAAAATTGCCGGCTTGACAAATGTCGTCCTACAGCTCACGGCCCAACTTGCCTCTCAGCCGCCCAATCAAGCGGAGGGCTCTGCTCGTGAAACGGGAAGTGGTGTCCCAAAGCAGTCGACGCCTATTCCCTCAAATCCAAAAGTGGGCGAACTACATGAAAATCAGTCGCATCCTATCTCGGGAAATGTCTTGGCTACCGATGACAGTAGCCTGCTAACTCAAGATCAAATCATGGATTTGGTTGCCAGAAAAGTCAAAACATTGGTGGCCGAAGCCGAAGCGCAAAAAGATATCAACAGTAGTGGGAGACCATATCCTGCTCAGTATGATCTAGTGGAATTCCCTAGCAGCTATGTCATCCTCAAATTCGGAAGATTCGATGGGACGGGAAACGCGAATCAGCACATCGCCCACTTCAAAGCCTCATGCGGGAATACTGGGGGCAATGATGCGCTTCTCCTTCGCCAGTTCGTTAATAGCCTGACCGATGTTGCTTTCGACTGGTACACGAGCATACCGGATGGCTCCGCTACAACTTTCGTCCAAATGGAATCTTTGTTTCGACAAAGGTTCATGAGCGTCAGCGATAAGATAACTATTACCGAGCTCGTAAGGACCAAGCCCAAGAGCGACGAAAGAAACACGGTTTTTATAACCCGATGGCGTAATCTCTCCGTCAAATGCGAACCGCCAATAGAGCAGGACCAATCTGTCAGTCTCCTTGTCGGAAATCTCAACAACTGGATGACCCCGTTTTTATGTACCGCGGGTCTCAAAACATTCCAAGAGCTGACTAAAAAGGTCCAAACGTTGGAATGCTAAAAGCCCGAGTCCGCTCAGGATCTTCAGTTCACAAACAGACCGAAACCTTGGAGGGACGACAACCGAAAAGGCGGAAGTTCTAACATCACCGATTCTCCAAATAAGCAGAGAACTGGCGGAGCAAAAACTGACCAGTCTCGAGAGCCAACTTTGGAGGAAAGGAGAAATAAGGTCTACTCATTCCGAAGGGACAAGGTCTAAAAATTTTTTAAAGATGCTCTAAAGAATGGCCTGCGGCTACCAGAACCAAGACGGCTAAGTGAAGCGAACAGGATTGATCATCCCAACTTTTGCCCATACCACCGAGTGCTGGGGAACACTATTGAAGATTGTTGCATCTTCAAAGATTGGGTGGAGAAACAATAAAAGGCGGGAGAAATATCATTGTCCCCTGGCGTGTTAACAAACAATCAAGCTGCGACCGCCAATTTCATACAAACGGGGACCGAAGTCCTTCAGGGACCTGATTCTCCCAAACACCCGCCTTTCTCTGGGAACAATCGACCGCCACGTCATTAAACTGGAAACAATCGACCTCTAAGTCTTTAAACTGGAAACGGATGACCTCCAAGTCGTTAAACTGGAAACAGATGACCTCCAAGTCGTTAAACTGGAAACAGATGACCTCCAAGTCTTTAAACTGGAAACAGATGACCTCCAAGTCGTTAAACTGGAAACAGATGACTTCCAAGTCGTTAAACTGGAAACAGATGACCTCCAAGTCGTTAAACTGGAAACAGATGACCTCCAAGTCGTTAACTGGAAACAGATGACCTCTGATTAGTGTCAAAAACTGTATTTACCGCAATCAGAAACGGCGTCGCTTCGCAGCTAGCCGGTGAGTGCGAGTCGATCCACAGAGACGGGTAAATTCCTTTTATGTGTTTTAACGAGTTGATTCTATTTGTCATTTTGATTGGTTTATGAAAATCTATAAAACGGATCTAATTTATCTAATTAAAAGTCTTGCTAGGGTTAGGCTTAGGGGAAGTTTTGGAGATTAATGTTTTTCATCACCGCTTTCAATGCCTACTTATTTAGATCTATTAGATGTTAAGTTAATTATCAATAAAGTGGATACGAATCTTTTGGGAAGATGTTTCTTCCTCTAGATTCGTATTCTTCCTTTGTTGATAATTACCTAACCCCCACGGAAAACGCGCGCAACCGGCCCTTTATACTACGGTTCATCGTTACCTCAATGGGTAGGATGCCGCAGGGAGCGGTTGTGCTCGTATGCGTGGAGTTCTAATTCGTTAGGTTAAAGTGGCATTGAAAGGGGTGAGAGATCTCATCTCTCAACCCTTTCCCTAAGGCTAACCCTAACAAGCGAGGAGACTACTCGCTCATTAGGGGATTAGAAAACATTATAATTAAAAGAATAAAATACTTACTAGTTGACGGCTCCCTCCAAACAAGAAGAACAGATCTGAATTTTTATCTCAGAAATTCTGAATTTTATTGATTGAAAAGAGGCATGGTTTTTACAGATCTGAGACTACAATTTATAGGAAAATATAAAAACTAGGGTTACAGACTCTCGCACATGTGAATTTACAGATTTGACCCCTGAGAATCCCAACACCAGAACCGTCGCGGCAACAGAAGAAAAATCCACCGACACGTGTATTAGACGGCCGCGGATCCGCGGCGCCAGCATGGGTTTGGCCGCGGTTCCGCGGCCAAAGAAAGGATTTGGGCTCTGAAAAGTTTGGGCTTGGTTCAGGGGTTCTTGGGCTTCTTGTTTCCATATGTAGTTTCTCTGTTGGGCTTCTTATTCTCCTCCAGATATTTCAGTGAATACTTGTAGCGATCTTTTAACCGTTCACATGACATTTTGGACCTTGTACTGTTCTTCGTCTAGGCTTGACTAGGATCCGTCCAATTGTTGGTCAAAAGTCCCTTTTCTGTTGTTTTGTGTCTTTTTCACTGTATTTGCTCCAGAAACCTGTAATCTGTAATATGCAACAAACGTGCGTCAAGAGTACCTGTTTATTTATAAAACGGATAAGAATAGGGGAATGAAAAATGCAATATTATGGTCTAAACAACCTCCAAGTCGTTAAACTGGAAATGTATGACCTCCAAGTCGTTAAACTGGAAACAGATGACCTCTACGTCGTTAAACTGGAAACAGATGACCACCAAGTCGTTAAACTGGAAACAAACGACCTCTACGTCGTTAAACTGGAAACAGATGACCACCAAGTCGTTAAACTGGAAACAGATGACCACTAAGTCATTAAACTGGAAACAGACGACCTCTACGTCGTTAAACTGGAAACAGTAGACCTCTAAGTCTCTAAACTGGAAACAAATGTCCACCAAGTCGTTAAACTGGAAACAGATGACCTCTAAGTCCTTAAACTGGAAACAGATGACCTCTAAGTCGTTAAACTGGAAACATTAGACCTCTAAGTCTTTAAACTGGAAATAGAAGACCTCTAGGTCTTTAAACTGGAAACAGATGACCGCTAAGTCGTTAAACTGAGCACAACAGACCTCTAAGTCTCTAAACTGGAAACAGATGACCACCAAGTCGTTGAACTGGGAACACACGACCTCTACGTCGTCAAACTGGAGACAGATGACCTCCAAGTCGTTAAACTGGAAACAGATGACCTCCAAGTCGTTAAACTGGAAACAGATGACCACCATGTCGTTAAACTGGAAACAGATGACCGCTAAGTCGTTAAATTGGGCACAATAGACCCCTAAGTCGTTAAACTGGAAACAGTCGACCTCTTAGTCATTAAACTGGGAACGAGGGAAATCTACTCATGTGTCCTCACGATACATGAGGAGAACAAACCTTTGTGGGATCCTCACGAGTCACAAAGGAAAAACACACTTAGGAGTCCTCACGACTCCTAAGGAGAAAATACACCTGCGGGATCCTTACGACTCGCAGGGAGAAAATGCTTTTATGGGATCCTCACGGCCCATAAAATTGAAAAGTCTTAGGTGACAGGGATCTAAACCTGTCTCCTAAGCCATCGCTCCCCGACCCCCAACGGTGAATGATGAGTCGCTCCTGGTACCATATTCCAGTGTAGCGATGCAGACGCCAATCAAATTCCAAATCCCAACGGCGAATGATGAGTCGCTCCTGGTACCATATTCCAGTGCAGCGATGCAGACGCCAACAAAGTCCCGAAAGTTTTCCGGCCCTACGGTCTGGATCATACATCCTATAAAACCGTATACAATCCACGGGTGTAAAACGATCCTAATCTTTCCCAGTTCTATCGGCAAGACCACATTCAAAGTCCCACCGGCAGTGTGAAAAAAAAAAACCAATTCCCAAATCCTCCCGGGGCACATGATGAGTTGCTCCTGGCATTATTCCAGTGCAGCAATGCAGATGCCAAACAAAAACCAATTCCCAAATCCTCCCGGGGCAAATGATGAGTTGCTCCTGGCATTATTCCAGTGCAGCAATGCAGATGCCAAATAAACCAAATCCTAAATCCTCCCGGGGCAACTGATGAGTTGCTCCTGGCATTATTCCAGTGCAGCAATGCAGATGCCGACAGAAAACCAATTCCCAAATCCTCTCAAAGACGGATGATGATTCACTCCTGGTACCATATTCCAGTATAGCGATGCTGATGTCAACTCAAATCAAACAAATCAAACCAACTAATTCCAACATCGACCTCTGCGTCAAACCACAGGCACTCCGTCTCGGGGAAACGTCCTACAACAGGCACTCCGTACCGGGGATACGTCCTACAACAGGCACTCCGTCTCGGGGAAACGCCCTACCACAGGCACTCCGTCTCGGGGAAACGCCCTACCACAGGCACTCCGTCTCAGGGAAACGCCCTACCACAGGCACTCCGTCTCGGGGAAACGTCCTACAACAGGCACTCCGTACCGGGGATACGTCCTACCACAGGCACTCCGTCTCGGGGAAACGTCCTACAACAGGCACTCCGTACCGGGGATACGTCCTACCACAGGCACTCCGTCTCGGGGAAACGTCCTACAACAGGCACTCCGTACCGGGGATACGTCCTACCACAGGCACTCCGTCTCGGGGAAACGTCCTACAACAGGCACTCCGTCTCGGGGAAACGTCCTACAACAGACACTCCGTCTCGGGGAAATGTCCTACAACAGGCACTCCGTACTGGGGATACGTCCTACAATAGGCACTCCGTCTCTGGGAAATGCCCTACCACAGGCACCCCGTCTCGGGGATACGTCCTACAACAGGCACTCCATCTCGGGGATACGTCCTACCATCAGGCACTCCGTCTCGGGGAAACGTCCTACAACAGGCACTCCATCTCGGGGAAACGCCCTACCACAGGCATTCCGTCTTGAGGATACGTCCTACAACAGGCACTCCGTCTCGGGGATATATCCTACCATCAGACACTCCGTACCGGGGATACGTCCAACAACAGGCACTCCGTCTCGAGGAAACGCCCTACCATAGGCACTCCGTCTCGGGGATACGTCCAACAACAGGCACTCCGTCTCGGGGAAACGCCCTACCACAGGCACTCCGTCTCAGGGATACGTCCAACAACAGGCACTCCGTCTCGGGGAAATGTCCTACAACAGGCACTCCGTCTCGGGGATACGTCCTACCACAGACACTCCGCATCAGGGAAATGTCCAACAGCGACACTTCGTGCCGGGGAAACGTCAAGCAGACACTCCATCTCGGGGACACGTCACCCAGCGACACTCTACGTCGGGGAAACGTCCAACACAGACACTCCGCATCAGGAAAATGTCCAACGGCGACACTCCGTGCCGGGGAAACGTCAAGCAGACACTCCGTCTCGGGGACACGTCACCCAGCGACATTCCGTGCCGGGGAAACGTCAGGCAGACACTTCGTGCCGGGGACACGTCTACCAAATCGCTCCGGATCAGAGCGTCGACCGTCCATGTCGCAAAAAAGGCAGTGCAGGCTTCTTACAAAGCAGGAACCAGATCGCTCCGGGCCAGGGAAACGTCTACCACGGACACTCCGTCTCGGAGACGCGTTAAGCGTCGACCGTTCATGTCGTAAAAAGGGCAGTGCATCCCAAAAAGTGGGAATCAAAGCAAGTCGCCTCCACTTGAAAGAAGATCCATCAATTTCATGCACACGACCCATATATGTTGTGTGCATTTATTGATGGGGGCAATTTGTTGAGGTAAAAATTTATACCTCGGTTGACCGAGTCAAAGTCAAGGTCAACCCCCAAACTAGGTGGGCCTAAACCCAGGTCAAGTGGGCCCATGCCCAAGTCGAGCCCACAGCCAGCCTCCCCATGCCAACAACAAAATCATATAATAAATAATTTTTATGTAATTGTTTATGCATGAATGTAAACAAAATGGGCATAAAGCCAATATTTTGTAAGCCCATGGCTTATGTGCAAAGATGAATGGCACATGAGCTATGGGATGGCTAAAATGCCATTTTTGTAAAGCCCAAGGGGCCATATATAAATATGTAAGCCTATATAAGGCAAAATGATGATGAATAAAGAACAACTTTTTCCATTCTCTCAAAAAACCTAGGTTTTGTATTTCTTTCCCTTTTCTGAAGGTCTCAAACCTTCTTCTTTCTTTGAATTAAATCAAGAGTTTTACCCTTTCTTTTCAAAAACAAGATAGTTTTTCACCACCAAACCCACAAAGGAGAACTTGGATCTGTCTTTAGATCCCAAAAAGGAGAGATTTTGAGATCTCACATCTCTTGACCTTCAAGATCCAGCTAACAGAGAAGGAAGAAGAAGAACCCCTTCCATTAACCCCAAGAACACACTTAGGTGTTCAACTCCACTCTGATTTCTCTCTCAAGAATCTTTTTTAGGCTAAAAGCCTCTTTTCCTCACCGGCGTTCAAGCGCAGAGCGCCCACGTGCCGACACGTGGCGTGCTCAGCACTCAAGCGCAAAGCGCCCACGTGCCGACACGTAGCGTGCTTGCATAACAGCGCCCTGCGCTCGAGCGCAAGTCGCCCCAGTGCCGACACGTGGCCCGCTTGCGCTCCAGCGCAAGCGCTCGATCGCAAGTCGCCCCAGTGCCGACACGTGGCGCGCTTGCGCTCGAGCGCAAGTCGCCCCAGTGCCGACATGTGGCGCACTTGCGCTCAAGCGCACAGCGCTCTGGCGCAAGTCGCCCCCGTGCCGACACGTGGCGCACTTGCGCTCAGGCGCCTAGCGTTGAAACGCAAGTCGCCCCTGTGCCGACACGTGACGCACTTGCGCTAGAGCGTCAGGCGCTGAAGCGCAAAGCGCCCACGTGCCGACACGTGGCACGTTTGTGCTACAGCGCCCTGCGCTTAAGCACATAGCACCCACGTGCCGACACGTGGCATGCTAGCACCTGAGCGCACAGCACCTGGGCGCACAGCGCCCAAGGCGCTGGCCCCATGCATCCTTTGGATGCCCTTTCCCCCCTTTTTTATATAACACATGTACGGATACACACAAACTCCACAACACTGTCCCCCTCAAAAAAAATTTGGGCCGGGGCGCTGTCCCGCACCCCGCAAGGAGGCTGCTAGCCCCCTTGACCCTCAGCCCGCTATCCGGGTAGCGGGACCCCGTAAAAACTCTGCGTGGCTCCCGATATATCCAAAACCCCTTTCAAAACACAACACACATACACTGCACATTGAGTTCGCATGACCAGTTTAACCCGTCAATCGGAGGTTCCCTCGCTCCAAAGACGAGGGGTAATTAACGGCAGCTTAGTCCGCGGCTACCGGAGATTCTGATCCCCACAATCATTAAACCCCGGCCTACCCTAGGCAGGGGGAATCTGTAGTACGCCTGACAAGCGCGCTCATATTCCCATCTCAATGGGGTGACGAAAAACACCCTACAACGGACTTCATGTGCCAACGCATAGTGCCTGAGCTTTGTTATCGCGAAGATCGGTGCCAGGCAGTGCTTTTCAATGGGAGAGTAATTGCTTTCTGCCCCAAGAAGAACTCGACTTAAATAGTAGAGCGCTCTTTCCTTCCCTTGATCGTTCTCTTGTGCCCATGATGCGCCTAAAGAACCTTCGAGGGCTGTCGTATAAAGAATGAGAGGCTTTCCCTTGACCGGAGCTGCTAGCACCGGCGGATTCTACAGGTATTGCTTGATTTCGTCCAATGCACTTTGGCATTTATAATCCCAGACGAACGGGGTTCCCTTCTTCATCAGGTGACTGTAAGGGCGGCACTTGCCTGAAAGGTTGGCTATAAATCGCCGGATGTATGCAAGCTTCCCTTGGAGAGACCGCAATTGTTTGAGAGTCTTTGGTAGTGGCATTTCCATAATCGCCTTGATCTTTGATGGATCTATCTCAATGCCTCGATATCAGACAATGAATCCTAGGAATTTACCTGAGGACACCCCGAACGCGCATTTGAGAGGGTTCAACTTCAAGTTGTATTGTCGAAGGCGTTGAAATACGGTCTTCAGATGCTCTAAATGCTCTTCGTATGACTTGCTCTTAACCATGAGGTCGTCGATATAGCATTCGACGATTTCATGTATGAGGTCATCGAAGATCTTCGTCATGGCCCTCTGATAGGTGGCACCGGCGTTCTTTAAACCGAAGGGCATAACTTTGTAGCAGAATATACCCAAAGGGGTCCGGAAAGCGGTGTGCTTCTAATCTTAGGGATGCATCTTTATCTGATTATACCCTGATGAGCTGTCCATGAAGGAGAAAACCTCGTGAGTGGACGTGTTATCTATCATCAGCTCGGTGACTGGTACTGGGAAGTCGTCCTTTGGGAAAGCTTTATTGAGATCCCGGAAGTCCACACATATTCGCACTGTTCCATTCTTCTTCATCACTGGGACGATGTTGACGATCCAATCGGGATACTGAACTTCCTGGATAAACCCAAAGTCAATCAGCTTCTTGACTTCGGCGTTGATGCTCATCTCGAGCTCGAGCCGCATTCTTCTCGGCGCTTGTTTGACTGTCTTGACGTCCGGGGATATCGCTAATTGATGGACAGCTATTTTTGGATCTAGTCCTGGCATTTCAGAATAGTTCCATGCGAAGCAATCTCTATGCTGCATAAGCACGTCTTTTAACGCAGCCACCCTTTCTTCAGATAGCAGCTCGCTGATGAATGTCGGTCGCAGGTCGTTCGCCGTCCCCAATTCAATTTTCTTGAGGTCATCTGCAGTGGTGTGTATTCCATCTTCCAGCTCTTTCGGCGCTGGTGGAAATTCTGAGATCACCTCGTCATCGTTGTTTTCGAAGCACCAGGGGGTCATCCATACTCTCGGGCTCTCCTTTTGATATTGTTATCATACGACAAGTACGAGCTCGCTTCCAAGACCGATGTGGATCTGGTTCTTCTCTTGTGGCTTTGGGTTCGTGTTTTTGTGGCAGCGTTACCCTCCAGCTGCTGGATAGAGCAAACCTGCCTTGCTGGTACTGGTCTTTGACCCAGTTCTTGAAGGTGAAGCAGTCTTCGATAGGGTGTCTTATTGCTCGGTGATAAGAGCAATAGCCCGGATGAGAGACCTCGTGAGCTTGCTCAGGGTGTTTGGACTCCGGAAAGGTAATCATTTGATGTTTTAAAGCGAGATCAAGTATCTTCTTTGTCTTGTCTTTAGGGACAGAATATACTCGACTCATCTTCTTCATGAGGGACAAATCAGGACCGCGCAATTCCTGATCATGTGACTTTTTGGTCCCACGTTGTCGTTGTCGAATCCCTTTTCCGCTCTTTGACTTATTTCTGCCTCTAAATCGGGCTTTTTTGCATAACAGGTTGACAGGGAGGAGCATTTTCGTCTTTTGCAGCCTGTTGAAGAAGATGTTGCGTCCTGGCTTTCTCGTAGATGGTCATTTCACGGTTATGGTCGTCCCGAGCCTTTTGACCCACTTTCCTAATAAGCTTGTCCATTCGTCCTTCAAATGACGGACTCGGCATTTTGATTGCGGGATCGAGTTTTAGTACGGGGTCGGCGTTTTCTGACAGGGCGTCCTCTTCTTCATCAAAGTTATATACGGCGTAGCTGCCGTGGACTCGTTCCCGTTTCCCGGATTTCACATATCCAAGCCCAAGCATTTCCATTCTCCCGTTGGGAAACTTGCGCTGAGTCCCAGAGATATCCCAAATCCTGTTGTGGAACCAAACTTGTCGAATAGTCTGTTTTAAGGGTACCCCTGGCGCTTCAATAGCCTTTTTAGTCCATTCGTGTAATATCTGGGCAAACGGATGGGTTGGAGCTTGTCATGTGTAGAATCCGCATCGTGCCAGATTTCTTTCTCCACTCTTGTTTCCGTGGACCGGTAGAATAGGATTGCCTTTTCACCTTTTCACTTGGGAGGGACGTAAAATGTCTGCAGGTCTTGTACATTGTGAGCTTCAAGTGCGTCAAGGTCTTTGTAGTGCTCCCGCGGAATCATGGTAATTTGCAAACTCTGATCATCGCCAGGGAATGCTTGTATTGACGGCCGACTGGAGAACACAGCATTAACCTCATCTTCCGAGTCGCTTCCGAAGATCAATATGGGGTCGGACGGCCCCGGGTTGTTGCGTCAAGACGGCCCAGCGTAAACTATCTCTTCTTCTTCTTCGGTATCACTCCCGAAAACAGGAATGGCGGCGGCGACTTTTTTCTCCGGTTTGCGACACCTCTCTGTGTCCTCGAAATCTTTGCATCTTCGTACTTGCAGACTTCGTTTATGGAGAACGGGTTCAGCTCTCCTGTTACGGTGTACTCGAGACCATCCTTGAAATACTTCATTCACTGATGTTGCGTAGAAGGGATGATGTTGTACTCGTGTAACCAGGGACGACCGAGCAAAGCATTGTAGCAGGTCTCGGCGTCAATGACGTGAAACTTAATGTCCGTGACGAGTAGCCCGAAGCGTAATGTTAGTATCACCGATCCGAGGGTCCGTGATGATTGAGAATCAAAACCGGAGATGGTAATCTTATCACGAGCGAGGTGCTGAAAGCTCATGCAGATTTCCTTCAACACCCGTACATTAAGGAGATTGACTGAGGATCCATTATCAACCAGGATTTTGCCTATCTTGATATCATGGAAGTATCCGGAGACATATAGGGGACGGTTGTGGTCGCACGTCCCAAGAAGAAGGTCTTCATCACCGAACGTGACATCGGCTGTGTGCACTTCTTCCAGTTCATCCTTCATCCTTTCTTCGGCGAGGAATGCTTGGAATTGCTCGGGCTCTTGCAGTGCCTTGATTAATGACTCTCTCGCTTCTTTTGATAATAAGAGGGCGTCGAGAATGCTGAGCTGAGAGGGTATCTTTCTCAGGTGCGCTAGGACGTTGTAGTCCACCTTACTCTTCTTGGATGGGTCCTTGGCAGTCAGCTCTTTCATGACTTGGTCATCTAAAGCGATATCTTCAGTGACCTTTTCCTTTCCCTTATCTTTTCTAGTTGCGGGTCCAAGATTTTCTGGAAGCGTGCGATTGCGCAGCTGGATGTTTTCGCAGGCCTCTGGTTTTTCCTCTTTTCCCGAAGTGGACTTTTAAAGAGAGGGCTAAGAACCATTTCCTCGTCAGAGTCGCTCCCGAATATGAGAACTTATGCTTCCCCAGCGTTAACCATGCAGCAATCGCCGGTGGTTCTTCTAAGCTCATCGGTCGTATTTTTCCGCTCCCGACGAGTTTTGCGTTTCATTCGCTTAAAATGCTGTCTGTGAGCAACGTATCCCTTCCACCATCTTTTAAAACCATCGCACTCCTCAGTGGGGTGCGAAATCTTTCGATGATATGAGCAGTAGCTGGGATGCGTCTCTGCTCCACCAAGAGTGTTTTCTTCCGAGGGTGGTAGCTTCATTCCCATTGATATGGCTTTAGCAAACCTTTTCCTCGTCTTGAGTCTATTTTTATCCGCATCGGATGTCTTTTGATTTGGCGGGAGTGCCTCGACTCTTTCGTCTAGTCGTCGGCGTTTGGCTTCTTCTGATATGGCCATTTCACGCTCCCGATCGGCTTTACTTTTCAGACGAATCTCATTCAGAAAGGCGTCGATCATCTCGTCTGACGGCCACACAAGTTCCGGCTCAGGCTCTGCCCCCAGTCTTTCTATGCAGGGCGCTTCTTCATTGTCTAGCGATGAATGAGAGATCACATAGCAACTTGCTACATAATCCTCGGATCCATCTGTTGATCCCCATCATTTTCGTCCTCAAGGACGTGGCTGAGGAACACTTGAAGCGTGATGGGGGTCCGCGCTTTCTGATTATATTCTTCCAGTGTGTCGATCTGTTTTTGCAAGTCCGTGCGCTCGTCACTAGGCTTCACGGGCTTTTTGGATCTCTTCTTCTTTTTCGCAAATTTCGACGGCTGGGTGTGAGCGCTTGGGATATCACCACCGATCCTTGGAGTTGGGCGCAGCTTCAGCATCCCCTCGATGATTTGAGGTTCAAGCGGGTTCTTCCATCTGAGTGCCGGGCATGTATGAAGCTCGTTCAGCATTCTTTTGGTCTTTGCTGAAAGCACGATTTCCCATGGAGCTTCCTTAATGAAAGAACAATTTGCCCCCGGTGTGTCCGTCTTCTTAGGAGTGTGTGGTTGTAGCGGGTTCACCTTCCACGTCTCGGACAGCGCAAACTTGCCATGTAGGTATTGATCTTCAATCCATCCTTTGAAGATGAAGCAATTCTCAATCGGATGGCTTACCGTTTGATGGTAAGGGCGTAATTGGGGTTATTCACCTCACTAGGTTGCGGTGGTCGCCTGGGATTTGGCAAGTTGATAAGCCTGTTGCGTACCGCTAGCTCGAATAACCTCTTTGTTTTGTCCTGTGGGAATGAGTATGGACGGTTCATTTTATCATTGTAATAGCGTCATCTCTCCTCTAGTTGATCTGCTAGCTTTGTAGTACTGGGCTGCTGCTGGGTGTTCGCAACGAAGGTCGCCTTCCTTTTACCCTTGTCGTTCCGCGGTTCTGGCTTCGGGGGAGACGGTCTGTGACCTATCTGATCCATCTGGGCTAACTTATCAATTAATGCCTGGAACATGGTCGGTTTAAAGAACATCATGAACTGTGAAATAGTTGCATGAGGGTCTAAGGTGCCCACGAACATGCCCACCGCTGGTGCTTCTTCGATGCGCTGTTCGCACTTTGACCATAAGTTCTGCCAGTGTATAGCGTACTGGACCCACATCTCGCCTGGTTTCACGCTGGCATTAATCAACGCCGTTATAGAGGTGCATTCGCTGGCGCTCGCGAATCGCTGAGTGAATAGCAACTCCATTTTAGCGAACGTCTTGACGGAGTCGTTCGGGAGTTCAGAATACCATTCGAACGCTGTTTCTGACAAGCTGCCGACGAATTGGCGAAGCAAGAGCTTATCGTCACTGCCAGTATTGCCGCAAAGAGCCCTGAACTGGGTTACATGTTGATGGGGATTGCCTGTCCCCTTGTAGACATGGTTTGGGATCGTGTAGCCCGGCGGGTATTTGATTTGATCATACCAGCTCGGATATGGTCGCCCCGTTTGACAACTTGGCCGGCTGCCTTCGTTGCCTGGTGAATTTGTATCTGTTGGGCTATGTATTCATCCAGGTCAGCCTTGGAAATTGTCTCCTCCTTGGCCGTTGAAAGAACCGGTGGAGGATTCGACGTCTCTCCTCTATCGTCTTCAACAATGATCGGAGGGTCTTCAGCTGGAGGGTCCGGCTGTAACATCATCCCTACCATGTCCTGAAACAGAAGGGCCATTCATTTTATATTAGCTGCTTGTTCCGCAGCCTCTTTGTCCTTCTTCTCAAGTATCCTGCGAAGGAATTCAGCGTCAGTTTCTTGCTCCTGGCGTTGGTACGCTTCGAGGATTTCTTTTGGCCCAGTAAGCGCGGCCATCGCAGTCATCATTTTCTTGAGCTTCTGCTGCTGCTCCTGAGCTTTAGTCACCGATCGCGTAAGCGGTCTGTGACCTGTAGATGTACGGCTGTTCTCTTTCCCGGACGCCATGTAGACTGTATGTTCCACCATGCCCCCAGACTTAGGGCATTTAGGCTTGCTGTCTTTGACATTTGCCGCATGTGTGGGGACTTTCTCCGGCCTTCTCCTCTTGTGAGCCGTCGAAGTCGAGGGGGCCGTTGCAGCGGGCACCCAGGTAGTTGTCGTCATTTGCTGTTTGACAGGACGGTTCTTTTCTTCCTGCACTTTCACCCTCTTCTGCCGACGAGAGTGATCTCGATCAATTACTAAGTCCTGAACCCGCCAAATTTTGGAGGACAATCGTTGAGGGGGTTGCTCCGGCTTTGTTTCTGTAACGCTCTCCGCAGGTGGAGGAGATCTTTTCAGCGTGGCAGTCGGAGAGTTCTTGCGTACCCTCCTTAGCGGTTCAAAGCTGTTCCCAGTTGGAACAGCAATATTGATTTCCACCATTAGAACCGGTAGGGTTAACCCAGAGGGGGAGTTGCCCCCGGCCCGCCTTACTCGGCGCCAGTGGTGATGTCGAGCTGTTGGGGCTGGTTCGGCGATGGGGATGGTTTTGTCTTACCCCTGTCTAAATAAAGTGCCGCTGGTGCCAGCCTCTTGAAGACAGATGTCTTTTAAGCGGCGGTGTCCAATCTGTCAAAGACAGACCCTCGAGCAGGAACGGGAGCCGGAATAGTCAGCCTTGAAAAGACCGATTCTTTAGCAGGAGAAGCCGTCTTTACGACTTCAGGAATAGAGATGGCTGTCTTCTTTGCGATGGCCACGTCAGGGGTCATAGGCTTCTTGGCAGGCCCATCAGAGTTCAGGTTCAGCGTGGTAAAGACCGAGGCTGCCGGCTTGACATTGGACGACCCGTTGAAAGGGGCCGTGGTAGCAGTGAGCCGATCGAAGACCGACTTCTTTTGCGCTTTTTTCGGCGGATGGATATTAACGTTCACTGGCGGGAGCATGGTCCCAAAGAACAGACCGGTGGTAGCCTGAGTCACTTGTTCCACAGGCATAGTGAACAGGGAAGCAGCCTGCGGTCCATAGGCTACACCTCCAGGTGAGGCGGAGCGTCGATTGCATTTGCAGTTGGAGCAGTTCGAGCAGTTGCCAGCCATTGATCCTTTTGCTTTCTGCAACAAACGAAACGCCAAATCTTAGTACTTTGAAACCCAAGGGCAACCATTAGCGAACCGCGATTGGTTCGCGAATCACGACACACGAAGTGTGGAGTGGAAAGAAGAAAAGGTCCCACCGGGCGTGCCAGAATCTGTTCCCCTCCGAAAGACGGCGCGACAGACGTCTTGCCTGAAATTCGGGGCAGATGCTAATTGGTGCTATCCGTCCACCTCTCCGAAGATGCCAAGTTGATTTATGGCACCGTATATCGAAGGTCTAAACGGATGCGGCCGATGTAGCAGACTTCGTCAGATTCCCCCTTGCTTGAGGGGTTTTTGATTGTGGGGACGCTCTTTCCTGTAGGCGCAAGCCCCTGCAGTTAATTATGCTACCGCATCGCGGTAACAACTTTCTCCTTCTCCAGATGGTCACTTCGTGTCGTGGGTGTTTGTTTTGTTTTTGGTTGCCCATGGATTGTATACGGAGACTAAGTTATGCTGTCGCCCGTAAGGCTTGGATTAGTCCAAATCTGTATCTTTCTTAGATTTGGGTTTGGGGTGTGTGTTTAAGGATATGTTAGCCTTGTTTGAGGCTAAGATCGACTTAAACGTTTGTTAAGGATACGTTAGTCTAGTTCTAGACTAAGATCAACTTAACGAGATCGTTTAGATCCAACAAGAGAGCAATTAAGGGAGCCATGTTGTTTAGTTTAGTGACATTATGGTCAATAGGTAGTTTAAGGACATTGCGATCCAATATTAGTTTTAAGACATTGCGGTCAAGGTTAAGGACATCATAGTCCGAGGATTTAAGGACTCCACAGTCCGGCGTTAGTTTTAAGACATCACGGTCAAGGTTAAGGACGTCATAGTCCGTTGTTAGTTTTAAGACATTCCGATCAAGGTTAAGGACATCATAGTCCATGGGTTTAAGGACCCCACAGTCCATTGTTAGTTTTAAGACATCCCGGTCAAGGTTAAGGACATCATAGTCTATGAGTTTAAGGACCCCACAGTCCATATCAATGTGTGGTTGTCGGGACCCGTCACCTCTTTGAAGACGTTGAGGAATTACAACGACAAATGTCAAAGGAGTGAAGAGATATACCCTTGAACCAAGGTAGATTAGATGATCTGTAGCCCAATTTGGAACCAAGACCACTTAATTATATTATGAGCTCATTGGCTCAGTTAAATTTGAATTGAGGACTTATGGCCTTCTTGGGCTAAGTCCAATCATATTTGAAATATCGGCCCTCTGTTGGTCCATTAGACATATTCAATTGCAGGGGAGGCTTTGCCTCTAGAAACTTAGCTAATTAGGCTAAAACTAGTGTTAAACACTAAGGACTAACAGTGTTGAACACTGGAAATAAGATTGTCAAATTAGTGTTAAACACTAAAAATTGTGATTATCAAATTAGTGTTAAACACTAAAAAAGTTATGATTCTCAAATTAGTGTTAAACACTAACAGATAACAGTGTTAAACACTGGCAAAATTAACAGAAGGGGGGATTACGTGGGAGCACGTGATGGCATCAGAAAGTGGGGCCAAATCCCCTTCATTTTGTTCTGCAGATAAGTGTTTAACACTTTTAATTCTCACAGTCATCACGTGTGGGCACGTGATGGGTGTTTGTGCCTTAATTTATTAGCATATTCACTGGGGATCACGTGATGACACGTGAGGGCGCCCAGCGCTTCTATCTTATGGATCTTTTACAGGGGTCACGTGGGGCACGTGAGGCGTTGCCTCAAAGTTCTTTTCTTGTGGATCTTTACAGGGTTCAAGTGGGGACACGTGACCGTGATTCTTTGCATGTTTAAAGATCTGTTCATCTTTTAAGAATTAAATTCTTCATAGGGTTAAACCCTAGCAATAACTTTAGAGGAATTAAATTCCTACTTTCTTTTTGAAGAATTATATTCTCAGATAGGGTTAAACCTTAATTTTCTTTCTATAGGAATTAAATTCCCATGTGTGTGAAGAATTAAGTTCTGGCATAGGGTGAAACCCTAATTTTATTTTTTTAAGGGAATTAAATTCCTGTGACTTTGAGAGAATTAAGTTCTCGATTAGGGTTAAACCCTAGTTCTGTCTATTTTGAAGGAATTAAATTTCTATAATTTTGGAGAATTGAATTCTCATATAGGGTTAAACCCTAATTTTATCTTGGAGGAATTAAATTCCTATAATTTTGTGAGAATTAAATTCTCAAAACTCAATTCCTCCTCTATATTTTAGATCTGCATGGCAGGATCTCAACCCAATGAGAATTAAATTCTCAATTTATGGGGAGATGTGCACTTTGCAGATCTTCAACCAGAGAAAGAACTAAGTTCTTTTCTTTTTTTTTTTATATATAAGAGTTAAAATCTTGGATTTGAGAATTAAATTATCTTTTTGAAGCCTTTACCCCCTTTCTTTTCTTACCTAGGGTTTTTCTTTGTAGAGAATCGAATTCTTCTTTCTTTTCTCTCTGAATTTTTAAGATTCCAAGGCTCTATCTCTCTGTCTATCTCCCTATAACTCTTGGCTCCTATTTTGTCACACCCCGCTTCCCAGAGTATGATAAATTGGGCACGTGACATAGCCAAGCATGCTACATGTGGGTTGGAAGTATCCATCCACAGTCACATTACGGCTGTAGAGATATCAAGAACAGAGTAAAACTATCTAATAGATGTCCATAAGCCAAAATAAACTGAGTCAGGAATAATAAAAGTGCGGAAGCAAAAGATCAAATACAAAATAACTGGAATGTATGTCCCATAATACAAGCTCACATCAGGAATAAAATGCATGAAATAAAAGAACAAACTACTGCTGACACCTTACAGCTCAGCCTGCTGGCTGAAATACTCCTGCTCGGACTGCAGCAACGGTACAGGATCTGGGCCATGCAAAACCCAGACGTCAGCACGTCATGTCATCAAGTAATAAAGTGTAGCAGAGTAACAAGCAATGCAAATATAAACATGAATGAAACAGGTGTAACGGTAATATAAACCAGGCAGTGCAGGGTAATGTGCAGTGAGTAAACTAAACTGTTCTATTGGGTTTTCTACTCTAAAGTCTTTGAAATCAAATTGATGAATCATCGATGTAATTCAATAGTATCTCGTGCATGCCCGGGACCACGGTCTACAGACTCTCGGGCTGAAACCGAGACGTGCCGCTAGACAGTAAAAGGTAGCAGGTACAGACTGTTAGTTATATGTATGCCCTAGAGGCCATTACTATACATAGGATGTACATTGTAGTGGATGCTTGGACATATATAGGGAGGACTTTCTTGCTCGACATGATAGTATGCTATCTGGTTGCTCTTTACCTTAACGTGTACACTGATTGTCTCTCTGTTACATGTTGGTAAAGCCCTTAGGATGTGTACTTAATTACCTGGACTATGATGCGGATCATACTAGTGGGGACATGGTAGTCCATAAGTACATCCTTCAAGGTCCCTAGTCGAGGGTATATCGAGACGGGGCATCGATATACCAGAGTAGACTAGCGTATACCTTCTCGACCCATACAGATGGGCAATGGATGATCCCATATCCATTGGTGTTTGATATCAGAGATGATATACGGGTGCTCAGTGGAGACTGGGTACGCTGGACGGACTCGCCGAGAACTCCCAGATGGTATTATACCTCACGTCAGATGGCAGTTCTCTGGTGACACTGGTACAGGTTAGTCTGTAGACCCGAGATCGTCATAGAGTCTTGTGTGATTCCAACTGTGCTTTGATTTCCACCTTACCACGTCCAAGAGGGCGTGCAAAACGGTGGTTTTTGGGTACAGTCCCGAATCACATGGAGGCAATGAGCGATAGGAGAGGATTCGTCTCTCCCGGTATAGGGAGTTGATGTTGCACTGTGTTCGATTGGCTATAACCGGAAATCCTTGGCCAGGGTTGTTGAGATTTACTGGTAAGTGTTACCAGTAGTTTCTCGAACTGTTATAGACCTCATATCGATACGACTTATTGATCTACTGGGGTCTGACGTTTACCATCCCTAGGCGAGATATGCGACATGTCAGACGATCGGACCGGAATGTATGGTAAGTGTTACTGGTTGGATTCACAAGAGTGTGAGCGGGCTTGCTCGTCGGTCTTCTGATCGCTCAATACCCGGGTGGCCGTTACGTTTAGTAGACCGCTTGCGGCTTGTGGGTGTTTGATATGATCATCACCTGCTGCCGGCGTATTGACGAGTCTTTAGAGTACTATACAGAGGTTTTCTGGCTCAAGCAAAACGAAATGGGAGCGCATATGGGATATATGCGGGACCGAGAATAATGCGTGTATGTGATACCGTATTCTATTCTCGTGATGAATGTATCGATTGGTTATATGCGATATAACCTTGTTATCGAATCAAGGATTGATTCGATAAGACGATACATTGTATATTAGTCGGTCATATGCGATATGACCGAATCGTTAAATCAAGTGTTGATTTAATGATTTAATGATTTAATGTATAATTATATATTTGATATATTACTTTACATTAACTAATATTGGTTCACTTAAGATGTTTTTCTCACTTGTTAATGCACATTGTATATGTGATATTTTTTTGTGCACAAGATTGTATCATGTTTGATGATACATGCAAACTTGGGTGTATATTTGAATTAAACCGTGTTTGGTTAATGGTTAGGGTTTCATTTGCCTTATTTATTTATTTCATTTATTTACTTTTTGCAAGAAACAAAAACAAAAGGTGGTAGCTTTTCTCACTTTGGCTTGAAGCTTCATGAAGCTTCAAAGCACCTTTGACGAAGTCTAAGCCTTTTGTTTTAATCTTAACCTAACCATTGACCTAACCCTAGTTTATTCTCTACATTCAACCATGGTTGCAAAATGATAAGAATCACTTAGATTTTCTTTTTGAATTAATTCTTTTTCTATCATCTTCTTCTTCTTCTTCATGGAGAAAAAGAAAAGCATGCTTGAAAATGTCTAAGTGATGATTCCAAGTGAGAAATCCAAATCCAAAGTGTACTTCCTATTTCTTCATCCTCTACCACTTGCCAAGTAGTACAGGATGTTTTCTTCATAAGTTTCTTGACTTATTGAAGTTGAAGCTTGATCTTGAGTTGCCTCGACGTAGATCATCTTCGGCATCGAAGTCGACGACCTAGCCCGATCATTTCTTCGACGAAACCGTCGCTAGAGTCCGGGATCCGATGATCGCAGCGGAGGGACATCATCACGGAGCTAAGGAAGTGGAGGACCGGATCTACAAAGGTTGTAGTCTCTTTCACTTAGCATTAAAGTTGTTTACTACTTGCATGTTTCGTCTAATCTCTAGTTAACGATCTATATTAGGGTTTCTCGGCACCGGAAAAATTTGAAATTGGCATGGTTGATACCTTGTGAGACCTCATTAGTGTGCCTAGGAACCTTTTCAAAAAAAATTTAAAAAAAATTTTCTTTTATAACAAAAGAGTAGAAAGTAAAAAATTACATCCAAAAGATAGGAATAGTTTAAGAAAACCAAGAAAATGAGAAGTTTTATTAAACGAACTAGTAATAAGTAGTTATGAGCTGTTGTCCCAAGGGTTAGTAAGATGAAGGAAGTCACTAATCTGAGGATAAAAATAAGTCTGAAAAATAGTTTCTATTCTGGAAGCCAAACATTTGAATGTTGATATCCTACTATATGCACTTACACACGTCTTGAAACTCGGGATAGTAGAGGATACCTTGAAATGCACTTGTCTAAAAGCCAAAGTATGAAGGAAATGAAAAAAAAATGAAGAAAATATAAAAGTGGTGAAAAGAAAAAAAATGAACACTGGTTTTGTATCGCCAAGGCAGCAATAAAAAATTATAGCGAGGGTGCCTCTTCACCTAGTGCCCTAAGGCCAACTGGTCTGGGAGTCACTGCTAAGCCTTAGGTGGTGCAAGACGAGGAAAATACTATCACCTAATCAACAAGCACACGAGTAATCGGTCTGTTAGTACCTCAAGAAGTATTAACGGTCGCATGAAAATGTGTGAGCGAATCTTAATATTCATCAAATTAAAAAGTACTAAGGTAGATGGTCAAGAGTATGATAGCTTGAATTGAATTCTCCGGGTGTAGGGATGTTATTTACACACACGTAGGGGTATATGATCAATGTTTGGACGAAAGGTAGGAATGAAGAATAAAGACGATGTTTTATTGAGGGATGAAATGATTTCTAACATTTTTTCATGACTATTAAGATAGGGCTCATGACAACTGAAAAGCTAGTGTAGTTGGAAACTCTTATTTTCAAAGTCTTTCTTTTATGGTTCTTATCTTTATATGTAAATTTCACCATCTCTCTTTTGTTATAGGATTTTGTGGGTGAAATCCGCTGAAAACCCTCAGGAGACAACACTCCTCCTATTAGGGACACCTAGAGGTTTAACGGCTTGTTGCACGTGCTCAGTGCAATCGTGTCTGCCTACGAAAGTGTGCTTAGTTTTCTACTTTCTTTTTCTCCTCTTAAATAAACTAGTTTGCTCGGGACGATCAAAGATAAGTTTGGGGGTCAAGGTTTTAAAATTTTAATCTTTTAAAATCACACGAGGGGGTCAAGGTTGTTGGTCAATGCCAAGCTTTGCAAAGACCGAAGGTCAACATCAACCATTCAAAAATTTTATCGATGAAGCACCAAGGTTGGTGGAAGAACATGTCACCTTTCGACGTGAAGAAGTGGGGAGGTGATAAGAGGTGTAATGGAAAAGAATTGCGTCTCAATTTGGAGAGACGACACAGTGATAGTAATGATGGATTACTCGCATTATCATGATTGTCCAAAAGAAGGGGTGGAGGTCCAATTTCTTCATCTTAGAGTTGATCGTCCCCGGCAACGGCGCCATTTGATTTATACGAAAGAGTGTTTGTAGTTAACCGCAATCAATAACGGTGTCGCGTATAGCTAGACCGAGATGAGTACGGGTCGTCCTCAGGGAAACGTGGAACCTTTTACTTTTACTTTAGATGTGTTGAGAAAGAGAGGAGGGATAAAGAATTTTATAGAATGGTTTCTAGATCTACGTTAAACAAGAATGTAAAATATAGATCTAGATTATTTTGAAGATGTAATTAATATAATAAGAGAGCTTGTAGGGTTCGTTAGGATTTAGTAGTTATGGACGATTAATTAAAAGTTACCCTTTTTATCCATTAATAGATTTAGAACTAGAACGACGGTGATGCGTGTAGATTAGGGTTTCTGGAGGGAAAAGGAATCCCACTCTTAACCCTTATCTCGACACGGAACTCCGTTCATATCTAGCCTTTACCAAAACAATCATTAATCTAATCTCTAATCGTGGTCGGAACTAGCAAAGAATTGCTAGCGCGCCCGATTAGGATGTTAATGATTCTTTTGATAAAGTTCCTAAACTTTATAGGACTTAAAAAGGGTTTAGTTATTTTCATCATCCATTAGCCTACCCTAATCCTACGAACCCTAACAAGCGGAGAATTACTCGCGCATGTTAGGAGAAGAAGATGAAAAGACAGAGAGGGAAAACATAATGTAAAATGCAAAAAGAATTAAATAAAATAACTACCTTTATTAATCGACTTGAACAAACTACACTTTAATCCGTAGAAAATGATTACAAACTAGTTGCTTCTCGATCTTTCCTAAGGAGGTAGTCGAACAGTCGATGATCAGCCTGGATGCGTGAGCGTCTGGAGCTTCGTGATCTCTTCGGCTTGATAACTTTTCCAAAAGGCTCTCGGTGCCTTTTTATAGTGCAAAGCCAGAATCTTTAGGTTGGAAACTTGGTAAAATTTATCATAGATTTATGCCCCAAAATTTTAGCCAACGATCTCTCTAGATTGCCGCGGATCCGCGACCAATATGGGGGTTTGGCCACGGTTCCGCGGCCAATGGTGGGGATCTCTTGATCATTTTTGTTGGGCTTTGTGATTGTGACATTTGGCAATCCTAGGCACCTTCAGAATTCAGAAATCTTCTCTCGGTTGATCCCAGACTTGGTCTCCAAGATTTGCTTCTTAATTTGGCAAGTTTTCTTCAGCAACTTGATTTGTTTGATAAATTCTGCATAACAACTTGAAAAATTCTGCATAATAATCTCAAATAATATTTAGTAGGCTTATTTCTACTAGGATTTGGTCAATAGATTTATTTGCATGCATTTTCCTACCAAATGCTAATTAAAATATATTAACACATAGAAAATAATGTTTTTACACATAAACCCCCATATGTATGATATATTATAATAAAGTCCTTTTTTAATATGAAAATGGTAGGAAAAATGTAATACAAATGTGCAGTTTTATCAACTGAACAGAACCCTACACAGACGAGTGATGTCAGCATCATCACTCCGGGGCTGGCCTAGCCCATAAGACTGATCAGAACAGGTATCGAACTGTTGAGTTACAAGTCAGGTTTCATCATTGATTCCCCATACCCCCAAGTTATAAGTGTTCAAGTCAGGTATTCAGTAATCAAGAACTAATGCCAACACAGGATCAGGTAAGAGCAGGTTTGTCTGGATAGACAACAGGAACGGTCCGTGAGGACTACATGTCAGGTTTGTTGGCATTAGACACGAGATCAAGTAACGGGTCAAGCCATGGTACATCAGGCCGAGTCAAGTAGTGTACGGTACCATGTTGGGTCAGGTAATATGTGTAGCGAGTCGTGTCAGGGTATACCAGATATCATGTGGGTGCTCATAATCAACTAGCAGAATCATGGTTATAAGTAATCAAGCATGGTTATCAACAACATAATCTAAGCAATGAATTAAACGATAAAGCAGATTCAGTTAATTCGCAGTGCAGTTATCAGTTGTGGTTCAGAGACGGTTTCAACATTATATGAATACAGGGTGACATTCATGGCCGTTAAATCATGTTAACCAATATTAAGAATTTCCAGGGATGCAATAATCTATAAATAGGTTCACTGGATGAAGTCACAGCTAAAACTGGTTTAAATGCGCACAAGTGTCCGATGGATTAAACTATAGAAAGATATCATAGGCTATGTCAAAATGTGATTAAACATATGATTGTGGTCATAAGATTTAACATATTTATAGGAGAAGGAAAAGAATCAATCTGTTTAGTAAATCTCTCATTGAGAGATCTGATTTATTTATTGAGAGATTTGATTTACTTTCATCATGATCTGGGCCTTTAGATTATTAGGTGAATTTTATTCACCATTGGATTTTAAATCCAAAGATATTTCTTTGTTATTTCGGTGAGATTTAAGAGAAATCTTTCCATGTCCAAGATTTTTCCATAAATTGGTGATATTTAATCACCCCCGGATTCTTAATCCAACGGTTTTACATAATTCTTCTCTATTTTGGAAAGATTTAAATGAGCTTATTCAGAATTTAATTCTGTTGAACAGCAGGGCTTTTAAAGCCAGTCACGTGTTGTCACGTGACCCCTGGTCACGTGCGAGCATGTGACCCCCTAAAGGGATTCCTCTTCTTCGCTCTATTCTTTGCCGCTGCTCAACCATTGCGTGCGAACACATGACCACTGGTCACGTGTGAGCACGTGATGCTTCCTCTGAAGCCTTTCCTGATTTTTAATCATGGAACAGGCTCCATCTTTGCTCTTGCTGCGAAAGTTATAGCTGGGACGCGTTCCTTCCATGTAGACAGCGTGGACCGCATATCCAGCCTTCTCTTTATCTTTAGCGGCTGAGTTTTCAAACCGTCGTCGTGGCCCTTCCTCTTCTGAAAGGGATAGGCGGCTGAAGATGGTTGGCCTGACTGGGTCCTTGGGTGGCACTGTCCGGCTCGCAGTTTTTTTGACTCTTGCAGTCATGGCATTCTTCTGGACCAATTTCAGTGGTTCAAAAGAATTACCAAGCTTTACAGCCAATTCAACTGTTGTTGTAGGGTAACCCTGTTCTTGGAAGCTCATGAAGTTCAGCTTAACAAGAGCCCTAGCCCTTTTGTTGGCTCTGTATCTGAGCCTTTTCTGTCATAGCTTCTCGATTTTGAGGGCTTGACAGGCATCCGCCATCTAGGAAGCCATCGTGAGTCGATTGACGGGGAGCTTAGAGAAGATGCCCGATTGAGCAGTTGTCAGGGGAACCGCTGGAGCTTGCCCAAGATGCCTTGTTGCTTTGTTGGTGTTGATGGCCTTGCTCCCAGCTGGGGCCAAGAAAAGTCGTTCAAACACCGATTTGCGTTTGGGTTGGGGAGCCTTCGAGACCATCACGTTTGGCCTCTTACCTTTCGAGGCCGGTCCGTCTGTTACTGGAGCTTGAGGAGCTGGGATAGCATTAGATGGCACGAACATAATAGAGCCGAATTGTAGCAGCGGCTCCTCCTATTGTCGCCCGAGACTGGCCGGGAGGACCGTCCTGGCTTACATCTTCATCGTGTAGGAGATGGGAGTTGTGCTGAGAGCTGAAATTGTCCTTGGAGACATTTTGTTGCGTCCGAAGATTGCGATCGAAAGTCATTAACCTACAAATAGAAGCATGATTTCAGTATAGGCAATCAATGTATATGTTGATTGAGTTCGCATGGATATTTAATCCGAAATATGGGAGGAAAGATACGTCCTACCAGGCATGCCAGAATCTGTAGAGTGTTTTTCGTCACCCCATTGAGATAGGAATACGCGCGCGCTTGTCAGGCGTACTATAGATTCCTCCTGCCTAGGGTAAGTGGGGGTTTATTGATTGTGGGGATCCGAATCTCCGGCAGCCGCGGACTAAACTGCCGTTAATTACCTCTCGTCTTTGGAGTGAGAGAATCTCCGATTGACGGGTCAAACTGGTCATGCGAACTCAATGTGCAGTGTACGTATGTTTTGAAAAGGTTTTGGATATATCGGGGGCCCCACAGAGTTTTACGGGGGTCCTGCTACCCGGATAGCGGGTTAGGAGCCAAGGAGGCTAGTAGCCCTTGCGAAGTGTAAGGCAGCGCCCCGTTAGAAAAAAAATTTTCTAGCAGGGGAGGTATATTTAGTGTGGAGTGCATATAAAATGAGGGGGGAAACGTCTTAAAGACGCATGCATGGAGCTGGGTGCTAGCGCCTCACGTGCCGGGCGCGTGGACACTGGGCGGCGGCGCCTCACGTGCCTGGCGTGTGGGCGCTGGGCGCTCGCAGAAAAAGGGACTTGGTTCCTGCACTGGGTGTTGTGCTCCCGATTTGACTTCTGGAGTTAAACTCCTAAAAGGAGATTAATTTTTGGAGTTAAACTCCAACTGACCTTGAATGGAGTTAAACTGCTAGAAATCTTTGGAAATGATCAAAGGTGACCCCCTTTTTTGTCCCCTTTTGCTCTGGATCTTCTACTAGGCCTTGGATCTTCTCAAGATGGGATTTTTGGAGATGAGTCCTTCTTCTTCCTCTCGGTTGGCCGGATCTTGGAGAAAAAGAAAGGTGGGATTTAAAAATCTCCAATTTTTTAGATCTGATGGACAATCTGAGTTCCCCTTCAAGGGTTTGCTGTTTATTTTTGGAAAAGGAAGAGTTAAACTCTTGATTTAATTTAAAAAGGAGAAGAAGATTTAGAACCTTGAGGATGGGGATGGAGGCACAGAAACCTTTGATTTTTGAGAGGAAAATGAAAAGGTTCCTTTTTATTTCATTATCATTTCGTCTTTTATAAGCTTACAAATTTACATATAGCCCCTTGGGCTTTACAAAATGGTATTTTGCCCATCTCATACCTCATGTGCTTATTTATTTTGCACATGAGCCATGGGCTTTACAAAAATTTGGCTTCATGCCCATTTTTTCTTACATTCATGCATAAAAAATTGCATCAAAATTATTTATTACATGGTTTCATTTTGGAATAGGGCGGTCCGGCCGTGGGGCTAGACTTAGGCATGGGCTGACTTGATCTGGGCTTGGACCCGCTTACTTGGAGTTGATTTTGACTTGGTCAATCGGGGTGTAATTTTTTCCCCCAACACCCCATTTTGCCAAACGGAGCGAATATTTAGAGAGGATATAGAAACGAGCCCAAATTTCGGCAAGCTCGTCCAGATCTCTCAAGACGGAGGGTGCATCACGGGCGTTCCCGATGCGCATCTTAGGGGCCCTTGTCGCCGCCGGGTGGCTAGTGGCACGGGTAACCCTGACTCTATGGGGCGAGCCCGACGATGAGAAAGCAACAAGGGAACTCTCTTGGCTGTCAGCAGCCGAAGAGATGGAAGACTCCCTAGACTCTACCCTAACTATTTCAATAGGCTCCTCGGAAGAAAACATCTAACCTGATTCAAAGAAAGGAGTTCTCCGAGGAAGAGCACAAAGGATCCGATATAAAGGATGGAGCGCCGAGCAATTTCTCGCAACGAAGGAAAATAATGGCGGAAGTGTTAACCCTAAGGGAAGACCCCTCCTATTTATACAACTTGAGGGGAGCATCCGACGGCCCAGATCAATTTCCGCCAAAACGGATCCTCGCGTCTGCCAACCGTCGAAGCCTCCACGTGTCGAACGACCATTGGAGACATTCCTTCGGCCGCAGACGACAGTGACAGCCTGTCACATCCACCAATCCATGTCGGACACATGGCCTGCGCCTCAACTGGCGTACAAGCGAATCGGCGTCGCCTCTTTAATGCATGATCCTTTCCCCTGATCCGCTGACGTCATCAAAGATACGCGCAGAGATCCAAGCGTCCGGGATACGCCACGCGGGCTCAAAGATCTGAACGACGAAAATGCCATACACTGAGTCATCCCGGAAATCCGCGCTGATAGATTCTTAGCAACAGGCTGCGCCCGGAAAACCGATCAGACCACTCTCGACCTGACCCGTAAATAGGTCGGGACGAGAGTGGGGGGCTATTAATGATACTCATAAGTGGGAAATCCCTAAATCATGACACGTGGTAGATGACGTGTCCCGGGGCTCACATGAACGGAGCGAGCACGATACATTGGAGGCATTCCCTGGGCCTCCGCCCAGAGGATCGACCCGACCTTCGATGGCCTCCCCGAACACTCTTATGCTCGCCTCCGGGCCTTCCTACAAACTGAGCTTCCTCAGCCCTCCCAGCTCGCCTCCGAGCTTCCTCGGCCTCCCGCTCTCGGCCTGAGCCTCCCGCCGAGCTAAGCTTCCCCGGTTCTACCGAGCAACCAAGAACGCAGAGCCCAAGCGTCTCCGCCACGGCTCCGCGGATCTTGCCAGACGCGAGATATCCGCCACCCCCCCAATCCCGTGTTCCACGCCGCCGTATCCCCCCATTTACGAGCGTATCTTGTTATTAACGGGAGGATCCCGTCATTCACGCAGGCATAACGCCAGGGGCGTAACCGACGGCGAAGATCTCGTGCCGGCTCGCTCCATGTGACCGCTATAAAAACCCCTCTTCCAGACGAGTCAGGTAAGGCGATTTTATTCCAATAGACCGCTGCTCTGCCCAAATTTCTCGGCTAACTTGATCGTTGGAGGGTCCACGGTGGTACAACCATCCCGGGACTTCGTTGCAGGTAGCTCGGCTTCACCTCGAAATCAACCCATTGAGATTCACACGCCCAAGGAGACCATCCTTAAACACCAACCTCAACCCATCATCGACGCTCGCGACAGATCGACGGTGGACAACATCTGAAGGAGATCTAGGCCTCCATCAATCCCCGAAAGGGTTGATTGCATAAAATAATAAAATTTTAAAAATTATTTTTAAAAAAACTCAATTGAACAACCACATGATAGCTACTTTCATTCACTAGAATTTCATTCAAGTTGAATTCCTAAACCAAATCAGGTAAAAGTGACAGAAGTTATTAGTTCATCGTGCAACGAGACCTAAACAAACATGGTTGAGTTAATTTTGATTTTATTAAGAAGACGGTTTTGACGAAATACAACGAAGAAAAAGGTTCATATATAGCTGACCACAGGACCCCCAAAAAGAGGATTTATGCTAGCCAGACAATTTATTAATTAAGATAATAGATCCTACCAATATGTTTGATTCTCTGTTAAAATAATGTAAGAGGCTTTGAAAAGTTTCACAATTTATCCGTAATAATGGGCCCATCGACTCACCCTCTCTTTTATTTAAAAGACGAAAAACAGATTAGTTCGTCTGCTTCTTCTATTTGTTGGTTGAAACACCATTAACTAGTGGTCTTTATTATAATTTTCATTTTCTAACCATATGTCCACCGCTTGGGATTATAATATATTGTTTTGTATTAATATCTTTATCTTTCTTGTTAAAAAGTTTCATTTACACACTTTTTCTTTTCCTTGAATTCGAATTAATATGGATTATTTGTAGTGTGTTTAGGATATGGTTCCATCTTAGAGGAGAATCAAATGGGGGCGGGGGCCGGGCGTAGATTGGCCCGGTATACATTAATGGAATGATATATATAATTCAAAGGTTGAGCATAAGAGGAATTATCCGGTGTAATACATCCGGACAGAGACTGAGAAAGAGAGAAAAGTTTCGGGCAGTTTTAGACAAGATGCCAGGAGTGAAAACCAATTCAAGCGCGTATACTGGGCCCGCATGAGTCCCAATCTTATTAAAAATATTGTCACTTGGCCCTCCATTATTTGATTAATTAATGGTGTGTCTAAATTGTTTGATAGAATGCCATTATTGGATCTATTAGTAAGAAATCATATTAGATGAGATTGTACTGTAATGAAAGTTTTGATTGTGACCTGAAAATGATGGAACGTGAATTCCATGGACTTGTCTTATTTCACCAAAATTTATGAAAGGCCCAAAAAAAGTTTATTTTTGAATTTTATCTGCTTTATAGTTGAGGGTTTTATGGAATAAGTTGTCTTCGAAGATTTTAATAAAGTATCTTCTAACTTACATGATCCGGAAATATGCAAAATGTTAGCCGGTTTTTGAAATTGGTCGCAAAAACTTTAATTAATAATGGCTTAAAAAGGATTAATATGACGCCTTGAATTGATTAATATGACCGGAGATAATGTTTTTGAAGGATGAATCCCACTAAAAAGCCATGAGGAATTTTCTTTAACAATAGATAGTATATTTTTTTTACCGCAACAAAGCCCACCAACCCCCGCGTATCACTCTTCGAAACACTAAATGGGAGATCTCGGGTTCGATCTCCGGTTTGATCTCGGGTCTTCCCCTACAAACTATCTTTAGACAGTCTACTGAGAAATTATATATGCAGCATACAAGATGCAATACACTAAGGCAATGGGAAAGAAAATGAGAATTTTCGGACAATTTTTGAAAGTATATATTTTTATTTCTCTTTCTCTCATGACCAGATGTCAGGATCCGGTTCTTGCTCACAGAACAAAGTGTCACGCTAAGTGTCATGCCAAGGGTGGGGCCACATATTGAATTCGTAGACCAATGGGTGGTTTTCGGAATACCATCCGAAAGAGGGCAGATCTATACTGTAAATTGAATGATACCATTCTTCAACACAGAGTAGTCTTTTAAATGAACCGGCACTACAGAAGCTTAAGAACTCCGTAGTTAAGCGTCTCGGGCCAGGAAAGTCCTGCGATGGGCGACCACCTCTTGGGAAATGGCTTCTAGTCGGGTCTAGTTCGCTCCGAAGGACAAAACCATGTGAAAGTGTGGAGGATTTCGGGATTCGGTTTTTGCTTACGGCACAAAGTGCCACGCCAAGTGTCATGCTAAGGAGCGGGGGCCACCTCTTGAGTCCGTGAGACCCATCATAGAACAATGGGAAATTTTCGAAATGCATTCCGAAAGAGAGAAAATCTATATTATAAATGGAATGATACCATTTTTAATACAAAGTCATCTTCTAAGTGAACTGATGCTGTAGGAGTTTGAGAACTCCATGGTTAAACGTGTTTTGGTCAGTAGTTCCTGTGGTACATTAGGGCCTGATTGGGTTTTTGGCTTTTGATTTTGGATTGTTGGGGTACATTAGGGCCTGATTGGGTTTTGGGTTTGGCTTTTGATTTTGGATTGTTGGTTGACGGATTTGGATGTTTAGGATTCCTTTGGTTTTTATGGGGGGCCACCACAAAACAAGTATTCTTGAATCCTAAAAATTTTTAAGGATTTTGGATTTGGATTTTGATTTTGGATTGTGAAATCCTGGGATTCCATAATTTTGTATTTGGTTGATAGATTTGGATTTCTAGAATTCCTTTGTTTTTTATGGAGGACCCACCACAAAACAAGGATTCTTGAATCCTATAAATTTTTAAGGATTTTCAAGGATTTGGCACTATTCGTTGTACTTTTAGACGGGACCCGTGTACTTTATTTATTTTATAATCCTCTCTCTATCTCTCTCTCTAAAATCCTCAAATCCAAATCCCACTATTTTTTAACCAAACAAAGATTATAAGAATCTAAAAATCCAATACTAGGAATCCAAAATCAACCAAACAACAAATTACCAAATCTAGAAATTTCAACTGTAATATTTTGGAATCCAAATTCCATAATCCTCCATAATCCTGCAACCAAACAGGTCCTTAGAAATTGGGTTTTCATGATTGTTTTGAGTGATATGATCCTTATAGTGAAAGTTTATCCAAAAATCAGAATAAAAGATTTCAGCTCATGATATGGAAATCATATATATATATATATATATATATATATATATATATATATATATATATATATATATATATATATATTGATTTTAAGTTAAATTATTTTTAATTCTTCAATCATAGATGCATTATTTTTAAGCTACTCTAAGATAATTACGGCCCTACTTTCTATAAGGAAAAAACAATTTTCAAATTTTCAAAATACGATGAAACATTTGGTGTCAAGATATGTCCTACATGACAAGGCCTCATAAGAAAGTCCAATTTTGTTAAAGATTAATTATGCAATTTGCCGACAAATCGTAACTTAGGGTTGAAAATGTAGTCAAGAGATGGTCACTAAAAGTTAGTCTATAATCATTTAGTAAAGAGGATTTGGAAAAAGATAAAAGAGGATAAGCATTGCCCTTAGATCATCACCAAGACAATCCAAAGAGATATCACACTTGAGCACATGCTAGACAACAAATTTATTGAGTTCAGATTCGTTTTATTATCGTCAACAATGATTTTTTTAAATATTAGATATGTCGTTTTATGTATTTTTTTTTAAGGTTTATTAGATTAGAATTAGAATAAAGTGTTGCTTTGCGGGTTGCGTAGCACACCACACCTAGCAAGTGTGGGTCTTGCAGCTGGCGAGGGGGCTGCACATGTCCGCACTGTATGTATGCGTTCGTATGTATGTGTTAGAATTGGTTCTATAATTCTAATTCTATTTGTTTTTGGATTTATTAATTAAAGATAAATCCAAATTATTTATTCAAGATAAAATTTAAATTAGAGATAAGATTTAAATTGGATATTTGATTTAAATTGGATCTTTGATAGATCCAAATTTAAATCTTATACTTATCTTTAAGAATTAATTACAGGCTATTAATGTTAAACCAATTGTTCAGGGTTTGAGAGAGAATCGAAAGAGAAGTGAAATTCTGTAATTTTCCATAAATAGTGAAACGTTCTCTGCTGCCTGAGATTTTCCCCGTTTGGATTTCCACGTAAAATCTCCATGTCTCCTTGAGTTATTCTTTTTTGTTTTGTTTTTTCTGCGATTTGTTAGATCTCTGTTTCCATGTTTATCTTGATCATCCGTAACAAATTGGTATCAGAGCTTGCGTTGTTTCTACCGATCGAGTACAAAGATGTCATCGCACAATATTAAGATCGACAATTTTTCTGGAAAGAATAGTTTTAGTCTCCGGAATACTATGTACACGACACAACGTTTCTCATTTCCTATAAACGGTCTTAGTTCAAGGTCGGGTCTACTATGACTCTATAGTGAAAGTTGTTACCTGCTAAGTGAAAAGTTCAATGTATGACGCACCTCCACGAGCCATGGCAATCCATCTCCACCCATCATTATGACTTTTCATAATTTCCATTATATTGTTACTTTTATTATTTGCGTAATTTATTATTTTCTGATCTTATTAAAATTAACCGGGATTGTTGGAATTTTAATAAATATATTTTTTATTAATTTACTTTTGTGTGTGATAATTTCCTATGTGTTGATTAATGCATGAAATTTTGGCCATAAATTATTTGACCACTTGAATTGACCAAGAGGCAATTTAATTGATAATCATTTTTTCGGCCATTAAGCTTTGGGATGCCATGTTATTTGGGCCACTAATGGCTATTTATTAGTGGCCATTAGCAGCCATGCAAATATTGCCGTTGCATAGCAATTAACCCTCATATTGCTATTTACTTTGGAGTTTAATATGGTTTAATTGCCATGATTTTTCTATTTAATTAGTTCTTATATATGTTGATGTTTTCCATCATATATATATATATATATATATATATATATATATATATATATATCTATCTTGCATTTTGGTATTTCAACAGAGAAAGAGCTTTCCATTGTTCAATGCATGATAGCAATGTTTTTCTTGTATTTTTGCTCAATACAAGTATCACTTATAAAATTTATGGGCAGAGAAAACGTGTGGGAAGAGCTCTTGGCCTTTGCTCTGTGCAGGATTGAAGAGCGAAACAGTGTTGTTGTTCGTTGGCTGTTGTATCCTGAGGTAACGTGTCGAGACCCGATGCATTGGTGGAAAACCACTAGCTTCTCACCGTGATGGCATGAATTGACTTAAAGAAAGTGAGATACTCGTGGCTCACTTGACTGCGATCTTCATTTTTATGTTTTATTTCATTATGTAATTTTATTATATTTTATATGATATGATTTAACTTTGATTCCATTGTATACCACACAGGAATACTTATAATCTAACCTGTTTTAATTGACTGAACAATTTCTTATATTTTACTACCATTTTAACGGCTTTATCTGCACCAAAGCAATGAAGTTGTATTGAAGATTTAATAATACATTTTTATATTCAGTACCTGGTTGGAAGGAAGAGCCATGCAACTAGGCTTTTCATACCTCTCCATGACAAAAAAAAATGACCTTGACTGAAACTTTGTTAATTAATGTTGGGACAATTAATACAACGTTTTTGAACTGAAACAAGTGAACAGGAGCCACGTGTATCTACAAACCTTCCATCGAAAAAGTTCAACATGTTTCTGACCTAAAAATTAAAATGATGATAATGGTGCCATGCGAAAAGTTAATTATGCCAATAATTAGCGCATTATTTTGACCCAAAAGAAACAAACACCAAGAGTAAAGACAAGCGAACTTAATTGGTGGTTAGCTGCAAGTGAAGATATAAAATTAGTGCATGAATTAGCTTTTGTAACGGGATGTTTTAGGATTTTCTAAATTGTTAAATATTTTCTACGCGTTTTCCTTTTTGTCGTGTTAGAAAAGTAATATTAGGCCCATAAGGGAAATTCACAAGCATGCTATATTATTTGTATTTAAAAATACGGTAAATTACACAAAAATACCTTTAACTATCATTGTTTTATTCACTAAAATACCTTAAATAATTTTAATTACTGTAAAATACCTAAAACTACCATTGACTTTTCACTAAAATCCCCTCCATTTGCATTCCATCTAATCAATTAATTATTAGGTGATGTGGATTATTTAATTTGGACAAAAATATACCCTTAGCTAAGTGATGATTTGGGGATTCTCTTCTCTTTCCTTTATCTTTCGCCTTTCTATCATCCAATCAGCCGACATGCTTCCCTCTCCCTCTCATTTTTCCTTTCCTCCAATTCATCCTTCTCCTCCACATTTCTAATGTTTCCGTTTCTTTTTGTCCGTCTTTCCTTAACCGTTTCAATCTCGACACCTTTCCCTAACCGTCATCATCTTGTTACCTTTCCTATCTCTGTAACCTTAACTTTCTTCTCCAAACTTCTCAATATTGTGATTTCCACAAAAGTCAACCATTTGCCCTCTCAGTACCTCTTCTCGCATTTTCATTTCACGGAAATGATATTTGACATAGCAAAGGGCAAAAAAGTACAACACAAATCCATATTAGCATTGTTAGGTTATTTTAGTGTAACATGATTAGTTTAAGCTTTTTCGTATTAACTAAAATTGTTTAAGGTATTTTACTGAGGAACAACAATAGTTGAGAGTATTTTAGCATAAAAGATACCGTAGTTGGTATTCCAAGGAAGAAGTGAAAGGTTTGATGCATACAAGACTATGCAAGGGAGATGGCAAAAAGGCATTTTTGCAATTATTATCCACAGTTTGTGCTTTAGGCCTTATTCATTTCGAAAATTCCTTGCCGTCTTCGGTTTGCTTCACTTCGATGCCAAGAAAATATGTCATAAGGCCCGTGTCGGTCATTTCGAACTTCCTTTTCATAGTTTGCTTGAACTCTTCAAACATGTGTGGATTGTTGCCAGTGAAGATCAAATCATCAACATAAAGGAAAACAAACAAGATGTCTTCATTCTTCACTTTGGTGTAGAGCGAGGGCTCGTGCAGACATTGGATGTAGCCGTTTGCCTTGAAGTAGGAGTCAATCCAGTCATTCCAAGCTCTTGGAGCTTGCTTTAGGCCGTTTAACGCTTTGTTGAGCTTCAAAACTTTGTCTTCTCGTTCTTTCTTCACATAACCCGGAGGTTGTTCAATATATACTTTTTCACTAAGGTATCCATTGAGAAAGGCAGACTTCACGTCCATTTGATATAGCTTCCACTTGTTTTGCGCCGCAATAGAAATGATAAGACGGATAGTCTCCATGCGAATGATGGGAGCAAACACCTCGTCGTAGTTGACGCCGGCCTTTTGCTTGTAGCCTTTTACCACTAGTCTTGCCTTGTACTTCTCGATATTGCCTTCCGCGTTCTTCTTTTCTTTGTACACCCATTTGACTCTAATGGGTTGATGGCCTTCGGGAAGTGTAGTAAGCTCCCAAGTCTTGTTTTACTCGATATATTTGATCGCCTAGCCATGGCGGCTTTCAACTTCTTGTCTGGATGGCTTCTTCAAATTGAATTGTTTCACTTTCGGTAAGAAGACAAACGAGATGAAGCTCCTTCGTAACTTTATAGATCTCGTTTAAGCTTCTCATCTTGTGTGACCTTGGGCTTTCTTCGGAGAAGGATGTCATTAAAGAAGTAGGAGATGTAGGTGCTGAAGTAGGCGCTGATAGCGCACTTGGTGTAGTAGGATGTTGCAACTCCATGTGAGTTTGCTCTTAAGCATTTTGATGTCATGTGTCTTCTTCGTCAAAGCGGACATCCCTATTAACATGAATCACACGAGTGTTATGATCAAATAATTTATATTCTTTAGAGCGAGTATCATACCCAATGAAAATGAATTTGTTGCTCTTGTCATCGAGCTTGGTCCTTATTTGTTGTGGTATTTGAGTGTACACGATACTTCCAAACACCTTTAGGTAGGCGGCGTTTGGTTTTTAACCGCTCCATACTTCTTGTGGTGTAATGTATCAAAGGCTCTTTGTGGGACATAGGTTTAGCAAGTAGACCGCACAGTACACCGCCTCGGCCGACAACTTTTTTGGCAAGTTCTTGCTCTTGAGCATGCTTCTAACTATCTCCATAATGGTTTTATTCTTCCGCTCCCCGATGCCATTTTGTTGTAGAGAATAGACTACCGTTAGTTGTCACCGTATGCCGTGATTTTGGCAAAAATCTTCAAACTCTTTGGAAATGAACTTTGCACTGTGGTCGGTCCTCATAGCTTTGCTGTTGTAGCCGCTTGCTTCTCGATGCAGACTTTGAACTTTTTGAAGATATCATGCACATTGGACTTATCCTTCATGAAATACATCCATATTTTTCTAGAAAAGTCATCAGTGAAGCTAATAAAATATTTGCGAGAGCTATAAGAAGAAGTAATAGCACCGCAAATATCGGAATGTATCAATTCCAATAGTTGTCATGCATGATATGTGGCCTCCCTCGGGAATGGGTTCCTTGCTTGCGTGCCGAAGATGCACCCTTCGCATACTTGATCAAAATGATCCATGTATGGAAACCCGTTCACCATCTTCTGTAACGACCCTGAAATCCCTGTATGATTGTGACTTATTCAATGTATATAAATGTGTATTTTAGCCATGACTGTGAGTTATAAGTTAAATTTGTTTAATAAAAGCAAGAAGAAACTTGTAGCACACTGGTTAATTGCCACGCCCCGCTTTCCGGTATACGGCGAAGAGAACGGGACTGGCCCGCTACGTATTTACTCTGAAGTAAATACGCTAAGCGTATCTAAATAATATAAAAGTAAATACACAAGAAACAAGATATAATAAAACAACAACTTTATTTATTAACATTCTTTTGTACAATACATGAAAAGTAAATACAACTGAAATAAAAGTGATGCCTAAACAATAGCAAAATAGGAATGTAAAGTACTGAAAGGAAATGTGTACAATGAAACTAAAGCGTTGGGTCTTCAGCAAACTGATCCAAGTCTTCAGCAGTAGGCTCGATCTCTGACGTGTCCAAATTACCTGACGACATTCAAAGAAGAATGAAAGAAAATGTCGTCAGCGAACAGGTCGCTCGGTAAGTCCCAAAGATAAGAGGAAAGTAGAATAGACAGAATAAGATGGTATATTTTAAAGTTGTATTATCTTGTAGTAACGTTGTATTAACGCTGTTGTTTGTATCTTGGTACAGAAGAATGCCAGTGTATACGAGAGGAGTCTCTATATGCCAGAGACTAGAGGCAAGTATAGTACAAGGAACCGTTTATGCCATGATACAACATCAACTGGATTCATATTAGGTGTATTAAGTCTTACAGTCTCGTACCACTTTTAACACCTTCCGTACCAATCTGCCCCTTAAACCCCGTAGTATCTTGTTTTTATTGTATTGTATTGTAAATTGTATTGATTGTATAATTGGATGACTGACCGAAACCATAATATCAGTAAACGGATGTAACCGTAGAATCATGTGAATGGAGTAACTGGAGAACCATGTAAATAGAATGTATATCCATGGTTCGGTTCAGTCAAGTTGTATAGATTGATAATTGGATTCATGGATTCATGTTGAATTGTAATACTGAAGATTGTAGATTGTAAATTGTAGACTGTAGATTGTAGATTGTAGATTGTACTTGAATCATATTCAAGTCAGATTATGCCGAGACTCAAACTGAGTCAGACAATTCGCAAAGTAAATTGAAATCCTGATTGTTTTTATTAATTTGTCTAACTTAAATAGGCAAGCACCCACTTCTTCGGCTCCCTAAGGCTCAAGAGATTGGTCCCGCTTAAACATATGTTTACTAGGGTCCTTAGGGTAATTTATAGAATTTGACGGGGTTTTATGTAAAAATACTTTTATATATTTTTCAAAATACACCCCAAGTATTTATTAATCGTCTTTAGAGTTGTAATGAATATAGATTTTATATTGTGATATTTCTAGTGAAAATATCCTATTTCCATAATAAATGGTATTTATTTGTAATATTGATTATATGGAATTCATTGTATTTTAGTGTAAATTGATTCTTATGACATTTTTTAGAAAAAGATAGAATATTTATAATAATTCAAATTAGATATTTTTTGAATTAAATATACATATATTTATATGAAAATAAATTTTAATATATTTATTATATTCTAGAAATCTCGTTTTTCTTAAGATGTCGTATTTAAATCTTTCGAGACCGAATGCTCCTTGCAGAGGTCTGAATCCTGCACTACTAAGCCCGAGGATGTGCGATAATCCACACCATTCCAAACGGGTTCCCCAAATGGGTTGTAGCGGCGCTTTGCAAAGATTTGTATAAATACTAATCATTAAGGAAAACGGTTTTATTAATCATGGTATTTAAATAAAAAGGTATCGGTTTCCCGTGTTCTATATTCTAGGGTCTCCTAAGTTAACTAAACTGCTCCTAACTGGTCCAAAACTACAAGTTGTGAGATATCTCAAATCGCCTCTTCACCGCCAATTGTGGCCAGGTAAGTACAAGTGAAGAAAAGATGGATCCACTCACGAATTACCGTGAGACGGGCCTTTTAAAGTTACGTTTATCACTTGTCTAGTCTAAACACCACAAAGTCAGGTTTAGATAAACGATTGATGCCCACAACCTTATCCTATTTTCATAGTAAGTGGTATTTATTTGTAAAAATGTAACAATACTAAATCTTTTAGAAATGGTTTTATTAAGTAAATGGTTTTTAAATGAAAATATTTGTTTTCCCGTATTCTAAGTTCTCGAGGGTATCATGTTATGTTGCATATGGGTGTGTGAGGAGGTAAGTCGTTATCTCATGATCTACTTAAAGGTATAGCAAGTTTAATGGAGTTAAATGTAGAATTGAAACAATGTGGTATTTAAGTGAAAAATACGATAAATTGAAATAGCCATCATTTTATGAAATAAAACTTGATCAATTTGGTTGATTAGTGTTTAATAATCAACATGAGAGAGTTTAAGTATAATTGTATTAACGAGAAGTGGAGTTTTATGAAGAAACCGAAGCAGAAATCGGATTGGTTCCGATTCCGTCGGATTTTGTAAATCAGTATTTTTTTAATAGAAAAAAGAGATAGAAAATGAGACTTACGGGTTTTGGAAAATAATGAGAGTGAGATGGAAAGAGAGGGATCGCCGGTGCATCCCTTCGTCGTCGAGAGCTTCTAGAACGATCGCCGGAAATTTCGTCGTAGCTTCGCTTCGTGCTCGTTTTCAAAGTACACAAGATCTCTTGAGAATTTTGGAGAGTTGGCTCAGAATTTTGGGGTGAGAGGGTAGAGGGTAGGGGTGGTATTTATAGGGTTAGGCTAGGGTTAGGGTAGATGAAATGTTAAAATGAAAAATGTGATGAAATGTATTAAAAATGTATTAAAAGTGGAGTAATTAGGGTTTTAAATGAACTCTGGAAATGGTCCGAGGCTAAAATTTTGCAGGTGCATAGCGAATGTGAAAAGACATAATTTTCATGTTAGGGCCGTCGCCGGAATCGGCCGACTCGGGGATGACTCGGCCCTGACTCGGTCGGAGGACGGAGTCGGCCGAGTCGAGGCCGAGTTGGCCGATTCCCGGCCGAGTCAGGCGGCCGGGATCCCCCCCGACGGTTCATCTAATCTCTGGCAATGTTACATTTTTGGGTGCAGTGGGGTTTTTGTGAGATATGCACGTGTAAACCCTTGGTATTCTAAAGGTTTTAAAAAAAATCAATATTAAAAATAATATGGGGTATGGGATTTGAACTCTGATGGTTTGGTTCAGCAGTGCAAGGTATTACCAATGAGCCACAAGCTCTTTCTTGTAATTAAGGAGTGAAATAGATATTTAAAGTGGTAACAGCAATATTAAATACTCCAAGTATACTTTAAATTTAAAGCAAATTTATGTACACTAAAAATGGAGTTGTTACATTAATACTCTCCACTGCTGTTCTTTAGCCTGCGTGTTCAAATTCCATCAGCCCCAATTATTTTTAATAATTTTTCTGTTTAACCTTTCGGAAGCTCAAGAGTTGCACGTGCATTACACGGAGAAACTAAAAGTTGTAGCGAAATTAAACAAGATAAATGAGGAGTTAAACCCAATTTAAACACATGGCACAAACTTCGAGATGGATGCTTAAATCCTGGCCGCAGGAGGTTGAGTCCGTTCTGTGCCCATGGGACCTTTAAACTCCCCTTTACTCTTTTTTACTATTTGATTTCTCTGAATTAAACAGTTATTTCATCTACCCAATAACACTATTTTAATTTTTTAATTCATTTTTAATTCACACACTCCTATATTTTCCTCTATAAATACCTAGCCATACTACCCTACTCCTTATTTCTGAAAATTCCACTAAAATCCTCTCTAAAATTCCCAAGACTAAGCAAAAAGAGTTAAGCCATTCTTTAATGGAATTGCCAAAGTCGAAATGCCATCGATCGATCCTTTCCACACGTCTTGATCTCGGTTCTACCAATCGAGACATCCTTTTCTCTCTTTGAAACGCGCAAACTATAAGTCCCTTCTTCCCCCCTCTTCTCTCTATCGTTTCATCTCAAACCTCTCCTTAAGAGATATCGATAAAACGGTGTTAGCATTTTTAATAATTTTCTTTTAAATAATTTTATCAGAATTATCATGCTAAATAAATTACACTAATCTTGTTAACAACTGTAAGGGTTCGTGCTCATTGGACGAGTATTTAAAAACCTTTGCGGAAGCGAAAAAATGAAGGGATCCAAGCGAACAAGAGCGCCTAACCTAGAACCTACCATAGAATATAACTTATAAACAAAAGAATAGAATAAGAAGAAGATATAACATTTGAAGTGACTTCATATGCTCCAATAGTTGAACTCCGGACTCCGGCTAAGCTCCGAGTGCTTCGGATCGTATTTGATCTCCAATCGGCTCTGTCGAAGACGATCCACGCGAAGACCACCAGTTCTAGCTTCAACATCAACACCTTGATATAACTCATACTCCATGCTTGCTAGACATAAGATGATGGGATGTAGAAAATGTAGTGAATTCGTAAACTCTCATTTTCTTTTCTTTTAGCTCTCCTTCTTTATCTTTGTTCTTGGATGAGAGAGAAAATCACGGTGTCAATGAAAACCATGGTTAGTAGAAAAGAGTAGAAACTCTTTTCATAAACCATTTGCTTTATCTTTTATCCAAGTTTCATGAATAAATAGACGAGTAAGCAATGAGCTCTACCTCATTTCTATATCATGCAAAAAGAAAAAGGATAAAAAAGAAAATACATATTTTTGCGCATATATATATATATATGTATGTATGTATGTATGTATATATATATATATGTATATGATATGTAACAAAATAAAAGAGAGTGAGAATAACATAATAATATTAATTTATATATACATCATTATATATAAGCAATATCATTAAATCAATACTTGATTAATATCCTGGTTCAATCATAATCCGATTAGTATCATCCGTCCGATTAATACATGCAGTATCACATACAGATTTTTAATTGGACGCTGCACTCATCGCCGTATGTGTACTACATTATTTCACTAGATCGGAAAAAAACCCTCTGTGTGGGACTCTAAAGACTCGACAATACGCTAGCAGTAGGTTAGGATCATATCCAATTGATTCGAAATACTTTCAGATCAATCCCCCACTGGGTAAACCTACAAGCATGTTAGCGGTACTAGCTATACATAACGACTACTCATGTATTGAACGGAAAGCTGGTCGAAAAGCAAGCTCATCCGTACCCTGCTAGAGTTTATCAGTGACATTCATCGTGCAGTCCAGTATTTTCATCTAAGACTGTCGCATACCGGGTCTGGAAAGTGGAAACTGTCAGACTTCCAATAACCCGATAAGTCGTGCTGACATCAAGCTCATGTCCATTCGAAAAACTAGTGATAACACTTATCAGTAAATTTCGACTATCTTGGCCAAGGACTTATGGTCATAACCATCTGTGCACAATGCAACATCAACTCCCTATACCGGGAGAGACGAATTCCATCGACCTTTCACTGCTTCCATGTGCTTCGGGACTATACCCAACTAAAACCTGTTTGCATGTCTCTTTAAAGTCGTGGTAGGATAGTAATCTAAGTACAATGGGAATACACACAAAACACTATGGTGATCTTGGGTCTAAGGACTACCCCGTACTCATGTCACCAGAGAATTGCTATCCGACAATTGGTATAATACCATTTAGGAGTTCTCGGTGAGTCCGTCCAGTGTAACTCATCCAATGAGCACCTGCATACAATTAGCAGTATCAAACACCAATGGATATGGGATCAGCAATCGCCCCGTACAGGGTCATGAAACGTATACACTAGTCTAAACTGGAGTACATATGCCCAGTTTCAATAATCCTACGAGTAGGGACTTTTAAGAACGTGCATATAGACTACCCAGGCTTCACTAGTATGATCCCTATCATAATCCTGATAGTCAAGCAAAGATCGTATGAGCTTTAACATCATGTAGCAGTGATACGTTATAGAAAGCAAAACGTATACTTATGAATGACAAATACAAACCAGATACCATACTATCATCTCGAGCAAAACTATTCTTGGTATAGATCCTCATGAATTCAATAATTGCATTCCTGCAACTACGATAATTGCCTTGAGAGCATTTATATCCAACAATCTCTCACTTGCACTTAAGGCCAATTATTTTGGTATCGCATACACACATCTCATGTGCTACTGTATACCCAACTTCTGTACTAACAGTTTCACAGATTGTGTTCGAGAAATAGCCTCAGTGAGTGGATCCGCTGCAAAGTTTCTATCTGTATCTCTCTGAATCTCAACTTTACGGAGATCAACTCTCCCGTAATGAGCGATACCTACCTTAGAAATTTGTTTGGATATCTGATGGAACCATGTTCATAAATGAACGTATTTATCCAGATAATTTCTTAGGATGTATTCTTTGCTGAGTAAAAATCAACATCAAGCGCTATGACTACCACAATATCCCGCTTAGAACTCTTCCAACGTACTGTTCTTCATAAGAGGGTAAACTAATGACTCACGACAGTACTATGTCACCCTTGTCACCACGGAAGCAGGAATCGATAATCACCTCCCGAAGGTGTCTACCATTACCATACACCAAAAGCATCTCATATGTTTTTCACTCTTTCCTGTATTTCTCCAGGATTGAATTAATATTTGCTTACTACACTGAGTGTAAGAGCAATATCCGGTATGATATATAACATCACATAATTGACCTTACTGCCGAAACATGTCGATTGTCATTCATGCAAGTCCCTCTCTTTATTAGCCCCGAAAGACATCTGTAGAGAGAATGACCCCATTATCTTCGAGTACATTACCTCACTAGGAGTCCTCCATTCTAAACCATTTCAGGATGGTGTTAAGATATCTGAATTGGGACAATCCCATAACCTTTACTAGATCTAACTTTATAGATCTAGTCACCAGAATCAATAATCCAAATCCATATAGGATAAACAAATGTGACAACCAACGTTTGATCGAATAGTAGAATAGGAACATCACTTCCTATCAAGAAGAATATCAAGCGCATCAATATGCGGAACTTGACAGAACTCCTTATAACTTTCTTACAAATGATTGGTTCATCTCTAATTTTTTGATGAAGTCAAACAGTTTGACTGTAGCATCAAAACAAACGATCCATCTCTGCTATGTCTGTTTTAGTTTACAAATAGACTTAAGCAATTTGCACATTATCCGTTATTCCCATTGACTAAGAAAATCCTCTGGTAAAGTCATATATCCGTACACTTCTAAATCCAATTTAGAAAGACGTTGTAGTCATCCTCATACCAGAAAATCAAAGTCATGAAAACAACAGCGACAAGTTATATCCATATTTGATGAATACATGTTAACTACAAATCCGGCCTTATTAGGTTAATACCTTTCTATTTACACTGATCTCGAAAGATCTATTAACTCCTTATGGGCTTTACCTCTTTTAGGAGCGCACAACAAAATCTATAATTTGTTGTAGTGCATGGAATCCAACTTGGATAATCTTGGCATCTTCTCATCAGTCGGAAGTCACCACTTCTTATGGCCTCTTGATAAATAGTAGAGTCATCATCACATGACGCAAGCCTCCTAGTCACCGTCTATGAAAAAACCGAAGTATCTCTCAGGTGGCTGAGGTCACCTATTAAATCAGCGAAGTAGCTATGGTCTGTTAGGGTCAATTGGATCATCAGGTTTCACCAAATTTTCAGTAACCGTTTATGGTTCTGGAATCACTTCCAGTTCTATCATACCCTCACTAATTTCTTTTACAAGAAATTCCTTTACCAAGGAGGTGGCGAGTCAAAAACAAAACACTTTTGAACTTGAAAAATGGTAGAAGCTATCCCTCGCAAAATCTTAGGATAACCCATAGACTACTATTACCGAAACATGCCTCGAGTTTATCCAGATTATGGTTTTAAACACAAACCGGATAACCTCATATCTTAACAATTTTAAGATGAACATCATTCTATATCACATATAGAAAAGATGCACTTGTTTAGGTGTAACTAGTATCAATTGATATGCACCTATCTCTAGTGCATCCCCAAAAATTGAAGAAGGCGACTCAACATTATTCATTATGGAGCGCACTTGCGGATGAGCAATCTGAGAGAGAATCACATTCTCAATGCAGAATATCTAGGACCAACCCCACGTCCGTATGGATATTGAACAACATACATTAATATGTATAAGTCTCTTGAGTTCACCAACTCAATTCCCATATGCTGTTAATTGAATAATATTCTTTTGGTTAAAAAGAAACCAAAAGTTTGTCGTTTAGGCAAAATCTGATGATTTTCCTCAATCGCAACAATTGCTATGAAAACCGATATTGAGGATAAAATCATCCAATCTCAATTCTCTGTTCCTTCTCAGCATTTGTAATGCCCTACAAATGTGGGATTTTAATTCGATATCTATATACTCAGGAGTTAGAATTTATTGAGAAATAGTTTTCCAAGATACAAACACATACAGAAAACCCGAAACATCAAAATGTTTCAGGGGTTTGTCGGGTATTCATAGTATTGCTTTTTTCATTGCCCAGGCTCATGAGTCTCAATTTCCTTTCTCCATACTTCAACCCTTTTTAATGCCTCTCCATCTTACCTTCCTGCATACCGAATTTATGCTAGTTGGTTTTCTTCTTTCTATTCTTTCAGCACCAACTTCGGGATTGGAAGAAGACTATCTAATAGGCGTAACTGGTATACACTCCTTATATATAAGGAGCTCTTGAACTTGAGATAAGGTAGGAGGGAGAGACAAAAGGGCTATTCATCTAATTCAGAACCAGTGGCCATCCTCGGCACTGAAACAATTTCATTGAGTTCTTATCTAACCATACGATGGCCTTTTAAACAATATAGTTCTCTGTACCGAATACAGAGGGTTCTCTATGGTATACGGAGCACAAGGAACCGTTAAGCCACGGAACAACAGCATAGATATTCAGGTTATGTGTATTATGGTTACAGTCCCGTGCTACTTCTAATACATTATGTACCAATCTACCCCGTTAAAACCCCGTAATGTATTTTTTTATTGATGTAATGAATGGTTGTATACGACTTACCAAAACCAGGATATCATGTAAACGGAATAGATATAAATGAATAGTCATGTAATCAGAGTATATCCATGGTTCGGTTCAGTCGAGTCATGTTGATATTGATTGTATCTGGTATAAATGGATTTATGTTGTATTGTAGTTATATTTGAATTGTATTTAAGAATGGATTGTATCCAGATTAGACAGAGACTCAGATTGAGTCAGACACTTTAAACAGAATTGAAGTCCTGAATTAGTTTTGATGTTATCGGTAACTGCTGCACATGGACGACAGGATTTGTAACTTTTTTCAAGACAATTACCGTATTGACAACCCCGTTTTTAGTTGTTTACCTTAAATAGGCAAGCACCCACTTTCTCCGGCTCCCTGAGGCACAAGAGAATTGGTCCCACTTAAACTTATATTTACTAGGGTCCTTCTTGTAAATTGATATAACTTAAGGGGGTTTTATAAAAAATAGTTTTGATATATTTTCAAGATAGACCTCAAGCATTTATTTATCGTCTTTAGGGTTTTCATTAATGTAATTTTATAAGATAAGATATTCTAGTGGATATAAATCTAAATTGAACAGTATATGGTATTTTCTTGTAATTTGACTTGTATTGATTTCAAGGGTATTTTCATGAACTTTTGTGATCCTTTTCTTTTGATTTAGAAAACATGAAATTATTAAATATATTTAAAATAGATATTTTTATAATATTTATTTATATATATATATATTAAAAATAGAATTTATTTATTAAATAGAAATCACGTTTTCTTAAAAATTGTAATAAAAATTCCATCGAAGGATTTCGCATAATAGATCGTATGCTCCGTGAGGAAGTTTGCATCTCGCCCTACTAGTCCGATGGATATGCGATAACCCGCACCAACCAAATCGAATTTCCCAAAATGGGTTGTAAGGACATAATTGTTTGGAATTTAATTAAAACAATCTTAAAGAATACGGTTTTTAATAGTGTAGGGTAATTTATCGTAAAATTTTATTAGTCCCAAAAATTTTATAAAGAGGCAATCGTGCTATGTCATGATGAGTTTGTGATGAGGTAGTTCATTACCTTGTGAGTTTTCTAAAGGTAATATGAGTTATATGATGAAGTAATGTCAAATAGAAAGTTTGTGGTATTTAACCGTAAAAGTGCAATAAAAGTGTTTTTTTATATGGAGTTTTGAATTGAAATTTGTTTCTAATTATAGTTTAATATTTAACAAACTAAGTACAATGATTTAGATAAATAGTTCTTAAGAAAAATTGTCAGTTTAAGAAGTTTTAGAGATGAATGTCAGTATAACTCCACTTGCCGACATCATTGAAAAGAAGAAGTTTTGAGAGATGAAAAGAAGAGAGTAGAAAGAACTTACTGATTTAGAAAAGAGGGAGGAGGTGGAGGAAGATTTTGAAGGCGTCGTGGAGTAGCGAGGTAGCCGGAATTGTCCCGAATCGTCGCCGGAACTTGACCTTGGGTTAACTCCACTTGTACAACTTTTTGACTAAGAAAATTTTGAGTTCTGATGCTAGATTTCAAAATGGAGAGGGCTAGGCATGATGTGGTATTTATAGGAGAAATTAGGGTTTTGAGAATTGAAGAAATGAATTAAAAATGCATTAAAACTTTGGATTAATGCCTCATTTTAATTCTCTGGATAATTGCAGAGAAAACAAACAGACTAGGGGTAATGGGGTTAGGCCAAGAGATGTTAGGCCAAGAGGTGAGGGCATTTAGGACGGGAGGGCCCGGCGGCGCCGGCCTCAGGGCGCATCTCACCGGCCACGTGGTGGTGTTGGGTCTCTGGATTTTGGCCACCTGTCCCTATCTGTTAATATGATATTTTTCATGTGTTTGATTAACCTGACTTTTTATTTTTACGTATATTGCACGTGTAAACTTTTGGACTTTCAAAAAGTTAAAAGAAAAATCAGCAAAAATAATATGTGGCTGAGAGAATTTGAACACAGGGGTTATGTCACAGCAGTGCAAGACTTTACCAATGAGCTACAAGTGCCTTCTTGCTATTCTTAAACAACTTAAATTTATAACTTGTGCTCATGATTTACAAATACTCCATTTGTATATTAACTTCAAAAATTTTCTGTACATTATAAATAGAGTCGTTACAATAGGTAAGTTCATATGCGACTATGTCGTGGATTAGGACAATCCAGACATTCCAAAACTATGAGTTTGTAAAAAAAGTCGGTTAACTTGGTTAACGAGTATTTGTTTAAGGTTAGTCCAGGGTCGCTACCTGAGAGAGAGAAAAGAAACACTCGACATGCACTCTAACCTTGATCAAATTGGTATATTTATCTAATCAGGATGGCTCCCACTATTCTGTCGAATCCTCTTTCAAACCCTAAAAGGAGAAATAGCCGGGATTTCGCATAGAAAATTTCTCGAGAGTAACAATTACTCACAGTAGAAATCGGGACCCAGACTATCATGACGTGGTAACCTTGCCACAGTCAACAAGTCACCCTTCACCATAAAAGGTACACAATCTTATAGCAAGTTTCAATACTCGAAACTCCCGATACTAGTTTTTACCCCTAATGGTTTATGACCTTGACACAGTCAACAAACCATAAGCTATTAGTCAAGTTCAACCCGTCATTTTGTGATTGATTTAGATCCAACCGCATAACCTTTGACACGGTCAACAAGGTTACACGACTTTCCTAGCCTATCACATCAACATGCAAGCAGAAAGATGTCACTTAGCTACCGTGCACTACGCCTTGACACGGTTAACAAATTTAGCACGAATACTAAGTACTCTACTTTCTGAAATGACAGAGGGCTACGGCTGGTTTTGAAGAAAACCATCAATGTAATGAACTTGATATCATCGCAGGAACCGAATGGTTTTGAAAATTTATAGCCGCGTAGATTTTTGTTCAAGAGTGAACTCCCTGTAAAGGGATCTAGACTCTTTCTTCATCGATTGAGGTGCAGGATATTCCTAACCGAATATCATGACGCAAAGCAAAAGAATGCGTGTAATACCCTAGTTCATTTATACCAATTTTAGTTCACTTATTTTCTTATTTGTGGTATTTTCTTGATTTATCGTGTTTTGGGTGCGAATGGTATTTTTACATTTTACATTGCATTCGACCCGACCCGCTTGCTTGAACCTGTTTAATTCATGTTTATCATTTATCCTGACTTGTTACGTAGACTTGTGCATATTCATGAATACTGCATACTGGCATTTTATCTGGCATGCGCATTTTTACAACATAACATTTTAAGTCACGTAAAATATTTTAAAAAATACATTGCGTGGTCTGCTTGATACCCCTAACCCTGTGGTAGCATCCGCGCATCTTGTTCCTGTCCCGTTCAGTGAAGCGGACTTGTTTGGATGGCTACGCGCACGTACGTGCATCCGTTCTTGGGGGTATGCATTTTCGTTACCCGAGCATTCATTTTTTATTTTGGTCATTGCATATATTTTTCATATTTTAAAACCAGATATTTAAACCCGACCCGGGCGTGATTTGGAGTAAGTTTGTATTTGCCAAAATCTCAAAAAATACTAATATTATATTCTTTAATTCCTTCTAATTGTTAATATAAGTTTTTTTTAACTAAAAATATTTTTATATAACAAATCTTTAACAGAACCTCACCACCTGCTCTCTCTCTCTCTCTCTCCACATATATATATATTTTAATTCTAAATCCTAACAATTCTCAACAGCCCCTCTCTCTCTCCCTCTCTTTCTATTTAATATTTATATATTAATTATTTTCCCTCTCCCCATACACGTTTCTCTCTCCCCCTCATCTTCTCAGAATTCTTCAGTCTCGTCCTCGCGTGAACCCATGCCTCGCGCTCGTGCTCGTCGCCGTCACCACCGTCACCAACACCCTCGACTTCGCCTCCTCCTTTCCACGACCCACTCCTCACCTCGTCATCACCGCCTCGACCTCTCTCCTCTGCTGCAGCCTAACCCTAGAAACCCCAACCCTAGCCTTCGACTGCTCATGCCTGTGTCCACCTTGCTGGTGCCGCCTCCACCTTCGACCCCAATCTTCTCACCCTCGTCATCACTTCCACCTCGTCTTCATCCCTCTCCTCTTCTCCTCCACCTCCACCTTCGCTTGTGTTCCCTGCACCCATCCTCGCCTCTGCCTTCGCTGCACCCGACCATCTCGTCGGCCTTCCCTCGTCAACTTCGCCTCCACCTCGGCCTTCTCCTTTTTCTCCTCTTCTCCTTCCCTTCCTCCTGTCTTTTTCTGATCCCGAAACTACCAACATCAAGAATCCATCACCTGCACATCCTACCTCTCCGGAGACCTCCATGACGACCGTACCCCATCGTCGTCGTCATGTTCTCTGCCTCGCCTCACCTCCCTTCTAAACCCAGATTACCAAATCCCTAGTTCCCTCTTCTTCTTCTTCTTTTTCTTCTTCTTTTCTCTTTCTTTCTTTTTCATGATCTTTTCCGGTGATTGCCGGAGACCCGTTGCCAACGTCACCCCATCACCACGACCTTCTCTGACTCAGAGCATCACACCCTAGAGACTACCTTCTCTTTCTTCTTCTTCTTCTCCTTTCTTCTTCTTCATTTCTTTTCCTCTCTTTACTTCTTGATTTCTTGCTTTCCGATCATCGCCGGAGCCGTGCCGCTGCCGATGATCTGAGCAACCCAGTGAACGTTTCCAGCCAGCGTGGTCACTCTCTTGCATTGCCTGGTCCTGTTCCGTACGTGCGAGCGTGCATCGAGACTTTTACCGACGTTGGATGCTGCGTACGCATCCCGTTTTGTGATTCGTCTAGGCAAGTTTATCTTGCTACATGCTATATTACTACAATCTATGTCTATTTAAATTATAATACCCTATAATGATTAGTTATGCATCCAACATTATCACTTTGCATGTTTTACCGATTTCTGCTATCTGTATTCATTCATATCATGAATTACATATCTAGTCGCATGCTAAATCATCTCGCTACATGCTAGGTATAGTTTTACGCATCCATATGAATCAAAGGTTACCCGTTTATCGCATTATTTATCCATATCAAAGTTTTACAGTTTTCGGATACCCGTTTGCATCCATATTATATAGTATACATATAGCTACATCTATAGATCTCATTATTACATAATACTGTTATTTTAACACCCCATGTTTAATAAAGTGCATCCTAATTAGTATTGGAACTAAATGTAACCCTAATCGATAGTGTGCATCCATAACATTGATTTTGTATCTATTTGCATACCATTCATATTATTTCATTTTATTAGTACTTCATACTTGATTTTATGCACCCATACTTACTACAGTTTGATTATGAGCTTCCGCTTGATACACCACTACTTGACATGACCTGGTACACCACTACTTGACATGACCTGATACACCATTACTTGACATGACTTGATACATGTGCACTACCTGACATAACCTGATATATTATTACTTGACATGTTACCTGATCTTGTTTTTTACGCCGACAATCCTGACATGTTGTCCCGATGGACATATCATGTTGTTTGTATAGATAAACCTGTTCCTGCTTGATCCTGTGTTGGCATTAGTTTTAGATTTATCAATACCTGACTTACACACATAACCTTGGGGGTATGGGGAAATCAAGATTGTAATGGAACGTAACTCAAAGGGCTATTACATCCTGTACCGTGGTCCCGTGGGGTATGAACGGGATATAGACTCACAATCTATTATATTTTGTTACCGTGGTCCCATGGGGTTGAACGGGGCATAGACCGATGGGTTACGATGAAGATTACATTAATTGATTTCAAATAAGTTTAGAGTAGATAACCCTATAACAAAGTTTAGACTACTCACTGCACCTCACCTATAATATATCCTGTTCACTGATCTATATTCATGTTATTGCTTATTTCCTGATAACTTGTTATTGTTCATGTCTGCATATTTCATTACACCCTACTTACTTAGAATTATTGATATTATGACGCACTGACGTCTGGGTTTTGCATGGCCCAGATCCCTTATCCTTATCGCAGGTAGTCTAGGAGTATTTTGATCAACAGGACGAGCAGTGATGACATGTTATTAGTTTAGTTTAGTTTCCTTCAGTAATTTCATTCCTGATGTGAGCCCGCATTATGGGACGTACATTCCAGATTATTATTGTATTGGATCTTTTGCTTCTGCATTATTTTATTTCATGACTCGTTTATTCTGGCTTATGGACATGTGTTAGATAGTTTATTACTGTTCTTGATATCTCTACAGCCGTAATGTGACTGTGGAGGGATATTTCCTATCCACAGGTAGCATGGTTGGCTCTGTCACGTGCCTATCTTAGCGCACTCTGGGAAGCGGGGCGTGACAATACGGCTACAAAAATAATTTTAGTTACAAAAACTTTTAGCTAAGAGCGAACTCCCAGTGACGGGATCAAGGCTCTTTCCTCATCGAATGAGGTGCAGGACATTCCTAACCGAATACCACGATGCAAAGCAAAATAATTGACTAAAATTTCCCTTTTAGAAAAATTTGGTTTCTCAACGTATAGGTTTATTTTATCTTGCATTAATCCTATTAACGCAATCCCATCATTTAGATTATCACATTATCTAGCACTTTTCTTCTCACACAACCATTACAGAAAACAATATGTAAAGGAAAAATAGAATGCATATATACACTATCCGTATTCGCCACGGGGTCCCGTCATGCACCGTTAGGTTACTTAACTAACGGCAAAGCGGGGACATGGCTAGCGCGGGTGAAAAACGTATATAGCATTTATTATATATATTATATATATCACATATATAAATATATCATCACACACAAATAATCACATTACAGCATGCGGTAAAACAACATCACAGATTTAGACTGGTCGGATTACCTAGGAATCCCGCGTTTCGTTCGAGCCACAAACGAAGCGCGGCATTCTCCGGCCGTGTGAATAGCCCATGCGTAACCAAAAGCAGACCCCTATGAGTGCGGAAAGTCATCCGTCAATCCGAGAAAAGGAGGCGAACCGGCATCAACACCATGACGGGGCCACCCAACACTTTCTTGAATCTGATGACTCGAGCACTCTTCTACAGGTCTATCCTAACCCCCTACAAGCGCGACAAGCAGCTTGCCAATCCTAGAATCGAGTGACCTGATCTCAACTCTTTGAGATGGCTGTTTCCCCCAATTAGAGAGCAAAGCTTTATTTAAAATTTCAAAATTTGAAATTTGAAATGAGGCAGCGCCTCATAAGAGCGCTCGCGCCAAGAGCGCCAGCGCTAGGAGCCAAAGACTCTGAGGCAACGCTCATATGCAAAGCACGAGAGCGCTCGCGCCAAGAGCGCCAGCGCTAAATACTCTGAGGCAGCACCTCACGTGCAAAGCATGTGAGCGCTAGCGCCAAGAGTCAAAGACTCTGAGACAACGCCTCACGTGCAAAGCACGAGAGCGCTAGCGCTAGAACTAAACGTTCTCCACCCTTGGATCAAAGATCCAACGAAGATGATTAAAAATCATCAAATTACTAGAATAAAATTCTGTTGAGGAAATATTCCTCAAATCTTTCCAAACAGGAAAGATTGTGCTCTGTAAATCAGAGTACCAAAGATCCAATGGTGATTAAAAATCACCAAGATACAGAATAAGTTCTGTATGGGAAAATATTTTCCCAATCTTGTTAAAAACAAGAAAATTGTCTTCTGTAAAACAAAATCCTTAGGATCAAAGATTCAATGGTGGAAAACATCCCCAAATCAATCAGAGAAAGATTCCCTGAACTGATTCAACAAATCAGCCTCCCCTATATAAAGGACACAAGACTTCAAGTCTTGCACAGAGGACCCCCCACAAAGTTTAAGAAACTTGAAATACGAGAGCAATTTCTTCTCAAGGTAAATAGCAAGAAGAGAGATCATGGCATCTCCTCCATATTTAAAAGTTTAATTCTCACATCAGAAGAACTTAGTTCTTTTTCAGATCAAAGATCTATAAGACAAATTCTTTCACGAAAGTAAAAGAGATTAAGGCATCTCATCAAAAAGAGAAGAACTTAGTTCTTAGATCCATAAGACAAAGTCTCTAATAAATCGAGAACTTAATTCTCAGAGCACAGAATTGATCAGAGCTACCAAAGAGGAGCCTTAGGCTCTCCAAGCGCTATTTAAAAAGAAGCGTCGTAGTGCTCCAAGTCTGGCGCCCAGCGCTCCAACCACTATTTAAAATGAAACAATTTAGCGCTCCAAGTCTGGCGCTCAGCGCCCAGCGCTCCTAGCGCTATTTTAAAAGAAGCGCTTTAGCGCTCCAAGTCTGATGTTCAGCGCCAAGCGCGCCACGTGCTCCTCACGTGGGCGCTGTTCTAAATGAAGTGCTTTAGCGCTCCAAGTCTGGCACTCAGCACCTAGCGCTCCAAGCGCAATTTTAAAAGAAGTGCCTTAGCGCTCCAAGTTTGGCGCTTAGCGCCAAGCGCTCCACGTGCTCCCCACATGGGCGCTATCTCAGAAGAAGCGCCTTAGCGCTCCAAGTCTGGCACTCATAAAGCGCTCTGTACATAAAAGCTCTGTACATAAAGCGCTCTGTACATAAAGGTTCTGTACATAAAGCGCTCTGCGCTACAAAGAGTGTTCAACACTTAATAAAAGACAAAAAAAAGGGGCGTCAGAACCCAAGTTAATGCTCAATATTATTGAACAAAAAGAGATTGAGCCCAAACAAATGTTCAACGCCCAAACAAATGTTCAACATTTTAATCAAAACTGAGTGGGCTGGGCCTAAGTTGGCCATAAGTCCCTAATTCAGACCAACTGAGCCCATGTGCTCACAATTGGTCTTAGTCCCAAACCTGACTACAGATCTCCTAACCAACATTGGTTCAAGGGTACATCTCTTCATTCCTCTGATATGTGTCGATGTAATTCTTCAACGTCTTTAGAGAGGTGGCGGGTCCCGACAACCAGAAACTCTATAGACTATGACGTATTTAAATTATGGACTATGAGGTCCTTAAACTCTATGGACTATGATGTCCTTAAACGTATGGACCGCAACGTACTTAAACTAAACTCTATAGACTATGACGTCTTTAAACTATGGACTATGATGTCCTTAAACTCCATGGACTATAATGTCCTTAAACTTATGGACCACAACGTCCTTAAACTAAACTCTATAGACTATGACGTCTATAAACTATGGACTATGATGTCCTTAAAATTATGGACCGCAACGTCCCTGAACTAAAATGATAGAGTCCAAATACTCTTTCATTGGATCTAAATGATCCCAAAATCCTGTTGAGTAGATCTTAGTCTAAAATTAGACTAACGTATCCTCAACAAACGTTTGAGTTGACCTTAGTCTAAAACAAGACCAACGGTCCTTAAATCAACCCAAACCCAAAGCTAAGAAAATACGGATTTGGACTAATCCACGCCCTACGGGCAACAACATAAATTAGTCTCTGTATACAATCCACGGGCAACCAAAAACAAAACAAACACACACGACATGAAGTGACCTTCTGGAGCAGGAGAAACAGGTACCGCGATACGGTAATGTAATTAACTGCAGGGGCTTACGCTTGCAGGGAAGAGCGTCCCCATAATAAAAAAAAACCCTCACAATGAGGAGGAATCTGACGAAGTCTGCTACAACGGCCGCATCCGTCCAAACCTCCGATAAAAGGTGCCATAAATCAACTTGGTATCTTCGGAGAGGTAGATGGATAAAACCAAATAGTATCTGCCCCCAAACTCAGGCAAGATGACTTACGCGGTTTCGTCTCTGTTTTCGGCGGTAAACAAATTCTGGCACGCCCGGTGGGACCTTTTCCTTTTTCCATTCCACACTTCGTGTGTCGTGTTCGCGAATGAATCGCGGTTTAATGTGGTTGCCCGGGATTCGAGATACTAAGATTTTGTGTCTTGCTCCCGTGCAGAGAAAATGGCTTCCAACTGCACCAGCTGCAACAACAACTCCAACTTCGTCCTGCCGGAGGAGTGACCTATGGGCCCCAAGCGGCCTCCATCTTCGCCATGCCAGTGGAACAGGTGACTCAAGCCACCACTGGACTGTTCTTTGGGACTATGATCCTACCGGCGAGCTTCAACGCCCCAGTGCCATCGCAAAAATTCCGAAGAAGTCGGTCTCTGATCGGCTTGCAACTACCGCAACCCCTCTCAACGGGTCACCCAAATTCAATGCCTCGGTCTTTAACAGACTGGGACAAAGCTCCAATGGGCCTATGAAGAAGCCCGCAATACCTGAAGGGGTTATCCCGAAACGGATAGCCATCCTTGCTCTAGTAAATGAAGTCATCAGAGAGACTTCTCATACTAAGGGGTCAGTCTTCATAAGACTGGCCGTTCCAACTCCGCTCTAGGCGAAATCACCAAGGCTGCTTCCCCTGCTCGAAAGACTGCTTTCGACAGGTTGGACATCACCTCTCAACGGACGTCAATCTTTGACAGGCTGACACTAACAACAGTTTCTCATTAAAGCATGAAGCACGATGCAGCTACCCCGACAACGGAGGTGATACCATCTGCAAGACACGCTCGACGTCGCTATTGGCGTCGAGTGAGGAAAGCTGGGGGCAGTTCCCCTTCTGGACTGACTCTGCCAGCTCCGATGGTGGAAATTGATGCTGCTGTTCCAACTGGGAACAGCTTTGAACCACTTAGAAGGGTGCACAAAAACTCTCCAACTGCTGTATTGAAAAGATCTCCTCCACCTGTGGAGAACACTACAAAGGCAAAGCTAGAGCAGCCCCCTTAGCGTCTGCCTTCCAAAATTCACAGGGTCTGGAGAAGGGTCCAAGACTCTGTGATTAACCAAGACTACTCCCTTCGACAAAAGAAAATGAAGGTTCGGCAAGAGAAGGACCACCCTGTCATGCCACAGAAGGTGTCATCTACTTAGGTGCCCGCTGCAATGGCCTCCTCAACTTCGACCGCCCACAAAAGAAGAAGGCCGGAGAAAATCCCCATGTCCGCGACAAAGCTCAAAGGCACTGAATCCAAACGCCCCAAGTCTGGGGGCATGGTGGTGCACACCATTTACATGGCTTCCGGAAAAGAGGATAGCCGTATCTCCACGGGCCATCGACCAATCACCCGATCAGTAATAAAGGCTTAGGAGCAACAACAGCAAAAGCTCCAAGAGATGCTAACGAAGATGGCCGCACACACTGGGCCAAAAGAAAGCTCGGAGACATCGTCGGAGCAGCGCCAAGAACAGGAAACTGATACCGAATTCTTCCGAAGAATGCTCGAGAGGAAAGACAAAGAGGCCACGGAACAAGTGGCCAATATAAAACAAATGGCGCTATTGTTCTAAGATATGGTCGGGATGATGATACAGCTGGATCTTCCAGCTGAAGATCCTCCGATTATCCTTGAAAACGACAGAGGGGAGACATCAAACCCTCTTCATGCTTGTTCAACAACCAAAGAGGAAACGATCTCGAAAGCCGCCCTTGACGACTATATAGCTCAATAGATACGAGCTCATCAGGCGAGCGAAGCGGCTGGACAAATCGTCAAGACTGGACGACCCTATCCGGGTTGGTATGACCAAATAAATTACCCGCCGGGATACACGATCCCTAAATTCCACGTGTATAAGGGGACGGGTAATCTACACCAGCACATTGCTCAATTCAGGGCCTTGTGTGGTAATACTGGGGGTGACGATAAACTGCTGCTTCGCCTGTTTGTTGGCAGTTTGTCGGAGATAGCATTCGAATGGTACTGTGAGCTCCCGAATGATTCTGTCAAGACATTTGCAGAAATGGAGCTAATGTTTATACAAAGGTTCGCAAGCGCCAGCGAACGCACCCCAATCACGGCGTTGATCAATGCTAGGGCGAAGCCAGGCGAAACATGGGTTCAGTATGCGATACGGTGGCGAAACCTATAGTCGAAGTGTGAATAGCGCATAGAGGAAGCTCCTGCCATGGGCATGTTTGTGGGAACCCTCGATCCGCATGCGACCATATCCCAGTTCATGATGTTTTTCAAGCCGACTACCTTCTAGGCCTTGATTGACAAGCTGGCCCAGATGGATCAGATGGGCCATAGACTGTCTTCCTCGAAATGGAACCTCGAAACGAAAAGGGGAAAAGGAAAGCGACTTTCGTCGCTAATGCTCAGCAGCAGCCCAGTGGTCCAAAACCAGCTGATCGCCAAAACGATAGACAGCGATTCTTCAACGAGAAACTAAAACGCCCTTATTCGTTTACCCGGGATAAAATGAGAAGACTGTTCGAGCTGGCGGTGCGCAACAGGCTCATCACCCTGCCGGATCTGAAACGCCTACTGTAGCCTGGTGACGTCAACAGTCCCAACTATTGCCCCTACCATCGAATAATGGGCCATCCAATTGAAGATTGCTTTGTCTTCAAAAACTAGATTGAGGACTAGTACCAGTAAGGCAAATTCACATTGTCTGAAAACTGGAGGGTAAACCCGCCACAACCATACGCTCCAAAAAAGATAGACACACCGGAGGCATCATGCTCATTCATAAAGGAAACTCCATGGGAAGTTGTTCTTTCGACAAAAACTAAAAGAATATTGAAAGATCTCCAAGCATGTCCGCCGATTAGGTGGAAGAGCCTGCTAGAGCCTGAGATTATTGAGGGGAAGCAGAAGCCGCGCCCAACGCTGAAAGTTGGTGAAGGCGGACAAAACATTCAGGCCAAGCCTCCAAAGTCTTTAAAGAAAAAGAAGAAGGCCAAGAAGCCCATCCAACCCGAAGACAGCCGTACAGGTCTGCAGAAATACATCGATGCACTGGAAGAATATAACCAGAAGGCACGGACCCCAATCAAGTTGGATGAATTCTTTAAGCATGTTCTTGAGAATGAAGCCGATGACGCTGATGAAGGAGGCAATTCTTCAGAAGAGACCGAGAATTATGTGGCAAGCTGCCACATGATCTCTCACTCATCAATGAATGGCAAAGAAGCACCTGATGCAGAGAAACTGAGGGCAAATCCAGAACCAGAATCAAAATCCGTACAGCCATCGGACGAATTGATTGACAGACTGCTGAGCGAAGCTCTTCAGAAAAGAAAATCTGACCGGGAGCGTGAAACGGCCATATATGAAAGGGACAAGCATCGACGTTACGTTGAAGAAGCTCCGGTATTGAGAAGCCGTAGAGTACCCCAACCGGATAGAAGCGCTTCTGCCACCAGCAAAAGCAGGTTTAAGACAAGGAAGCGGTTCGCTAAAGCCCTGTCGATGAGAATGAAGTTGCCTCCTTTCAAAGAAGACACTTCAGAAAATACGTTCCCCGATGAAATAGATGCACATCCAAATTGCTGCTCATACCATCGGAGGATCACACACCCTACCGAGGAATGCATGGCCTTTAAAAATTGGTGGTAGAGATACGTTGCTCGTCAATAGTATTTCAAGCGGATGAAGCACAAAACACGTCGAGAGCAGAGAAGCACGACAGATGAGCGCAAAAGAACTGCCGGCGACTGTCACATGGTGGATTCTAGGGGATCACAAGTTATCACCTTCTGGAGCGATTCTGATGAAGAAATAGCCATTGGCCCTCTCTTCAAAGAACCCACCTCAAGAAAAGAGGAAGAGCCGAAGAACTATGAGAATATTCAGCAGCGCAACCGGACGTTGCCCGAAAAGAATCTCGGACCTACAAACAGGGGATCGGATAGAAAAGGTAAGGGGAAGGAAAAAGTCCCTGAGGATATCGCCCTCGATGATCGAGTCATCGAAGAGCTGGCAGCTAAGGACCCACCAAGGAAAAACAAGTTGGATTACAACATTCTGGCACACCTGAGGAAGATACCCTCGCAGCTAAGCATTCTTGATGCTCTTCTTCTATCTAAAGAGGTGGGAGATTCTTTGATCAAGGTACTACAAGAGCCCGAGCAGTTTCAAGCTTTTCTTGCCGAAGAAAAGATGAAGGACGAGCTGGAAGAAGTGCACACGGCTGACATCACTTTCGGTGATGAAGATCTCCTCCTCGGAACATGCGAGCACAACCGTCCCTTGTATGTCACAAGATACTTCCATGACATCAAGATAGGGAAGATCCTAGTTGACAACGGGTCCTCTGTCAATCTCCTAAATATGAGGGTGCTAAAAGAAATCTGCATGAGCGTCCAGCACCTCGCTCGGGATAAAATCATCATCTCCAGGTTCGACTCCCAGTCATCACGGACGCTCGGGTCCGTAATAATGACATTACGCTTCGGGTCGCTCATCACTGATATCAAGTTCCACGTCATTGACGCCAAGACTTGCTACAACGCTTTGCTAGGAAGGCCTTGGTTACACGAGTACAACATCATCCCTTCTACACAGCATCAGTGTATGAAGTACTTCAAATATGGTCTCGAGTATATCGTGACAGGGGAGCTGAACCCATTCTCCGTGAATGAAGTCCGAAAGTACGAAGATGCAAAGTATTTCTTACCAGACTTTGAAGACACGGAAAGATGCCATAAGCCGGAGAATAAGCAGAAAGCTATCACCACTGTTCCGGTCTTTGGGAGCAATACCGAGGAGGAGGAAGGGATAGTCTATTCGGGGCCTCTCCAACACAACAAGCTCGGACCGTCTACCCCTATGTTGATCTTCGGCAGCGACTCTGAAGATGAGGTCAATGCAGTATTTTCTGTTCGGCCATCAATATGAGCCTTCACTGGCGATGAACGGAGTTTGCAAATCGCCATAGTTCTGTGAAAGCATTACAAAGAGATCGACGCACTTGATACCTATAGTGTGCAAGAACTGCAGACATTCTATGTCCCCCCCAGGCGAAGAGATGAAAAGGCGATCCTCTTTTATCGATCCGCGGAAACCAAAGTGGAGAAAGAAATCTGGCATGGTGCCGATTCTACGCTTGACAGGTTCCAGCCCATCCGTCTGCCCAGATACTACACAGAAGGATTAAAAAGGTTGTTGAGGCGCCAAGGCATACCCTTCAAACAGACCGCTCGACAAGCTCAGTTCTACAACAGGATCTGGAACATCCCCAGAACTCAGCGAAAATTGCCCAACGGGAGAATGGAAACGATGGGGCTTGGATATGTTCAATCCAAGAAACGGGAGCGATTCCATGGCTGCTACGTTATACATGACTTCGATGAAGAAGGAGATACTCTGTTAGATGACACTGCAATTGAACCAAAACGATATCCTGCCGTAAAAATGCCAAGTCCATCGTTTGAAGAGCATATGGACAAGCTAATAAGGGAAGCGGGTCAAAAGGTTCAGGATGACCACAACCGTGAAATGGCCATTTACGAGAAAGCCAGGACGCAGCGCCTCCTTCGACAGGCTACGGAGAATGATGGTGCCCTTCGTCGCCAGCTCGTCATACAGAAGACCCAACGCGAAGGCGAAAACAAACTAAAGAACAGAAAAACGTCCGACGACAGCAAAGAAGGTCCATGAAGCCACGCGATCGAGAATTGAGCAGCTAGGATCCGTCTCTTATAAAGAAGATAGGTCGAGCATATTATTTTCCCCAAGACAAGACAAGGAAAATATTCGATCTTGTCCTGAAATATCAAATGATTACACTCCCGGAGTCCAAACACCCCGAACAAGTAGACGGGGTCTCTCACCTGGATTATTGCTCCTATCACCGAGCGATAGGACATCCTCTCGAAGGCTGCTTCACATTCAAAAACTGTGTAGAAGACCAGTATCAGCAAGGTAGGTTTTCTCTATCCAGCAGTTGGAGGGTAACCCCACCACAAAAGCATGTACCGAAAGCCATGTATACAGCGAGTGTAAAACCAGATCAACATCGGTCTCGGAAACGATCTCGTACCTGCCACATGATAACGTTGTTAGATGAGGGAGTGAACGAGAATATGGATGACCTCTCCTGGTGCTTCAAAAATGAGGACGAAGAAGAGGTGATCTCAGAATTTCCGCCGGCGCCAAAAAAGTTGGAAGATTGAATACATACTACTGTGGACAACCTAAGGAAAATCGACTTGGGGACGACAAATGACCCACGGCCAACGTTCGTCAGTGAGTTGCTATCTAAAGAATAGGTGGCTACACTAAAAGACGTGCTCATAGAATATAAAGATTGCTTCACATGGAACTATTCCGAGATGCCGGGGCTAGATCCAGAGATAGCGGTGCATAAATTGGCAATATCTCCGCACGTCAAGCCAGTCAAACAAGCACCAAGAAGGATGCGGCTCGAGCTTGAGATGAACATCAACGCCGAAGTCAAGAAGCTAATTGACTCCTGCTTTATCCAAGAAGTTCAGTATCCTGACTGGATCGCCAACATCATCCCAGTGATGAAGAAAAATAGGACGGTGCTCATCTGCGTAGACTTTCGGGACCTCAACAAAGCTTGCCTGAAGGATGATTTTCCCCTACCGGTTACTGAGCTGATGATAGACAACACGTCCACTGACGAAGTCTTGTCCTTCATGGACGGATCATCAGGGTACAATCAAATAAAGATGCATCCCGAGGAACGAAAGCATACCGCTTTCCAGACTTCCCTGGGCATATTCTACTACAAAGTGATGCTTTTCGGTCTGAAGAACGCCGGCGCCACCGATCAGAGGGCCATGACGAAGATTTTCGATGATCTCATACATGAAATCGTCGAATGCTATATCGACGACCTCGTGGTGAAAAGCAAATAGTATGAGGAACATTGGGAGCATCTGAAAATCATGTTTCAGCGCCTTCGGAAATACAAATTGAAGATGAAATCTCTCAAATACGCGTTCGGAGTCTCCTTAGGTAAATTCCTAGGATTCATCTGTTAGTGGATGTTGCACTCCCTCACAACACTTGTGAGGAGGCGGAAGTGGTAAACATTAATTTTTCTTGCATGCAACACCCACATAACCCAAGATTAGTGCTTAAACCCTAACTAGAAAAAACCATCAAGAGATCTAATCTACTATGATAGTTGGAATCGGTCCTTCGGGTCTTCACTTGAATGTGACTCCTAGGCTCCTTGTGGTTGCAATGAGATCGATCTACGGCAACCTCAAGACCCAAGATGATCCACCCGAGAGCTATCGAATAAGCTACAAACTCTTCACAAGAGTTCAACTTAGAGATCAAGTTTGCTAGAAGTGATCACTAAGATGATGTAGAGATTAAGTATTGGATTATGATTTTTGCTCTAAGCTTTTGATTCACAACTCATGTGAGGTTAAAGTAAAGAGGAGGAAGAAGGAGAGAATGAAGAGAGAGAATGTCAAAGTGATAATGAAAAGTTCAAACATGGAAAAATATCATATGGCTCAAAATGAAATAATTGAAGCATGTAATAAGAAATTGCACCATGCTTCAATAGTAACTCCAAATGAATAAAATATGAAAGAAGCCATTCCTTCATCCATGCTTAGACTTTCCTAAATTCCATCTTATTTATTTATTTTCACAAAATAAATATCTAATAATGAGGTGTCTCCTTCTAGAAGGTATTTATGTAACAATTACAAGAATACCCCTCCACCGTATACAGTATAAGTACACCCGTATTCGAATTCCGAAAAATATGAATACAATCAATCCAATAATATAATACCGGTATCCGGTTTAAACCAAATCCTACCAGTATTATCCTTCCGATCATTATTCCTGTAACAATTACACGAACATGATCGAAACCCTGCCGCAACAACTTACGGTCTCTACATCTTTCGCCTGAACCAGGAAACTCTTTGTGTGGGCTCTAAAGACTCGACAGTACGCTGGCAATGGGTTTAACCACAAGAACGTCAGCGGCACTAGCTGTGCGTAACGGCTCCCCAGGTACATGACGAAATAGAGGTGGCCGACGAGCGAACTCATCCCAACCCTAACGAGCCTGTAAACAACACTTACCGTATAGTCCGGTCTCTTCGTCTGATATGTTGCATATGATGTCTAGGGGTGGTAAATATCATACCCCAGTAACTTTATAAGTCATGTTGATTTACGGCCCATAACGGTTCGAGAAACTACTGATAACACTTATCAGTAAATCTCGAGAACCCTGGCCAGGGATTTGCTGTTATGGCCGATCAAACATAGCGCGGCATCAACTCCCTATACCGGGGGAGACGAAACCCCTCCTATCGCTCACTGCCTCCATGCGATTCGGGACTGTATCCAAAATCCACCTGTTTGCACGACTCAACAGAGCCGTGATAGGGAGGAAATCAAAGTACGGTGGGAATCACACATGACACTATGACGATCTCAGGTCTACAGACTAACCTGTATAAGTGTCACCAGAGAAATGCTATCTGACAATAGGTATATATACCATCTAGGAGTTCTCGACGAGTCCTGTTCGGTGTACCCATTCTCCAATGAGCACCTGTGTACAATCTTTGATGTCAAACACCAATGATTGTAGGATCAACCATCGCCCCCAGGGTCAAGAAATGTACACACTATTCTACTCTGGTAATATCGATGCCCTGTCTCGATATACCCTCGACTAGGAACAATTAAAGGATATGCTTATAGACTGCCCAGGGCCCACTAGTATGATCTACATCATAATCCCAGTAGTCAAGCATAATCCTAGGGGCTTCATCAACATGTATATAAAGATATGAAATACAACACATCACACATTAAGATGAAGATAAACTAGATAGCATACTATCATTTCGAGTAAAGATTGTTTCTGTACATATATGCCTAGCATCCTATACAATACAGGGCTCTAGGGCATACATATCTAACCTCATCGTCCGACATCTGGATATCGAGATAGACCTGTCGAAGATCAAGGCGATCATAGAAATTCCTCCACCAAGAACTCTCAAGCAACTGCGGTCTTTCCAAGGAAAGCTCGCATATATCCGACGATTCATAGCTAACATCTCTGGAAAATTCTGCCCTACAGTCATCTAATGAAGAAGGGGACCCCTTTCGTCTGGGATCATAAATACCAGAGCGCACTTGACGAAATCAAGCAATACTTGCAGAATCCTACAGTGCTGACCGCTCCAGTCAAGGGAAAGCCTCTCATCCTGTACACAACTACCAATGAAGCTTCCTTAGGGGCACTATGGGCACAGGAAAATGACCCAGGGAAGGAGAGAGCCCTTGACTATTTGAGTCGAGTTCTCCTGGGGGCAGAAAACAACTACTCCCCCATCGAAAAACACTGCCTGGCGTTAATCTTCACGATAACGAAACTCAGACACTATGCGTTGGCTCATGAGGTCCACCTCATATCAAAAGCGGATCCTCTCAAATATTTGATGTCAAGAGCCATACTAACGGGACGGCTCGCTAAATGGGCCCTCCTCTTGATGGAGTTCTCGATAACATACCGAACTCTCAAGGCAGTGAAAGCCCGAGCCATCGCCGACTTCCTCGCTGAGCATCCGATACCTACCGATTCGCCCCTAAATTGTGAATTGCCAGACGAGCACGCGTTTGACACGATCGACAGAGAGAGAGGAGAGAGTGATACTTGATAGGAACTCTACTTCAACGAGGCATCTTCCATGAAGAAGCGAAAGCACAGCTCCCCTATAATCAAATCTGGGGTAGGCCTTCATCTTCGTGACTCCACAAAGAGGGATAATGGGCTTTGCCTTTTCCTTGACAGAGCCGAAAACAAACAATGAAGCAGAATATGAAGCTTTGATAGCAGGTCTTAAGATCGCTGTCGACATGGGAATCGAAAACCTCCTCATATACGGAGACTCCCAGCTAGTCGTTAGTCAAGTAAACGGTGACTATCAAAACTTGCAAACCAGAGTTGGTAAAGTACGGTGAGAGAGTGCAACAATTGCTGACTCAAATCCCTTCCTATGCCCTCGAATGTATACCGCATGCGGAGAATAGTAAAGCGGATGCATTAGCCAAACTCGCTAAAGAACTAGCTGACGAAAACCTCGATGATGTGAGGATCGTTATGCAAAGCCGTCGGGTTCTTGCACCGGCAGAAATATCTCCGGAGTCGTCCGAAGAAAATGGAGCGACCAAGCAAACGACCCTATAAATAAAAGACCAGGAAAAGGCTAAGGATTGGAGAGAAGTCTTTATAGACTACTTCAAATCCCGTCGAGCACCTGAAGATGCGTCCTCAAGACATCAGTTCATTAAACAAGCTCTGTCTTTCGCCTTCGTCAATGACACGCTGTATAAGAGATCATTCGACTTTCTATGGCTGAGATGCCTGGGACCGGAAGAAGCAAGGAGAGTCATCCAAGAAACTCATTACGGACTCTGCGGTTCATCAAGCCGGGACAAAGATGAAGCTGAAGATCAAAAGGATGGGCTACTATTGGCCCACGATGATTCAGGATTGTCTCGAATACGCGAAACAATGCCACTCATTCCAAATTCACGGGGAATTCATCCACCAGCATCCAAACCCGCTATACCCAACAATTGCTAGTTGGCCGTTCGAAATGTGGGAAACCGACATAATTGGGCCCATAGAACCAGCATCGTCCAAAGGACATCGGTTTATATTGGCGAAAACTGATTACTTCTCTAAGTGGGCAGAAGCGGTACCGCTAAGACAAGTGAAGACAGAGAATATCCTCCATTTCTTCAAGACACACATCATCTATCGATTCGGCACTCCATGTCGGATTATCTCCGAAAACGGTCCAGCCTACAGGAGTCACAAAATCAGCCGCTTCGTACAGCAGCATAGCATAGACTGGAGATACTCTTCGGTCTATAATCCCCGAGCAATTGGTCTAGCTGAGGCTTTCAAAAAGACCTTGACGAAGATCATAAAGAAGACAGTGACCAGAAATAAAAAGTACTGGCACGAGAGACTGCAAGAAGCTCTCTGGGCGTATCGGACCACGTTCAAAACGGCCACCAACACATAGCCATATGCGTTGGTATTCGGCACAGAAGCAGTACCCCCTTGGAGATAGACCTACCCTCCCTACGAGTGGCGGTTCATTACGAGCTAACAGACGAAGAGAATGCTCATCTTCGGCTTGAGGAGCTCGACGCCCTTGACGAAACCCGGCTCATGGCGCATCAAAACATGGAGACTTACAAAGAAAAGATGACGCACTCATACGAGAGATTGAATAGGCCGAGAACATTCCGCCAAGACGAACTCGTGCTAGTGGTCAAGAGACTTATGATCCCCAATCGTGCCAAACGGGGGAAATTTGAGCCAAACTATGAAGACCGGTACATCATAGACAAAGTCTATCAAGGTGGGGCTTACTTGCTCATGGATATGCATGGCGAAAGACCCTTCCGACCAATATGTTAGTTATATGTATGCCCTAGAGGCCATTACTGTACATTGGATGTATATTGTAGTGGATGCTGGGATATATATAGGTAGGACTTTCTTGCTCGACATGATAGTACGCTATCTGGTTGCTCTTTATCTTAACATGTATATTTTCTGTCTCTCTGTTACATGTTGATAAAGCCCTTAGGATGTGTACTCGACTTCCAGGACTATGATGAAGATCATACTAGTGGGGCCTGCGTAGTCCATGAGTACATCCTTCAATGTTCTTAGTCGTAGGAATATCGAGACGGGGCATCGATATTCCAGAGTAGACTAGCGTATATCTTCTCGATCCATGTGATGGGCAATGGATGATCCCATATCCATTGGTGTTTGACATCAGAGATGGTATGCGGGTGCTCAGTGGAGACTGGGTACACTGAACGGACTCGCCGAGAACTCCCAGATGGTATTATACCTCACATCAGATGGCAGTTCTCTGGTGACACTGGTACAGCATAGTCTGTTGACCCGAGATCGTCATAGAGTCTTGTGTGTCTCCAACTGTGCTTTGATTTCTACCCTACCACGGCTCTACTGAGTCATGCAAACAGGTGGTTTTTGGGTACAGTCCCGATTCACATGGAGGCAATGAGCGATAGGAGTGGATTCGTCTCTCCCGGTATTGGGGGTTGATGTTGCGCTATGCTCGACTGGCCATAACTGGAAATCCCTGGCCAGGGTTGCAGTGATTTACTGGTAAGAGTTATCAGTAGCTTCACGCTTGTTATGGACCTTACATCAGCATGACTTATCAAGCTACTAGGGTCTGACGTTTACCACCCCTAGACGAGACATATCAGACGAACAGACCGGACTGTACGGTAGGTGTTACTGGTTGGATTCACAGGAGTGTGAGCGGGCTTGCTCGTTGATCTTCTGATCGCTCAATACCTGGGTGGCCGTTACATTTAGCAGACCGCTTGCGGCTTGTGGGTGTTTGATATGATCATCACCTACTGCCGGCGTATTGACGAGTCTTTAGAGTCCTACACAGAGGTTTCCTGGCTCAAGCGAAACGAAATAGGAGCGCATATGAGATATGTGCGGGACCGAGAATAATATCAGTATGTGATACTGAGTTCTATTCTCGCAATTTGTATCATCGGGCGATTATATAAGATATAGCCGGGTTACCGAATCAAATGTTGATTCGATATATTGATACACTTGATATTAGTCGGTTGTATGCAGTATGACCGGATCATTAAATCAAGTGTTGATTTAATGATTTAATGTATAATTATATATTTGATATATTACTTTACATTAACTGGTATTTGTTCACTTAAGATTATTTTTCTCACTAGATTGTGCACATTGTATATATGATATATGTTTGTGCACTAGTTTATATCATGTTTGATGATACATGCAAACTTGGGTGTGTGTATGCTATAAACCATGTTTAGGTTAATGGTTAGGATTTTAGCTTATTTATTTATTTTATTCATTTATTTTTGGCAAAAATAAAATGGTGGCTTTCTTGTTTTATGCTTGAAGCTTCATGAAGTTTTGAAAAGTCTAGCCATTTTGTTTTATGCCTTAACCTAACCATTACACCTAAACCCTAGTTTATTCTCTACATGTGTTAACTTCACTCATGGTTGCATTATGATAAGCATCACTTGATTTATTATTTTAGAGAATTCATTTTTTCTTCTTTTTCTTCTTCATCTTCTTCAAGTGAAGAAAACCATTCTTGAAAATTTCCAAGTGATGAAATCATGTGAGAAATCCAAATCCAAAGTGAACCCACTTCCTATTTCTCCATCCTCTACCACTTGCCATGTTGTATAGGGTGTTTTCTTCACTAGGTTCATGACCAAGTGAAGATGGAGCTTGAGTTAGAGTCGCCTCGACGTAAATCATCTTCGGCATAGAAGTCAACGACCTAACCGATCATTTCTCCGACGAAACCAACGCTAGAGTCTAGGGTCCCGATGATCGCAGCGGATGGACGTCATCACGGAGCTAAAGAAGTGGAGAAAAGGATCTACAAAGGTTGTAATCCCTTTCACTTGTAGTTAAGTTGTTAACTTGCTTGTAGTTTCGCCTTACCTCTAGTTAACGATCTTGCATTAGGGTTTCTCGGCACATAAATTTTTGAATTTGGCTTGGTTGATCAGTTATAAAACCTTATGGGTGTGCCTAGGAACCCTACAGTGGTATCAGAGACTAACTAGAGCTTTAGGCGATGTGTAGACGATGTTAGAAACCCGATCGAACCCCGAAACCCTAAATTTCACCCCTCTCTGTACATTTTTTTAAAACTGGGATTTTTGTGAATTAAAAATAAGCAGAAAAATAAGCAGGGTTTTCTTAGAATTACTGTACAGCACGTGACCCCAACTCTTCCAAGGAGCCGCGGAACCTCGGCCGTACCCTAGGTCGTGCGGCGGTTCCGCGGCCATAAAGTGTCCTCTTGCTTCACTGTTTGCACAGTAATGTCCCTTTGTGATTCCTGTGTTTTCTGGGTAATTTTAATTTCTACTCAACAGTTGAGTTTTCTGGGTTGTTTTGGGGACTCGATGTTTCGATCGGATTATTTAACTTTATCTATGTGTGTTTTCCGGGTAGTTTTAGAACTTGTTGAAAAGTTCGACCGGATATAAATACCCAATTTTTCCCCTGCCAGGAATTTCCAAATGTTGGATTTTTCCGTAGTTTAAGAACGTCCAAGTAGTGCAAGTAACGCGATGTACCCTCTAGAAGACAACAAACCTTAACTCGATTATGTGACCGTCTTGATCTGCCCTTTGAACCTTAGGGTTTGGGGCAGTACCGCGTGCCACATGTGAGGCGTTGGCTTGACCCTTCTACGGCTGGACCGTTGGTACTGTGGCACGAAATGGATGTTTTTAAACTTATTTTAAGAGTTGAGCTATTTGGGAAAACTTGGGTGTTTGATTATTCGATCGGAAAGTTTAACATTTTCTATTTATCCGGAATGTGATACAATATTTAGAATCCACATGTAGTTATGAGATAACTGAATGAATGTTACAAATATAGCAGTTTAGTCTCACTTGATCGGTTGCCACGGAATTTTGATACGATCAAAAGTCCGTCGCAATCACGTAGCGTACGCGGATACTCGCCGGGTAAACTTAATAGACAGCTACACCCCATAGCCCCGACCAAGTGACTGTAGGAGAACCCCGTCGCCGAAAGCATCCGTTCGGGTGCTCGCGGCATCGAGGGTGCGGCCGTCTACTGAAGTTTGCGACGAGCATTCGATCAGGATGTCGGGAATCTTGTTGGATTGCCCGACTTGATATTGAAAAGAGTTTTCGATAATGAGACTGAAATGCGGGGTTTATAATTGGTTAGGCATGCGATGTCTAAAGAGTTTGCGGATTCCAACTGTTGTAGTTTTACACTTTCTTTTCTGTGACCGTAAGTGTAGTATGTAGTGGTATTGCCGATTGTCGTTGCTATATGTCGACGACAATCGGTGTATGTATACTTACTTACGTTGATGACATGTGATGTTATGTGTTGCTGGATATGTTATATTGGATCGTCGTGTTCGAATAGCCGGGGGTTTTTATGTGAGATGAGTGTTTTTCTTTTTCATTCATGTAAAAACTTGTATGTAATATTCTTTTATTGGGGCACTTCCAGGTTGCGGAAGATGTCACCGTTGATGTATACTATTTACTTTTCCGCATTAGGATAGACCCAAGGAGGGGAGCACAAGTAACCGGGTTCTAGGGTCCAGTGGGAGACCATCTCGAGGAGTCGAGTCCGGGTCTCCTAACCCTAGAATTGGTAGGGTTGCTTGCCGCTCTCGCAGGGGTCTAGGGGTGTGGGATTGGATATTCATCACGACCGTGGAATCCGTGTTTTATACAGGCTCAAAATAAAACACGGACGTCCTAGTATATCCAATATTTCATATGATATTTTCTGATGCGTTATCTGTGATGTGATCATGTGATATGTTCAGATAGATATTGTATATAGTATATATGATATATTATATAGACGTTGCTTATGTTTTACACCCGCACTAGCCCTGCCTCTCTTTGGCGTTAGTTACCTAACCAAACGGTGCAGACAGGACATCGAGGCGAATGCGGATGGCATAAGCGTACATTATATTTATCTGTGATGTTTAGGTGAACTTAAATGATGGGACTTCATTAATGTGATTAATGAAAGAAAATAAACCTAAAAGATGTTGTGGAATCGAATTTCTTAAAAACAGGTAGCTACAGTTCTTGCTTTGCATCGCGGTGTTCCTTGTAGAACATCCAGTACCTCATTCGACGAGGAAAGGGCCGAGATCCCTTCACCGGGAGTGTCCCCTTTAGCAATAACTGGCAGATGCTACAACCCTCGGTTTGTCTTTTGATTGCTTCTATAGTTTTTGCTTTGCACAGCGGTATATATGATATATCCTGCACCTTATTCGATGAGTAAAGGGTCGACGATCCCTTCACCGGGAGTGACCCCTTTAGCAAAACTAGAAAAGCCTAAAAAACACTCCATTAAAAACCATTTAATTCCGCAACGAGATCAAGTTCAAAGCGTTAAAGGTTTTCTTAAAAACCATCCGCAGCCCTCCGTCATTTTAGGAAGTAGAGTAGTATTTGTGCTACGTTTGTCGACCATAGTCGAGGCGTAGTGTGCGGTAGCTAAGTAATGTCTTCCTACACAGCATATGATGTGATTAATTAGGACAGTCATGTGACTTTGTTGATCTTAGCCAAGAGTCATGTGGGTGGGTCTAGTTGATCATGAAATGACGGATAGAACTTGACTAGTGCTTATGATTTGTTGACCATAGCCAAGGTCATAAGTGCTAGGGGTCAAAACCTTTATCGGGAGTTTCAAGTGTTGAAATTTGCAATGAGATTGCATACCTTCTATATGATAGTTGGATCCCGATACCCACTGCGAGTAATTGTTACTCCTAGGAGAATTTTACACTTTACAATTAGCCGATCAAGTAGGTGTATAGAAAGGTGTCAACGGGGTTACGCCCCTGGGAAAACGAGGTTTATTATAATTAGGTCCGTGCGAAAGCACGGGGAACCTCCCTCAAAGTACCGACACTGGTCTGGCTGAAAGATTGGCGAACTTGTAGAGTGTAATTAATCCCGGCTAGTCTTTCCTTTTAAGGTTTGAAGGAAAATTTGATAAAAACAGTGGGAGCCATCCTGATTAGATAAAATAAATAACCAATCTAATCTTGCAAGAGTGCACACAGAGTGTTTTCTTCTCTCTCTCTCTCCAGGTAGCGACCATATCACGCCTTAATCAAGATAATAATATGGATGTATTGACCGAACCCGCTTATTATACTGAGCTGGGGAACGTTGGTCCCGCTCCAGCTTATAATTGTTATAAGACAGAGCAGGAAATAGGGGAATACCAGGATTCCCATATCGCCCAAACGAAGAAAGTGCATATGATGCATCTCTTTCGGGTGTGTTCATTATAAAGAACTGTTTCTCAGTGTCCTCTACGTCCTAGGTATTAGATACCGGATCAGGATCCCGCAAATGTAATCCGTTACATGGGCTACAGAAAGGTAGAGAACTGAGAACGAGTGATAAGTTTCAAGAGACAGAAAACGGTGCAAGTGTTGTAACCAAGTCTGTTGGTCACCGTCACCCTGTATTTCCAAATACATTGATTCTGAACAAATGCTATTAGATACCGAACCTGATATACAAAATCATATCAATCTCTTTATTTATTAAAGAAGGATATAATTTTGTATTGTTGAATAATGTTTTGTACATTTCCTATATCGGTTCAGGCACGTTATCTAAAAGTATTGACGTTCTAAATCAAACTACAGTTCCTAGTATACAGAACACACACAAGAAGAAGAGTTCAGAAATGAACGATTCCTTCTTGAGGTATTGTAGACTATGTCATATCAATGTGACTCGACTAGCTTAAGTTACATCATAGATGCATATTTAAATCAGTTTGAATTTACATCTTGTGAAACTTGCCAGTCATGTCATAAAGATAAGATGACCATAAGCTCTGTTTATTGAAAACAGAGAAAGAGTTAGTAAACTCTTGGGATTGATACATGATGATGCATGTAAGGTTCCCTGTCTACACATGCCAGGACCGGTTCTTTATACTTCATTACATTCTCTGATAATCTCTCAAGATTCAGCCATATGTTCCTGTTGAAACATAAGTCCGAAGCTTTTGAGATATTCATAGAATATAAGTTAGAAGTAAAGAACCAAAAAAACCGGGTAGAAGTTTTATATCCTATGATGAGATCATGGAGGAGAATACTTGTGCATAGAATTCCTGGACTATTCTAAAGGAGAATGAGATTCTCTCTCGGTGTTACTCCTTTGAATATACCACAGCACAACGGTGTATCGGGGTGGAGCAATCGCACCATATTAGATATGGTGTGCTCTATGATGAGTATTACTGAGTTACCTGTTTCTTTTAGGGGGTTGTGCACTTGAGAAGCTGCATACCTATTGAATTGGGTTCCAATCAAATCAGTGCCTACCACTCCATATGAGATATGGTATGGGAAGAGCCTATCTCTTAAGTAAGTTAAGATTTGGGATTGTCCGGCCTATGTCAAAAGCAAAATCCGGACAAGATCGAGGCAAGGTCAGTTCTGTAGAACTGGAAAGGTTCCAGCTATACAAACTACAGCTAATGATTTGATAGAACCAAACGATTCTATAGTCCCTGACGAACTTCAGCCTCTCCACCAATCTGGTAGGGTTCCTCATCCGCCTGAGAGATACTTCGGTTTCTCGATGACAGTGGGAGCGAGGAATGCATCATGAGATGATGACCCAACTAGTTTCGAGCAGGCCATCGAGAGTAGGGACTCTGTAAGAATGGCTGGATGCTTAGCAATCTGAGATGGAATCCATGTACATCAACAAAGTATGGACTTTGGTTGCTATATCTAAAGGGTTAAATCCCCATCAGGAGCAAGTATATCTTGAGAAGATTACTTGGTGTAGATGGAAAAGTTGAGACTTTCAAAGCTAGACTTGTTAAAGGTTTTCGTCATCGACCAGGCGTGTATAATGATGAAACCTTTCCCAGGGACTATGCTTAAGTCCATCCAGATCCTACTTGCCATTGCTACATACCATGACTACGATATCTGGTGGTTGGGTGCCATGACTACTTTTCTAAATAATGATTTAGAAGAGAACGTCTATAAGAACACAGCCAGAGGGCTTCGTAAACAGTGGGAGCAGCGGAAACATGTGCATGTTGTTTTATAGGATAAAGCAGGCATCGTGGAGTTGGAACGTCTGTTTTGATATAGTAGTCAAAGTGTTTGACTTCATCAAAATGGTAGATGAACCTTGTATATACAAAAAGGTAGTAGAGAGTAAGGTGGTTATCCTCGTATTGTGCGTGGACAACATACTCTTGATAAGAAAAGAGTTTCCTATACTACGCTCGGTCAATCTCCTCTTATCACAAGGATTCTCCAAATAGGATAAAGGTGATACCTCCTATATCCTAAGATTTGGATCTATAAGGATGTTATGGTTCTCACTAGGTTTAGTGAGATGGTATCAATCGATCCTGGGGAGAATCACTGGAAAAGTTCCAGGGTGATAAGGACGACTGAATGTCAGTCACAGGCATTGTCTTTACCCTCAGTAGAGGGATGGTATGTTGGAAGAGTTCCAAGCTAGATACCGTGGCAAACTAGATGATAAAGGCTGGTAACATCGCTATTAAAGATACTACCAAAGAGGCAGTTTGGATGTATATTGGTTCATGAGATGAACTAGATTCCTACCATTGTGTGACAATAGGAAGTGTGGCTTTGGCCCGGGAACCCTGGTCCCATCAGTGGCCCAGACATATTCTGAGGCAGCATCACCTGATCATGGAGATAGTTGATCTCCAGGGTGATCGAGGTTAGGAGAGTAGACTCAGAGGACAACACGGCGGATCCACTCACAAAGGCCTTTTCCCAAAGAGAGACTTTTATGGGATGCTTGAGTATTAGATACTGCAACCACTGCTACAGATGGCCCTAGTGCAAGTGGGAGATTGTTGGTTATATGTATGCCCTAGAGGCCATTACTCTACATTGGATGTATATTGTAGTGGATGCTGGGACATATATAGGTAGGTCTTTCTTGCTCGACATGATAATACGCTATCTGGTTGCTCTTTATCTTAACATGTATATTTTCTGTCTCTCTGTTACATGTTGATAAAGCCCTTAGGATGTGTACTCGACTTCTAGGACTATGATGAAGATCATACTAGTGGGGCCTGGGTAGTCCATGAGTACATCCTTCAACGTTCCTAGTCGTGGGAATATTGAGACGGGGCATCGATATTCTAGAGTAGACCAGCGTATATCTTCTCGACCCATGTGATGGGCAATGGATGATCCCATATCCATTGGTGTTTGACATCAGAGATGGTATGCGGGTGCTCAGTGGAGACTGGGTACACTGAACGGACTTGCCGAGAACTCCCAGATGGTATTATACCTCATGTCAGATGGCAGTTCTCTGGGGACACTGGTACAGCTTAGTCTGTTGACCCGAGATCGTCATAGAGTCTTGTGTGTCTCCCACTGTGCTTTGATTTCCACCCTACCACGGCTCTACTGAGTCGTGCAAACAGGTGGTTTTTGGGTACAGTCCCGATTCATATGGAGGCAATGAGCGATAGGAAGGGATTCGTTTCTCCCGGTATTGGGGGTTGATGTTGCGCTATGCTCAACTGGCCATAACTGGAAATCCCTGGCCAGGATTGCAGTGATTTACTGGTAAGAGTTATCAGTAGCTTCACGCTTGTTATGGACCTTACATCGGCATGACTTATCAAGCTACTGGGGTCTGATGTTTACCATCCCTAGGTGAGATATGCGACGTATCAGACGAACAGACCGGACTGTACGGTAGGTGTTACTGGTTGGATTCACAGAAGTGTGAGCGGGCTTGCTCGTTGATCTTCTGATCGCTCAATACCTGGGTGGCCGTTACGTTTAGCAGACCGCTTGCGGCTTGTGGGTGTTTGATATGATCATCACCTACTGCCGGCATATTGACGAGTCTTTAGAGTCCTACACAGAGGTTTCCTGGCTCAAGCGAAACGAAATAGGAGCGCATATGAGATATGTGCAGAACCGAGAATAATACCAGTATGTGATACTGAATTCTATTCTCGCGATTTGTATTATCGGACGGTTATATAAGATATAGCCGGGTTACTGAATCAAATGTTGATTCGATATATTGATACACTTGATATTAGTCGGTTGTATGTAGTATGACCGGATCATTAAATCAAGTGTTGATTTAATGATTTAATGTATAATTATATATTTGATATATTACTTTACATTAACTGGTATTTGTTCACTTAAGATTATTTTTCTCACTAGATTGTGCACATTGTATATATGATATATGTTTGTGCACTAGTTTGTATCATGTTTGATGATACATGCAAACTTGGGTGTGTGTATGCTTTAAACCATGTTTAGGTTAATGGTTAGGGTTTTAGCTTATTTATTTATTTTATTCATTTATTTTTGGCAAAAATAAAATGGTGGCTTTCTTGTTTTATGCTTGAAGTTTCATGAAGCTTTGAAAAGTCTAGCCATTTTGTTTTATGCCTTAACCTAACCATTACACCTAAACCCTAGTTTATTCTCTACATGTGTTAACTTCACCCATGGTTGCATTATGATGAGCATCACTTGATTTATTATTTTAGAGAATTCATTTTTTCTTCTTCTTCTTCTTCATCTTCTTCAAGTGAAGAAAACCATTCTTGAAAATTTCCAAGTGATGAAATCAAGTGAGAAATCCAAATCCAAAGTGAACCCACTTCCTATTTCTCCATCCTCTACCACTTGCTATGTTGTATAGGATGTTTTCTTCACTAGGTTCATGACCAAGTGAAGATGGAGCTTGAGTTAGAGTCGCCTCGATGTAGATCATCTTCGGCATCGAAGTCAACGACCTAGCCCGATCATTTCTCCGACGAAACCAATGCTATAGTCCAGGATCCCGATGATCGCAGCGGAGGGACGTCATCACGGAGCTAAAGAAGTGGAGGGAAGGATCTACAAAGGTTGTAATCCCTTTCACTTGTAGTTAAGTTGTTAACTTGCTTGTAGTTTCTCCTTACCTTTAGTTAACGATCTTGCATTAGGGTTTCTCGGCACATAAATTTTTGAATTTGGCATGGTTGATCAGTTGTAGAACCTCATGGGTGTGCCTAGGAACCTTACACAATAAACGGTCGATTCCTTAAGAAGTACTACACTTGACGAGTCACGAACCAGGTTAATGATAAATGACGACACTTTACGTCCGCTCGCTATCTTCTTGAGTGCAGACTCTAAAAATAGTATCCAACGATACCCCATCCCAAACACGAAAAACTACGGACCGAAGCGTCTATGAACCGCAGCATCCTAGGGCTGACACAAAAATATATAATAAAAAAAGAAAAGAAAAAAAAGGGTACGTCTATAAGAGAAATGGGCACGGATGAAAATCCGAAGGGGTTCCGTGAGTAAAAATAGCAGGGCTACCGGCGAGTTTGTGAAAACCCGAAAGGGCGCAATCTGGTTAAAAGACATTTACAAGGTCCTCTCGACCTTGTAAGAAGAAATTACCTGCGTGAGATCCTTACGACTCACAAGGGAGTAACACACTTAGGGATCCCTACGATTCCTAATGAGAATTTACACTTACTAGATCCTCACAACTCGTAAGGAGAATTCCTCTATGAGACCATCACGACTCATAAGATTCAAAAGCCTTAAGCTACAGGGATTTGAACATATTCTTAAGCCGTCATACATCCCAATATTGCCCTACAAGCGTTTCAATATTGACCCTTGTATACAATCCACGGGCACAAATAAATATTTCCCCAACAGAGTCCCACCAGCAACGAGGGATATCCTCACATGGTGAACGACCCTTGTAAGTCCTCTCGACTTATAAGGAGAAAATACTCTTGTAAGATCCTTACGACTTATAGGAGAACATACACTTAAGAACCCTCATGATTCTTAAGAAGAAAACGCACTTACGAGATCCTCACGACTCATAAGGAGAAACATCTTTATGAGACCCTTACGGCTCATAAAGTCAAAAGCCTTAGCCGACAGGATCTTAACCCGGTTTGCTAAGCTACCTTTGTGCGAACCGACAAAGGTAAATGATGATTCGCTCCTAGCCATATCCCAGTTGTAGCGATGTTGATGCCTATATCGGTATCAAATTCTAAGTCTAAACTCGCGATAAAAATCAACGAGCCAAAAATGCATATGAAATAGCCGAAATGATGGAGCAACTTGCAACAAAATCAGCAAGTAAAATATATGCATACAAAATAGCCGAAATGATTGGGAAACTCGCGATAAAAAGCAGCGAGTAAAAAAGAAAAATAGCCGAAATGATTGGGCACTGCGAAAATTAGCCGAAATGATTGGGCAATCGCAACTTTCACGATACAAAAAGCTGAAATGATAGAGCATCGTGGAAAGAAAACAAAAAAATACATATAAAATGAAACTTTTGCCCTGTAGGTAAGTCCATACTGACTCCTGTATACAATCCATGGGCATAAAAGAAAATGGAACTACATTGCCCGACAGACTCTATCAAAGGGAGAGTCAGGTCTCAGCAGCAATATCTGCATCCCAAAAGACTAGCAACAACGTTCCTCCTCATGCCAGCAGGACACGGACGCGACACTACCAATCGGAGCCATGGCAAAGCCCCTAGTTCCAAGACTCTGCAGTTCACAGACAACTTAGAGTCAATCCCGACACCGTAGAAAATAGAGAAAGTCGATCCCGACACCGTTGAAAACGGAGAGAGTCGGCCCGACACCGTAGAAAACGGAGAGAGTCGGCGCCGACACCGTAGAAAACGGAGAGAGTTGACCCCGACGCTGTAGAAAATGGAGAAAGTCAACCTCGACACCGTAGAAAACGGAGAAATTCGATCCCGACACCGTAGAAACGGAGAAAGTCAACCCCGACACTGTAGAAAACGGAGAAAGTCAATCCCGACACCGTAGAAAATGGAGAAAGTCGATCCCGACACCGTAGAAAACAGAGAAAGTCAACCCTGACACCATAGAAAACGGAGAAAGTCAACCCCTGACCTCCCCATCAGAGCAATGCTTCGATTTGGAAACAAGGCAACTCATCAACCACTTATGAGTCCTCTCGACTTGTAAGGGATTCTCTTGCGAGACCTTACGACTCTCAAGAGAAAGCACACTTAGGAATCCTCAGGATTCCTAAGGAGAAAATACACCTATGAGATCCTCATGACTCGTAGGGAGAAAAGTCTTTATGAGACCCTCACGGCTCATAAAGTTGGAAAGTCTTAGGCAACAGATCCTAACCATGTTTCCTAAGCCATCGCTACCCTATAAGGAGTTCAAGATGGACAGCTATCTACTATCTACAGGCTACATTTTCTAAAATCACATGCCAACAACACAACAGAGAAAAGAAAGCGATAGTCGGAGATAAAAAATGTGTCCTTTATTCATGAATTCAATCGAATACGAGATACATCATATAAAATAAAAAATGAAATGAATACATGTTATTCATATTCCCCTCCGAACACAGAGACGCGACCGCGCAGGTCCGACTTGCCTGAAATTCGGGGCAGATGCTAATTGGTTCTATCCGTCGACCTCTCCGAAGATGCCAAGTTGATTTATGGAGCCATGTATCGAAGGTTTAAACGGATGCGGCCGATGTAGCAGACTTCGTCAGATTCCCCCTCCCTTGAGGGGTTTTTGATTGTGGGGATGCTCTTCCCTGCAGGCGCAAGCCCCTGCAGTTAATTACGCTACCGCATCGCGGTAACAACTTTCTCCTTATCCATATGGTCACTTCGTGTTGTAGGTGTTTGTTTTGTTTGTGGTTGCCCGTGGATTGTATACGGAGACTAAGTTATGTTGTCGCCCGTAGGGCGTGGACTAGTCCAAATCCGTATCTTTCTTAGATTTGGGTTTAGGGATTTGGGTTTAAGGATACGTTAGTCTCATTTGAGACTAAGATCAACTTAAGCATTAGTTAAGGATACGTTAGTCTCATTTTAGACTAAGATCAACTTAAGGGGATCGTTTAGATCCAACAAGAGAGCAATTAGGCTCTATTGTTTAGTTTAATGACATTGCGGTCGATTACCAGTTTAAGGACATGGTGGTCCAATGTTAGTTTTAATACATCGCGGTTGAGATCAAGGACATCATAGTCCGTGGATTTAAGGACTCCACCGTCCGTTGCTAGCTTTAAGACATTACGGTCGAGGTTAAGGTCATCATAGTCCATGGATTTAAGGACTCCACAGTCCAATGTTGGTTTTAACATATTACGGTCGAGCTTAAGGACATCATAGTCCATGAGTTTAAAGACCCCACAGTCCGTAGTTTAGAGACGTCATAGTCTATGAAATGTGTGGTTGTCGGGACCCGTCACCTCTCTGAAGACGTTGAAGGATTACAACGACAAATATCAGAGGAGTGGAGAGATGTACCCTCAAACCAAAGTGGATTAAGTGACCTGTAGTCCAATTTGGAACTAAGATTAGTTAATTAAATTATGAGCACATTGGCCCAGTTGAGTCCGAATTGAGGACTTATGGCCAACATGGGTTAAGTCCAATAAAGTTTGAGGTATAGGCCCTCTGTTGGACCATTAACACTTGTCTGGGTTCAAGCCCACATTATTTAGCGATGCTAAACATTTTCATTTTTTGATTTCCTCAATTTTGAGATTCACTTGGAGGAAGGACTTTTGCCTCTGGAAAATTAGCCAATTTGGCTAAAAGCAGTGTTAACATTAGAGACAGAACTCTCGAATTAGTGTTAAACACTAAAAGACCAGTAGTGTTAAACACTGGAAATATGGAATCCCAAATTAGTGTTAAACACTAGAAAATAACAGTGTTAAACACTAGAAATAAATTTTTTAAATTAGTGTTAAACACTAAGAGATAATCAGTGTTAAACACTGGGTCTAAGTTCTTTAAATTAGTGTTAAACACTAAATAGGAATGGGTCACGTGGGGCCACGTGAGGGCACACAGAGGTGGGCCAGATCCCCTTCTACTTTGCTTTGCAAATAAGTGTTAAACACTTATTTTATTTTATATTATCACGTGATGGAGAGTTATGCACTGATTATTAAAGCATTTGCTAAGGGGTCATGTGCGGACACGTGAGAGTGCCCAAAGCTTAGGTTTCCTCTGCTTTTTCTTTCTACGTTTTGTAAGTCACGTGGGAGTACGTGAGGCGTTGCCTCAGAACTGATTCTTGCTTATCTTTGTGGACCTTTTCAGGGGTCACGTGGGGACACGTGACCTTAGTTCGAGTCTCTTTATTTTATTTTGAGAATTGAATTCTCTGTAGGGTTAACCCTGATCATGATTTTGGAGGAATTAAATTCCTATTATGAAAGAATTAAGTTCTCTTATAGGGTTAAACCCTAATTTCTTTTAGAGGAATTAAATTCCCATATATATAAAAAGAATTAAATTCTTCTATAGGGTGAAACCCTAATTTCATTTTAAGAGGAATTAAATTCCTGTGAATTTGAGAGAATTAAATTCTCAATTAGGGTTAAACCCTAGTTTTGTCCATCTTGAAGGAATTAAATTCCTGTAATTTTAGGAGAATTGAATTCTCATATAGGGTTAAACCCTAGTTTTGTTTTGGGAGAATTAAATTCTCTAAACTCAATTCCCCCTCTAAGTTTTGGATCTGCATGGCAGGATCTTGACCCGATGAGAATTAAATTCCCAACTTATGGGGAGATGTGCTCTTTGCAGATCTTCAACCAGAGGAAGAACTAAGTTCTTTGCAAAAGAGTTAAACTCTTAGATTTTTGAGAATTAAATTCTCTTTTTCTGAAGTTTTGATCCCCTTTCTTTTTCTCACCTAGGGTTTTCTTTATGAATTTTCAAGATGCCAAAATTCTCTCCAAAGTTTTCTCTCCAAAATTCTATATCTTATATTCTCCCCTTGACTCCTATTTATAGGAGGAGGAAAAGAATCAATTTGTTTAGTAAATCTCTCATTGAAAGATTTGATTTGTTTTTGAAATTAACATGATACTTTAGATCATTTAGTGAATTTTATTCACCGTTGGATTTTTAATCCAAAGATATTCCGTTTGTTATTTCGATGAGATTTGGGGAAATCTTTCATTGTTTAAGATTTTTCCATAAACTGGTGATTTTTAATTACCCTTGGATTTTTAATCCAACGGTTCTTTATAACCCTTTTCCATTTTGGAAAGATTTAGAGAAACCTCTTGAATTTAATTCTATTAAATTGTGAGGCTTTTAAAGACAGTCACGTGTTGACACGTGACCTTTGGTCACGTGTGAGCACGTGACCCCCAAATCGACTTCTTTTCCCAGCGCTATTTGCACTGCTGCTTTAACCATCACGTGTCTACACGTGACCATTGGTCATGTGTGAGCACGTGATGCCTTTTTTGAAGTTTTTCCTGATTTTTTAATCAGGGAACAAATGCCCCCACATCGTTGCTCTCACGTGTCTGCACGTGAGTAGAATGCTGTCACTTTTGTGACCGTTAAATCCATCTAGGGAATCGGGAAGATGAAGCATGTCCATCACATTCTATAAATGCAGGGGTCTCTTCAGAAGCTCCTCCACTCTTTCATCTTCCTCCTTGTGATTTCTTTTCCTTTTGAGAATTTAATTCTCTTTTCTCAGAGCTTAGTTCTCTGCCTTGCAAATTTTCCAGAGTTTAACTCTGTTGAAGAAAGACCCATCTCTTCAGGTAATGGCTTTGGACGATCGAAGAACTTTCATACACATAAACTCTTTGGATTTTAAATCCACACCAAGGGTTTTCCCCTTTTAACAAGAATGCATTTTTTTAAAGTTCTTTAGCAAGAACAGAAAACCATTTAACCTTCAAATAATAGATCTCTTAGGGTTTCTCTAATCTTTAGGGATCGGTGGTGGTGTTTGTCTTTTCCATGGAGTTTAATTCCATCATAAAAAGGCTCTGGCTATAGGAAAAGAATTTCTGGGAATTTAATTCCCTTTTTTCAAATAGGAATTTAATTCTTACGAAGAACTTAGTTCTTCTCAGGGGACTTCTTGGGTTTTCTTGCCCTGAGTTGTCTTCTTCACAACCGAGAAGAAGAAGTTTGCACTGAATTTTCATGATCTTTATTTCAGGTATTATGGATGCCCATTTGTATGATCTTGACAAAATCATTTCTTACGGAAATATTCGCGCACTGGGCCGCAGCCAGAACCAGGAGTTCAGCAATGCTCAGTGTGCTGAGGTCATGAGCCGCTTCGATGAGTACAACGGTCGGCTACTCCCTCGTCGCTCTTCTCTTTTGAGACTCATCGTGCTAGCGATCTGGGAGGCGCTCCCTCTTTTTTGCACCGGCATACCGCTCAGGGCATTGGATGCCGCCGAGGATAAGATGCATTCGGTGTATCTGATGAGCCTAATCTTGAAGAGAAGGCGAGAAAACCTCATTGATCTTTTGCACCAGGCTTTTCAGCAGTAGGCCATACTTGCTGCCTATCGGAGAGTGGAGGACATTCGTGAGGATCCCGACGCTTGTGATCGCGAAAGAAAACATACTAGAATGGTTCGAAATGCCTGGAAGATCTTGGACAAAGTCACGTTTGAGTTTCTCAATCCATGCCCCGTGTCTGAGGTCTTGCCGTTGTAATCGTTTCTTTTTTACTTATGTTTGCATGCCTTCTTTATGGGATTTTGTCATTTTGTCATTGTTGCTGCTGACGTGTTTGGCGTGTGAGGCACCATTTTACTTTCCAGTGCACATCAAGTTTGGTGCTCACGTGTTCTGCACGTGGGGCCCTTTTGATGGGGTGTTCCCCTCCGAAAGACGGCGCGATGGACGTCTTGCCTGAGATTCGGGGCAGATGCTAATTGGTGCTATCCGTCTACCTCTCCGAAAATGCCAAGTTGATTTATGGCACCGTGTATCGAAGGTTTAAACGGATGCGTCCGATGTAGCAGACTTCGTCAGATTCCCCCTCGCTTGAGGGGTTTTTGATTGTGGGGACGCTCTTCCCTGCAGGCGCAAGCCCCTGCAGTTAATTATGCTACCGCACTGCGGTAACCACTTTCTCCTTCTCCAGATGGTCACTTCGTGTCGTGTGTGTTTATTTTATGTTTGGTTGCCCGTGGATTGTATACGGAGACTGAGTTATGTCGTCGTCCTTAGGGCGTGGACTAGTCCAAATCCGTATTATCTTAGATTTGGGTTTGGGGGTTTGGGTTTAATGATACGTTAGTCTCATTAGAGACTAAAATCAACTTAAACGTTTGTTAAGGATACGTTAGTCTAGTTTTTAGACTAAGATCGACTTAACGGGACCATTTAGATCCAACAAAAGAGCAATTAAGGGAGCCCTGTTGTTTAGTTTAGTAACATTGCGGTCAATAGGTAGTTTAAGGACATTGCGGTCCAATGTTAGTTTTAAGACGTTGCGGTCAAGGTTAAGGACATCATAGTCCGTGGATTTAAGGACTCCACAGTCCGGCATTAGTTTTAAGACATCACGGTCAAGGTTAAGGACGTCATAGTCCGTTGTTAGTTTTAAGACGTTCTGGTCAAGGTTAAGGACATCATAGTCCGTGGATTTAAGGACTCCACAGTCCGGCATTAGTTTTAAGACATCCCGGTCAAGGTTAAGGACGTCATAGTCTATGAGTTTAAGGACCCCACAGTCTGTGTCAATGTATGGTCATCGGGACCCGTCACCTCTCTGACGACGTTGAGGAATTACAACGCCAAGTATCAAAGGAGTGAAGAGATGTACCCTTGAACCAAGGTAGAATACATAGTCTTTGGCCCAATTTGGGACCAAGACCAATTAATTATATTATAAGCCCATTGGCCCAGTTAAGTTTGAATTGAGGACTTATGGCTATCTTGGGCTAAGTCCAATCATATTTAGAATATTGGCTTTCTGTTGGTCCATTGGAGGAGAGGCTTTTCCTCTAGAACTTAGCCAATTGGGCTGAAGGTAGTGTTAAACACTAAAGACCAACAGTGTTTAACACTGGGAATAAGATTGATAAGTTAGTGTTTAACACTAAGAGATAGTTAGTGTTAAACACTAGCAACATGGCTTTCAGATTAGTGTTCAAACACTAAAGCAAATCAGTGTTAAACACTGGCAATGGAGTTTTCAACAGAGATCCCAAGTTAGCGTTAATCAATGTTAAACACTGGTATCAGAGATTTTAATTTAGTGTTAAACACTAGGAAAATCAGTGTTAACACTGCTAACAGAGATTTAATTTAGTGTTAAACACTAAGGAAGTCAGTGTTTAAACACTGCAAATAGAGTTTTTCAATTAGTGCTGAACACTAAGGCAAATCAGTGTTAAACACTGGATACAGAGGTTTCAATTTAGTGTTAAACACTAAGGCAAGAGGGGTCACGTGGTAGCACGTGAGAGCGCCCTCCTTTTATTTTATTCTGCCAAAAGTAATGAATATTTTGGAGCAACACGTGCTGTCACGTGATGGGCGTTTAAGTGTTTGTCTGTTAGAGCTTCTGCCAAGGGGTCACGTGGGGCACGTGAGGCATTGCCTCAAAGCCTTTCTCTATGGATCTTTTCTAGGGTCATGTGGTAGCACGTGACCCTGTTTCTTTGCATGTTTGAAGATCTCTTTTAGATTCCTCATAGGATTAAATCCTAATAAAAACTTTAGAGGAATTAAATTCCAACTTTCTTTTAAAGGATTATTCTTAGATAGGGTTAAACCCTAATTTCTTTTCTGTAGGAGTTAAATTCCCATTAAGTTCTGGCATAGGAATTAAATTCCTATGAGTTTGAGGGAATTAAGTTCTCAATTAGGGTTAAACCCTAGTTCTGTCCTTTTTGAAGGAATTAATTTTAACATAGGGTTAAACCCTAATTCTATCCCAAAGGAATTAAATTCCTATAATTTTGTGAGAATTGAATTCTCAAAACTCAATTCCTCCTCTGTGTTTTGGATCTGCATGGCAGGATCTCAACCCAATGAGAATTAAATTCTTAATTCATGGGGAGATGTGCACTTTGCAGATCCTCCACTAGAGAAAGAACTAAGTTCTTTTCTTTTATTAAGAGTTAAACTCTTTGAGAATTAAATTCTCTTTTTAAGCCTCTCCCTTCTTACCTGGGGTTTTCTTTTGCAGAGGATCAATTTCTTCCAAAATCTCAAAGCTCTATCTCCCTTTCTCTCTGTATGTCTCTGTATCTGTCTCTATATATATGTCCCTTTCTCTGTATTTTCCTGGATCCTTTTTATAGGAGAAGGAAGAGAATCAATCAGTTTTAGTGAATCTTTCATTGAGAGATTTGATTTGTTTATTGAGAGATTTGATTTACATTCATCATTCATCTGGACCTTTGGATTATTAGGTGAGTTTTATTCACCATTGAATTTTAAATCCAAAGATATTACTTTATTATTTCGGTTAGATTTTAAGGGGAAATCTTTCTAAGTTCAAGATTTTTCCATAAATAGGTGATATTTAATCACTTTTAGATTTTTAATCCAATCGGTTCCAAATAATCATTCTCCTTTGGAAAGATTTGAATGCTCTTCAGAATTTAATTCTGTTAAATAGAGAGGCTTTGAAAGCCGGTCACGTGTGACCACGTGACCCTTGGTCACGTGTAGGCACGTGACCCCCTGGAACGAGCTTTTCTTCTCCTTTTGCGCTCTGCTCTCTGGCTGCTGCTCAGCCGTCACGTGCCAACACGTGTCCCCTGGTCACGTGTGAGCACGTGACCTTTTCTGGAGCCTTTTCTGTGATTTAATCAGGGAGCGAATCTGCCTTTTGCCGCTGCTTTTAAATGCCACGTGCCAACACGTGACTGCTGGTCACGTGCTAGCACGTGATGCCTCCTCCGTAAGTTTTCCTGATTTTAAATCAGGAAACAAATGCCCCCACAGCGTTGTTCTTACGTGTCTGCACGTGAGTGCAATGCTGTTACTTTTTGTGGCCGTTGGATTCCTCTAGGGATTTGGGGAGATGAAGCGTCTCCATCACATCCTATAAATATAGGGGTCATTTCAGAAACGCCTCCACTTTTGCTTATCTTCCTCATTTGAGAACTTTTTCCTTGAGAATTTAATTCTCGTTTCCAGAGCTTAGCTCTCTGCTTCAAACTTTTCAGAGTTTAACTCTATTCAAGAGACCCCTTTTTCTCAGGTAATGGTGATCGAAGCACCTTCATTTTAACAAAACTCTCTGGATTTTAAATCCATATCAAGGGTTTCACTCCTTTTTTAACAAAGAATCCATTTTTCTTCAAGTTTTTTTTAACCAAAATATGAAACCATTTAACCTTCAACAGTAGATCTCTTAGGCTTTAGATGATCTTTAGGGAAATGATGGTGATAATCCATGGAGTTTAACTCCGTTCACAGAAAACATGTTTCTGGGAATTTAATTCCCCTTTTCAAAAGGAATTTAATTCCTATGAAGAACTAAGTTCTTCCCATGGAGGCTTCTTAGGGTTTCCTTGCCCTAGGTTTTCCTTCTGTGATTAATGGGACAGAAGCTTTGCAACAATTCTCATAACCTTTATTTCAGGTATCATGGATGCCCATATGTATGGTCTTGACGAAATCATTTCCTATGGGAATATTCGTGCACTGGGCCGCAGTCAGAACCAGGAGTTCACCAATGCTTAGTGCGCTGAGATCATGAGCCGCTTCGACAAGTACAACCATCGGCTACTCCCTCGTCGCTCTTCTCTTCTGAGACTGATCGTGCTGGCGATCTGGGAGGCACTCCCTCTCTTTTGCACCGGCGTACCCCTCGGGGCCTTGGACACTGCTGAGGATAAGGTACATTCGGTGTACCTGATGAGCTTGATCTCAAAGAGGAGGCGGGATCACTTTATTGATCTCTTGCACCAAGCCTTTCAGCAGTCAGCCATACTTGCCGCCTATCGGAGGGTGGAGGACATTCGTGAGGATCCCGACGCTTGCGACCGCGAGAGGAAGCATACCAGGATGGTTCGAAATTCCTGGAAGATCTTGGACAAAGTTACATTCGAGTTTCTCAATCCATGCCCTGCGTCTGAGGTCTTACCATTGTAAACGTGTTCTCTTTATTTTGTATGAACTTCTTAAAGCATGAATGATAAGTTTTATTATGTCTTTGTATGTTTGCATGCCTTTCTGTGGGATTTTATCATTTTGCTATTGTTGTTGTTGATGCTTTCAACGTGCAGGGTGCTATTCCATTTTTAGTGCACGTCAAGTTTGGGGCTCACGTGCTCCGCACGTTGGGTCCTTTTGATGGGACTGTTCAAAAAACTTTCCAATGCCATATTTTTAGTGCACAATATCAGATGCAGAAAAGGAGCCTTGGAAATAGTTCCATCTCCTTGATTTCCGATGCCTTTCCTTTTTTGGGCCTTGGAAATAGCTTTAACATGCAAGATTTTCCACGCGCAGCACTTAATGCACCTCTTTATATCTGAGGCCATGGCTTTCTTTTCTCTTCACAGAGAGATTTATTCTCATTTTGGTGTGATTTGTCTTGAGAAACAACTGAGCGCCATGGCCTGCAATCGCCCTCATACTCGTCGACAGCCATGGGAAGTTCCTATCGAGGAGATGATCCCCCGCTTTGCCGCCTGATTGGTGGATCCACTCCTTACCGATGACGAATGCGCCTCGGCGATGTATGAACTCTCGATCCATAGGGGGTCCCCCCTCCCGATGGGGTCCCTCTGGCTCTGGATGATTCTCGCGGCCGTGCTTGCCGACATCCCTCCTCACCCGGCGGAGATGACCCTGGCGATGCTTGACGCGGCTGAAGAAAAGCTTGAGGGTTTTCACGAAGCGTGCCTGATTACACAGGCTTTGAAGGATTGCTCAATTCACCTGCTGAGCCAAATAAGGGCCCGGCGAGCTATTATGTCTGCTTTCGCAGACGAACATGGCGCCAATCGATGAGGAGTGACTCCTCGCGAGAACCGTCGCTTTGATGTGCTGGAGAAAGCAGAGAGAGATGGAGAATTTTGTTCTTTGCTTTGTTAACCCTTGTGCTACTGATCCCGTGTTTGGTGACCTTTTCCCGCTAGCGTAGTATATTTAAATTAGTCTTTTTTTTCCGTATGCTTTATGCTGAACTTCCATGTAGGCTTGGTACTCGTATGTATGTTTTCGCTTGCATAAATAAACTTTGTGTTCTTCTTATGAGAACTTTCTTTAATTATTAACACTATCATCATGTCGCATGCACATTAAAGCTTCGAATATTATTTCTTTTCCGGATGTTCATATAATTGCGAACACATGCTCGATAGGATAAACGTTGGGAATTTTCTCGTTGCTTTTCATACCAGGTATGTGAGCGCGTTTTAGATCGATTATTGTTGTCGACTGGAAGCTCATTTATATGGTCTTGAGCGTGTATGTCCCGTTTCCAAGGTTGCGGTCGCGAAAGTGAGCCTAAGTGGCCTGATAGGGCGACACGTGGCGAACACATTGTTATGCGAGAAAAGGGCTCGGCCGTAAATTCTCGGAGAGGGAGCTGGCTTCTAAGGCGCTGAGCGAGCTTCAAGCTAATCCTACCGCCAAGGCCAACAAAGCATATGAACTCTGGCGGGTGCTTCAGGAGTCCATCAAAGAGGTGGTGGCTCTCGATAAAGCTGCCACGTTTACTCGCGAAAGGGTTGAAGCCCATAAGGCCACCGAGAAAGAGCTTGAAGGTCGGCTTGCTTCATATCAGGCCCAGCAGGCTCAGGCGGAGGCTCGTCTTCTGGAGATCCTGAATCATGAAGCCGTGACTCAGCAGAAGAAGGATGAGCTAGTAAAATTGCTAAATCGCCCGCCAGCTTAAAGACTTGTATCTTTTCCTTTCTTTTTTTGGTACATACTCCTGGATGAGAATATATTCTTTTTGCCTTTTTATGAATTGTACTTTGTATACATTTTGGTTTATGAATAAAAGATACATTATTTCTCTCGATGATGTGTCTCTTTTTATTAAATGTGCTTTGCGGACAATTTATCTTGGTCTCTTTGCAGGGCAGCGATGGCTTAGGATTCAGGGTTAAGATCTGCCTCCTAAAACTTTTGAGCTTTATGAGCCGTGAGGGTCTCACAAAGAGTTTTTCTCCCTACAGGTCGAGAGGATCCCGTAGGTGTGAGTTCTTCTTAAGAATCGTGAGGATTCTTAAGCGGGTTTTCCCTTGAGAGTCGTAAGAATCTCACAAAAGAGTTTTATTTCTTACAGGTCGTGAGGACCTGCAAGTGCTGGATGTGGTCACCCTTATCCGTGTTTCACGGGGTCAGGGTTGCTTAAGGTATCGTAGTTTAAAGACGTCACGGTCAAGGTTAAGGACATCATAGTCCGTGGATTTAAGGACTCCACAGTCCGATGTTAGTTTTAAGACATCCCGATCGAGGTTAAGGACTTCATAGTCCGTGGATTTAAGGACTCCACAGTCCGATATTAGTTTTAAGACATCACGGTCAAGGTTAAGGACATCATAGTCCATGAATTTAAGGACTCCACAGTCCGATGTTAGTTTTAAGACATCACGGTCAAGGTTAAGGACATCATAGTCCGTGGATTTAAGGACTCCATAATCCGATGTTAGTTTTAAGACATCACGGTCAAGGTTAAGGACATCATAGTCCGTGAATTTAAGGACTCCACAGTCCGATATTAGTTTTAAGACATCACGGTCAAGGTTAAGGACATCATAGTCCTTGGATTTAAGGACTCCACAGTCCGTTGTTAGTTTTAAGACATCACGGTCAAGGTTAAGGACATCATAGTCTGTGGATTTAAGGACTCCACAATCCGATGTTAGTTTTAAGACATCACGGTCAAGGTTAAGGACATCATAGTCCGTGAATTGAAGGACTCCACAGTCCGATGTTAGTTTTAAGACATCACGGTCAAGGTTAAGGACATTATAGTCCGTTGATTTAAGGACTCCACAGTCCAATGTGTGGTTGCAGGGACTCGTCACCTCTTTGAAGACGTTGAGGAATTACAGCGCCAAGTATCAAAGGAGTGAAGAGATGTACCCTTAAACCAAGGTAGAATCAGTACATAATCAGGGTGGTTGATCGTTAGTTTTAAGGCATTACGGTCGTTGTTGAGGACATCATAGTCCGTGGATTTTAAGGACTCCAAAGTCCGGTGTTTGCTCTGGATGCTTCACACGGGTTTACTGCCGTGCTTGGCGAGGACCAGGCTCCGCTCTGGGCGTTTTCCGCGGGGTCAAAGAGTGACAATATCCGCGTTCCACGTGACCAGGAATTTTGCACTAGATACTTCACACGGGTTCACTGCCGTGTTCGGCGAGGACTAGGCTCCGCTCTGGATGCTTCACACGGGTTCACTTTCGTGCTCTGCGAGGACCAGGATCCACTTTGGACATTTTCCACGGGGTCAAAGAGTGACGTTATCCGCGTTCCACGTAACCAGGAATTTTGCACTAGATGCTTCACACAGGTTCACTGCCGTGTTCGGCGAAGACTAGGCTCCGCTCTGGATGCTTCACACGGGTTCATTGCCGTGCTCTGGGAGGATCAGGATCCGCTCTGGACATTTTCCACGGGGTCAAAGAGTGAAGTTATCCGCGTTCTACGTAACCAGGGATTTTGCACTAGATGCTTCACACGGGTTCACTGCCGTGTTCGGCGAGGACTAGGCTCCGCTCTGGATGCTTCACACGGGTTCTCTGCCGTGCTCTGCGAGGACCAGGATCCGCTCTGGATGTTTTCCACGGGGTCAAAGAATGACGTTATCCGCGTTCCATATAACCAGGAATTTTGCACTAGATGCTTCACATGGGTTCACTGCCGTGTTCGGCGAGGACTAGGCTCCGCTCTGGATGCTTCACACGGGTTCACTGCCGTGCTCTGCGAGGACCAGGATCCGCTCTGGACGTTTTCCACGGGGTCAAAGAGTGGCGTTATCCACGTTCCACGTAACCAGGAATTTTGCACTAGATGCTTCACACGGGTTCACTGCCGTGTTCGGCGAGGACTAAACTCCACTCTGGATGCTTCACACGGGTTCACTGTCGTGCTCTGCGAGGTCCAGGATCCACTCTGGAAATTTTCCACGGGGTCAAAGAGTGACGTTATCCGCGTTCCACGCAACCAGGAATTTTGCACTAGATGCTTCACACGGGTTCACTGCCGCGTTCGGCGAGGACTAGGCTCCGCTCTGGATGCTTCACACGGGTTCACTGCCGTGCTCTGCGAGGACCAGGATCCGCTCTGGACGTTTTCCACGGGGCTAAAGAGTGACGTTATCCGCGTTCCACGTAACCAGGAATTTTTCACTAGATGCTTCACACGGGTTCACTGCCGTGTTCGGCGAGGACCAGGCTCCGCTCTGGATGCTTCACACGGGTTCATTGCCGTGCTCTGCGAGGACCAGGATCCGCTCAGGACATTTTCCACGGGGTCAAAGAGTGACGTTATCCGCGTTCCACGTAACCAGGAATTTTGTTGATTGTATCCGCATTTCATGGAATTGGGATTCGACTTTTCGGTGATCAGTAGATCGCCGAGCCATGGAACTGGGAGTTGCCGCTGTTCCGTTTCGCTTGAAGTTGTGTTCGTTGTTACGAGACGAGTGTTGAGATGATCTCTAGGTCACTTGCGGCCCGTCGAGATTTGGCTTCTTCTTATGATGAGACCTGGGGGAAGACTATGGTCACTTCTTTGTTTACGCCCTTGGATTGTATACAGGGTGTGATGTAACATCACCTGTAGGGCATAAATTAAAAACTTTTTTTTTATTTTATTTCTTTTTCCGCGATGCTCTATTATTTCAGCTTTTATATCGCGAAGGTCGTGATTGCCCTATCATTTCGGCTATTTTTCGCGGTGCCCAATCATTTCGGCTATTTATTTCATTTTTACTCGCTGCTTTTTATTGCGAGTTACCCCATCATTTCGGCTATTTTGCGTGCATATATTTTTACTTGCTGCTTTTTATTGCAAGTTGCCCCATCATTTCGGCTATTTCATATGCACGTGCGGCCTACTGGCTTTTCGCCATAAACCTGAAATTAGACACCGATTTCGGCATCAGCACCGCTATAACTGGGATATGGCCAGGAGCGAATCATCATCTGCCTTTGTCGATGTCGAACAAAGGTGGCTTAGCGAACAGGGTTAGGGTCCTGTCGACTAAGGCTTTTGACTTCATGAGCCGTAAGGGTCTCACAAAGGTATTTCTCCCTACAAGTCGTGAGGATCTTGTAGGTGTATTTTCTCCTTAGGAATCGTGAGGATTCCTAAGTGTATGTTCCTCTGTAAGTCGTAAGGATCCTACAAGAGGGCTTTCTCCTTATAAGTCGAGAGGACTTATAAGGGTTGTTCACCATATGGACATATCCCTAGTCAGGGGTGGGACTTTGCTGGGAAATGTTTATTCGCGCCCGTGGATTGTATACAAGGGTCAGTATGAGCCGCTTGTAGGGCATTGTCGAAGGTTATGGGGGATTTTTCTTAAGCATAGGTTTAGGTCTCTGTAACTTAAGACTTTCAAGTCTTATGAGCCGTGAAGGTCCCATAAGAGAGTTCTCCTTGCGAGTCGTGAGGATCTCGCAAGTGTATTTTCTCCTTAGGAATCGTGGGGATCCCTAAGTTTGTTGCTCCCTTGTGAGTCGTAAGGATCTCACGTGGGTGGTTTCTCCTTACAAGGTCGTGAGGACCCTACAAGTGTCCTTTAACGAGGTTGCGCCCTTTCGGGTTTTCACAAACACTCGCCGGTAGTCCTGCTGTTTTTACTCACGGAGCCCTTTCGGGTTTTCATCCGTGCCCATTTTGCTTATAGACATACCGTTATTATTATATATTTTTTCTTCTCTCTTTTTTTTACGAGGTCGCGCCCTTTCGGGTTTTCACGAACACTCGCCGGTAGCCCTGCTGTTTTTACTCACGGAGCCCTTTCGGGTTTTCATCCGTGCCCTTTTGCTTATGGATATACCGTGTTTATTTTTTTTTAATTAGTTTTTATTTATTTATTGTTTTTTTATTCATCTCGTCAGCCTAAGGATGCTGCGGTAGTAGTTTTAAGGACGTTTCGGTCCGTCGTTAGTTTAAGGACGTTTCGGTCCGTCGTTAGTTTAAGGACGTTTCGGTCCGTCGTTAGTTTAAGGACGTTTCGGTCCATCGTTAGTTTAAGGACGTTTCGGTCCATTGTGGAGAGGGCCGGCTACTACTTATAGAGCTTGAGCTTACGAAGATAGCTAGCGGACATAGTCGTCGTCATCTATCATTGACCTAGGCTGTGGCTCATTAAGCGTAGTATTTCTTTAGGAAGCGACCGTTTATTGGCCTGAAAGGCCTTTCACCGTGCATGTCCATGAGTAGATAGGCTCCACCCTGGTAGAACTTGTCTATGATGTACGAGCCTTCGTAGTTCGGCTCGAATTTTCCCCGCTTGGCGCGATTGGGGATCATAGGCCTTTTGATCACTAGCACGAGTTCGCCTTGGCGGAATGTCCTCGGCCTGGTCAATCTTTCATACGAGCGCGTCATTTTCGCTTTGCAAGCCTCCAGGTTTTGTTGTGCTATGATCCGTGTTTCATCAAGGGCATCAAGCTCTTCTAGCCGAAGGTGAGCATTTTCTTCGCTCGTTAACTCGCAGTGGACTGCCACTCGTGGAGAAGGTAGCTCTAACTCGAGGGGGAGTACTGCTTCCGTACCGAATACCAATGCGTATGGCGTCGTGCTCGTGGCCGTCTTGAACGTAGTTCGATACGCCCAAAGAGCTTCTTACAGTCTCTCATGCCAGTCCTTCTTATTTCGGGACACCGTCTTTTTTATGATCTTTGTCAAGGTCTTGTTGAAGGCCTCAGCTAGACCGTTAGCTCGTGGATTATAAACCGAAGAATACCTCCAGTCTATATTGTGTTGTTGCGCGAAGCGACTGACCTTGTGGCTTCTGTAAGCTGGCCCGTTATCAGAAATGATCCGTCGCGGAGTTCCAAACCGATAAATGACGTGCGTCTTGAAAAAGTGGAGGATATTCTCCGTCTTCACTTCCCTCAGTGGTACTGCCTCTGCCCATTTGGAGAAGTAATCAGTCGTTGCCAGGATGAAACGATGTCCTCTAGACGATGCTGGTTCGATGGGGCCGACTATGTCAGTTCCCCAAATCTCGAACGGCCAGCTAGCCACCATTGGATGTAATGGATTTGGATGTTGGTGGATGAAGTCCCCATGGATTTGGAATGAGTGGCATTGCTTCGCATATTCGAGGCAGTCCTGGGCCAGTAGTAGCCCATCCGTTTGATCTTCAACTTCATCTTCGGGCCCGCCTGGTGAGAACCACAAAGTCCGTCATGAACTTCCTGAACGACTCTTTCTGTTTCGTCAGGTCCCAGACATCTCAACCACAGAGAATCAAACGACCTCTTATACAGAGTGTCGTTGACGAAGGTGAAAGACATAGCTCGTTTCGTGAGCTGATGTCTTGCGGACGCGTCTTTGGGTGTTCGACGGTATTTGAAGTAGTCTATAAAGACTTCTATCCAATCCTCAGCCTTTTGCCGGTCTTTTATTTGCAAGGTCGTCTGTTCAATCGCTCCCTTCTCTTCGGATGATTCCGGAGGTATTTCTGCTGGGGCAAGCACCCGACGGCTTTGTACCACGATTCTAACGTCATCGAGATTCTCGTCAGCCAGTTCTTTAGCAAGCTTGGCCAACGCGTCTGCTTTGCTGTTTTCCGCGCACGGTATGCTTTCCAAAGTATAAGAAGGAATCTGGGTCAACAGTTGTTGCACCTTTTCCCCGTACTTCACCAACTCCGGTTTGCACGTTTGGTAGTCGCCGTTTACTTGACTAACGACCAGCTGAGTGTCTCTGTATATAAGGAGGTTTTCAATTCCCATGTCGATGGCGACCTCGAGACCTGCTATCAAGGCTTCATATTCAACTTCGTTATTCGTCCTCGGTTCTGTTAAGGAGAAAGCAAAGCGCATTATCCCTCCTTGTGGAGTCACGAAGATAAGGCCTACCCCCGACTTGATTATAGGGGTACTTTATTTGCGCTTCTTTATGGAGGACGCTCCATCGAAATAAAGCTCCCATCGGGTATCACCACCGTCGATCACGTCAAACGCATGTTCGTCTGGCAAATCGCAATTCAGAGGAGAACCGACAGGTACTGGATGCTCAGCAAGGAAGTCGGCGATGGCTTGGCCTTTCACTGCCTTAAGAGGCTGATAGGTTATTGAAAACTCCATCAAGAGAAGGGCCCATTTAGCGAGTCTCCCTGTCAATATGGCCTTTGACATTAGATATTTGAGGGGGTCCACCTTTGATATAAGACGGACTTCATGTGCCAATGCATAGTGCCGGAGTTTTGTTATCGCAAAGATTAACGCCAGGCAATGTTTTTCGATAGGGGAGTAATTGCTTTCTGCCTCCAGAAGAACTCGGCTTAAATAGTAGAGCGCTCTCTCCTTCCCTTGGTCGTTTTCTTGCGCCCATAATGCGCCTAAGGAACCCTCAAGGGCTGTTGTATAAAGAATAAGGGGCTTTCCCTTGACTGGAGCAGCTAACACCCGCGGGTTCTACAGGTACTGCTTGATCTCATCTAGCGCGCTCTGGCATTTTTGGTCCCAGACGAACGGGGTTTCCTTCTTCATCAGGTGGCTGTAAGGATGGCACTTGCCTGACAGGTTGGCGATAAACCGCCGGATGTACGCGAGCTTCCCTTGGAGAGACCGCAATTGTTTGAGAGTCCTTGGCGGTGGCATTTCCATGATCGCCTTGATCTTAGATGGATCTATTTCGATACCTCGGTGTCGGATGATGAATCCCAGGAATTTACCCGAGGAGACTCCGAACGCGCATTTGAGGGGGTTCATTTTCAAATTATATTGCCGAGGGTGTTGAAATACGGTCTTCAGATGCTCTAAATGCTCTTCGTATGACATGCTCTTCACTACGAGGTCGTCGATATAGCACTCGACGATTTCATGTATGAGATTATCGAAGATCTTTGTCATGGCCCTTTGATAGGTGGCACCGGCATTCTTTAAACCGAAAGGCATAACTTTGTAGCAGAATATACCCAAAGGAGTCCGGAAAGCGGTGTGCTTCTGGTATTCGGGATGCATCTTTATCTGATTGTACCCTGATGAACCGTCCATAAAGGAGAAAACCTCATGAGTGGACGTATTGTCTATCATCAGTTCGGCGACCGGTACTAAGAAATCGTCCTTCGGGTAGGATTTATTGAGATCTCGGAAGTCCACACATATGCGTACTGTCCCATTTTTCTTCATTACCGGGACGATGTTGGCGACCCAGTCAGGATACTTTACCTCCTGGATAAACCCAGAATCGATCAGCTTCTTGACTTTGGCGTTAATGCTCATCTCAAGCTCGAGCCGCATCCTTCTTGGCGCCTGTTTGACCGGCTTGACATCCGGAGATATCGCCAATCTGTGCACAGCAATTTCTGAATCTAGTCCCGGCATTTCGGAATAGTTCCACGCGAAGCAATCTCTATGCTGTAGAAGCACGTCCTTTTATGCAGCCACCATTTCTTCAGATAGCAGCTCGCTGACGAATGTCGGTCGTGGATCATCTGCCGACCCTAACTCAATCTTCTTGAGGTTATCTGCAGTAGTATGTATGCCATCTTCTAGTTCTTTCGGAGCTGGTAGAAATTCTGAGATCACTTCATTGTCATTGTTTTCGAAGCACCAAGGGAGGTCGTCCATATTCTTGGGCCCTTCTTTTGATATCGTTATCATATAACAGGTACGGGCTCGCTTCCAAGAACATTGTTGGTCTGATTTTGCTCTTGTGGCTTTGGGTTCGTGCTTTTGTGGCGGTGCTACCGTCCAGCTGCTGGATAAAGCAAACCTGCCCCGCTGGTATTGGTCTTCGACCCAATTTTTAAACGTGAAACAGTCTTCGATCGGGTGTCCTATGGCTCGGTGATAAGAGCAATAGTCCAGATGAGAAACCTCATTAGCCTGCTCAGGATGCTTAGACTCCGGAAGTGTATCATTCGGTGCTTCATAGCGAGATCGAGTATTTTCTTCGTCTTTTCTTCAGGGAAGGAATACGCTCGACCCATCTTCTTTACGAGAGACAAATCTGGACCGCGCAATATCCGATCACATGACTCTTTAACCCTGTGTTGTTGCTGTCGTCTCTTTTTCCCGCTTTTTGACTTACTTATACCTCTACGTCGGGCCTTTTGCGCAATGGGTCGAAAGGGAGGAGCGTCGTCGTCTTTTACAGCCTGATGAAAAAGTCGTTGCGTCCTGGCCTTCTTGTAGATGGCCATTTCACGATTATGGTCTTCTCGAGCTTTTTGACCCGCTTTCCTGATAAGCTTGTCCATTTGTTCTTCAAATGACGGACTCGGCACTTCGATCGCGGGATATAGTTTTGATGAGGGGTTGGCATTTCCTGACAGCGCGTCCTCTTTTTCATCAAAGTTATATATGGCGTAGCTACCGTGGACTCGTTCCCGTTTCCAGGCTCTCACGTATCCAAGCCCAAGCATTTCCATTCTCCCGTTGGGCAGTTTGCGCTGAGTCCCAGGGACATCCCAAATCTTGTTATAGAATCGAGCTTGTCGAATAGTTTGTTTTAAGGGTACCCGTTGGTGCTTCAATAGCCTTTTTAGTCCGTTTGTGCAATACCTGGGCAAACGGATGGGTTGAAACTTGTCGAGTGTAGAATCCGCGCCATGCCAGATTTCTTTCTCGACTCTTGTTTCCGTGGACCGGTAGAATAGGATTACCTTTTCACCCTTTCGCCTGGGAGGGACGTAAAACGTCTGCAGGTCCTGCACATTGTAAGCTTCAAGTGCGTTAAGGTCTTTGTAGTGTTCCAGCGGCACCATGGTGATTTGCAAACTCTGATCATCGCAAGGGGATGCTTGTATTGACGGACGACTGGAGAACACGGCATTAACCTCATCTTCCGAGTCACTTCCGAAGATCAACATGGGGGCGGACGGTCCCGGGTTGTTGCGTCGAGACGGAACAGCGTAAACTATCTCTTCTTCTTCTTCGGTATCGCTTCCGAAAACAGGGATGGTGGCGGCGGCCTTGTTCTTCGACTTGCGACACCTTTCTGTATCCTCGAAATCTGGCAAAAAGTACTTTGCATCTTCGTACTTGCGGACTTCGTTCACGGAGAATGGGTTCAGCTCACCTATTACGGTATACTCAAAACCATCCTTAAAGTACTTCATACACTGATGTTGTGTAGAAGGGATGATGTTGTACTCGTGTAACCAAGGACGACCGAGCAAGGCGTTGTAGCAGGTCTTGGCGTCAATGACGTGAAACTTGACGTCCGTGAAGAGTAGTCGAAAGCGTAATGTTAATATCACGGATCCGAGAGTCCGTGATGACTGGGAGTCGAAACCGGAGATGGTAATTTTGTCACGAGTGAGGTGCTGCACGCTCATGCTGATTTCCTTCAACACCCGAACATTAAGGAGATCGACGGAGGATCCATTATCGACCGGAATTTTGCCTATCTTGATATCATGGCAATATCCGGAGACGTATAGGGGACGGTTGTGGTCGCACGTCCCGAGGAGAAGGTCTTCGTCACCGAAAGTGATGTCGGCCGTGTGCACTTCTTCCAGTTCATCCTTCATCCTTTCTTTGGTGAGGAAGGCTTGGAATTGTTCGGGTTCTTGTAACGCCTTGATTAATGTATCTCTCGCTTCCTTTGATAATAGGAGGGCGCTGAGAATGCTGAGCTGAGAAGGTAGCTTTCTTAGGTGTGCTAGGATGTTGTAGTCCACCTTACCCTTCCTGGGAGGATCTTTGGCAGCCAACTCTTTCATGACTTGGTCATCTAAGGTGATATCCTCAGTGAACTTCTCCTTTCCCTTATCTTTTCTATTCGCAGGTCCGAGATTCTTTTCCGGGAGTGTGCGATTGCGCAGCTGAATGTTCTCGCAGGCCTCTGGTTCTTCCTCTTTCCCTAAAACGGATTCTTTAAAGAGAGGGCCCAGAGCCATTTCTTCATCAGAGTCGCTCCCAAAGGTGAGAAATTGTGACCCTCCGGCGTTGACCATGTAACAGTTGCCGGCAGTTCTTTTGCGCCCTTCGATCGTACTTTTTTGTTCCCGACGAGTCTTGCGTTTCATGCGCTTAAAATATTTCCGGTGAGCAACATATCCTTGCCACCACATCTTAAAAGCGTTGCACTCCTTAGTAGGGTGCGAAATCCTCCGATGATATGCGCAGTAATTAGGGTGCCTCTCCGCCCCATCGAACGTGTTTTCTTTCGAGGGTGGTAGCTTCATTCCCATCAACATGGCTTTGGCAAACCTTTTCCTCGTCTTCAATATGTTTTTATCGGGTGTCTTTTGATCTGGCGGGAGTGCTTCGACTCTTTCGTTTAGTCGCTTGCGTTTGGATCCTTCCGATGTAGCCATCTCACGCTCCTGGTCGGCTTTACTTTTCAAACGAATCTCGTCTAGAAAGGCGTCGATCATTTCATATATTGGCCATACAAGTTCTGGCTCAGGGTGTGCCCCCTGTTTCCCAGTGCCAGGAGTTTTCTCATTGTCCGTAAACGAGTGGGAAATCACATGACAACTCGCCACATATCCTTCAGATTCATCCGACGAGCTTTCTCCATCATCTTCCTCCTGAAAGACGTGGTTGGGGAACTCTTAGAGTGTGACGGGAGTCCGAGCCTTTTGATTTTGCTCCTCCAGCACGTCAATCTGTTTCTGCAAATCCGTGCGCTTGTCTCCAGGATTCACGGGCTTCTTGGACTTCTTCTTCTTTTTCTTCGAAGATTTTGACAGTTGGGTGTGAGTACTTGGGCCATCACCACCGATCTTTGTAGTTGGGCGCGGCTCCAACATCCCTTCGTTGATTTGAAGTTCGAGCGGGTTCTTCCATTCGACCGCTGGGCATGCATGAAGATCTCTCAGCATGTTTTTGGTTTTAGCTGATAGCACGACCTCCCATGGAGCTTCTTCAACGAAAGAACAGGTTGCCCCCGGTGTATCCGCTTTCTTAGGAGTATGCGGCTGTGGCGGGTTCACCTTCCACTTTTCGGACAGCGCAAACTTTTCCTGGAGGTATTGATCCTCAATCCATCCTTTGAAGACGAAGCAATCCTCAATCGGATGGCTTACCGTTTGATGGTAAGGGTAATAATTGGGGTTATCCACCTCAGTGGGTTGTAGCGGTCGCCTCGGATTTGGCAAGTTTATAAGCCTGTTGCGTTCTGCCAGCTCAAATAACTGTTTCGTCTTGTCCCGCGGGAACGAGTAGGGACGCTTCATCTTCTCATTATAATACCGACGTCTTTCTTCCAACTGATCCGCCAGCTTTGAGACACTGGGTTGCTGCTGAGCATTCACGACGAAGGTTGCCTTTCCTTTACCCTTGTCATTCCGGGGTTCTGGCTTCGAGGGAGACGGTCTGTGACCCATCTGGGCCAACTTGTCGATCAAAGCCTGGAACGTGGTTGGCTTAAAGAACATCATGAACTGGGAGATAGTTGCATGAGGGTCTAGGGTTCCCACGAACATGCCCACCGCGGGCGCTTCCTCAATGCGTTGCTCGCATTTCGACCACAAATTTCGCCAGCGTATAGCATACTGGACCCACGTTTCACCTGGTTTCACCCTGGCATTAATCAATGCCGTTATCGGAGTGCGCTCGCTGGTGTTTGCGAATCGCTGAGTGAATAGTAACTCCATTTCAGTGAACGTCTTGATAGAATCGTTCGGGAGTTCCGAATACCATTCGAACGCTGTTTCTGATAAGCTGCCCACGAACTAGCGAAGCAACAGTTTATCATCACCGCCGGTGTTACTGTAAAGGGCCCTGAACTGGGCAACATGTTGGTGGGGATTTCCAGTCCCCTTATACACATGGAATTTCGGTATTGTATAACCCGGTCGGTATTTGATTTGGTCGTACCAGCTTGGATACGGTCGCCCCGTTTTTATGACTTGACCAGCTGCCTCAGTCGCATGATGAACCCGGATCTGCTGGGCTATATAGTCGTCCAAGTCAGCCTCGGAGATTGTCTCCTCCTTAGCCGTTGAAAGAGCCGGTGGTGGATTCGACGTTTCTCCTCTATCATCTTCGAAGACGGTCGGGGGATCTTCAGCGGGAGGATCTTGTTGAATCATCATCCCAACCATGTCTTGAAATAAGTGGGCTATTTGCTTTATATTGGCCGCTTGTTCCGCAACCTCTTTATCTTTCTTTTCCAATATCCTCCGAAGGAACTCAGCGTCGGTTTCCTGTTCTTGCTGCTGATCCGAGGACGCCTCGAGGCTTTCTTTCGGCCCAGTAAGCGCGGCCATTGCGATCATCATGTCCTGGAGCTTTTGCTGTTGCTCCTGAGCTTTGGTTACCGACCGTGTAAGCGGTCTATGACCTGTAGACGCACGGCTGTCTTCCTTCCCCGACGCCATGTATACAGTGTGGACCATCCTACCCCCAGCCTTAAGGCATCTGGGCTCAGCGCTTTTAGCTCTCGTTGCAGGCCCGGGGATCTTCTCCGGCCTCCTCTTTTTATGAGCAGTGGAAGTTGAGGGGGCCGTTGAGGTGGGCACCCAAACAGCTTTTCGTGGCTTAGCCTGGTGACTGACTTCCTGTTGGATTTTTAGCTTCTTGTGCGGGCGGGAGAAATTTGGATCGATCACCGAGTCTCGGGTCAGCCGCCAGACTTTATAGATTTGGGAGGACAGCCGTTGAGGAGATTGGGGCTGTTATGGCTTTACTTCCACAGCCTTTTTCAGCGGAGGGGGAGACCTCTTTAGCACCGCGGTAGGAGAATTCCTACGCACCTTATTTTGCATCTCAAAGCTGTTCCCAGTTGGAACAGCAGCATTAACTTCTGCCGTCGGGGCTGGAGGAGTTAGCCCAGAAGGGGAGTTTCCTTCGGCCTTCCTCACTCGGCGCCAGTAACGACGTCGAGCGTGTCGTGCTGATGGAATTGGCCCGGTGAGGGCAATAGTCTCGTCTTGCCCCCTGTGTAGGTGGGGGGTCGCTGCTGGTGTCAGCCTGTTAAAGACCGATGTCCCTTGGGTAGCAGGAGCGGGAGCTGGAATAGTCAGTCTTGTAAAGACTGACTTTTTGGAAGGAGAGGCCGCCTTGACGACTTCAGGAGCAGGATTGGTTATTTTCTTAGGAGCAGCCTTCTCTGGGATTGCAGGCCCCATAGCGGGTCCACGGGAGCTCTGGCCCAGTCTGGAGAAAACCGAGGCGCTGGTGTTGGGCGACCCATTGAGAGGGGCCGCGGTAGGTGTAAGCCGATCAAAGACCGACTTTTTGGGAGCTTCCAGTGTCAGCACAGGAGCGGTGAAGCTCGTTGGCGGGAGCATGGTCCCGAAAAACAACCCTGTGGTGGCTCGAATGACCTGTTCCATAGGCATTGTGAATAGCGAAGCAGCTTGGAGCCCGTAGGCTATACCTTCTGGCGAGGCAGAGCGCCGGTTGCAGTTGCAGTTGGAGCATTTCGTACAAGTGGAAGCCATTGATTCTTTGCTTTCTGCAATAAGCAAAACGCCAAATCTTAGTACCTTGAAACCCAAGGGAAACCATTAGCGAACCATGTTTGGTTCGCGAACACGACATACGAAGTGTGGAGTGGAAAGAGGAAGAGGTCCCACCGGGTGTGCCAGAATCTGTTCCCCTCCGAAAGACGGCGCGACGGACGTCTTGCTTGAGATTCGGGGCAGATGCTAATTGGTGCTATCCATCTAGCTCTCCGAAAATGCCAAGTTGATTTATGGCACCGTGTATCGAAGGTTTAAACGGATGCGTCCGATATAGCAGACTTCGTCAGATTCCCCCTCGCTTGAGGGGTTTTTGATTGTGGGGACGCTCTTCCCTGCAGGCGCAAGCCCCTGCAGTTAATTACGCTACCGCACTACGGTAACCACTTTCTCCTTCTCCAGATGGTCACTTCATGTCGTGTGTGTTTATTTTATATTTGGTTGCCCGTGGATTGTATACGGAGACTGAGTTATGTCGTCGCCCGTAAGGCGTGGACTAGTCCAAATCCGTATTATCTTAGATTTGGGTTTGGGGGTTTGGGTTTAAGGATACATTAGCCTCATTGGAGACTAAGATCAACTTAAACGTTTGTTAAGGATACATTAGTCTAGTTTTTAGACTAAGATCGACTTAACGGGACCGTTTAGATCCAACAAAAGAGCAATTAAGGGAGCCCTGTTATTTAGTTTAGTGACATTGCGGTCAATAGGTAGTTTAAGGACATTGCGGTCCAATGTTAGTTTTAAGACGTTGCTGTAGGGTGTTTTTCGTCACCCTATTGAGATAGGAATACGCGCGTGCTTGTCAGGCATACTACAGATTCCCCCTGCCTAGGGTAGGCCAGGGTTTATTGATTGTGGGGATTCGAATCTCCGGCAGCCGCGGACTAAGCTGCCGTTAATTACCCCCCGTCTTTGTGGCGAGGGAACCTCCGATTAACGGGTTAAACTGGTCATGCGAACTCAATGTGCAGTGTACGTGTGTTGTGTTTTGAAAGGGGGGGTTTGGATATATCGGGAGCCACGCAGAGTTTTTTACGGGGGTTCCGCTACCCGGATAGCGGGCTGGGGGTCAAGGGGGCTAGCAGCCCCCTTACGGGGTGCGGGGCAGCGCCCCGTTAGAAATTTTATTCTAACATGGACAGTGTCGCGGAGTACGTATGTGTGCAAATATGTATACATATGTATATATATATATATATATATATACGTATATATGTATATATGTATATATATAAAAGAAAGAGTGGGAAAAGGCATCCAAAGGATGTGGGGGGGCAGCACCTTGGACGCTGTGCGCCTAGGTGCTGTGCGCTCAGGCGCTAGAGTGCCACGTGTCGGCATGTGGGCGCTCTGCGCTTGAGCGCTGGGCACTTGAGCGCAAGCGCGCCACGTGTCGGCACGTAGGCGCTTTGCGCTTGAGCGCCTACGCTTGAGCGCAAGCGCGCCACGTGTCGGCACGGGGGAGACTTGCGCTCGAGCGCCTACGCTTGAGCGCAAGCGCGCCACGTGTCGGCACGGGGGAGACTTGCGCTCGAGCGCTTGCGCTTGGGCGGAAGCGCGCCACGTGTCGGCACCGGGGCGACTTGCGCGCGGGCGCTTGCGCTTGAACGCAAGCGAGCCACGTGTCGGCACCGGGGCGACTTGCGCTCGGGCGCTTGCGCCGGAGCGCAAGCGCGCCACGTGTCGGCACCGGGGCGACTTGCGCTTGAGCGCAAGCGCGCCATGTATCGGCACGTGGGCGACTTGCGCTCGGGCGCTTGCGCTTGAGAGCAAGCGCGCCACGTGTCGGCACGTGGGCGACTTGCGCTCGGGCGCTTGCGGTTGAGCGCAAGCGCGCCACGTGTCGGCACGTGGGCGCTCTGCGCTTGAGCGCCGGCGAGAAAAAGTGGCTTTTAGCCTAAGAAACAGAAGCTGTGCTTCAGAAAGGAAATATTTGTTATGTATATATGTATGGAGTTAGACTCCTGGGATGTTTTGAAGCTGATGAAGGGGGTTCTTCTTCTTCCTTCTATTGTTTGGCTGGATCTTGAAGATCAAGAAGTAGGAGATTTTAAAAATCACTCCTTTTTGAGATCTGATGGGAGATCTGAGTTCCCTTTTATGGGTTCTGTGGTGGAAAACTACTTAGTTTTGGAAAAGAAAGAGTAAAACTCTTGATTTAATTCAAAAGAATTGAGAAGGTTTAGAACCTTGGAGAAGGAGCAGGAGGCACAAAGAACCCTAGTTTTTGGGGGAATGAAAAAGTGTTGCTTTATTCATCATCATGTTGCCTTTTATAGGCTTACATATTTACATATAGCCCCTTGGGCTTTGCAAAATGGCATTTTACCTATCCCATGGCTCATATGCTTTTTCATTTTGCACATAAGCCACGGGCTTACAAAAATTTGGCTTTATGCCCCTTTTGCATACATTCATGCACAAGAATTACATAAAAATTATTTGTTACATGATTTTTGTTGTTGGCATGGCGGAAGGCCGGACGCTTCGTGTTCGGGCTCGACCTGGGCATTGGCCCACTTGCTTGGGCTTGGGCCCACCTGGCTTGGGTTTGACCTTGACTTTGACTTGGTCAACCGGGGTGCAAATTTTGACTTCAACAAAGTGCCCCCCATCAATAAATGCACACCACATATGTGAGTCGTGTGCATGAAATTGATGGATTATCTTTCACGTGGAGGCGACTTGCCTTGTTTCCCACTCTTTGGGATGCACTGCCCTTTTTACGACACGGACGGTCGACGCTTGACGCGTCTCCGAGACGGAGTGTCCGTGGTAGACGTTTCCCTGGCCCGGAGTGATCTGGTTCCAGATTTGTAGGAAGCCTGCACTGCCCTTTTTACAACCTGGACGGTCGACGCTCTGATCCGGAGCGATTTGGGTTCCCAATTTGCGGGAGCCTGCACTGCCCTTTTTGCGACATAGACGGTCGACGCTCTGATCCGGAGCGATTTGGGTTCCCAATTTGCGGGAGCCTGCACTGCCCTTTTTGCGACATAGACGGTCGACGCTCTGTTACGAAGCGATTTGGTAGACGTGTCCCCGGCACGGAGTGTCGCTGGTCGACGTTTCCCCGAGGCGGAGTGTCTGTGTTGGACGTTTCCCCGATGCAGAGTGTCGCTGGTTGACGTTTCCCTGATGCGGAGTGTCTGTGTTGGACGTTTCCCTGATGCAGAGTGTCGCTGGTTGACGTGTCCACGGCACGGAGTGTCGCTGATCGACTTTTCCCCGGCGCGGAGTGTCGGGTTGACTTTCCCCCGGCACGGAGTGTCGCTGATCGACTTTTCCCCGGCGCGGAGTGTCGCTGATCGACTTTTCCCCGGCGCGGAGTGTCGGTGGTTGACTTTTCCCCGGCACGGAGTGTCGCTGATGGACTTTTCCTCGGGGCGGCGTGTCGGGTTGACATTTCCCCGGCACGGAGTGTCGCTGATCGACTTTTCCCCGGCGCGGAGTGTCGGTGGTTGACTTTTCCCCGGCATGGAGTGTCGCTGATGGACTTTTCCCCGGGGCGGAGTGTCGGGTTGACTTTTCCCCGGCACGGAGTGTCGCTGATCGACTTTTCCCCAGCGCGGAGTGTCGGTGGTTGACTTTTCCCCGGCACGGAGTGTCGCTGATCGACTTTTCCCCGGCGCGGAGTGTCGGGTTGACTTTTCCCCGGCACGGAGTGTCGCTGATGGACTTTTCCCCGGCGCGGAGTGTCGTGTTGACTTTTCCCCGGCACGGAGTGTCGCTGATGGACTTTTTCCCGGCGTGGAGTGTCGGGTTGACTTTTTCCCGGCACGGAGTGTCGTTGATCGACTTTTCCCCGGTGCGGAGTGTCGGTGGTTGACTTTTCCCCGGCACGGAGTGTCACTGATCGACTTTTCCCCGGCGCGGAGTGTCGGGTTGACTTTTCCCAGGCACGGAGTGTCGCTGATGGACTTTTCCCCGGCGCGGAGTGTCGGGTTGACTTTTCCCCGGCACAGAGTGTCGCTGGTCGACTTTTCCCCGGCGCGGAGTGTCGCTGGTCGACTTTTCCCCGGCGCGGAGTGTCGGTGGTTGACTTTTCCCCGACACGGAGTGTCACTGATCGACTTTTCCCCGGCGCGGAGTGTCGGGTTGACTTTTCCCCGGCAGGGAGTGTTGCTGATGGACTTTTCCCCGGCGCGGAGTGTCGGGCTGACTTTTTCCCGGCACGGAGTGTCGCTGATCGACTTTTCCCCGGCGCGGAGTGTCGGTGGTTGAATTTTCCCCGGCACGGAGTGTCGCTGATCGACTTTTCCCCGGCGTGGAGTGTCGGTGGTTGACTTTTCCCCGGCACGGAGTGTCGCTGATGGACTTTTCCCCGGGGCGGAGTGTCGGGTTGACTTTTCCCCAACACGGAGTGTCGCTGATCGACTTTTCCCCGGCGCGGAGTGTCGGGTTGACTTTTCCCCGTCACGGAGTGTCGCTGATCGACTTTTCCCCGGCGCGGAGTGTCGGGTTGACTTTTCCCCGAGGCGGAGCATAATTCCTGCAGGGAAGGTAGATATCCCGAGGCGAGACATGATTTCGACATGGGGTAAATTCTGGGACGGAGCATGATTCCGCCATGGAGGTTGTTGGTTTGATTTGATTTGGGTTGACATCAGCATCACTACACTGGAATATGGTACCAGGAGCGAATCATCATTTGTCATGAGAGGATATGGGAATTGTTTTTTTTTTGTTTGGCATCTGCATTGCTGCACTGGAATGATGCCAGGAGAAACTCATCATTTGCCCTAGGAGGATTTGGATTTGGTTGGTTTGGCATCTGCATTGCTGCACTGGAATAATGCCAGGAGCAACTCATCATTTGCCCCGAGAGGATTTGGGAATTGGTGGCTTAGGAGACAGGTTTAGATCCCTATCACCTAAGGCTTTTCCATTTTGTGAGCCATAAGGGTCTCACAAAGCATTTTCTCCCTACGGGTCATGAGGATCCCGCAGGTGTATTTTCTCCTTAGGAGTCGTGGGGACTCCTAAGTGTGTTGCTCCTTTGTGAGTCATAGGGATCTCACGCGGGAATTTTCTCCTCACAAAGTCGAGAGGGCTTTGCGAGTGCATTTTTTTTGAGGGATCGGGATTGTTTTACGCCCGTGGATTGTTTACGGTTTTGTAGGATGTATGATCCAGACCGTAGGGCCGGAAAAATTTCAGGACCTTGTTGGCGTCTGCATCGCTGCACTGGAATGTGGCACCAGGAGCGACTCATCATTCGCCATTGGGGTATGGGATTTGGAATTTGGTTGGCGTCTGCATCGCTGCACTGGAATATGGTACCAGGAGCGACTCATCATTCGCCACTTGGGGGTTGGGGAGCGATGGCTTAGGAGACAGGTTTAGATCCCTGTCACCTAAGACTTTTCAATTTTATGGGCCGTGAGGGTCCCATAAAAGCATTTTCTCCCTGCGAGTCGTAAGGATCCCGCAGGCGTATTTTCTCCTTAGGAGTCGTAAGGACTCCTAAGTGTGTTTTTCCTTTGTGACTCGTAAGGATCCCACAAAGGTTTGTTCTCCTCATGTATCGTGAGGACACATGAGTGGATTTCCCTCGTTCCCAGTTTAATGACTTAGAGGTCGACTGTTTCCAGTTTAACGACTTAGCGGTCATCTGATTCCAGTTTAACGACGTAGAGGTCATCTGTTTCCAGTTTAACGACGTGGAGGTCATCTGCTTCCAGTTTAACGACTTGGAGGTCATCTGCTTCCAGTTTAATGACTTGGAGGTCATCTGTTTCCAATTTAACGACGCAGGGGTCTTCTGTTTCCAGTTTAACGACTTGAAGGTCTTCTGTTTCCAGTTTAATGACTTGGTGGTCATCTGTTTCCAGTTTAACGACTTGGTGGTCGTCTGTTTCCAGTTTAACGACCTGGTGGTCGTCTGTTTCCAGTTTAACGACGTAGAGGTCGTCTGATTCCAGTTTAACGACTTGGTGGTCATCTGTTTCCAGTTTAACGACTTGGTGGTCATCTGTTTCCAGTTTAATGACTTAGGGGTCTACTGTTTCCAGTTTAACGACTTGGTGGTCATCTGTTTCCAGTTTAAAGACGTAGTGGTCGTCTGTTTCCAGTTTAAAGACTTAGGGGTCTATTGTGCCCAGTTTAACGACTTAGCGGTCATCTGTTTCCAGTTTAAAGACGTAGAGGTCATCTGTCTCCAGTTTAACGACGTAGAGGTCATTTGTTTCCAGTTTAACGACGTAGAGGTCGTCTGATTCTAGTTTAACGACTTGGTGGTCATCTGTTTCCAGTTTAACGACTTGGTGGTCATCTGTTTCCAGTTTAATGACTTAGAGGTCTGCTGTTTCCAGTTTAACGACTTAGAGGTCATCTGTTTCTAGTTTAAAGACTTAGAGGTCTGCTGTTTCCAGTTTAATGACTTAGAGGTCATCTGTTTCCAGTTTAACGACTTGGAGGTCATCTGTTTCCAGTTTAACGACTTAGAGGTCATCTGTTTCCAGTTTAACGACTTGGAGGTCATCTGTTTCCAGTTTAACGACTTGGAGGTCTATTGATGGCGAGCTTGGAATTTTGGGGTGGGGGTCGGCATCAGTGTTGCTAACACTGAAGCAGAGGTGCCAGGAGCAATTCATCATTTGCCTACTCTTATTGGCGGAGCGATGGCTTAGGAGACGGGTTTAGGTCCCTTTCGCCTAAGGCTTTTCAATTTTATGGGCCGTGAGGGTCCCATAAAAGCATTTTCTCCCTGCGAGTCGTGAGGATCCCGCAGGTGTATTTTCTCCTTAGGAGTCGTGAGGACTCCTAAGTGTGTTTTTCCTTTGTGAGTCGTAAGGATCCCACAAAGGTTTGTTCTCCTCATGTATCGTGAGGACACATGAGTGGGTCTTCTCAATGGAGCATAACTCTAAAGGCGGAGACCAGCCGCGTAACTGGTGATTACGGTGGGGCATGGGTATGATGAGAATTATTTGAGCCCGTGGATTGTATACGGTAGTCAATTTGGGGACTGACCGTAGGGCCGAGGGAATTTTGAAAAATTGGATTTTTGTTTGTGTTTTTTTTTTTCCACGATTGCTATATCCTTTCAGCTTTTCTTATCGCGAAGATCGCGATTGCCCTATCATTTCGGCTTTTATTCGCGGTTGTCCCATCATTTCGTCTTTTCTCTATTTTTCTTTTATTTACACATTTTTTTTGTTTATTTACATATATATATACATACATATATATATATATATATGTATATTTTTACATTCCCAGTTTAACGACTTAGAGGTCGATTATTCCCAGTTTAAAGACTTGGTGGTCTGTCATTCCCAGTTTAACGACTTAGAGGTCAGCAGGTGTTCCCAGTTTAACGACATGGTGGTCCTTTTTGCTTATCCCAGCTCCTTGAATTTTGATCTTGGCGGATCTGTGTTGATGACCTAGCTCTGTGGCTTGCCGATACATCCGAGGATTGTGAGGTCTTTCCCAGCTTATATTGGTCCTCTGCCCAATCTTTGAAAATATAGCAGTCTTCGATGGTATGACCCACCACTCTATGATATGGGCAGTATATGGGATTGCCGGTCATGTTCATTTCCTGTGGCCTCTTTGGAACAGGCAGTTGCAGACCGCTGTTCAGGGCGTCCATGAATATTTTGCGGACTTCATCCCTCCTGAAGGAGTATGCCTTCTTCTTTCCCTCCATTGGAGTAAGTGCCTTTACTGATGCTGGTCCTCGGGGCACATGTCTGGGAGGATTAGGTTCCCGAAAGGTTTCGGTCTCCATTTGCATGAAATCGGCAATCGTAGCTTGACTGTTTGCTAACACGCCTTTAGACAGTTCTATCTCTCCCGTCTTGTATTGCCTTTCGACCTAATCTTTGAAGACGAAGCAGTCCTCAATGGCATGACCTATCACCCTGTGATAGGGGCAATATTCTGGGTCGTCGGTCATATTCGCTTCTTGCGGTCTCTTTGATTCTGGCAGTTGTAGACCGTTTCTTAGGGCGTCCCTGAATATCTTATGGACTTTTTCCCTCTTGAAGGAATAGGCCTTTTCCAGTTTCTCTTTCAGAGGCGATTCCCCCCCGGCGTATGTATCGGAGGGACTGGAGGCTGATTGCGGCCGTTTTTCGTGAAGGCGCTCCGCTTTTAGGTTGAAAGGGATATCATTTGGCTGCCCCCGGGTATCAATCCCTAGCTCATGAGCTAAAATTTGATTCTGCTGTAATTGCAATCGGGCGACTTGGGTCGCGAGATCTGCCGCGACGTTTGCCAGCTCGTCGACTTTGGAATAGACCTCGGCCATCTTCTCATCCCTGTCCTGAAATTGCCTTTGGAGCCAGTGGAATAATGCTTGTTCTGTAGTTCCGGCTATGACAACCTGGTAATCATTACTGCCTGAGCTCAATTCCGCAGGAACCACGGGCTCCTCTGGCTTATCGGCCTGAGCGGGCTCTTCATCATTTAGATCGAGCCGATGCTGGGTAGCGCCAACCATATCATCACCATGGCTGTGAAGAAGAGGAGGGTTCGTTTCTTCATGTCCGGCCATGTAGACAGTGTGGATAACACACTCAGCCATTCTTTCATCACTGGCAGCTGGTTTCGCGGAGCAGTCCAGGATTTGGAGATTCATAAATTTTAACATGGCCAGAGCCCTAGCCCTTTTATTGGCTCTATATCTGAGCCGCTTCTGCCTCAGCTTCTCTGCCTTAAGCGCTTGGCAGGCTTCTGCTCTTCGGGGAGCCGCCATAGGCTGAGTGATGGGGAGGCTTGAGGAGACACCCAATCGAGCAGTTGTCGGAGGCGCCGCTGGAGATTGCTCAAGACGCGTTGTATCTTTGTTGGTGTTGATGGCCTTGCCCCCAGTTGGGGCCAAGGAAAGTCGTTCAGACACCGACTTGCGTTTGAGTTGGGGCGCCTTCGAGACCATCACATTTGGCCTCTTGCTTTTCGAGACCGGTTTGTCGGTCACCGGAGCTTGAGGAGCTGGGATGATGTTAACTGACATGAACATAATAGAGCCGAATGGTAGTGGCTCCTCCTCCCATTGTCGCCCGAGACTGGCCGGAAGGACCGTCCTGGAGTCCATCTTCATCGTGTAGAAAACGGGAGTCGTGCTGAGAGCCGAGATCGTCCTTGGAGACATTGTTGGAGAGTGATTGCTTGAAAACCTGCATGAAAGAGCATTATTTTAGTATAAATACAGGTATGTATAATGATTGAGTTCGCATGAATGCTTAACCCGAAATATGGGAGGAGAGATTGGTCCCACCGGGCGTGCCAGAATCTGTAGAGTGTTTTTCGTCACCCCATTGAGATAGGAATACGCGCGTGCTTGTCAGGCGTACTACAGATTCCCCTGCCTAGGGTAGGCCAGGGTTTATTGATTGTGGGGATCCGAATCTCCGGCAGCCGCGGACTAAGCTGCCGTTAATTACCCCCCGCCTTTGGGGCGAGGGAACCTCCAATTGACGGGTTAAACTGGTCATGCGATCTCAATGTGCAGTGTCGCGGAGCACGTGTGTGTGCAAATATGTATACATATGTATATATATATACGTATATATGTATATATGTATATATATAAAAGAAAGAGGGGGAAAAGGCATCCAAAGGATGTGTGGGGGCAGCACCTTGGACGCTGTGCGCCTAGGTGCTGTGCGCTCAGGCGCTAGAGTGCCACGTGTCGGCATGTGGGTGCTCTGCGCTTGAGCTCTGGGCACTTGAGCGCAAGCGCGCCACGTGTCGGCACGGGGGAGACTTGCGCTCGAGCGCTTGCGCTCACGGGGGAGACTTGCGCTCGAGCGCTTGCGCTTGAGCGCAAGCGCGCCCGTGTCGGCACGGGGGAGACTTGCGCTCAAGCGCTTGCGCTTGGGTGCAAGCGCGCCATGTGTCGGCACCGGGGTGACTTGCGCTCGGGCGCTTGCGCTTGAACGCAAGCGAGCCACGTGTCGGCACCGGGGCGACTTGCGCTCGGGCGCTTGCGCTGGAGTGCAAGCGCGCCACGTGTCGGCACCGGGGCGACTTGCGCTTGAGCGCAAGCGCGTCACGTGTCGGCACGTGGGCGCTCTGCGCTTGAGCGCCGGCGAGAAAAAGTGGCTTTTAGCCTAAGAAACAGAAACTGTGCTTCAGAAAGGAAATATTTGTTATGTATATATGTATGGAGTTAGACTCCTGGGATGTTTTGAAGCTGATGAAGGGGGTTCTTCTTCTTCCTTCTGTTGTTTGGCCGGATCTTGAAGATCAAGAAGTAGGAGATTTTAAAAATCACTCCTTTTTGAGATCTGATGGGAGATCTGAGTTCCCTTTTGTGGGTTCTGTGGTGGAAAACTACTTAGTTTTGGAAAAGAAAGAGTAAAACTCTTGATTTAATTCAAAAGAATTGAGAAGGTTTAGAACCTTGGAGAAGGAGCAGGAGGCACAAAGAACCCTAGTTTTTGGGGGAATGAAAAAGTGTTGCTTTATTCATCATCATGTTGCCTTTTATAGGCTTACATATTTACATATAGCCCCTTGGGCTTTGCAAAATGGCATTTTGCCTATCCCATGGCTCATGTGCTTTTTCATTTTGCACATAAGCCACGGGCTTACAAAAATTTGGCTTTATGCCCCTTTTGCATACATTCATGCACAAGAATTACATAAAAATTATTTGTTACATGATTTTTGTTGTTGGCATGGCGGAAGGCCGGACGCTTCGTGTTCGGGCTCGACCTGGGCATTGGCCCACTTGCTTGGGCTTGGGCCCACCTGGCTTGGGGTTGACCTTGACTTTGACTTGGTCAACCGGGGTGCAAATTTTGACTTCAACAGTTGCGGTCAAGGTTAAGGACATCATAGTCCATGGATTTAAGGACTCCATAGTCCGGCATTAATTTTAAGAAACCACGGTCAAGGTTAAGGACGTCATAGTCCGTTGTTAGTTTTAAGACATTCCGGTCAAGGTTAAGGACATCATAGTCCGTGGATTTAAGGACTCCACAGTCCGGCATTAGTTTTAAGACTTCCCGGTCGAGGTTAAGGATGTCATATTCCATGAGTTTAAGAACCCCACAGTCCGTGTCAATGTGTGGTCATCGGGACCCGTCACCTCTCTGACGACGTTGAGGAATTACAACGCCAAGTATCAAAGGAGTGAAGAGATGTACCCTTGAACCATGGTAGATTACATAGTCTTTGGCCCAATTTGGGACCAAGACCAATTAATTATATTATGAGCCCATTGGCCCAGTTAAGTTTGAATTGAGGACTTATGACCATCTTGGGCTAAGTCCAATCATGCTTAGAATATTGGCTTTCTGTTGGTCCATTGGAAGAGAGGCTTTGCCTCTAGAACTTAGCCAATTGGGCTGAAGCTAGTGTTAAACACTAAAGACCAACAGTGTTGAACACTGGGAATGAGATTGATAAGTTAGTATTTAACACTAAGAGATAGTTAGTGTTAAACACTAGCAACAGGGCTTTCAGATTAGTGTTCAAACACTAAAGCAAATCAGTGTTAAACACCGGCAATGAAGTTTTCAACAGAGATCCCAAATTAGTGTTAATCAATGTTAAACACTGGTATCAGAGATTTTAATTTAGTGTTAAACACTGGGAAAATCAGTGTTAACACTGCTAACAGAGATTTAATTTAGTGTTAAACACTAAGAAAGTCAGTGTTTAAACACTGCAAATAGAGTTTTTCAATTAGTGTTGAACACTAAGGCAAATCAGTGTTAAACACTGGATACAGAGGTTTCAATTTAGTGTTAAACACTAAGGCAAGAGGGGTCACGTGGTAGCACGTGAGAGCGCCCTCCTTTTATTTTATTCTGCCAAAAGTATTGAATATTTTGGAGCAACACGTGCTGTCATGTGATGGGCGTTTAAGTGTTTGTCTGTTAGAGCTTCTGCCAAGGGGTCACGTGGGGCACGTGAGGCGTTGCCTCAAAGCCTTTCTCTATGGATCTTTTCAAGGGTCACGTGGTAGCACATGATCCTGTTTCTTTGCATGTTTGAAGATCTCTTTTAGATTCCTCATAGGGTTAAACCCTAATAAAAACTTTAGAGGAATTAAATTCCAACTTTCTTTTAAAGGATTATTCTTAGATAGGGTTAAACCCTAATTTCTTTTCTGTAGGAGTTAAATTCCCATTAAGTTCTGGCATAGGAATTAAATTCCTATGAGTTTGAGGGAATTAAGTTCTCAATTAGGGTTAAACCCTAGTTCTGTCCTTTTTGAAGGAATTAATTTTAACATAGGGTTAAACCCTAATTCTATCCCAAAGGAATTAAATTCCTATAATTTTGTGAGAATTGAATTCTCAAAACTCAATCCCTCCTCTGTGTTTTGGATCTGCATGGCAGGATCTCAACCCAATGAGAATTAAATTCTCAATTCATGGGGAGATGTGCACTTTGCAGATCCTCCACTAGAGAAAGAATTAAGTTCTTTTCTTTTTCTAAGAGTTAAACTCTTTGAGAATTAAATTCTCTTTTTAAGCCTCTCCCTTCTTACCTAGGGTTTTCTTTTGCAGAGGATCAATTTCTTCCAAAATCTCAAAGCTCTATCTCCCTTTCTCTCTGTATGTCTTTGTATCTGTCTCTGTATATATGTCTCTTTCTCTGTATTTTCCTGGCTCCTATTTATATGAGAAGGAAGAGAATCAATCAGTTTTAGTGAATCTTTCATTGAGAGATTTGATTTGTTTATTGAGAGATTTGATTTACATTCATCATTCATCTGGACCTTTGAATTATTAGGTGAATTTTATTCACCATTGGATTTTAAATCCAAAGATATTCCTTTGTTATTTCGGTTAGATTTTAAGGGGAAATCTTTCTAAGTTCAAGATTTTTCCATAAATAGGTGATATTTAATAACCTTTAGATTTTTAATCTAATCGGTTCCAAATAATCATTCTCCTTTGGAAAGATTTGAATGCTCTTCAGAATTTAATTCTGTTAAATAGAGAGGCTTTGAAAGCCGGTCACGTATGACCACGTGACCCTTGGTCACGTGTAGGCACATGACCCCCTGGAACGAGCTTTTCTTCTCCTTTTTCGCTCTGCTCTCTGGCCGCTACTCAGCCGTCACGTGCCAACACGTGACCCCTGGTCACGTGTGAGCACGTGACCTTTTCTGGAGCCTTTTTTTTGATTTAATCAGGGAGTGAATCTGCCTTTTGCCGCTGCTTTTAAATGTCACATGCCAACACGTGACTGCTGGTCACGTGCTAGCACGTGATGCCTCCTCCGTTAGTTTTCCTGATTTTAAATCAGGAAACATGGGGCTGTTTAATTTTTCATGCCATATTTTCTGTGCACAGCATTAGATGCAGAAAAGGAGCCTTATAAATAGTTCCATTTTCTTGATTTACAATGCCTTCCCTTTTTTGGGCCTTGGAAATAGTTCCACTATGCAATATTCTCCGTGCGTAGCATTTAATGCTCCTCTTTATAACCTGAGGCCATAGCCTTCTTTTTCTCTTCACAGAGAAATCTATTCTCACTTTAGTGTGATTTAACTTGAGAAAACAACTGAGTACTATGGCCTGCAACTGCCCCCATGCTCGTCGACAGTCATGAGAAGTACCTATCGAGGAGATGATTCCTCGCTTTGCTGCACGACTGGTGGATCCCCTTCTCACCGACGACGAATGTGATTCGGCGACATATGAACTCTTGATCCATAGGGGGTCCCCTCTTCCAATGGGATCCCTTTGGCTCCAGATGATTCTTGCTGTCGTGCTTGCTGACATCCTTCCTCACCCAGCGGAGATGACCCTGGCGATGCTTGATGTGGCTGAAGACAAGCTTGAGTGTTTTCATGAAGCGTTCCTGATTACTCAGGCTTTGAAGGATTGCTCGGTTCATCTGTTGGGCCAGATAAAAGCTCGGCGGGCTATCATGTTGCTTTTAAGGATGAACACGGCACCAATCGGTAGGGAGCGACTCACGAGAACCGTCGCTTCGATGTGTTGGAGAGGGTGGAGAGAGAGATGGAGAATTTTGTTTTTTGTTTTGTTAACCCTTGTACCACTGATCCTTTGTTTGGTGACCTTTTCCCGTTAGCGTAGTATGTTTAACTCGGTGTACTCTTTTTATCATTGGTTGTCGCATGCTTTATGTTGAATTTTCATGTTTGTTGGATACTCGTACGTGCGTCTTGCTTGTGTGAATGAGCTTCATATTCTTCCCATGAGAACTTTCTTTAATTGTGAGCACTATCATTATGTTGCATGCACATCAGAGCTTCGGGTATCATTTCCTTTTGAATATTCATATAATTGCAAATGCATGCTTGACAAGGTGTACATCGGAGATTTTCCTTGTTGCTTCCCATATCAGGTGATGCGTGCGTGTTTTAGATCGAATATTGCCGTCAAATGGAAGCTTGTTTATACAGTCTTGAGCGTACGTGCCTTATTCCAAAGGGGGTGGCTGTGAAGGCAGGCTTGCGGGGTCTGATTGAGCGGTGCGTGGCGAACATGGTATCGTGCGAGAAGAGGCTCGGTCGCAAATTCTCGGAGAGGGAGCTGGCCTCTATGGCGCTGAACGAGCTCCAAGCCAACCTTACAGCCAAAGCTAACAAAGCGTACGAACTCTGGCGAGTACTTCAAGAATCTATCAAAGAGGTGGTGGCCCTCGGTAAAGCTGTCGTGTTCACTCATGAAAGGGTTGAGGCTTACAAGGCTACCGAGAAAGAGCTTGAAGGCCGGCTCGCCTCATATCAGGCCCAGCAGGCTCAAGCGGAAGCCCGTCTTTTGCCGATATTGAACCACGAAGGTGTAGCCCAGCGAAAGAAGGATGAGCTGACCAAGCTGCTAAATCGCCCGCCGGCCTGAAGGCTTGTATATCTTTTTTTTTCTTTTGTACATACTCCTGAATGAGAGTATATTTTTTTATTCTTTCATGAATTGTACTTTGTATCCATTTTGGTTTATGAATAAAAGACATATTTTTCTTCTCAATGGTGTGTCCCTTTTTATGAATGTATTCTGCGGATAGTCTATCTTGATCTCTTTGCAGGACAACGATAGCTTAGGATTCAGGGTTAAGACCTGCCCCCTAAGACTTTTCAGCTTTATGAACCGTGAGGGTCTCATAAAGTGTTTTTCTCCCTATAGGTCGAGAGGATCCCATAGGTGTAATTTCTTTTTAAGAATCGTGAGGATTCCTAAGCGTGTTTTCTCTTGAAGGTCGTAAGGATCTCACAAGAGAATTTGCTCCCTTACGAGTCGTGAGGACCCGCAAGTAATGGTTGAAGCTGCCCTTGTCCGTATTTTACGGGTCAGGGGTTGTTCTGGATGTTTTTCGGGCTACCGTAGTTTAAAGACATCGCGGTCGAGGTTAAGGACATCATAGTCCGAGGATTTAATGACTCCACCGTCCGTTGCTAGTTTTAAGACATTACGGTCGAGGTTAAGGACATCATAGTCCGTGGATTTAAGGACTCCACAGTCCAATGTTAGTTTTAAGATATCACGGTTGAGATTAAAGACATCATAGTCCATAGATTTAAGGATTCTACAGTCCAATGTTAGTTTTAAGACATCACGGTCGAGGTTAAGGACATCATAGTCCGTATGGTTGTCGAGACCCGTCACCTCTTTGAAGACGTTGAGGAATTACAACGACAAATATCAAGGGGATAACGAGATGTACCCTTGAACCACGGTGAAATTGGTTTAAAATCATTACGGTTGATTTTTAGTTTTAAGACATTACTGTAGGGTTGCTAGGCACTCTAACAATATTCTACAAGGTATCAACCATACAACAACAACAACAACAACAACTGAGCCTTTTATCCCAAGTATATGGGGTAGGCTACATGAACCAACATGAGAATCACGCCGGGTCCAGCACATGAATCCTCTGTCTCCACTCACTTCTATCGAACAATATACTTTCATTGAGTCCTTTGGCAACCATATCGTTTCGTATCACCTCCATCCATGTTTTCTTCGGTCTCCCTTTTGCCCTTTTGCCATTGCCCATATCGAGAGTATCTATTCGTCGAACCGGTGCTTCCATAGGTCTGCGTCGCACATGACCAAACCATCTTAGCCGGTTTTCCCGCATCTTCTCCTCCACAGGTGCTACACCAACTTTTGCATGAATATCCTCATTTCGCACCTTATCTTTTCTAGTGTTACCGCACATCCAACGAAGCATGCGCATCTCCGCTACGTGCATCTTCTGTGTATGATGCTTCTTAGGAGCCCAGCATTCTGTACCATATAATAAGGCAGGCCGAATAGCGCTCCGATAAAACTTCCCTTTCAATTTTAACGGAAAGTTACGATCACACAAAATTCCTGTTGCACTCCTCCATTTCAACCAACCAGCTTGGATCCTTTGATTAACATCACTATCGATGTCTCCATTCTTTTGGATGATGGAACCTAGATATCTAAACTGGTCGCTCGGTGATATCTCTTGCCCTTCCAATGTTATACCAATATGGTTTTGACTTCTCTGGCTACTAAATTTGCAGTGGATATATGCTGTCTTGGACCTGCTCAATCTGAATCCCCGAGATTCCAATGTTTGCCTCCATAATTCCAATTTGGCATTAACCCCTCCTTTCGTCTCATTTACTAGAACAATATCATCAGCGAATAGCATACACCAATGTACCTCATCTTGGATAGTTCTAGTAAACTCATCCATCACGATGGTAAACAGGAATGGACTTAATGCAGATCCTTGATGTAAACCAATAGTGATCGGAAAATCACTCGTTAAGCCGCCGCAAGTTCTGACATTTGCCACTACTCCATCGTACATATCCTTGATTATGTTAATATACTTGACGGGGACCCCCTTCTTCATCATTGTCCCCCATAATACCTCTCTAGGTACCTTGTCGTACGCTTTTTCTAAATCAATAAATATCATATGCAAATCTCTTCTCCTCTCTCGAAAACGCCCGACAAGTTGACGAAGCAAATGAATAGCCTCTGTCGTCGATCGTCCAGGCATGAACCCAAACTGGTTCTCTGTTATCTTAATATCCTTCCTTAGCCTGTGTTCAATCACTCTCTCCCAAAGTTTCATGGTGTGACACATCAGTTTTATTCCACGGTAGTTTGAGCAACTTTGAATGTCACCCTTGTTCTTTTAGATAGGTACAAGGATACTTTTCCTCCATTCATTTGGCATCTTTTTTGTCTGCCAAATCTTATTAAACAGATCTGTCAGCCATTTAACGCCTATTTCTCCTAAGCATCTCCAAATCTCGATAGGAATCTCGTCAGGATCAACCGCTTTTCTTAAACTCATTCTGTTCAAAGTTTCTTTAACCTCAGGAAGTCTTATTTTACGCATGAAATCACGGTTTATATCTTGAGATTGAATGACAAGTCTATCCAAATTCTTAGTAAAGCTCTCATTGAACAATTTGTCAAAATAATCTCTCCATCTTTCTTTGATATCCTCGTCTCGAACTAAAACCTTCTGATTTTCATTTTTGACACACTTCACCGCACATAAGTCTCTAGTCTTCCTTTCCCGCATCCGAGCAATCCGGTATATATCATTTGCAGCCTCTTTAGTGTCTAATTTCTCGTACACCTTCTTGTAGACCTTAGATTTAGCTTCCCGAACAGCTTTCTTAACCTCCTTTTAGCCATTTTGTACTTCTCAAATCTCTCCAAATCTCTATTTTTCTTCAAATCTTTATAAGAATCCCTTTTAATTTTAATAGCAGCCTTTACATCTTCATTCCACCATGATATGTCCTTAGATGGTGGAGCACCACCTCTCGACTCACCAAGTAGGTCTCTAGCTACCTTCTTGATACAACTAGCCATTTTGTTCCATGTTTTGTCTGGATCATCTTCCGACTGCCAATCCGCTTCTTGTATTACACGATCTATAAAAGCCTTTTGGTTACCTTCTTTCAATCGCCACCATTTAATTTTAGGCTCTACCTTACGTCTAATCTTCCTAGGTTCTCTTCTAAATCGAAAATCTAGAACTAAAAGCCTATGTTGAGTGGTTACACTCTCACCTGGCACTACCGTACAGTCGATACAACAACCTCTATCTAATCTTCTCGTCAGAAAAAAGTCTATTTGACTAGCACTTGATCCGCTCCTAAAAGTGATAAGGTGGGACTCTCTTTTCCTAAACCAGGTGTTTGCTAAGATCAAGTCATAAGATAAAGCAAAATCTAGAATCGAGTCACCTGCTTCATTCCTTTGTCCGAAACCGAAACCTCCATGGATAGTATCAAACCCACTACGACTAGTACCTACATGTCCATTAAGATCACCACCAATAAATAACTTCTCTCCACTAGGTATACTTTGCACCACCTCGTCTAAATCCTCCCAGAATAGACGCTTACTAGCGTCATCAAGAGCTATCTGTGGTGCATAAACACTAATAACATTAAGGATCTCTCCACCTAGAATAAGCTTAACCAGTAAAAATCTATCACCTTTTCTCCTAATCTCAACTACATCCTCAAGCAACCGTCTATCTATGATTATGCCTACCCCATTACGATTTTTATCTCTACCCGTATACCAAAGCTTATAACCCCAAGGCTCTATGACTCTACTCTTTTCACCTACCCATTTAGTTTCTTGCAAACACATAATACCAACTCTCCTCCTAATCATCACCTCCACTAATTCTATTAGTCTACCCGTAAGGGAACCTATGTTCCAGGAAACTAGATGGATCCTATAAAACCCTTGCTTATTTGTCACTACACCCGGGGTCCGATGTAGCGCGCCGTTTCTGGACGACGACCCTTGCATATTTGTCACTACACCCGGGGTCCGATGTAGCGCGCCGTCTCTGGACAACGACCCTTGCTTATTCGTCACTACACCCGGGGTCCAATGTAGCGCGCCGTTTCTGGACGACGACCCTTGCTTATTTGTCACTACACCCGGGGTCCGATGTAGCGCGCCGCATCTGGACGACGACTTAGATGCCCTTGCATACTTAACACTACACCCGGGATCCGATGTAGCGCGTCGCTGAGTAGGGGATGCCCCAACGATATTCTTATTATGATTCATGTCATAGAATGTGACAAAGTTTTACGTTGGCTGTCATAAGCCTACCACAACCCTCACCCTTTCTCATCCTGACTTGGGACCGGCAACGGTGGGTTTACAAGGTATCAACCATGCCCGATTAAAATTTTTAGCCGTGCTAAATAACCCTAAACAAGATCTTTGCTAGATTATTAGGGTTTCACAAGCTAGTAAATACCATTTACGACTAAGTAAATACGAGATACAACCTTTGTAGATCGGTCCTTCACTTCATTAGCTCCTTGTTGAAGTCCCTTCGCTGCGATCATGGTTCTTCCGGACTCTTGCATGGCTTCACGAGGCTAAATGAGCGTCCTTGCTTGAAGTCTTCGAGGCCGAAAATGATCTACGTCGAGGGGATGCCAACTCAAGCTTATACTTCACTAACAAGAGAATTAGTGAAGCAAACACCCTAAACTAAAGTGCTAGTCTAGTAGAGGATGGAGAAATAGGAAGTGGGTTCACTTTAGAATTTATTTTCTCACAATGTTTCACTCGCTTTTGAAAACCCTAGCAAGCTTTTCTTTTGCTCAAAGAAGAAGAAGATGAACAAAAGAAAAATGAGGATAATGATCAAGTCAAGTGAGCTAACCATGAGTGAGTGAGTATCATATACTAACTCATGTAGAGACATAACCATGGCTAATACAAATGGTTAGGTTAACAAAAATCTAAAATAAAGACAAAGTTAGTGGACTTTGTCAAAACAAAGAAAGCTTCTACAAGCTTCATGCTTTTTCCAAATCTCCACTAATTTTGTAATTACCTTAAATAATTATAACCCACCATAATAAATAGAATGGTGTATGTCTTACACACCCATGAATGATGTATCAACAACCATGATATGAAAAGAGAACACATTTTAATATATATCACATATGTATTAAAGTTGTGCATATGTGAGAAAAATCCTTAAGTGAACAAATGTTAGTTAATGTAAATTGGTATATCATATATACAATTATACACTAAATTATTAAATCAACACTTGACTTAATAATCCTGTTATATCTCATATAACCAACTAACATCCAATGTATCGACTTATCGAATCAACATTTGATTCAATAACCCGGCTATATCACATATAACCGACCAATACAAAAAGTCGCGAGAATGGAATACGGTATCACATACACGCATTATTCTCGGTCCCGCGCATATCACATATGCGCTCCTATTTCGTTTTGCCTGAGCCAGTAAAACCTCTATGTAGGACTCTAAAGACTCGTCAATACGCCGGCAGTAGGTGATGATCACATCAAGCACCCACAAGCCGTCAGCGGTACTAACTAAACGTAACGGCTAGCCGGGTATTGAGCGATCAGAAGATCAGCAAGCAAGCCCGCTCCAACTCCTGTAAAAGCCTGACGGTAACACTTCCCGTATAGTCCGGTCTCCTCGTCAGATATGTCGCATATCAAGTCTAGGGGTGGTAAACGTCAGACCCTAATAACCGATAAGTCGTGCCGATGTGAGGCTCATAACGGGTCGAGAAACTACCGGTAACACTTACCAGTAAATCTCTAAATCAGCCCTGGCCAGGGACTTCCCTGTTATGGCCAATCAAGCACAGCGCAACATCAACCCCCAATACTGGGAGAGACGAAACCTTTCCTATCGCTCACCGCCTCCATGTGACTCGGGACTGTACCCAAAAACCACCATTTTGCACGCCCTCTTGGACGTAGTAAGGTGGAAATCAAAGCACAGTGGGAATCACACAAGACTCTATGACGATCTCGGGTCTACAGACTAACCTGCATAAGTGTCAGCAGAGAACTGCCATCTGACGTGAGATATAATACCATCTGGGAGTTCTCGACGAGTCCGTCAAGTGTACCCAGTCTCCACTGAGCACCCGTATACCATCTCTGATGTCAAACACCAATGGATATGGGATTATCCATCGCCCATCTCATGGGTCGAGAAGCGTATACGCTAATCTACTCTGGTATATCGATGCCCTGTCTCGATACACCTACGACTAGGAACATTAAAGGATGTACTTATGGACTACTCTGTCCCCACTAGTATGATCTGCATCATAGTCCAGGTAGTCAAGTATACATCCTAAGGGCTTTACCAACATGTAACTATAAGACGGCATCAAGAGACAAGTATACATATTAAGATAAAGAACAACCAGATAGTATACTATCATATCGAGCAAGAAAGTCCTCTTTATATATGTCCAAGCATCCAATATAATATACATCATCTGTACAATACTGGCCTCTAGGGCATACATACAACTAACAATTACGGTCGAGGTTAAGGACATCATAGTTCGTGGATTTAAGGACTCCACAGTCCGATGTTAGTTTTAAGACATCACGGTCGAGGTTAAGGACATCATATTCCATGGTTTTGAGGACTCCACAGTCCAATGTTTGCTCTAGATTCTTCACACGGGTTCACTGCCATGCTCTGTGAGGACCAGGCTCCGCTCTGGATGCTTTACACGGGTTCACTGCCGTACTCTGCGAGGACCAAGATCCGCTCTGGACATTTTCCACGAGGTCAGAAGTGACATAATCCATGTTCCACGTAGCCAGGAATTTTGCTCTAGATGCTTCCCACGGGTTCACTGCCGTGTTCGGTGAGGACTAGGCTCCGCTCTGGATGTTTTCCATGGGGTCAGAAGTGACGTTATCCGTGTTCCACGTGACCAGGAATTTTGCTCTGGATGCTTCCCATGGGTTCACTGCAGTGTTTGGCGAGGACCAGGCTCCGCTCTGGATGCTTCACACGGGTTCACTGCCGTGCTCTGCGAGGACCAGGATCCGCTCTGGACGCTTTCCACGGGGTCAGAAGTGACGTTATCCACGTTCCACGTGACCAGGAATTTTTCTCTGGATGCTTCCCACGGGTTCACTGCCGTGTTCGGCGAGGACCAGGCTTCGCTCTGGACGTTTTCCACGGGGTGAGAAGTGACGTTATCCGCGTTCCACATGACCATGAATTTTGCTTTGGATGCTTCCCACAGGTTCACTGCCGTGTTCGGCGAGGACCAAGATCCGCTCTGGACATTTTCCACGGGGTCAGAAGTGACGTTATCCGCGTTCTACGTGATCAGGAATTTTGCTCTGGGTGCTTCCCATGGATTCACTGACGTGTTCGGCGAGGACCAGGCTCCGCTCTGGATGTTTTCCACGGGGTCAGAAGTGACGTTATCCGCATTCCACGTGACCAGGAATTTTGCTCTGGGTGCTTCCCACGGGTTCACTGCCGTGTTCGGCGAGGACCAGGCTCCGCTCTGGACGTTTTCCATGGGTCAGAAGTGACGTTATCCGCGTTTCACATGATTAGGAATTTTTGGCTTTATCTGGATTTCATGGAATCGGAATTTGACTCTCGGTCGTCTGTACACCGCCGAGTTATGGAACTGGGAGTTGCCGCTGTTCTGCTTTGCTTGAGGTTGTGTCTGTTATAAGGAGACGAATGTTGAGATGATCTCCAGGCTGTCTGTGAGCCATCGAGGTTTGGCTTCTTCTTATGATGAAACCTGAGGAGGAGGAGGGTGACTCCCTCTTTGTTTGCGCCCCTGGATTGTATACAGGGATTGACATGATATCACCTGTAGGGCATAAATTTCATTTTTATTTTTATTTTATTTCTTTCGGCGATGCTATATCATTTCATTTTTTATATCGCGAAGGTCATGATTTCCCAATCATTTCGGCCATTTTTTTCGCGGTGCCCAATCATTTCGGCTATATCTTTTTTATTTTTACTCGCTGCTTTTTATTGCGAGTTGCCCAATCATTTCGGCTATTTTGTATACATACATTTTTTTACTTGCTGATTTTGTTTGCAAGTTGCCCCATCATTTCGGCTATTTCGTATGCATGTGTGGCCCGCAAGCTTTTTGCCGCAAGTTTGGGATTAGACACCGATTTCGGCATCAACACCGCTACAACTGGGATATTGCCAAGAGCGAATCATCATTTGCCTCTGTCGATGACGAACAAAGGTGACTTAGTGAACAGGGTTAGGATCCTGTTGACTAAGGCTTTCGACTTCATGAGCCGTAAAGGTCTCATAAAGGTATTTCTTCTTGCGAGTCGTGAGGATCTCGTAGGTGCGATTTCTCCTTAAGAATCATGAGGATTCCTTAGTGCATGTTCTCCCATAAGTCGTAAGGATCTTAAAAGATGATTTTCTCCTTATAAGTCGAGAGGACTTACAAGGGTTGTTCACCGTGTAGACATATCCCTAGTCACGGATGGGACTTTGTTAGGGAAATGTTTATTCGCGCCCGTGGATTGTAGACAAGGGTCAGCATTGAGCAGCTTGTAGGGCCGTATCGGAGGTTGTGGGGGTTGCTTAAGAACAGGTTCATGTCTCTGTAGCTTAAGACTTTCAAATCTTATGAGCCGTGAGGGTCTCATAAGAGGATTCTCCTTACGAGTCGTGAGGGTCTTGCAAGTGTAATTTCTCCTTAGGAATCGTGGGGATCCCTAAGTGTGTTGCTCCCTTGTGAGTCGTAAGGATCTCATACGGGTGATTTCTCCTCATAAGGTCGAGGGGACCTTGCAAGTGTCTTTTAACGAGATTGCTCCCTTTTGGGTTTTCACAAACACTCGCCGGTAGCCCTGCTGTTTTTACTCACAGAGCCCTTTCGGGTTTTCATCCGTGCCCATTTTGCTTATGGACATACCGTTTTCTCTTTTTTTATTCTTTTCTTTTTTCTTTTTTCTTTTTTTCCTAATGAGATTGCGCCCTTACGGGTTTTCATAAGACTCGCCGGTAGCCCTGCCGTTACTCACGGAGCCCTTTCGGGTTTTCATCCGTGCCCATTTTGCTTATGGACATACAGTTTTCTTTTTTTTTATTCTTTTTTTTTTTGTATCATCTTTGGGATGCTGCAATTCGCCGTAATTTCTCGACATTTCGGTCAGCAGCTAGTTTTAGGACATAGTGGTCCGTTGTTAGTTTAAGAACATTTCAGTCCGTCGTTAGTTTAAGGACGTTTCGGTCCGCTGTTAGTTTAAGGACGTTTCGGTCTGCTGTTAGTTTAAGGACGTTTCGGTCCGCTGTAAAGTAAGCCGGTTACTACTTGTAGAGTTTGGGCTTAGGGAGATAGCGAGCGGACATAGTCGTCGTCATCTATCATTGACCTAGGCCGTGACTCGTTAGGCATAGTATTTCTTCAGGAAGCGACCGTTTATTGGCCTGAAAGGTCTTTCACCATGCATGTCTATGAGTAGATAGGCCCCACCCTGGTAGACCTTGTCTATGATGTACGGCCTTGTCTATGATGTACGGGCCTTCATAGTCCGGCTCGAATTTCCCCCGCTTGGCGCGATTGGGGATCATAGGTCTTTTGACCACTAGCACGAGTTCACCTTGGTGGAATGTCCTTGGTTTAGTCACTATTTCGTATGAGCGCATCATCTTCGCTTTATAAACTTCCAGATTTTGCTGTGCCAGGAGCCAGGTTTCATCCAGGGCATCGAGCTCCTCAAGCCGAAGGTGAGCATTCTCTTCGTCCGTTTGCTCATAATGAACTGCCACTCATAGAGAGGGTAGCTCTATCTCGAGGGGGAGTACCGCCTATGTACCGAATACCAATGCGTACGGCGTTGTGTTCATGGCCGTCTTGAACGTAGTTCGATACGCCCAGAGAGCTTCCTGCAATCTCTCGTGCCAGTCCTTCTTATTTCGGAACACCGTCTTCTTCACGATCTTTGTCAGAGTCTTGTTAAAAGCTTCAGCTAGACCGTTGGCTCGGGGATTATAAACTGAGGAGTATTTCCAGTCTATGTTGTGCTGTTGTGCGAAGCGGATGATCTTGTGGCTTCCGTAGGTTGGCCCGTTATCGGAAATGATCCATCGCGGAGTTCCAAACCGGTAAATGACGTGCGTTTTAAAGAAATGGAGGATATTCTCCGTCTTCACTTCCCTCAGCGGTACTGCTTCTACCCATTTGGAGAAGTAATCAGTTGTCGCCAAAATGAAATGATGTCCTCTGGACGATGCCGGTTCGATGGGGCCGATTATGTCAGTTCCTCACATTTCGAACGGCCAGCTAGCCACCGTTGGATGCAGTGGATTTGGATACTGGTGGATGAAATCACCATGGATCTGACATGAGTGGCATCGCTTCGCATACTCGAGGCAGTCCTGGATCATCTGGGCCAGTAGTAGCCCATCCGTTTAATCTTCAGCTTCATCTTTGGTCCGGCTTGGTGAGAACTGCAGAGTCCGTTCGTGAACTTCTTGGACGACTCTTTTTGTCTCTTCAGGTCCCAGGCATCTCAACCACAGAGAATCAAATGACCATTTGTATAGAGTGTCATTGACGAAGGCGAAAGATAGGGCTCGCTTGATGAGCTGATGCTTTGAGGACGCATCCTCACATGTTCGACGGGATTTGAAGTAGTTCATAAAGACTTCTCTCCAATCCTCAACATTTTCCTAGTCTTTTGTTGGCATAGCCATTTGCTCAGTCGCTCCTTTTTCTTCGGACGACTCCGGAGATATTTCCGCTGGTGCGAGAACCCGACGGTTTTGCACAACGATCCTCACGTCATCGTGGTTCTCGTCGGCCAGTTCTTTAGCGAGCTTAGCTAGTGCATCCGCTTTGCTATTTTCTGCACGCGGTATGCTTTCCAAGATGTAGAAAGGTATTTGGGTTAGCAGTTGCTGTACTCTTTCGCCGTACTTCACCAGTTCTGGTTTGCACGTTTGATAGTCGCCGTTTACTTGACTAACGACCGGCTGGGAGTCTCCATATATGAGGAGGTTTTCAATTCCCATGTCGATGGCGATCTCGAGACTTGCTATCAAAGCTTCGTATTCGGCTTCATTGTTTGTCCTCGGCTCTGTCAAGGAGAAGGCGAAGCGCATTATCCCTCCTTGTGGGGTCACGAAGATAAAGCATACCCCTGATTTGATTATGGGCGTGTTCTGTTTGCACTTCTTCATGGAGGATGCTCCATCGAAATAAAGTTCCCATCGGGTGCCACTACCGTCGATCGAGTCAAACGCATGTTCATCTGGCAGTTCGCAATTCAAGGGAGAATCGGCCGGTATCGGATGTTCTGCGAGGACATCGGCGATGGCCTGACTTTTCACGGCCTTAAGAGGTTGATAAGTTATTGCGAACTCCATTAAGAGCAAAGCCCATTTAGCGATTCGCCCCGTCAGTATGGACTTTGACATCAAATATTTGAGAGGATCCACTTTCGATATAAGACGAACTTCGTGCGCCAACGCATAGTGCCTGAGTTTTGTTATCGTGAAAATCAATGCCAGGCAGTGTTTTCGATAGGAGAATAATTACTTTCTGTCCCCAGGAGGACCCGACTCAAGTAATAGAGAGCTCTTTCTTTCCCTTGGTCGTTCTCTTGTGCCTATAATGCACCTAAGGAACCTTCGAGGGCTGTTGTATAAAGAATAAGGGGTTTTCCCTTGACCGGAGCGGCCAGCACTGGCGGGTTCTGCAGATACTGCTTGATTTCGTCCAGCGCGCCTTGGCATTTGTAATCCCAGACGAACGGGGTTCGCTTCTTCATCAGGTGACTGTAGGGGCGACACTTGCCGGAAAGATTGGCTATAAATGCCGGATATACGCGAGTTTCCCTTGGAGAGACCGCAATTGCTTAAGAGTCCTTGGAGGTGGCATCTCCATGATTTCTTTGATCTTCGATGGGTCTATCTCGATGCCTCGGTGTCGGACGACGAATCCTAGGAATTTGCCCGAGAAAACTCTGAACGCACATTTGAGAGGGTTAATCTTCAAGTTGTATTGCCGAAGGCGTTGAAATACGATCTTCAGATGCTCGAGATGTTCCTCGTATGATTTGCTTTTCACCACGAGGTCGTCGATATAGCATTCGACGATCTCATGTATGAGGTCATCGAAGATCTTCGTCATGGCCCTTTAATAGGTGGCACCGGCGTTCTTTAGACCGAAGGGCATCACCTTGTAGCAAAATATACCCAAAGGGATCCGAAAAGCAGTGTGCTTCTGGTCCTCGGGATGCATTTTTATCTGATTGTATCCCGACGATCCGTCCATGAAGGAGAATACTTCATGAGTGGACGTGTTATCTATCATCAGCTTAGTGACCGGTACTGGGAAATCATCCTTCGGGCAGGCTTTGTTGAGATCCCGGAAGTCCACGCATATGCGTACTGTCCCATTCTTCTTCATCACCGGGACGATGTTGGCGATCCAGTCAGGATACTGCACCTCTTGGATGAAGCCAGACTCGATTAGGTTCTTGACCTCGACGTTGATGCTCATCTCGAGTTCGAGCCGGATTCTTCTCGGTGCTTGTTTGATTGGCTTGACGTCCGGGGATATTGCCAGCTTGTGGACAGCAATCTCTGGATCTAGTCCCGGCATCACGGAATAGTTCCATGCGAAGCAATCTCTATGCTGTATGAGAACATCCTTTAATGCAGCCACCCTTTCTTCAGATAGCAGTTCAGTGACGAATGTCGGCCACGGGTCATTTGCCGTCCCCAAATCAATTTTCTTGAGGTTATCCGCAGTGGTATGTATTCCATCTTCCAGCTCTTTTGGCGCCGGTGGAAACTCTGAAATCACCTCGTCATCATTGTTTTCGAAGCACCAAGGGAGGTCATCCATATTCTCGGGTTCTTCTTTTGATATCGTTATCATATGACAAGTACGAGCTCGATTCCAAGACCGATGTTGATCTGGTTCTACTCTCGCGGATTTGGGTCCATGCTTCTGCGGCGGTGTTACCCTCCAACTGCTGGATAGAGCGAATTTGCCAAGCTGATATTGGTCTTCGACCCAGTTCTTGAAGGTGAAGCAGTCTTCAATAGGATGTCCTATTGCCCTATGATAGGAGCAATAGTCCGGGTGAGAGACTTCGCCTGCTTACTCGGGGTGTTTGGACTCCGGAAGTGTAATCGTCTGATGTTTTATGGCGAGCTCAAGTATCTTACGTGTTTTATTCTGAGGAAAAGAGTATGCCCGACTCATCTTCTTCATAAGGGACGGATCCGGATTGCTCGATTCCCGATCGCGTGGCTTCTTGGTCCTGCTTTGTTGCTGTCGAATGCCTTTTCCGCTCTTTGACTTGTTTTTGCATCTGTGTCGGGCCTTTTGCACAACAGGTTGACAGGGAGGAGCATTTTCAGTTTTTGCAGCCTGTTGAAGAAGGCGTTGCGTCCTGGCTTTCTCATAGATGGCCATTTCGCGATTATGCTCGTCTCGAACCTTTTGGCCCGCTTCCCTGATAAGCTTGTCCATTCGTTCTTCAAATGATGGACTTGGCCTTTTGATTGCAGGATCTTGTTTTAGTTCGGGGTCAGCGTTTTCTGACAGGGCGTCCTCTTCTTCATTGAAGATATATATGACGTAGCTACCATGGACTCGTTCCTGGTTCCCGGATTTCACATATCCAAGCCCGAGCGTTTCCATTCTCCCGTTGGGCAGCTTGCGCTGAGTTCCAGGAACATCCCAAATCCTGTTGTAGAGCCGAGCTTGTTGAATGGTCTGTTTGAAAGGTATCCATTGGCGCTTCAAGAGCCTTTTTAGCCTGTTCGTGTAATATCTAGGCAATTGGATAGGCTGGAGCTTATCGAGTGTAGAATTCGCGCCGTGCCAGATTTCTTTCTCCACTTTAGTTTCTCCAGATCGGTAGAATAAGATCGCCTTTTCGCCTGGGAGGGACATAGAATATCTGCAGCTCTTCTACACTGTAGGTATCAAGGACGTCTAGTTCTTTATGATGTTTGGGCGGAACCACGGCAATTTGCAAACTTTGCTCTTCATCAGCGAATGTTTGTACCGAAGGCCAAGCGGAGAATATAGCATGGACCTCATCTCCCGAGTCACTGCCAAAGATCAACATGGGAGCGGACGGTCCCAGCTTGTTGTACTGGGGTAGACCTAAATAAACCATCTCTTCCTCTTCCTCAGTATCACTCCCGAAGACAGGAATGGTGGTGATAGCTTTGTTCTCCGGTTTGTGACATCTCTCCGTGTTCTCGAAATCTGGAAAGAAGTATTTTGCATCTTCATACTTGCGGATTTCGTTCACGGAGAATGGGTTCAACTCTCCTGTCACGGTATACTCAAGACCATCCTTAAAGTATTTCATACAATGATATTGTGTAGAAGGGATGATGTTGTACTCGTGTAACCAAGGCCGGCCGAGCAAAGCGTTATAGCATGTCTTGGCGTCAATGACATGAAATTTAATATCTGTGACAAGTAGCCCGAATCGTAATGTCAATATCACAGACCCGAGAGTTCGCGATGACTGGGAGTCGAAACCGGAGATGGTAATTTTATCACGAGCGAGGTGCTGGACGCTCATGTAGATTTCCTTCAATACTCACACGTTGAGAAGATTGACGGAAGACCCATTGTCAACCAGGATTTTGCCTATCTTTATATCATGGCAGTACCCTGAGACATAGAGGGGACGGTTATGCTCGCACGTCCTAAGGAGGAGATCTTCATCGCCGAAGGAGACATCGGCTGTGTGCACTTCTTCCAGCTCGTCCTTCATCTTTTCTTCGGTGAGAAAAGCTTGGAATTGTCCTGGCTCCTGTAGCGCCTTGATCAATGAATCTCTTGCTTCTTTTGATAGTAAAAGGGCGTCGAGAATGCTGAGCTGCGAGGGTAATTTCCTCAAGTGCGCCAGAACGTTATAGTCCACCTTACTCTTCTTTGGCGGGTCCTTGGCGGTCGGTTCTTTCATGACTTGGTCATCCAGAGCGATATCTTCAGAGACCTTTTCTTTTCCCTTATCTTTTCTGTTCGCGGGTCCGAGATTCTTTTCTGGAAGCGTGCAATTGCGTAGCTGAATGTTTTTGCAGGCCTTCGGTTCTCCTTCTTTCCCCGAGGTGGACTCTCTAAAGAGAGGGCCAAGAACCATTTCCTCATTAGAGTCGCTCCCGAATATAAGAATTTGCGATCCCCCGGCGTTGACCGTGCGACAGTTGCCAGTATTTCTTTTATTCTCCTCAGCCGCACTTCTCTGCTCCCGACGAGTTTTGCGTTTCATCCGCTTAAAATGTTGCCGGTGAGCAACATATCCCTGCCACCATCTTTTAAAAGTGTCGCACCCTTCGGTAGGGTGCGAAATCTTTCGATGATATAAGCAGTAGCTAGGATGCGTTCCTGTTTCACCAGGAATGTTTCCTTCAGGAGTGGTAGTTTCATTCCCGTTGATATGGCTTTAGCAAACCTTTTTCTCATCTTGAACTTGTTTTTATCCGCGACGGATGTTCCTTAATTTGGTGGGAGTGTCTCGACTCTCTCGTCTAGTGGCCGGCGTTTGGCTCTTTCAAATATGGCCGTCTCACGCTCCCGATCGGCTTTACTTTTCAGATGAATCTCATTCAGGAAGGCGTCGATCATTTCGTCTGACGGTCATAGGGGTTCCGGTTCGGGACCTGCCTCCAGTCTCTTTGTGTAGGGAGCTTCTTCATTGTCTATCGATGAATACGAGATTATATGGCAGCTTGCTACGTAATCCTCAGATCCATCCGACGAGCCTTCTCCATCATCTTCGTCCTCAAGGACGTGGCTGAGGAACTTTTTCAGCGTAATTGGAGTTCACGCCTTCTGATTATACTCTTTCAGCGCGTCAATCTGCTTCTGTAAGTCCGCGCGCTTGTCGCCAGGCTTCACGGGCTTTTTGGATTTCTTCTTCTTTTTCGAAGATTTCGACGGCTGGGTGCGAGCACTTTGGCTATCACCACCAATCTTTGAAGTTAGGCGCGGCTTCAGCATCCCTTCGATAGTCTGGGGTTCCAGTGGGTTCTTCCACCTGATCGCCGGGCATGTTTGGAGATCATTCAGCATCCTTTTGGTTTTGGCTGAAAGCATGACCTCCCACGGAGCTTCTTCAAAAAAAAGCACGTTGCCCACGGCGTGTCTGTCTTCTTAGGAGTGTGCGGTTGTGATGGGTTTACTTTCCACTTCTCAGACAGTGCGAACTTGCATTGTAGGTACTGATTCTCGATCCATCCCTTAAAGACGAAGCAATCCTCGATCGGATGGCTTACCGTTTGGTGGTAAGGGCAATAATTGGGATTATTTACTTCGCTGGGTTGCGGTGGTCGCTTTGGATTCGACAAATTAATAAGCCTGTTGCGCACCGCCAGCTCGAACAGCCTCTTTGTTTTATCCTGCGGGAATGAGTAAGGGCGCTTCATTTTCTCATTGTAATAGCGCCGTCTCTCCTCCAATTGATTCGTTAGTCTTAGAGCACTGGGCTGTTGTTGGGTGTTCGCAACGATGGTCGCCTTCCCTTTACCCTTTTCGTTCCGCGGTTCCGGCTTCGGAGGAGACGGTCTGTGACCCATCTGATCCATCTGGGCTAGCTTATCGATTAAAGCCTGGAATGTGGTCGGTTTGAAGAACATCATGAACTGTGAAATAGTTGCATGAGGGTCTGGGGTGCCCACGAACATGCCCACCGCTGGTGCTTCTTCGATGCGCTGTTCGCACTTTGACCACAGCTTTCGCCATCGGATTGCTTACTGAACCCATGTCTCGCCCGGTTTCACCCTGGCATTGATCAATGACGTTATCGAGGTGCGTTCACTGGCACTTGCAAATCGCTGGGTGAACAATAACTCCATTTCTGCGAAAGTCTTAAGAGAGTCGTTTGGAAGTTCGGAGTACCACTCAAACGCCATCTCTGATAAGCTGCCGACAAATTGGCGGAGCAAAAACTTATCATCGCCCCCGGTGTTTCCGCACAGAGCTCTGAACTGGGCGACGTGTTGATGGGGATTGCCTGTCCCCTTGTATACATGAAACTTAGGGATGGTATATCCCGGCGGGTATTTTATCTGGTCATACCAGCCCGGATATGGTCGCCGAGTTTTGACGACTTGGCCGGCCACTTCATTTTCCTAGTGAACTCGTATTTGTTGAGCAATATAATCATTCAGGGCGGCCTTGGAGATAGTTTCCTCTTTGGCTGTTGAAAGAGCTGGAGGTGGATTTGATGTTTCCCCTTTGTCGTCTTCAACAATGATCGGAGGGTCTTCGGCTGGAGGATCCGGCTGTATCATCATCCCGACCATATCTTGGAAGATAAGTGACATTTGCTTTATATTGGCCGCTTGTTCCGCGGCTTCCTTGCCCTTCTTTTCGAGCATTCTCCGAAGGAATTCAGCATCAGTCTTGTGTTCGTGACGTTGTTCTGATGATGCCTCCGGGCTTTCTTTTGGCCCGGTGAGTGCGGCCATCGTAGTCAGCATCTCCTGAAGCTTCTGCTGCTGTTGTTCCTGAGCTCTTGTGATGGATCGGGTGACTGGTCGGTGGCTCATAGAAGCACGACTATCCTCCTTCCCGGATGCCATGTAAATAGTATGGACCGTTATGCCCCCAGACTTAGGGCATTTGGGCTCAGTGCCTTTGACATTTGTCGCAGGCATGGGGATTTTCTCCGGCCTCCTCCTCTTATGAGCGGTCGAAGTTGAGGGGGCCATTGTAGTGGGCACCCAAGTAGCCGTTGCTTTTTGTGGCTTAACAGGACGGTTTTCTTCCTGTCGGACCTTCAGCTTCTTCTTCTGGCGGGGATAGTCTTGATCCACCACCGACTCTCGGACTTATCGCGAGATTTTGTAAACTTTGGAAGACAGCCGTTGAGGGGACTGCTCCCGCTTTATTTCTGTGACAGTCTCCACCGGTGGCGGGGATCTTTTCAGTACGGCAATAGGCGAGTGCCTGCGTACCTTGTTCAGTAGCTCAAAGTTGTTCCCAGTTGAAACAGCAGCATTGATTTCCACCGTTGGAGCTGGTGGAGTTAGCCCAGAGGGAGAGTTGCCCCCAGCCTTCCTTACTCGGCGCCAGTGACGACGTCGAGCGTGTCGAGCTGATGGAGTCAGTTCGGTGACGGGGATGGCTTTGTCTTGCCCCCTGCTTTGGTGAAGGATTGTTGCTGGCGTCAACCTCTTGAAGATCGAGGTCCGTTGAGTAGCGGGCACGGGAGTAGGAGTTGGGACAGTCAGCCTTGTAAAGACCGACCCCTTGGCAGGAGAAGCCGTCTTGACGACTTTAGGAGCAGGGTTGGTTACTCTTTTCGGAGCAACCTTTTCTTGAGTTGCAGGCTTCATCATGGGCCCACAGGAACTCTGGCCCAATCTGGAGAAGACCGAGGCGCCGGTGCTGGATGACCCGTCGAGAGGGGCCGCAGCAGCTGTAAGCCGATCAAAGACCGACTTCTTGGGAGCTTCCGGTGTTGGTAGAGGAGTGTTGAAGCTCATCGGTGGGAGCATAGTCCCGAAAAACAATTCGGTGGTGGCCTGGGTCACCTGGTCCACCGGCATCGTGAACAGAGAAGCCGCTTAGGGCTCGTAAGCTATGCTCCCAGTTGAGGCAGGACGTGGGTTGCAGTTGCATGTGGAACACTTTGAGCAAGTGAACGCCATTGATCCTTCGCTTTCTGCACTAAGCGAAACGCCAAATTTTAGTACCTCGAAACCCAAGGGCAACCATTAACAAACTATGATTTGTTCATGAACATGACACACGAAGTGTGGAGTGGAAAGAGGAAAAGTTCTCACTGGGCGTGCCAGAATCTGTTCCCCTCCGAACACAGAGACGCGACCGTGCAAGTCCTTCTTGCCTGAAATTCGGGACAGATGCTAATTGGTGCTATTCGTCCACCTCTCCGAAGATGCCAAGTTGATTTATGGCATAATGTATCGATGGTTTAAACGGATGCGGCTGATGTACCAGACTTCGTCAGATTCCCCCTCGCTTGAGGGGCTTTTGATTGTGGGGATGCTCTTCCCTGCAGGCGCAAGCCCCTGCAATTAATTACGCTACCGCATCGCGTTAACAACTTTCTCCTTCTCCATATGGTCACTTCGTATCGTGGGTGTTTATTTTGTTTGTGGTTGCCCATGGATTGTATATGGAGACTAAGTTATGTTGTCGCCCGTAGGGCGTGGACTAGTCCAAATCTTTATCTTTCTTAGATTTGGGTTTGGGGGTCTGGGTTTAAGGATACGTTAGCCTCATTTAAGACTAAGATCAACTTAAACATCAGTTAAGGATACGTTAGTCTCATTTTAGCCTAAGATCAACTTAACGGAATCATTTAGATCTAACAAGAGAGCAATTAGGCTCTGTTGTTTAGTTTAATGACATTGCGGTCAATTACCAGTTTAAGGCCATGGTGGTCCAATGTTAGTTTTAAGACATCGCGGTCGAGATTAAGGACATCATAGTCCATGAATTTAAGGACTCCACCGTCCGTTGCTAGTTTTAAGACATTACGGTCGAGGTTAAGGACATCATAGTCCGTGGATTTAAGGACTCCACAGTCCAATGTTAGTTTTAAGACATTACGGTCGAGGTTAAGGACATCATAGTCCATGAGTTTAAGGACCCCACAGTCCGTAGTTTAGAGACGTCATAGTCTATGAAATGTGTGGTTGTCGAGACCCGTCACCTCTCTGAAGACGTTGAAGGATTACAACGACAAATATCAGAGGAGTGAAGAGATGTACCCTCAAACCCAAGTGGATTAAGTGACTTGTAGTCCAATTTGGAACTAAGATCAGTTAATTAAATTATGAGCGCATTGGCTCAGTTGAGTCTGAATTGAGGACTTATGGCCAATTTGGGTTAAGTCCAATTAAGTTTGAGGTATAGCCCCTCTGTTGGACCATTAACACTTGTCTAGGCTCAAGCCCACATTATTTAGCGATGCTAAACATTTTCATTTTTTGATTTCCTCAATTTTTAAATTCACTTGGAGGAGGGACTTTTGCCTCTGGAAAATTATCTAATTTATCTAAAAGCAGTGTTAACATTCGAGACAGAACTCTCGAATTAGTGTTAAACACTAAAAGACCATCAGTGTTAAACACTGGAAATATGGAATCCCAAATTAGTGTTAAACACTAGAAAATAACAGTGTTAAACACTGGAAATAAGATTTTCAAATTAGTGTTGAACACTAAGAGATAATCAGTGCTAAACATTGGGTATAAATTCTTTAAATTAGTGTTAAACACTAAATAGGAATGGGTCACGTGGGGCCATGTGAGGGCACACAGAGGTGGGACCAGATCCCCTTTTACTTTGCTTTGCAAATAAGTGTTAAACACTTATTTTATTTTATATTATCACGTGTTGACACGTGATGGAGATTTATGAACTGATTATTAAAGCACTTGCTAAGGGGTCACGTGGGGACACATGAGAGCACCCAAAGCTTAGGTTTCCTCTGCTTTTTCTTTCTACATTTTGTAAGTCACGTGGAAGCACGTGAGGCATTGCCTCAAAACTGATTCTTTCTTATTTTTGTGGACCTTTTCAGGGGTCATTTGAGGACACGTGACCTTAGTTCGAGTCTCTTTATTTTATTTTGAGAATTGAATTCTCTGTAGGGTTAACCCAGATCATGATTTTGGAGGAATTAAATTTCTATTATGAAAGAATTAAGTTCTCGTATAGGGTTAAACCCTAATTTCTTTTAGAGCAATTAAATTCCCACATATGTAAAAGAATTAAATTCTCGTATAGGGTGAAACCCTAATTTTATTTTAAGAGGAATTAAATTCCTGTGAATTTGAGAGAATTAAATTCTCAGTTAGGATTAAACCCTAGTTTTGTCCATCTTGAAGGAATTAAATTCCTGTAATTTTGGGAGAATTGAATTCTCATATAGGGTTAAACCCTAGTTTTGTTTTGGGAGAATTAAATTCTCTAAACTCAATTCCCCCTCTAAGTTTTGGATCTGCATGGCAGGATCTCGACCCGATGAGAATTAAATTCCCAACTTATGGGGAGATGTGCTCTTTGCAGATTTTCAACCAGAGGAAGAACTAAGTTCTTTGCAAAAGAGTTAAACTCTTAGATTTTTGAGAATTAAATTCTCTTTTTCTGAAGTTTTTCCCCTTTCTTTTTCTCACCTAGGGTTTTCTTTCTGAATTTTCAAGATGCCAAAATTCTCTCCAAAGTTTTCTCGCCAAAATTCTATATCCTCTATTCTCCCCTTGACTCCTATTTATAGGAGGAGGAAAAGAATCAATTTGTTTAGTAAATCTCTCATTGAAAGATTTGATTTGTTTTTGAAATTAACATGATCATTTAGATCATTTAGTGAATTTTATTCACCGTTGGATTTTTAATCCAAAGATATTCCGTTTGTTATTTTGGTGAGATTTGGGGAAATCTTTCCTTGTTTAAGATTTTTCCATAAACTGGTGATTTTTAATTACCCTTGGATTTTTAATCCAACAGTTCTTTATAACCCTTTTCCATTTTGGAAAGATTTAGAGAAACCTCTAGAATTTAATTCTGTTAAACTGTGAGGCTTTTAAAGCCAGTCACGTGCTGACACGTGACCTTTGGTCACGTGTGAGCACGTGACCCCTGGTCACATGTAAGCACGTGACCCTCAAATCGACTTCTTTTCCCAGCGCTATTTGCGCTGCTGCTTTAACCACCACATGTCAACACGTGACCATTGGTCACGTGTGAGCACGTGATGCCTTTTTTGAAGTTTTTCCTGAATTTTTAACCAGGGAGCAATTCATAAATTACAATCGATACAAAGACAACTATTGAGAAGGAGGCGATTTTAGCAAATCAGCAAGCCGCTCGCGCACTCCTATCAGCTCCTTTTCATGATCAGCCGCCGCGGCCAGCTTCGCTTCGACTCGGGCCCGTTGCTACAAACAAGATGAAAGTTTCTCATCGATTTCCCACTGAGCTGCCTCACGACTCTGCGCATCCCGCTCAGTGAGGTCGAGCTTCTGCCTCAGCGTTATCCCATCAGAAATATATCGTAGGAAGCCCTCAATGATAGCTTTCAGCTGTGCAGCATTCACGTCAACCTGGCACGCTGCCGGGCAGATTCTCCTGAATCCTCCACGCGTTCCTTCCGCCTCAAGGTCGCCTCTTGTTCGAAATGACGGAGGAAGGGAACACTCTGCTCAACCCATGCAGCCCGCTAGGAGTTCAAAGCCAACACTTCCAGAGCGGGACGCCTGAACTCAATCTCATACAGACAAGCCTCGATCTTCCTACAGTAGTTAACCCAAGAATCGACGACGCCCTCGTTGTGGAAGTTCACGAGCATCGCCAACATGAGATTAACCTCAGCAGCAAAATTTGCAGCAGATGCGAAAGCCTTGGTGTCAAGATCCTCGACGAACTCGCTCAACATTCGCAGGCTATTCGCAGCACCCCTGGAAGATGGGCGTTTAGCAAAGGGCCCTGCCGGCAGTGGGATTCGAGACTCGAAGGTAGCTGGAGTCGGTGCGATTGCTGCAAAACAAGTTATGTTCAAATGTAAGCTCAAGAGATAAAGAAAATGCACGAGCGATGGAGTCTACTATACCGACTACGATAGGTAGCAAAGTTGGGAGTACCGGAGGCGCGACTATTCTCTCGTCCCCTCCTCCAATCTATAACGCTGCAATCAATTCAAAGAAGAATTAGCAACGACATGGTTGCCCATAAAAGAAAGGAAAGGATGTCTGTTAAAAAACTATACTCACCGACACCGGCAGGCAGGACGACTTCTGACTGGAAAGAGAAATATGGATTCAGTACCTGATACAGATGGTCAAAAAGGACTCCTGTAAGGTTGTAACAATACGATGTCAGTACAAAGAGTATATTACCCACAACGAAACCGATAAGTCGCAAACATATACTTTCCAGCACTCCAGATGACATGGGAGAAGGAAACGGAACAACAGCCGTCATGGCGGTGACCAGAGGCGCTTCAGATGGCGTAATCTCCGCATTCACTGTACCTATACTCAAAACGAACAAAACGTCATCAGATAGGGCTGAACGGGATCGAAAGATAAAAAAAACAGTGACCCAAGATCTACCTGATAGGTCGCCAATCGAAACCACGACAAGAGCATCACTAGGCGCAGCGGCTTCTTCGCTCTCCTCTACTGGAATATTTTCTACGCTCGTGGCTTCATCCCCTGATTCGACTATGGCCGTTGTGACACTCGCAATGCCAGCCGATAGCAGGGAACCGCAAAGGGAATGAACGGCGGTTTGGGTAGTCCCGGAATTCCGAGAGAGAGTAGCCGTTTCAGGCTCTGTGGTCACTGTCTTCTAACCTGCCGCCTCATCGCCAATGCTTGGCCCAGCAAGATATAGTATATCAGAATTTGCGGGTCGAATAAAAATGAAAAGACCAGGCATTACATTACCTGGTGATGAATTCTCAGTTGCCTCCCCAGCCGCGCGCACGACCTGTCTATGAGCGATAGACAAGACAGCTGGAGCATCCTCTGGAGGAATAGCGACAGATGGGGTGGTGCTTGAACCTACACCCATAGCCAAGCTGACATCATGTTCCCTCACCGTATGCTTTCTACGCTTCTTGTCGACCTTGGCAGTGAGAAGTGATCTTCTCAAGACTTCCGTCAAAGGGACGTCATTGTCCGAACCAGAAGCTGCCTCTAGAGCCGTTACGGCGTCCGTCATCGGCTGCTTAAGCGAAACCTCTTGAGGCAATATTGGGGGAGTTGGGGCCTCAGCAGCCAACTCTGGAAGCGTCGCCGCATCACCACGCGGGTTGGAACCGCACTCGGGATAACCTGAGTCGAGGTAGTCCCTGCAATAAGATGAAAAGGAAGGGTCAAACCACGAATAAAGAAAAAGGGAATGAAGGCACAACCCCCCGAAGTATACCAAGGCCCAAGAAAGCACGAAGCCTCTCTTCCTCTTCAAAATTCTTGAGGGAAGCCGCAAGAGCCTCTTCGGTGGAGATACTTGTTGAAGAAGAAAGCGCCAGTCAAAGCATAATAACAAAAAAGATATAACCGCGGAAAGATACGACTAAACTCTACCTGACTGTGCGATGGTGATCAGTGCTGCTTCATCGCGAACCAGTTGCTCCGAAACCGCGATGGCAGCCTCTAGATTGGTATCATCCGGCGCAATGAATAAACCCTCATTGGTCCCGTATTCACTTAAGCCTTCGCTGTAAGGAGCATGAGGCTCCTAGACAAGAACAACGTCAACAGAGAAAAGAGACTTCTTCTTCTTCTGTGAGCGGACGCCAGCAGCCGACAACAGAAGCTTACGCTTCGCGAGCAACTTTGGGCGGCGAATCCCGATCTCCGCACCCACGCCAGACTCGGGAGACGCTACAGCTACCGCTTCTACAGGCACATGGGATATGGGCATATCAAGCATAGCGCGAGGAATCACCACCGCAGCGGCTCCTCTCAAGGAAGGACGAACGATGGTCCGTCGCTTCAAGGGAACGGCTGGATTACCAGCTGGAACAGCACCCTTGCAATCAAGCAATAATCACTTTTCTTCCCTGATAACGGCACCCATCTCGTGCTAGTACCACGCCACGTACACATTCAGGATCATCGAGACGCAGCTCGGCTCACTGATAAAGAAGTTAGACCCGGTATTAAGCCGCATGAAATGGTGTAGTGCATTACGGATACCTTCTTCCGTGGCAGTCGGCTCAGCTAGGAAGGCCTCAAGCGGGACACCCTGATTATAGCTTAATTGTTGAGTGAAACGATGCGGGTTTTATCTCATGAATAACGCCCCATCGTTCTTCCTAAATACTAAAATGCCCGGCCTGATTGAATATAAGTGAAGAATCTCCCGAGCGTTCAAAGTAGAAACCCATCTTTGAAGGTGTTCCGTAGCGGCTGCACCGTCTTAGAGGATTCCTTGCCGATAGTCATGACCTTATCGGCAAAGGTCAAGCCCTCCCCGACCATACGCGGGCGAAGAATCAGACCCCGAGCCTCTCGCCGAGTCGGTTCCGAAACGGAAGCGTCAACTAGCCGCAAAACCCGAGAAAAGTTATAACTTTTATAGAAACGGGGCCGCTTGTGGACTCCAAAAGCGCCGAGCACATGCAGCTCGAGCCACGAAGTGAAATAGTGCATCGGGAAGTTTACGGGTTGCACCCCCGGTTGAGTGGTATCTGCCGCCAAGCTAAGACCATGATACAGGTAAGCCAGCCCAGCAATCCCAACGGCAACCTGCGTCCCTTCAACCATTCGACGAATCGGGTAGAAAACGGACGGCCTCATGTAGCGGGGTGCATGGGTAGCGCAAACCAGCTTAACCATAAACTAAGGAACCCTAAAAAGAACGCCTCTTCGTCGATGTCTTGAGCGGCGAGTTCTGCAAAAGGGACGACCGCGGCGTTCGGGAGGAAGAAATTCTTTTGATCTGCTTCCGCTGTCGGCCGGTTATCCAAGCCAAAACCGAAAGGATCGTCGAGCTTGGCAAACTTCGCACCTTGTTTCGATAAGACTTCTGGGAGAAGAAAACGGGCGATGAAATCCGTAAAGTTGACCCCGTGGCTTCCGGATTCAAGAAACAGGCTATCATACATATTTAACACCTTGATCAAGCTTGGGAATCGGTGCTGAATGGCATTCTCTGGGGAAAGACCCATTACTACTGATCGAGTGGCGAAAATGTACTAGTCAGGATGTAATATCTCCTCATAATGTTCCTCTCTGACAGGCAAGCCGGAGATCTCCGCGAACTCCTCCAAAGAGATTGAAACTTCCCGATCTAGTAGAAGGAATGTGTGAGTTGGAACGTTCTATTGTTCCAAAAAAGCTTTGACCCACCATACAGGGGGCGTGGAATACTGAAAGAAGGATGCATAAATCGTGTGGTACAACCCGAGATTCAGCAGCTGCAATTTCTTGGCCGACAAAATGTACCGGGCTCACTGCAAATATCGAGCTGGATGGCGAGGAGTCAAGCCTATCATGTACGGCCATCCCTAAGGGAGCGACTCGCCTTGACATATACGCCGCCCTAAAGTATCCAAATCCATCGGTGGCAATACGGGTATCGCAGCCATAGAGGTCTAAAGGCAACCCTCCGAAGTCCAGTTGACCTCCTCTACGGCATAGTTCACTGGGGGTGAGTCAGCGTAATGGATCGCTGAAATGGCCTCCGAAGTTACTGCGCAAGAAAAGCTACGCCGACCCTGGATGAGCTGATTGTACCACGTACCCCATAGATGAAGATATTTTTGCTTTGGTTCGTGATCTTTGATCAGCGCAAAGATTTCCTTATCTATGGGTGCGTCAGGGAATGCGCTTTTCGGACGAGCGAAGGGGAAAGAGGTGTAAAAAGACATAGTACCTGCGCGAAGAAGAACAAGAATTAGCTGTCATAGCTACAATTCAAATTCTGACACTTGGTACTTAAAATTTGTACTACACTGCAATGCAGTGGAAAGGAACCAAAGGGGGACCCACCAAATCAAGATGACGACTCATCATTGATGAGACATTCACTCATTAAATAGGAAATCCTAAAAGGATTCTCATTTAATGAGAGGCCCTCGGGCCGAGAGGTAAAACTCCCTTGAGAGCAGCGCTTTGCAAAAGAGAGTGACATCTGTTAACTCTAATGATGAAGGGAATAAAAATTCCCCCAAAAATTCTCAAGAGCTATGCTCTGTGAAGATGATGGAGTGACCCATCAAAAAAACCCTAAAAAGCAAAGCTTTACTAAGTTAAAAAACTCCAAGATCTTCAAGATCTATGAACAAACTCTAAGAGTTCTTCATGGAAGATGAACAAATCTATGATCTGAGAAGAGCAAGGCTCTATTAATGGGTAAAACCCCAAACATTTTTTTAGATCTATGATCTGAGAAGAACACGACTCTGTTAATGGGTAAAACCCTAAAACATTTTAAGATCTATGATCTGAGAAGAGCAAAGCTCTGTTAATAAGTTCAATTCGTATCGAAATTGGGCAGAGTTTTGACTATAAGAAGTTTTTTAAAGCAGAGAGCTTAGCTCTGAAAGAGAATTAAATTCTCAAGAACAAGAAAACAAGAATATGAACAAACAGTCATCTCAAGGGCTAAAGGCCCTATTTATAGGCACTGGAAGTCGGTTCAACTTCTAAATTTATCCAATGGTGGAAAAGCTACCACCGCTGCACTCACGTGTGATCCACGTGAGCGCAACGGTGGGGGGCATTTGTTTCCCCCAATCAGAGAGCAAAGCTCTATTTAAAATTTCAAAATTTGAAATTTGAAATGAGGCAGCACTTTATAAGAGCGCTCGCGCCAAGAGCGCCAGCACTAGGAGTCAAAGACTCTAAGGCAGCGCTTACATGCAAAGCACGAGAGCGCCAGCGCTAAAGACTCTGAGGCAGCGCCTCATGTGCAAAGTATGAGCGCGCTATGCGCTAGCGCCAAGTGCGCTAGCGCCAAGAGTTAAAGACTCTAAGACAGCTCCTTACGTGCAAAGAACGAGAGCGCTAGCGCTAGAACTAAACGTTCTCCACCCTTGGATCAAAGATCAAACGAAGATGATTAAAAATCATCAAATTACCAGAATAAAATTCTGTTGAGCAAATACTCCTCAAATTTTTCCAAACAGGAAAGATTATGCTCTGTAAATCAGAGCACCGCTGGATCAAAGATCCAATGGTAATTAAAAATCACCAAGATACAGAATAAGTTTTGTATGGGAAAATATTTTCCCAATCATGTTAAAAACAAGAAGACCGTCTTCTGTAAAACAGAGGCCCTAGGATCAAAAATCCAATGGTGAGGAAACATCCCCAAATCAATCAGAGAAAGATTCCTTGAACTGATTCAACAAATCAGCCTCCCCTATATAAAAGACCCAAGACATCAAGTCTTGCACAAAGGACCCCCCTCCCCCCACAAACTTTAAGAAACTTCAAAGATGAGAGCAATTTCTTCTCAAGGTAAATAGCAAGAAGAGAGATCATGGCATCTCCTCCATATTTGAGAGTTTAACTCTCACATCAGAAGAACTTAGTTATTTTTCAGATCACAGATTTATAAGACAAAGTCTTTCACGAAAGTAAAAGTGATCATAGCATCTCATCAAAAAGAGAAGAACTTAGTTCTTAGATCCATGAGACAAAATCTCTTATAAACCGAGAACTTAATTCTCAGAATACAGAACTGATCAGAGCTACCAAGGAGGAGCCTTAGCGCTCCAAGCGCTATTTAAAAAGAAGTGCCGTAGCGCTCCAAGTCTGTCGCCCAGTGCTCCAAGCGCTATTTAAAAAGAAGCGCTTTAGCGTTCCAAGTCTGGCGCTCAGCGCCCAGCGCTCCAACCGCTATTTTAAAAGAAGCACTTTAATGCTTCAAGTCTGACGCTCAGCGCCAAGCACGCCACGTGCTTCTCACGTGGGCGCTGTTCTAAAAGAAGAGCTTTAGCGCTCCAGCGCTCCAAGTCTGGCACTCAGCGCCCAGCACTCCAAGCGCTATTTTAAAAGAAGCGCCTTAATGCTCCAAGTCTGGCGCTCAGCGCCAAGCGCTCCACGTGCTCCCCACGTGGGCGCTATCTCAGAAGAAGCGCCTTAGCGCTCTAAGTCTGGCACTCATAAAGTGCTCTGTACATAAAGGCTCTGTACATAAAGCGCTCTGTACATAAAAGTTCTATACATAAAGCTCTCTGCGCTACAAAGAGTGTTCAACACTCAATAAAAGACAAAAAGAAAAAGGGGTGTCAGAACCCAAATTAATACTCAGCATTATTGAACAAAAAGAGATTGAGCCCAAACAAATGTTCAACGCACAAACAAATGTTCAACATTTTAATAAAATCTGAGTGGGCTGAGCCCAAGTTGGCCATAAGTTCCTAACTCAGACCAACTGAGCCCATGTGCTCATAATTGGTCTTAGTCCCAAACCTGACTACAGACCTCCCAACCAACATTGGTTCAAGGGTACATCTCTTCATTCCTCTGATATGTGTCGTTGTAATTTTGCAACGTCTTCAAAGAGGTGGCGGGTCCCGACAACCAGAAACTCTATAGACTATGACGTATTTAAACTATGGACTATGATGTCCTTAAACTTATGGACCGTAACGTCCCTAAACTAAACTCTATAGACTATGACGTCTTTAAACTATAGACTATGATGTCCTTAAACTCCATGGACTATGATGTCCTTAAACATATGGACCGCAACGTCCTTAAACTAAACTCTATAGACTATGACGTCTTTAAACTATGGACTATGATGTCCTTAAACTTATGGACCGCAACGTCCCTAAACTAAAACGATAGAGTCCAAATACTCTTTCGTTGGATCTAAATGATCCCAAAATCCTGTTGAGTAGATCTTAGTCTAAAATTAGACTAATGTATCCTCAACAAACATTTGAGTTGACCTTAGTCTAAAACAAGACCAACGGTCCTTAAACCAACCCAAATCCAAAGCTAAGAAAATATGGATTTGGACTAATACACGCCCTATGGGAAACAACATAAATTAGTCTCCGTATACAATCCACGGGCAACCAAAAACAAAACAAACACACACGACACGAAGTGACCTTCTAGAACAGGAGAAAGTGGTTACCGCGATACGGTAACGTAATTAACTGCAGGGGCTTACGCCTGTAGGGAAGAGCGTCCCCATAATCAAAAAAACCCTCATAATGAGGGAGAATCTGACGAAGTCTGCTAAAACAGCCGCATCCGTCAAAACCTCCGATACACGGTGCCATAAATCAACTTGGAATTTTCGGAGAGGTAGACGGATAAAACCAAATAGCATCTTCCCACAAACTCAGGCAAGATGACCTACGCGGTTTCGTCTTTGTTTTTGGCGGTAAACAATGGCCACCTGCTGCAATCTAGAATCCGGCTACTAGTGCACTTCTTCGTGGGATAATCTTAAAACCTGTATTAATACAACGGTGACTTCGATCGCAACATAATCGAGTCCTGACAAATAATAATACAAAAAGCGGCAATGACGGCCACATGTCGACCAATCGACCTGAATAAAATAATATACATTTGTTTACAACATGAATGATATAAAATAGTTTACATTACACAATTCCACACGGGGTTATTCATTTCTCAACAATCCAATCCATACCAAAAAATCTTTAACGTAGAATATATGAGACTCACATGTGCAACCCCGTCGAATTGATCACATCAATTCGGCGACGCTAAACACCGCATATCACATATGTCATCGCATTAACAAGGTTAAACGCTTTAACCGCGTCAATACGGAACCCATGGCTAACGAATTCCAAAACCTGTAAAGCCGAAATCAAATTTCCAAAAATTGAAATTCAAGATCAGCTCCGGCCCCAAATTACCACCATTTCTTGTATGAATCGAAAACCAAATCACCGAGACATCGGGAGGGACCTTGGGCATGATCCATGAGGCTTCGGGGGGCATTGGGTGGGGGGATCCACCCATGTCTATGCAATTGTGTCCATAGGTTGGCTGATGAGATAGCAAGCTCGCAGCTGCGCGCTTGCTGTCCTAGCGCCACACCCAAGACCATTTTGTGATGGTCTCGGGCGTAGGAGCCTACCCAAGCCCTCTAGGACAACCCTGGGGTCTCTTCCGCACCACCACGGGGCTCTCGGTATGAATCGAGAGCCCCGGGACGGGAGTTATATGCAAAAACTGTTACTGGTTTAGGACAGTTTTTAAAAAACAATGAACAATTAATTCTGAAAAATGGTTATAGGAATCAACTATCCACTAAAAAGCAAGTTAAAAGTCTATGGACGAATCTGATACCACTGTAAGGGGTTTCTGCTCACTAGACGGGTATTTAAAAACCATTGTGGAAACGGAAAAACGAAGGGATCCAAGCGAACAAGACCGCCTAACCTAAAATCTACCATAGACTATAACTTGTAAACAAAAGAATAGAACAAGGAGAAGATACAACCTTTGAATTGATTTCATTTACTCCAATGGTTGAACTCCGTACTCTGGCTAAGCTCCGAGTGCTCCGGATCGCGCTTGATCTCCGATCGGCTTCGTCGAAAATGATCCATGCGAAGGCCACTGGTTCTAACTTCAACATCAACACCTTAATGTAACTCACACTCCATGCTTGCTAGACATGAGATGGGAGGGGTGTAGAAAATGTAGTGAATTATTAAACTCTTAATTTCTTTTCTTTTAGCTCTTCTTCTTTCTGTTTATTCTTGGATGAGAGAGAAAAGCATAGTGCCAATGAAAACTATGTTTAGTAAAAAAGAGTAGAAACTATTTTCATAAACCATTTGCTTTATCTTTCATCCAAGTGTCATGAATAAATATATGAGTAAGAAAATGAGCTCCACCTCATCTCTATATCATGCAAAAAAGAAAAATGATAATTTTTTTTTACATATTTTTGCATAATTACATTACACACACACACACACATGACATGTGGCATGCACATGATATGTAACAAAACAAAAGAGAGTGAGAATAACACAATAATACCAGTTTATATATGCATCATCATATATATATAATATCATTAAATCAACACTTGATTTAATAACCCGGTTCAATCATAAACCAGCCAGTATCATCCGTCTGATTAATACATGCAGTATCACAAACACATATTTTATTAGACCCCGCATGCATCGCTGTATGTACACTACATCATTTCACTAGAACGGAAAACCCCCTCTGTATGAGACTCAAACTGTAACAACTCCAATTTTAGTGTACATAAAATTCATTTCAAATTAATGTATATTTAGAGTATTTACATTTCTTGTGAGTACTATAAATATTTGTTTTTCTTTTTAATAGCAAGAAAGAGCTTATAGCTCATTGGTAATACCTTGCACTGCTGAACCAAAGCACCAGAGTTCAAATCCCATCAGTCATACATTATTTTTTATTAATTTCTTTTAATCTTTTTAGAAGCCCAAGAGTCTACACGTGCATAACCCATAAACCCAAAGGTCACACTAAAAACAAATTGGTCCACGAGTCAAGACCAAGCACTAGGGGACATGTGGTTGCGAGACTCGTCCCAACTCGGCCTGAATCGGCCGGCGACTCGTGTGGATCGGCCGGCGGCGCCGGCCGACTCGGCTCCAAACCTGATTTTTCTTCTTTTCTTCTGTGCCTCTTGGTCTACCCATAACTCCTGTACTGTTTAAAATCCCTACATTATTCCAGAGGAATTAAAATACAATTAAAAATATTTTAATGCATTTTCTATCAAACCCTAACCCTAATCTTTTCCTATAAATACCACTCCATCTCACACCCCACTCACTCACAATCTCTGCCCAAACTCTTAAGAAAAATCTCTAGAACTTTTGTGTACAAGTGGAGTTAGCGAAGGGCGAAGTTCCGACGAATTTCCGACGACGACCCTAGGAGCTCCCGGCGACGAAAAGAAGCACTGAAACCTCCTACCACCTCCTGTTCCTCTTCTCTAATCTAAAATCCAGTAATTCTCTCCTCCCCTTCTCTTGTCTACTCTAAAAACTTGTATTTCTAATACCCGACGGAAGCGGAGTTAATCCGACTTCCGATTCGGTTCTTTTTAAAAAGTTCCAATTTTCTTAAATACAACAATACCAAACTTGCACATCATGACCATTAAACATTAACAAAACATATTGAATAAGTTTCATAGAAAAAGAATTCATATTGTAATTTTTATCGTACTTTTTCAGAAAATACCATATAGTTTAATTTTGACATAAATCATTATAATTCCTTACTATACCTTTAAATAGTTCACTCCTCACAACACTCATATGTAACATAGCACGATGATCTTTGAGAACATAGTTTTGGGAAAATACGATTTTACACAAAACTACCATAAACTATAAAAAACTTTTTCCATAGATGTGTATTTTTAACAAATCTTTGCAACGTGCCGTTACAACCCATTTCAGGGAACCCATTCGGGACGGTACAGATTATCGCACATCCTCAGGCTTAGTAGTGCGAGATGCAGACCTCCGTAAGCAGCATTCAGTCTCGAAAGATTTAAAATACAATTTTCTTTAGAAAATGTGATTTCTGTTATAAATAAAACTTATATTTTTAATAAATAAATATATATGTAATTAATATCAAAATATCTATTTTCAGTATCTATAATTTTCCACATTTCCAAAATTTAAGAAAAAGCATCTCATTAGCAAGAAAATACCATGCAATTCCATACAAGTTCAATACTTTACAAATAAATACCATATATTATGAAAAATAGGTTTTATTTACTAGAAATGTCACAATGATAAAATATACATCCATGGAAACTTTAAAAACGATAATAAAATACTTGAGGTGTATTTTGAAAATTATACAAAATTATTTTTACATAAAACCCCCTCAAGTTATACTAAATTACAATAAGGACCCTAGTAAACATAGGTTTAAGCGGGACCAGTCTCTTGAGCCTCAGGGAGCCGGAGATATGGGTGCTTGCCTATTTAAGGTAGCAACTTAATAAACAGTGTTATCAACACGGTAATTGTCTTTGAAAAAGACACAAATCCTGCCGTGCATGTGCACCGGTTACCGATAACACCAAAACCTAATTCAGGATTCAATTTCCTTTCTAATTGTCTGACTCAGACTGAGTCTCGATATAATCAATCTGACTTGAATAAGATTCAAGTATATATAACAATTCAATATGAATCCATATATTCAATTTGTTCAATCTATCAATCTATACAACTTGACTGAACCGAACCATGGATATACATCCATCTATATGATTCTCCAGTTACATCCATTTACTGATATCATGGTTTCGGCAAGTCATCCATCTATACAATCTATAATACAAAACAATATAATTTACAATACAAGACAATATAATTTACAATACAATACAAACAATACGATCAAGACATCGCGGGGTTTAAGGGGTAGATTGGTTCGGAATGTGTTAGGAGTGGCATGAGACTGCAACCATTAAGACACCTAACCTGAATTCAATTGCCGTTGTACAGTGGCTTAACGGTTCCTTATATTCTGTTCACCATAGTCTCTGGTCTAACGAAACTCCTCTCGTATACACTGGCCTCTTCTATACTAACCTACAAACAACATCGTTAACACTAAATACAACATTATAACAATATAATATCACTTTAAAAGTTACACACACTCTCTCTCTCTCTCTCTCTGTCTATTCTACTTCACCCTTATCTTTGGGACTTACCAAGCGATTGTTCGCTGACGACATTCCCTCCCTTTGTTCTTTGGAATGTTGTCAGGTGATTCGGACCTTCAGAAGTTCGAGCCCACCAGCGAGGACTTGGATCAGCTAGCCTACGACCTGGAGCTCTAGATACTTGTACATTTTATTTCAGTACTTTCCATTTCTGTTATGCCACTGTTTAGGCATTGCTTTTCATTCCATGTATTTACTTTTCAGATGTACTGTAAAAAGAATGTTAATAAATAAAGTTATTGTTCAATTATATCTATTGACTCTGTCTCTTGTGCATTTTTACTTATATTGCTTAGATACGCTCAGCGTGTTTACTTCAGAGTAGATACGTAGCGGCCTCGTCGTATCCTCTGCCCGTACACTGGGAAGCGGGGCGTGACATAAACAGTTACGCTGGTAGTAGGTTAGGATTATATCCGATTGATCTGAAACGCTTTCAGATCAATCCTCCACCGGGTAAACCTACAAGCATGTTAGCGGTACTAGCTGTACATAACGGCTACCGAGATATTGAACGAAAAGCCGTCTGACAAGAAAACTCGTCCATACTCTGCTAGATCCTATCAGTGACATTCACCGTGCAGTCTGGTCTCTTCATCTAAGACTGTCGCATACCGGGTCTGAGAAGTGGAAACTGTCAAACTCCTAATAACCCGATAAGTCATGCTAACATCAAGGTCATGTCCTTCCTAGAAACTACCGATAACACTTATCAGTAAATCTCGACTGCCTTAGCTAAGGACTTATGGTCATAGCCAGCTGTGCATAGTGTGACATCAACTCCCTATATCAAGAAAGACGAATTCTCTCGGCCGCTCACTGCCTCCATGTGCTTCAGGACTGTATCCAACCAAAAGCTATTTACATGGCTCTTTAAAACCATAGTAGAGTAGTAATCTAAGTACAGTGGGAATACACACAAGACACTATAGCGATCTTGGGTCTAGAGACTACCCTATACGCATGTCACCAGAGAACTGCTATCTGATGATTGGTATAATACCATCTAAGAGTTTTCGGTGAGTCCGTCCAGTGTAACTCATCCAATGAGCACCTGTATACAATCATCGGTGTCAAACACTAATGGCTATGAGATCAGCCATCGCCCCATACAGGGTCATGAAACGTATACACTAGTCTAAACTGGAGTACAGATGCCCAGTCTCGATACTCCTATGACTAGAGACTTTTAAGGATGTGCTTATAGACTACCTAAGCCCTACTAGTATAATCCATATCATAATCCTGGTAGTCAAGCAAAGATCCTATGGGCTTTATCATCATGTAGTAGTGATACGTTATAGCAAGAAAAACGTTTACTTATGAATGACAAATACAAAGCAGATATCGTGCTATCATCTCGAGCAAAACTGTTCTTGGTATAGGTCCTCATGAATTCAATAATTGCATTCCTGCAACTACGATAATTGCCTTGAGAGCATCTATATCCAACAACAACAACATTAAAATAATGCTCATCCTATCAACTTTGAACGTGTTTTAAATTCCATGTTAAATAAAACGTATATCGAACTTTATATCAAAATACTATGAACTTTACATGTATCTTTTATCGTTATCATGATTTATACCTATAGAAAACTCACAGGGTAACAACCTACCCCACTCTATACATTATGGTTTCATAGCACACTACGTTAGTTTCATGTTTTATGCTAAAGAAACATTTTTTTATTAAAACACCCTCGATTTCTAAATATGCGTTTTTAAATCACTATTTTAAAACCTTTGCAATTACACCTCTCTAACCCTCATTAGGGGACCCGTTTGTGGATGGTGTGGGTTATCACATATTCTTGGGATAGTAGACAAAGATGCAGAACTCCTTACGGAGAATACTGTCTCGAAAGAAATAAAATACGGTTTTAAAGAAAATACGACTTTTTAAAACAAGTTAAATAGTTGAAAAATTATTTAAATCATAAATCCGTATTTCCAAAGAAAGAAAGTAGTGAAAATTAGATTTTTAAATAAATATTAATTTTTTTTTAAAATACCCTCAAGTTTCTAAAATCTAGATTTTTCATAAAAATACTATAAACTTTTAAAAGCTAAGTTTTATCGCTAAAATACCATCAAATATAAAATACATTATTATACAAAAAAATCTTGACATTTTAAATTAAAATATTTTTTATAAAAAATATATTCGAGGCTTTAGGATAAATTATAAACCCTCGAGAATTTTTAAAATGGTATTTTTATATAAATACCCGAGAAATCAAAAGACCGGTCTAACTTACGTGTTTAGGTTGTAAATTGCTTTGAGTAGCATCTTCTCTTGTTAATGCTTCAGGGTTGCCGGAAACAATGATGCACCACTTGTCTCTCCATAAATATAGATCGTAACCTCAGAGTGGAATTATCAATGACATTCGTCTTTGAAAATGACACAAATCCTGCCTTCCATATGCAGCGTTTGTCGATATTTCCAAGACTCAAGAATTTTAAAAGCTAAATCTATTAATAAGATATGCCTAGTGATCAGTCAAATTTATTGCACATTTGTATGGTTATTTTCCTAATTATTTTAATTACTAAATGGTGTTATTTGTAATTTAAGAACATATGTGGGTTTATTTGTAAAAAGATTATTGTCATATATTTCTTCACTAATATTAATATAATTAGGAAATATATGTATATCATATCAAATAATCTTAACCAATATTATTAAGATATCATATCAATTAACAGGTTAGAATATTATCTCAAATAAAGCAAATGCTACTAACAATTTGATTTGAGATATTGTGCAGGTATTATAATAAATTAGCTCAAATCTGAAATATAAGTAGGAGTCTATATCAAATCGAATCACCAAATCAAATCTGCCGAATATTAGGAGAAAATTAAAAAATCTCATAACGGCACAGACTAGGAGCAATAGTTTCAGAATATATTTATAAAAAAGATCTTCAAATATCGAGAGAGAAAGACAAGAAAAATTTGGAAGCTCAAACCCACCAAAAGGCGGTGGGTCCGCAGTTAAAGAAGGCTTAGGGCGGCGGTTGCGCGGTCGTTTGGTGGCCATAGGATGTGAAAAATCAGGGGATTGATCATAATTTCACACACTTTAATATGACGTATAGGGTTTCAAGTTCCATAGTCTATAAAAGGACCGAAAGCCATCTATCGAACTATCTGTCATGCCCCGCTTCCCAGAGTGCGCTAAGATCGGCACGTGACAATGCCAACCATGCTACCTGTGGTTAGGAAACATCCCTCCACAGTCACATTACGGCTGTCTAGAGATATCAAGAACAGGAAAATAAAATAAACTATCTAGTACATGTCCATATGCCAGAATAAACGAGTCAAGAAATAATATGCGGAAGCAATAAATCCAATAAACAATAAATATCTGGAAAGTACGTCCCAAAAAAGGGCTCACATCAGGAAATGAAAATGCTGAAAGAAACTAAACTAAAATACTAACAGGTCCCCATTGCTCGGCTTTTTTACTGAAATACTCCTGATCGACCTGCGGCAAAGATAGAGGACCTGGGCCATGTAAAACCCAGACGTCAGTGCGTCATAATATCAACAATAATATAATCAGGAGATAACAAGACATGCAGACATGAGTATGAACAGTAATAAGAGTATAACAGTAACACAAATAAGGAACAGTGAAGGGTATAAGCATATGTGACGTGCGGTGAGTAATCTGAACTAAGCTACTGGGTTAACTACTATCAAGTCTTTGAAATCAATTTAATGAATCGTTGATGTAACTCAATAGTATCCCCTGCATGCCCGGGACCACGGTCCAGATTCTCGGGCTGAAATCGAGACATGCAGCTAGGCACTAAACATGAAACATGTATAGATGAATGATGTCAGCAGCATCATCCCAGGGCTGGCCTAGCCCCTAAAACTGATCAGTATAAGTATCGAACTGTCGAGTTACAAGTCAGGTTTCATCATTGATTTCCCCATACCCCCAAGTTATGTGTTTAAGTCAGGTATTGATAAACTGAAGCTAATGCCAACACAGGATCAAGCAGGAACATGTTTGTCTTTACAGACAACAGGATATGTTCATCGGGACAACATGTCAGCATTGTCGGCATTAAAAACAGGATCAGGTAACATGTCAAGTAGTGATATATCAGGTCATGTTAGGTAGTGTACATGTATTAAGTCATGTCAGGTAGTGGTGTATCAGGTCATGTCAATAGTGCACAACGTAACAAATGAGTGCCCAACAGTAAAATGTAGCAAGTAGTGAATCAGGGTAAAAGTACGGATGTACAATAAAAGCATGGATACACAAATATCTATCAGGGGTTACATCATGACTATGTAGGATGCATGTTATCACGCATGGGGTACTAATGTAATAATAATATGAGTCAATGTAATATGGTATGCAACTAGGTACATAATTAATGGTATGGATGCACAAATATCGATCAGGGGTTACATTTACAGCTCCAAGTCTAAGTGGGATGCACATTATTAAGCATAGGGTGTTACTACAATAATAACATGAATTAATATGATCTATAGATGCAGTTATATATATTTTAAATAATATGGATACAAACGGGTATCCAAAAACGGTAAAACATTAATATGGATGTATAATGTGATAAACGGGTAACATTTTACTCATATGGATGCATAATAATATACCTAGCATGAAGCAAAATGAACTAGCATGCGACTAGATATGTAAATAACGGTATGGATGCATACTGATATCCGAAAACAGTAAAACTCTAAAATGGTAATGTGGGATGCATAACTAAACATTATGTGATGTTATTATTCAAATGGGTGCAGTATATTATAGCATAGCATGTAGCAAAATAAACTTGCCTCGATTGGATCACACGACGGATGCGTACGGCACGTACGACGTCGGTAAAAGTCTCGATGCAGGCTCGCGCGTACGGAACAGGACCAGGCAATGCAAGAGAGTGACCACGCTGGTTAGGAACGTCCACTGGGTCACTCGGATTGTCGTCAGCGGTACGGCTCCGACGGGTGATCACCGGAAAACAAGAATGTAGAAAAGAAAAGAGAAGAAGAAGTTGAAGGAGAAGAAGAAAGAGAAAGGAGAAGACGACTGGAGGTCTCTGGTATGGCTCTGGATCAAAGGAGGTTGTGGTGATGGGGTGAGGCCGACTGGGTTGGAGCTCCGGCGATAACCGGGAAAAGAAACAATATGAAGAAAGAAGGAAGAAAGAAGAAAGACGAAGAAGAAGAAGAAGAAGAAGAAGAAAAAGGATGGGGTTTTGGTGTTCTGGGCCGAGGTGGTGAGGGTGACGATGAGGTTTTTCCGGCATGGGGTTGCCGACGAGGTGTAATGGGTGTGCAGGGGGTTGCAGGAGGTGCTCGGGTTATTAGGAATGTGGGCTGCAGGGGATGGAGAGGGAAGAGGAGAGGAGAAGAGGATGGCGGAGAAGAGGGATGGTCGACGGTGATGCGGGCGCGAGGGACGGCGAAGAAGGTGAGGGGTCGGCGGCAAGTGGGTGTGCATGCGAGATTTTTGGGTTGGGTTGTCGGGGTGTGTAGGGAAAGCTTGGGGTGCAGGGAAGTAGAGAGGAGGTGGCAAGGGAATGCTGACGAGGGTGGTCGGCGGTGAGGGTGCCGGCAACGGCAACACGATGAGGGTAGAGGCTTGCAGGCGTGGGTTCTGTGTGGGAAAACGAGGTGAGGAAGAAGGGGAGAGGAGGTGGTCGAAGAAAGGGGAGATGGTGACGAGATTTTGGAGGCGAGGTGTCGGCAGTGGTGGCGACGGCGATGCTATTGCGACGTGGGTTAGGGTATCTCGGAGGCTGGACAGAGAAAAGAAAGGAGGAAGATGAGAGGGGTGAGAATATGGAAAATGGGGGGTGATGGGATCTCGTGGGGATTTTAACATGAAGAAGAAGACAGAGAGAGAGAGAGAGAGAGAGAGAAGGCTCGAGAGGAGAGAGAGGGCTGCGTGAGGGGAGAGAGAAAGAGATTGAGTTCTGTAAGAGAGAGAATGAAAGAGACAGAGAAGGCTCGAGAGGAGAGAGAGCTGCGCGAGGAGAGAGAGAAAGAGATTGTGTTCTGTGAGGGAGAGAAAGAGAGAGAGAGAGAGAGGAGAAAGAGATCGAGAGGAGTGAGAGAGAGAGGAAAGAGAGATTTATCGTTCAGTTAGGATTAAAAATCTTTTTCGTTATTTAAATTTTTAATACTTAAAATATAATATTAATAAAATTTGATATTTTGGAAAATACAAACTTAGTCCAAAATACGCCCAGGTTGGGTCTAAAAATCCAGTTTTAAAATACGAAAAATATACAGGTCGACCAAAACTAAAATTGGATATCCGGGTAACGAAAATGCATACCCTCAAGAATGGATGCATGTACATGCGCGTAGCCATCCAAACAAGTCCGTTTCACTGAACGAGATGGGAACAAGATGCGCGGATGCTACCACAGGGCTAGGGGTAACAGGCAGGCCATGCAATATATTTTTAAAATATTTTATGCGACTTTAAATGTTATGTTAAAATATGCAGATGCCAGATAATGCCAGTATGCAGTATGTATAAATGAAAGTGCACGAGTCCACGTAACAAGCCAGGATAAATCATAAACATGAATCAAGACGGGTTTCCACCAAGCGGGTCGGGTCGGATGCAAATACCGATACCAATTACACTGTTCGCACCCAAAACACAATAAATTAGGAAAATACCATAAATAAAGAAATATTCCAAATGGAACTGGTATAAATGAACTAGGATGTTACATTATACCCAACTACAAAAAGAATTTCGTCCTCGAAATTCCCGGAACAAGAAAAGATAAACAAATATGAATCTATAAGAAGAGCTCTGGAAACTTCTGTCGAATCTCGTCTTCACGTTCCCAAGTTGATTCTCCATTCAAGCGATTTCCCCAAGAAACAAGTACGAGAGGGATAACCTTGTTCTTGAGGACATTTTCTCTTCGATCAACAATCGACATCGGTCGCTCCTCATAGGTCAAATCCTCCCTTACAGTCAGCTCCGAATGATCCAGCACGCGTGTTTCATCTCGAACATACTTACGGAGTTGAGATACATGAAACACGTCATGAACACTCGCCAAAGACGGTGGTAAAGCCAATCAATAAGCCACTTCTCCAACACGCTCCATAATCCTGAAAGGCCCCACAAATCGAGGACTGAGCTTGACTCGACTCCCAAAATGAATCACTCCTCTAGTCAGTGATATCTTCAAGAATACCATATCACCAACTGTGAACTCTAGAGGTCTTCTCGATGTAACGGCCCAACTTTGTGCCGATTTTTTGTTTCCTTCATGTGATTCCGGATCGTATTGACTTTCTCCACGGTATGCACGACAAGATCCGGTCCCAACAATCTTCGTTCTCTAATATCTTCCCAACAAACGGGTGAGTGGCCCTTGCGACCATACAATGCTTCGAATGGAGCTATCTGAATAGTCGCATGAAAGCTGTTATTGTAAGAAAACTCCACCAAGTGTAGATGATCCTCTCACGAACCCTTAAAGTCTAACATGCAAGCTCTCAACATGTCTTCAAGAGTTTGGATCGTTCTCTCCGACTGGCCATCTGTCTGGAGATGATAAGCGGTGCTAAACTTCAATCGCGTCCCCAAACTTTCTTGTAAACTCCTCCAAAAGTGTGATAAGAATCGGGTGTCACGGTCGGAAACGATGCTCACAGGTACTCTATACCATATACAATCTCTTACATGTACCGTTCTGCCAACGCTTCCATTGATTGACCAACTCAAAACGGTATGAAATGATCTGCCTTGGTCAATCGATCAACAATCCTCCAAACTTCATTGTTGCCCTTTGGACTCCGCGATAAAGCTGTCACGAAATCTATGGTTATATGTTCCCACTTCCACTGAGGAACCGGAAGTGGTTGCAATAAACCGGCTACCCTTTGATGTTCAGCCTTGACTTGCTGACACACCAAGCACTTCACTACAAAGCGGGCGATCTCCCTTTTCATACCTTCCTACCAGGAATGCTGTCGTAGATCACGGTACATCTTCGTGCCTCCTGGATATACGGAATAAGAGGAACCGTGTACCTCCTTCATAACTTCTTCATGAATGTCTCCTTTCGGCACACACAAACGGCTACTATAACGCAACGAACCATCTTCATGAATCAACAAGTCCGTTCGAAGTCCCGCTTCAACATGTTCTCGAAACTTCTGCAATCTTGGGTCCTACAACTGCGCTGCTTTAATGTTATCGATCAATGACGACTGTACTTGCAACTGCATCAACTGTCCCGAAGAATGCGGTGGCACAATCTCCAACTCGAATTTCCGAAAATCCTCGATAAACTCCTTCTGTGAAGTCAACATCCGAATTGCCGGTAACCGCCTAAGCGCATCCAACACTATATTAACTTTCCCCGGATGGCACTTGAGATCAAGATCATAGTCAGCCATAAGCTCCAACCATCTACGCTGCTTCATATTAAGCTCTTTCTGTGTGAACACATACTTTAGGCTTTTTTGATCGGTTAATACTTCGACGCTTTCGCCCAGTAAGTAGTGTCTCCAAATCTTCAAAGCGAAATTCACTGCTGCAAGCTCCAAATCATGAGTTGGGTAATTCTTCTCATGGGTCTTCAACTGTCTCGATGCGTAAGCTATAACTTCCCATGCTGCATCAAAACACATCCCAAACCTTTTCCATACGCGTTGCTGTGAATCACCAATTCTCCGGAACCGTCTGGTACGGTAAAAATAGGAGTGGTTATCAAACTTTGCTTCAACACCTCAAAAACTGACGCACACTTATCCGTCCATACGAACGGTACTTACTTCCATGTAAGATTGGTCAAAGGCTCAGCCAATCGAGCAAAATTCTCCACGAATCTTCTGTAGTATCCTGCAAGTCCCAGAAAACTTCTGATCTCCGCTACATTCCTCAGAATCGGCCAATCTTAAACTGCTGCAATCTTCTCGGGATCAACGGCGATTCTTTCTCTGGATAAGACATGCCCTAAAAACTTCACTTCTTCAAGCCAAAACACGCACTTGTTCATCTTTGCATACAATCTTGCATGCCTCAATGTCTGCAGTGCGATCCTCAAGTGTTCTGCATGCCCTTCTAGGCTCCTCGAGTAGACCGGAATATCATCGATGAACACGACTATAAACTGGTCTAAGAACGATGAAAAGATTCGGTTCATCAAGTCCATAAATATCGCTGCTGCATTCGTGACTCCGAATGGCATCACTAAATACTCGTAATGTCCATATCGAGTTCGGAACGCAGTCTTGGAAATATCCTCTGATTTAACTCGAAGTTGATGATATCCGGACCGCAAATCCAGCTTCAAGAATACCCTCGCGCCACTAAGCTGCTCGAACAATTCTCCAATGCGAGGGATCAGGTACTTGTTCTTAATAGTCACCCGGTTTAATTCTCGACAATCGATGCACATCCTCCTTGTGCTATCTTTCTTCTTTACTAGAAGAACTGGAGCTTCCCAAGGTGAATTGCTGCTGTGAATTCAACCTTTCTCAAGTAATTCGGTAACCTGCTTCATCACTTCTTCCAACTCCACTGGTGCCATTGGATAGTACGCCTTTGAGATTGGCGCTGCATCAGGAACAAGATCGATCATGAACTCCACATCTTGTTTTGGCGGTAAACCCGAGATGTCCTCGAACGCATCCATGAACTCTCGAACTACAGTTAGCGCTTCCTCCATATCAAATTCCATTGACGAAAGAATATTGTTTGTTGGCCTAGCCTTAAAGTCGACTGGCCCGACAGAACTGCTTCCTCCAGCAAAACAAACTCCGGATGTCCGGGAATCTGGAAAATCACTTTCTTTTCCCTACAATCAATGTGAGCGTGGAAAGTGCCGAGAAAATCCATTCCCAAGATAACAACAAACAAAGGGATGCACCAGAATTGAATAATTCTAATGCGGGGAAAACATGAACAAGTAGGATACTTGAAACGACTTCACCTGAAGCCAAACACTGAAGAAGATAAACACGGTAAATAGGATTCAAGCTTGCGATAAAACATGAACTGGAAAGTAAGAGAAGCAAGGCAATATAATGACCATACAATAAGGAAGTGAATCAAGACTAGGACTCCAAGTTATTTAAATAGAGTACCACATTGTAACCATGTTGCAGTTTATGGGTACAATCACATAACTCCGCTCAAGTCGTCCAAATCTTAATATCATAATCGAAAGAATAAGTAGGGAGAAACAATAAGGAACCAAAAGGTTTTAAGCCGAGATGCAAAGTTGTTTGCATATCGTTAAGACAAGGGTAAAGAGAAAGATATGATTCAAGAATCATGATAACAATGTGGCAGGACATGTTCCTAATCACGGATTTTCTGATTCATGTATTGGGTCCAATACCCAACTACAAAAGAATCAAATCCGATTAACCTAAATCCTATGATCTGATACCAAACAAACCCTGTCACGCCCCGCTTCCCAGAGTGCGCTAAGATCGGCACGTGACAGAGCCAACCATGTTACCTGTAGCTAGGAAATATCCTTCCACAGTCACATTACGGCTGTCTAGAAATATCAAGAACATAAACTATCTAGTACAAGTTCATATGCCAGAATAAACGAGTCAAGAAATAATATGCGAAAGCAATAAATCCAATAAACAATAAATATCTGGAAAGTACGTCCTAAAAATGGGCTCACATCAGTAAATGAAAATGTTGAAAGAAACTAAACTAAAATACTAACAGGTCCTCACTGCTCGTCCTTTTCACTGAAATACTCCTGATCGGTCTGCGGCAAAGGTAGAGGATCTGGCCCATGCAAAACCCAGACGTCAGTGTGTCATAATATCAACAATAATATAATCAGGAGATAACAAGACATGCAGGCATGAGTATGAACAGTAATAAGAGTATAACAGCAACACGAATAAGGAACAGTGAAGGGTATAAGCACATGTGACGTGCGGTGAGTAATCTGAACTAAGCTACTGGGTTAACTACTCTCAAGTCTTTGAAATCAATTTAATGAATCGTCGATGTAACTCAATAGTATCCCATGCGTGCCCGGGACCACGTTCCATATTCTCGGGCTGAAACCGAGACATGCCGCTAGGCACTAAACAGGAAACATGTACAGATGAATGATGTAAGAAGCATCATCCCAGGGCTGGCCTAGCCCCTAAAACTGATCAGTATAAGCATCGCACTGTCGATTTACAAGTCAGGTTTCATCATTGATTTCCACATACCCTCAAGTTATGTGTTCAAGTCATGTATTGATAAACTGGAGCTAATGCTAACACAGGATCAAGCAGGAACAGGTTTGTCTTTACAGACAACGGGATATGTCCATCGGGACAACATGTCAGGATTGTCGGCATTAGAACAGGATCAGGTAACATGTCAAGTAGTGATATATCAGGTCATGTCAGGTAGTGTACATGTATCAAGTCATGTCAAGTAGTGGTGTATCAGGTCATTTCAATAGTGCATAGCGTAACAAGTGGGTGCCCAACAGTAAAATGTAACAAGTAGTGAATCAGGGTAAAAGTACGGATGTACAATAAAAGCATGGATGCACAAATATCTATCAGGGGCTACATCATGACTATGTAAGATGCATGTTATCAAACATGGGGTACTAATGTAATAATAATATGAGTCAATGTAATATGGCATGCAACTAGGTACATAATTAATGGTATGGATGCACAAATATCGATCAGGGGTTACATTTACAGCTCCAAGTCTAAGTGGAATGCACATTATTAACTATGGGGTGTTACTACAATAATAACATGAATTAATATGATCTATAGATGCAGTTATATATATTTTAAATGATATGGATGCAAACGGGTATCCGAAAACGGTAAAACTTTAATATGGATGTATAATGTGATAAACGGGTAACATTTTACTCATATGGATGCATAATAATATACCTAGCATGAAGCAAAATGGACTAGCATGCGACTAGATATGTAAATAATGATATGGATGCATGCTGATATCCGAAACAGTAAAACTGTAAAATGGTAATGTGGGATGTATAACTAAACATTATGTGATGTTATTATTCAAATGGGTGCAGTATATTGTAGTATAGCATGTAGCAAAATAAACTTGCCTCGATTGGATCACGCCACGGATGCGTACGGCACGTACGGCGTCGGTAAAAGTCTTGATGCACGCTCGTGCGTACAGAACAGGACCAGGCAATGCAAGAGAGTGACCACGCTGGCTAGGAACGTCTACTGGGTTACTCGGATCGTCAGCAGTGATACGGCTCCGACGGGTGATCACCGGAAAACAAGAATGTAGAAAAGAAAAGAGAAGAAGAAGTTGAAGGAGAAGAAGAAAGAGAAAGGAGAAGACGGCTGGGGTCTCTGGTATGGCTCTGGGTCAAAGGAGGTCATGGTGATGGGGTGAGGCCGACGGGGTTGGAGCTCCGGCGATAACCGGGAAAAGAAACAAGATGAAGAAAGAAGGAAGAAAGAAGAAAGACAAAGAAGAAGAAGAAGGAGGAGGAGGAGAAAGAAGAAGAAGGATGTGGGTTTGGTGTTCTGGGCCGAGGTGGTGATAAATAATTAAAAGATAAAAAAAATTATTTTTAAAACCCTATCCATTAACTACTAAATTCTATAAACCCTACAAACCCTTCTATTATAAGCTTTTCAAACCTTCCTAATATAAAACGATAAAAATCCCACTTTTTTCTATTAACTCGTCTAAAACAAGAAAAGTACATTATTTCCCTGTGAACGACTCGTACTTACTAGCGGCTAGCTATTGCGACACCGTTATTGATTGCAGTAATTTACAACACAACAAAGACACACTTTTCCACGACCAACCAAACGACGCCGTTGCCGGGGAAACGGTCGTAATTATTTTCCTTGTTATTCGGATTGATTTCTAATATAAAACCAGAGTACATAAAAATAAAAGAGAACCAAAACCGCATTTTGTGTTTTTAACGATTCTTGTGTGAGTTTTGCAAGGAAATCTGGAGTAATTGGAGCGAACCAACAAAGATTCAGACTCTTTCAAATTGGACCAGAAGAGCATTGGAGTGCCGTGAAGAAATTTGGAGACGAGACTCCATAATACGGCGGTGGAACCGCGGCCAGAGCGAGCATTGGGCGGCGGAAGTGCGACCATAGTGGGGAGTTGAGCCCCTAAATTTTTTTGATATTATCCTATCATCTTCCTCTCTCCTCTAAAACTCCAATAAACTGTTCTTACCTGAAGGATTCTTTGCAAATAGAGCCGCTAAAAGTCTTTTATGTGTTTTAGATTTTGGTTTGTTTTGCATATTTAAAACGGACATTAAGGGGGAAGAAACCTAAATTGAGATTAGGTGGGGATTTTATCGCCTTTCCTAGGCCCCACAAATCACAAACGAGCATACGCATAACCTTAGATTAATAAAAAAATATCTAGATCAAGCCTCTGAGGACAGTCGCGCTCAATTAGGACAAAGGAGGGTCATGGGTAATTTATTGCTTATCCGCATTTCTCTTGTGGTGTCTAAGGCATGTATGACTAAGGAAAGCGGTTACTTAATTAGGCCCGTCATTTCGGTGATTCGTATAGCGGATACCTCCTACTTATATGACACTTACATGGCTGCAAGATTGATAAGAAGGTGATAGAGGATTGATCCTACGTCTTGTCCTTTGGAAGTCTAGGAGCGGTCTAGTGATTCGACTTAGGTGGCCCTAGCTCTAGGGACTGATTGTGCATTTTGTGATTGGCTGAGTCAAGCCTTGTGTCCGTCACTCTTTTAAAAACAAAGCCTTTTTAAAAATCGTTCTTATACATATCACACGCTGCCACATGCACTAAACCCGCTTGTGCATGATTGGCTAGACACGGGATTCTAGTGCCCGTCCAGTCCACATTTTCGCAGTTGACTCCGAGGTCGATAATTCTTCACCTTCTTTTTCTCATCCACTTACTACATCTTCCGAGATGGACGGAACTCCATCGGGTTTTAACAACACCACATTATCACCACCCGTAGGTGCACAAATTCAAAATCCACCACGTATCGCTCTCCAAGACCAATGCTACCCCACACACGGACCCCTTCCTACGTGTCTGTCTCTTCCACCAGCCAATGGGGATAATTTAGAAATTAAACCCCACTTCATCAACTTTTTGCCCAAATTTCACGGGCTTGTGTTTAAGAACGCATACGTTTTTATAACCAAATTTGAGAACGTATGTGCAAAGATGAGCACCGCCCAACTTTTAGGGGATACTGTACGATTATATCTTCTCCTTTTTACCTTGTACGATTTCACAAAGAAGTGGTTTTATAGCACCTCCTAACATTCTATCACCAATTGGGATGAATTTGTTAAAGTATTTCTTAAGAAATTTTATCCTAATCATAATAATACCCGCATTAGGAGAGAGATTAACTAGTTTGCCCATCTTTCCAACGAACCCTTTTGGAAATGCTTTGAAAGGTTTAAAGATCTCCTTGTCTAATGCCCTCATCATGGAGTCTGAAAATGGCAACTTTTCCAAGTTATACATGAGGGTGTTAATCCAGTGACAAAATAAATGCTAGAAACCATTTGTCAATGTCATTTCATGTCAAAATCCGACGAGGAAGCGTAGAAATTTCTTGAAGATCTCTCCGAACAAATATTACAGTGGGAGAGCACAAGACCAACAACATCATCTTCATCTAGGGCAGGTATCCATCAGCTTAACGCTTCCATCACAATGAAAGTCGAAATAGCTGTGATGCAAAAAAAACTCGAAGCTATTGAAAGCAAATTCTCTTCAGTTTCCCTAAACCAAGTTACACTCCCTAAAACCGTGTGTAGTTGCTATTATGATCCGTCACATTTAACCGAAGAATATCCTTTGAATCTTCCGTCTTAAAGTCAAGAACAAATTAATGTTTTTTTCAGCAACGACCTAGAAACGATCTTTATTCATCCATATATAACCTGGGATGGAGGAATCATCCTAATTTTGCTTGGAACCAAAATCAAAATCAATTCCAAAGTCAAAATTACAACCAAAGGCTTCCTTCACATCAGCAACAACCACCGCAACAAATTCAGCAGCCCTTTCAACCGCAATCATTCCAAAATCCGGTCAACAATTTTCCCCTTATAATAATTCTTTCTAATCAAAGAATAATGTTCCTCCTGCCCATGCCGATAAAATCTCTGCACTCGAAAGAAGCTTAGAAGCGTTTATTAAACAATCCGCGCAAACGTCGGCTAATTTAAGTTTTTCTATCCAAACGTTAATACAACATACTGCTTCCCATGGTGAAAGAATCAAATCTATCGAAACATAAATTGCACATTTAAATGCTGCAATGAGTGAAAGAGAGAAAGGAAAACTTCCATCTCAATCTCTACCAAATTCCGGCCACCCACAAAACGCTAACATTTTCCTTAACCAACAAAATCATAACGTGAGTGCCGTAACTATGTTGAGATCAGGAAGAATGCTGAACAATCATGTTAAAGAACAAGTTGATGATTTCGATGATACCCCGGCTACTACTTCTACTTCTACTTCTTCCAATCCAACATCTTCTTCCGAGTCCATTTTCCGTTCTCCACTGGGCTCGAACTCTCATTCCACTTCCTTGAATGAATTACCTTCTCACGCTACCCCAAATCCAATTTTGGGATCCATTCCATCCCCACAAACTTCTTACCAAGTTTTAGACCCAATCCCTGTTAATAAAGCTCCTTTTCCAAACCGGTTGATGCCCAACAAACCAAGTCCACAGACGGAGAAAATTGTGGAAATGTTTTAGCATGTTAACATTAATATTCCTCTCTTAGATACTATCCAACAAGTTCCATCTTATATGAAAATTCTTAAGGACTTGTGCACTAAAAAAAAAAAAGAAAACTCAAGTACCTAAAAATGTATTCTTAGAGAGCAACATGAGTGATGCTCTTATCCAAAATTTGTTCAAGAAACATAAGGACCCCAGTTGTCCTACAATTTCTATTACTATTCGGGGTAAAAACATCAATCACGCTCTATTTAATCTTGGTACTAATGTTAACTTGCTACGGTATTCTGTTTATGAGCAATTAGGCATAGGAAAGTTGAAACCCACGCACTGCACTCTTCAGATGGTCGATCGATCTATCACCCACACTAGGGGTGAGCTAGAGGACGTGTTGACCAAAATCGGGGAATTTACATTCCCTGTGGACTTTATGGCTTTAGATACACAGCTTGTGGCGAACCCACAAAACTAAATCCCGGTGATTCTTGGTCGACCATTTCTAGTAACCTCGAATGCGGTAATCAATTGTCATAACGGTTCTATGAACCTATCCTTTGGGAAGATGACAATTTAACTTAACATTTTCAGGGTAGAAAGTTAACCCTCTGAACCTTCTGCTCATATGATTGATATATGTTCCTTCCATGAGATAGCTTCCGACAGTAGTGAATTTGAGGAGTTTTTGCTCCATGATAATGATCTCAACGCCACTAGTGCGTTATTGTTTGATCCCGCCGCATCTTACACAAATAGGGAATACGAAGGGTTCATTTTTCTTGATAATCTTGATTCACGGAACCCTTCTGTCGATAAGTCCACCCCAGAGTTCAAATCTTTTGACTTGTCGAACAAGTTAGTCGAGCTATCCGAATCAATTTCTTACACCAGCTATGAACCTCTTATGGAGTCCGAGTATCGTTCCCTTACCCTACCTTATATCGTCTCTCCGCCGACACTTGATCTCAAGCCGCTACCGTTTCATCTTAAGTATGCATATTTAGGTAAGAATGAGTCTTTACCCTTCATCATATCAGCTTCTCTAGCCTTAGAACAAGAGAGAGCTCTTCTGTCTGTCTTGAGATCGAATTGGCAAGCTTTCGGTTGGACAATGGCGGATATCAAAATGATTAGTCCCTTGATTGTTGAAAATCATATAAATTTCATAGATGAGGCCAAACCAACCCATGACTCACAAAGACGGTTGAATCGCGTCAAGAAAGATGCGGTGAAGAAAGAAATCGTCAAATGCTTAGATAATTGTATAATTTACCCAATATCTAATAGGCAACGGGTAAGTCATATTCATGTGGTCCCTAAAAAGTCTGGCATCACGGTCATAACTAATGAGGCCAATGAGTTGATTCAAACTTGGACCCAAACTGGGTGGCGGGTATGTATTGATTATAGAAAACTCAATGCCGCGACGAGGAAAGATCACTTCCCTCCACCCTTCATTGACCAGATGTTAGAACACTTAGCTGGGCATGATTTCTACTATTTCTTGGACGGTTACTCAGGCTATAACCAGATTCCCATCACCTAAAAGGATCAAGATAATGTAACTTTTATTTGTACTTTCAGTACTTTCGCTTATAGACGCATGCCTTTTGGGTTATGCAATACTCCCGCTACATTTCAGCGGTGTATGATGGGGATATTTTTGGACATGGTCGAGAATTTTCTGGAGATGTTTATAGACGATCTTTCTATATTTGAGGACTCTTTTGAGGAATGCTTACGACATCTTGACGCTGTTCTTACCTGCTGTAAAGATAAGAATCTAACTTTGAATTGGGAAAAATGTCATTTCATGGTTCAAGAAGGCATTCTCTTAGGGCATATCATTTCACGAAAAGGCGTCAAGATAGACAAAACTAAAATAGATGTCATTTTCAACCTTCCTCCTCCTAAATGCGTCAAAAATATACGATCCTTTCTTGGTTTATAGACGATTTATTAAGAACTTTAGCAAGATTGTTAGACCCTTAACTCTTATCTTGGCCAAGGATACAACATTTCATTTCAATTGAATTGCTTGGCTGCTTTTGAATCGCCTAAATGTTCCCTTACTACTGCCCCCGTTCTATCATCTCCGGACTGGAATCACCTTTTTATGATTATGTGTGATGCATCCGACTTTGCTATTGGTGCCGTCTTAGGACCATACATCGATAAGATGTCGCATGTGATTTATTATGCAAGTAAGACCTTGAATGATACCCAAATAAATTATACAACCATCGAGAAAGAACTCTTGGCAGATTTATTTGCATTAGAAAAATTCAGGCCTTACCTAATTTGCTCTCCGGTCATAGTTTACACCGATCATTCTGCTTTAAGATATCTTTTATCGAAGAAGGATTCTAAATCCAGGCTAATACGTTGGATCCTTTTGTTACAAGAATTTTACCTTATCATAAGAGACAAAAGTGTATGTGCAAACGTTGTAGCCGACAATTTTTCACGACTTTCTTCTTCACCAACGTTGACCTTACCGATAAATGACTCTTTTCCAGACGAATATCTCTTGACCCTATCCTGCGAACCTTGGTTCACTGATATTGTCAATTATTTAGCAACAGGACTTCTACCCAGCGAATGGACAAATCAAGACAATCACAGATGTTTATCCCATGTAAAACACTGCTACTTGGACGAACCCTATTTGTTTAAATATTGTCCCGATCAGATCATTTTCCGATGTGTCTCTAATAACGAGTTCAAGAGTGTATTGTCCTTCTACTATGATCAAACATGTGGCGGTCACATTGGTCCAAGTCAAACTGCGGAGAAGGTTTTGCAATGTGGCTTTTATTGGCCAACGTTATTTAAAAAATGAATATGATTATTGCAAAGCTTGTTCACGGTGTCAACACATGGGTGGAATTTCATGGAGAAACGAGATGCAGCTCCAACCAATCTTGGTTGTTGAGATATTTGATGTGTGGAGAACTGATTTCATGGGCCCGTTTCCTAACTCTTTTGGGAACTTGTACATTCTTTTAGCGGTTGATTATATCTCCAAATAGGTTGAAGAAATACCGAGCTGTACTAATGACAACAAGCTTGTCGTTAAGTTCCTTAAAGAAAATATATTTTCTCGGTTCGGGCACCCTTGTGCTATCATTAGTGATAATGGGACGCATTTCTGTAATCGGACTTTCGAGCCTTTGATGTGGAAATATTCAATCAACAACAAACTTCTATGTCTTATCATCCCCAAACGAGCGTGCAAGCTAAAGTCTCTAATAGAAAGATCAAGCAAATTTTGGAGAAAACGGTTTCTAAGAACTATAAAAATTGGTCCTCTAAACAGACTGATGCTCTTTAGGCATTTCGTACTGCATATAAGACCGATCTTGGTATGTCTCCTTATCGATTGGTGTTCAGGAAGGCTTGCCACCTCCCTGTCAAGATTGAATATAGCGCAATATGGGAAATTTAAGAAGCTATCAGAAGCTGCAATTAAATGAGCTAAGCGAGTTTCGTGATGAAGCCTATGAGAACGCGGTTATAATAAAGAACCGGACAAAAGTGTTCCACGACAAATAGCTTTTGAGAAAAGCTTTTACACCGGAACAACAAGTCCTTCTTTACGATTCTCGTCTCCATCTTCAACCGGGTAAGCTGAGATCTCGATGGAAAGAACCTTTTGTGGTGCGATAGGTATACCGGCACGGTGCAGTGGTGTAGAAAATGTTAAAAACGGTTCTATTTTCAAAGTAAATAGGCATAGATTAAAACCATACTTTTCCATTAACCCATTAGAGGAGCTCATGTTCTTGCAGGAGCCGCTTTATAATGAGTAACTTTCCTCCGCTTCACCTCCATGTTTTGGCAACACTGTTTCATCTAAGAATGGAGGTGTGTATAATAATAATAAAATAATAATAAAATAAATATATGTGCGTGCGAAAGAACAAGTTTGGGGGTGGCTTTCCATTTGACTATCTTTTAACCCTATTATTCTCTATCCAAGTCTACATGTTTTTGCGCTCGAATGACAGCATCAGTGAGGACACTGCTATAAACAGATTTGGGGGGAGATTTGTATTCACATATCATTCTGCACTATATAAAAAAAGATTCTTTTTTGAAAATAAAAGTTAGAAAGTGAAAAATACATATGAAAGAAAGGAAGAAATTTAACAAAAGCAAAAAAATTAGATGTTTTAAAATGAAGCTAGTAATTTGTAGTCATGAGCTATTGTCCCAAGGATTAGTAAGATGAAGAAATTACTAATCAGCGGATAGAAATAAGTCTGAAAAATAATCTCTATTCTTGAGTCCAAACTTTTGAGCGTTGATACCCTACTAAACTCACTTGCACATATCTTGAAATTTGGGATAGTAGACAATACCTTGAAATATTCTTGATAGAAGCCTTAGTATGAATGGAAAAAAAATCAACAAAATATAAATGGCACATAAAATAAAAATGAACACTGGTTTTGTAATTACTTAAGTCGGCATAAAAAAATATAGTGAGGGTGCCTTATCACCTAGTGCCTTAGACCAACTGGTCGGGGAGTCACTGCTAAGTCTGAGATGTTACAAGAAAGGATATTGCTAATTATGTCTTAATAAGTGAGCACATTCGGTATTCGGTTGGTTAATACCTTAAGACGTATTAACGGTCGCATGAAGAATGTGTGAGCAAATCTATATAAAATATCACCGACTAAAAAATTGTAACGACCCTAATATTACTATACCTTCGAGTTTTCTTTCTTTAGTAAAATATTGTATTTATTTATTCTTAGTATTTTTTGTTTTCTATTAAATATATTATTTTATTATTCCATCTATTTTTTCCCAAACCCATTTCTTTAAACTAAATCTTAACCTATTCAAAATTAAATGCAAGACATGACCCAGCCCATAATCCAAATCCAATATCATTTTCATTTTCTTTTATAAAAATATGAGCCCAAAAGTCCACTTTCTTTTCAAACAGCAGCATATATTTAATTCTAATTAAATATGTGAATGAACAACCTTTTAACTCATTGGTTAAGTCCTTACATTGTTATTCCATAGATCACATGTTCAAATCCCCATTCTTGCAATTAATTTTTTTATCAATTTTTTTTAATTCTTCTCATAACATACAAATGAGACCTTTCATTTCATATTCTTTTTAACTCCCAAAATAATTAGAACGGTTATGAGCCATAATTTATTAGAATTATGGTGGCCATAAACTTTTTTATATTTCACTACTCTTTCTTTTCATCATCACACATTTCTATCATTTCACATATCCCTCTTCATCTAAATTCCCTGAAGAAGAACATGAAGAAATTCTCAAGGAGGTCTCTCGAGTAACGCGAGACTATCGGCGGATAGACAAGCCCGGTGACAATATCGACTTGTGTATTTAAGTCCCTTCTCTCTTTCCCTCCCTCCATCTCTTTCTCTTTATTTTTATCTTTTTATATTACCATGAAAAACTTCCCTTGTCATAGCATAGTCCCTAAATAATTAATTAAATGGATACATATATAAATAATGAACACACACAAATATACACAAATATATAGTTTGTAAAGTCTTTTTCATTACTCTCAATCAATATGTTAAGATTCTATAGTAACCAATTAGGATTGTATCGTTTGTTGTTGTATTTTAAATTACTTTTTTTAAAGTTTGTAAAAAAAATGAAGTTACGAATAAATACCATGATTTCCTCATTCCCATATATGACATATCAATACTTTTATCTTTTAAATAATTTTTAAAAATTAATTTTCACATCTAGAAATCCTAGGAAAATTAGGATAAATAATAGATAGAATTTCAGGTTTACGTTAAAAATTTCATATCAAACCGAATAACGGTTTAGAAGTTACGTAATTTTTATTCACTGTTTTTAAAACTAGAAAACTGCCAATAAGGGTCTTCTTCGAGAGACCATAACTCTATAATCTTTAATCCAAATTAAGTGTTTTCAGAAGTTTTGAATATCTAAATCGAAATATCTAGATTTTCTTTGTTTTATATTTTTACTTAAAACCGACGTAAAATATAGAACCGTGTCACAATATTAAGTGACGGATCTGGACAGAATCTGTCCTGATTCGTACACTATTTTTAAATAGGACATAACTCAAACACCTGATATCCGTTTGTGACAAAATTTAGATGTGTAGATGCATAATTGACAAAAATATAATTTCTTGTATATTATATTACTTAAAAACGCATGAAACAATCCGATATAGGCTTTGCAATATAACATATAGTTGCTGTCTAGAAATCTGAATTTCTGTTTTAAACGTTGATATTAAAATGATCATAACTAGAGTTTAAGAAATCCAAATCGTGAAAATCTTAGTGTTTTGGATAAGTATATCGTAATACGTACAATTTTCTAATAATCATTGTAACCTGAAATATGATGGAAATTGACCGAAACTATATTTTAAAAATATGTGATGGTGCCAAATAGATACTGATCTGTTTTGCGGGAAGATACAAAAATAGATATACCTCCCAAACCGGTAGTCGTATTTATGTGAAACTGGAACTCATGCATGAAAAACACTTAGAGCCATATTTCTATTTATATTCCTCATTCGTTCGACTTGATAATTAGTCGTACATAATATTTCTTTACAGCATTGTTTATGGTAGTTACTCGATTAATATACTTAACTCATTTCATGCTATTCGAACATGTATACATATTTATCTTGATCATTAAATTGTTGTATGTACATAAAGACGATAATTAAATACTTGAGTTGTATTTTGAAAACTATACAAAATTATTTTTACATAAAACCCCTCAAGTTATACTAAATTACAATAAGAACCCTAGTAAACATAGGTGTAAGTGGGACCATTCTCTTGAGCCTCAGGGAGCCGCAGATATGGGTGCTTGCCTATTTAAGGTAGACAACTTAATAAACAGTGTTATCAACACGGTAATCGTCTTTGAAAAAGACACAAATCTTGCCGTCCATATGCAGCGATTACCGATAACATCAAAACATAATTTAGGATTTCAATTTCTTTTCTAATTGTTCTGACTCAGACCGAGTCTCATTATAAATAATCTGACTCGAATATGATTCAAGTACAATCTGCATTACTACAATTCTATATGAATACATGAATCCATATATTCAATCTGTTCAATCTATACAATCTATATTGACTGAACCGAACCATGGATATACTTCCATTTACATGATTCTCCAGTTACATCCATGATTCTCCAGTTACATCCATTTACTGATATCATGGTTTCGGCAAGTCACCCAATTATACAATCTATATTACATGACAATACAGGTTGCAATACAGTTCAAACAATATCATCAAGAACAATACAATAAATACTTCGCAGAGTTTAAGGGGAAGATTGGTACGGAAGGTGTTAGAAATGGCACGAGACAGCAAGATTAAGATACCTAACCTGAATCCAATTGCCGTTGTTCCGGATTGTATAACGGAGCCTGTACTTCCATTTGCCTTTAGTCTCTGGTATATAGAGACTGCTTCCGTATACACTGGCATCCTTCTGTACCAAGCTACAAACAACAACGTTAATAAATACAACAGTATAACCATATAATACAACTTTAAAAGTTACACACACACTCTCTCTCTCTCTGTCTATTCTATTTCTCCATTATCTTTGGGACTTACTGAGCGATTTTGCCACGCCCCGCTTCCCAGAGTACGCTAAGATGGGCACGTGACATAGCCAACCATGCTACCTGTGGATAGAAAAATCCTTCCACAGTCACATTACGGCTGTAGAGATATCAAGAACGGGAAAGTAAACCAACTATCTAGTACATGTCCATAAGCCAGAGTAAAAGAGTCAAGAATTAACAATGTGCGGAAGCCAAAGGTACAATAAATGAAACACCTGGAAGTGAAACTACGTACCGACAGGAACTTCACCGCTCGGTCTAACAGCGGCAATACTCCTGATCAGTCTGCAACAAGGTAGAAGAATCTGGGCCATGCAAAACCCAGACGTCAGCGCGTCATGTCATCAAGCAATAAAATATAAACAGGGTAACAGGAAATGCAAATATAATCATGAATGAAAAGCAGATGTAACAGTAATGTAAATCAGGGCAGTGAAGGGTAGTGTGCAGTGAGTAAACTAAACTGTTCTATTGGGTTATCTACTCTCAAGTCTTTGAAATCAATTTGATGAATCATCGATGTAACTCAATAGTATCCCGTGCATGCCCGGGACCACGGTCTACAGACTCTCGGGCTGAAACCGAGACGTGCCGCTAGGCACTAACAGGAAAGGAGTATAGACCAACGATGTCAGCAGCATCGTCACGAGGCAGGCCTAGCCTCTAAAACTGATCAGTATAAGCGAGCAACTGTCGAGTTACAAGTCAGGATTTCATCATTGATTTCCCCATACCCCCAAGTTATAAGTGTTCAAGTCAGGTATTCAGTAATTAAGAACTAATGCCAACGCAGGTTCAGGTAAGAGCAGGTTTGTCTGGATAGACAACAGGAACGGTCCGTGAGGACTACATGTCAGGTTTGTTGGCATTAGACACAAGATCAGGTAACGGGTCAAGCCATGGTACATCAGGTCAAGCCAGGTAATGTATAAAGGTGTCATGTCATGTCAGGAGTGTACGGTACTATGTCATATCAAGGGTCGTACGGTACCATGTAGGGTTAGGTAATATGTGTAGCAAGTCACATCAGGGTGTACAAGATGTCGTGTGGGTGCTCATAATCAAACTAACATAAACAAGATTAAAATGAACAAGCATGAGTACTATCAGAGCAATAAACTAGATCAGGTAAGATGATAAGCAGATAAGTACATATTACATGATATTGATGCATGGTCATCATTACTTATCTACAGTATACAAATATGGATGTTAGAATCATGTTAACATGCACTACGTAATCTAAGGATGCACTAACCTGTATAATAGGTTCAAAAGATGCAATTAAAACTAAAACCGGTTAAAGAAACACACGGGCGTCCAACATGGTATAATCATAAAAGGGTACTGTGGACTAAACAATAATTGTTATGTGATTTAATTATGATTGTGGGTACCATGTATAGTAGAACTAAATGCAACAAGGCATGTTTCATGCGATGAAACAAAATGATATAACGAAACGTCAAACAGTTTTAAGGAAAATTATAGCATTAAATGTAAGCTACAGGTTTAACGTGCAATCAAGGGATATATAGAACTTTAAATAGCATATATAGTAATTCAAATAGCATGCAGCAAGATTAACTTGCCTGGACGGGTCAGGAACGGGAATACGGAACGTCTCACGTCGGCGGAAAACGTCGCGACGTGCGCACGATACATGGAACGGATCCAAACCACGCACAGTGTGATCACACGGGTCAGGTACGCTCGCTGGGTAGTCGGGATCGTCGACGGCACGCCGTTTTCCGGCGAACCAGAGACAACAGAGAATCATGACTAAGAGTTTACAAAGAAAGAAGAAGAGAAAGGAAAAGAAAAAGGATAAGAGATTGGGAAGAAGAAGAGAACTACCCCCTCGGGTGCACTGGAGTCGCCGTGGGGTCAGAGGAGTTGACCAAGGGCGACGATGATGGGTTTTCCGGCGGTGCAAAGGTGTGCAGTGCTTGGTTTTAGGTTCTGGTGTATGGGTGTGCGGGATTTCTGGTGGCTGGGGTCGTAAGTAGAAGTGGAGAGGGAAGGGAGAGGGTTGTGATGAAGAGGAGACCGTCGGCGATGAGACGGCGACGAGTTGGCGCAGGTTAGGGCGTCGGTGTGAGGTGGATGCAGGTGGGGTGCTGGGTTCTTGGCTTCGCAATGGGGAGAATGCTCGGTTGTAGGGAGATGGAGGAGAAGAGAGGAGAGAGAAAGGTGATGGTGGTGGTGACGAGGTCGACGAAGGAGATCGCGGCGATGGTGATGGGTTCTGGCAGCCGTGGGGTACTGTGAGGTGCAGGCTAGGTGAAAGGAGAAAGAAGAAGAAGATGGAGACGACGACGAGGATGAGAAGATGGGAGAAAGGTGGAGGAGATGGTGGTCGGGGGTGAGGCGACGATGGCAACGAGACTAGGGTGAGGGTCTTATGATCTCGTCGCGGGTGCATGGATTCCAAAAAAAATGAAGAAGGAAAGAAGAGGGGGGTGATGGTAACCGAGGAGGCAGTGACAAGACTCATGCTCACCGCGAGAAGAGAGAGAGAGAGAGCGATGCGAGAGGAGAGAGATAGAGAGAGAGGAGAGAGAAAGTTGGACGTTAGTGGGGGGTGAGAGAGGAAGAGAGAGAGAAGAAGAAAAAAGAAGAGAGAGGGAAGGAAATGGTGGGGCCGCGATAAAGGAATGGAGGGTTCTGATTGGTGAAGGGAACAGTTAGGGAAAAATAAAAAAGATTCACTTGGTTTTAAAAAAATATAGTCTCAGGTTAAAAATCTATACTATGCTATGAAAAATATTTTTGTCCGTTTTAAAAGATTTAAATAAATAGGATTTGGCGGAAATACAAAATATTTCAGAATTTCACCCGGGTCGGGTCCAAAAATTTGAATTTGAAATATGAAATTTATTGGCAGGTTCCAAAATTAAAAATGAAGGATTTTATAATTAAGAAGCGTACCCCCAAGAACGGACGCACGTACGTGCGCGCAACCATCCAAACACGTCCTTTTCATTGAACGGGACGATAACACAATACAAGGACGCTACCACAGGGTTAGGGGTGTCATGCAGGCCATGAAATGCAATTTTAATTTATTTTACGGGATTTAAATTTGTTATATGCAAAAGATGCGATATAGGATAAAATACAAGTATACTAAATTATGAGGTGCACCGGTCCATGCAACAAGTCAAGGCAATCTATAATAAGAGTCAAACAGGTTCAAGCAAGCGGGTCGGGTCGAAAGCCCAGTAACATGTAAAATACTATTCGCACCCAAACACGCTAAATTAGGAATAGACCATGGATAAGTAAAAATACTGAAACTAGAATTGGTATAAATGAACTCGGGTGTTACATTATACCCAACTACAAAATAATTTCGTCCTCGAAATTCCAAGAATAAGAAAGGGTAATCAATCAAGAAACTATAAGGATAGATGAGAAATCTTCTGTCGGACTTCATCTTCTCGTTCCCAAGTTGATTCTCCATGTGAGCGATTACTTCAAGAAAAAAAAGTAAAACAGTGATAACCTCGTTCTTAAGAACCTCTTCCCTTCGATCCACAATTGACCTCGGTCGCTCCTCAAAGGTTAAATCTTCTCGTACAGTCATCTCCGAAAAATCCAATACATGTATTTCATCTCGAGCATACCTACGGGGTTGAGATACAAGAAACTCGTCATGAACATTCTCCAAAGATTTCGGGAACACCAAACGATGCGCCACTTCTCCAATACGCCCCAAAAATCTTAAAAGGTCCAACGAATCGAGGACTAAACTTTCCTCGACTTCTGTAACGGATCACCCCTCAAGTCGGTGACACCTTCAAGAATACTAAAACACCAACGGCGAACTCTAGAGGTCTTCTCGATGTAACTGCCCAACTCTTTTGTCAATCTTGTGCTGCTTTCACATGATTCCGGATAGTATAAACCTTCTCAACTGTCTGCACAACCAAATCTGGTCCCAACAATCTTCGTTCACCGACATCGTCCCAACAACAGGTCGACACTTGCGACCATATAAAGCTTCGAATGGAGCCATCTGTATAGTCTCCTGGAAGCTGTTGTTGTAAGAAACTCCTCTAAATGTAGATGATCCTCATATGAACCCTGAAGTCCAACCTGCAAGCTCTCGGCATACTTTCAAGAGTTTGAATCGTTCTCCCAGCCTAGACATCTGTTTGAGGATGGTAAGTTGTACTATTCTCAATCGAGTCCCTAAACTTCCCTGTAAGCTCCTCCCAAAAGTGTGATAAGAAACGAGCGTCACGGTCGGGCATGATGCTCATCGGTACTCTATACAATCTTACAATCTCCCGTTTGGACCGCTCTGCTAACGCTTACGTTGATTAACCAACAATCATCAATCATCCAACTGCACTATTGCCCTTTGGACTCCGCGGTAAAGCCTTCACTAATCCATGGTTATGTGTTCTCACTTCTACTGAGGAATCAGAAGTGGTTGCAATAAACCGGTAATCCTTCGATGCTCAACCTTAACTTGCTGACACACCAAGCACTTTGCCCCAAACAGGCAATCTCCTATTGTAGGGTTCCTAGGCACACACTAGAGGTCTCACAAGGCATCAACCATGCCATTTTCAAAATTTAACGGTGCCGAGAAACCCTAATACGGATCGTTGGCTAGATGTTTAGGCGAAAAACAAACTAGTTAACACTTAACTACAAGAATAGGGAAATACAACCTTTGTAGATCCGGTCCTCCACCTTCATAGCTCCATGATGAAGTCCTCTCCGCTGTCCTCATGCAATCGCGGGCTCTAGCGTCGGCTTCATCGGAGAAGAAGCGGGCTAGGTCATCGACGACGTGCCGAAGATGATCTACGTCGAGGCATCGCTAGATCAAGCTCCAACTTCACCAAGTGAAGAAAACTTGTAAAGGAAACACACTCTACTACTTGGCAAGAGGTAGAGGATGAAGAAATAGGAAGTGGGTAGACTTTAGAATTGGATTTCTTACTCATTTTAATCAATCACCATTGATGAAGTGAAGCTTTCTTCATGAAAGAAGATGAAGAAGAAGAAGGTAATTGTTATGATAAGTTATTAAAAAATGGATATAAAAAGAATACTTATCATAATAATAACCATGGTCAAGTGTAGAGACTAAACTAAGGTTAAGTGAATGGTTAGGTTAGGTATGAAGACAAAAATGGTGACTAAGTCAAAGCTTCATGAAGCTTCAACATATATCCAAATTAGCCACCATTTTCCTTTTGCCAAAAATGAATAAATAAACAAATGAATGAATAAGAAAACAAAACCCTAACCATTCATATAACCATGGTTCAATCTTTACACAAACCCTAGTTAACATGTATCATCAAACCTGACACAAGCAAGTGCACAAAAGTATATCACATATACAACTTGTGAACTTCAAGTGAGAAAATCCATTTAAAGTGAATCGATACTAGTTAATGCAAAGTAATATATCAAATATATAATTATACATTAAATCATTAAATCAACACTTGATTTAACGATCCGGTCATATCACATATAACCGACTAATATCCAATGTATCGGCTTATCGAATCAATCCATGATTCGATAACTAGGTTATATCGCATACAACCTTCCGATACATTCATCGCGAGAATGGAAAGCGGTATCACATACACGTATTATTCTCGGTCCCGCACATATCTCATATGCGCTCCTATTTCGTTTTGCTTGAGCCAGGAAACCTCTGTGTAGGACTCTAAAGATTCGTCAATACGCCGGCAGCGGATGATGATCATATCAAACATCCACAAGCCGCAAGCGGTCTGCTAAATGTAACGGCCACCCGGGTATTGAGCGATCAGAAGATCGACGAGCAAGCCCGCTCACACTCCAGTGAATCCAACCAGTAACACTACCGTACAGTCCGGTCTGATCGTCTGATATGTCGCATATCTCGCCTAGGGGTGGTAAACGTCAGACCCCAATAGCTCAATAAGTCGTGTCGATATGAGGTCTATAACAGTTCGAGAAACTACTGGTAACACATACCAGTAAATCTCAGCAACCCTGGCCAGGGATTTCCGGTTATAGCCAATCGAACACAGCGCAACATCAACTCCCTATACCGGGAGAGACGAATCCCCTCCTATCGCTCATTGCCTCCATGTGAATCGGGACTGTACCCAAAAACCACCGTTTTGCACGCCCTCTTGGATGTGGTAAGATGGAAATCAAAGCACAGTGGGAACCACACAAGACTCTATGACGATCTCGGGTCAACAGACTACTCTGTACCAGTGTCACCATAGAACTGCCATCTGACGTAAGGTATAATACCATCTGGGAGTTCTCGGCGAGTCCGTCCAGTGTACCCAGTCTCCACTGAGCACCCGTATATCATCTCTGATGTCAAACACCAATGGATATGGGATTATCCATCGCCCATCTGTATGGGTCGAGAAGGTACACGCTAGTCTACTCTGGTATATCGATGCCCCGTCTCGATATACCCACGACTAGGGACTTTGAAGGATGTACTTATGGACTACCATGTCCTCACTAGTATGATCCGCATCATAGTCCAGGTAGTCAAGTACACATCCTAAGGGCTTTACCAACATGTAACAGAGAGACAATTAGTGTACACGTTAAGGTAAAGTTCAACAAGATAGCATACTATCATGTCGAGCAAGAAAGTCCTCCCTATATATGTCCCAGCATCCACTACAATATACATCCAATGTACAGTAATGGCCTCTAGGGCATACATATATCTAACAATCTCCCACTTGCACTAGGGCCATCTGTAACAGTGGTTGTAGTATCTTATACTCAACCATCCCATAAAAGTCTCTCTCTGGGAATAGGCCTTCGTGAGTGGATCCGCCGTGTTGTCCTCTGAGTCTACTCTCCTAACCTTGATCCCTTAAAGATCAACCATCTCCATGATCAGGTGACACTGCCTTAGAATATGTCTGGATCACTGATGGGACCGGCGTTCCTTGGCATAAGCCACAACTCCATTGTCACACAATGGGAGGAACTAAGTTCATCTCATGAACAAATATACATCCAGACTGCCTCTTTGGTAGCATCTGAAGTAGCGATGTATCGAGCCTTTATCGTCTAGTATGCCACGGTATCTAGCTTGGAACTTTTCCAACATACCGTCCCTCTACTGAGGGTTAAGACAATGCCTGTGACTGACATTCAGTCGTCTTTATCACCCTGGAACCCTTCCAGTGATTCTCCCCAGGATCGGTTGATACCATCTCACTACAACTAGTGAGTATTCTAATATCCAATTAGATCTATCTCATAGATCCAAAACCCAAGATTTAGGAGGTATCACTTTGATCCTATATGGAGAATCATTGTGATAAGCGGAGATTGACCGAGCGTAGCGTAGGAAACTTCTTCCCTATCAAGAGTATGTCATCCACGTACTCTACGAGGATCGTCACCATACTCCCTACTACCTTTTTGTTTATACAAGGTTCATCTACCATTTTGATGATGTCAAACTCTTTGATTACTTCATCAAAATAGACGTTCCAACTCCGCGATACCTGCTTTATCCTATAAAACATCTTGCACACGTTTCCGCTGCTCCCACTGTCTACGAGGCCCTCTGGCTGTGTACTTATAGACGCATTCTTCTAAAACATCATTTAGAAAAGCAGTCATGACACCCAACCGCCAGATATTGTAGTCATGGTATGTAGCCGTGGCAAGTAGTATCTGGATGGACTTAAGCATAGGTACTGGAAAAGGTTTCATCATTATCTACGCCTGGTCGATGACGAAAACCTTTAACAAGTCTAGCTTTGAAAGTCTCAACTTTTCCATCTATACCAAGTAATCTTCTCAAGATTTACTTGCTCCTGATGGGGATTTAACCCTTCAGATATAGCAACCAAAGTCCATACTTTGTTGGTGTACATGGATTCCATCTCAGATCACTAAGCATCCAGCCATTCTTACAGAGTCCCTACTCTCGATGGCCTGCTCGAAACTAGTTGGGTCATCATCTCATGATGCAATCCTCGCTCCCACTGTCATAGAGAAACCGAAGTATCTCTCAGGTGGGTGAGGAACCCTACTAGATCGGCGGAGAGGCTGAGGTTCCTTGGTAACTATTGAATCCATTGGTTCTATCAAATCATCAGCTGCAGTTTGTACAGCTGGAACATTTCCAGTTCTACATAACAGATCTTGCCTCGAGCTTGTCCGGATTTTGCTTTTAGACATAGGCCGGACAACCCCAAATCTTAACTAGCTTAAGACATGGGCTCTTCCCATTCCATATCACATATGAAGTGGTAAGCAACTGATTTGATTTGAACCCTATTCAATAGGTATGCAGCTTCTCAAGTGCATAACCCTTAGAGGAAAAAGGTAACTCAGTAGTACTCATCATAGAGCACACCATATCAAATAGGGTGTATCTGCTCCGCCCCGACATACCATCGTGCAATGGTGTATACGGAGGAGTAATGCTGAGAGAGAATCTCATTCTCCTTTAGAATAGTCCAGTATTTCCGTGCTCAAGTATTCTCCTCCTTGATCACATCAAAGGACATAATACTTATACCCGTATTTTAGTTCTCTACTTCTAACTTATATTCTGTGAATATCTCAAAAGGTTCGGACTTGTGTTTCAACAGGAACATAGGTCTGAAACTCGAAAGATCATCAGAGAATGTAATGAAGTATTAAGAATCAGTCCTGGCATTTGTAGACTGGGGACCTATATACATTAACATGTATCATCCCAAGAGTTCACTAACTCTTTCTCTGTTTCCAATAAACAGAGTTGTGGTCATCTTATCTTTGTGACATGACTGGCGAGTTTCACAAGATGTAAATTCAAACTAATTTAAATATGCATCTTTATATAACTCTAGCTAGTCGGGTCACATTGATATGACCTAGTCTACAATACCTTAAGAAGGATCCGTTCATTTCTGAACTCTTCCTCTTATGTGTGTTCCATATACTAAGAACTGTAGTTTGATTTAGAACATCAATGCTTTTAGATAACGTGCCTGAACCGATCAACTTTTGATATAGGAAATGTTCAAAACATTATCCAACAATACAAAATTTTATCATTTCTTTACTTATAAAGAGACTGATATGATTTTGTATATCAGGTTCGGTATCTAATAACATTCGTTCAGAATCAATGTATTGGTAATACAGGGTGACAGTGACCAACAGACTTGGTTGCAACACTTGCCCCGTTTTCTGCCTCATGAAACTTATCACCCGTTCTCAGTTCTCTACCTTTCTGTAGCCCTATGTAACAGATTACATATCTGGGATCCTGATCTGGTATCACATACCCAGGACGTAAAGGATACTGAGAAACAGTTCTCTGTAATGAACACACCCGAAGATGATGCATCAGCATGCACTCTCTTCGTTTGGGCGGCACGGGAATTCTGGTAATCCCATATTTCCTGCTCTGTCTTATAACAATTATAAGTTGGAGCGGGACCAACGTTCCCCAGCTCAGTATAACAAGCGGGTTCGGTCAATATTTCCGTAATATTATCTTGATTAAGGCGTGATATGGTCGCTACCTGGAGAGAGAGAGAAGAAAACACTCAGCGTGCGCTCTTGCAAGAATAGATTGGTTATTATTTTATCTAATCAGGATGGCTCCCACTGCTTTTTATCAAATCTTCCTTCAAACCCTAAAATGAAAGACTAGCCGGGATTAATTACACACTACAAGTTCGCCAATCTTTCAGCCAGGCCAGTGTCGGTACTTTGAGGGAGGTCCCCCGTGCTTTCACACGAACCTAATTAATGTAAACCTCGTTTTTCCAGAGGCGTAACCTCGTTAACACCTTTCTAGACACCTACTTGATCGGCTAATTGTAATGTATAAAACTCTCCCAGGAGTAACTCTTACTCGCAGCGGGTATCGGGATCCAACTATCTCATAGAAGGTATGCAATCTCATTGCAAATTTCAACACTTGAAATTCCCGATAATATTTTACCCCTAGCGTCCTATGACCTTGACAGAGGTCAACAAACCATAGGCTGCTAGTCAAGTTCAACCCGTCATTTCCTGATTGAAGTAAACCCACCCGCACGACCCTTGACAGAGGTCAACAAGGTCGCACGACTACCCTAAATCAATCACATCATATGCTTATGCAGATAAGCACTAATCAGCTACCGCACACTACGCCTTGACAGAGGTCAACAAACGCAGCACGAATACTAACCAGTACATATCTGAAATGACGGAGGGCTACGACAGGTTTTTCTGAAAACCTATTGCGTAATGAACTTGATATCGTTGTAGAATCAAATGATTTTGAAATGGAGTGTTTTTGAGGCTTTTCTAGTTTTGCTAAAGGAGTCACTCCCGGTGAAGGGATCGTCGGTCCTTTCCTCGTCGAATGAGGTGCGGGATATATCATATATATCACTGTGCAAAGCAGAACTCTTAAAAGCAATCAAAAGACAAACCGAGTGTTGTAGCATCTGCCAGTTATTGCTAAAGGAGTAACTTCCGGTGAAGGGATCTCGGTCCTTTCCTCATCGAATAAGGTGCAGGATATATCGTATATACCGCTGTGCAAAGCAAGAACTGTAGCTACCTGTTTTATTTTTGAAATTCAATTCTACAAAATCTTAGGTTTCTTTTATTTCATTAATCACATTAATGAAGTCCCATCATTTAAGTACCTAAACATCACAGATAAATACGACGTACACTTATGCCATCCGCATTCGCCTCGATGTCCCCTCGTGCACCGTTAGGTTAGGTAACTAATGGCAGAGCGGGGCAGGGCTAGCGTGGGTGTAAAACATAAGTAACATCTATATAATATATCATATATACTATATACTGTATCTATCACAGAACATCACATGATCACATCACAGATATCGCAGCAGAAGAAACATATGAAATATTGGATATACTAGGACGTCCGTGTTTTCAATACGAACCAGTATAAAACACGGATTCCACGGTCGCGATGATTAGCCAAACCCACACCCCTAGACCCCTACGAGAGCGGCAAGCAACCCTACCAATTCTAGAGTTAGGAGACCCGGACTCGACTCCTCGAGTTGGTCTCCCACTGGACTCCAGAACCCGGTTACTTGTGCTCTCCTCCTTGGGTCTATCCTAGTGTAGTAAAGTAAATAATATACAAACGGTGACAACTTCCGCAACCTGGAAGTGCCCCAATAAAAGAATATTACATACAAGTTTTTACATGAATGAAAATAAAAAACACTCATCTCACATAAAACCCCCGGCGATTCAAACACGACGATCCAATATAACATATCCAGCAACACATAACATCACATGTCATCAACGTAAGTAAACATGCGTATCCCAATTGTCGTTGACATATAGCAACGAAACCGGCGATATCACATATTACACTTACGGTCACAATAAAGAAAGTGTAAAACTACAACAGTTGGAATCCGCAACCACCTCAGACATCGCATGCCTGACCAAATGAATTCCTTAGACATCGCATGCCTAACAATTATAAACCCCGCATTTTAGTCTCATTATCGAAAACACTTTTCAATATCAAGTCGGGCAATTCAACAAGATTCCCGACATCCTGATCGAATGCTCGTCGCAAACTTCAGTAGACGGCCGCACCCCCGATACCGTCGACGAAGTGCACCAAGGCGGAACACCGCTACCGCGAGCACCCGAACGGATGCTTTCGGCGACGGGGTTCTCCTACAGTCACTTGGTCGGGGCTATGGGGCGAGGCTGTCTATTAAGTTTACCCGGCGAGTATCCGCGTACGCTACGTGATTGCAACGGACTTTTGATCGCATCAAAATTCCGTAGCAACTGATCAAGTGAGACTAAATTGCTAGATTTATAACATTCATTCAGTTATCTCATAACTTCTTGTGAATTCCAATTATTGTATCCCATTTCAGATAAATAGAAAATGTTAAACTTTCCGATCGAACATTCAAACACCCAAGTTTTCCCGATACAGTTCAACATATGAAATAAGTCTAACAGCATTCAGTTCGTGCCTCAGTACCAACGGTCCAGCCGTAGAAGGGTCAAGCCAACGCCTCACATGTGGCACGCCGTACTGCCCCAAACCCGAAGGTTCAAAGGGCAGTTCAAGACGGTCATATAATCGAGTTAAGGTTTGTTGTCTTCTAGAGGGTCCATCGCGTTACTTGCACTACTTAGAACGTCGTTAAACCGCGGAAAAATCCAACACTTGGAAATTTCCCGACAAGGGAAAAATTGGGTATTTATATCCGGTCGAACTTTTTAACATATTCTAAAATTTATCCGGAAAGCCACATAGACAAAATCTGATACTCCGATCGAAACACCGAATCCCCAAAACAACCCCAGAAAATTCAACTCTTGAATAAATATTAAAAATTCCCAGAAAATCCAACTTTAGAAAATAGGAATTACTGTGCAAACAAGGGAAGCTGACGTCATCAATGGGCCGCGGAACCGCCGCAGAAGTTAGGCTTCTGCCGCGGTTCCGCTGCTGTTTTGACTGTTCATGAGTAAAATTTTGCACCGTGATTCTTAGATTTCCCTGCTGAATTTTTTAAGCATTTTTAATCTGGAAAAATCCCAGTTTTTGAAAAAAGGACAGAGAGCATTTTTTGAGTTGGGGTTTCGGGTCGATCGGACTTCAAACTCCGTCTAGACTTCGCCTAAGGCTCTAGCTAGGCTCTGATACCACTGTAGGGTTCCTAGGCACACACTAGAGGTCTCACAAGGCATCAACCATGCCATTTTCAAAATTTAACGGTGCCAAGAAACCCTAATACGGATCGTTGGCTAGATGTTTAGGCGAAAAACAAACTAGTTAACACTTAACTACAAGAATACGGAAATACAACCTTTGTAGATCCGGTCCTCCACCATCATAGCTCCATGATGAAGTCCTCTCCGATGTCCTCATGCAATCCCGGGCTCTAGCGTCGGCTTCATCGGAGAAGAAGCGGGCTAGGTCATCGATGACGTGCCGAAGATGATCTACGTCGAGGTATCGCTAGATCAAGCTCCAACTTCACCAAGTCAAGAAAACATGTGAAGGAAACACACTCTACTACTTGGCAAGAGGTAGAGGATGAAGAAATAGGAAGTGTGTAGACTTTAGAATTGGATTTCTCACTCATTTTCATCAATCACCATTGATGAAGTGAAGCTTTCTTCATGAAAGAAGATGAAGAAGAAGAAGGTAATTGTTATGATAAGTTATTAAAAAATGGATATAAAAAGAATACTCATCATAATAATAACCATGGTCAAGTGTAGAGACTAAACTAAGGTTAAGTGAATGGTTAAGTTAGGTATGAAGACAAAAATGGTGACTAAGTCAAAGCTTCATGAAGCTTCAACATATATCCAAATTAGCCACCATTTTCCTTTTGCTAAAAATGAATAAATAAACAAATAAATGAATAAGAAAACAAAACCCTAACCATTCATATAACCATGGTTCAATCTTTACACAAACCTTAGTTAACATGTATCATCAAACATGACACAAGCAAGTGCACAAAAGTATATCACATATACAACTTGTGAACTTCAAGTGAGAAAATCCATTTAAAGTGAATCGATACTAGTTAATGCAAAGTAATATATCAAATATATAATTATACATTAAATCATTAAATCAACACTTGATTTAACGATCCGGTCATATCACATATAACCGACTAATATCCAATGTATCGGCTTATCGAATCAATCCATGATTCGATAACTAGGTTATATCGCATACAACTTTCCGATACATTCATCGCGAGAATGGAAAGCGGTATCACATACACGTATTATTCTCGGTCCCGCACATATCTCATATGCGCTCCTATTTCGTTTCGCTTGAGCCAGGAAACCTCTGTGTAGGACTCTAAAGACTCGTCAATACGCCGGCAGCGGATGATGATCATATCAAACATCCACAAGCCGCAAGCGGTCTGCTAAACGTAACGGCCACCCGGGTATTGAGCGATCAGAAGATCGACGAGCAAGCTCGCTCACACTCCAGTGAATCCAACCAGTAACACTACCGTACAGTCCGGTCTGATCGTCTGATATGTCGCATATCTCGCCTAGGGGTGGTAAACGTCAGACCCCAATAGCTCGATAAGTCGTGTCGATATGAGGTCTATAACAGTTCGAGAAACTACTGGTACCACTTACCAGTAAATCTCAGCAACCCTGGCCAGGGATTTCCGGTTATAGCCAATCGAACACAGTGCAACATCAACTCCCTATACCGGGAGAGACGAATCCCCTCCTATCGCTCATTGCCTCCATGTGACTCGGGACTGTACCCAAAAACCACCGTTTTGCACGCCCTCTTGGACGTGGTAAGATGGAAATCAAAGCACAGTGGGAACCACACAAGACTCTATGACGATCTCGGGTCAACAGACTACTCTGTACCAGTGTCACCATAGAACTGCCATCTGACGTAAGGTATAATACCATCTGGAAGTTCTCGGCGAGTCCGTCCAGTGTACCCAGTCTCCACTGAGCACCCGTATATCATCTCTGATGTCAAACACCAATGGATATGGGATCATCCATCGCCCATCTGTATGGGTCGAGAAGGTACACGCTAGTCTACTCTGGTATATCGATGCCCCGTCTCGATATACCCACGACTAGGGACTTTGAAAGATGTACTTATGGACTACCATGTCCTCACTAGTATGATCCGCATCATAGTCCAGGTAGTCAAGTACACATCCTAAGGGCTTTACCAACATGTAACAGAGAGACAATTAGTGTACACGTTAAGGTAAAGTTCAACCAGATAGCATACTATCATGTCGAGCAAGAAAGTCCTCCCTATATATGTCCCAGCATCCACTACAATATACATCCAATGTACAGTAATGGCCTCTAGGGCATACATATAACTAACACCTATTTCATGCCTTCCTACCAAAACGCTGTCGTATATCACGGTACATCTTCGTGCCTCCTGGATGTACATGATACATGTAACTGTGCGCCTCCATCATAACTTCTTCGCGAATACCTCCACTGGCACACACAAACAACTATCATAACGAACCATATTCATGAATCACCAAGCCCGTTCGAAGTCCAACTTCAACCTGCTCTCGAAACTTCTACAATCTTGGGTCCTGCAATTGCACTGCTTCAATATCTTCGATCAACGATGACTGTACTTGCAGTTGCACCATCTATCCTAAAGAACGCGGTAGCATGATCTCCAACTCGAATTTCCGAAAGTCTTCAATAAGTTCCCTTGGTGCAGTCAACATCAGAATTACTGGCAACCGACTAAGCGCTTCCGGCACAACACTAACTTTCCCGGATGGTACTCAAGATCAAGATCGTAGTCAGCCATCAGCTTCAACCATCTTCACTGTCTCACAATTAGCTCCTTCTGAGCGAACACGTACTTTAGGTTTTTATGATCGGTGAATATTTCGACCCCTTTCGCCCAATAAGTAGTGTCTCCAAATTTTCAAGCGAAAGTCCCAGCTGCTAGCTCCAAATCATGAGTTGAGTAATTCCTCTCATGGGTCTTCAACTGTCTCAACTCGTAAGCTACAACCTTCTCATGCTGCATTAACCACATCCCAATCCTTTCCCAGATGCGTCGCTGGGAATCACCAATCCTCTAGAATTGTCTGGCACGGTTAAAACAAGCACTACTATAAATAAGGGTTTCCCCTACAGATTTACCCGTAGGGGCAAACCACTGCCCCTACGGATATCTCCGTAGGGGCGAAAAATTAATCTGTAGGTGCAAACGCCGTAGGTGCAAGTTGAAGCCCTGAACCTGCCCCTACGGTCAAAAACTTGCCCCTATGGAGTTCTGTGTAGGTCCATTTGCACCTATGGAGTTAGCCGTAGGGGAGAAAAAGGTATTTTATTTACGGTTTTTTAAATATATTATCTGTACCTACGGATATCTCCGTAGGGCTAAGTATTATCCCCTACGGATACATGCGTAGGTACATATCTGTAGGAGCAAAATATCAGGAATCCTGATATTTTGCCCCTACGGATGTACCCGTAGGGGCTTTTGTTTGCCCCTATGGATGTACCCGTAGGGCAAGACCAACCCCCCTGACACTGAGATCAGGGGGGAAATATCAGTTACTGCTGATATTTTTTCCCTACGGTTTAATCCGTAGGGGCAACGTGTGTACCTACGGATTAATCCATAGGTACACATTATCTGTTTTTTTTTAAAAAAAGGGATGCCTTATTTTTTCTCGCCCTATGCACAATAATATATATATTAATAAAATATAAAATTAATCATCACACAACATATATCACAGTATTCATAATCACATCTCATGCATATAATATACAAGAGAAACCAAAATACTGAATATGATATAAATATAAACCAATATCAATATCGTTTCAAAATGTAGTACAATATGTATGATATAAATAAATACATGTTTCAAAAAATAAGAACCAAAAAGCTACCCTAGCTCGGTCCAGCTCCACCTCTGATAAACGATAGAATAAGGCGCGCTTGCTCCTCGGTCAATAAACCATGCAATTCGGTGCGAGCGGGAGTCTGAGCGTCCTGTAGAGCTGGCGATGTGGTCTGCGCAGCCGCCGTCGAGGGAGTGGCTTGTGGAGCCATGGCTGCGGGAGTCTGAGCGGGCGGTGGAGCTATAGGAGCTGTCTGCTGAACCGCAGTCGATGTAGTGGCTTGCGGAGCCGCAGCCGAAGAAGATGCATGCCATGTACCCTGTCGCGTCTGGACCTAACGTGTGTAAGAAGCGTGTAAGAACTGTGTATTATTCGAATTCGTATCTTTATCAAGTTATTTCGAAATCCCATTTGGATATCTAGTTTGGAAAACCATTGTTTATTTTAATTACATATGTATGTATGATTAATCAAACCTAAGTCTAAAACCAAATAAGCTCAAGCTACGTACTAATTATGGATATGTTGATATCTATAATATGACATGATATTTTAATATAAAGTAGTATACATACCAGCATCTCCTTCAACTCCTCAATGGTGGCCCTCAAGCTCTCCAGTTCCTGCTGGACACATCGCTCACTGGAGACGGAGGAAGTAACCGCCGGGGTGGAGTCCAACCTCATATAGGCCCTGCTAGGGCCCAGTCCCCGGCCTCTCTCCCAACCTCCGTGGTGCCCTCCGTGTGTGGCGTCCAGAACTGGGGTCAGCAGCCTCGGATCGCTCTGTCCGGTAAAATCGATCCCCGAGGCCTCGGCCTGCTCAACCACCCGCTCCTACACCCACATTAAGCAGTAAAGTATAAGTATAAAATTTAAACTTGAAGCTTCCAAAACTAAAATTTCAAATATGGGTAGAATAAATATTAACACTTACGCAATACTCCTGGGTAGCGACGTCGGGATATCGAAGCTCGCACATGGCGGGATCTCTCGAGGTGCCGTGGACGGCAAGATATGCGGACAGCACGCTCGGTGTACCACCTTACGCCACGGTCTGAGCTGTCTGCAATATTAGAAAATAACTCTTAATATTAGAAATATTAGAAAATAATTCTTAATATTGCAGAATATCAGAAAGGTCGGTCTATTGTAATTTACCGATAACTCCATGGCTCGAGTAATATTCCTCGAGCCACCTGTGTAAGTGGGGCGACCCCTCTTCGCCGACTTCCTGTTCTCTGTATTCTGAGCGGCCTGTTTCTGCACAACACATTAACATTTAGTTTTCTAATTAAGAAACACAAAAAAATAAATTATATCCTAAACAATGAATTACATTTAAAATACATTCCTGTTTGCGTTGGGAGTCGAAATAATCGCACAATAGAGGCCATGTCTCTACGTCGACTCTCGCAAACGCCGGAGTAGATAGGAGGGCCGCCCTCTCTGCCTCGGGGGTCGCCATCCACAGGGAGTAGAAGTCGGCCTTCAGCTCATTCATGTTGTATCGGACCTTGGTCTGCATATTCTTCATCAGGCTATTGTACAGAGCATGAAGGTCGAGCACCCTTCCAGGGTGATCAGGGTCGGGTACAGGTTGAAAATCGTAATCCGACTGAAAATACAAAAAAAATATTGTTATTAGATTGCAAGTGTTAATAATAAATATATTGGATAAATCAAATAAAAATATATATTAATACGTATCCGAGCCTGATCAAAGAAGAGGGCGAATGAGCGCCGGTGCTGCTCGCACCACTCAACGTGAAGTGGATAGTTCTTCACGAGCCGGCTCTCGTCCCCCATATACCGGCCGAACCTCTCGGCATGAGGACCGGTATAGTGATAGTCAAGGGTAAAAAGGAGGGGGAATGCTGCCTCCCCCTAACTCTGTCAGGCCTCAGCCTATGGGACTGATTCGAGCCTCGAGTCCCCCTCTGGGGATGGGGAGGCCCTGCGTCTGCACGAAATATCAAGACAATCAATATTAAGACAAAGTTGTATTAAGAAATCAAGCTTAAGCAAAAATTGAAGTGTGATATATACCTCCGGTGACTATCGCACGAGCCTGGGCCCGGGCAGCAGCACGAGCAGGACGATAGTTCCTCCGGTGAGGAACAGCCGGGGTCCCGGATGCGGACGCATCCCCTGCAACTAGAAAATAAACATTGACGCTAAATTTCCATGAAGTTCATATTTATTCTATAGAGAATATGTAAAATGAATAAATATTTTATATTTATTCATACTAACCTGCAGACGATGTGGATGGTATGGAAGCGGCAGGAGTGGCCCCTGCGGAAGATGTGGACGCACCACCTATAATTAGACAATTAAAAATAGATTATATAAGTAATTGCAAAAAGAATGTGTAGATCAATAATATAACGTTCTAAATCAATATGCATGCACTATAGGATATATAAACATACCCGCAGGTGCGGTGGTGTCACCACCTACAGCTAGACAATAATGAAAATTGCTAAGTAAGAGCAAAAGGAATGTGTGTATATTTATGATATAGCATTCTAAATCAATATACATGCACTCTATGATATATAAACATACCTGGAGGAGCGGGAGTGGCCTCTATGCCAGATGTGGACGCACCACCTATAATTAGACAATTAAAAATAGATTATATAAGTAATTGCAAAAAGAATGTGTAGATCAATAATATAACGTTCTAAATCAATATGCATGCACTATAGGATATATAAACATACCCGCAGGTGCGGTGGTGTCACCACCTACAGCTAGACAATAATAAAAATTGCTAAGTAAGAGCAAAAGGAATGTGTGTATATTTATGATATAGCATTCTAAATCAATATACATACACTATATGATATATAAACATACCTGGAGGAGCGGGAGTGGCCTCTGTCCCAGATGTGGACGCATCACCAACAACTAGACAATCAAACATTGACAATATAAGTAATTTTGATATAAACAGGCATGGATATATGTAATATTACATTCAAAATGGATATGCGTGCAGTATACCTGGAGGTGTGGAAAAATCCACACGGAAGGAGGCATCCGAAGGGGTCTCCGATCTGGGTGCAAGACCGGCCCTCTGAAGCTTCCTACGAAGCTCTCCGGGCGGCAGAACCGTTCTGCCTCTGCCTCTGCCTCTATCGCGGCTGGAGCTCCTGTCGCCCCTCACTGCTCCCGACATCGTCATCAAATCTAGATAAACGGTTCGTGGACGCATTAGACAATCATTAAAAGTATTGACTATATATGTATAGAGCGTTAAATGTGAATTAATAATATAACATTACTGATAACCTTTTTCGTTTCGTGGGCGCATTATACATATCTACTTGGATTTCATCGTCGATGTCATTTCTAACCCACGTAACTTCATGATCGGTCGAAGACAACCCGTCCTTCGAAACAGACGGTCGGAGCACTTTAAGCCTTCTCTCTTCTTCGTTCTCATCGCTGTCCTCGTATTCTGGGACATCGTAGACATCTCTGGGTTTCCATCGGCATACAACACTCCACCCCGGATGCTTCAAACATTGTGAGTAGTATACTTGGAATGCTTGGTTCGGAAAGATAAACGGATCTTCCTGACCGTAAAATCGAAGTGTGTTCACACTGGTCAATCCATATTCATCTTTCCAAGTCCCAAGATTGCTTCTCCACCTGTCCGTATCGGTTCGCGTATCGTACCAAGTACACTGGAATATATAAAAGGGTTCTGATCGTCCGGGATAGTGGATGCCGAGTATACAATTTAATTACCCATAATAAATCACACCGTCCGATCTTACCGTCGCAATCCCACTATTCTAAGTGGTTCTAGATGTTTCTATGTCCTTAACTTCGAATTTGTATCCAAGGACACCAAATCCTTTGTAATATATAACCTCCGTACTAGGAAATTGAGCTAAACATCTTGAATCACTCTCAAATGATGCAGACAAGTTCGGATCGTGGATCTAACAAAACAAATTTTACGACAAATATATAATGATACAAGTTTAGATTAAAACTGCTAGTAATAAAATGTTATTCGAATAACTTATATGATCTGTGACCCAATCACAAAAATTATCCTGATGATATTTTTCCAATTGTTCTTCATTCCAATCAGGATGCCCCTCATGTACCTCGTTAAAATGAATTCTGTTTTCGACAAATAATGGTGACATTAATATTATATCATTTCATACACACACAAACACAGATATAACAATTAATCCAAAAAAACTTACTCTCTAATTTGTTCAAGACATGCGCAATTAAACAAGATAAACCGGTATATCTTGTTGATAAACATAGTATCTACCCTCTTATACTCGGCTTTACCATATAGCCCGTTCTGAATTCTTCATGGTCAGTTAAGCCTTGTCTCAATGTTCTCGTCCAGATAGCGGGAACAAAATGTGGTTGCTTCATCAAGAAGATAACCTTGCATGATAGAACCCTCTGGTCGATTTTTATTGCGTATATACTTCTTAAGAGTGTAGAGGTACCTAATGAAAATATGTTGAATAAATAAATACGGGCATACAGGACAACAATAAATTTATAAATTACGCGAAATGAAAAATTACACGTACCTCTCGACGGGATACATCCATCAATATTGTACCGATCCGGCTAACTTCGCCTCAGTTGCAAGATGAACCGTCAAGTGTATTATGATATCGAAGAATGACGGTGGGAAAATACGCTCAAACTTGCAAAGTATCAACGCAATAGAATTTTCTAGTTTATCCAGCGTCACAACCTCCAGTGTTTTAGCACACAACTCCCTGAAAAAACAACATAGGTCGTTGATTACTAGACCAACCGAGTCAGGGAGAGAAGTCTTGAGGGCTAAGAGAAGAAGGTGCTCCACGATAACATGGTGATCATGACTTTTCAGCCCATCGATCTTGCCCTTCACAATTTTTATTTTCTTGCTGAATGATCCTGAGAAACCTGTGGGGACTTTCAAATCATGCAACACCTGCAGGAATCTTTTCTTCTTCGGTTGTGACATATGATAAGCGGCATTGGGAAGTACAAACTTGCCCGGTTTACCCGCTACCGGTCTAGGGTGCAATTAACTTCTTATTCCCCACTCTTGTAGATCCATCCGAGCATTCATGTTGTCTTTCGATTTCCCGTCTTTACAAAGAAGCAAGTTAAGTATGTGCTCTGATATTCCCTTCTCTATATGCATGACGTCCAGACAATGACGCACTGAATTTGTAGACTAGTACGGAAGCTCGAAGAAAATGCTTAACTTGTTCCAATATGGTGGTTTGACCTGTTTTGTCGGATCCATCCCGAAGGTCACGCTTTTGTAACCATCCCATTTAGCAGTCACGTCCTCTCCGGACAATGGGGATGGAGGTCTAAGAAGCTCCTGATGACCATCAAAGTGAACCGTGTCTAACCTATAGGGGTGGTCTAGAGGCAGGAAACGTCGATGGCCGCAATAACAAACTTTCCTGCTAAAATTCAAGAATTTCGATGTTATGTGTTCATGGCAATGAGGACATGCTTTGTGACCATGTACGGACCAACCCGATAGCACTCCATACGCAGGAAAGTCATTAATTGTCCACATTAAAGCAGCACGCAGTATGAAGGTTGTATTTTTGTTTTCATCATATATCTCTACACCATCAATGAACAAAGATTTCAACTCTTCGATCAGAGGTCGGAGATAGACGTCGATATTGTTCCCCGGTGAGTTTGGTCCGTCGATAAGAAGAGGCATCATAAAGTATGATTGGTCCATAGCCAACCAAGGCGACAGATTATAAATTATCATTACAACGGGTCATGTGCTGTGACTTCCAGCCATATAGTTGAATGGGCAGAAGCCATCAGTAGCCAGTCCGAGCCGGACATTGCGAGGATCTCTACTGAATATTGCGTGCCTTCTATCGAAATCCTTCCATGGCGGTGAATCTCTTAGATGGGTCATTTTTCCATCTTCACTTGGAGGAGCACGGTGATGCCAAATCATTGCCTCGGCTGTTTTCTTGCACCTGAATAGCCTCTGTAGCCTGTGTGTTATGGGAAAGTGTCGTGCTATCTTCACAGGTATATCAGGCTTCTTATCAGAATCTTTCGGCTTATACCTGGCCTCTCCGCATGTTGGACACTCTTTCAAATCTGAATTCTCTTTCCGGTACAACACGCAATTTTTAGGACATGCTTGAATCTTCTCGCACTTTAGACCCAAATCAGACATCATCTTCTGAGCTTCGTACCAGCTGTCGGGCACATTATTTCCCGGAGGCATAGAATCTTTCAAGAACGAAAGAAGTATTGTGAATGACTTGTTGCTCCATCCATTTAGGCACTTAATCTGGAAAAGTTGGATGAACCATGAGAGGGTGGAATACTTCGCATTCTCATAAATTGGTTTCCTAGCAACATTCATGAAATTTTCATATTTATCCGCACGCTGTCCTTGACCGGAAGGAATGTCATCTTCGGTACGAATAGATTCACCTAGGGCAGCCTCTACCATATCCTCCATTTCTTCTGATGGAAACAAGTTACCGTCTTCTCCTTCTGCTGCATTACCGAATTCTTCTTCTTCTCCTGCCGCATTATCGTGTTCTCCTTCTTCTTCTGCCGCAGTACTGCATTCTTCTCCTTCCCCGTGATATTTCCAAGTTGTATAAAGTCTAGTAAACCCATGTTTTACAATATGAAGCTCTACCAATTCTACCTTCTGCCAGTACTTATTGCCACATCTATCGCACGGACAGAGAATCTTCTCTATTATGATCTTATTATGTGCGCGTGCAAATTCAAGGAAAGCAGCAACTCCTGCGACAAACTTTGGTTGCATACATTGTTTCCAATCCACATACATCCAGTCCTTAACTCTGACGTACTCATGGGCCATGTTAGACTGTATAACATATAAATTGCAGGTTATGCTGACTATATTGAGAAATATAAGAACGGGATAGTTACTGACAAAGGAGAAAATCCATGTATATGCTTTGTGTGTGCGTTTGTCGTTGAAAAGAATAAATTATCGCACGTATGTTAACCGATAGACAGGGACTAAATGGCGCTTTTAGTTTCATATATGAGTATCGATGAGAATATGAAGGTTTCATATTATCATATATTAGTTTTAACTTGAACATCTCGAATCACTCTCTAATTATGCGTTTGTTGTGTATTATTGTTGTATGCGTGTGTTCCGGCTGTCGGGGGTAGGCTTCTATCCCATTAAGAATGTATAGAGCGAACACCCATCACTTGTGCTTTCAACCGTTTCGAGTAAATTTCGGCAGCACCTCCCCGCTGTTCTCCGAGTACACTGTAATAGAATAGATACTCATTTCAAAGCTGTGAAACAACGTTGAAATGAACATCTAATCTATCTTTGTACATGGAGAACCAGCGGAAAGGTACCGACGAAATATCTCGAAACGGATGAAAACACAAGTGAATGAAGGCGTTTTCTTTATACATTCTTAACTTGTCCACACGGGACAAATCTATGGGTTACCATACAATTGAATTTTCTCGTCGCGTAGACTATACGGCGGTTGTTAGTATCGAGCTATACTGTCCGATATTTAACAACCTCCGTATAGTTCTATGTCACGACGAGCATCGCACGTATGTTAACCGATAGACGGGGACTAAGTGGCGCTTTTAGTTTCATATATGAGTATCGATGAGAATATGAAGGTTTCATATTATCATATAGTGGTTTTAACCTGAACATCTCGAATCGCTCTCTAATTATGCGTTTGTTGTGTATTCTTGTTGTATGTGTGTATTCCGACTGTCGTGGGTAGGCTTCTATCCCATTAAGAATGTATAGAGCGAACGCCCATCACTTGTGCTTTCAACCGTTTCGAGTAAATTTCGGCAGCACCTCCCCGCTGTTCTCCGAGTACACTGTAATAGAATATATAATCATTTCAAAGCTGTGAAACAACGTTGAAATGAACATCTAATCTATCTTTGTACACGGAGAACCAGCAGAAAGGTACCGACGAAATATCTCGAAACGGATGAAAACACAAGTGAATGAAGGCGTTAGCTTTATACATTCTTAACTTGTCCACATGGGACAAATCTATGGTTTACCATACGATTGAATTTTCTCGTCACATAGACTATACGACGGTTGTTAGTATCGAGCTATACCGTCCGATATTTAACAACGTTCGTATAGTTCTATGTCACGACCACCATCGCACGTATGTTAACCGATAGACGGGGACTAAGTGGCGCTTTTAGTTTCATATATGAGTATCGATGGGAATACGAAGGTTTCATATTATCATCGAGTATCATATATTGGTTTTAACCTGAACATCTTGAATCGCTCTCTAATTATGCGTTTGTTGTGCATTCGTGTTGTATGTGTAACATGATTTTAAACCATTGAGATCAAGATTTGAGAAATTTTATAAGTGGCCGTTAACATGATGACAATCATCTCTTCTTATCAGTCCATATCTGAATTCTAAAGGGCAATATATTTGCTATTAAAAGATCATGTTCAACTCTAAAGCAAGGGAAAAACAGAGGAATATAGATCTATTAATGTCAAGCCATAAAGCTAATCACATATTTACAACATTGCAAATACATTAACGCAAAACATAGTTATGATGCTTCAAAAGAATCAATTATCAAGGATGAAGAGAGCTTGTGATAAAGCAATCAAATTTAGCTTTTGCATTAAAATGGTTTATGATAAAACTTTTGAGATCCTTCAAGAAAGTTATAGCACTGTGAGGTTCCACAACTTATCATAACCAATCGCAAATTTTCATGGTTCTTTACTGGTATAAGACTTGTACTTCTATGAGGCGGAGTAAATAAATTTGTCGAGAGCTCGTGATGCATGTGTAATGATAGAATCCAACAAAAATTATTCTCATGTACTAATAATAGCATCCCAATTGCAATTTTTTTATTCAATAAGATAACACATTTGCAAGAGTGCATCATTTACATTATGTTTTACTCCTTCCAGGGCCACCAAAATATACGGTATCTATAAGATGGCTATTGTCAATGGAGTAACAGTCGGGTCTAACTTGGCCAATTTGAAAATCATTATCTCCTTGTTTATATAGATTACCGCTATTGTTTGTAAATCGTATATTGCTTATATATGCTAAGCCTCCCGCTGCAAAACGGCCGCTCTCCATTAGCGAACTCACTTCACCATTGTTAAAGCTCACTACTCCAATATTGATACGGGTTAATCTCTTGAAGAAAGTTTTTGGCCAATATCCCTAACCCTAACCGAACCCTACCCCCAGCCCCAGCCCAGCCCCAATCCCAGTCCAACCGAGCCCTAGCCCCAGCCCCAGCCCAGTCCCTACCCCAGCCCCAGCCCCAGCCCAGACCCAACCCCAAACCCCAACCAAACCCTAGCCCCAGCCCCAGCCTAGCCCTAGCCCCAGCCCCAGCCCCAGCCCCAGCCCCAGCCCCAACCGAACCCCACAACCTAACCCTAACCCTAACCGAACCCGATCAATGCCGACGCCGACGCCGACGCCGATGCCCTCACCCCTACCCGAACCTGGCCTGAACCCTAGAGTACAACGTCAAAATTAAAAATTATTTCAGATTTACTTACAACCGTGCGCGCGGTGGAGGAGACGGTAGAAATTGGTGGTCGCCGACGATCGGCGAAGGTGGCGACGAGGCGCGGGAAGTCGACGAAAGTGTGGGGAAGACCGACGAAGCTGGCGCAGGCTCGCAAGCGCGGTGGCGACGAAGCTCGGGAACGGGCGACGAGAGGCGCGGAAGTGAGAGAGAGAAATTTGGGAACGATGAATATAATTTTTCTGTGCTTTTTTTATTAATAACCTATGTTGATGCCCCTACGGACATAACCGTAGGTCTCCGGCTTGCGGATCCGTAGGGCCAAAGAAAAAATTAGAACGTAGGGCACCGTAGGGATTGTCGTTGTCCCTACGGATAAATCCGTAGGCGCAAGAAATATTTTCCCCTACGGATTTCTAAGTCCGTAGGGGAAACCCCATATTGTAGTAGTGAAGAGTGGTTATCAACCTTTGCTTCAACGCCTCAAAAACTGACGCACACATATTTGTCCACACAGATGGTACTTCCTTGCGCGTAAGCTTGGTCAGAGGCTCTGCCAAACGAGCAAAATTCTTCACGAACCTTCTATAGTCTCCTGCAAGTCCAAGAAACTTCTGATCTTTGCAACGTTCTTCGGAATTGGCGGTCTTGAACTGCTACAATCTTTCCTGGGTAAATGGCGATTCCATCTCCAGCTACGATATGTCCCAAAACTTTACTTCTTCAAGCCAAAACTCGCACTTGCTCATCTTTGCATATAATCTTTCTTGCCTCCAAGTCTGCAGTGCGGTCTTCAAGTGTTCTGCATGCTCTTCAATGCTCCTCGAGTAGACCAGAATATCTTCCATGATCATTACTAAAACTGGTCCAAGAATGGTGGAAAGATTCAGTTCATCAAGTCCATAAATATTGTCGTTGTATTCGTTACTCCGAAGGGCATCACTAATACTCGTAATGTCCATACTGAGTTCGGAACGTAGTGTTGCAAATATCTTCTGATTTAACTCGGACCTGATGATATCCGAACCGCAAATCCAGCTTCGAGAATACCCTCACGCCATTAAGCTGCTCAAACAATTTGCCAATGCGAGGGATCGGGTACTTGTTCATAATAGTCACCCGGTTTAATTCTCGATAATCAACGCACTTCTTCCCTGTATCATCTTTCTTCTTTACTAGAAGAACTGGAGCTTCCCCAGTTAAGTTGCTGCGGCGAAACCAACCCTTCTCAAGTAATTCAGCAACCTGCTTCCTGACTTCTTCCAACTCCACTGGTGCCATCGGGTAATACGCCTTTGAGATTGGTGCTGCACCAGGAACAAGTTCAATCGCAAACTCCACGTCTCGTCTCGGCGGTAAACCTGATATGTCTTCAAACACTTCCATGAAACTCTCAAATAAAGCCGGCGCTTCCTCCTTATCCACTGCCATTGACGAAAGAACCTTGTTCGTCGGCCTAGCCCTAACTCGACTGGCCCGACAGAACTGCTTCCTCCAGCAAAACAACTTCCGAAAGTCCGGGAATCTGGAGAATCACCTTCCCTTCCTTACAATCAATATGTGCGTAGAAAGTGCCGAGAAAATCCATTCCCAAGACGACAACAAACAAGGAAATGCACCAGGATTGAAAAATCCTAACGCGGGGAAAGCAAGGACAGTAAGATACCAAGATGACTTCATCCGAAGTCAAGATACTGAAGAGGGTTAACCACGGTAAACATGATTCAAGCTGGCGATGAAACAATAACTGGTAAGCAATGAAACCGAGAGGAGCAAGATAGTACAACGATCATGGAACATGGAAGTGAATCAAGACCAGGACTCCAAGTTACTTAAATAGAGTACCGCATTCTAACCATGCTGCAGTTCATGGGTACAATTACATAACTCCACCCAAGTCGCCCAAATCCTAGTATCAGAATCAAGAAACAGGGAGAAACAATAGAGAACCAAAAAGATTTCAGGTACAGTTCCTTCCATCGCTTCACTTGGCTCTCCATATCGCCCAAACAAAGGATCAAGAGAAGGATATGATTCAATAATCACGATAATCAAGGTGGCAGGACATGTTCCTAATCACGAGTATACTGATTCGTGTATTGGGTCCAATACCCAACTACAAAAGAATCAACCCGATTAACCTATATCCTATGGCTCTGATACCAAAAGAACCATGTCACGCCCCGCTTCCCAGAGTACGCTAAGATGGGCACGTGACATAGCCAACCATGCTACCTGTGGATAGAAAAATCCTTCCACAGTCACATTACGGCTGTAGAGATATTTAGAACAGGAAAGTAAACCAACTATCTAGTACATGTCCATAAGCCAGAGTAAAAGAGTCAAGAATTAACAATGTGCGGAAGCCAAAGGTACAATAAATGAAACACCTGGAAGTGAAACTACGTACCGACAGGAACTTCACCGCTCGGTCTAACAGCGGCAATACTCCTGATCGGTCTGCAACAAGATAGAAGAATCTAGGCCATGCAAAATCAAGACGTTAACGCGTCATGTCATCAAGCAATAAAATATAAACAGGGTAACAGGAAATGCAAATATAATCATGAATGAAAAGCAGATGTAACAGTAATGTAAATCAGGGCAGTGAAGGGTAGTGTGCAGTGAGTAAACTAAACTGTTCTATTGGGTTATCTACTCTCAAGTCTTTGAAATCAATTTGATGAATCATCGTTGTAACTCAATAGTATCCCGTGCATGCCCGGGACCACGGTCTACAGACTCTCGGGCTGAAACCGAGACGTGCCGCTAGGCACTAACAGGAAAGGAGTATAGACCAACGATGTCAGCAGCATCGTCACGAGGAGGCCTAGCCTCTAAAACTGATCAGTATAAGCGAGCAACTGTCGAGTTACAAGTCAGGATTTTATCATTGATTTCCCCATACCCCCAAGTTATAAGTGTTCAAGTCAGGTATTCAGTAATTAAGAACTAATGCCAACGCAGGTTCAGGTAAGAGCAGGTTTGTCTGGATAGACAACAGGAACGGTCCGTGAGGACTACATGTCAGGTTTGTTGGCATTAGACACAAGATCAGGTAACGGGTCAAGCCATGGTACATCAGGTCAAGCCAGGTAATGTATAAAGGTGTCATGTCATGTCAGGAGTGTACGGTACCATGTCATATCAAGGGTCGTACGGTACCATATAGGGTTAGGTAATGTGTGTAGCAAGTCACGTCAGGGTGTACAAGATGTCGTGTGGGTGCTCATAATCAAACTAACATAAACAAGATTAAAATGAACAAGCATGAGTACTATCAGAGCAATAAACTAGATCAGGTAAGATGATAAGCAGATAAGTACATATTACATGATATTGATGCATGGTCATCATTACTTATCTACAGTATACAAATATGGATGTTAGAATCATGTTAACATGCACTACGTAATCTAAGGATGCACTAACCTGTATAATAGGTTCAAAAGATGCAATTAAAACTAAAACCGGTTAAAGAAACACACGGGCGTCCAACAGGGTATAAACATAAAAGGGTACTGTGGACTAAACAATAATTGTTATGTGATTTAATTATGATTGTGGGTACCATGTATAGTAGAACTAAATGCAACAAGGCATGTTTCATGAGATGAAACAAAATGATATAACGGAACATCAAACAGTTATAGGGAAAATTATAGGATTAAATGTAAGCTGCAGGTTTAACGTGCAATCAAGGGATATATAGAACTTTAAATAGCATATATAGTAATTCAAATAGCATACAGCAAGATAAACTTGCCTGGACGGATCAGGAACGGGAATACGGAACGTCTCACGTCGGCGGAAAATGTCGCGACGCGCGCATGATACACGGAACGGATCCAAACCACGCACAGTGTGATCACACGGGTCAGGTACGCTCGCTGGGTCGTCGGGATCGTCGACGGCATGCCGGTTTCCGGCGAACAAGAGACAACAGAGAATCATGACTAAGAATTTACAAAGAAAGAAGAAGAGAAAGGAAAAGAAAAAGGATAAAAGATTGGGAAGAAGAAGAGAACTACCCCCTCCCCCCGGGTGCACTGGAGTCGCCGTGGGGTCAGAGGAGTTGGCCAGGGGCAACGACGATGGGTTTTCCGGCGGTGCAAAGGTGTGCAGTGCTCGGTTTTGGGTTCTGGTGTATGGGTGTGCGGGATTTCTGGTGGCTGGGGTCGTAGGAAGAAGAGGAGAGGGAAGGGAGAGGGTTGTGATGAAGAGGAGGCCGCCAGCGATGAGACGGCGACGAGTTGGCGCAGGTTAGGGCGTCAGTATGAGGTGGATGCAGGTGGGGTGCAGGGTTCTAGGGTTCGCAACGGGGAGAGTGCTCGGTTGCAGGGAGATGGAGGAGAAGAGAGGAGAGAGAAAGGTGATGGTGGTGGTGACGAGGTCGACGAAGGAGGTCGCGGCGATGGTGATGGGTTCTGGCAGCCGTGGGGTACTGTGAGGTGCAGGCTAGGGGAAAGGAGAAAGAAGAAGAAGATGGCGACGACGACGAGGATGAGGAGATGGGAGAAAGGTGGAGGAGATGGTGGTCGGGGGTGAGGCGACGATGGCGACGAGACTAGGGTGAGGGTCTTGTGATCTCGTCGCGAGTGCATGGGTTCCAAAAAAAAAGAAGAAAGAAAGAAGAGGAGCGGTGACGGTAACCGAGGAGGTGGTGACGAGACTCATGCTTACCGTGAGAAGAGAGAGAGAGAGCGATGCGAGAGGAGAGAGATAGAGAGAGAGGAGAGAGAAAGTTGGACGTTAGTGGGGGGTGAGAAAGAGAGAGAGAAGAAGAAGAAAAAAGAAGAGAGAGGGAAGGAAATTGTGGGGCCGCGATATGGGAATGGAGGGTTCTGATTGGTGAAGGGAACAGTTAGGGAAAAATAAAAAAGATTCACTTGGTTTTTAAAAAAATATAGTTTCAGGTTAAAAATCTATACTATGCTGTGAAAAATATTTTTGTCTATTTTAAAAGATTTAAATAAATAGGATTTGGCGGAAATACAAAATAATTCAGAATTTCGCCCGGGTCAGGTCCAAAAATTTGAATTTGAAATTTGAAATTTATTGGCAGGTTCCAAAATTAAAAATGAAGAATTTTATATTTAAGAAGCGTACCCCTAAGAACGGACGCACGTACGTGCGTGCAACCATCCAAACACATCCGTTTCATTGAACGGGACGATAACACAATGCAAGGACGCTACCACAGGGTTAGGGGTGTCATGCAGGCCATGAAATGCAATTTTAATTTATTTTACGGGATTTAAATTGTTATATGCAAAAGATGCGATATAGGATAAAATACCAATATATTAAATTATGAGGTGCACCGGTCCATGCAACAAGTCAAGGCAATCTATAATAAGAGTCAAACAGGTTCAATCAAGCGGGTCGGGTCGAAAGACCAGTAACATGTAAAATACTATTCGCACCCAAACACGCTAAATTAGGAATAGACCATGGATAAGTAAAAATACTGAAACTGGAATTGGTATAAATGAACTCGGGTGTTACAGATTTGTTTGCTGACGACGTTCTTTTTCTTCTTCTTTGAATGTCGTCAGGTGATTCGGGCCTTCCAGAGATCGAGCCTACCAGCGAGAAAACTTGGATCAGCTTGCTTACAACCCAGAGCTCTAGCTTCATTGTACACATTTTATTTCAGTACTTCTCATTTCTGTTATGCCACTATTTAGGCATTGCTTTCATTCAGATGTATTTACTTTTCTATGTATTGTAAAAAGAATGTGAATAAATAAAGTTGTTGTTCAATTATATCTTTTGTCTCTTGTGCATTTTTATTTATATTGCTTAGATACGCTTAGCTATTTGCTTCAGAGTAAATACATAGCGGCCAGTCGCGTCCCCTTCGCCGTACACCGGGAAGCGGGACGTGACAGGTTTTGTTGGTGGCCCATGCAGGTCAGAGCTGTATGAAACTCTATCATGCAGTTATGTTCTGCATGAACAACCTAAGAAATATAAAAACACAAGAACTAGCAACTAAAACATTCTTTACAATTCATACTTCTTGAATCATATCATTTCATATTCCTTGAATCATATACTTTGAATCTGTCCTAACCTAAATTTTTCATTTAAGGTTATGGATTTCCCAAACAACACCCGCACCAACTTCAACAACACTCCACCTCCACTACCAATCACACCTGTCGTTCCTGCACCATCCAACGAGCAAACGATTCTGCTTAGGGCAATCCACGGCCTCCTAGAGGGACAGCTGCAGCTCTTGAACTGTCCCGAGGCTGAAGCACCAGGGGTGAAGCAATTCAGAGCTTTACATCCCAAACAGTTCTCAGGAAAAGGGAGCCCACTGGAAGCTGAGGAATGGGCTCAGAGTATAGAAGATGATCTGGGAGCGGCACAAGTGCCAGAAATAGCTTGGGTTCGTATTGCAAAATTATAGCTCATGGACAATGCACGGAACAGGTGGAAGGCGGAAGAAAGCCGTCTTCAACATCCTATTGAATGGAAGACTTTCCGCGATATGTTCGACGCGAAGTACTTCCCTGAGACTGCCAGGTTCGACATGGAATGGCAGTTCATCCATCTGCAATAAGGTTTGATATGGACCAAGCCAGTAGATGAGTATGACGCTTAGTTCACCATGCTCAGCAGGTAAGACATGTCTTAGTGTTCGATTTTAATATCACATACTACAGAGCTAACACAAGACCGTAACAGGTTTGCGGCCCATCTCATACCGACTGCTGAGATCAGGGCTAGAAGATTTCAGTAAGGGTTGGACCCGGAAATCCAAGCTGCTTTAGCTACAGGGGATTTTCCAACCCATGATTTGGATTTGAAGGCTGCCCGAAGATATGAGGCAGTAGTAAAAAGGAAGGGCAGATCTCAATCTGCCGGTTTGAAACGCCCTGCCACTCAAATGGCAGGAGGAGCCTCTTCCAGGCCATCGTTCGAACCCAGGAGAACTGAAGAACCCAATAACCAGCCAAGACCAGATTTCTGTTTCCATTGCAAGAGAGATGGGCATTTGATAGAGGACTGTAGGCACGCAAAAGGCATGTGCCTAGCTTGTGGCGCGTCCAATCACAGAATTGAGACATGTCCATATAGATACAACTCAGCTCACACACCCACCAATTAACCGCACCGGCCAGCTATCCAGGCTCCTGCAACTCATCCTGCACTCCCAGCACCACCTCCACGTAGATTTCCTGCACAGCCAAATCACTAATTCCATCAGGCACTGAGGAACATGCCTCGAGAATAGAGGAATGTGCCTTCAGCTAGGAGGAACGTGCCACGACGACAGGCTTACACCTTAACAGCCGTAGAAACCGAGAAAGTTGACCAAGATAACACTAGTAAGTCTCTTTCACATTTTAAACCCCTTTTATCACTTTATTATTTTTTCATACACTATCAGCACTTCAGTCACCAAATTTTCCTTAAATCTGTTACACTTTCCTTTTAAAAATTTTGAGGACAAAATTTTTATAAGGAGGGTAGAATGTAACGACCCTAATATTACTATATCTTCGAGTTTTCTTTCTTTAGTAAAATATTGTATTTATTTATTCTTAGTATTTTTTGTTTTCTATTAAATATATTATTTTATTATTCCATCTATTTTTTTCCAAACCCATTTCTTTAAACTAAATCTTAACCTATTCAAAATTAAATGCAAGACATGACCCAGCCTATAATCCAAATCCCATATCATTTTCATTTTCTTTTATAAAAATATGAGCCCAAAAGCCCACTTTCTTTTCAAGCAACAGCATATATTTAATTCTAATTAAATATAGGCATGAACAACTTTGTAGCTCATTGGTTAAGTCTTTGCATTGTTATTCCATAGATCATATGTTCAAATCCTTATTCTTGCAATTAATTTTTTTTATCAATTTTTTTATTCTTCTCATAACATACAAATGATACCTTTCATTTCATATTCTTTTTAACTCCCAAAATAATTAGAATGGTTATGAGCCATGCTTTATTAGAATTATGGTGGCCATAAACTTTTTTATATCTCACTATTTCTTTTCATCATCACATATTTCTATCATTTCACATATCCCTCTTAATCTAAATTCCCCGAAGAAAAACATGAAAAAATTCTCAAGGAGGTCTCGCTAGTAACGCAAGGTTATCGGCGGATAGACAAACCCGGTGACAATACCGGCTTGTGTATGTAAGTCCCTTCTCTCTTTCCCTCCCTCCATCTCTTTCTCTTTATCTTTATTTTTTTATATTGCCATTAAAAACTTCCCTTGTCATCTCGTAGTCCCTAAATAATTAATTTGTTAGTTGTATGTATGCCTTAGAGGCCAGTATTGTACAGATGATGTATATTATATTGGATGCTTGGACATATATAGAGATGACTTTCTTGCTCGATATGATAGTATGCTATCTGGTTACTCTTTATCTTAACATGTACACTAGTCTCTTTATACTGTCTTATAGTTACATGTTGGTAAAGCCCTTAGGATGTGTACTTGACTACCTGGACTATGATGCAGATCATACTAGTAGGGACATGGTAGTCTATAAGTACATCCTTCAAGGTCCCTAGTCGTGGGTGTATCGAGACGGGGCATCGATATACCAGAGTAGACTAGCGTATACGCTTCTCGACTCATGTGATGGGCGATGGATGATCCCGTATCCATTGGTGTTTGACATCAGAGATGGTATACGGGTGCTCAGTGGAGACTGGGTACACTGGACGGACTCGCCGAGAACTCCCAGATGGTATTATACCTCACGTCAGATGGCAGTTCTCAGGTAACACTTGTGCAGGTTAGTCTGTAGACCCGAGATCGTCATAGATTCTTGTGTGATTCCCACTGTGCTTTGATCTCCACCTTACCACGTCCATGAGGGCGTGCAAAACGGTGGTCTTTGGGCACAGTCCCGAGTCACATGGAGGCAATGAGCGATAGGAGGGGTTTCGTCTCTCCCGGTATTGGGGGTTGATGTTGCGCTGTGCTCGATTGGCCGTAACAGGGAAGTCCCTGGCCAGGGCTGATCAGAGATTTGCTGGTAAGTGTTACCAGTAGTTTCTCGACTCGTTATGAGCCTCACATCGGCACGACTTATCGAGTATTGGGGTCTGACGTTTACCACCCCTAGACTTGATATGCGACGTATCAGACGAACAGACCAGACTGTACGGTAAGTGTTACTGGTTGGATTCACAGGAGTGTGAGCGGGCTAGCTCGTCGATCTTCTGATCGATCAATACCCGGGTGGCCGTTACGTTTAGCAGACCGCTTGCGGCTTGTGGGTGCTTGATATGATCATCATCTGCTACCGGCGTATTGACGAGTCTTTAGAGTCCTACACAGAGGTTTCCTGGCTTAAGCGAAACGAAATAGGAGCGCATATGAGATATGTGCAGGACCGAGAATAATGCGTGTATGTGATACCGCATTTCATTCTCGCGATATATGTTTCGATTGGTGATATTCGATATGACCTAGTTATCGAATCATAGATTCGATAAATCGATACATTGGATTCTAGTCGGTTATGTGCGACATGACCGGATCATTGAATCAAATGTTGATTTAATGATTTAATGTATAATTATATATTTGATATATTACTTTGCATTAACTAGTATTGGTTCACTTTAAATGGATATTCTCACTTGATGTGCAAATTGTATATGTGATATATTTTTGTGCACATGTTTGTATCATGTTTGATGATGCATGCTCATTTGGTTAAGTGTATAGAATTAAACTTAGGTTAAGAAAGTGATTAGGGTTTTTATTTATCCATTCTTTTATTTATTCATTTTTGGAAAAAGAATGGGATAAGAATACAAAATGGTTGCTTTCATTCTTGAACATTGTTGAAGCTTCATGAAGCTTTGACTTTGTGACCATTTTGTCTTCACACTAAACCCTAACCATTCTTCTAACCTTAGTTAACTCTCTACACTTAACTATGGTTCTCTTTATGATAAATATTGATTTAATTTTATTTTATCTCAACACTTATCATATTCTTTCTTCTTCTTCATCTTCACCTTCAAGGAGAAAGCTTGATGCCATCAATGCCAACTTGATTTCTAAAGTGAGAAATCCAATTCTAAAGTGAACCCACCTCCTATTTCTTCACCCTCTACCTCTTGCCAAGTTGTTTTGGGTGTTTTCTTCACAAGTTTCACAACTTTGTAAAGTCGGAGCTTGAACTTGTGATGCCTCGACGTAGATCGTCTTTGACACGAAGCCGACGACCTATTCCGCTCGCTTTCCCGATGAAACCGATGAACGAGTCTAAGATCGGAAAAGGACAGCGAGAGGAGCACTACGTGGAGCTAAGGAAGTGGATATCCGGATCTACAAAGGTTGTAGAATCTAACTTTTAGTTAAGTAGTTAACTAGATTATCTTTTCGCCTAAACATCTAGTCTAAGATCCGTAGTCTAGGGTTTCTCGGCACCATTTTTTTTTAAAATTGGCATGTTCGATGCCTTGTGAGACCTCTATAGGGTGCCTAGGAACCTTTCACAATTAAATGGACACATATATAAATAATGAACACACACAAATATACACAAATATATAGTTTGTAAAGTCTTTTTCATTACTCTCAATCAATATGTTAAGATTTTATAGTAACCAATTAGGATTGTATCGTTTGTTGTTGTATTTTAAATTACTTTATTTTAAAAAAAAATTTAAAAATGAAGTTACGAATAAATACCATGATTTCCTCATTCTCACATATGACATATCAATACTTTTATCTTTAAAATAATTTTAAAAATTAATTTTCACATCTGGAAATCCTAGGAAAATTAGGATAAATAATAGATAAAATTTCAGGTTTGCGATAAAAATTTCATATCAAACCGAGTAACTGTTTAGAAGTTACGTATTTTTTATTCACTGTTTTTAAAACTAGAAAAGTGCCAATAAGTGTCTTTTTCGAGAGACCATAACTCTATAATCTTTAATCCAAATTAAGTGTTTTCAGATGTTTTGAAAATCTACATCGAAATGTCTAGATTTTATTTGTTTTATATTTTTACTGAAAACCGACATAAAATATAGAAAACCGTGTTACAATATTAAGTGTCGGATCTGGACAGAATCTGTCCTGATTCGTACACTCTTTTTAAATAGGACATAACTCGAACACCCGATATTCATTTGTGACAAAATTTAGATGTGTAGATGCATAATTGACAGAACTGTAATTTCTTATATATTATATTACTTAAAAAAGCATGAAAAAGCCCGATATAGGCTTTGCAATATAACATATAGTTGCTGTCCAGAAATCTGAATTTCTGTTTTAAACGATGATATTAAAATGATCATAATTAGAGTTTAAGAAATCCAAATCGTGCAAATCTTAGTGTTTTGGATAAGTATATCGTAATACCTACAATTTTTTAATAAGCATCGTAACCTGAAACCTGGTGGAAATTGACCGAAACTATGTTTTAAAAATATGTGACGGTGCCGAATAGATTCCTATCTGTTTTGCGCGATGATACGAAAATAGATATACCTCCCAAACCGATAGTCGTATTTATGTGAAACTGGAACTCATGTATGAAAAACACTTAGAGCCATATTTTTGTTTATATTTCTCATTCGTTCGACTTGATTAATTAGTCGTACATAATATATCTTTACAGCATTGTTTATGGAAGTTACTCGATTAATATACTTGACTTATTTCATGCTATTCGAACATGTATACATATTTATCTTGATCATTAAATTATTGTATGTACATAAAGACGATAATTAAATACTTGAGTTGTATTTTGAAAACTATACAAAATTATTTTTACATAAAACCCCTCAAGTTATACTAAATTACAATAAGGACCCTAGTAAACATAGGTGTAAGCGGGACCAGTCTCTTGAGCCTTAGGGGGTCGGAGATATGGGTACTTGCCTATTTAAGATAGTCAACTTAACAAACAGTGTTATCAACACGGTAATCGTCTTTGAAAAAGACACAAATCCTGCCGTCCATGTGCAGCGGTTACCGATAACATCAAAACTTAATTCAGGATTTCAATTTCTTTTCTAATTGTTCTGACTTAGACTGAGTCTCATTATAAATAATCTGACTCGAATATGATTCAAGTACAATATGCAATACAACAATTCAGTATGACTACATGAATCCATATATTCAATCTGTTCAATCTACACAATCTATATTGACTGAACCGAACCATGGATGTACTTCCATTTACATGATTCTCCAGTTACATCCATTTACTAATATCATGGTTTCGGAAAGTCACCCAATTATACAATCTATATTACAATACAATACAAGTTACAATACAATTCAAACAATATCATCAAGAACAATACAATAAATACTTCGCAGGATTTAAGGGGTAGATTGATACGGAAAGTGTTAGAAGTGGCACGAGACTGCAAGATTAAGACACCTAACCTGAATCCAATTGTCGTTGTTCCAGGTTGTATAACGGAGCCTTGTACTTCCATTTGCCTTTAGTCTGTGGCATATAGAGACTCCTCTCGTATACACCGGTATCCTTCTGTACCAAGATACAAACAACAGCGTTAATAAATACAACAATATAATTATATAATACAACTATAAAAGTTGCACTCTCTCTCTCTGTCTATTCTATTTCTCCCTTATCTTTGGGACTTGCCAAGCGATTTGTTCGCTGACGACATTCTCTTTCTTCTTCTTTGAATGTCGTCAGGCGATTCGGACCTTCCAGAAATCGAGCCTACCACCGAGAACTCGAATCAGCTTGCTTACGACCCAGAGCTCTAGCTTCATTGTACACATTTTATTTCAGTACTTCTCATTTCTGTTATGCCACTGTTTAGGCATTGCTTTCATTCAGATGTATTTACTTTTCCATGTATTGTAAAAAGAATGTGAATAAATAAAGTTGTTGTTCAATTATATCTTTTGTCTCTTGTGCATTTTTATTTATATTGCTTATATACGCTTAGCGTATTTGCTTCAGAGTAAATACGTAGCGGCCTCGTCGCGTCCTCTGCCCGTACACTGGGAAGTGAGGCCTGACAAAAATACTAAGGAATATGGACAAAGGGTATAATAGTTTGAATTGAACTCTCCAAGTGTAGGGATTTCTTTTACACACATATAGGAGTATATGATCGATATTTGGAAGAAAGGTAGGGAGGAAGACTAAAGACAATATTTTATTGAGGGATGATGTGATTTCTGACATTTTTTCATGATCATTAAGATAGGGCTCATGACAACTAAAAAGCTAGTGTAGTTTGAAACTCTTATTTTCAAGTTTTTTCTTTTATATGTTCCTTATCTTTGCATGTAATTTTCAGCTTCTTTCTTTTTGGGATTTTATGGGTGAAATCCGCTAAAAACCCTCAGGAGACAACACACCTCCAACTAGAAACACCTAGAGATTTAATGGCTAGTTGCACGAGCTAAGTGCAATCGTGTTGACTATAAAAGTGTGCTAGGTTTTTCTTTTTCTTTTTTAAATAAAATAGTTTGCTCGGGACGATCAAAAATAACTTTGGGGGTGTTTGATCAGTCAAACTTATTGCACATTTGTATGGTTATTTTCCCTATTATTTTTAATTACTAAAAGGTGTTATTTGTAATTTAAGAACATATGTGGGTTTATTTGTAAAAATATTATTGTCATATGTTTCTTCATTTATAATTAATATAATTAAGGAATATATGCATATGATATCAAATAATCCTAACCAATATTATTAAGATATCATATCGATTAATTGGATAGAATATTATCTCAAATAAAGAAAATGCTACTAACAATTTGATTTGAGATATTGTGCAGGTATTATAATAAATCAGCTCAGATCTGAACTGGAGATCCACATCAAATCGAATCACCAAACCAAATATGCCGAATATTAGGAGCAAATTAAAGAATCTCGCAACGGCAGAGACTGAGAGTAATATTTTCAGAATATCTTTATTAAAAAGATTTCCAAATATCGAGAGAAAAATGCACGAAAAGTTTGGAAGCTCAAACCCACTAAGGGGCGGCGGATCCGCTGTCAAAGAGGGCTTGGGGAGGCGGTTGCGCTGTCGTTTAGTGGCCGTAGGATGTGAAAAATCAGAGGTTTGATCGTAATTTTACACACTTTAATATGACGTCTAGGGTTTCAAGTTCCAGAATCTATAAAAGGACCGACAGCTATCTATCAAACTATCCATCGAAGAATCGTTTGATCTACTGACTAAACTATTTAGAGAAAACTAGGGTTTTGTAATTTGGTTTTCCAGGGAGTAACTTTTGTAATGCAATAGTTATACAATAAAAGGTAGTTCTTTATTTTAATTTTTATCGCATTTACTTTCCGTATTTACTTTCTGCAATTACATTCTACATTTATTTTCTGCATTTTTAATTTTAATTATGGGTTCCATTTTCTTCCACCTTTTATATACATCGTTGATCTCCATGAGCGAGTAAATTCTTACTTGCTAGGGTTTATAGGATATGGTAGAATAATGGATGAAAATATCTCTTCAATTCTTTTTAAAGTTTTAATTTTTATAAATTTTAGCAAAATGAATATTAACCCTCTTATCGGGCATGCTATCCATTCATGATAGTCACGACCACAATTTCAGATTCGTTAATAATAGTTTTATTAAGGGCTTAAGATAAATAGAGATCAATGGAAGAACAAGGGTCAGTAGAGGGAAACCCTATTTACCTCCAAGAACTCTAATTCGCATTCATCGCTATTTCTCTAGTAAAAATAATTAAAAAATATAAATAATTATTTTTAAAACTTCATACATTAACTACTAAATGCTATAAACCCTACAAGTCCTTCTATTATAAACTTTTCAAATCTTCCTAATATAAAACGATAAAAATCCCACTTTTCTTCTATTAACTCGTTTAAAACAAGAAAAGTAGTTCACCATTTTCCTGTGGACGACCCATACTCACTAGCGGCTAGCTATTGCGACACTGTTATTGATTGCGGTAATTTACAACACAACAAAGACACACTTTTCAAACCAATCACCTAGAACCTGAATACAAACTCGAACTTGACTTGAACTCGAATCCGAACCCAAACTCAAATCTAATCTTGAACTTGAACTTGAATATCCAAACTTGAAACTTGAATATTTGATCTTGATTTGACTTGACCGAACCATGAATATAACTTGACATGAATACCTGAATACAACTTGAATCTGAACTTGTACTATTTATATTCATAGATTCGGACAAGACCTGTAAACTTGAACTATACAATAAATACGCGGGGATAAGGGGTAGATTTGTAAGGAACATATGTCGAAGCACGAGAGGTCGCTTTAAAAAACTCCCAATCTGAATACCTATGTCGTTGTCCCGTGGGTTATAACGGGGTCTTGTACTTCATGTTATCTTAGTCCACGGGGTAAGTTGGACTCTTCTAGTATACACATATACCTTCTTTATCAAACTATAAACAACCACGTCAGAATAGCTATCCTTATACATATGAATAACATGCTTAAGATACTGTTGGATACAACCTTACCTGTTCATTTCTACTTGGTTTCTATTCATTTTACATAACTTCAGTCATCATTACTTATCTTTTTTGGGGACTTATCGAGCGCTAGTTCGCTAACGACATTCCTATCTATTTCTTTTTCTTAGAATGTTCGTCAGGAGGACCGGATTCTGAGGAGATCAAGCCCAGCCAGGAGGACTTCGATCAGTTCACCACCCAGCCCGATTACTAGTTCAATTTCTGTATTTATTTCTGTATGTCATTATTTAGGCATCTTTTCAGTATTTGTATCTTTATTTCAGACATATGTACTTGAATTTGAATATAAATAAAGTTGCTGTTAATTTTAATTACTCTTGTTAATTCTTGCATATTATTATATTGCTTACATACGCCTAACATATTTATTAAGGGAAATGTCATTCTCATAGTAAATACGTTGTGGGTTTCGTCGCATACCGTTACTGTCTTCTGGGAAGCGGGGCGTGACATCTTCTTTAAGAACAGAAACTTCAACCCATGAAAGTTAAAATGCCCGAATCTTAAGTGCCATAGCCAGGAGGTGTTTTTTATGCAACTATTCAAACAGTTAGCAATTTCATGCTTGATCTTCAAGATGAACATCTTGTTTTGAGTCGTTTTCGAATCTAGTAACAATTTTCTGGTTGCGGTCTATCATGGTGGGAGTCTTATCCTGCATCTCGAAATGGTAGCCTTTCTCAAGCAATTGGCCGATACTCAAAATGTTGTTCTTCATGGAAGGCACATAGTAGACATTTGAAATGCATTGAGGATCTCCAGTTTTTAGGCGGATGAGAATTTTACCTTTTCCTTCAACGGAAACTTTGGAGTGATTTCCGAATGAGACGAATGTCTGCTTGGACTCATCTAGTCCCACGAACATGTCCTTCTTCTCGCACATGTAATTGCTCGCGCCGATGTCTAAGTACCATGTGTCGTCTTTTGCGGGCTCTTAATTGTTGTAGGCTTGCAACACATAACCTTGATTTTCTTCATTAACGAAGTTGGCACTCTCGTCTGCTTGATTGTTCTTATTGTACCAACACTCCGAAGAGTAATGACCGTACTTCTTGCAATTGAAGCATTGGATTTTGCTTTTATCATTCCTATAGCCTCTTCCGGGACCACTTCTTCCGCGTCCTCTTGTGTTGGCATGATTTCGGGCTTGAGTTGCTTCCTCCTTTTGTTGAGATTTTCATCTTCCTTGTCCACGTCCGTGACTTTTTCCGCTGCCACGACCACGGAATTGACCACGATCTCTTCCGCTTTTAGCATCTTCTTTCAAATTTAACTTTGCTTGTAAGGCTTCCTCCACCGGTTCTTTCTTACTGATTGTGACGCGTTGCATGTGTGCTTCAAGTGAGCCTATAAGTTCTTTGATAATCATTGTGTCCAAATCTTTAGACTCTTCAATCGCCACAACAATGTAGTCGGATTTAGAAGCCATGCCCAGTCGGACTAACGACAATAAGGTTGTCGTTAGATTCCTTAAGGAAAACATCTTTTTCCGGTTTGGACACCCCCATACGATCATTAGTGACAACGGAATACATTTCTGTAATAGGAGTTTTGAGGTCTTGATGCAGAAATACTCCATGAATCATAAACTATCTACACTCTATCACCCTCAAACATGTAGGCAAGCCGAGGTGTCTAATCGGCAAATCGAACAGATTTTGGAGAAAACGGTTCCCAAGAACCATAAGGATTGGTCTTTAAAACTCACAAATGCCCTTTGGGCATTTCGAACTGCTTATAAGACTGATCTTGGCATATCTCCTTATCGGCTTGTTTACGAAAAGGCTTGCCACCTTCCAGTGGAAATCGAGCATCGCGCATTTTGGGCGATTAAGGAGCTGAATCTATCACTCGATAATACGGGCAGCCATCGGAAGCTGCAGATCAACGAATTGAATGAGCTTCGGGATGAAGCTTACGAAATCGCGGTTATCGTTAAGAACCGAACAGAGGTGTTTCAGGATAAACACCTTACGCGCAAAACTTTCACACCTGGTCAACAGGTGCTTCTTTACGACACCCGGTTACATTTCCATCCCGGGAAGCTCAGATCTCGCTCGAAAAGACCATATTTTGTGCAGACTGTATATCTGCACGGTGTGGTGGATTTAGAAAATCCAGAGGATGGTTCACTATTCAAAGTGAACGGACACAGGTTAAAACCGTTCCTCACGCTGACCCTTCGGAGGAGCTCATGATATTGCAGAAGCCGGTTTACGTCGACTGATCTTCCTCCGCTTACCCCCAAACTTCGGTTATCCAGCCATAAACAGTGGAAACATTGTTTCATGGGGGTATGTATATACCATCTTCACATTTGTAATTATAAAAAAACTATATAAAAAAAATTTTAAAAAATAAAAAATATATATATTTTTTCAAATTTTCGGGCGATATTTTTGTAAATATTCAGAACCATAAATAAAATAAAATAAAACAAATATTTTTTTTAATTACTCTTTTTGGGGGGCTTTTGTACATATAACCAAATAACCCCTATAAAAACACCCCGAACCCTCTTCTGCATTTACAGAACCCTAATTTTCACCCTCAGCAAAACCCTAGCCGCCGCAGCAGAAAGTGCAGAGAGATCGCCTATTCCTGCCGCGGAACCACCACCCAAGCCCTCTCCTGCCGCGCAACCGCCGCCGTTCTGCATCTTCCCCATCTGAAAGTTTCAGAGGAGGTTTGCTTTTCTCTTATCCCCTCTTGTTTATGGTAGTTATTTCGGCGACGATATCCGAAAGCGTGGATGGACCCTTTTGTTATTTAACCATCTGAATGCATTCGCTCTTCCGAATCTTGTTGCATGTTTCTATAAATGTATGGAGGAGGGTTGCTTGGTACAACACGGGTATATTAGATTACTGTGGGTGGATAGGGAAATTTTAATCGATAGGGACTTCATTCACGAAGTCACCTTAATACCACGACTCCCCATTCACGACCAACCCATCCGATTTGAGGACTACCTACTCTTAATGGGAAATGACTGTTCTAGGGAGCCCGAAAGGACATTCAGGCTCGCACGCTTTTTGCGAACGTTTTAACTGTGTGCCGTTGGGCACAAAACAATATTTTTGGAAGTTCGCACAATACAACATTTTTTACACCATCCCTACACATAGTGCACACATTGATGACTCGAAAACCCTAGCTATGACATGTGCACTGTATTGCTTCACTCGATTGGCGCCGGCAAACATGCGGCCAATTATCCATGCCCAATATTGGTGACACAACCGTGTCGCCATTTCCTTCCTATTGAGGAATTTGAATTTTACATGCATGGTGGGATTCCCATTAGACCTCTTCTTGAGGGTGTCTCCACGTCCTACACACAATTACATGATTTATGGTCACGCACCGAGCCGGTCGAGGACGTAATGGCCAAGACCCCAAGCTCGAGCTCTACAGCAAGCGATGAAGAGATTACCCCCGCTGCGCAATCGCGCTTAATTCAACAAACCCATAGGGGGGTAGAAAGAGTGACAGGGATGATGACTAACTTTGGTCAGCGACTAACAAGCCTGGAACAAGGAATGTCCACCCTCCTAGCAAGAGAGGAACGTTCACGATCACGATCAAAGGGACGGTGGATAGATAGAGGTGAGGCTGGCACTAGTGAGGCCGTGTCTAGTAGACACCGTAGGGAGCAATGAGGACACTACTATCAGTAAGTTCGGGGGTGAGGGTTGATTGTAAATAGTTATCTTTGCATTGCATCTGCATGTTTTTAATTCTTTGTACATATTTGTTTTTCTTTGCATATTTAATTCTGTATCTTATTTTTCTGCATTGCATCTTTAAAAAAATAAATAAATAAAAAATATATAAAATATTTTTAAAAAATTTAAAAATTGAAAAATTAAAAAAATTAAAAAAAAATTGACAATTTCAATTTTGGCCATATTTGACTCAAGTTCAAAAAGACGGTGACTAGTTAGGAAAAACTAGATCCTAAATTTAGTAAATTAAAAACCGTAAAAATAACCTTTCTTAAAGTTTAACTGTAGGAAATATACGTCCTTACAGTTTATTTAGAAATAAACAAATTTTGAGTTCAGTTCTTAGACTAAGTCAAAATAAGGGAAGAGTTTTGAAAGTTTTATTTGAAGTATAAGTCTGAAAAATAATTCTGACCCTTAAGTTCAAATTCTGAAAATATATACCCTACTATATGCCCTTACACACATCTTGAAACTTGGGATAGTAGAGGATACCTTGAAATGCTCTTGTCTAAAATCCTTAGTATGAAGGAAAATAAAATAAAATTATAAGTGGTGAATAAAAAGATAAAAAAAATTGAACATTGGTTTTGTAATTGCTTAAGGCAGCATAAATAAAAAAATACAGCGAGGGTGCTTTATCACCTAGTGTCTTAGACCAACTAGTTTGGGAGTCACTGCTAAGCCTTAGGTGTTGTAAGACGAGAAATTACGCCTAAATGCGCAAGCACATTTTGTAATCGACCGTTTAGTATCTCAAGAAGTACTAACGGTCGCATGAAAGATGTGTGAGCAATTTCATCTAGAATTCACCAATTAAAAAGTATTTTGGAAGATAGACAAGAGTATGATAGCTTGAATTGAATTTCCAAGTGTAGGGGTGATAATCACACACGTAGGGGTATGTGATTGGAATTTAAAGGAGAGCTAGGAATAAAAGATAGGGCTTATATCTTCAATAGAGATGATAGAAATTCCTGAGTTAAGATTGCACCTTAGAAGGAAAACTCAGGAAATGCTGAAAGCTTTATAAACTGGCAAAACATATATGATCTTAAGTTAAATGAAAAGAAAGTGTGAAAAATACGGGTTGATGATTTCAAAGTTGAAGATAATAGAATTTCTTACTAGAATACTGAATTGAAGAATTAGATTCAACGGTCAAATTAATCGGATTTTGTGGGTAGTATTCGCTGAAAACCCTCAGGAGACAACACTCCTCCTACTATGAACACTTAGAGATTTAACAGCTTATTACACTAGCTCAGTGCAATCACGTTCCCTGCGAAAGTGAGGTTAGGAACTTTTGAGAATAAAATTGGCCTTACTCAGGATGAGCAAAAGATAATTTTGGGGGTATTTGTTCATATCATATTTTTACATTTTTATACCGCCCATTCTTGATCACATTGCATATAGGTAGGTACTTTTGATCCGTGTTTGCTGAATAATTGCAGGTTACAGGTTCTCAGCTCTTTATAGTGAAATTCATGAAAAGTCGCATCAAATGCGGGACTACAACCAACAACAGATAAATACAGATCTCCGCTCACCATCTGTATGATGCCGCCTACCAGTTAAAGGGACAAAATGGCAAATCATTGGTCACTTTAATGCACATAGCACAAGGGCAGCACAAGATCCAAGACGTCAACGCGGAGCTCAAAACAAAAGTCTACATCATTTTGCACTACTGAAAATCTTGAAGAAAAATGAAAAGATTCTGAGAAACCAAGTGTACAAAATAGAAGGGAACAACATGAACAAACCCAGAAAAAACGAGAAGTCAACCCACCAAACGGCCGCGGAACCGCGGCCAAATAGGCACTTCTGCAGCGGTTCCGCGGCCGCGTCTGAACAGTGTCGGTGGCAGTTGAAGCAGTGTTGACTCGGCTCCCTTGGGATAGTTTTGTAATCTCGTGTTTAGCTCAGAATGTATACCTAGGGTTTCACTCTCCTGCCTATAAATAGCAGAGCTCAAAGCCAAATTAGGGTGTGCTTTTCTTTATTTAGATTTTAGGATTAATTTCTTTAGTTATCTTTCTCTATGAAAAAAATTATAGTGAGTTTTTGAGTGGTGATAAATAAAAAAAAGAGAGTTCTTTTATTATCTTGCATGTATTTTATTCATCGTACTTTTTATTTGCTAATCTAGTTGTTTATTTTTTGTTGCTTTCTTTATATTTTTTTCTTCTATTTTTTTATCTTCTACAACCATGATGCTTGAGTAAGATCCTTGCCAAGGTGAGATCTCAAATAGCTAGTTGTAATTTTTTTTAACCTCAATTCTTTCTACCTATCTTATTTGTTTTTATCTTTTTAATGGGGTGAGTAATTTCTCACTTGTTAGGGCAGGAGAAGGAAAGTTTGAGAGAAGAAAATCTCTCTCACTCTTTTCTTTGCCCAACACTTTAATTCGGACTCCTTTTAATTGAACCACAATCCGCTCACTATGGCACCCTATTCTACATGATAGCGGTGATTCCCTAGTCAGACCGGTTGTGTTTGAATTAACCGGAGGTTAGGGCTAAGAGCCAAGAACGGACGGACAAGGACCAAAAAGAAGAAACTAAGCATGGAAAGCCTAGCTTATACTTGCAAGTTCCTTCCTAATCATGCTAATCCATGTTGTTGCTGATTAGCTTAACACCGATATTAAAAAGGGTATTGACAGAAGTGAGAAATTCCTAACTCGAACTAACCTAATTCTAACCCTAGAAGTTCTTTATCATCCTTTATCTCATTAGTAGATCTTAAAACAAAACTCAAAATATTTGGATTTAACTCGTTAAAACATGAATAAAAAGATTCCATCTCCGTGTGGATCGACCCGTACTCAACCGGCTAGCAACAAAGTGAAACCGTCTTGATTGCGGTAATTAAAAATTAAGCACGCAGAAAAATCGTGCTAATCAGTTGGTATTAATTTTTGGCCTTTATAAGGCCTTGTATAGATTGAAACTATTCTGTCATGACCCAAATTTAGGCACGTGACCGGCACTTAAATCATGTGATGTCAACAGGCTTAACGCAATTTAAGTAAGCCGAAAACCCAGAAATCTAAACCATCAAAGAAATAATTCATAAAATCATTTTTAAAAACATCTGGAAATCTCAAGTAAAAATCCTAAAGCTTAAGTTTATTTTCTTAAAAATTTCGGCAACACCTCCTTTGTAAAAACTAGCCCCGAAACGGGTACAAACACGGTATAAAAATAAAGCATCCCCAAACTGGAGCAAATCATGCCCAAAGGCGAAAACAACCACCACAAGCATATATACAATGCCGTAGCGAAGAAATAGAAAATATAAATGAAAAACGGCATAAAGAGGTAAAACTACATAATAAAGGCCGGCTCATACGAGCTCGATACCCAGAGTCACAAAATATACAATATTGTCCTCACAACTCGTTTCTAAGTCAATACACGAAAGTGGTAGATGGAGAGTATTAGATACAATAAGAGATACAATAGATATAATCAGATAACCGCAACCCACCTACAGCAAAAAGGGCTCACAGCCAACCGTAGCGGTATCCGCTGAAAAAGATACAATAAGAAGCCCTGCCACAACTACTCTGAGGATCAAGCCTGCAAAACACTGTGGTATAACGGGGTGAGTTGCCAACTCGTGAATAGTAAGTAACATCATACAGATAATCGCAGGTATGCACGTACAGCGATAATCTAAAACATGCAATCTGATAGCATAAATATGTCAATATGGATATGCAGCAAATCATAATCAAGGTACTCCACCAGGGTACTACAACTACATGAAACAATGCATATCAAATAACTACTGAGTTCAACGAATCATCATCGTGGAAAAACCGGTGTCCATTAACGACACCCCAAATCCCAATACCTCAGGCGTCGTCACTCTGATCGGCCCTCATATATGTAAATCTCATGGAATCTGAGTGCCCAACATCGACACTCGAAACATCATGAAATACTCATATCCAACATCGACACGTAAATCCACATAACTCGGGCTTCATCAATCCGGATCGGCCCATATCATCTCACGACTCCGGTTGGTATCCTCCGGATAACCGCTGGGTCCAAACTATCACCGGTAGGTAGTGCTCCCCTGCCAGGCTCACCGCTTAATTATACGAGTCTTCTTGCCCGGGGGTACCTCATCGGGTCCACCATTTACCCGCAGACGGTGCCTACCGCTCCTCGAATCGGGTTTCTAACACAAATCTCAGAACCGAGAAAACCCATGGTGGACACACCGAAATATCATATCAAGAGAAACCGGGTTTTCAAAACAATGCATACTTTCTTGAAATATCCTCACGGTTCTCAAATCCATAAATCACATGAAATCCGTATCTCAATGCGTAATCCATGAAATATGATGTATGCAACATAGAACGGTAATATGCACATATCAAGGGAAAACCGCTCTTTTAAATGAATCCAGTTTTTAAATATATCATGTGGTTCCCAATTTCTCCAAAGTCAAACGCAACATCATGTATAGGTGTATATGTAGCAATAGCAAGATATGTATATATACATGTAAGTATGTATGCATGATGCCTTTCATATGCGCAATAGAACAAGAATCAACGTCTCAATTTCAATAACAATACAATACCGCATGTGTATAGGTTGTGCGTGTCATGGCAATTACCGACGGTGTGTGTGTGGCATACAATTTGGTGTTCGTGCAACATGAACCGTCAGTAATGGTGCAGTGTCCAATGGGTACTAAGTCAAGGCACAACAAGTAATGGTATGCAATGATGCCCATGCACAATCAACTCATATGCATATAACATGTGACTATAATGTCATATCTAGCCCTGATGCTTAACTCCATATGGGCGATTTCCCCGTAGATGTTAAATCTACTCACCGATGATCACGAGCTACGTGAATCCAACCACATGCTTTCCCTTCTTCGGAGCGTCTGAAGTCCCCGCCTATGATCGTATTAACACAAAACACAATAGCGCGTGGATTTATCAAATTACCCAAGAATAAACGAACACAATGCCAATTAACAAATCGGTTCCCTTAAGTTACAAAAGGGTTCGCTTAGCGGCTAACGTGTGTAGCGACATCATCAAAACAAACCCACGACAGCAAGCTACCCGAAACACTTAAACTACGTCGGATCACTCGTATCGCACTTTACCGAAACGCCTAAAATTAGCTAAGTGGTCCCAGATTTTACCTGCTATCAAAACATAAAAATCTAGCAGTACCAGGTACCCCAAAATACCTACAGACAGCCACCCTAAAAATCCCAACTCCCAGAAAACCAAGCTCGCCGAAAAAAGCCCCTATCTCGTCGGCCAAAACAGGTGGGATTGGGAACACTCATGGTCTCGAGTACAGCACTACTACATTGCTAGATTTTACAGTACAAATTCATGGTCGTAGCAGATCACAGAGACTCAAAAATGACCCTAAAAATACGACATGGGCATAAAACTATATCTTTATTTTTCTAAACAGCGACTACTAGGCAACACAACAATATAAGAACCTAATTTACAGTTATAGATCATTACCTATCCACACTTGACCCTAACTTTCCATACTCCAAGTGATCTTAGTGGCTTTAGCTAAGCTTGTGAAGGGTTTTAGTGAGGTTTAATGGTGATTTTGCTCGGGTTTGTGATGGTTTTGGTTAGGGTTCAATTGAGGGGATGAGGGAAAATGGGAAGAGGAAATATTGTGTGAATGAGAGAGTGTAAGTGATGAGGAGAAGAAATGGGGAGTGTGAGAGTTGTGATGAGAAATAGGGGTGTGAATTTAGAGTGAGCCATGCCTCCTTCTCTCTCCTCATTAAATGCAAGCCATGCTTACCCTTTCCTCATCATTCCATGACAACCCTCTCTCTCCCTCTCTTTCTCTCAAGTCAACTCCAAATTCAAACCTTTTAATTTTTAAAACTAAATAATTTAGATAATTACATAAAACATAATGGAATGGGGTTAAGGTGTCATGGCTACTTAAGCATGGTTAACCCTAATTAATCCTAGGTTAACATGCACAAGTGTGTGCAAGCCGAAATAAATAATAATAAAATATTAATTGATTTTTATAAAATATGTGAAAACTATTTTGGTTAACTTTTTACTAAAAATCAGCATTATCGCTTAATTAACACTAATCGTATTCTAAGGTGTTACAATCTTCTCCCTTAAAGAAATTTGTCCCCGAATTTAAAAATCTTACTATGTGTACCTTCAAAAAGATGAGGGAATTTCTTCCGCATCTCACTCTTGGCCTCCCAAGTGACCTCTTCACTATTCAGGCCACGCTAAAAAACCTTCACAGATGGCAAGACCTTTGACCGAAGTTTCTTCACCTGCCGATCCAATATAACTACCGGCTGCTCGGTGAACGAAAGATCGCGCTCTAGCTGAACGGTCTGGTGTCGAATCATGTGAGAAGGGTCATGAAGGTACTTATGAAGTATCGATATATGGAATACGGGATGAACATCCGGAAAACTGGGCGGAAGTGCCAAACGATAGGCAACGGTACCAACTTGCTCAAGAATCTCAAAAGGACCTTCAAATCTGGGACCAAGTTTCCCTTTCTTCCCAAATCTCATCACGCCTTTCATAGGAGAAATCCATAGGAATACATGATCCTCCACTGCGAACTCGAGCCTGCGACGACGACGTTCGGCATAAGACTTCTATCTGCACTGGGCTGCTCTCATCCTATTCTGAATCAACTGAATTTTCTCCGTAGTCTCTTGAACTAGCTGGGGTCCAAAAATCCTGCTCTCGCTAAGTTCGGTCCAACAAACTGGTGATCGACACTTTCTACCATACAAAACCTCAAAAGGTGCCATCTGAATCGTCTCTCGATAACTGTTATTGTAGGAGAACTCTATCAACGGCAAGTGACGATCCCAATTGCCACCAAAATCAAGCACGCACGCACGAAGCATATCCTCCAGAGTCTGTATAGTCCGCTCTGACTGACCATCGGTCTGCGAATGGAAAGTGGTGCTAAAACTCAATCGGGTACCCAAACCTTCCTGAAGCTTTTCCCAAAGACGGCTAGTGAACTAGGTGCCCCTGTCGGATACTGTGCATGTGGGAACGCCGTGCAAATGCACATCTCATCAATATACAACTGAGCATACTGAGCATAATCGAAAATGGTCTTCACTGGAAGAAAGTGAGCCGCTTTCGTCAACCGGTCAATAATCACCCAAATGGAGTCATACCCTCGACTAGACCTCGATAGACCCACAACGAAATCCATGGAGCTATGTTTCCATTTCCACTTCGGAACGGGTAAAGGCTGCAATTCTCCTATCGGTCTCTGATGCTCAGCCTTAACTTGCTGACAAGTCAAGCACCTCGAAACGAAATCTGAAACATCACTCTTCATCCCTGCCCACCAGTAGATATCTCTCAAGTCACGATATATCTTGGTGGACCCTGGGTGAACGCTATAAGCTGACTGATGTGCCTGCTCTAGGATCTCATGTCTCAACCCATCGGTATTAGGTACACACAAACGAGTCCCGAAACATAGCACACCCTGGTCATCAATCAAGAACTCCAAATCTCTATCCTGCCGAACCTGCTCAAAAATCTCAGACAAACGGGCATCGTCGGGCTATGCCTCACGAATACGATCAAGTAGAAGTGGACGGGCGCGGACGTGAGCAAGCTGTCCCCCAGTGGAAGTGAACTCAAACTGTACTCTGTTGTCGCACAAGACCTTTCAATCTGCAGAAGACTGTCTCTGAACTGCGCTCAACTGGGACAAGCTACCCCCGGGCCTACGACTCAAAGCATCAGTTACCACATTCGCCTTTCCCGGGTGATAAAGGATCTCACAATTATAATCCTTCACAAGCTCCATCCATCGGCGCTGTTTCAAATTCAGATCCCGCTGCTGGAAGATGTACTTCAAGCTCTTGGGTCCGTGAAAATCTAACACGACTCCCTATACAAGTAGTGTCTCCAAATCTTAAGCGCAAAGACCACCACGGCCATCTCAAGATCATGAATGGGATAATTCTGCTCGTGCTTCTTTAATTGCCGGGAAGCATAAGCAATAACTCTATCATGCTGCATCAATACACAACCAAGCCTCATTCGAGAAGCATCATAGTAAACGATATAGCCGCTCGATCCAGAAGGCAAAGATAAAACCGGTGCAGTCGTCAACCGAGTCTTCAACCGCTGAAAACTCTGCTCGCATGCCTCAGTCTAAAGAAAAGGAACCCCCTTCCTGGTCAGTCCGGTCAGCGGTGCAGCGATACTCGAGAAGTCTTGCAAGAAATGGTGGTAATAACTGGCTAAGCCCAAAAAGTCGTGGACCTCTGTCACTGATACAGGTCTGCGCCAAAGTTGTACGGCCTCGATCTTCCTCGATTCCACACGAATACTGTCTCCCATAACTACATAACCCAGGAAGTCAACACTATCAAGCCAGAAGGCACACTTCGAGAATTTAGCAAACAGTTAGTGCTCTCTCAATGTCTGCAAAGCAATCCTCAAGTACTGCTCATGCTCCTCTCGACTCTTGGAATAAACCAGAATGTCATCAATAAACACAATAATAAACTAGTCGAGGAACGTCCTGAAAATCCGGTTCATCAAATTCATGAACGCTGCTGGGGCATTGGTGAGTCCGAACGACATCACCAAAAACTCATAATACCCTTAGCGTGTACGAAAAGAAGCCTTCGGAATGACATCATTCCGAACCTGCAACTGATGATAACCTGATCTCAAATCAATCTTGGAAAAATGTCCCGCACCCTGGAGCTGATCAAACAAATAGTCAATATGAGGTAAAGGATACCTATTCCGCACCGTAACTCGGTTCAATTGACGATAATCAATGCATAACCTCAAACTGTCATCCTTCTTCTTCACGAATAGAACAGGAGCTCCCCACGGCGAAACACTCGGACGTACAAGTCCCCTATCAAGCAACTCTTGCAGCTGATCCTTAAGCTCCGTCGGGGCCATCCGCTAAGGCGGTATAGAAATAAGCCCCGTGTCGGGGATCAAATCAATGCAAAACTCAATCTCACGCTCTGGCGGCAATCCAGGTAACTCATCGGGAAACACATCGGGAAACCCTCTCACAATAGGAACCCGTTCCAACAAATCTACTGTGGCTCCAGTATCATGAATGAAAGCTAAGAATCCCTGACATCCTCTCCTCAAAATCTGACTAGCGCAAAGGGCTGAAATCAAACTATGAGGGGCGGCACTACGGTCCCCCTACACAACAAGAACTGACTCACCAGGAAAACAAAACCTGACTGTCTTCTCGCGGCATTCCACGGACGCATAGCAAGTAGCTAACCAGTCCATGCCCAGGAGAACGTCGAAATCCAACATCTCAAGAAAGATCAAGTCGATGAACGAATCTCTATCTCTAATACGGACTATACACGACCGAAACACGTGTCGCGCAATAAAAGACTCGCTTACAGGAGTAGTCACGACAAGCAGCTGATCTAGGAAACACGACTCCCGACCCAACCACGGCACGAAGTGTGTAGAAATATACAAGTGCGTAGATCCCGGATCAAACAAAACGTATGCATCAAAGAAACATACTGAAAGAATACCTGAAACCACTGCATTAGACGCCTGCGCATCCTGATGAGTCAAAGCAAACACTCGAGCCTGCCTTCAACCGGCAACTTTCTTTCCTCCGTCTTTACCACCCAGTCCTCTCTGAACGAACCCTCCGCGACTACGATCTCTCTGAGCATAAGTCTGACGCGGAGCAACAACAGACGTAAGAGGCAACTTTCTCTGAGGTGAAGGTGGTAAGGTAATATATGGAACCGCTGCCTCCCTCTAGCGTATCTCGGTACAATCTCTGATGCGGAGATGGGGACTGCCACACCCAAAACATTCAGGTGACGACTGCTGACCCTATGGGTATAAACTATATGTCTGGCCCCGTCTCACGCTCCGGCTACCCGCATGGCCTATAGCGAATCCACCTCGGCCTTTGCCAAACTGCCTCTGCGTTGATAAATCGGTATGAATCCTCTTCGGTTCCAGAATGACTGATGTCTCATAAATACGCTTCTCTACCAATAGGGATGCGTCTACTGCAGCTGTGTATGTATCGAAATGCTAGGCGCAGATGGAGAGGAATAACTGGGTACTCAGGCCTCGAACAAATCTCTTGATCCGCATCTCCTCAGTATCTACCAAATACGGAGCATATACAGATAGCTGGGTAAGGTGAATGTCATACTCTGCCACCGTTATATCCAGAGTCTGGCGTAACCACTCAAAACTGTGAGCTCGAGCATCCCTGACGCTCTGCAGAAGAAATCGGGCAAGAAAAACCGTCACGAACTCAGCCCAGGTCATAGGAGAAAGACCTGTGGCTCTACCCCTCTCTAGAAACCCGCACCAAGTCTGGAAAAGACCCACCAGACAAAAACTCATGAACTCTACCCATCTCGTGTCGGAGCATCTCAGCGAACGACAGATCCTAGCCATCCGATCGATAACGACTGCGGATCCTCAGCTGTATCGGTGCCGGTGAAGACCGGAGGCTTCAGCCTCATGAATTCAGATAATGACACGGTGATAATCTTCGTAGCAGTAGGTATGACTGCCTGAACCGTAGGCACCATCGCGGTCTCCATAACAGGTGGGACAACCTCCTGTCTCTGCGCTCGACTGGCCTCAACTGACCCCATCATCTGGAGAAAATCCTGCATACCGGCCTCTAACCTAGTAATACGGTCTGTCAAAGGTGGATCAACCTGCTCCTGTACAACGGGCGTACCTCTTTGGTCAGTCCTCGTCTCCAACGAGCCTACCCTGACCTCGGCTCTCGCGGCCGCTCTCTGCGCCCTCGTAGTCTTCAGCGGCATAATGGCTGGAAATGAAAACAGGATTCGATAAGAACATAGAAATCAAATCACAAGGATGTATATAATCACAGAAGGAATTTCAACCAACAAGTCCTAAGATCACTTAAGCGGAGTATCATGTCGTAAATTTGGCACAGAACATACACACGCTACATCACTCTACTTAAGCTACCTACTCCATCATACCAAGGTCATTCTACACTCCGAAAGGTAAATCATAGTGCTCTGATACCAACTTTGTCATGACCCAAATTTAGGCACGTGACCAGCACTTAAACACGTGACGTCAACAGGCGTAACGTAATTTAAGTAAGCCGGAAACCCAGAAATCTAGACCATCAAAGAAGTAATTGATAAAAATATTGTTAAAAACATTTGGAAATCTCAAGTAAAAATCCAAAAGCTTAAGTTTATTTTCTTAAAAATTTCGGCAGCACCTCCTTTATAAAAACTAGCCCCGAAACGGGTACAAACACGGTATAAAAATAAAGCAACCCCAAACGAGAGCAAATCACCCTCAAAGGCGGAAACAACCACCACAAGTATATATACAATACCATAGCGAAGAAATAGACAATATAAATAAAAATGGCATAAAGAGGTAAAACTACATAATAAAGGCCGGCTCACATGAGCTCGACACCCAGAGTCACAAAATATACAATATCGTCCTCACAACTCGTCTCTAAGTCAATACATGAAAATGGTAGATGGAGAGTACTAAATACAATAAGAGATACAATATTTATAATCGGATAATCACAGCCCACCTACAGCAAAAAGAGCTCACAGCCAACCGTAGCGGTATCCGCTGATAAAGATATAATAAGAAGCCCTGCCACGACTACTCTGAGGGTCAAGCCTGCAAAACACTGTGGCACAACGGGGGTGAGTTGCCAACTTATGAATAGTAAGTAATATCATATAGATAATCGCAGGTATACACGTACAGCGATAATCTAAAACATGCAATCTGATAGCATAAATATGTTAATATAGATATGCAGCAAATCATGATCAAAGTACTCCACTAGGGTACTACAACTACATGAAACAATGCATATCAAATAACTAATGAGTATGGGATAAAACATATCATCATCAACGAATCATCATCGCTGGTATCCATCAACGACACCCTAAATCCCAATACCTCAGGCGTTGTCACTCTGATCGGCCCTCATATCTATAAATCTCATGGAACCTAAGTGCCCAATATCGACACTCGAAACATCATGAAATACTCGTGTCCAACATCGATACATAAATCCACATAACTCGGGCTCCATCGGTCCGGATCGGCCCATATCATCTCACGACTCCGGTCGGTATCTTCGGGATAACCGCCGGGTCCAAACTATCACCGGTAAGTAGTGCTCCCCTGCCAGGCTCAGCGCCTTACTATACGAGTCTTCTTGCCATAGGATACCTCACCCGGTCCACCATGTACCCGCAGAAGGTGCCTACCACTCCTCGAATCGGGTTTCTAACACAAATCTCAGAACCGAGAAAACCCATGGTCGACGCACCGAAATATCATATCAAGAGAAACCGGGTTTTCAAACCAATGCATACTTTCTTGAAATATCCCCATGGTTCTCAAATCTATAAATCACATGAAATCCGTATCTCAATGCGTAAATCCATGAAATATGATATATGCAACATAGAACGGTAATATGCACATATCAAAGGAAAACTGCTCTTTTAAATGAATCCAGTTTTTAAATATATCATGTGATTCCCAATTTCTCCAAAGTAAAATGAAATATCATGTAAAGGTGTATATGTAGCTATAGCATATATACTGTAAGTCCACGTTACCCGTCCCCGGTTCTTTGGGGTTGCGGAAATGGTGAAAAACGATTTTTTCTTTGGGGGTAACATGGACTCAAAATACGGATCTTTGTTAAACAACTATCTAACAATCTAACTAGGAGTTTTACCTACTTGGTTAGGTGGTTATACCTTAACTTGAACTCCTTCTCTTCAACTCCTTGCGGTAGTCGGATCGGCCTCACCTCGTCGTCTCCTTGCGCCGAAGATGGATCCACCCGAAAGCTTCTACCTTTGGCTTCAACCTCAAACTAGAAGAAAATAGAACACTTGGCTTGCTAGACCTTGTGTACTAGGATGAGTAGAGAAGTGTTATGGGTTTTTATCTCTAAGGAAATGGTTCTCAACTCATGAGAGAGAGTTTCCTTAAGCTAGAGAGAGAGCAAGAGGAAAAGGGAGAGCTTGAGCATGAAAGAGAAGAAGAATGAAAGAATGAGCAAAACTTTTTCCACCCATGCTGTCATAACACAAAATAATCATGATAATAACAATAATTAAGCATATTGTGATGGTTCATGTCAAGGGCTTTATCATTTTCATGCATTTAATGCATTTTGTGAACAAACAAGCAAGCAAAGGTCAATGCCATGAAATGATAGCCATTGTCATGATGGTTGTCAACAAGTCCAACCTAGTCAACCGGTCAACAAAGTCGACCTTTCAACCCAACCATGGCACAATAATACTTAATTAATATTATTATTAATCATATTTCTAATTCTTATTAGGGTTTAGCAAAAGTCAACAGTCAACAACCCTAATGAGAATCCTCTGCCTCTGTCTCTGTCAACCGTGCATACACACCCGCATCCGCGTTCCGAGGAACACGAATACAAACGAGATAAAACAAATCCCAAAACGTATACTAGGATCTGGCTTAAACCAAAGCCCGCTAGTAATAACTGCCCAGACACCAAACATGCACAAGTGCGCGGATGTGACCGAACCCTGTCGCAAAACCAGGCGACCTCTACTCTTTTGCCTAAAGGCGAATAGCTCTCTATGTAGGACTCTAAAGACTCGACACTACGCTGGCAGTGGGTTTAACCACAGAATGCAAGCGGCACTAGCTGTGCGTAACGGCCCCTAGGTAGATGCCGATAAGAAGACGGACGAGGTGAAACCTATCTGAACTCCTACTGAGCCTGAATGTGACAGACTCCGTACAGTCCGGTCTGTTCGTCTGAGAATATCACATGGCGGGCCTAGGGGGGCGGTAAACGTCAGTCCCCTAACAGCGGTACAAGTCGTGTCGGAGTGTAGCCCAGAACACCCTGAGATAGCACTGGAAACCTACCAGAGTATCTCGCTTGCCCTGGCCAGAGATGACTGTGTGTAATGGCTCTCCTTGACACAGCGCGATATCAACTCCCAATACCGGGAGAGACGAATCCTATCTAACCGTCACTGCCTCCAAGTGCTTCGGGACTGCACCCAACTACTACCTGTTTGCACAACTCCTTTGAGCCGTGGTAGGATAGTAATCAAAGTACAGTGGGAACACACTCGAGGCGAAGTGACAGTGTCAAGTCAGCGGACTAAGCTGTACTCATGTCATCTTGGAACTGACAACTGATGATAGGTATAGTACCAACCAATCAGTTCCCGACGAGTCCTGTCCAGTGTACTCGTAACCTAACGGGCACCCGCATACTATCTCAAGTACAACGTACTGACGGCTGTGGGACAGACCGTCTCCCCTGCTGGGATGAGAAGCGCCTACGCTAGTCTACTCCGGAGTATCGATGCCCTATCTCGATAGTCCTACGACTAGGGACCTGCATAAGGATGTGCTTGTGGATTACCCAGCCCCCACGAGTGTTACTGCCATCACAACGCTGGTAATCAAGCAAAGATCCTAAAGGCTCCACTAATGTGTATAGGCGATATGTTAAAAGAAACACATGTACACACATTGAAGTAGAAACAAACCAAGTAGCATACTACTATTTTGAGCAAGATTGTCTATACAATGGTGAATATCACAAGCTTCCATTAAATAATATACAAACTAGTATGATACAGTAATGGCCTCTAGGGAATATACACTAACAATCTCCCACTTGCACTAAGGCCATGTACTGGCATATCGAAGACCTATCATCTCGATTAGCCGCTCGAACTGAGTCTGGGACAAGGCCTTCGTGAATGGATCTGCAGTGTTATCTTCTGAAGCAACCCTCCGAACCTCGATCTCCTGGCGATCCACGATCTCCCTGATCAGGTGATACCGCCTCAAGATGTGTCTGGATTTTTTATGGGACCTGGGTTCCTTCGCTAAAGCTATAGCCCCGTTGTTGTCGCAATACAGAGGTATTGGATCAACAAAGAACGGAACCACCTGAAGTTCTTTCAAGAACTTCCTCATCCAGACGGCTTCTTTTACGGCATCAGCAGCAACGATGTATTCCGCTTCCATCGTCGAGTCAGCAACGGTTTCCTGTTTGGAACTCTTCCAACACACCGCCCCTCCATTGAGGGTAAAGACAAAATCCGACATGGACTTGGAATCATCCTTGTCACTCTGGAAGCTGGAGTCAGCAAAGGCCTCGACCTGGAGGTCTTTTCCGCCATACACCAAGAACATCTCCTTAGTCCTTCTCAGGTACTTGAGAATGTTCTTTACTGCTATCCAGTGTTTCTCCTCAGGGTTTGACTGATACCGGCTTACCATACTCAGAGCATAAGCTGCATCCGGTCTGGTACACAATATCGCATACATTATAGAGCCTACCGCAGAAGCGTAGGGTATAATAGACATGCGATCCCTTTCCAAATCAGTCTTGGGAGACATCTCTTTGGAAAGGGTGATCCCGTGACAAGCCGGTAGATTACCGTGCTTGGAATCTTCCATACTGAATCTTTTCAGTATGGTGTCGATGTACCTGGACTGCGAAAGTCCTAACATCGTCTTGGATCTATCACGATGGATCCGGATCCCCAGAATGTAAGTGACATCACCCAGGTCTTTCATGGAGAACCTGTGTGACAAGAACCCCTTGACAGATTGTAGCATAGGAATGTCATTTCCTATCAAAAGAATGTCATCCACGTATAATACGAGGAATACGACAGTTCTTGCTACAAATCTACTATAGATGCATGGTTCATCTGGATTTTTGATAAAACCAAATTCTTTGACTGTCTCATCAATGCAGATGTTCCAACTCCGCGATGCCTGCTTTAGTCCATAAATGGACTTAAGCAACTTGCACACCTTTCCGCTGCTCCCACTCTGAATGATGTTAGTGTATATGCCCTAGAGGCCATTACTGTATCATACTAGTTTGTATATTACTTAATGGAAGCTTGGGATATTCACAGTTGTATAAACAATCTTGCTCAAAATGGTAGTATGCTACTTGGTTTGTTTCTACTTTAATGTGTACATGTGTTTATTTTATTATATCACCTATACGCATTAGTGGAGCCCTTAGGATCTTTGCTTGATTACCAGCGTTGTGATGGCAGTCACACTCGTGGGGCTGGGTAATCCATAAGCACATCCATATACAGGTCCCTAGTCGCAGGACTATCGAGACAGGGCATCGATACTCCGGAGTAGACGAGCACATGCGCTTCTCATCCCAGCAGGGGAGACAGTCTCTCCCACAGCCGTCAGTACGTCGTACTTGAGATAGTATGCGGGTGCTCGTTAGGTTAAGAGTACACTGGACAGGACTCGTCGGGAACTGACTGGTTGGTATTATACCTATCGTCAGTTATTAGTTCCCAGGTGACATGAGTACAGCTTAGTCCGCTGACTTGACACTGTCGCTTCGCCTCGAGTGTGTTCCCACTGTACTTTGATTACTACCCTACCACGGCTCAAAGGAGTCATGCAAACAGGTGGTAGTTGGCTGCAGTCCTGAAGCACTTAGAGGCAGTGACGGTTAGACAGGATTCGTCTCTCCCGGTATTGGGGGTTGACATCGCGCTGTGTCTAGGAGAGCCATTACACGAGTAGTCCCTGGCCAGGGCAAGTGAGATATATTGGTAGGCTTCCAGTGTTATCTCAGGGTGTTTTGGGCTTCACACCGGCACGAGTTGTACCGCTATTAGGGGACTGACGTTTACCGCCCCTCTAGACCCGCCATGCGATGTATCAGACGAACAGACCGGACTGTACGGAGACTGTCACATTCAGACTCAGTAGGAGTTCAGATGGGTTTCACCTCGTCAGTCTTCTTGTCGGCATCTACCTGGGGGCCGTTACGCACAGCTAGTGCCGCTTGCAGTCTGTGGTTAAACCCACTGCCAGCGTAGTGTCGAGTCTTTAGAGCCCCACACAGAAAGCTATTCGCCTTTAGGCAAAAGAGTAGAGGTCGCATGGTTTTGCGACAGGTCGCATGGTTTTGCGACAGGGTTCGGTCACATCCATGCACTTGTGCACGTTTAGTGTCCGGACAGTTAACACTAGCGGGCTTTAGTTTAAGCCAGATCCTAGTGTACGTTTTGGGATTGGTTTTATCTCGTATGTATTCGTGTTCCTCGGAACGCGGATGCGGGTGTGTATGCACAATTGACGGAGAGACAGAGACAGAGGATTCTCATTAGGGTTGTTGACTGTTGACTGTTGACCATTGACTTTTTGCTAAACCCTAATGAGAATATGATATATGATTAACAATAATATTAATTAAGTATTATGGTGACATGGTTGTTGAGGGGTTGACTTTGTTAACTTGTTGACTTTGTTGACCGGTTGACTAGGTTGGACTAGTTGACCATCATGATGACAATGGCTATCATTTCATGGCAAAGACTTTTGCTTGCTTGTTTCTCTTGTGCAAAATGAGTGCATGAAATGATATGGCTATTGTAGCTTAAACCATCACATAATACTTGATTGCTATGATTTGTTATGATGGCTTTGGATTATGAGAGCCAAGAGAGAAAAGTCTTGCTCATTCTATCATTTTCCATTCTCTTTCTTGCTTGAGCTCTCATCCTCTTCCTCTTGCTCTCCCTCTCTCTAGTCTATGATTCACTTGTCTCATGTGTTGAGAAGCAAGAACCATAGAGAAAAATCCCAACACACTCTCCTCTACTCACTCTAGTTTACAAGGTTTAGCAAACCGAGTGAACTAGTTTCTTCAAAGTTCGAAGAAGAAGCCAAAGGAAGAAGCTTTCAAGTGGATCGATCTTCGGCGCAAGGAGACGACGGGGTGAAGCCGATCCGTGCACCATCGAGGTTTGAAGACGAAGGAGTTCGAGAAAAAAAGGTATAACCCCCTAACCGAGTAGTTAACACTCATAGTTAGGTTGTTAGGTAGATGGTTTAACAAAGACCCGTTTAGAGTCCATGTTGCCGCCTCTTGAAAATCATTTTTCATCACATTCCGCAAGCCCGTAAGTACCGGGAGAGGTAGCATGAACTTACAGTGGTATCAGAGCCTAGTTAAACATTACCTAACATGTTAGCATAGTAACTAGAAATTCGATCGGAGAAAAGGTCGCGAAATACACCCCGAAATCAAACTTGCTGTCTATTTTTAAAGTTCTGTAAAAATAATAAATCATGCTTTAAAAATCGACTCAGGGTTTTATAAGATACTGTAGAAAAACGGTCCAGAGAACCCACCAAACCGCCGTGGAAACGCGGCAATAGCTTGCTATTGCTGAGGTTCTGCAGCCGATTTAGCTCCTCTGTGGATCGTCTTCATTGCAGTTTGTTCAGTGGGGTATTTTGGGAATTTTGGTATATGTTTTTTCAGCCCAGATTTTCCATAAAGAAAAATTTGTTTTTAGGGCTTTAAAAACCGTATTTTGATCGAGTTTCTAAAGACTTAAGATGACGGGTTTTTATCTGTGATGTGATATTTGTATTGAACGTCTGCTAATCGCTATATGTCGATTGGTGGGGGTTATACAAATCTGTGATCTGTAATGTTATTGGTATGTGTATATGAATTCATTGGATTGTCGCGGGTGAATAGCCGGGGGGTTGTGAGACGAGAGTTTTTCTTTTCTTTCAATTCATGTAAATATGTAAATTGATATAATATTATTTGTATGGCCGCACAACCGGGTCGGGGTTGTAGCCGTCATTGTATAATTTCTTTTTACTGTTTTTGCTCCTAGGATAGACCCATGGAGGGGGTGCACAAACTACCAGGTATTTCGAAGTGCCGAGTGGCCTACTCACGGTGTTGAGGGAGGTTGCTCCGCTTCGGGTACTTGGCGGGTAGTTTGCCGCACCCGTAGGGGTCTTGGGTGGGGTATTGGCTATTCACCGCGACCGTGTAATCTGCTTTTCGTTACAGGCTCGTACGAATTGCGGATTCCTAGTATATCCAATGTATTCATCTGTGATCTTAAATGGCTATCATTGCAATATATATCTATATATGATATTATTTAGGCGTTGCTTATGTTTTACAGCCGCGCTAGCTGAGCCCCCGCTCTGTCGTTAGTTAAGTAACCTAACGGGTAATGACGGGGCCCCGTGGCGAATGCGAATGGCATAAGCGTACGTCATATTTTGGTTGTTTTCTGCAATGGTAGGATTAAATGATGGGACGCATTAAAAGAACTAATGCAAGAAAATAAACCAAGTAAAAGTCGTTGGAACACTTTCAAAAAATCACTCAGTTCTTTTCAAAACCAACTTTTAAATGCGGAGCTTGAGCCATTCCTTTTTAAAAGCTATCTCGTTCCATCGATTATATCAAGTTCACTGCGTTCACGGTTTAGCCAAAACCATTCGTAGCCCTCCATCATTTCAGTTAAATATTCAGTAGTATTCAAGCTATGTATTTTGACCTCACGCCAAGGTATAGTGATTGGTAGCTGCCGGATATTTATCTGTTGCATAGATAGAATGCGTTGGTTTGGGACAGCCGTACTGCCATTTTGGCCTACGTCAAGGGTAGGTACGGGTGGGTTCAAATCAACCTGGATAATGATGGGTAGAACTTGACATGTGACTTATGACATTTTGACCTCACGCCAAGGTCATAAGAGCATGGGGCAAAAATCCACATCGGGAGTTTCATAAGTACTGAAACTTGCTAGAGTTGCATACCATTTGGAGTGTGATGATTCTGGTAGGATTCCTTCAGTTTCGTCACGCGATGATATTTGGATCCCGATCCTACTATGAGTATATGCTACTCCTCGGGAAATTTCTCACTAAACGATCAATGCTATAAACCTAGTAGGTGTCTAGAAATGTGTTAGCGGGGCTACGCCCCTAGGGAAAAGAGGTTCTTAAATTAAGGAACTTCGCGAAAGCGTTGGAAAACCTCCCTCGAAGTACCGACACTGGCCTGGGTGAACGGTTAAGCAAGAATTGTGCGGTGAGATTGATCCTGACTAATTCTTTCTTTTTGGTTTGAGGAGGGATTCGAGAAACAGTGGGAGCCATCCTGTTTAGAAAAACTAAAAACCACTCTAAACTTGCAAGAGTATCATGCTGAGTGTTTCTTTTCTCTCTCCTAATTGCAGCGACCAATCGACATGACTGGACTTAAGTTACTTCTAGATAAAAACATACTGACAGGGCCAAACTACAAAGATTGGCTCAAGAATGTCAAGATGGCAATCACTTACGACAAGCTGGGGTATCTTCTTACCACCAAAGCTCCCCCTGTCCCAGGTCCCAAAACCAGCGTCGCGGATAAGAAAATCCGTAAGACCTGGGAACTAGACTGCGCGAAGGCCAAGTTCCTCGTGCTTGCCTCTATGGACAATGAACATCAGAGGAGGCACGAGAATATGGACCTCGAATCCATATTTCTCCATACAAAAGAACTGTATGGAGAGCAATCTCGTATCGCAAGATACGAAGTGTCGAAGAAGTTATTTTCGGCAAGATTGGCCGTCGGATAATCGGTAGCGGAACGCGTCTTAAGATGATTGGCTACATTGAGGATCTCGCGGACCTTGGGACCACGTTGGAGAATGAGCTCTATACGGACTTGATTCTCCAGTCCCTTCCTTCCACTTACGCCCAGTTTATCCTGAACTTCAATTTACAAGAAAAGGAAGTTGAACTTTCAGAACTCCTCAACATGCTGAGGAGCGGAGAGGGCATCCTACAGAAAGGTAGGGAAACATCCACTTTGTTTGTAGGATGATCTTCTTCTTCTAGGTCCAAGACGAAAGCCAAGGGAAAGAAGAAGAAAGCCCCCGCCAAACCAAGGGGCGGTGTTAGTAAAGTGGATACGAAGGGAAAGGCAAAAGCAACAAAGAAAGTGGGGAAGCTTGTGGATAAAGAAGAATGCTTCTATTGTCATAAGAGTGGACACTGGAAGAAAGATTGCAGGGATTGGAAGGCCAGAACACAGGATCTGAAGCAAGTTGCGGCTTCAGCTTCAGGTGTGTATGTTATTGAAAATTGTCTTTCAATAAACTCTACTTCCTGGGTATTGGATACCAGATCAGGATCTCATATCTGTAATTCTTTGCAGGCATTGAGAAACCGTAGGTTTTTTAAGGCAGGTGACATGACCCTCAAAGTTACAAACGGAGCTAGCATGGATGCTAAGGCCGTGGGGGACTATCACCTGGGAATGTCAGATGGACATGTTTTGGTTTTGCGTAATTGCTTTTTTGTACCCAACGCAACTTGTAATATCATTTCTGTATCTTTGGTTTCTAAAGAAGGTTATGAATTTGAGTTTGTAAGCAATGTTATAAACATTCACCTTAATCAAGTTCTGATTGGGTCAGGTACATTGAGCAATGGTATATACGTATTAAACCAACCACAAATTTTCAATGTCCAGAATACACACAAAAGAAAGTCTCCAGAAATCAATCAGACTTTCTTATGGCATTGTAGACTGGGTCACATCAATGAGAGAAGATTGACGAAGTTACATACAGAAGGATATTTGGATCCGTTCGAATATCAATCGTATGCCACTTATCAATCCTGTTTCAAAGGAAAGATGATAAAGACTCCGTTCACTGGACACGGAGTAAGAGCGAGCGAGCTCTTGGGACTCGTACACAGCGACGTGTGCGGTCCAATGTCTACACATGCGCGAAGCGGTTTTTCTTACTTCATTACTTTTACGGATGACTTTTCAAGGTACGGATATGTCTTCTTAATAAAACATAAATCTGAAGCCTTTGGAAAGTTCCAGGAATATAAAAATGAAGTAGAAAAACAAACCGGCAAAAGTATCAAATCACTAAGATCTGATCGAGGTGGAGAATACTTAAGTGCCGAGTTCCTGGATTACTTAAAAGAGAATAGAATTCTCTCTCAGCTTACTCCTCCATACACTCAGCAACATAACGGTGTATCGGAGAGACGGAACCGCACCCTATTGGATATGGTACGGTCCATGATGAGTAACGCTGAGTTACCGCGATCATTCTGGGGATATGCGCTAGAATCAGCCGCATACCTTTTGAACCGAGTTCCCACTAAGACTGTGCCTACCACACCATATGAGTTATGGAGTGGGAAGAAACCCTATCTTCAATATCTGAAGATCTGGGGATGTCCAGCTTTTGTCAAAAAGCAGCATGCGGACAAACTCGAGGCATGCTCGGTACTGTGTAAGTTTGTGAGATACCCAAAGAACACCAGGGGGTATCTTTTCTACCACGTAGAGGAACAAAAGGTCTTTGTTTCTCGTAATGCCCACTTTCTAGAATACCAGTTCTTGGAAAAGGAAATTAGTAGGAGCGCAGTAGAACTGGAAGAAATTCCAGAACCACAGACTATTACTGAAAGCTTAGTGGAACCAGAGGGTTCAAAAGAACAGGACATTCCTACGCCGCTCCGCAGGAGTAGTAGGCAGTCTCATCCATCCGAGAGATACTACGGTTTTCTCATAGACGGGGATAGAGAGGATTGCATCATAGATTATGATGAGCCTACTAGCTTCCAGCAGGCCGTTCAGAGCGTTGACTCGGTAAAATAGCTGGATGCAATGCGGACCGAAATGGAGTCCATGTACACCAACAAAGTATGGACGTTGGACATTGCTCCAGACGGGGTAAAACCCGTAGGATGCAAGTGGATCTTCAAAAGGAAGATTGGTGTAGATGGACAGGTTGAGACCTATAAAGCTAGACTTGTTGCAAAGGGTTTTCGTCAAAGACCTGGTTTAGACTATGACGAAACCTTTTCTCCAGTAGCTATGCTGAAATCCATTCGGATCCTTCTTACCATTGTTTCCTTCCACGATTATGAGATTTGGCAGATGGACGTAAAGACCGCTTTTCTAAATGGAAATTTAGAGGAGTGTGTCTATATGGACCAGCCAGAGGGTTTCATTCAGAGTGGGAGCAGCGGAAAGGTGTGCAAGTTTCTTAAGTCTATCTATGGACTAAAGCAGGCATCGCGGAGTTGGAACATCTGTTTTGATGAGACGGTCAAAGAATTTGGCTTTATCAAAAATCCAGATGAACCATGCATCTCTAGTAGATTTGTAGCAAGAACTGTCGTATTCCTCGTTTTATACGTGGATGACATTCTTTTGATAGGAAATGACATTCCTATGCTACAATCTGTCAAGGGGTTCTTGTCACACAGGTTCTCCATGAAAGACCTGGGTGATGCCTCATACATCCTGGGGATCCGGATCCATCGTGATAGATCCAAGAGGATATTAGGACTTTTGCAGTCCAGGTACATCGACACCATACTGAAAAGATTCAGTATGGAAGATTCCAAGCACGGTAACCTACCGGCTTGTCACGGAATCACCCTCTCTAAAGAGATGTCTCCCAAGACTGATTTGGAGAGGGATCGCATGTCTATTATACCCAACGCTTCTGCGGTAAGCTCTATAATGTATGCGATGTTGTGTACCAGACCGGATGTAGCTTATGCACTTAGTGTAGTAAGCCGGTATCAGTCAAACCCTGGAGAGAAACACTGGATAGCAGTAAAGAACATTCTCAAGTACCTGAGAAGGACTAAGGAGATGTTCTTGGTGTATGGCGGAAAAGACCTCCAGATCGAGGCCTTTGCTGACTCCAGCTTCCAGAGTGACAAGGATGATTCCAAGTCCATGTCGGGTTTTGTCTTTACCCTCAATAGAGGGGCGGTGTGTTGGAAGAGTTCCAAACAGGAAACCGTTGCTGACTCGACTATGGAAGCGGAATACATCGCTGCATCTGATGCCGCAAAAGAAGCCGTCTGGATGAGGAAGTTCTTGAAAGAACTTTAGGTGGTTCCATCCATTGTTGATCCAATACCTCTGTATTGCGACAACAACGGGGCTATAGCTTTAGCGAAGGAACCCAGGTCCCATCAGAAATCCAGACACATCATGAGGCGGTATCACCTGATCAGGGAGATCGTGGATCGCCAGGAGATTGAGGTTCGGAAGGTTGCTTCAGAAGATAACACTGCAGATCCATTCACCAAGGCCTTGCCCCAGACTCAGTTCGAGCAGCAGATCGAGATGATAGGTCTTCGATATGCCAGTACATGGCCTTAGTGCAAGTGGGAGATTGTTAGTGTATATGCCCTAAAGGTCATTACTGTATCATACTAGTTTGTATATTACTTAATAGAAGCTTGGGATATTCACAGTTGTATAAACAATCTTGCTCAAAATGGTAGTATGCTACTTGGTTTGTTTCTACTTTAATGTGTACATGTGTTTATTTTATTATATCACATATACGCATTAGTGGAGCCCTTAGGATCTTTGCTTGATTACCAGTGTTGTGATGGCAGTCACACTCGTGGGGCTGGGTAATCCATAAGCACATCCTTATACAGGTCCCTAGTCGCAGGACTATCGAGACAGGACATCGATACTCCGGAGTAGACTAGCGCATGCGCTTCTCATCCCAGCAGGGGAGACGGTCTGTCCCACAGCCATCAGTACGTCGTACTTGAGATAGTATGCGGGTGCTCGTTAGGTTACGAGTACACTGGACAGGACTCGTCGGGAACTGGCTGGTTGGTATTATACCTATCGTCAGTTATCAGTTCCCAGGTGACATGAGTACAGCTTAGTCCGCTGACTTGACACTGTCACTTCGCCTCGAGTGTGTTCCCACTGTACTTTGATTACTACACTACCACGGCTCAAAGGAGTCGTGCAAACAGGTGGTAGTTGGGTACAGTCCCGAAGCACTTGGAGGCAGTGACGGTTAGACAGGATTCGTCTCTCTCCGGTATTGGGGGTTGACATCGCGCTGTGTCTAGGAGAGCCATTACACGAGTAGTCCCTGGGCAGGGCAAGCGAGATATACAGGTAGGCTTCCAGTGTTATCTCAGGGTGTTTTGGGCTTCACTCCGGCACGACTTGTACCGCTATTAGGGGAATGACGTTTACCGCCCCTTAGGCCTGCCGTGCAATGTATCAGAAGAACAGACCGGACTGTACGGAGACTGTCACATTCAGACTCAGTAGGAGTTCAGATGGGTTTCACCTCGTCAGTCTTCTTGTCGGCATCTACCTGGGGGCTGTTACGCACAGCTAGTGCCGCTTGCGGTCTGTGGTTAAACCCACTGCCAGCGTAGTGTCGAGTCTTTAGAGTCCCACACAGAAAGCTATTCGCCTTTAGGCAAAAGAGTAGAGGTCGCATGGTTTTGCGATAGGGTTCGGTCACATCCGTGCACTTGTGCACGTTTAGTGTCCGGACAGTTAACACTAGCGGGCTTTGGTTTAAGCCAGATCCTAGTGTACGTTTCGGGATTGGTTTTATCTCGTATGTATTCGTGTTCCTCGGAACGCGGATGCGGGTGTGTATGCACAATTGACGGAGAGATAGAGACAGAGGATTCTCATTAGGGTTGTTGACTGTTGACTGTTGACCATTGACTTTTTGCTAAATCCTACTGAGAATATGATATATGATTAACAATAATATTAATTAAGTATTATGGTGACATGGTTGTTGAGGGGTTGACTTTGTTGACTTGTTGACTTTGTTGACCAGTTGACTAGGTTGGACTAGTTGACCATCATGATGACAATGGCTATCATTTCATGGCAAAGACTTTTGCATGCTTGTTTCTCTTGTGCAAAATGAGTGCATGAAATGATATGGCTATTGTAGCTTAAACCATTACATAATACATGATTGCTATAATTTGTTATGATGGCTTTGGATTATGAGAGCCAAGAGAGAAAAGTCTTGCTCATTCTATCATTTTCCATTCTCTCTCTTGCTTGAGCTCCCATCCTCTTCCTCTTGCTCTCCCTCTCTCTAGTCTATGGTTCACTTGTCTCATGTGTTGAGAAGCAAGAACCATAGAGAAAAATCCCAACACACTCTCCTCTACTCACTCTAGTTCACAAGGTTTAGCAAACCGAGTGAACTAGTTTCTTCAAAGTTCGAAGAAGAAGCCAAAGGAAGAAGCTTTCGGGTGGATCGATCTTCGGCGCAAGGAGACGACGGGGTGAAGCCGATCCGTATACCATCGAGGTTTGAAGACGAAGGGGTTCGAGAAAGAAAAGTATAACCCCCTAACCGAGTAGTTAACAACTCATAGTTAGGTTGTTAGGTAGAAGGTTTAACAAAGATCCGTTTAGAGTCCATGTTGCCGCCTCTTGAAAATCGTTTTTCATCACATTCCGCAAGCCCGTAAGTACCGGGAGAGGAAGCATGGACTTACAAATGAAACCCTCTGGCTGGTCCATATAGACACACTCCTCTAAATTTCCATTTAGAAAGGCGGTCTTTACATCCATCTGCCAAATCTCATAATCGTGGAAGGCAGCGATGGTAAGAAGGATCCGAATGGATTTCAGCATAGCCACTGGAGAAATGGTCTCGTCATAGTCCAAACCAGGTCTTTGACGAAAACCCTTTGCAACAAGTCTAGCCTTATAGGTCTCAACCTGTCCATCTACACCAATCTTCTTCTTGAAGATCCACTTGCATCCTACGGGTTTTACCCCATCTGGAGCAATGTCCAAAGTCCATACTTTGTTGGTGTACATGGACTCCATTTCGGTCTGCATTGCATCCAGCCATTTTACTGAGTCAGCGCTCTGAATGGCCTGCTGGAAGCTAGTAGGCTCATCACTATCAATGATGCAATCCTCTCTATCCCCGTCTATGAGAAAACCGTAGTATCTCTTGGGCGGATGAGACTGCCTACTACTCTTGCGGAGCGGCGTAGGAATGTCCTGTTCTTTTGAACCCTCTGGTTCTACTAAGCTTTCAGTTATAGCTCGTGGTTCTGGAATTTCTTCCGGTTCTACTGCGCTCCCACTTATCTGATTTTCCAAAAACTCAGTTTCCAAGAAGCAGGCATGACGAGAAACAAAAACCTTCTGTTCCTCTTCGCAATAGAAGAAATACCCCTTGGAGTTCTTTGGATATCCCACAAACTTACACTGTACTGAGCGTGCCTCGAGTTTGTCCGCATGCTGCTTTTTGACGAAAGCTGGACATCCCTATGTCTTAATGTGCTTAAGATAGGGTTTCTTCCCACACCACATCTGATATGGTGTGGTAGGCACAGTCTTAGTTGGAACTCAGTTCAAAAGATATACAGCTGATTCCAGTGCATATCCCCAGAATGATCGCGGTAACTCAGCGTTACTCATCATGGAACGCACCATATCCAATAGGGTCCGGTTCCATCTCCCTGATACACCGTTATGTTGCAGAGTGTATAGAGGAGTAAGCTGAGAGAGAATTCCATTCTCTTTTAGGTAATCCAGGAACTCGGCACTCAAGTATTCACCACCTCGATCAGATCTCAGTGTCTTGATACTTTTGCCGGTTTGTTTTTCTACTTCATTCTTATATTCCTGGAATTTTCCAAAGGCTTCGGATTTATGTTTCATTAAGAAGACATATCCGTACCTTGAAAAGTCATCCGTAAAAGTAATGAAGTAAGAATAACCGCTTCGCGCATGCGTAGACATTGGACCGCACACGTCGCTGTGTACGAGTCCCAAGAGCGAGCTCGCTCTTACTCCGTGTCCAGTGAACGGAGTCTTCGTCATCTTTCCTTTGAGACAGGATTGACAAGTTGCATATGATTGATACTCGAATGAATCTAAATATCCCTCTGTATGTAACTTCGTCAACCTTCTTTCATTGATGTGACCCAGTCTACAATGCCATAAGAAAGCCTGATTTGTTTCCGTTGACTTTCTTTTGTGTGTATTCTGGACATTGAAAATCTGTGGTTGGTTTAATACGTATATTTTGCTTAATGTACCTGACCCAATCAAAACTTGAATAAGGTGAATGTTTACAACATTGCTTACAAATGCAAATTCATAACCTTATTTAGATAATAAAGATACAGATATGATATTACAGGTTGCATTAGGTACAAAATAACAATCACGCAAAACCAAAACATGTCCATCTGACATTCCCAGGTGATAGTCCCCCACGGACTCAGCATCCATGCCAGCTCCGTTTGCAACTCTGAGGGTCATATCACCTGCCTTCAAAACCCTACGCCTTCTCAGTGTCTGCAAAGAATTACAGATATGAGATCCTAATCCGGTATCCAATACCCAGGAAGTAGAGTTTATTGAAAGATAGTTTTCAATAACATACACACCTGAAGCCGAAGCCGCAACTTGCTTCGGATCCTGGTTTCTGGCCTTCCAAGCCCTGCAATCCTTTTTCCAGTGTCCTTTCTTATGACAATAGAAGCATTCTTCCTTTCCCACAAGCTGCCCGCTATCTTTGTTGCCTTTGCTTTTCCCTTCGTTTCCACTTTACTAACACCCCCTTGGTTTGGCAGGGGCTTTCTTCTTCTTTCCATTGGCTTTCGCTTTGGACTTAGAAGAGGAATATCCTCCTACAAACAAAGTGGATGTTTCCCTAGCTTTCTGTAGGGTGCCCTCTGCACTCCTCAACATGTTGAGGAGCTCCGGAAGTTCAACTTCTTTTCCTTGCAAGTTGAAGTTCAGGATAAACTGGGCATAAGTGGAAGGAAGGGACTAGAGAATCAAGTCCGTATAGAGCTCGTTCTCTAACGTGGTCCCAAGGTCTGCGAGCTCTTCAATAAAGCCAATCATCTTAAGCACGTGTTCCGTTATGGATGATCCGATGGCCAATCTAGCCGAAAACAACTTTTTCGAGACTTCGTATCTGGCGATACGGGATTGCTCTCCATGCAGTTCTTTTGTATGAAGAAATATGGATTCCAGGTCCATATTCCCGTGCCTCCTCTGATGTTCATTGTCCATAAAGGCAAGCACGAGGCACTTGGCCTTCGCGCAATCGATCTCCCAGGTCTTACGAATTTCCTTATCTGCGACGCTGGAGGTGGGACCTGGGACAGGGAGAGCTTTGGTGGTAAGGAGATACCCCAGCTTGTCGTAAGTGATTGCCATTTTGACATTCCTGAGCCAATTTTTGTAGTTTGGCCCTGTCAGTATGTTTTTATCTAGAAGTAACTTAAGTCCGGTCATGACGATTGGTCGCTGCAATTAGGGGAGAGAGAAGAAACACTCAGCATGATGCTCTTGCAAGTTTAGAGTGGTTTTTAGTTTGTCTAAACAGGATGGCTCCCACTGTTTCTCGAATTCCTCCTCAAACCAAAACGAAGGAATTAGTCGAGATCAATCTCACCGTACAATACTTGCTTAACCGTTTAGCCAGGCCAGTGTCGGTACTTTGAGAGAGGTTTTCCAACGCTTTCGCGAAGTTCCTTAATTTAAGAACCTCTTTTCCCTGGGGGCGTAGCCCCGCTAACACCTTTCTAGACACCTACTTGGTTTATAGCATTTATCGTTAAGTGAGAAATTTCCTGAGGAGTAGCATATACTCACAGTAGGATCGGGATCCAAATATCATCACGTGACAAAACTGAAGGAATCCTACCAGAATCATCACACTCCAAATGGTATGCAGCGCTAGCAAGTTTCAGGTTCTTTTGAAACTCCCGATGTGGATTTTTCCCCATGCTTTATGACCTTGACTTTAGCCAACAAATCATAAGTCATATGTCAAGTTCTACCCGTCATTCTCCAGGTTAATTTGAACCCACCCGTACCTACCCTTGACTTTGGCCAACAAGGCAGTACGACTGTCCCAAACCAACGCATCTATCTATGCTGCATATGAATACCCAATAGCTACCAAACACTGTGCCTTGACTTTGGCCAACAAACACAGCTTGAATACTATTGACTATCCATATGAAACGACGGAGGGCTACGAATGGTTTTGGCGAAACCGTGAACGTAGTGAACTTGATATAATTGATGGAACGAGATAGCTTTTAAAGTGAGTGGTTCAAGCTCCGCGTTTAAAAGTTGGTTTTCGAAAAGAACCGAGTGGTTTTGAAAGTGTTCCAACGACTTTACTTTGGTTTATTTTCTTGCATTAATTTTAATGCGTCCCATCATTTAACCCTACCGTTGCAGAAAACAATGAAAATATGACGTACGCTTATGCCATCCGCATTCGCCACGAGGCCCCGTCATTACCCGTTAGGTTACTTAACTAACGACAGAGCGGGGGCTGGACTAGCGCGGATGCAAAACATAAGCAACGCCTAAATAGATATCATATATAGATATATAGCAATGATAGTCATTCCAGATCACAGATGAACACATTGGATATACTAGGAATCTGCATTCCGTACGAGCCTATAACGAAAAGCGGATTACACGGTCGCGGTGAATAGCCATTACCCCACCCTAGACCCCTACGGGTGCGGCAAACTACCCGCCAAATACCCGAAGTGAAGCAACCTCCCTCAACAACGTGAGTAGGCCACTCGGCACTTCGAGGTACACGGTAGTTTGTGCACCCCCTCCATGGGTCTATCCTAGGAGCAAAAACAGTAAAAGAAATTATACAATGACGGCTACAACCTCATCCCGGTTGTGCGGCCATATAAATAATATTACATCAATTACAAATTACATGAATTGAAAGAAAAAGAAAACTCTAATCTCACAACCCCCCGGCTATTCATCCGCGACAATCCAATGAATTCATCTACACATACCATCAACATTACAGATCACAGATATGTATAACCCCCACTAATCGACGTATAGCGATTACCAGACGTTCAATAGATATATCACATCACAGATATATACCCGTTAGCTTAAGTCTTTAGAAGTTCGATCAAAATACGGATTTTTAAACCCCAAAAATAAATTTTGCTTTCTGGAAAATTTGGGCTGAAAAAACATATTGTAAAAATCCCAAAACACCCCACAGAACACACTGCAGAAAAAATCGCCCACGGCCGAGTCAACTCGGCCGCGGATCCGCGGCGGGAGCATGCTCCGGCCGTGTTTCCACGGCGCTTTGACGGCGTCGATGGACTATTTTTCTTGGGTGTGTTTTAAAAAGCCTGAGCCGATTTTTAGTGTAAGATTAATTATTTTTTGAACTGGAAAAAAAATCGGCAGAAAGTATACATTTCGGGCGTGTTTCGTGACTTTTTCTCCGATCGAACTTCTAGTTACTTTGCTAACATGTTAGATAGTGTTTAACTAGGCTCTGATACCACTGTAAGTCCACGTTACCCGTCCCCGGTTCTTTGGGGTTGCGGAAATGGTGAAAAACGATTTTTTCTTTGGGGGTAACATGGACTCAAAATACGGATCTTTGTTAAACAATTATCTAACAACCTAACTAGGAGTTTTACCTACTCGGTTAGGGGGTTATACCTTAACTTGAACTACTTCGCTTCAACTCCTTGCGGTAGTCGGATCGGCCTCACCTCGTCGTCTCCTTGCGCCGAAGATGGATCCACCCGAAAGCTTCTACCTTTGGCTTCAACCTCAAACTAGAAGAAACTAGAACACTTGGCTTGCTAGACCTTGTGTACTAAGATGAGTAGAGAAGTGTTATGGGTTTTTATCTCTAAGGAAATAGTTCTCAACTCATGAGAGGGAGTTTCCTTGAGCTAGAGAGAGAGCAAGAGGAAGAGGGAGAGCTTGAGCATGAGAGAGAAGAAGAATGAAAGAATGAGCAAAACTTTTTCCACCCATGCTCTCATAACACAAAATAATCATAATAATAACAATAATTAAGCATCTTGTGATGGTTCATGTCAAGGGCTTTATCATTTCATGCATTTAATGCATTTTGTAAACAAACAAGCAAGCAAAGGTCAATGCCATGAAATGATAGCCATTGTCATGATGGTTGTCAACAAGTCCAACCTAGTTAACCGGTCAACAAAGTCAACAAATTCAACCTTTCAACCCAACCATGGCACAATAATACTTAATTAATATTATTATTAATCATATTTCTAATTCTCATTAGGGTTTAGAAAAAGTCAACAGTCAACAACCCTAATGAGAATGCTCTACCTCTGTCTCTGTCAACCGTGCATACACATCCACATCCGCGTTCCGAGGAACACGAATACAAATGAGATAAAACAAATTCCAAAACGTATACTAGGATCTGGCTTAAACCAAAGCCCTCTAGTAATAACTGCCCGGACACCAAACGTGTACAAGTGCGCGGATGTGACCGAACCCTGTCGCAAAACCAGGCGACCTCTACTCTTTTGCCTAAAGGCGAATAGCTCTCTGTGTAGGACTCTAAAGACTCGACACTACGCTGGCAGTGGGTTTAACCACAGACCGCAAGCGGCACTAGCTGTGCGTAACGGCCCCTAGGTAGATGCCGATAAGAAGACGGACGAGGTGAAACCCATCTGAACTCCTACTGAGCCTGAATGTGACAGTCTCCGTACAGTCCGGTCTGTTCGTCTGAGAATATCGCATGGCGGGCCTAGGGGGCGGTAAACGTCAGTCCCCTAATAGCGGTACAAGTCGTGTCGGAGTGTAGCCCAGAACACCCTGAGATAACACTGGAAACCTACCAGAGTATCTCGCTTGCCCTGGCCAGGGACGACTGTGTGTAATGGCTCTCCTTGACACAGCGCGATATCAACTCCCAATACCGGGAGAGACGAATCCTATCTAACCATCACTGCCTCTAAGTGCTTCGGGACTGCACCCAACTACTACCTGTTTGCACGACTCCTTTGAGCCGTGGTAGGGTAGTAATCAAAGTACAGTGGGAACACACTCGAGGCAAAGTGACAGTGTCAAGTCAGCAGACTAAGCTGTACTCATGTCACCTGGAAACTGACAACTGACGATAGGTATAGTACCAACCAATCAGTTCCCGACGAGTCCTGTCCAGTGTACTCGTAACCTAACGAGCACCGGCATACTATCTCAAGTACGACGTACTGACGGCTGTGGGACAGACCATCTCCCCTGCTGTGATGAGAAGCGCATACGCTAGTCTACTCCGGAGTATCGATGCCCTGTCTCGATAGTCCTACGACTAGGGAACTGCATAAGGATGTGCTTGTGGATTACCCAGCCCCCACGAGTGTGGCTGCCATCACAACGCTTGTAATCAAGCAAAGATCCTAAGGGCTCCACTAATGTGTATAGGCGATATGTTAAAAGAAACACATGTACACACATTGAAGTAGAAACAAACCAAGTAGCATACTACTATTTTGAGCAAGATTGTCTATACAATGGTGAATATCCCAAGCTTCCATTAGGTAATATACAAACTAGTATGATACAGTAATGGCCTCTAGGGCATATACACTAACATATACATGTAAGTATGTATGCATGTTGCCTTTCATATGCGCAATAGAACAGAATCAACGTCTCAATGTCAATAACAATACAATACCGCATATATGTATAGGTTGTGTGTGTCATGGCAATTACCGACGGTGTGTGTGTAGCATACAATTTGGTGTTCGTGCAACATGAACCGTCAGTAATGGTGCAGTGTCCAATGGTTACTAAGTCAAGGCACAACAAGTAATGGTATGCAATGATGCTCATGCACAATCAACTCATATGCATATAACATGTGACTGTAATGCCATATCTAGCCCTGGCGCTTAACGCCATACGGGCGATTTCCCCGTAGATGTTAAATCTGCTCACCGATGATCTCGAACTACGTGAATTCAACCACCTGCTTTCCTTTCTTCGTAGCGTCTAAAGTCCCCGCCTGCGATCCTATTAACACAAAACACAATAGCGCGTGGATTTAGCAAACTACCTAAGAATAAACGAACACAACGCCAATTAACGAATCAGTTCCCTTAAGCTACAAAAGGGTTCGTTTAGCGGCTAACGTGTGTAGCGACATCATCAAAACAAACCCACGACAGCAAGCTACCCGAAACACTTAAACTACGTCGGATCACTCGTACCGCACTTTGCCGAAACGCCTAAAATTAGCTAAGTGGTCCCAGATTTTACCTACTGTCAAAACATAAAAATTTAGCAGTACCAGGCACCCCAAAATACCTACAGACAGCCATCCTAAAAATCCCAACTCCCCAGTCTCCCAGAAAACCGAGCTCGCCGGAAAAAGCCCCTATCTCGCCGGCCAAAACAGGTGGGATTGGAACAGGGTTTCAGGTGAACACTCAGGGTCTCGAGTACAACAATACTACATTGCTAGATTTTACAGTACAAATTCATAGTCATAGCAGATCATAGAGACTCAAAAATGACCCTAAAAATACGACATGGACACAAAACTATATCTTTATTGTTCTAAACAGCGACTACTAGGCAACACAACAATATAAGAACCTAATTTACAGTTAGAGATCATTACCTATCCACACTTTCTCAAAAACCCTAGCTTTCCTTTCTCCAAGTGATCTTAGTGGCTTTAGCTAAGCTTGTGAAGGGTTTTAGTGAGGTTTAATGGTGATTTTGCTTGGGTTTGTGATGGTTTTGGTTAGGGTTCAGTTGAGGGGATGAGGAAAAATGAGAAGATGAAATAATTGTGTGAATGAGAGAGTGTAAGTGATGAGGAGAAGAAATGGGGAGTGTGAGAGTTGTGATGAGAAATAGGGGTGTGAGTTTAGAGTGGGCCATGCCCCCTTCTCTCTCCTCATTAAATGCAAGCCATGCTTGCCCCTTCCTCATCATTCCATGTCAACCCTCTCTCTCTCTCTCTCTCTCTCAAGTCAACCCCAAATTCAAACCTTTTAATTTTTAAAACTAAATAATTTAGATAATTACATAAAACATAATGGAATGGAGTTAAGGTGCCATGGCTACTTAAGCATGGTTAACCCTAATTAACCCTAAGTTAACATGCACAAGTGTGTGCAAGCCCGAAATAAATAATAATAAAATATTAATTAATTTTTATAAAATATGTAAAAACTATTTTGGTTAACTTTTTACTAAAAATCCGCATTATCGCTTAATTAACACTAATCGCATTCTAAGGTGTTACATGTTCCCTCCCCCCTACCTTTGAACTTCAACGCTTAACAGTGGAAACACCATTTCACTTAAGTTTGGGGGACCCTTTTGTGTATATATTTTGTTTCATTTTTCTTTTATGTGTATGTGTATAAAGTGCAAACCGATAAATTTTGACCCCTCAACAATTTTGACCTTCTTGGTGTAGCATGACAGTGAGGGCACTGTCAAGTTTAAGTTTAGGGTGTGCTTGGTAAGCATCTCTATTTTTTGCATTCATTTGTATATTCTGCATTATTTCAAAACCCATAAAAATCAGAATATTTTCCAAAAACATAAAAAAAAATTGTCATCAAGTTAGCTAGTGGGAGAACTTAGATTCGAAAATTCCGACGGTTTAGTTTGATAAAATAGGACCAACTAAATCCTATTCTTAGATTTTGAAAACCTGAAAGATAACTCTCCCTTGAGTTAAACCATACCTAATATACATCTTTCCATCACACTATACGTGTTCTGAGTTTTGAAAATAAGATGGCAAGTTTGATATGTCTTAAAACTTCTAAATCGATAAACTATTTTTTTAGGATCAAAAAGGTTTGTTCTGAAATAAGTAATATCAAGAATAGTTTATAAAGCAAAGTGGGCTTAAAAGGATATTAGTGAAAGCTTAATAAGAACTAAGTATAAAAAAATAACCCATCTGGAACTTGATTAGAGTGATTACACACCTTATCTACAAAAATACGTCTGTTATGTTGAAAAAAATTGAACAACTGGCTATATGTCACGCCCCGCTTCCCAGAGTACGCTAAGATAGGCACGTGACATAGCCAACCATGTTACCATTGGATAGGAAATATCCTTCCACAGTCACATTACGGCTGTAAAGATATCAAGAACAATAATAAACTATCTAACATATGTCCATAAACCAGAATAAAATGAGTCAAGAATAAAACAATGCGGAAGCAAAAGATCCAATACAAGAATAAACTGGAATGTACGTCCCATAATGCGAGCTCACATCAGGAATGAAAATACCGAAAGTAAAACGAACTAACTACTAACAAGTCCTCACTGCTCAGCCTGCTGACTGAAATACTCCTGTTCGGCCTGTAGCGAAGGTAAAGGATCTGGGCCATGCAAAACCCAGACGTCAGTGCGTCGTAACATCAAGCAATAATATAAACAGGGGTAGCAAGACATGCAGGTATGATCATGAACGGTAAAACAGGTAAAACAACAATATAAATAAGGACAGTGAAGGGTAGTGTGCAGTGAGTAATCTAAACTAGTCCACTGTGTTAACTACTCTCAAGTCTTTGAAATAAATTTGATGAATCATCGATGTAACTCAAGAGTATCCCGTGCGTGCCTAGGACCAGGTGAAGATTCTCGGGCTGAAGCCGAGATATGCCGCTAGGCACTAAAAGGATAGTATGTAACGATGAATGATGTCAGCAGCATCATCCCAAGGCTGGCCTAGCCTCTAAAACTGATCAGTAAAGGTATCGAACTGTCGAGTTACAAGTCAGGTTTCATCATTGATTTCCCCATACCCCCAAGTTATGCATTCAAGTCAAGTATTGATAAATCTGGAGCTAATACCAACACAGGATCGGCAGGTAAAGGTTTGTCTGGATAGACAATAGGAAATGTCCGTAGGGACAACTGTCAAAGCTGTTGGCATTAGTAACAAGATCAGGTAATAGGTAAAGCCAGGGTACGTGAGGTCATGTCAGGTAGTATATAGGTATCATGTCATGTCAAGAAGTGCACGGTATCACGTCGTGTCAAGTAATCGGTGTATCAAGTCATGTCAGGGGTGCACAACATATCACGTGGGTGCTCATAATCAAACTAAATTAAGCATGGGTATAAAAAACAAGTATGGGGTACTAATGGAACAATAAAATGGAATATTGTAATGTGGTATGCAAATAGGTATAGATTAAAATATATGGATGCACGGTTATCGATTTTAGTTTGGATTGTGATTCCAACACTAAGTAAAATACACTTAATCAAATATGGAAAGTTAAAATCTCGTTATTATGTATTAAGTGATCTAGGGATGCAATTGTATATAAAATAGGCTAAATGGATGCAACTAGATATCCGAAAGTTATAAACTATTTAAAATGGTACTATGGGCTATGTTCACACCATAATATTATATTATTATATTCCCCATTCTTATTCTTTTTATAAATAAACAGGTGCTTTTGACGCATGTCTGCTACATATTACAGGTTACAGGTTCTTGGATCTAAAATGGTGAAAAAGATAGAAGATGATGCAAAAGAGGGACTTTGACCAACAAATAGAAGGATCTTAATTAAGCCTACACAAAAGAACAGTAAAAGGCAACACAAGGTCCAAGATTATAAAGCGAACGGTTAAAGTCCACTACAAGTATTCACTGGAAGATCTGGAGAATATCTAGAAGCCAAATTGAGAAAAGTACTGAATAACTAAGAAGCCCAAGAAGCCCAGAAAAATACCACAAAGTTTCAGCATCTGAACTCTCCAATGGGCCGCGGAACCGCGGCCCAACCCTTGCTTGGGCCGTGGATCCGCGGCCGTCTTGTGCCCGTAGCGACTTAAATTTTCAGATGAATTCTTGCGGCGTTGAATGGGTCTACCTAGGGGTATTTTTGTAATAGAAGACGTGCGAATCAAATGTAACCTAGGGTTTCCTATTCTCTATAAATAGGAACTCTAAAGCTTGTATTCTTTTCATGCCTCCTTTTAATAATAAATTCCATATTTCTTTATAGAGAGCATCGGTGTCTCTTTTCAATTCATGAATTCAGATCTGACAAACCTGCGTTGATGTTTGGAGAGAGTCATCTGTAAGTAGTTTTATTTAATTTCTCTAGTTTAGATTTTAATTCTTTGCCCTGGGTAGATTTAATTCCTCGCCATAGATAATTGTTTAGATTTAGCTTTAGGGAAGGCTTTTGAGATATGAGATCTCTCATCCCTTTCTTACCCATGATATATTTTCCATAGGACTCCATGCATACACGCACACACCGCGCCCAACGGCACCCTATCCCTCGAGGTAGCGGTGATACCGTAGTATAAAGGCCCGGTTGCGCGTGTTTTCCATGGAGGTTAGGGTAAGGATCTCTAAAGGAAGGACAAGAACCTAGAGGAAGGAATACCTTCCCGAATGGATCTAATCCCCTTTATTGATAATTACCATAACTCCTCTTAGATCCTAAATTGGGTGTAGAAAGCGTTGAGATTTATTTGCATTTCCAAACCATTCCTAAACATAACCCTAGCAAGACTAGATCTAGATAATTGTAGTATAGGATAATTAGGGTTTTAGATTTAATAATCAATCCGAACACCCTTCGGAATTAACTCGTTAGCACGATTAGGAAATTCACAGCATCCCTGTGGACCGACCCATACTCACCGGCTACCTTCATGCGACGCCGTTCTTGATTGCGGTTATAGATAAGTTTTGAGACCAATCAAATGGCGCCGTTGCTGGGGATGGCGTGTTATTTCCTTTTTGCAATTTCGGGTTAATCAAAATTAAAAAAAATCTGAAAAATCTGAAAAATCCAAAAATTATAAAAATTATATCATCTGTTATTTTTGGAAAGGGTACTTTGTTGTTTCAATTTTGCAGGATCTACAAACAAAGACGGATCTGGAAATCTACAGAGAGCGAAACAGAAAATAACAGATCAGAACAGAGGGAGAATTGAAAAACAGAACAGCAGAAAAAATTTGGAGCGTTGAACCCCCCATCGCGCCGCCTTTCCGCGGCCGCAAGCTGAATTTGACCACGAAAACGCGGCCTTGTTGACGAGTCAACGCTTGAGAAAAATTCTAGGAATGCAAGCCCTCTCTTTCACCGCGGAAACGCAGTGGGATCTATGTTAAGACCGCGGAAATGCGGTTGAACAGTGTCTTCAATTCGTGAAAATTGCTCTGTAAGTTTCCCTCTGTCTCTTCTGCAAATATTGATATATCCTCTGTAAATTTGCCTGCAGGATTTCTTTGCGCTTTAAAAATATTCCCCCTTCCAAATAACAATCTTGTGCAGGATTTTTGGGCCCCGCTTAAAATAAAAATTGATTGCAAGTAATATTTTTCTGTTGCATATTTTTTATCAACAATCTTTTTGCAACAATTTCCAAATAAAGAAAAAGGAAAAAGGACAAATCTTTTATAGAAACTTGCAAATTTTTACCGCAAATAAATCCTTGCACCACCACCACCCAACTTTCTTTCTTTCACCCTTTCTTCTTACAACATGGGTACCCCACATAATAAATCACTTGCCGAACTTTGGTATCCCGAACCTAATTTTGCGTCGTACGTCAATTTGTTCGGTCAATTTAGAGACGATCCTTCCTTGCCTAAAATATCTTTGAAAGATCACATAGAGGCGTCTAGGAGAAACGGTTTGACTTTTCAACCCACTTTGTATCAACCAAGTCAACCTTTACCACCTCCATATGTTGATACCACTTTTTCAAGTCCTTCTGTCACTCCTAAGCCGATGTCCATTGCTGAGCATATTGCTCAATCTCGCAGCCGATCTTTCACCCCTCTCCACTCATCTAGTTCTAGGGATCCGCACGATTATTCACCTTTTTATCCACATGTTGACCCTACCCCTGCCCAACCACCCACTTCCTACCAGTCCTGCCCGACTTTCCCACCTTCACTAGACACTGCTTCTACACGGCCTGTTGGGAGTTTTGCATATCCACACGATGTCGAATCTTTTACCGAAACCCCCTTACCACCCAAGTCTAGTTTGGAAGAGTCGTTGGAGGCTTATATCTTAGCAACAAATAAAATGACTAGGAATGTGGAAGCGTCCGTGGCCGCTCTTATGCAACCATTGAACCGGTAGCTAGTTTCCCGCTAGCTTCAAATTTTTCAATGTATAAGAAGGCGGTTGGACAGAGTGAGAATGAGAGAGGATTTCCAAATCAAAGCTACCCATACCCAATTGAATCCAACAACTCCAATTTTCAAACATGTGTCCAAAATGATGAGTTGTGCGACTATGTAGTGTTTGATTTGCCAAATTGTGAAGAACCCCTGTCGAGTGAAACTACACTTAATCCTTTCGATCTTTACACCTCCACTCTAGAACCTAAATCGATAAATATCCATGCTTTTGATGAGGTGTTTAAAGAAATTGATTTTCACTTGATTGAGTATATAGACGCCGGGAATATTTCGGATGATGAACCTGTCGATCTGATTGAAATTTTATGTTCAACTCATCTTCCCGAGTCATTAGATGTTTCTCCCGAACTTCATATGCGTCTGGATTTTGATGATAATGGCATGGATTAGTTGAATTTGAGGAGAATTATAAGAATAGTATTGAGGAGAGTTGTGAGGATCATATTGAGGTTGAACCATTTTTATTTGATGTGTCAGATTTTCCAATTCATCCTCCTGAACCTTTGACTGTTATATCACCCTCCCTCATTTCCATCGTTCCGACCACGCCTAATATCACGCTTGAAGACTGTGAGTTTGAAAAATTTTCCTTTGAATCTGACACAGTTCACACTTACGAGTGTTTCACTTTTTCGGACGATGTTGATGACTCACCGCCCGAGTTTGAGTCCTTTACATTTTCAGATGAGTTAGTTGAACTATCAGACTCGGTTGCTTACAGTTGTTTCGAACCATTAATGGAATTTTTCAAGTTCGAGACAGTTTACTACGGTGAGAAAGAGACTATCCTTAATTCACTCCCTGTCGTCATTCCTATCGTTCCGACCGTATAAGAGACCGTTACGCTTTCATCTCCAATACCAAGTTCGGCGTACCCATGTTTTCTTACGAATCTTGAGAGATTTGACCCCATTTCTAGACGGGTTGATAGGTTAGCGCAATCGCTTTTAACACATCGGTCATCACAAATTGCGCTAATTTATTAACTCGATTTACACCCTCAAGATCGCGCGACCCTTCTTTCTCCTTTCCGCCATTCTTCTCCTCCACCGAGACCATATTCTACCCTTCTTTCCACACGGTCTCGTGTGCTTCTCATCTCTTTTCTTTCCACCCCATTCTTGCACCAACTATAACATTACCACGATAAGATTTTTGAATGGTTGGTGCTAACCTTTGGCTTGTGTAATGCCAAGCTTAAGTTTGGGGGGAACCTTGTTGTATATATGTATATATATTTTGTTTTCTTTTTCTATAAAAAATAAATTCAAAAAATTCAAAACAAATTCAAAATAAAAAAATTTATAAATAAATAAACAGGGGAGTACCGGCATTTTGACCCTCTTGGTTTAGCATGACAGTGAGGACACGGTCAAGTTCAAGTTTGGGGGTATGCTCGGTAAGTCTTCTTCCTTCGCATTCATTTGTACATATATTTGCATTTGCATACTTATTTGAAAACCCATAAAAATTTGAAAATAGAAATAATTATAAAAATTAATGTATTCAATTTTGGCATATTTGATTTAAGTTTGACAAATAGGTTAACTGGCTAGGAACATCTAGATCTTAGACTTAGTAAATTAAAAACCCTAAAGATAACCTTCCTTAAAGTTTAACGGTAGAAAGTATATGTCTTTGTAGTTTATTTAGAAATAGGCAAATTTTGAGTTCAGTTCTTGGGCTAAGTTGAAACAAAGGAAGAGTATTGATACTTTTATTAGAGTATAAGTTTGAAAAATAATTCCTAGCTTAAGTCTAGATTCTGAAAATGTATACCCTACAAAATTGCACAATCACGCACCTTGAAACTTGGAATAGTAGAGGAGACCTTGAAATGCTCTTGTCTAAAGTCCTTAGTACGATGAAAATGAAAAAAAATATATAAGTGTGAATAAAGAAAAAAAATGGACACTGGTTTTTATGATTACTTAAGGCTGTAAAAATAGAAAAATATTTAGCGAGGGTGCTTCATCACCTAGTGCCTTAGACCAACTGGTTTGGGAGTCATTGCTAAAGCCTTGGGTGTTGCAAGACTAGGAAGTACGCTTTAAAGTGCAAACGCATATTGTAATCGGTTGTTGGTACCTCAAGAAGTATTAACGGTCGCATGAAGGATGTGTAAGCAAAATTCATTAAAATTCACCAATTAAGAAGTACTTTGGACAACGGACAAGAGTACGATTGCTTGATTTGAATTTCCAAGTGTAGGGATGATCTATACACACACGTAGGGATATATGATTGGAGTTTAGATGAGAGAAAGGAATGAAGAATAGAACTTGTATCTTTAGTAGAGTTGATAAAAATTCCTAAGTGGAGATGGAACCCTAGAAGGAAAACTTAAGAGATGCTGAAAGTTAAGTAGGTCTGCAGAACATATATAATCTTAAGTTAAATGATGAGGAAGTGTGAAAAATATGGGTGGATAATTTACGAGTCGACGATAATAGAATTCCTTGTTAGAAAACCTAATTGGAGAATTAAAGTCGAAAAAGCCAAATTGATAGGATTTTGTGGGTGTAATCCACTGAAAACCCTCAGGAGACAACATTCCTCCTACTAGGGACACCTAGAGGTTTAACGGCTTGTTGCACGTGCTCAGTGCAATCGTGTTTCCCTGCGAAAGTGCGGTTAGGTTTTTGTTGAGAATAAAACTAAGTTTGTTCGAGGACAAGTAAAAGATAAGTTTGGGGGTATTTGTTCACACCATAATATTGTATTATTATATTCCCCATTCTTATTCTTTTTATAAATAAACAGGTGCTTTTGACGCATGTCTGCTACATATTATAGGTTACAGGTTCTTAGATCTAAAATAGTGAAAAGGAGAGAAGATGATGCAAAAGAGGGACTTTGACCAACAAATAGAAGGATCTTAATTAAGCCTACACAAAAGAACAGTATAAGGCAACGCGAGGTCCAAGATTACAAAGCGAACGGTTAAAGTCCACTACAAGTATTCACTGGAAGATCTGGAGAATATCTAGAAGCCAAATTGAGAAAAGTACTGAATAACTAGGAAGCCCAAGAAGCCCAGAAAAATACCACAAAGTTTCAGCATCTGAACTCTCCAATGGGCCGCGGAACCGCGGCCCAACCCTTGCATGGGCAGCGGATCCGCGGCCGTCTTGTGCCCGTAGCGACTTAAATTTTCAAATGAATTCTTGCGGCGTTGAATGGGTCTACCTATGGGTATTTTTGTAATAGCAGACGTGCGAATCAAATGTAACCTAGGGTTTCCTATTCTCTATAAATAGGAACTCTAAAGCTTGTATTCTTTTCATGCCTCCTTTTAATAATAAATTCCAGATTTCTTTATGGAGAGCATCGGTGCCTCTTTTCAATTCATGAATTCAGATCTGACAAACATGTGTTGATGTTTGGATAGAGTCATCTGTAAGTAGTTTTATTTAATTGCTCTAGTTTAGATTTTAATTCTTTGCCCTAGGTAGATTTTATTCCTCGCCGTAGATAATTGTTTAGAGTTAGCTTTGGGGAAGACTTTTGAGAGATGAGATCTCTCATCCCTTTCTTACCCATGATATATTTTCCATAGGACTCCATGCATACACGCACACACCGCGCTCTACGGCACCCTATCCCTCGAGGTAGCGGTGATACCGTAGTATAAAGGCCCGGTTGCGCGTGTTTTCCATTGAGGTTAGGGTAAGGATCTCTAAAGGAAGGACGAGAACCTAGAGGAATGAACACCTTCCCGAATGGATCTAATCCCCTTTATTGATAATTACCATAACTCCTCTTAGATCCTAAATTGGGTATAGAAAGCGTTGAGATTTATTTGCATTTCCAAACCATTCCTAAACCTAACCCTAGCAAGACTAGATCTAGATAATTGTAGTATAGGATAATTAGGTTTTTAGATTTAATAATCAATCCGAACACCCTTCGGAATTAACTCGTTAGCGCGATTAGGAAATTCACAACATCCCTGTGGACCGACCCGTACTCACCGGCTACCTTCATGCGACGCCATTCTTGATTGCGGTAATATATATGTTTTTGAGATCAATCAGGCTATGCAAATAATCATTATGTGGTTCAGTTACGGATATGGGTATCGTGATCTAATATGTAACATGATATGTTTCAAGTTCTAAAACTAAAATAATATAAATTGAACCTCAGAATGTTAAAAGGAACATGTGGCATTAGATTTAAATTACAGGTTTACTATGCAATTAAATATGTATAAAATAATATAAATAGCATGTAGGAAGTTTTACTTGCCTAGTGCGATCAAGAAACGGGTATACGGAACGTCACACGTCGGCGGGAAAGTCACGACGCGCGCACGATACACGGAACGGATCCAAACAACGCACAAAGTGAACACACGGGTCAGGTACGCTCGCTGGGTCGTCGGGATCGTCGACGTCGTCACGGCTCCGGCGATCTACAGAGATCAAGAATTACAGAAAAAGAAAAAAAAGAAAGAAAGAAAGAAAGAAAGAGAAGGAAGGAACTAGGAAAAAGAAGCATGAGAAGAAAAGAAATCTTACTGTGGTTGCAGAGAGGAGTCGCGAGGGTGTCGACGGCCGTGAACGAGCTCCGGCGAAGCTAGGGTTTGGTGTCTAGGGTTTTCTGTGGTTTTAGGGTTTGGTCTCGGGTTTAGTTGGCTGGGGTTCTTGGGTGCAGGGATCTGGTGTAGGGGGAGAGGAGAGAAGAAGGAGATAGAGAGGAGGAGATGGTGATGAAGGTGGCGGCGATAGGAGGAGGTGATCGGCGGCGATGGGTTATGTAGGTGTGCAGGGGTCGCAGGAGGTGCTCGGGAAGGAGGAAGAAGAAGAAGGAGATGGCGAGGAGGAAGAGGCTTGGTTGAGGGTAGAGAGGTGATGGAGCTTTAGGGTTATGGTTCTAGGAGAGGGGCTCGGCGACGGTGGGTTGGCGAGTAGGGAAAAGATCTCGGGGTTTTTTTTAAAAAGAAGAAGGAGATATGGAGAAGGGTGGTGCCGCGATACGAGGGAGGTGACGGGATCGAGCACAGTGAACGCGATAGGAGAGAGAAGGAGTGCGAGAGGAGAGAGATAGGGAGAGAGCGAGAGGAGAGAGGGGGGAGAAAGAAAGTTGTCTTTACTCAGGGAGAGAGAAAGGAAGAAGAGAGAAGGGGTTGCGAGATGGGGTGAGAGAGAGAGATCTGCGGCTGAGAGAAGGAGAGAGAAAGGCAAGGGGAGAGAGAAAGAGAGAGCTGGGTTGTTATAATAGGATTTGATTTTGTTAGGAAAAAATTTTTAAAAGATTTAAATTGGTTTGAGAAAATATTATGAGCGGTTAAAAGAAATATTATAATTAATTTAAATTTTAAATAATTGAATTTTAGCGGGATATAAAATATTTCAAAATGCGCCCAGGTCGGGTCTAAAAATTTAGATTTAAAATACAAAAATTATATGCAACTTCCAAATTTTAAAATGAATGTTTAGTTAACTAAAAAGCATACCCCTAAGAACGGACGCACGTACATGCGCGTAGCTATCCAAACACGTCCGTTTTACTAAACGGGACGAGAACACAATGCGCGGACGCCACCATGTGGTTAGGGGTATCATGCAGGCTATGAAATGCAATTGTAATTTATTTTACGTGATCTAAAAATGCTATATGTAAAATACGCAATGCTAGGTTAAATGTTAATATGTAGTATACATGAGATGCACGTATCTATTTAACCATCCAGGGTAGTCTATAAATATGAATCAACCAGTTCAAGCAAGTGGGTCGGGTCGAATGCAATGTAAAATGTAAACTACCATTCGCATCCAAACATGATAAATAAATAAAATACCACATATAAATGAATACTGAAACAGAAATTGGTATAACTGAACTCGGTTGTTACATTATTCCCAACTACAAAAAGAATTTCGTTCTCGAAATTCCAAAAACAAGAAAGGATAAACAAACAACAAACTATAAGAATAGATATGGAAATTTCTGCCGGATTTCATCTTCTCGTTCCCAATTTGACTCTCATGTGAGCGATTACCCCAAGAAACAAGTATAAGAGGGATAACTTTGTTCTTAAGAACCTTTTCTCTTCGATCCATAATCGACATCGGTCGCTCCTCAAAAGTCAAATCTTCTCGTACAGTCAGCTCCGAATGATCCAACACATGTGTTTCATCTCGAACATACTTACGGAGTTGAGATACGTGAAACACGTCATGAACATTCGTCAAGGATTACGGTAATGCCAAACGATACGTCACTTCTCCAACACGCTCCAAAATCTCAAAAGGTCCAATGAATCGAGGACTAAGCTTTTCTTGACTTCCGAAAAAGATCACTCCTCTAGTTGGTGATATCTTCAAGAATACCAAATCACCAATGGTGAACTCTAGAGGTCTTCTCGACGTATCTGCCCAACTCTTTTATCGGTCTTGTGCTGCTTTCATATGATTCCGGATAGTGTTAACCTTCTCAACTGTTTGCACTACCAAATCCGGTCCCAACAATTTTCGTTCACCAACATCGTCCCAACAAACAGGTGAACGACACCTGTGACCAAATAAAGCTTCGAATGGAGCCATCTGAATAGTCGTCTGGAAACTGTTATTGTAAGAAAACTCCACTAAGTGCAAATGATCCTCTCATGAACCCTTGAAGTCTAACATGCAAGCTCTCAACATGTTTTCAAGAGTTTGGATTGTTCTCTCCGACTGGCCATCTATTTGAGGATGATAAGTTGTGCTAAACTTCAATCGAGTCCCCAAACTTTCCTGTAAGCTCCTCCAAAAGTGTGATAAGAAACGAGTGTCACGGTCGGACACGATACTCACCGGTACTCCATGCAATCTTACTATCTCCTGCATGTACCGCTCTACCAAAGCTTCTGTTGATTGACCAATAAGAAATGGTAAGAAATGAGATGCCTTGGTCAATCGATCAACAATCACCCAAACTGCATTGTTGCCCTTCGGACTCCGCGGTAAAGCCGTCACGAAATCCATGGTTATATGTTCCCACTTCCACTGAGGAATCGGAAATGGTTGCCATAAACCAGCAACCCGTTGATGTTCAGCCTTAACTTGCTGACACACCAAGCACTTTGCTACAAAGCGGGAAATTTCCCGTTTCATGCCTTCCCACCAGAAATGCTGTCGTATATATCGGTACATCTTCGTGCCTTCTGGATGTACAGAATATGCTGAACTGTGCGCCTCCTTCATAAGTTCTTCGCGAATATCTCTCTTTGGCATACACAAACGGCTACCATAACGCAACGAACCATCTTCATGAATCAATAAGTCCGTTCGAAGTCCAGCTTCAACCTGTTCTCGAAACTTTTGCAATCTAAGGTCCTGCAATTGCGCTGCTTTAATATTCTCGATCAACGGCGACTGTACTTGCAGCTACATCAACTATCCCGAAGAATACGGTAGCACAATCTCCAAATCAAATCTTCGAAAGTCTTCAATAAGTTCCTTCTGTGCAGTCAACATCTGAATTGCTGGTAACCGACTAAGCGCATCCGGCACGACATTAACTTTCCCCGGATGGTACTTAAGATCAAGATCGTAATCAGCCATCAGCTCCAACCATCTGCGCTGCCTCATATTAAGCTCCTTCTGCGTGAACACATACTTCAAATTTTTATGATCGGTGAAAACCTCGACCCTTTCGCCCAATAGGTAGTGTCTCCAAATCTTCAAAGCGAAAATCATAGCTGCTAGCTCCAAGTCATGAGTTGGGTAATTCTTCTCATGGGTTTTCAGCTGTCTCGATGCTTACGCTATAAACTTCCCATGCTGCATCAAAACACATCCCAATCCTTTCCCAGATGCGTCGCTGTAAATCACCAATCCTCTGGAATTGTCTGGCACGGTCAGAATAGAAGCGGTTATCAACCTCTGTTTCAACGCCTCAAAAGATGACGCACACTTATCCGTCCACACAAATGGTACTTCTTTGTGCGTAAGCTTGGTCAAAGGCTCTGCCAGACGAGCAATGTTCACCACGAACCTCCTGTAATACCCGGCAAGTCCAAGAAAGCTTCTAATCTCTGCAACATTCTTCGGAATCGGCCAATCTCTAACTGCTGTAATCTTTTCAGGATCAACGGCGGTTCCATCTCCAAACACGACATGCTCCAAAAACTTCACTTCTTCCAGCCAAAACTCGCACTTGCTCGTCTTTACATATAATTTTTCTTGTCTCAACGTCTGCAGTGCGATCCTCAAGTGTTTTGCATACTCTTCAATACTCTTTGAGTAGACCAGAATATCATCAATGAACACCATAATAAACTGGTCCAAGAATGGTGAAAAGATTCGGTTCATCAAGTCCATAAATATCGCCGGTGCATTCGTTACTCCGAAGGGCATCACTAAGTACTCGAAATGTCCATACCGAGTTCGGAATGTCGTCTTGCAAATATCTTCTGTTTTAACTCGGACCTAATGATATCCGGATCGCAAATCCAGCTTCGAGAATACCCTCACGCCACTAAGATGCTCAAATAATTCGCCAATGCGAGGGATCGGGTACTTGTTCTTAATAGTCACCCGGTTTAATTCTCGATAATCGATGCACATCCTCCTTGTGCCATCTTTCTTCTTGACTAGATGAACCGGAGCTCCCTAAGGCGAGTTACTGCTGCGAATCTAACCCTTCTCAAGTAATTCAGTAACCTGCTTCTTAACCTCTTCCAACTCCACTGGTGCCATTGGATAGTATGCTTTAAAAACTGGCGCTGCATCAGGAACAAGATCAATCGCGAACTCCGCGTCTCTCTTCGGCGGTAAACCTGATATGTCCTCGAACACGTCCATGAAATCTCGAACAATAGCTGGCGCTTCATCTTTATCAGCCTCCATCGACGAAAGAACATTAGTTGTCGGCCTAGCCCTAAACTCGACTGGCCCGACAGAACTGCTTCCTCCAGTAAAGATAAACTCTGGATGTCCGGAAATCTGAAAAATTACTTTCTTTGCCCTATAATCAATATGAGTGTGGAAAGTGCTGAGAAAATCCATTCCCAAGACGACTTCATAACTGCCTGTATCAATCACCAAGAAATCTGCAAATAGCTCCCGTCCGCAAACAACAACTGCACAATCCTTACATTCTCTACTAGATATGATCTTCCCATTCCCAGTGTGTATGTCCCAACAACTAGACAGAGTTGTGCAAGTAATCGAGTGTGTAGCAATAAACTTGGACGACATAAAATAATGGGATGCACCAGAATCGAATAACGCTAATGCGGGAAAACCATGAACAAGTAGAATACCTGAAACAACTTCTCCTGATGTCTTAGCTTCCTCAGCCGTCAGGGTAAATGCTCGAGCTTGATTAGGTCCATGAGTTAGCTGCTTTTGTCCCTGAAACGGTTTCTGCGGTGGCATCTGAACATCATCTCTCGTGCGAAACTTCGACGGACAAGCGTTAATAATATGATCCGCCGATCCACAAACTAACAGAGTCCCTGCCTCCTTCGACAATCTCTTTGCACATGTCCGGGTAAATGGCAGTAGTTATAAATCACGCTCCTTCTTTGATCAACGACAATAGGCTTCTTCATCGGTGTTACGCCACGACGGTTCACTGGAATACCTCTGTGTCCATGTGCTCGGTTCGGTGCAAATGCCGGCTTCCGTACTAGAACTGCTGGCTGCTGTGTACTCCCAGTCTTCATAGATAGGCACTGCTGCTCTCGGGCTGCTGTAAGTACTTGTGAGAAAGTGGTCAAACCCAGAGAGACAATCTGCCTCTCGATGTCCACATCCAAACTGCGCATGAACCTCCTTGCCCTATCAGCATCGTTGGCAACCAAAAGTCCAGCGAATCTACTGAGCCGCGTCCACTCAGCTGCATGTACATCTACAGGTGCGCCGTTCTGCTTCAAACTAACGAACTTTTCTTCCATTTCCTCCTGTGCAGTCCGTGGGAAGAACTTCTCCAAGAAACTCTTCGAAAAATCCGCCCAACTGATCGGCTTGGGCAAGCGGGTCTCTTCCACAAGCCACCATTCATGGGCGTAGTCTACCAACTAGATGCATACTACATCCACCCTCTTATCTACTGGGATCTGTGCCGCAACGAGTAAATTCTCCGTATCAACCAGCCACTGCTCCGCTGGCAACGGCTCGTCCAGGCCAGTAAAGACAGACGGACCCAGTCTCCTGAAATCCGCCACGGTACCCACACGATCCACTGGTCTGGCCACAACATTGTTCACGGACTGCTGAACGGTCCGCAAACCTTCCTGAAAAGATTCAGCTTGCTGCTGGATCAGCTCGGTCTGTCGCTTTTGGTTCTCCAACATCTCACGTATTACTCCAAGCATAGCGGCTTCGTCAACACGCCTTTGGTACGTTTTCAGATTCTTGTCTGCCATGTTCCTGAAATCAAAGCACCAAAAGGATTGGCATGATAACAGATTCAAAATGTAGATTAAGGATATGAATCAAGGCTAGAACTCCAAGTTACTTAAATAGAGTACTGCATTGCAACCATGCCGCGGTATCATAGCTACAATTACATAACTCCACCCAAGTCGCCTAAGTTCTAGAGATAACCAAAAGGAAACCAGGTTTCGAGTTGATATGCAAAGGAGGTTTGCATGTCGTAAAAGTAGAATCGGGAGGAAGTTAAGATTCAAAAATGGTAAGATAAAGTGGCAGGACATGTTTCCTAATCACGAGTATTCTGATTCGTGTATTGGGTCTAATACCCAACTACAAAAAGAATCAAACCCGATTAACCTATAACATATGGCTCTGATACCAAAAGAACCATGTCACGCCCCTCTTCCCAGAATACGCTAAGATAGGCACGTGACATAACCAACCATGCTACCTGTGGATAGGAAATATCCTTCCACAGTCACATTACGGCTGTAAAGATATCAAGAACAATAATAAACTATCTAACACATGTCCATAAACCAGAATAAAATGAGTCAAGAATAAAATAATGCGGAAGCAAAAGATCCAATACAAGAATAAACTGGAATATACGTCCCATAATGCGGACTCACATCAGGAATGAAAATATCGAAAGTAAAATGAACTAACTACTAACAAGTCCTCACTGCTCAGCCTGCTGACTGAAATACTCATGCTCGACCTGTAGCTAAGGTAAAGGATCTGGGCCATGCAAAACCCAGACGTCAGTGCGTTGTAACATCAAGAAATGATATAAACAGGGGTAGCAAGACATGCAGGTATGATCATGAACGGTAAAATAGGTAAAACAACAATATAAATAAGGACAGTGAAGGGTAATGTGCAGTGAGTAATCTAAACTAGTCTACTGTGTTAATTACTCTCAAGTCTTTGAAATAAATTTGATGAATCATCGATGTAACTCAATAGTATCCCATGCGTGCCCGGGACCATGATGAAGATTCTCGGGCTGAAGCCGAGACATGCTTCTAGTCACTGAAAAGGTAGTATGTAACGATGAATGATGTCAGCAGCATCATCCTAAGGCTGGCCTAGCCTCTAAAACTGATCAGTAAAGGTACCGAACTGTCGAGTTACAAGTCAGGTTTCATCATTGATTTCCCCATACCCCCAAGTTATGCATTCAAGTCAAGTATTGATAAATCTGGAGATAATGCCAACACAGGATCAGCAGGTAAAGGTTTGTCTGGATAGACAACAGAAAATGTCCGTAGGGACAACATGTCAAAGCTGTTGGCATTAGTCTCAAGATCAGGGAACAAGTAAAGCCATGGTACGTCAGGTCAAGTCAGGTAGTATATAGGTATCATGTCATGTCAAGAAGTGCACGGTATCACGTCGTGTCAAGTAATGGGTGTATCAAGTCATGTCAGGGGTGCACAACATATCACGTGGGTGCTCATAATCAAACTAAATTAATCATGGGTATACAAAACAAGTATGGGGTACTAATGGAACAATAAAATGGAACATTGTAATGTAGTATGCAAATAGGCATAGATTAAAATATATGGATGCACGGTTATCGATTTGAGTTTGGGTTGTGGTTCCAACACTAAGTAAAATACACTTAATCAAATATGGAATGTTAAAATCTCGTTATTATGTATTAAATGATCTAGGGATGCAATTGTATATAAAATAGGCTAAATGAATGCAACTAGGTATCGGAAAGTTATAAACTATTTAAAATGGTATTATGGGCTATGCAAAAAATCATTATGTGGTTCAAATACGGATATGGGTATCATAATCTAATATGTAACATGATATGTTTCAAGTTCTAATACTAAAATAATATAAATTGAACCTCGGAATGTTAAAAGGAACATGTGGCATTAGATTTAAATTACAGGTTTACTATGTAATTAAATACGTATAAAATAATATAAATAGCATGTAGCAAGTTTTACTTGCCTCGACAGATCAAGAAACGGGTATACGGAACGTCACACGTCGGCTGGAAAAGCCGCGACGCGCGCACGATACATGGAACGGATCCAAACAACGCACAAAGTGAACACACGAGTCAGGTATACTCGCTGGGTCGTCGGGATAGTCGACGTCGTTACGGCTCCGGCGATCTACAGAGATCAAGAATTACAGAAAAAGAAAAGAAAAGAAAAGAAAAGAAAGAAAGAAAGAAAGAAAGAGAAGGTAGGAACTAGGAAAAAGAAGCATGAGAAGAAAAGAAATCTTACTGTGGTTGCAGAGAGGAGTCGTGAGGGTGTCGACGGCCGTGAACGAGCTCCGGCGAAGCTAGGGTTTGGTGTCTAGGGTTTTCTGTGGTTTTAGGGTTTGGTCTCGGGTTTTGTTGGCTGGGGTTCTTGGGTGCAGGGATCTGGTGTAGGGGGAGAGGAGAGAAGAAGGAGATAGAGAGGAGGAGATGGTGATGAAGGTGGCGGCGAGAGGAGGAGGTGATCGGCGGCAACGGGTTCTGTGGATGTGCAGGGGTCGCAAGAGATGCTCGGGAAGGAGGAAGAAGAAGAAGGAGATGACGAGGAGGAGGAGGCTTGGTTGAGGGTAGAGAGGTGATGGAGCTTTAGGGTTAGGGTTTGAGGAGAGGGGCTCGGCGACGGTGGGTTGGCGACGAAGGAAAAGAGCTCGAGGTGTTTTTTAAAAAAGAAGAAGGAGATATGGAGTAGGGAGGTGCCGCGATACAAGGGAGGTGACGGGATCGCGCACAGTGAACGTGATAGGAGAGAGAAGGAGTGCGAGATGAGAGAGATAGGGAGAGAGCGAGAAGAGAGAAGGGGGAGGAGAACGAAAGTTGTCTTTACTCAAGGAGAGAGAAAGGAAGAAGAGAGAAGGGGTTACGAGATGGGGTGAGAGAGATCTGCGGCTGAGAGAAGGAGAAAGGCAGGGGGGAGAGAAAGAGAGAGCTGGGTTGTTATAATAGGATTTGATTTTGTTAGGAAAAAAATTTTAAAAGATTTAAATTGGTTTGAGAAAATATTCTGAGCGGTTAAAAGAAATATTATAATTAATTTAAAATTTAAATAATTGAATTTTAGCGGGATATAAAATATTTCAAAATGCGCCCGGCTCGGGTCTAAAAATTTAAATTTAAAATACGAAAATTATATGCAACTTCCAAATTTTAAAATGAATGTTTAGTTAACTAAAAAGCATAGCCCCAAGAACGGACGCACGTACGTGCGTGTAACTATCCAAACACCTCCGTTTTACTGAACGGGAAGAGAATACGATGCACGGACGCCACCACGAGATTAGGGGTATCATGCAGGCTATGAAATGCAATTGTAATTTATTTTACGTGATCTAAAAATGTTATATGTAAAATACGCGATGCTAGGTGAAATGTTAATATGTAGTATATATGAGATGCACGTGTCTATTTAACCAGCCATGGTAGTCTATAAATATGAATCAACCAGTTCAAGTAAGCGGGTCGGGTCGAATGCAATGTAAAAGGTAAACTACCATTCGCATCCAAACATGATAAATCAATAAAATACCACATATAAATGAATACTGAAACAGAAATTGGTATAACTGAACTCGGTTGTTACACTATATCTCCGTTCGCATTGAATTATTATGTTCTCATACTAAAATGAGTTTTTTTGTTTTAGGGCCTAGTAACTTGGGCAATTAAATCCGCCGGGATGTCTTTACACCTAATGCCCTAAAACTAACTGGTTTGGGTGCACTGGCCCAAAACTCGCTAAGAAATTTAGAAAGTCCAATGTAAAAAAAAATCAAGCAAGTGTTCTCTCCGAGTTAAAATTCCTAACGGTTCTTTATGTAAAAATAATCTTGACTAAATACAGGTTTTTATAAAAATATTTTTAAATGGAGATATGATGGTTTTATCCTATGATAAATACTATTGCACGTTCACGAAGATGTGTATGAACAAAAACAAGTAAAAAGTGGAGTGAAGAATAAGATTTAGTTTTCTGTTAAGAAAAATAGAAATTCTGAATTTGAAACCTAGCCGGAGTACGAAACTTGAGAAAAACTTAACTCTTTATAAACTAAGATATCCTTATAAAGTTTTATCCGGTGTTTATTTTATGACATTATGACTTTAATCGAACTTTTTGAAACATTACGATGCTATTTGCACCGTACGTAAAGACGTATAGGATCTTAAGTTAAATAAGAGGTGGGGTATGAAAAATAAGGGTTCGATATTTCTAATTTAGGATAATAGAATTTCTAGTTTTGAAACTAAACCCTAGGATTATAATTGACAGTTATTTTGCAAAAATAGCTTGAACGGGATTTTGTGGGTGTAATCCACTGAAAATCCTCAGGAGACAACACTCCTCCTACTAGGGACACCTAGAAATTTAAAGGTTTGTCGCACAGGCTCAGTGCAATCGTGTTCCCTGCAAAAGTAAGGTTAGGATTTTTGTTTTACTCGAGACGAGCAAAAGATAAGTTTGGGGGGTATTTGTTCATCACGTAAAACTGCATTTTAATACCGCTCATTCATTATCATTTTTGTGATATATCGGTACTATTAATCCGTGTCTGCTCAATAAGTACATATTACAGGTATACGTGAAAAAAATACTGGAAACACACTCAAATGTATGGATACGACATTTGTGAGCCGACACTGCACTCAGAATGGAAAACCGATTCAAAATTCAAGATTTTTGCAAAAAAAATTCAAGTGTACACATTTTTATTCAAAATGGTCAAACATGATACAAGTGTGAACATAACTCTTTTTGATGCATGAATCATGGTGGGGCAGCCTAGCATGATTCATGGTGGGCACACAAGTTGGCTATAAAAATCATAATTTGTGCAAGTGGATGAGCAAGTGGGCTTATGATGAGTACTTGATAAAGTGTGATGTGATTTAATGTTTGCAACTTCCCTCCAAATCTACAGATTACAACCCAAGTTGATATAGAAGAATCAAACAATACCAGAAAGATCATGGAGAGGATATAAGATCACCATAAGAAAACGGACCCCACCACTCAACAGTAAATCGCCAGAATTGGCTAAAAGCCGCTACCGCCGGTCCCACCTTCTCATTTTAGCTCCATCTTTCTTCTGGTCATTCCATGTTGTCACATCATCTAAATTTTATTATTTGTTTTTGTTGATTTTGTGCCTATATATACCAGGACAGAGAGCAAGCTAAAGAGGATACTTGACCATACTTTATATGCTTAGACTACTCTTCCATTCTTGCATTTTTGTAATTTTTGTTATAGCTTTGTACAGTTGGCTTGAGTTCCTTAGCTTCTCCTGATCTTGCAATCTCTTCACTGAGCTTGCAAGTTTAGGTTTTGGTTATTGAACTCATTGCTTGTACTTTTGTATTAAACTCAATAAAGCTTTCATTTTGGTGCACTTGGTTCTTAGTATTTTTCTTCTCTTTACTTACTTGCAATTTACTTTCTTGCAAATTACTTACTTGCAAATGTTGTTTTCTTTGATCTCTTCTCTTTTGCATTTTTTTTTAATGTTGATCACGGATTGTTAATAGTGCATCTTGTTAGGGAAAGAGAAAACTTGTATAAGTTAAGTTTTTCTTTTGCTCATTTCTTTTGCCCGATACTTGCTAATCGAACTCCGCCAAAACCTCACGCAAGCACTCCTTCAGACAATCTATCCTACCACGGTAGCGGTGATTCCTAACCATTACCGGATGCGTTTGGTTTGGCCGGAGGTGAAAGTTAAGAGATGAGAACGGAAGGACAAGAGTCAATAAGCCAAATTTCACAATACCATACTTAAGTACCATAATCCACGTTATTATCAATTACTCTAGCTTCGATAGTCAAGTGAGGAACAAAAGGACGAGTACGGATTTTCCTAACTTACACAAACCTATCTTTATCCCTAACAAGCGTTATTTTGCATATACAAACACATAGGTTAGAATCGAACTGTTCGGACCTTCGCCTTATCTCGTAAGAACAAGAACATAAAACGCACTATCACCATGCGGACAACCCGTACTCATCTCGGCTAGCTATACGCGACGACGTCTTGATAGCGGTTATAAATACGACATAGAATATCATTCAAACAGTGTACCATACACTCTCGGCTCCTCGAGTTCAATAGATAGGTCACGAGCGTGAGAGTTCATCCTTTTTTTGTAGACTCTCGCACTCAGGTAGGTACAGCCATCCCCAAATCGCACTGCTGAGGCCGTCGCCGGGGGTTCTATAGCTTCAAACTCCTCCTCACTTGGGGCCTCCTCTTCGTTCTCCTATTCAGCTGGAGCTTCATCTTTGGGCTCCTCCTCAGCGGGGGCCTCTTCCTCAAGCTCCTCCTCCGAATCCTCCTCGAGATCCTCATCTTTGTCGGCCTCTTCTTCTTCTTCTTCATTTTCTTACTCTTCTTCTTCCCTAGCGTCTTCCTCAGGCTCCTTTTCGGGTCCGTCCTCCTGCATAGGGTCCTCCTCCTCAGGTTCTTCGTCAGAACCATCCTTCTTCATAGGGTCCTCATCCGCCTCTGACTCGGAGTCACTGATCACAATGACCTCCGATGCGACCTCGACCCCTCGTCCTCGGAGTCGTTGTCCGCCACGATGACCTGTGGGGGTCCTCCTTGGACTTTGTCGTCCGAACTCTCGAGTTGGTGGTCGAATGTGATAATGGACTGGGTGTCCTCGTCTGGAAGAGGTGCTGCTCCGAAATTAGCCATGTCCTGAAAAGGAAAAACCATGGTTAAATAATCGGAATATGAAGGAAAGAGATTATGTGACCGATATAAATGGAAGTATAACAAATAGGGCGGATATGATTCAAAAGACATAAATAAGTTTAGTTAATGTTATGTTTCAGTACATTCGACCTATATGGACCACCACTAAAACCTGCCACGTCTCGATTCCCAAAGTATGGAATCGAGACGTGGCTCAGTCCGCAATCTAACTATATCGAGAGTGGTCTAACTTGATACAATTACATTAAGCGTAAAAAGAAAAACATGCCGGCAATGTACCAAAACAGTAAAATAAGATGCAACAACATTTATTCTCATTAACTAAGTGCTTATTACATCGCAGGGGCACCAAATAAAATATAGTGTTTATTACATCCAAGGAAAGAATGCAAGCCCTCAAAAGGTGGGCAGCTGATGAACTAAAAGGAAACTAATCCTAATAGCAAGTGGACAATTATACATAGTCTTCTTCAGTGGGTTCCACTTCTGCACCTCCATCTTGGACCTCATCTTCATCTAACAGACGTTCCGGGAGAAGATAGGAGAAAAAGAAGTCTGTCAACGAGTTATACTCGGATAGGAAATCTCATAATGGTTAAGTATGATTAAGGTATCATGGGTGTGTGCAATGCATGATGTCATATGTGTATAGTGACAAAGGAAAATCAGATATCTAATGAGTGTTATGCACATATCAGTTTGATAGACAAGGGTACCGGGCTCTCACGATTATTCTGTTGGGGCCATAGAACAACAGAAATCGGGAATGAATAGTAGTTCCACTTCCCGAACCATGGGTAATCTAAAGGGGAATCCGAGACCCTTATTACAACCTTGACTAATCAAACTACCCCACCCCGGTCTTATACAGTGATATAGGAGTACAGGTCGGTGTTAGCACGCGGCACTACTAGGCGGTGTCACAAAGAGGGGTTCCCTTCTAGTCATCCATAAAGACGGAATCTACATGGACCCCTTATGCCTAGTTGATTGAGGATGTGAATACTTAAGCTCAGTATTCCGTAGTTGTCTATATTGAGAATTTAATTCTCTCTCAGCTTACTCCTCCGAGTACTATGGAGTATCGGAGAGGAGTACTCACACCCTATGATATATGGTGCACTCTATCATGAGTATTGTTGAGTTGCCTCTTTCATTATGAGGGTATGCACTGGAAACAGCTGCGTACTAATTGAATAAGGTTCCGTCTAAATTTATGCCTGAGATTCTATATGTGATATAGAATGAAATGAGACCATGTCTTAAATTTGTTAAGATATAAGGTTGTCTGGTTTATATTGAAAAGAATAATTCGGACAATCTCTAGGCAGGTTTTAGTAATAAGCAGTTTGTGGGTCATCCCAAGCATTCACAAGTGTTTAACGCCTACCATGGTCAGGATCGAAAGTTGTTTTGTTCTTGACACGCCGCCTTTTTTAGAAAATGAATTTCCTGCAAAAGAAATTAGTAGAAATGTGGTAGAACTGGAAGAGATTCCGGAACCACAAACAGTTACTAAAAATTTGGTAGAACCTGAGAATTCTACTATACCCGAAAAATGTTAACCACTCTACGGATCTAGTAGGCGGTCTCAACCATTCGAGAGACACTACGGCTTCCTTATAGACAGTGAAAAAGATGTTTTCATCATGATTGATGATGACCCTACTAGCTATCAGCAGACCTTAGGAAGTAGTGATTTCCGACTGATGGCTGGATGCCAAGATATCCGAGCTGGACTCCACGCACTTGAATAAAGTATGGACCTTGTTGGATACTCCTAAAGGGGTAAAACCCATTAGGAGCAAGTACATATTCTAAAAGAAGATCTGTACAGATGGAAATGTAGTAACCTAATAAGGCTAGACTTGAAGCAAAAGCTTTTCATCAAATACCCAGTGTGGATTGTGATGAAATCTCTTCTCCAGTGTCTATGTTGAAGTTCATTCTGATATGACTTGCCATTGCTGTCTTTTTATGACAATGAGATCTGACAGGTGGACTTTAATAACATCTTTTTAAATAGTCATTTATAAGTATACGTGTATATGACACTGTCAGAGGTCCTTATAAGGCTAGACTTGAAGTATACGTGTATATGTTAAATAGTCATTTATAAGTATACGTGGATATGACACTGTCAGAGGTCCTTATAAGGCTAGACTTGAAGTATACTGTCAGAGGTCCTTATAAGGTGGACTTTAATAACATCTTTTTAAATAGTCATTTATAAGTATACGTGTATATGACACTGTCAGAGGTCCTTACAGATAGAAATTTAGTAACCTAATAAGGCTAGACTTGAAGCAAAAGCTTTTCATCAAATACCCGGTGTGGATTGTGATGAAATCTCTTCTCCAGTGTCTATGTTGAAGTTCATTCTGATATGACTTGCCATTGCTGTCTTTTTATGACAATGAGATCTGACAGGTGGACTTTAATAACATCTTTTTAAATAGTCATTTATAAGTATATGTGTATATGACACTGTCAGAGGTCCTTATAGTCAGTAGAAGCAGCGGAAAGGTGTGCAAGTAACGTAAGTTCATTTATGGACTAAAGCAAGCGCGCGGAGTTGAATCATTTGTTTTGATGTAATAGTCAAATGTCGAGCTATCTTCGCATGTTTTTGAAGCAACAAACAAATGTCGATCTATGATTTATTAGCTCTGCCTCGGGACTTGCTAGAATGTGAACCGTCTTTTCAAAATCCTATAAATAGGTATCTTTTTCTTCACTCTCTTTGAAGTTGTACCCTTTTAAAGTTCTTGTTTTCTACCAGAAGCCTTTGTTTCCTTACTAATTTGGTATGTACGCTTGCACACCTCTGCGTTACGCATCCTCTTTTAATTCGCTCTTTTGATTTTGCTTGCTCACCCTTTGGGTTGGGCGTTTAGCTTATCTTGCGCACCTATTTTGGTTGCGCACTTAAGATAAACCTTTAAACATTTCTTTTATTTCAAGATTGTTACTTAAGTTTGTCCTTAATCAAACTTTAATTTTGAATTTGGATATTCTTAGTCCATCCTTTTTAGTGAACTGACGTCTTTCCAGTCTTTTTCTTTCAGATATAATGGCTAATCATCTATATACGATTAGGGAGATTGTTTCCCATGCCGACATAAGTTTTTACGAGCCGGCTTTCACTGATGCTCAGTATGAAGACGTACTTCATCGTTTTGAAGCTCATAGTAGGCGGAAGATTCATCGATGTTCCACTTTGCTCTAGTTGATATTTCAAGCAATCCATGATGTCATTCCTGGGTCTATGGATGTAATGCCTCTCCTTGCTCTTGACCAAACCGCGGATAAGGTGCATTCAGTTTTCCTGATGGGGTTTATCTTCAAAGGGTTGAGAGACCATACAACCGCCCTTCTACATGTAACGTTCCAACAGCGGGCGATCTTGTCCACCTATGATAGAGGCGGATACGCACAGCGATGGAGGATAAGACTTTCGAGTCTTTGTCGGAGTCTGTTTATGACTTCACACACCCTTATAACTCGACCAATCTATTGTCGCTCTGAATTTTCAGGCGAGATAACAGCCTTTGCTTTTATTTGTCATTTACTTTTCAGTATTAGTTTATAATCCATCTTTGACATATCAATGAAAAGTTTATGTTCTTTTACACTTGCACTTCTTCTTTTTTTATTGAAGTTTGATTTCATTGCAAGAGTCCTTCATTAGCATATGTACATCAGTTCTTATGTTCATACTCATATATGTGCGCATGCATAGAGATGCGCAAGTCGATCGAATCACCTTTATCAGGTGCGCATGTGCGTAAGTCAATTGAACCCAGTTCATCAGGTACGCATGCATGCCGGTGCGCACTTGAAAATGTGCGAACAAATTCCTTCCATCGATCGTGCACACATAACCTGTATGTGGGTGCAATCAATGTCGGATTTCGAACCATTGGATTTTTCTCGAAAGTCGCTGTAGGTGAACCGATTTTTGACCACCTATAAAAGGGTTGCACCATTTTCTTTGAAGTGCCTTACTTTCTTACCTTTGCTTGTGCACTTTGAGAACCGTTCTCTTTGCGTACTTACTTCTCTAGTGCTTACACACTTGTTTGAACCTTTTGCTTTCTCTTTGAAGTCTCTGCTTCATCGCTTCTGCTTTGACAAGCCAGACTTTTTCATCAAGGTAAAGTGCGCATATAGAACCTGAAGCCTTTGCTTCCTTCAAGTAATGCGTCCCCTTTTTGGGATGCATATCTCTACTTAGAAAATCTTTTAGATTTTCATGAGACGCGCACATCCTCTAACTTAGTAGAACGCTAAGATGTGTACAAAGTCCAACTTTTAATGTATCAATCCTGACCTATTGGGGTTTCTTGGCCTTTGATACTAGGAACTCCAATCTTGGCTTCTACCTTACTTTTGCTGTCTTTTTTAGATACTATGGCCGGTCATTTGTATGATATCGAGGAGATTGTTTCCTATGAAAATATTTACATTCAAGGTCACCTTCAAGGCCAGGAGTATACTGCGGCCCAATGCGATGATGTGATGCATCACTTCCATGATCATAACGGCCGATTGCTCCATCGCTGCTCTGCCCTATTAAAGATTATTGTTGGATCGATCTGGGAAGCTCTACCTTATCTTGTTGAGGCCAAGCCGCTCTAGGCACTCGATGATACTGAAGACAAGGTGCATGCAGTATATCTGTTGGGTCTGATTTCGAAAAAACAGAGAGATGATCTAGTCACTATCATGCATCCTTTTGTGCCAGTCCTTTTTTATTTTTATACACCGTCTTTTTTATGATCTTGGTCAAGGTCATGTTGAAGACTTCAGCTAGACAATTGGTCCAAGAATTATAGACTGAGGAGTATTCTAACTTATATTGCTGTGTGAAACGGCTTATTTTATGGCTTCTATAAGCTGGTCCATTATCCGAGATAATTCTTCATGGAGTTCCAAACCGATATATGACATGGGTTTTGAAGAAGTGGAGAATATTCTCCGTCTTTACCTCCCTTAACGGTACTGCTTCTGCCCACTTAGAGAAGTAATCGGTTATTGCCAGTATAAACCGATGTCCTTTGGATGACACTGGTTCGATGTGGCCGATTATATCCGCTCCCTACATCTCGAACAGCCAACTAGCCACGGTCGGGTGCAGCGGATTTGGATGTTGATATATGAAATCCCCTTGTATTTGGCATGAGTGACGCTGCTTTGCATATTCAAGGCAATCCTGAATCATCGTAGGCCAATAGTAGCTCATTCTTATCTTCAGCTTCATCTTTGAACCCGCCTGATGGGAACCGCAAAGTCCGTCGTGTACTTCTCGGACAACTTTCTTTGCTTCCTTCGGCCCTAGGCACCTTAGCTATAGGAAGTCGAATAATCTCTTATATAAAGTATCATTGACGAAGGCGAATGACAAAGCTTGTTTTACGAGCTGATATCTAGATGACGCATTTTCGGGCGTTCGTTGGAACTTAAAGTATTCTATGAAGACACCCCCTCCGGTCCTTGACCTTTTCTTTGTCCTCTATTTGAAGGGCTAGTTGTTCGGTCGTTTCTTTTCCTTCGGGTAGTTCTATCAGGTCTTCTGAAGATATATCTGTTGGTGTGAGGACGCTGGAGCTTTGCACAATGATTCTTACGTCATCGAGGTCTTCATCGGCCAATCCTTTAGCCAATTTGGCTAACGCATCCGCTATGTTGTTTTCCACTCATGGTATACTTTCCAGGGTATAGGGGATTTGTGTCAGCAGTTGCTGCACTCTTTCGCCATACTTCATCAGCACTAGCTTTCATATTTGATAATCATCGTTTACTTGACTAACGATCGGCTGGGAATCTCCATATATAAGGAGATTATTGATTCCCATGTCGATAACGACCTCAAGACCGGCTATCAAAACTTCATATTCCGCTTCATTATTAGTCCTGGGTTCTGTCAAAGAGAGGGCATAATGCAATATTTCTCCTTGAGGGGTCACGAAGATAAGACTCGCCCCGGTTTTGATTATGGGAGCGCTCTTCTTTCGCTGCTTCATGAAAGATACTCCATCGAAGCAAAGTTCCCATTAGGACTCATTTTCTTCTTTCTCTTCTTCGATTACGTCGAACGCGTGTTCATCTGGCTACTCACAATTTAAGGGGGAGTCAGCCGGTATCGGATGTTCCGCGAGAAAGTCGGCGATGGCTTGTCCTTTCACCGCCTTGAGAGGTTGATACATTATCAAGAATTCCATCGGCAGAAGGGCCTATTTGGCATGCCTTCCCTTCAATATGGCCTTTGACATCAGATATTTGAGAGGATCCACTTTTTATATGAAGTGGACCTCATATGCCAAGGCATAATGTCTGAGCTTCGTTATTGCGAAGATCAGCGCCAGGCAATGCATTTCAATGAGGGAGTGGTTACTTTCTGCCCCCAGGAGAACTCGATTTAGATAGTATAGAGCTCTCTCCTTTTCTTGATCGTTCTCTTGTGTCCACAATGCGCCTAGAGAACCCTCAAGGGCCATTGTATATAAGATAAAGAGTTTTCCCTTAACTGGAGCGGCCAATACCAGCGAATTTTGCAGATATTGTTTGATTTCATCCAGTGCGTTTTGGCACTTCTAGTCCCGGACAAACGGAGTCCCCTTCTTCATCAGATGGCTGTAGAGACGGCATTTTCTAAAGAGGTTGGCTATGAACCGCTGGATATACGTGAGCTTTCCTTAGAGAGATCGCAATTGTTTGGGAGTTCTTGGCGAGGGTATTTCCATAATCTCCTTGATTTTTGAGGGATCGATTTCGATACCTCGGTGGCGTATGATGAATCCCAGGAATTTGCCTGAGCAAACTCCAAACGCGCACTTTAGAGGGTCGTCTTCAAATTATACTTCTGAAAACGTTGGAACGCTTTTTTAGATGTTCCCAATTTCCTCATGAAATTTACTTTTAACGACGAGGTCATGGATATAACACTCGACGATCTTGTGTATGAGTTCATCGAAGATCTTTGTGATGACTCTTTGGTATGTCACTCCAGCGTTTTTCAAACCGAAGGGCATCACCTTATAGCAAAATACGCCTAACGGGGTCCGAAAGGCGGTATGCTTCCGATCTTTAGGATCCATCTTTATCTAGTTATATCCTGAAGATCCATCCATGAAGGAGAAGACTTCATGGGTGAATGTGTTATAGCTCAGTGACGGGTACTGGGAAGTCATCTTTCGTGCATGCTTTGTTGAGGTCCCGAAAGTCCACGCAGATGCGAACTGTCATATTTTTCTTCATCACTGGAACGATGTTAGTAGTCCAGTCAGGATATTGAATCTCTTGGATGAAGTCGGAGTCAATCAGTTTCTTGACTTCGGTGTTAATACTCATCTCAAGTTCGAGTCGCATCCTTCTTGGTGCCTATTTGATTGGCTTTATGTCTGACGATATGACCAGTTTATATACCGCTACTTCTGGATCTAGACCCGGCATTTCAGAATAGTTCGATGCAAAACAATCTTTGTACTACATGAGCAAATCTTTTAACATGGCTACCTATTTTTTCATATAGTAGCTCACTGACAAACGTCGGCCTTAGATTATCCTTTGTTCCTAAGTTGGTTTTCCTTAGGTTGCCCGCCGTGGTGTGTATCCCGTCCTCCAGCTCTCTTGGTGTCGGTAGAAATTCTGATATCTCATCATCATTCCCTTCATTTGTTAAGCATCCAAAAAGGCCAATCGTATTCTTATGCCTTCCCTCCCTTGAGAGAGTTATCATATGACAGGTACGAGTCCGCTTCCATTTTCGCGGTCGAGCTGGTTCTATCCTGACGGTATAGGTCTTCTTTGGCTCGTGTTTTTACGGCGGGCTTATCTTCTAACTGTCGGATAATATAAACCCGCCTTGCTGGTATAGGTCTTCCACCCGTTCTTTGAATGTGAAGCAGTCTTCAAGGGGATGTCCTATTGCTTGGTGATAGGAGCAATAATACGGATAATGGACCTCATTTATTTGTTCGGGATGCCGAGACTCCGGAAGCGTCATCATTTGGTGCTTCATGGAAAGGTTGAATATTTTTCTTGTCTTGTCTCGAGGGAACGAATATTTCTGCCCAATCTCTATAAATGACGGTCTCCAACCGAGGTTTTCTCGATTAAACGGCATCTTAGGCCTGTTTTGTCATCCTTGAACATTGTTTGCATTCCTTACCCTATTTTTATCTTTGCTTTGAGATTTTCTCTCTACGTGAAATTACTCAACGGGCTGTGGATGAAGAGCATTATGGTCTACTTCTCCTATTGATTGTTAATTGAGCTGCTGCGTCTTGGCCTTTTTCGTATATGGCCATTTCACAGCCGTGGTTGTCCCGACTCGCTTGACAAGCTTCTTTTATTAACTTGTCAGTTTGTTCTTCGAGCGATGGACTTAACGTTTTTAGAATGGGATCTCGCTCCGATTCGACGTCATGGCTAATTGGAAGAGCGTTTTTCTCTTCACTCAGGTTGTTTATAACGTGGCAGCTGTAAATTTTCTCCCATTTCTTAGACCGAACGTATCCCAGCTCAATCATTTTCATCTTCCCGTTAGGCTTATTTCACTGAGTCTCGGGAATATCCCAAATCTTTTTTGTAGAATTGGGTCTACCGAACCGTTTGTTCGAGAGGTATGCCTTGATGCTTTAACAATTTCTTTAATCCCTCCGCATAATATCTTGGCATACGGATGGGATGGAACCTGTCAAGAGTGGGGTCGACACCATGTAAGACTTCTTTTTCTATCCTGCTCTCCGTAGATTTGTAGAAGAGGATCGCTTTTTCACCTTTTCTTCTAGGAGGCACGTAGAAGGTTTGCAGTTCTTGTACGTTGTATGTATCGAGCGCATCAAGTTTCCTGTAGTATCAAGGCAGAGCCATCATGATTTGTAGACTCTGATCCATTTCGGCAAGAGTCTGTATCGACGGACGGACGGAGAACGCTGCATTGGCCTCGTCCCCAGAGTCACTGCCAAAGACCAAAATAGGAGTAGATGGTCCAGACTTATTGTTTTGCCTTTAAGCTTGCCCCGAGTAAACTATCTGTTCGTCTTCCTCAGCGTCGCTTCCAAAGATCGGGATAGTGACCGTGGATTTTTGCTTATTCTCCGTCTTGTTGCACCTTTCAGTATCCTCGAAGTCCGACAGAAAGTACTTTGTATCTTCATACTTCCGCATTTCATTTACTAAAAACGGATTGAGTTCTTCCATGAATGTGTACTCCGAGCCATCCTTGAAATATTTCATACACCGATGTTGTGTAGAAGGGATAATGTTATACTCATGTAAGCAAGGCCTGCTGAGTAAAGCGTTATAGCAACTCTTAGTGTCAATGACATGAAATTGGATGTCAATGACGAGCAGCCCGAAGTGTAGCGTCAGTATTGCGGACCCAAGTGTCCGTGACGACTGTGAGTCGAACCTAGAGATGGTAATTTTATCTCGGGCAAGATGTTGAACATTCATGCAAATTTATTTTAGCACTCTTACGTTGAGAAGATTAACGGAGGATCCGTTGTCGACGAGTATTTATCCTATCTTAATATCGTGGTAGTACCTGGTGATGTAGAGTGGTCAATTATGTTCGTACATACCGAGGAGTAGATCTTCATCGCTGAATATAATTTCAGCCATATGGATCTCTGCCAGTTCATCTTTCATCTTTTCTTCTGCGGGAAAAGTTTGGAACTGATCGGGCTCTTGTAAGGCCTTGATCAAGGAATCTTACGCCTTTTTGGACAGGAGGAGAGCATCCAATATACTTAGCTGTGAGGGAATTTTCCTCAGATATGCTAGGACATTGTAATCCATCTTGTTTTTCTTAAGCAGGTCCTTTACGGCGAGCTTTTTGACCACTTCTTCATCAAGGGCGATTTCTTCGGGCATTTTCCCTTTCCCTTTGTCCTTTTTGTTCGAACCTTTGTTTGCAGGTCCGAGATTCTTTTCAGGCAGCGTGCAGTTACGACGCTGAATGTTCTCACGGTTCTTCTCCTTCTCTTCTTTTTCCGAGATGGAGTTTTCGAAGAGAGAATTGAGAGGTGTTTCATCCTCGGAACTCCCGGACGTGAGAACTTGGGGGTTTTCTCTTTCCAAACTGGTACCAACCATATAACAATTGCCAGTTGTTTCTTTATGCGTGTTCGTCTCACCACTCTCATGTCGACGAGCGTGAGCTTCACGTTTCTTCTTCTTGAAATGTTTTCGATGGGCAACATATTCTTGACACCACTTCTTAAAGGCGTTGCACTTCTCGATAGAGTGAGTGACCCTTCGATGATAGAGCCAGTATTTTGGATGTGATTTACCACTGTCGAAGTATGGGACCCCGAGAGTACACATCAGGAGCGATGGCAGTCTCATCTCCATAGATAAGTGTTTGCAAACCGCTTTTCAAGTTTAGTCCTGCTTTTATTTGTCGCAAGCATTGGGAGAACGTTATAACCCGCGCAAGCATTGGGAGAACGTTATAACCCGTACTAGCCACAGCTTCTTTATCTAGACACTTCCGCTTGGCCTTTTCGTATATGGTCGTTTCGCGTTCTCGGTCATCTTTGCTCTTTTGAAAAGCTTTGTTTAGTAGCTTTTCAATTGGGTCTTCTTCTAGCAGCTTCAGGGATTTTAGCGTCAATTCTGCCCCCAGCTCTTCCGCATCGCTTTCTAACACTGGTGGAGCTTCTTCGTCATATAACGACAAATAGAAGACCATATGGCAACTTTCTACATAGTCTTTCGTTTCTTCTGATGAGTCATTTCTCTCATCATTGTCACTGTCTCCGTCCTCAAAAATATACTTGAGGAATTTTTCGAGTGTGACTGGAGTTCGCGCTTTCTGATTGTACTCTTCCAGCGTGTCTATATATTTTTGGAGGTCCGAGCGCTTGTCGTCATACTCAACAGGCTGCACAGGTTTCTTAGTTTTCTTCTTTTTCATAGAAAACCTTGAAGGCTTAACTTGAAGCTTTTCCCCTTGTTGGCGGTTTTCGGCACAGGACGTGGTTTCAGCATCCCTTCGATAATTTCGAGTTCAAGCGGGCTCTTCCACTTGATTGTAGATCTTTCAATATTCTTTTAGTTTTCGCTGAGAAAACTACTTCCCATGGAGCTTCTTCCACGAGTGAGCATGATACCCCTTGTGCATCCATCTTTTTAGGAGCGTGCTTTTGAGGCGGATCTACTCTCCAGCTATCGGACAGTGCGAACTTCCCTTGTCGGTACTGGTCCTTGACCTAATTTTTGAAAATGTAGCAATCTTCAATTGGATAGCTCACTATCCTATGATAAGAGCAATAGTTAGGGTTGTTGACGTCACCGGGTTGTACGGGTCACTGTGGTTCTGGCAATGTGATCAGATTATTTCGCATTGCTAGCTCAAACAACCTCCTCGTTTTATCATGAAGGAACAAGTATGCACTTCCTAGTCTTTCTTTCAAGGACGGGCGTGCACGTGTGTTGTTTTGGCGAGGTTTTGGACCGCTCGGTTGTTGTTGCGTATTGGTAACGAATGCCTCCTTTCCTTTTCCCTTGTTATTTCGAGAGTCCTTATTTGAGGAGGAAGGGCCATAATCCATCTGATCCATTTGGGCTAACTTGTCTATCAGCGCCTGAAAGGTTGTGGATTTGAAGAAAGTCGTGAATTAGGACACAGTCGATTGAGGATCGAGGGTCCCGATGAACATGTCCACTTCTGGAGACTCTTCGATGCGTTGTTCGCATTTATACCACAGGTTCAGCCACCAGATCGCGTATTGGACCCAAGTTTCTCCCGGCTTTACCCTGGTATTAATCAATGTCGTAATCCGAGTGCGCTCACTCGCGCTGGCAAACCGTTGCGTGAATAGCAGCTCCATTTCAAAGAAGGTCTTCACAAAGTCATTTGGGAGCTCCGGGTACCATTCGAAAGCTGTCTCTGACAAACTTCCAACGAACTGGAGAAGCAACAGTTTATCGTCGTCTCAAATATTGCCACACAGAGCTCTAAATTGTGCAACATGCTGGTGGGGATTATCCGTTCCTTTGTAAATGTGCAACTTCGGGATTGTATATCCTGATGGGTACTTGATTTGGTCATACCAGGCCGGATATGGTCGCCCGGTTTTGACGAGCTGGATGGTGGTTTAGCTGGCTTGGTGAGTTCTAATTTGCTGAGCAATGTAGTCATCCAGAGCCACTTTGGAGATTGTTTCCTCCTTGGCCGCTGATAAGGACGGAGGAGGATTTGATGTTTCTCCTCTTTCATCCTCGATAATCATCGGCGGATCTTCAGCCGATGGTTCCGGTTGGATCATCATTCCAATCATGTCTTGGAATAAAAGAGCCATCCGCTTTATGTTAGCAGCTTGCTCTGCAGCTTCTTTGTCTTTTCTCTCCAGCACTCATCGCAAGAACTCTGTATCGGTCTCTTACTCTTGGCGTTGTTCGACTTCATTGTCCGGACTTTCTTTTGGTCCGGTGAGAGCTGCCATTTTGGTTTTTATTTCTTGGAGCTTTTGCTGTTGCTCCTGAGCCTTTGTTAATGACCGAGTATGCGGTCGGTGACTTACTAAAGCCCGGCTTTCCTCTTTGCCGCTAGACATGCAAACCATATATATGGTTATGCCTTCAATCTTGGGGCGTTTAGATCTTTTGCCATTGGATTTTGCCGCTGGAAATAGAGTTTTCTCCGACCTCATTCTTTTATTAAAGGTTAAAGCTGAAGGAGATGTCGTGACAGGCACCTGTTTAAGAGGGATCCCCCGTTGTATAGGGGAAGAACGGTCTTTTTCTTGTCGGCCCTTAGATTTCTTCGGTCGATGAGAGTAATTTTTGTCAAGCACAGAGTCATGGACTTTTCGCCAGACTCTATGTATCTATGAGGAGTGTCGTTGATGAGGTTGCTCCGGCTGTTTCTATAACAGGGCCTTTGCCGGCGGAGGTGATTTTTGCAGTACCGCCATCGGGGAGTTCTTATGTACCCTCCTAAGTGGGTCAAACATGTTCCCAATTGGAACAACAGTGTTGATATCCACCATAAGAGTCGGTGGGGTGAGCCCAAAGAGGGGTTGCCCCCAGCTTCTCTCACTCAACGCCAGTAGCGACGTAGAGCATGCCTTGCAGCAGGAACTGCCTCCATATTAGAGGCGCCTTCATCATGCGCCCGGCGTTGCTGGAGAGCTTTGCTTACTGTCAGCCTTTGGAATACTGACGTTCTTGGTGGAGCTAGAGCGGAGCATGCCAATCTTTCGAAGACCGACCATCTGAGAGGGGAAGCGCTCTTATCGGCTTCACCTGCGGCAGGAGTAGGGAGATCTAGCCGTTTTGGGGCAACTCCTTCAAGTATCATGGGCTTCTTTATGGGCCCTTTCGAGTTCTTGTTCAACCTGTTGAAGACTGAGACGCCACAGTTGCCGGCTTGCTAATAGGAGCCGTCACAGTTGCCAGCCGATCAAAGACTGACCTTCCAGGAGCTTCTTCTTGTGGCGCTGAGACGCCAAAGTTCACAGGCTAGAGCATGGTCCCGAAGAATAGCCCGGTAGTGGCTTGAGTAACATGCCCCACCGGTATTAAGAAGATGGAGGCCCCGTTGGGCCCGTATGTTACTCCCCCGGATGGGATAGAGCGGGAGTTGTTGTTGGATAAAGTGAAGTTGAGAGCCGTTGATTCTGCACAGGAGCAAGACACCAAGTTTTAGTATCTTGAATCTAAAGGCAACCGTAGCGAACCGCGATTTTGTTCGGGATCACGACACACAAAGTGTGGAGTGGAAAGGGGAATTGGTCCCACCGGACGTGCCAGAATCTGTTTACCGCTGAAAACAGAGACGAACTGGGATAGATCGTCTTGCCTGAATTTAGGGACAGATGCTATTTGGGCATATCCATCTACCTCTCCAAAGATACCAAGTTGATTTATGACACCATATATCGGAGGTTTGGATAGATGTGACCGATGTAGAAGAGTTTATCAGATTCCCCCTTGTTTGTGAGGGGTTTTTGATTGTGGGGAAACTCTTCCTCGTAGGCACAAGCCGCTGCAGTTAATTACATTATCGCTTGCGATAACCAGTTTCTCCTACTCCGGTAGTTCACTTTGTGTCGTATGTTATTTTGTTTATTATACTTGCCCATAGATTGTATACGAAGACTATTTTATATCGTCGCCGTTAGGGCGCGGATTAGTCCAAATCCGTATATTTATGAATTTGGGTTTTGAACTTAGATTGTATATTCCATCAATTCAAAAGATATTTTATTTTATTTAAGGACCGTTAATCTGATTTGAGATTAAGAGCATCTTAAATATATGAGCATTTGGGCTCACTTTATTTTGATCAAGAATGCGTTAGTCTTGTATGAGACTAAGATCAACTTAGAAATATTTTTTAAGGAGACCAAAACCACTTGGTTTATTGATATTTTGATCAACAGGGGGTCCATCATTTAATTATAATTTGTTTAAGTAATTAAATGGCGCAATTTGGTACAAGTGCACACGTATATAGGTTCGCACATGCCCATTTACTTCATTTGAAAGGGTGGGCACGTGCGTTGCACGTGGCTACGCTCCATTTCCTTTCAAGGATATTGCGCATGTATCTATCACATGAAGTGTGCACACATAAGAGTCACATGATGCGCATGTCTACATTGGCGGGTTTCATCAAGTGCGCACACATGATTTTCACGTGATGCGCATACCTTTATAGACAATTTCTGTTAAGTGCGTACACGTGATTTTCACGTAATGTGTATGCCTTTATATGCAGTTTCTGTTAAGTGCGCACACATAATTTTCACGTGACGCGCATGACCCCGGGTTATTATTTTTCCAAGGATAGTGTTTTTCGCCATTAGGTGTGCACTAATTTGGATTCACATTTGTTTTAATCAAAAGGCACAAGCTTTACTAAGAAGTAATGGCTTCTATCTCTTTTTTTTCTTTTTCTTCTCTTATTTGCAGAAAAGTGAAAATCTTGGTTTTCATCTATTTTCTTTTTAGTACGCATCTTTTAATTTTTTTCCTTTGGGTCTTGGCATCGATCCCTCGCAAAAGTATGAACTTTTATGAACAAGTGACGAACCCTAAGATCATTTGATCTTTTAATGTTAAATCAATTAATTCGAGAAGAAGTAAAGGATATTGTATAAAAATCCAAAGATTTTAAAGAAAAGAGATTTTTTTTCTCTTTATTTCTTCTAACTTGCGCAATTTTGCCGATGAAGGAGAAGTCTTAAAAAATTTCCAGCTTATAGGAGGATTTTTTCCGTCCCTCATTTCTTTATATGAGACTCCTATTTATAGGAGAGAAGAATTAGGTTTTGTTCGGTTTGTTTTAGTTTGTTTTTATCTCAATCTGATTTTAAATTGATTTAAAATTTTTTTATTGATTTATATCAATTAATGGTGACATGCGCACCGTTGGATTTTTGATCCACAAATCTTTTGGTTAAGATGTTTAATTAACAGAATATTTTACTGTTGATTAAAAATTTGTTTGCATATTTACTTCTTTTTAGAATAAGCGTCTGTTTTCAGGGAATGCACATGTGCTTGTTGATTAGTCGAAAATATTGCATCTTTTAACCGGAAATTTCCCTATCATTGGTATTCATATAGAAGTGTTCGGCATTCATATTTCACATATTAGCAAATCTGTCGCAAATATCAGATTACATGTATTAAACTTTAAAACCGGCATTTCTAGGGAGATTGACTGCATTTCATAGCATGGCATCATTTCTATATATCGCAACCCGTGTTTCGAAGTCTGTGCAGGAAAATCAGAAGCTTGCTCAAATCTACACCGCTAAAACATTACGCCAACTCAATAATTTCAGTTCTGGTATCAATCCAAAGGGACAAACACAAATCAACACATCAGATAAAGCTACAAATGTTAGCCCAAGACCACACCAGAAGAACCAAGACATGAAGCCAACATACGGCCGCGGAACCGCGGCCGGAGCCGGCTATTGCCGCGGTTCCGCGGTGGCGTTGCCAGGTCATCACTCCAGTTTTGCTCCATTATTCTTCTGCTAGTGCCTACAGCTCAGAAATGTACATCAAGTTCCAGAAGACTCCTGAACATTCTGCCAGATCAGCAAGCTTTGGGATCTACACTAAACTAGCCTTGTATTCTAGAAACTTCTCCGTAAACCCTAGCTTAAACCCTAAGCTAAGCCTAATAAACTACCTTCTAGAAGCCTCAACAAACTTTTGGAGGGAATTGTAATTTCAAACCTAGACCTAGGGTTTGGGAGATCTATAAATAAGACCCTAGGCTCACTTGTAAAGATATCCAAGAAGAGAATCCCAAAAAGAAAGAAGAGAGCCCCCCATTAGTTCATTGTAGTAGCCATTTTCTTACCTCATTCTTCATCTTCTTCCACAAGTCTAGTGAGAGGATTTGTGTGAAACCCTAACCCTAATTCCAATCAAAAGCCAAGATTCCGAGTACCCCATCAAGCAAGAAGCCCTGCAACCTTTTATGAGCGGAGCCGATCTTCAACGGAGCAAGTGGTCCGAGCCGATCCACGACTCACGGAGAAAAGCGACGCCAGATCGACAATTTAGTTCTTCCTCTTGTAGTTCTTGAGCGACTGTAATCAATTTGTTGATATAAATAAAAGGTGAAATTCTTTTATCTTGTTTTCTTTAAATTCTTGCATCATGATATCTTTTCAATTCTTGAATGCTTTCTGTGTGATGATGTGTGAATAAAACTCCACTCGTCGAGGAGTCGAGACGATCAATAGAATGATGATGTAACATATCTTAAATCGATTCTTGAGTCCTACGAGTTTTGTAAACCCTAGCAAGTTCAAGAACCGACGACCCAATTCGTTGCGATACTTTCTTGATTGATATCGCTCGGAATTGGGGAGTTACGATCGTTTCTTGAATTTGGTAGAGGCTAGAAAGTGAATGATATCGACGAAAGAACAAGGGTTAAAAGATGAAACCCTAGTTTCACGAGGAAGCCCTAACTCTCGTCGATCATCATCGATCTAGTATCAATTCTTCGAAGGACAAGAACACGATATCTTTAGATTACATCACGTCTATAGATCCGATCGATTCCTACGAGCCTCATTTAGATTCTTGACATTTGGTTGGAAATATTATCGAAACCCGATTCTTGATTGTTTATCATTTTCTTGATTCTTGAATAGAATAGTGACACTTGAAATTGAAAATTCTTGAATCATGTTTTCTTTTCTCTTCGCTTAACTTTTCAATTCAAACAAATCAAACATTGAAACGAATCGTACAATCCCTGTGGACGATCCACACTCACTTACGATCTACAACTGACACCGTAGTTGATTGCGGTCAATAAATTCTTTGGTTGTGATTTCTTTATACAATTTTCTAAATACCGATACAAGATACTGTTATCGATCAAATAAAACCGTTATCGGGAAATAATTGAATCGATACTTTTACTTTTACCTATACAACAACCGGAAAACCATATCAATCAAATGGCGCCATTGCCGAGGACCGTTTGATTAGATACATTTTATCCAATCCAAGAAATACATATAAATCAAATGGCGCCGTTGCCGGAGACTATTTGATTTGATTTACGCACATCAAGAATTATCAACAATCAAATGGCGCCGTTGCCGGGGATCGCGTGCTAATTCGTTTTATATTGAAGTTTGAATTGAAAGATTTATTCCATTACATTTCTTGAGATCGAAATTCGCACAAACCCTAAACGATTTGTTGTGCTTTATTGCAAGGAGATCTGGAGCTTGTTGTGAATGTGAAATAATTTTTAGAGATTTCCAGAGAGCTGGAGATATCAACAGAAAGCTTCTGTTGAATTTTGGTACAGTGTTCCCATACTCTGACCGCGGAAGCGCGGCATTAAGGGGCAAGGGCGGCGGAACCGCGGCCTTGTTGAGGGATCTTTGTGTAAAATTGCTTCAGGTGATTTCTTACCTTCTCCTCTCTCCTCTTTTTAGCTCCAACTAATATTTTTGTGCAGGCTTCTTTGCAAAAATCGCAGCGCCACTAAAAAGCAAAATAAATTTGTGCGTGTTTTTGTTTCTTGGTTGTTTGCATTACTAATACGGAAATTAAGGGGCAAAGACCAAATCCAAATTAGGTGGGGAGTTCATTACCCTTCCTAGGCCCCAAAAATCACAAACTTGCATACGCATTGTCCCTCATTAACTAAAAAATATCTAGAGATGACTCTAAGGACCGTCGCGCTCACTTAGGACAGAGGAAGGCCGTGGGTAATTCATTGCTTATCCGCGTTTCTCTTGTGGTGCCTAGGAAAGTGTGTCGAAGGCTAGTGGTTACTTAATTAGGCCCAGTACTTACGTAGTGGAGAACCTCCCACTTACCTGGTACTTACCTGGCTACAGGAGGGACAAAGAGGCAGTGGAGGATTCTATCCTGCGTCTTTCTTCTGGCAGTTAGGAGCGGTCTAGTGATCTGACCTAGGCGACCCCTAGAATTAGTGTTTTGTGTGTTGCATTTGTTGTGTCGCATCATTTTTTCAAAATCCGTCCCTTTTTCAAAGCAAACACTGCATACATCATTTACCCCTAATTATAAGCCACGCTGCCACTTGTACTAACCTTTTTTAGTACAAGATAGGCTGGTGATCAGTCGAAAATATTGCATATTTTAACCAGCAATTTCCCTATCATCTGCATACATATAGAAGTGTACGGCATTCATATTCTACATATTAGCAAATCTATCGCAAAATATCAGATTACATGTATTCAACCTTAAAACCGGCATTTTTAAGGAAATTGACTGCATTGCATGGCATCGCAATATTTCTATATGTCGCAACCCGTGTTTCGAAGTCTGTGCAGGAAAAGGAAAAGCTCGCTCGAACATTACACCACTCAAAGATACGTCAACTCACTAATTTCAGATCTGGTATCATTACAAAGGAGAAATTGCAAATCAACATATCAAAGGAAGCCCTAAACTACAGCACAAGCCCACAGAAGAAAGTACAAAGCCCAAGCCTCCTACATGGCCGCGGAACCGCGGCCTAAGCCTGCTTGTGCCGCGGTTCCGCGGCTACTTGATGACATCACCAACTCAGCTTTGTACCATAATGCTTCTCTCATGGCCCACTGCTCAGAAATGTATCTCAGTTTCCAGAAGACTCCAGGGGTTTCTGCCAGATCAGCAAACAAGGGTTTCCAAGCCTAATTAAACCTAGCTTAAACTCTAAGCTAGCTCCTAACAAACTATCTTCTAGAAGACTCAACAAACTTTTGGAGGGAACTACCATTTCAAACCTAAACCTAGGGTTTGGGAGTTCTATAAATAAGACCCTAGACTCAAGGAAGGGGGATCATCTTAGATCATCATATATCATACATCCAAGAGAGGGTGTGATTCATTTTAGTTCATTTTTAGCCAATCTCCTTCTTCATCTCCTTCCTCCACAAGTCTAGTGAGAGGGCTTGTGTGAACCCTAATTCCAATCAAAATCAAGATCCCGAGTACCCATTAAGCAAGAAGCCTTACAACCTTTAGGAGCGGAGCCGATCTTCAACGGAGCAAGCGATCCGTGCCGATCCACGACTCACGAAGCCGAGCGACGCCCGATCAACAATTTAGATTCTTTCTCTTGTAGTTCTTGAAGCGAATGTAATCAAAATTGTTGAGATAAATAAAGGTGATATTCTTTTATCTTGTTTTCTTTAAATTCTGCATCATGATATCTTTACAATTCATAAATCTTTTCTGTGTGGTGATGTGTGAATAAAACTCCGCTCGTCGAGGAGTCGAGACGGTCAATAGAATGATGATGTAACATAGCTTTAATCGATTCTTGAGTCCTGCGAGTTTTGTAAACCCTAGCAAGTTCAAGAAACGACGACCCATTTCGTTTCGATGCTTTCTTGATTGACATCGTTCGAAATTGGGGAGTTACGATCGTTTCTTGAATTTGGTAGAGGCTAGGAAAGGAATGATATCGACGAAAGAACAAGGGTTAAAAGATGAACCCTAGTTTCATCAAGAAAGCCCTAACTCTCGTCGATGATCATCGATCTAGTATCAATCCTTCGAAGGATAAGAATACGATATCTTTAGATTACATCACGTCTATTGATCCTATCGATTCCTACGAGCCTCTTTTAGATTCTTGATTGTTGATTGGAAATATCATCGATACACCGATTCTTGATTGTTTATCTTTTTCTTGATTCTTGAATAGAATAGTAACACTTGAAAATCAATACTCTTGAATCATGTTTTCGTTTATCTTAGCTTAACTTTTCAATTCAAGCATATCAATACAACGAATCGTGCAATCCCTGTGGACGATCCGCACTCATTCATGAACTACAATTGACACCGTAGTTTGATTGCGGTCAAAATATTTTTTGGTTGTGAAGTTCTTTGTAAATTTTCTTAATACCGACACAAGAAACAGTTTCAATCAAATGTTGCCGTTTTAGAGACCTTTTGAATTGATTCATACTACACAACAGGAAAATCTAACAATCAAAATGGCGCCGTTGCCGGGGATCGCGCGCTAATTCGTTTCATATTATAGTTTGAATTGAAAGAATTATTCCATTGTTGTTTTTGAGATCAAAATTCGTGCAAACCCTAAACGATTTGCTTTTGTTCATTGCAAGGAAATCTGGAGCTGTTTGGAAATTGAAGAAATTTTTTGGAAAATACCAGAGAGCTGAGGGAGTCCACAGAAGATCCCTGAAGAAGTTTGGTTCAGTGATCCCACACGTAGACCGCGGAAGCGCGGCATATAGAGACTTACGCGGCGGAACCGCGGCCTCTTAGGGGGTTCTCTGAAAACTTTTTGCAGCAGGTGACTTCTTGCCCTCTCCCCTCTCCTCTTTTTAGCTCCAATTAACACTTTGCTGCAGGATTCTTTGCAAATAATCGCAGCTCGCAAATTGCAAAATTAAATTTGTGCGTGATTTTGATTTCTTGGTTGTTTGCATTCTAAATACGGATATTAAGGGGCACGGCCAAATCCAAATTAGGTGGGGATTTCATTACCCTTCCTAGGCCCCGAAAATCACCAAACTTGCATCCGCATTTACCCACATTAACTAAAAGAAATCTAGAGATGACTCTAAGGACTGTCGCGCTCAATTAGGACAGAAGAGGGCCGTGGGTAATTCATTGCTTATCCGCGTTTTCTTGTGGTGCCTAAGGCGAGTGTGTCTAAGGCTAGTGGTTTTTAATTAGGCCCACTACTTACGTAGTGGAGTACCTTCCCACTTACCTGGCACTTATCCGGCCACAGGGGGACAAAGAAGCAGTGGAGGATTCTATCCTGCGACTTGTCTTTTGGCAGTTAGGAGCGGTCTAGAGCCGGACCTAGGTGACCACTAGATTCTAGGGTTTGTGTGCTGCATTTGTTTTGTCGCATCATTTTTTCAAAAATCCGTCCCTTTTTCAAAAGCAAGCACCGCATTCATTACCCCTAATTATAAGTCAATGCTGCCACTTGTACTAACCCTTTTTAGTGCAAGATAGGCTGGACACGGGATTCTAGTGCCCGTTTAGTCCGCGTACCCTTTATCGACTCCGAAGTCGATATTTCTCCATTTACCTTTTCTTTACCCACTACCACACCCACACCGATGGATCCGAATCCATCAAACTTCTTTAACCCTAATCTGCCGCCGTCCGTTGGTGCGCAGAATCCACCCCGCATCTCTCTCCAGGAGAGGTGCTACCCTGTTCGAGGTCCTCTTTCGACCTGCTTATCCACACCACCAGCCAATGGGGATAACTTTGAGATTAAGCCCCAGTATATCAATCTTTTACCCAAATTCCACGGACTCGAGACTGAGGACGCTTACGTTTTCATTACCAAATTTGAAAACGTATGCGCAATGATGGGTACGTCACAACTTTCAGTGGATGCTATGCGTCTACGACTTCTTCCATTTACTTTGTGCGATATAGCCGAGAAGTGGCTATATAACACTACCGCACACTCTATTACGAATTGGGAAGAATTCGTCGCTGCATTCCTTAAGAAATTTTACCCAATCCAAAAGACAGCTCGAATCCGTAGCGAACTGAATCAATTTGCCCAGCTCCCTGCTGAACCATTTTCAAAATGCTTTGAACGTTTCAAGGATCTATTGGTTCAGTGTCCTCATCACGGCATCCCGAGATGGGAGCTTTGCCGAATCATTTATGAGGGCATTAACCCAAGCACTAAACAGAGCCTTAAAAATATGTGTCAAGGTACTTTTATGACCAAAGATGATGGGGAAGCTTGGAAGTACTTAGAAGAGTTCGCTGAAAAATCACTACAGTGGGAGAGTGGAACCCAACCATTGAATAGGGGTGGCGTACACCAAATAGATGTGTCCATAGGTGTTCGAGCTGAAATGGCAGCAATGCAAAAGAAGCTCGACGCTATGGAACACAAATTTGCAGCACCCTCCCTAAACCCAGTGTCACTCCCTAAAACTGTTTGTGGGTGCTGTTCTGATCCGTCACATTTAACGGAAGAATGTCCATTAAACTCTGCGTTTCAAGGTCACGAGCATTCTAATGCCGCATTTCAAAGACCTCGAAATGATCCATATTCTTCCACGTACAATCAGGGTTGGAGGAACCACCCGAATTTCGCTTGGAACCAAAACCAATCTCAAAACACGGTTCCAAACACGAATAATTTTCAAAGGGCTCTTCCTCCACCACAACAGCAACCCCTTCAACTCACTCAGCACCCCTATCAGTCATAAAATTTCCAAAACCAGGGCAACACTCCTGCACAGTCTAATCCTATGCAGTCCTGTTCTGACGAGTTCTCTCAATTCACTCAAACCATGAAATCACTTTTGTCAAATTTCATAGAGGTTTCGACTGAGGTTAGATCTTCCGTCAGTGAGATAAAGAAAAACTCAGCGTCCCAAGCTGAGAGTATCAAATCGATGGAAGCTGAAATCGCACGCCTAAAAGCCGAAATGAGTGCGAGAGAAAAAGGGAAACTTCCCTCTCAACCCCTACAGAATCCTGGGCATTACAATGTAAATGCAATTACAACGTTGAGATCGGGAAGAGTGCTGAATAATAATGTCGGGGAAGATATTGATAATACTGAAAATCATATCAACACCCCGGCTGAGACCTTTCCACATACACACACTTCTCCTTCTGATCCTTCTTCTTCTACCAAACCACCTTCTCACGAGCCTATTCTCCAGTTCCCTTTAGGCTCGACACCTTCTCCCAACCCTTATAGTTCTCCACAGACGGTCCCCACACCTCTTTTGGGACCTCGTCTACCCCCTTTTCCTTCTCCTATGATGGCCCTGCGCTTATTGCGAAAGCTCCTTACCCGAACCGGTTAAGGGGTAACAGAACGAGTCCTCATATGGAGAAAATTATAGAAATGTTCAAATAGGTTAACATCAATATCCCTCTCCTAGATGCGATTCAGCAAGTCCCCGCTTATGCGAAAATTCTTAAGGACTTGTGCACTAGGAAGAGGAAGACCCAAGTGCCAAAGAAGGTCTTTATGTTTAATAATATCAGCACTGCTTTTATACCCCAGCTTCCAAAGAAAAGAAAGGACCCAGGTTGTCCTACAATATCGATTTCGATTGGGGGTAAAAACATAAATCGTGCTCTTTTAGACCTTGGCGCAAGTGTTAACCTGCTCCTTTATTCTGTCTATGAGCAATTAGGGATTGGAGAGCTGAAACCTGCTCACTGCACTCTCCAGATGGCAGACCGATCTATCACCAAACCAAGGGGTGAATTAGAGGATGTGTTGATAAAGGTCGGGGAATTTGTTTTCCCTGTAGACTTCATTGTGCTCGACACACATCCTGTAGCAAACCCCCGGGGCCAAATTCCGGTGATTCTAGGTCGTCCTTTCCTTGCCACTTCCAACGCTGTTATAAATTGTAGAAATGGTTCAATGAATTTATCATTTGGAAATATGACCATTAAACTAAACATCTATAGAGTTGGAAGTCAGCCATCAGAACGCTCTGCTCATATTTTAGATGTGTGCTCTGTCCATGAGATCGCTCCTGATAGTTGTGGAGCTGAGGATCTTTGCTTTACTGATCTCGATGACATTACCACATCTCTGTTTGATGTCACACATGATCTTAGTGAGGACACTTTCTCTACACTTGAGTCCTGCACTTCTGACTTTTCTCCACCCGAGTCTGTATCTTTCACAGGCTCTGAGCTTCTTTGTAAATCCAAAAATCACTCAATGATCCCTCCTTCTATCATTTCTCCGCCCGAGTTAGATCTAAAAATTTTACCTTCTCACCTTAAATATGCATATCTAGGTGAGAATGAGACTTTACCGGTTATAATATCCGCTTCTCTTGCATCAGAGCAAGAGAATGCACTTTTATCGGTATTAAGATCTAACAAAGAGGCGTTTGGTTGGAGTATGGCGGACATCAAAGGGATTAGTCCCTTGATAGTTGAACATCATATACATGTGATGGATGATGCCAGACCGACCCGAGAACCACAGAGACGGTTGAATCCCGTCATGAAGGAAGCTGTCATGAAAGAGATCATCAAATGCTTAGATAATGGTATTATATACCCTATCTCCGATAGTCAGTGGGTGAGTCCTATACATGTCGTTCCTAAGAAATCCGGCATCACTGTTATAATAAATAAGGCGAATGAGTTGATTCAGACACGCGCCCAAACTGGGTGGCGTGTATGCATCGATTACAGAAAACTCAACGCTGCTACGAGGAAAGATCATTTTCCTCTACCATTCATTGATCAGATGCTGGAACGCTTAGCAGGACGAGAGTACTATTGTTTTATGGACGGATACTCAGGCTATAATCAGGTCCCCATCGCCAAAAAGGATCAAGATAAAACCACTTTTACTTGTCCTTTTGGTACTTTTGCTTACAGTCGCATGCCCTTCGGGCTATGCAATGCTCCCGCTACCTTTCAGCGGTGTATGATGGGGATATTCTCTGATATGGTAGAGAATTTTTTGGAGATCTTTATGGACGACTTCTCGATTTTTGGAGACTCTTTTTCCGATTGCCTAGCGAATCTTGACGCTGTTCTTACTCGTTGCAAAGAGAAGAACTTGACTTTAAACTGGGAAAAATGCCACTTTATGGTCCAAGAAGGAATAGTCCTTGGACATGTCATTTCACAGAAAGGCATTGAGGTTGACAGAGCTAAAGTAGATGTCATTCAAAACCTCCCTCATCCCAAAAGCGTCAAAGATATTCGCTCTTTCCTTAGCCATGCGGGCTTTTATAGGAGATTCATTAAGGACTTTAGCAAAATTGCTAGACCTTTAACTCTTCTCCTGGCCAAGGATACGACCTTCCATTTTGACTTGGATTGCGAGACAGCTTTCGACTCACTTAAACACTCACTCACTTCAGCCCCCGTTTTATCATCACCAAACTGGGACTACCCCTTTGAGCTGATGTGTGACGCATCTGATTTTGCAGTAGGTGCAGTCCTAGGACAGCACATTGAAAAGATGCCACACGTGATTTACTATACTAGTAAGACCCTGAATGATGCGCAAATCAATTATACAACCACAGAAAAAGAACTATTAGCGGTTGTATTTGCATTAGAAAAATTCAGGCCTTACTTAATCGGCTCACCTATAGTTGTGTATACTGACCATTCCGGTTTAAAACATCTTCTGGCGAAGAAAGATGCAAAAGGTCGACTAATACGTTGGATCCTTCTGTTACAAGAATTCGATCTTGTTATCAAAGATAAGAAAGGATGTGAAAACGTAGTAGCTGACCACCTTTCACGCATCGTTTCTTCCCCTGTGACCCTGCCAATCAATGACTCGTTCCCTGACGAACAACTCTTAAGTGTATCCACTGAACCATGGTTCAGGGATATTGTGAACTATCATGCCACGGGACTTATACCGAACGATTGGTCAAAACAGGACAAATACCGTTTTCTATCCCAAGTAAAACACTTTTACTGGGACGAGCCCTATTTGTTTAAATATTGTCCTGATCAGATCATTCGCCGGTGTGTCCCGAATGAAGAGTTCAAGAGTGTTCTTTCTTTTTGTCATGATCAGGCCTGTGGGGGTCACTTTGGTTCTAGAAAGACAGCAGAAAAGGTTTTGCAATGTGGATTTTATTGGCCGACCTTATTCAAGGACGCATTTGAGCATTGCAAAACCTATACACAATGTCAGTATACGGGTAGAATATCCCAGAGGAATGAAATGCCTCAGCAACCCATTCTGGTTGTTGAAATGTTCGATGTTTGGGGCATAGATTTTATGGGTCCTTTTCCCAACTCCTTTGGGAATTTGTACATACTGCTGGCGGTTGATTATGTCTCAAAATGGGTAGAAGCCATTCCATGTCGCACTAATGACAGGAAAGTTGTCATTAAGTTCTTAAAAGAGAATATCTTCTCGCGATTTGGACACCCACGAGCTATCATTAGCGATAATGGGACACACTTCTGCAACAGGTCTTTCGAGACTCTGATGCGGAAATACTCAATCAACCACCGACTTTCTACACCCTATCACCCCCAAACAAGCGGGCTGAAATCTCAAACAGACAAATTAAACTTATCCTGAAGAAAACTGTTGCTAAAAATAGAAAAGACTGGTCGACCAAATTGACGGATGCTCTTTGGGCATTCAGGACTGCATATAAGACCGACCTAGGAATGTCTCCATATAGGATAGTGTTTGGAAAAGCATGTCATTTACCTGTCGAGATAGAGCATAAAGCATTGTGGGCTATTAAAGAAATAAATTTTGATTTAAACCTTGCTTGCAACTTTCGGAAGCTGCAACTTAACGAGCTAAGCGAACTCCGCGATGAAGCTTATGATAATGCTGTAATCACAAAGAATAGGACTATGGTTTTTCACGATAAAAACATTTTGAGGAAAACATTTTCACCTGGTCAACAAGTCCTTCTTTATGATTCACGATTACACCTTCACACGGGTAAGCTCCGATCTCGATGAAAGGGACCTTTTGTTGTGCGGTCTGTATACCCGCACGGGGCAGTAGAAGTTGAAAATATTAAAAACGGCACTGTTTTCAAAGTAAATGGACATAGACTTAAGCCGTATTTTTCCACTGACCCCACGGAGGAGCTCTTGTTCTTACAAGAGCCAGTTTATTTGGATTAAAATTCCTCCGTCTCACTTTCATATACTGTATATCATTGCATCATTTTTTGAATGAAGGTGAGTGAAAGATAAGTTTGGGGAAAGTTCTTCACTTATATATTTTGCCCCCACTAATAATCCCCCCCAGATTTACAGGTTTTGTAGATATAGCTATCGGCAACAGTGAGGACACTGTTGAAAACAAGTTTGGGGGAGGTTTGTGCTTATTTTTGCATCATTTACATATCATCTGCATAAGCACAAAACATTTCTTTTAAAAATCTATAAAAATTGAAAATTTTTCAAAACCCACAAAAATTTAAAAATTTTCAAATATAAAAATAATTTTAATATTTACACTTTTTTGTATATAAATAAGATAATGAAAGTTTAGATAGTGAAAAATTACATCCATGAGATTGGAAAAATTTTAGAAAACTAAGAAAATTAGAAGTTTTCTTATACGAACTAGTAATAAGTAGTTATGAGCCGTTGTCCCAAGGGTTAGTAAGATGAAAGACGTCACTAATCTGAGGATAAAAATAAGTCTGAAAAATAGTTTCTATTCTGGAAGCCAAACATTTGGAACGTTGCTACCCTGCTATTCGCACTTACACACGTCTTGAAGCCTGGGATAGTAGAGAATACCTTGAAATGCTCTTGTCTTAAAGCCAAAAGTATGAAGGAAATAAAAAGAAAAAATATGAATAAAAAAAATATATAAAGTGGTGAGAAAAATGGACACTGGTTTTGTTATCACCGAGGGCAATAAAAATGTATAGCGAGGGTGCTTCTTCACCTAGTGCCCTAAGGCCAACTGGTCTGGGAGTCACTGCTATGCCTGAGGTGGTGCAAGAAGAGGAAAATACACCAAGTAAGCAAGCACAGGAGTAATCGGTCGGTTAGTACCTCAAGAAGTATTAACGGTCGCATGAAAGTGTGTGAGCAATCTCATCTAAATATTCATTAATTAAAAAGTACTGAGGCTAACGGACAAGAGTATGATAGCTTGAATTGAATTCTCCGGGTGTAGGGATGTCATTACACACACGCAGGGTGATATGATCGATATTTTGGAAGAAAGATAGGAATGAAGAATAAGACGGTATTTTATTGAGGGAGGACTTGATTTCCGACATCTTTTCATGACCATTAAGATAGGGCTCATGACAACCGAAAAGCTAGCTTAGTTGGAAACCCTAATTTTCAAAGCTTTTCTTTTACAATTCTTTTCTTTAAATATAAATTTCATGATCTTCCTTTTATTATTGGATTTTGTGGGTGCAATCCGCTGAAAACCCTCAGGAGACAACACTCCTCCTACTAGAGACACCTAGAGGTTTAAAGGCTTGTTGCACGTGCTCAGTGCAATCGTGTTGCCTACGAAAGTGTGCTAGTTAGTTTTTCTCTTTCTTTATTTTCTCCTTCTCTTTTTAATAAAATATTCGCTCGAGACGATCGAAATTAAGTTTGGGGGTATTTGATCAGTCGAAAATATTGCATATTTTAACCAGCAATTTCCCTATCATCTGCATACATATAGAAGTGTACGGCATTCATATTCTACATATTAGCAAATCTATCGCAAAATATCAGATTACATGTATTCAACCTTAAAACCGGCATTTCTAGGGAAATTGACTGCATTGCATGGCATCGCAATATTTCTATATGTCGCAACCCGTGTTTCGAAGTCGGTGCAGGAAAAGGAAAAGCTCGCTCGAACATTACACCGCTCAAAAGATACGTCAACTCACTAATTTCAGATCTGGTATCATTACAAAGGAGAAATTGCAAATCAACATATTAAAGGAAGCCCTAAACTACAGTACAAGCCCACAGAAGAAAGTACAAAGCCCAAGCCTCCTACATGGCCGCGGAACCGCGGCCTAAGCTTGGTTGTGCCGCGGTTCCGCGGCTACTTGATGACATCACCAACTCAGCTTTGTACCATAATGCTTCTCTCAGGGCCCACTGCTCAGAAATGTATCTCAGTTTCCAGAAGACTCCAGGGGTTTCTGCCAGATCAGCAAACAAGGGTTTCCAAGCCTAATTAAACCTAGCTTAAACTCTAAGCTAGCTCCTAACAAACTATCTTCTAGAAGACTCAACAAACTTTTGGAGGGAACTACCATTTCAAACCTAAACCTAGGGTTTGGGAGTTCTATAACTAAGACCCTAGACTCAAGGAAGGGGGATCATCTTAGATCATCATATATCATACATCCAAGAGAGGGTGTGATTCATTTTAGTTCATTTTTAGCCAATCTCCTTCTTCATCTCCTTCCTCCACAAGTCTAGTGAGAGGGCTTGTGTGAACCCTAATTCCAATCAAAATCAAGATCCCGAGTACCCATTAAGCAAGAAGCCTTACAACCTTTAGGAACGGAGCCGATCTTCAACGGAGCAAGCGATCCGAGCCGATCTACGACTCACGAAGCCGAGCGACGCCCGATCAACAATTTAGATTCTTCCTCTTGTAGTTCTTGAAGCGAATGTAATCAAAATTGTTGAGATAAATAAAGGTGATATTCTTTTATCTTGTTTTCTTTAAATTCTGCATCATGATATCTTTACAATTCATAAATCTTTTCTGTGTGGTGATGTGTGAATAAAACTCCGCTCGTCGAGAAGTCGAGACGGTCAATAGAATGATGATGTAACATAGCTTTAATCGATTCTTGAGTCCTATGAGTTTTGTAAACCCTAGCAAGTTCAAGAAACGACGACCCATTTCGTTTCGATGCTTTCTTGATTGACATCATTCGAAATTGGGGAGTTACGATCGTTTCTTGAATTTGGTAGAGGCTAGGAAAGGAATGATATCGACGAAAGAACAAGGGTTAAAAGATGAACCCTAGTTTCATCAAGAAAGCCCTAACTCTCGTCGATGATCATCGATCTAGTATCAATCCTTCGAAGGACAAGAACACGATATCTTTAGATTACATCACGTCTATTGATCCTATCGATTCCTACAAGGCCCTTTTAGATTCTTGATTGTTGATTGGAAATATCATCGATACACCGATTCTTGATTGTTTATCTTTTTCTTGATTCTTGAATAGAATAGTGACACTTGAAAATCAATACTCTTGAATCATGTTTTCGTTTATCTTAGCTTAACTTTTCAATTCAAGCATATCAATACAACGAATCGTGCAATCCCTGTGGACGATCCGCACTCATTCATGAACTACAATTGACACCGTAGTTTGATTGCGGTCAAAATATTTTTTGGTTGTGAAGTTCTTTGTAAATTTTCTGAATACCGACACAAGAAACAGTTTCAATCAAATGTTGCCGTTTTAGGGACCTTTTGAATTGATTCATACTACACAACAGGAAAATCTAACAATCAGCTGGACACGGGATTCTAGTGCCCGTTTAGTCCGTGTACCTCCTATCGACTCCGAAGTCGATATTTCTACATTTACCTTTTCTTTACCCACTACCACACCCCCATCGATGGATCCGAATCCATCAAATTTCTTTTCCACTAATCTGCCGCCGTCCGTTGGTGCGCAGAATCCACCCCGCATCTCTCTTCAGGAGAGATGCTACCCTATTCGAGGTCCTCTTTCGACCTGCTTATCCACACCACCAGCCAACGGGGATAACTTTGAAATTAAGCCCCAGTATATCAATCTTTTACCCAAATTCCACGATCTCGAGTCTGAGGACGCTTACGTTTTCATCACTAAATTTGAAAACGTATGCGCAATGATGGGTACGTCACAACTTTCAGTGGATGCTATGCGTCTACGACTTCTTCCATTTACTTTGTGCGATATAGCCGAGAAGTGGTTATATAACACTACCGCACATTCCATTACGAATTGGGAAGAATTCGTCGCGGCATTCCTAAAGAAATTTTACCCAATGCAAAAGACAGCTCGAATCCGTAGCGAACTCAAGCAATTTACCCAGCTTCCGAATGAACCGTTCTCAAAATGCTTTGAACGTTTTAAGGATCTTTTGGTTCAATGTCCTCATCACGGCATCCCGAGATGGGATCTTTGCCGAATCCTATATGAGGGCATTAACCTAAACACTAAACAGAACCTTGAAAACGTGTGTCAAGGTACTTTTATGACTAAGGATGATGGGGAGGCTTGGAAGTTTCTAGAAGAGTTCGCTGAAAAATCACTACAATAGGAGAGTGGAACCCAACCATTGAATAGGGGTGGCGTACACCAAGTAGATGTGTCCATAGGTGTTCGAGCTGAAATGGCAGCAATGCAAAAGAAGCTCGAAGCTATGGAACACAAATTTGCAGCAGCCTCCCTAAACCCAATGTCGCTCCCCAAAACTGTTTGTGGGTGCTGTTCTGATCCGTCTCATTTAACGGAAGAATGTCCATTGAACTCACCGTTTCAAGGTCACGAGCATTCTAATACCGCATTTCAAAGACCTCGAAACGATCCATATTCTTCCACGTACAATCAGGGTTGGAGGAATCACCCGAATTTTGCTTGGAACCAAAACCAATCTCAAAACACGGTTCCAAACACGAATCAATTTCAAAGGGCTCTTCCTCCACCACAGCAACCCCTTCAACTCACTCAGCACCCCTACCAGTCACAAAACTTCCAAAATCAGGTCAACACTCCTACACAGTCTAATCATATGACCTGTTCTGACGAGTTCTCTCAATTCACTCAAACCATGAAATCACTTTTGTCAAATTTCATAGAGGTTTCGGCTGAGGTTAGATCTTCCGTCAGTGAGATAAAGAAAAACTCAGCGTCCCAAGCTGAGAGTATCAGATCGATGGAAGCTGAAATCGCACGACTCAAAGCCAAAATGAGTGCGAGAGAAAAAGGGAAACTTCCTTCTCAACCCCTACCGAATCCTGGGCATTACAATGTAAATGCCATCACAACGTTGAGATCGGGAAGAGTGCTGAACAACCATGTTGGAGAAGAAGTTGATGATACTGAAAATCATATTAACGCCCCGGCTGAGACCTTTCCTCACACACACACGTCTCCTTCTGATCCTTGTTCTTCTACCACACCACCTTCTCGCGAGCCTATTCTCCATTTCCCTTTAGGCTCGACACCTCAGAAACCCTCTTCTAGTTCTCCAAAGACGATCCCCACTCCTCTTTTGGGATCTCGTCTACCCCCCTTTCCTTCTCCTATGATGGACCCGACGCTTATTGCGAAAGCACCTTACCCGAATCGGTTAAGGGCTAACAGAACGAGTCCTCATATGGAGAAAATTATAGAAATGTTCAAACAGGTTAATATCAATATCCCTCTCCTAGATGCGATTCAGCAAGTCCCCGCTTATGCGAAAATTCTTAAGGACTTGTGCACTAGGAAGAAGAAGACCCAAGTGCCAAAGAAGGTCTTCATGTCTAATAATATCAGCACTGCTTTTATCCCATAGCTACCAAAGAAACGAAAGGACCCAGGATGTCCTACTATTTCGATTTCTATTGGGGGTAAAAACATAAATCGTGCTCTTTTAGACCTTGGCGCAAGTGTTAACCTACTCCCTTATTCTGTATATGAGCAACTAGGGATTGGAGAGTTAAAACCTGCTCACTGCACTCTCCAAATGGCAGACCGTTCGATCACCAAACCTAGGGGTGAGCTCGAAGATGTGTTGATTAAGGTCGGGGAATTTGTATTTCCCGTGGACTTCATTGTTCTCGACACACAACCAGTAGCGAACCCCCGAAGCCAAATTCCGGTGATTTTGGGTCGTCCTTTCCTTGCCACTTCCAACGCTGTTATCAACTGTAGAAACGGTTCAATGAACTTATCCTTTGGAAATATGACTATTGAACTGAACATCTATAGAGTTGGAAGTCAGCCATCACTACCCTCTGCTCATATCCTAGATGTGTGCTCTGTCCACGAGATCGCTCCCGATAGTTGTGGAGCTGATGATCTTTGCTTTCTAGATCTCGACGACATTACCACATCTCTGCTTGATCTTACACATGATCTTAGTGAGGACACTTTTTCTACACTTGAGTCCTGCACTCCTGACTTTACTCCACCCGAGTCTGTATCTTTCACAGGCTACGAGCTTCTGTGTGACTCCGAGAATCACTCGATGATCCCTCCTTCTATTATTTCTCCGCCAGTTTTAGATCTCAAAATTTTACCTTCTCACCTTAAATATGCATATCTAGGTGAGAATGAGTCTTTACCGTTTATCATTTCTACTTCTCTTGCATCAGAGCAAGAGAATGCACTTTTATCGGTATTGAGATCTAACAAAGAGGCATTTGGTTGGACCATGGCGGACATCAAAGGGATTAGTCCCTTGATTGTTGAACATCATATAAATGTGATGGATGATGCCAGACCAACCCGAGAACCACAAAGACGGTTAAATCCCGTCATGAAGGAAGCGGTAATGAAAGAGATCGTCAAATGCTTAGATAATGGTATTATATACCCAATCTCCGACAGCCAACGGGTAAGCCCTATACATGTCGTCCCTAAGAAATCTGGCATCACTGTTGTGACCAATGAGGCGAATGAGTTGATTCAGACATGCGCCCAAACTGGGTGGCGTGTATGTATTGATTATAGAAAACTCAACGCCGCTACAAGAAAAGACCATTTTCCTCTACCCTTCATTGATCAGATGCTAGAGCGCTTAGCTGGACGTGAGTATTATTGCTTTATGGACGGTTACTCAGGCTACAATCAGGTCCCCATCGCCAAAAAGGATCAAGATAAAACCACTTTTACTTGTCCTTTTGGCACGTTTGTTTATAGACGCATGCCCTTTGGGCTATGCAATGCTCCCGCTACCTTTCAGCGGTGTATGATGGGGATATTCTCTGATATGGTAGAGAATTTCTTGGAGATTTTTATGGACGACTTCTCGATTTTTGGAGAGTCTTTTTCAGATTGCCTATCAAATCTTGACGCTGTTCTTACTCGTTGCACAGAGAAGAACTTAAGCTTGAACCGGGAAAAATGCCACTTCATGGTCCAAGAAGGAATTGTTCCTGGACATGTCATTTCACGGAAAGGCATTGAGGTTGACAGAGCTAAGATAGATGTCATTCAAAACCTACCTCATCCCAAAAGCGTCAAGGACATTCGATCCTTTCTTGGCCATGCGGGCTTTTATAGGAGATTCATAAAGGACTTTAGCAAAATTGCTAGACCTTTAACACTACTCCTGGCCAAGGATACGACCTTCCACTTTGACTCGGATTGCGAGATAGCTTTCGACTCACTCAAACACTCCCTCACCACAGCCCCCGTTCTATCGTCTCCCGATTGGGACTACCCATTTGAGCTGATGTGATGCATCCGACTTTGCAGTAGGTGCAGTCTTAGGACAGCACATTGATAAGATACCATACGTGATCTACTACGCGAGTAAGACCCTGAATGATGCGCAAATCAATTATACAACTACTGAAAAAGAGCTTTTAGCGGTTGTATTTGCATTGGAAAAATTCAGGCCTTACTTGATTGGCTCATCCATAGTTGTGTACACTGACCATTCCGCGCTAAAACATCTTTTGGCGAAGAAAGATGCAAAAGATCGACTAATACGTTGGATCCTTCTTTTACAAGAATTTGATCTTGTTATCAAAGATAAGAAAGGATATGAAAACGTCGTAGCCGACCATCTTTCACGCATCATTTCTTCCCCTGTGACCCTGCCGATCAATGATTCGTTCCCTGACGAACAACTCTTGAGCATATCCAATGAACCATGGTTCAGGGATATTGCGAACTATCATGCCACGGGACTGATACCCAGCGATTGGTCAAAACAGGACAAATATCGTTTTCTATCCTAAGTAAAACACTTTTACTGGGACGAACCCTATTTGTTTAAATATTGTCCTGATCAGATCATTCGCCGGTGTGTCCCGAATGAAGAGTTCAAGAGTGTTCTTTCTTTTTGTCATGATCAGGCTTGTGGGGGTCACTTCGGTCCTAAAAAGACAGCGGAAAAGGTTTTGCAATGTGGATTTTATTGGCCGACCTTATTTAAGGACGCATTTGAGCATTGCAAAACCTGTATACAATGTCAGTACACAGGTAGAATATCCCGGAGAAATGAAATGCCTCAACAACCCATCTTGGTTGTTGAAATCTTCGATGTTTGGGGCACTGATTTTATGGGTCCCTTTCCCAACTCCTTTGGGAATTTGTATATACTGCTGGCGGTTGATTATGTCTCCAAATGGGTTGGAGCCATTCCATGTCGCACTAATGACAAGAAAGTTGTCATTAAGTTCTTAAAAGAGAATATCTTTTCTCGATTTGGACACCCACGCGCTATCATTAGCGATAATGAAACACATTTCTGCAACAGATCTTTCGAGACTCTGATGCGGAAATACGGAATCAACCACCGACTTTCTACACCCTATCATCCCCAAACGAGCAGGCAGGCTGAAATTTCAAATAGACAGATCAAACTTATCCTGGAGAAGACTGTTGCTAAAAATAGAAAAGACTGGTCGACCAAACTGACGGATGCTCTTTGGGCATTCAGAACTGCATATAAAACCGACCTAGGGATGTCTCCATATAAGATAGTATTTGGGAAGGCATGTCACTTACCCGTCGAGATAGAGCATAAAGCATTGTGGGCTATAAAGGAAATAAACTTTGATCTAAAAGAAGCCTGCAACTTTCGGAAGCTGCAACTTAATGAGCAAAGCGAACTCCGCGATGAAGCTTATGATAATGCCGTAATCATAAAGAATAAGACTAAGGTTTTTCACGATCAAAACATTTTGAGGAAAACATTTTCACCTGGTCAACAAGTCCTTCTTTATGATTCACGATTACACCTTCACGCGGGTAAGCTTCGATCTCGGTGGAAGGGACCTTTTATTGTGCGGTCTGTATACCCGCACGGGGCAGTAGAGATAGAAAATGTTAAAAACGGCACATTTTTCAAAGTAAATGGACGTAGACTAAAGCCGTATTTTTCCACTGACCCCACGGAGGAGCTCTTGTTCTTACAAGAGCCAGTTTATTTGGATTAAAATTCCTCCGTTTCACCTTCATATCCTGTATATCACTGCATTATCTTTTGGATAAAGGTGAGTGAAAAGAATAAGTTTGGGGGAAGTTCTTCACTTATATATTTTGCCCCCACTAATAATTCCCCCCAGTCTTACAGTTTTTGTAGGTATAGCGATTGGCAACAGTGAGGACACTGTTGAAAACAAGTTTGGGGGAGGTTTGTGCTTATTTTTGCATCATTTGCATATCATCTGCATAAGCAAAAAACATTTCTTTTAAAAATCTATAAAAATTTAAAAATTTTCAAAACCCATAAAAATTTAAAAATTTTCAAATATAAAAATAATTTTAATATTTACACTTTTTTGTATATAAATAAGATAATGAAAGTTTAGATAGTGAACAATTACATCCATGAGATTAGAAAAATTTAAGAAAACTAAGAAAATTAGAAGTTTTCTTATACGAACTAGTAATAAGTAGTTATGAGCCGTTGTCCCAAAGGTTAGTAAGATGAAGGACGTCACTAATCTGAGAATAAAACTAAGTCTGAAAAATAGTTTCTATTCTGGAAGCCAAACATTTTGAACGTTGCTACCCTGCTATTCGCACTTACACACGTCTTGAAGCCTGGGATAGTAGAGGATACCTTGAAATGCTCTTGTCTTAAAGCCGATGTATGAAGGAAATAAAAAGAAAAGTGAATAAAAAATATATATATATAAAGTGGTGAGAAAATGGACACTGGTTTTGTTATCACCGAGGGCAATAAAAATGTATAGCGAGGGTGCTTCTTCACCTAGTACCCTAAGGCCAACTGGTCTGGGAGTCACTGCTATGCCTTAAGTGGTGCAAGACGAGGAAAATATACCAAATAAGCAAGCACATGAGTAATCGGTCGGTTAGTACCTCAAGAAGTATTAACGGTCGCATGGAAGTGTGTGAGCAATCTCATATAAATATTCATTAATCAAAAAGTACTGAGGCTGATGGGCAAGAGTATGATAGCTTGAATTGAATTCTCCGGGTGTAGGGATGTCTTTACACACACGCAGGATGATATGATCGATGTTTGGAAGAAAGATAGGAATGAAGAATAAGATGATGTTTTATTGAGGGAGGACGTGATTTCTGACATCTTTTCATGACTATTAAGATAGGGCTCATGACAACCGAAAAGCTAGCTTAGTTGGAAACCCTAATTTTCAAGGCTTTTCTTCTATGGTTCTTTTCTTTAAATGTAATATTCATGATCTTTCTTTTATTATGGGATTTTGTGGGTGCAATCCGCTGAAAACCCTCAGGAGACAACACTCCTCCTACCAGGGACACCTAGAGGTTTAAAGGCTTGTTGCACGTGCTCAGTGCAATCGTGTTGCCTACGAAAGTGTGCTAGTTAGTTTTTCTCTTTCTTTATTTTCTCCTTCTCTTTTTAATAAAACAGTTCGCTCGAGACGATCGAAATTAAGTTTGGGGGAATTTGATTAGTCGAAAATATTGCATCTTTTAACCGGCAATTTCCCTATCATTGGCATTCATATAGAAGTGTTCGGCATTCATATTTCACATATTAGCAAATCTGTCGCAAAATATCAGATTACATGTATTAGACTTTAAAACCGGCATTTCTAGGGAAATTGACTGCATTTCATAGCATGGCATCATTTCTATATATCGCAACCCGTGTTTCAAAGTCTGTGCAGGAAAATCAGAAGCTTGCTCAAATCTACACCGCTAAAACATTACGCCAACTCAATGATTTCAGTTCTGGTATCAATCCAAAGGGACAAACACAAATCAACACATCAGATAAACCTACAAATGTTAGCCCAAGACCACACCAGAAGAACCAAGACATGAAGCCAACATACGGCCGCGAAACCGCGGCCGGAGCCGGCTATTGCCGCGGTTCCGCGGTGGCGTTGCCAGGTCATCACTCCAGTTTTGCTCCATTATTCTTCTGTTAGTGCCTACAGCTCAGAAATGTGCATCAAGTTCCAGAAGACTCCTGAACATTCTGCCAGATCAGCAAGCTTTGGGATCTACACTAAACTAGCCTTGTATTCTAGAAACTTCTTCCTAAACCCTAGCTAAAACCCTAAGCTAAGCCTAACAAACTACCTTCTAGAAGCCTCAACAAACTTTTGGAGGGAATTGTAATTTCAAACCTAGACCTAGGGTTTGGGAGATCTATAAATAAGACCCTAGGCTCACTTGTAAAGATATCCAAGAAGAGAATCCCAAAAAGAAAGAAGAGAGCCCCCATTAGTTCATTGTAGTATCCATTTTCTTACCTCATTCTTCATCTTCTTCCACAAGTCTAGTGAGAGGATTTGTGTGAAACCCTAACCCTAATTCCAATCAAAAGCCAAGATTCCGAGTACCCCATCAAGCAAGAAGCCCTGCAACCTTTTATGAGCGGAGCCGATCTTCAACAGAGCAAGTGGTCTGAGCCGATCCACGACTCACGGAGAAAAGCGACGCCAGATCGACAATTTAGTTCTTCCTCTTGTAGTTCTTGAGCGACTGTAATCAATTTGTTGATATAAATAAAAGGTGAAATTCTTTTATCTTGTTTTCTTTAAATTCTTGCATCATGATATCTTTTCAATTCTTGAATGCTTTCTGTGTGATGATGTGTGAATAAAACTCCACTCATCGAGAAGTCGAGACGATCAACAGAATGATGATATAACATATCTTAAATCGATTCTTGAGTCCTACGAGTTTTGTAAACCCTAGCAAGTTCAAGAACCGACGACCTAATTCGTTGCGATGCTTTCTTGATTGATATCGCTCGGAATTGGGGAGTTACGATCGTTTCTTGAATTTGGTAGAGGCTAGAAAGTGAATGATATCGACGAAAGAACAAGGGTTAAAAGATGAAACCCTAGTTTCACGAGGAAGCCCTAACTCTGGTCGATCATCATCGATCTAGTATCAATTCTTCGAAGGACAAGAACACGATATCTTTAGATTACATCACGTCTATAGATCCGATCGATTCCTACAAACCTCATTTAGATTCTTGACATTTGGTTGGAAATATCATCGAAACCCGATTCTTGATTGTTTATCATTTTCTTGATTCTTGAATAGAATAGTGACACTTGAAATTGAAAATTCTTGAATCATGTTTTCTTTTCTTTTCGCTTAACTTTTCAATTCAAACAAATCAAACATTGAAACGAATCGCACAATCCCTGTGGACGATCCGCACTCACTTACAATCTACAACTGACACCGTAGTTGATTGCGGTCAATAAATTCTTTGGTTGTGATTTCTTTATACAATTTTCTAAATACCGATACAAGATACTGTTATCGATCAAATAAAACCGTTATCGGGAAATAATTGAATCGATACTTTTACTTTTACCTATACAACAACCGGAAAACCATATCAATCAAATGGCGTCGTTGCCAGGGACCGTTTGATTAGATACATTTTATCCAATCCAAGAAATACATATAAATCAAATGGCGCCGTTGCCGGGGACTATTTGATTTGATTTACGCACATCAAGAATTATCAACAATCACTTGTCCATGTTGTTGGTCAAGTGCACATTGCATCCGTGCGTCGCACGTGCATGTGCGCTGCACGTGCATGTGTGCACCTATCATTTACACACTTGTTGCATATGCGTTCATTACATATGACTTTGTCATAGACATGCGTGCATTTTAACAGTTCCGCGTTTGCATCTTCGCATGTTTTCGAAGCGACAAACAAGTGTCGAGTAATAATTTATTAGCTCTTCCTCAGGACTTGCTAGAATGCGAACCATCTTTTCAAAACCCTATAAATAAGTGTCTTTTTCTTCACTCTCTTTGAAGTTGTGCCCTTTTAAAGTTCTTATTTTCTACCAGAAGTCTTTATTTCCTTACTGATTTAGTAAGTACACTTGTACACCTCTGCCTTGCGCATCCTCTTTTAGTTCACGCTTATGATTTTTGCTTGCTCACCCTTTAGGTTGGACATTGAGCTTATCTTGTGCACCCCTTTGGGTTGTGCATTTAAGATAAATCTTAAAACATTTCTTTTATTTCAAGAATATTACTTAAGTTTGGCCTTGATCAAACTTTAATTTTGAATTTGGATATTCATAGTCCACCCTTTTTAGTGAACTGACGATTTTCTAGTCTTTTTCTTTCAGGTATCATGACTAGTCATCTATATATGATTAGAGAGATTGTTTCCCATGTCGACATATGCTTTTACGAGCCGGCTTTCACTGACGCCCAGTGTGAAGACATACTTCGTCGTTTTGACGCTCATAGTAGGCGGAATTTTCATCGACGCTTCACTTTGCTCCAGCTAATATTTCAAGCCATCCATGATACCATTCCTGGGTTTATGGATGTAATGCCTCTCCCTGCTCTTGACTAAGCCGCAGATAAGGTGCATTCAGTTTTTCTAATGGGGTTTATCTCTAAAAGGTTGAAAGACCATGCAACTGCCCTTCTGCATGTAATGTTCCAACAGCGGGCGATCTTGTTCACCTATGATAAAAGCAAACAGATACGCATAGAGATAAAGGATAAGGCTTTCGAGTTTTTGTCGGGGTCTGTTTATAACTTCACACACCCTTATAACTCGACCAATTTATTGCCGCTCTGAACTTTCAGGCATTGTAACAGCCTTTGATTTTATTTGTCTTTTACTTTTCAGTATTAGTCTGTAATCCTTCTTTGACATATCAATGAAAAGTTTCTGTTCTTTTACGCTGGCACTTTTTTTTTGCTGAACTTTGCTTTCATTGCAAAAGTCCTTTGTTCGCATATGTACATCAGTCCTTATATGCGCATGCATAGGGATGCGCAAGTCGATCGAATCACCTTTATCAAATGCGCATGTGCGCAAGTCAATTGAACCCGGTTCATCAGATGCGCATGCATGCCGGTGCGCACTTGAACAGGTGCGAACAGCCAAGAACTCCTAGCTAGATGGTATTATACCTATTTTCAAATAGCAATTCTCTAGTGACATGGGCATAAGGTAGTCTTTTGACCTAAGATCATTATAGTGTCTTTTGTGTGTTTCTACTGTACTTTGCTTACTGCCTAACCACGGCTTTAAAGAGCCGTGCATACAGATTTTAGTTGGGTACAGTCCCGTAGCACATGGAGATAGTGAGTGGTCGAAGGGATTCGTCTCTCCCGGTATAGGGAGTTGATGTCGCGCTATGTATGATTGACTATAACTATAGGTCCTTAGCCAAGACGGTTGAGATAAACTGATAAGTGTTATCAGTTGTATTTCAAATGGTTATGAGTTTGACATCAACATGACTTATTGGGTTATTGGAAGTCTAACAGCATCCACCCCCATACTCGATATATGACACTCTCTGACGAAGAGACCAGATTATACGGTGATTGTCACTGATAGGTTCTGTTAGGTTCGAATGAGTTTGCTTGTCGATCTACCTTTCGATCAATACTTGGGTAGCCATTACATGCAGCTGGTATCATTGACGTGCTTATGGGTTAACCCGTAAGGAGATTATTCTAAAAATATTTCAGATTCAATCGGATATGATTTTAAGCTACTGCCGGTGTATTGTCGATTTTTTAGAGTCCCATACAGAAGGCTTCCCCGTTCAGGAGAAATGATATAGTGTGCGTATAGTGATATGTGTGGGAGTTCGATTAAACACGTGTATACGATACGCATATATTAATTAGACGTTTGATAATACTATCCGGATTATTAAATCAAGTGTTGATTTAATAATAAAACATATATTGATGTATTCTAGTATTATGTTTACTCTCTCTCTCTCTCTCTCTCTCGCGCGCGCGCTCGCGCTCTCTCTCTCACATTTGTTATTTGTATTTGACGCAAATACATGTATATGTATATGATACATATAATATAACAATGCGTATGATGATACGTGTGGGAGTTCGATTAAACACGTGTATTTGATACAAATACATTAATCGGACATTTAATAATACTAGAAGGTTTATAATAAAGCCAGATTATTAAATCAAGTGTTGATTTAATAATAAAATACGCACACGCATACATACATACATACATACATACATAGTATTATGTTTTATCTTTCTCTCTCTCTCTCTCTCTTTTATTATTTGTATATGATACAAATAAATGTGTATGTATTTGATACATATACAAATACATGTAAATGATACATGTATGCATTTAGAAGGAGCACCTCATTTCCTTTTGTTAATAAATAAGAAATGACTCATTTCTTTTTTATTAATAAAGAAAATGAGGCATGGTAGAGAGGTTTTGGCTTGAATTTTTAATTGAAAATGACATTTTTAGTATGGTCTCTCTTGTTCTCTTCTCACTTCTTCATGCATTTTCTCTCTCATCATTTTCTTAGAGTGGAGAGAAGAGAAAAGAGAAAGAAACGAGAGGGTGAATCTTACATCTTCCTTTTACTTTTTAGCAAATCATGAGAACGAGTTGCTTCACAAAAGTTTTTACTGGAGTGTGAAGTTGAAGTTTGGGTTGGGTTTCTCTCAAAATGGATCATTTTCGGCGAGAAGATCCGTTTGCAAGCTCGTTCTGGCGTTCGAAGAGTCTTGTTAAGGTCTTCCATTAGGAGAGTGGACACATTACAAAAGTTGTAGCCTCTAAACTTGTAGTTCGGTTCTCTAGTTAGCATACAACTATTAGTATTTGAATAATTTTGGATTATGTGTTTGGTACTATATTTTTAAAAAAAATTATTCTATATTTCCGCAGTGGTCCGCAAATGTTGCAACCCTAACATCAATCACTAACAAAGAAGACGGAGGGGGAACGGGGAAAGGAGAGGAGGAGCGATGAAGGAGGAAGAGGAGGGAGAATGAGCAGCAGAGGAGAAAAAAGGAGCAAGGTTTTTAGTTGAAAGATCGAGAGAGGAAGAAGATGAACACGAGGGAGATGGGTATTTTTGGAACTTCAGCATAAAAGAAATAGGTGGGCCCATGAAAATATGTTCTAATGGATTTTGGCCGATGAGTTTTTATATTAGGGGCTTCCTATCTATTTTGATAATTGCAGGGGTTTGGTAACATGCCTGGAATGGGCTGAGGGTATTTTGACAATTTACCCTATAGAAAATTGTCACCATGTGTCAGATTTTTAATGATAACCTAATTGTTTGATGGAAAGCGGGTCTATTAGTAAGAAATCATATTAATTGGTATTAATTGTAATGTGATGAGGTTTGTTTGTGACCTGAAAATGATGGAACATGAATTCCACGTAGTTGTCTTGTTACACCAAAATATATGGATGGCCAGCCCCTAAATTGTAAAATACTGATTTTCTTTTATTAAAAAAATTGGCTTTAATTTAGGGTTTCATGGAATAAGCTGTCTTTGAAAATTCTATGGTTGTTCTTCCAGAAATATGTAAAAAGTTCACACAGTCATTGAAATTTCCAAGAACTATGTTTTCGGTTTTTTTTTTTCTGGTTTGGCTTAAATAGAATGATTAGTTATATAACAACCGCCATAAAATTTCTTCTCATTATTCGGGATTTGAAGATTAAAATTTAGCATTTGTTTTCAAAATTATCGGAGATATTGGTCTATAATCTTTGTTAGAAATGGCTCAAAAAGATTTAATATGGTGGCTCAAATTGATTAATATGATAGGAGATGATGAATGATAAATAGTACTACCAAAAAAGCCAAGAACAATTTTCTAGAATCAATTGTTTACAGTCAGAAATTGGGTTTTCTTGATCTGTTTTGAATAATGCAATCCATTTGGTTAAAGTTTACCCAATATTTGTAAGCTACTTATAAGTGTTTTTGAAATATTACCCTTCGAAGAAATTAATCTTTGGTGACAAAATATGTCCAACGTCGTACAAGTCTCATGAGAAACTCTAATGAGCTAAAGATTGTGCAATTTGTCTATTGAAATGTTATTAGTTTTGTCATTAAAGTATTTGTTGCAGTTATTTATCATTATTTATGGTCGTCTACACTAGCATATATATATATATATATATATATATATATATATATATATATATATATTTTGCCATAATCATTATGATACATATACCACAGCTATTGTAACAGCCATAGCCACCGTACATCGTAAATTTTGTTGTCATGACCATCACAATCGTCGCTATATATCATCTCCTTCTTTATCATTGTCAATGATCACCGTTGCTATTGACATTACCACATATATGACACTACTTAATCGTTGCCATTGCCTTCATCACTGTTAAGATTATGTTGCAGGTTTTCGTGCCAAACACAGCCTACAGGAGCCAGACATGAATACAAAGCTATTCCCCAGTCAACATCAAAGAAAGGAGATCGGGATTCTTTCCAATAGCTTAATTAAGTACTAAGAGACTAAATAAAAGAACCCACCGCTCATTTTGTGTGCCATACAGACGATTCATTTGCCTTCTTCAACTTTGGTAGATGGATATTAAATTGCATTTACAATTCTAGTGGATCGAAGGGTATATATTATTAGTATATAAAATAGCCGCCCTCCAATCCTCACGATAACTTATATTTATAGTCTAACTCGTCTTTGTTGAGTGAATGATTTCTTAAACTGTGGGCTTTTCAAGTGCAAATCTACTGGGATTTGCATATGGTTGCTTTGATACATGTTTAATGTGTCCTTATGACTACATTAAAGCCACAAAGTTATAATGCGGATTTAAGATTACATTTCAATATTTTGCCAGAGAGTAACCGGCGGAAGTATCTAGTTATTTCATACCTCTCCATGACCAAAAAAAAATGGCCTTTGAGAAATGGAGTAATCAAGGTGTGAACACCATTTTCATCTCATTCTACCATTCTCTATTGTTCAATCAATCTTCAAATTCCCTTTCATTCTATTAATCTCTATATATATTTATTTAAAACATAATATTGAAAGTGCATTTTAGTAGGCATGTCAACTTCATCTCTACATATGATTATTCAAAAGTGCATTGAACGACTTTGCAGAGACACAATCATGCATGCTCTCTTTTTAAAAAATTTTTAAAAAAAATGTTGTATGATACTTCACTTGATACAAGGCCAAACCATGCGCATGAAACTTTGTAGTGTTAGGACAACACAAAGTTTTGAAACGAAACAAATGAACAAGACCCGCGTGTATATATCTACAAACCTTCCATTGAAAAAGTTCAGTAGCTAAAGACCGACAAGTTTCTGACCTAAAAAAATGATGATGGTCCCATCCAAAAAGTTGGTTGTGTCCAATAATTAATGCATTATTTTGACCACAGAAAAGAAAAACAAAGCTAGATGAGTGATTTCTTTCCAAGAGGAAAGACAAGAGAACTTGGTAGTTAGCTGCAAGTGAAGATATAATATTAGTGCATGAATTAGCTTTAAGCACATGAGACATTGACAATAATAAAGATAAGTTGTGAGAAAATTTTGCTTGATTTCTATATATAACGGATTTTTAAAAACCTATACATTCTTTTTTTGGACTATGCGCAGTGTCTAGTCGATGAAAAACACAAAATATAAAAATCAGATGACATTTTGTGTATCTGTGTTCTAAATAGTATCTAGGTTTACTTTTCATTGCCATGAAAACCTTGTTGAGGCGAGGTCTTGGATTTCAGGAAATAATATTGTATGCTCAAGGAAGAATGAAGACTCCACTTTTTTTTCGGGAATTTGATATTTGGGGTATTGTAGGTATCCGAATTGTTAAGTATTTTAGGGCCCTTATTTTAAGGATATTTGGGGGTATTCCGGGGTTCTATATATGTATTGGATAAACTCACCGTTGCCGGTCCCAAGTCCGGATGAGAAAGAGTGAGGGTTGTGGTAGGCTTGTGACAGCCAACGTAAAACTTTGTTGCATTCTATGACATGAACCATAATAAGAATATCGTTGGGGCATCCCCTACTCAGCGACGCGCTATATCGGATCCCGGGTGTACTGTTAAGTATGCAAGGGCTTCTAGGTCGTCGTCCAGATGCGGCGCGCTACACGGACCCCGGATGTAGTGACAAATAAGTAAGGGTCGTCGTCTAGAAACGGCGCGCTACATCGGACCCCGGGTGTAGTGACAAATAAGCAAGGGTCGTCGTCCAGAGACGGCGCGCTACATCGGACCCCGGGCGTAGTGACAAATAAGCAAGGGTCGTCGTCCAGAAACGGCGCGCTATATCGGACCCCGGGTGTAGTGACAAATAAGCAAGGGTTTCATAGGATCCGTCTAGCTTCCTGGAACATAGATTCCCTTACGGGTAAACTAATAGAATTAGTGGAAGTGATGATTAGGAGGAGAGTTGGTATTATGTGTTTGCAAGAAACTAAATAGGTAGGTGAAAAGAGTAGAGTCATAGAGCCTTGGGGTTATAAGCTTTGGTATACGGGTAGAGATAAAAATCGTAATGGGGTAGACATAATCATAGATAGACGGTTTCTTGAGAACTCAGTTGAGATTGGGATAAAAAGTGATAGAATTTTACTGGTTAAGCTTATTCTAGGTGGAGAGATCCTTAATGTTATTAGTGCTTATGCACCACAGATAGGTCTTGATGACGCTAGTAAGCGTCTATTCTGGGAGGATTTAGACGAGGTGGTACAAAGTATACCTAGTGGAGAGAAATTATTTATTGGCGGTGATCTTAATGGACATGTAGGTACTAGTCGTAGTGGGTTTGATACTATCCATGAAGGTTTTGGTTTCGGACAAAGGAATGAAGTAGGTGACTCAATTCTAGATTTTGCCTTATCTTATGACTTGATCTTAGCAAACACCTGGTTTAGGAAAAGAGTCCCACCTTATCACTTTTAGGAGCGGATCAAGTGCTAGTCAAATAGACTTTTTTCTGACGAGAAGAATAGATAGAGGTTGTTGTATCGACTATAAGGTAATGCCAGGTGAGAGTGTAACCACTCAACATAGACTTTTAGTTTTAGATTTTCGATTTAGAAGAGAACGTAGAAATATTAGACGTAAGGTAGAGCCTAAAATTAAATGGTGGCGATTGAAAGAAGGTAACCAAAAGGCTTTTATAGATCGTGTAGTCCAAGAAGCGGATTGGCAGTCATAAGATGATCCAGACAAAACATGGAACAAAATGGCTAGTTGTATCAAGAAGGTAGCTAGAGATCCACTTGATGAGTCGAGACGTGGTGCTCCACCATCTAAGAACATATCATGGTGGAATGAAGATGTAAAGGCTGCTGTTAAAATTAAAAGGGATTCTTATAAAGATTTGAAGAAAAGTAGAGATATTGAGAGATTTGAGAAGTACAAAATGGCTAAAAAGGAAATTAAGAAAGCTGTTCGGGAAGCTAAATCTAAGGTCTACAAGGAGGTGTACGAGAAATTATAAACTAAAGAGGCTGCAAATGATATATATCGGATTGCTCGGATGCGGGAAAGGAAGACTAGAGACTTATGTGCGGTGAAGTGTGTCAAAAATGAAAATCAGAAGGTTTTAGTTCGAGATGAGGATATCAAGGAAAGATGGAGAGATTATTTTGACAAATTGTTCAATGAGAGCTTTACTAAGAATTTGGATGGACTTGTCATTCAATCTCAACCGTGATTTCATGCGAAAAATAAGACTACCTGAGGTTAAAGAAGTTTTGAACAGAATGAGTTTAAGAAAAGCGGTTGGCCCTGACGGGATTCCTATCGAGATTTGGAGATGCTTAGGAGAAATAGGCGTTAAATGGCTGACAGATCTGTTTAATAAGATTTGGCAGACAAAAAAGATGCCAAATGAATGGAAAAAAGGTATTCTTGTACCTATCTACAAGAACAAGGGTGCCATTCAAAGCTGCTCAAACTACCGGGGAATAAAACTTATGTGTCACATCATGAAACTTTGGGAGAGAGTGATTGAATACAGGCTAAGGAAGGATATTAAGATAATAGAAAACCAGTTTGGGTTCATGCCTGGACGATCAACGATAGAAGCTATTCATTTGCTTCGTCAATTTGTCGAGCGTTTTCGAGAGAAGAGAAGAGATTTGCATATGATATTTATTGATTTAGAAAAAGCGTACGACAAGGTACCTAGAGAGGTATTATGGGGGACAATGATGAAGAAGGAGGTCCCCGTCAAGTATATTGACATAATCAAGGATATGTACGATGGAGTAGTGGCAAATGTTAGAACTTGCGGTGGCTTAACGTGTGATTTTCCGATTACTATTGGTTTACATCAAGGATCTGCATTAAGTCCATCCCTGTTTACCATCGTGATGGATGAGCTTACTAGAACTATCCAAGATGAGGTACCTTGGTGTATGCTATTCGCTGATGATATTGTTCTAGTAAATGAGACGAAAGCAGGGGTTAATGCCAAATTGGAATTATGGAGGTGAACATTGGAATCTCGGGGATTCAGATTGAGCAGGTCCAAGACAGCATATATGCATTGCAAATTTAGTAACCAGAGAAGTCAAAACCGTATTGGTATAACATTGGAAGGGCAAGAGATATCACCAAGCGACCAGTTTAGATATCTGGGTTCTATCATCCAAAAGAATGAGGAGATCGATAGTGATGTTAATCAAAGGATCCAAGCTGGTTGGTTGAAATGGAGGAGTGCAATAGGGATTTTGTGTGATCGTAACTTTCCGTTAAAATTGAAAGGGAAGTTTTATCGGAGCGCTATTCGGCCTGCCTTATTATATGGTACAGAATGCTGGGCTCCTAAGAAGCATCATACACAGAAGATGCACGTAGCGGAAATGCGCATGCTTCGTTGGATGTGCGGTAACACTAGAAAAGATAAGGTGCGAAATGAAGATATTCGTACAAAAGTTGGTGTCGCACCTGTGGAGGAGAAGATGCGGGAAAACTGGCTAAGATGGTTTGGTCATGTGCGACGCAGACTGTCACGCCCCGCTTCCCAGTGTACGGCGAAGTGGACGTGACGAGGTCCACTACGTATATACTTAGAAGTACATACGTTAAGCGTATCTAAGCAATATAAAATAAATCACAAGAGACGAAAGATATAGAATTAACAGCAACTTTATTAATAACATTCTTTGTATAATGCATGGAAAAGTAAATACAACTGAAATGAAAAACGGTGCCTAAACAGTGGCATAACAGGAAATGAAAATACTAAAAAGAACAAGGTACAATATCTAGAGCTCGGGGTCTTCATGAAACTGCTCCAAGTCTTCACCGGTGGGCTCGATCTCTGCTTGGTCCAACGCACCTGACGACATTCAAAGAAGAAAGAAATAGAATGTCGTCAGCGAACAGGTCGCTCGGTAAGTCCCAAAGATAAGAGGAAAGTAGAGATGACAGAATAAGAAGATACATTTTAAAGTGTAAACTATTGTTCAAATATTATGTTAACACTGTTGTTTGTAGCTTGGTACAGAAGGATACCAGTGTATACGAGAGGGGTCTCTATATTCTAGAGACCAGGGCAAAAGGAAAGTACAAGGAACCGTTATGCCACGGTATAACAGCAATGGGATTCAGGTTAGGTGTCTTAATCTGACCACCTCGTGCCACCTTTAACACCTTCCGTACCAACCTACCCCTTAACCCCGTAGTGTTTTAACAGTATTGTTGTATTGCCTTATGTAAGTTGGATGACTGACCAAAACCATGATATCAGTAAACATGTTGTAACTGCATAATCAGGTAAATGGAATAACAGGATAATGGATGTATATCCATGGTTTGAGTCAGTCAATTTATGTGAAATGTTAACTGGATTCAGGGATTCATGTATTCATATTGAGTTGGAATATAAAAGAATATAGATTGAATTGAATCATATTCAAGTCAGAGATAGTCAGACTCTAACCCGAATCAGACTAAAAGAAAGGTAATTTGAAGTTCAATAATTGTTAGGGGCCTTATTGTAATTTATGAAACTTGAGGGGGTTTTATATAAAAAATACTATTGTATAGTTTTCAAAATACACCTCAAGTATTTATTATCCGTCTTTATAGTTATAATGAGTGTAAATTTTATTTGTGTTATTCTAGTGAAAATATCCTAATAAAAGTATTGATTGTTTTATTTGAAATTCATAGTATTTTATTGTAACTTTTAATCTTGTAATTTTAGAAAAAGTGGAAACTTTATCTTATAATAAAATAGGTGTTTGAATGATAATTATATATATATATTAATACAAGAATAATTTTAAATAAATATTTTATTTTTTTCCAAAATCCCATTTTTCTTAAATGCCGTATTTTAAACCTTCCGAGACCGAATGCTTCTTGCGGAGGTCTGAATCTCGCACTACTAGCCCGCGGGTGCACGATGAACCGTACTATCCCTAACGAGTTCCCCAAAGGTGGGTTGTAGTGGCACTTTGCATAGGTTTAATAAATACTATTCATTTAGAAAAACGGTTTTATAAATATAAGGTATTTATTTGTAAATTTCCGTATTTTAGTTTCTAGGGTTTCTTAAGCCAACTAGCCTATTTCTAAGGTCTAAACGATAAGTCATTAGAAGTCTCAAATCGTCTCTTCACCGCCAATTGCGGCCAGATAAGTGCCAGGTAAGTGGGAAGGAACCACAGTAGTGGGCCTAATTAAAAACCACTAGCCTAGACACACTTGCCTAGACACCACAAAGTCAGTTTAGATAAACGATCGATGTCCATAACATATTGTGCTTTCATTTTAAAAGATTTTATTTAGAATTGTGTACAAGTTAAAGCTTTCAAGAAAGGTTTAATAAGAAAATGGTATTTTAGTGAAAAGTCTTGTATTTTTGTATTCTATGTTTTGACGTGTATCAATTAGGATTATATTTGTGTGTGTGTAGAGATAGGTCATTACCTCGTGACTTATTTTAAGGTTTAGTGAAGTTTAGAGGTTAAATATGATATATTAAACATGAAGGTATTTAAGTGTAAGAATACGGTATTTGAAAACGTTATCATTTCATGTGTGAAAACTCATTCAAATTGATTTCTACAAGTTTAGTGATCAAGATGAACATGTTTAGGAATGAGGGAATTAATTAGAACAAGAAAAATAAACTTTATGGTATTATTGTGAAAAGAATACGATATTACAAAAAAGTTATCATTTCATGTGAGAAATTTTGTCTAAATTGATTTTTATGTGATTAATAGTCATCATGAATATGTTTAGGTATTATGGATTAGGTGACAAGTGGGATTTTGTAGAAAAACCGAATCGGAAATCGGTTTGTTCCGATTTCCGTCGGGTTCTAAAAAGTCGTATTTTTTTCTTAAAAGAAAAGAGAGATAGAAAAAGTGGGACTTACAAGTTTGGACAAGCTAGGGAGGCTAAGAAAATAGTGGGTTGTCGATGCGTCGAAACGTCGCCAAGGATCCTAGTACGATCGCCGGAATTCGTCGTCGGTTTCGGCAGCGCTTCGCTTTTCGCTCTTTTTCTAACGTACCGAGTTCTCTTGAGAATTTTAGAGAGTGGACTTAGAATTGTAGGGTGAAATGGTATAGGGTAGGGGTGTTTATATAGGGCTAGGCTAGGGTTAGGGTTTTGATTAAAAAAATATTTAAAAAAATTAAGAAAAACATTAAAAATCATTAAATTTTGGAATAAAAGAGGTTTAATGAGAAAATGATAACTGTTCTGGAAAAATGAAGTATACAGAGGTGTTGACCAAGTCAACACGGAGAAAATCCGTGTTGACGACTCGGCCGTCCGGCCGAGTCGGGACACCGTTGGGTGGGGTTTTTCCTGGGGGGAATTTTGGTGTATTTAGTTTTTTGTGTGCAGTATTAATTTTGAGAGTTATGGCTGTTTAACCGTTGACCTTCCCAAAAAAAATTAAAACAAAATGATATAAAAAATATGTGGGGCATGGGATTCGAACTCTGGTGGCTTGGTTCAGCAGTGCAAGGTATTACCAATGAGCTACAAGCTCCTTATTGTAATTATTGTAGGGAAATAGATACTTAAAGTGTTATCAGCAACATTAATACTCCAAGTATACTTCAAATTTAAATCAAATTTAGGTATAAAAAATTGGAGTTGTTACAATCTACCCTCCTTACAAAAATTTCGTTCTCGAAATTTACAACTTTTATTTGAGGACTGGTTTACAAAAAGGTGCGGATATCTTGCACGCATTTCATCCTCCCTTTCCCACGTGGATTCTCCTGGAGTATCTTTTCTCCACATCACTTGAACCAGCTTAACTTCCTTGTTCCGAAGTGTCTTCACTTTCCTATCCAGGATTTCCACAGGTTGTTGCTCACAAGACAAATCGGGCTGTATAGTGAGCTCGGAATGATCAAGTACATGGCTAGGGTCACTCACATACCTTCTGAGTTGGGATATGTGGAACACGTTATGCACTCCTTCCAATGAGGGTGGAAGCGCTAAACGGTATGCTACTTCACCGACTCGTTCGAGTATGTCGAACGGTCCAATGTATCTCGGACTCAACTTTCCCCGTCTTCCAAATCGGATCACTCCGCGGTTCGGAGATATTTTCAGGAATACATGATCTCCTGGCTGGAACTCCAAGTGTCGTCTCTTCGCATCAGCCCAGTGTTTCTGTCTATCTTGGGCTATGCGCATTCTTTCCCTGATAGTATGAACCACATCAACGGTCGCTACTATCATCTCTGGTCCAAGGAGTTCTCTATCTCCGATGTCGTCCCAACTTAATGGTGATCGACACTTCCTTCCATATAATGCTACAAAAGGTGTCATTCCTATACTTGCTTGGTAGCTGTTGTTGTACGCAAACTCCACAAGATGCAGGTGATCTTCCCACGATCCTTTGAAGTCGAGCATACATGCTCTGAGCATATCCTCCAAGATCTGAATAGTTTGTTCCGACTGACCATCTGTTTGTGGATGATAAGCCGTGCTGAAGTTCAGACTTGTTCCCAAGCTAGCTTGCAGACTCTGCCAGAATTGCGATCGGAACCTGGTGTCACGATCGGAGACAATGCAAACCGGTACTCCATGAAGTCTCACAATTTCCTGTATGAGTTCATGGGTATCAGAGATAGTACATTATGAAGTTTTTAAATCTAAATTAGATTATTACCTCCATGTACTTCTTCGCTAGTGTCTCAGTTGATTGGCCAACTCGAAATGGGATGAAGTGAGCCGCTTTTGTGAGTCGATCCATAATGACCCAAATCGCATCGTTACCCTTTGTGCTACGAAGAAGAGCAGTTACAAAGTTCATCGTGATGTGCTGCCACTTCCATTCTGGAATTGGTAATGGTTGAAATAGTCCGGCTGTCCTGTGATGTTCAGCCTTTACCTGCTGACACACCAAACATTTTGCGACACTTCTGGCTACTTCACGCGTCATTCCATGCCACCAATAATTCTAACGTAAATCTTTGTACATTTTGGTACCTCCAGGATGTACTGAATAGGGAGAGCTGTGAGCTTCTTTCATTAACTCTTCCCGAACAGGACCTTTTGGTAGACACAATCTGCTGCCGTATCTCAAAGATCCGTCTTCATGGATGATGAAATCTGTTCTGAGTCCATTCTCCACTTGTTCTCTAATCTTTTGCAACTTAGCATTGCTGGCTTGAGCTGCCTTGATCTGATTGACAATGGTTGATTGAACTTGTAGATTCATCAAACTTGAAGCATCACCTGGCATGACTAGTTCAATTTCCATCTGATGTAAGTCTTACTGAAGCTTCCATTGAGCGGTGAGATTCATTGCTAATGGTTGGCGACTAAGAGCATCAGGTACTACGTTCACCTTTCCTGGGTGATATTGTAAGTTGATGTCAAAGTCCACCATGAGTTCTAACCATCTTCTCTGCCGCATATTCAACTCCTTCTGAGTAAACACATACTTCAGACTTTTATGATCTGTGTAGATGTTCACTCGTTCACCAAGTAAGTAGTGGCGCCAAATCTTGAGAGCAAAAATAACGGCTGCCAACTCCAGATCATGCGTCGGATAATTGCGCTCATGAGTCTTCAGTTGTCTTGAAGCATAAGCCACAACCTTACCGTGCTGATGTAGAACACATCCTAGTCCCTTATCGGATGCATCGCAATGTACTTCGAATCCTCCAGATTGATCCGGTATGACGAGAATAGGTGCTGATGTCAGTCTTGACTTGAGTTCTACAAAAGCTTGCTCGCATGCTTCTGACCACACAAATTCTTCATCTTTTCGTGTGAGCTTGGTCAGGGGTGTTGCTATCTTCGAAAAGCCTTCAATGAATCTTCTGTAATATCCAGCTAAACCCAAGAAACTCCGAATATCCTTCACTGATTTTGGTGTAGGCCATTCGCAAACTGCCAAAACTTTCGCTGGATCCACAGAAATCCCTTCTCCTGATACGATATGTCCAAGAAAACCCACTTGATTTAGCCAAAACTCGCACTTACTGTACTTGGCATAAAGCTTATGTTGTCCAAGAGTTTCCAGGACAATTCGTAGATGCTCCGGATGCTCTTTCCGATTCTTAGAATATACTAGGATATCATCGATGAAGATGACAACGAACCTGTCTAAATACTCTCGGAAAACTTGGTTCATAAGGTTCATGAAGATTGCGGGTGCATTGGTCACTCCAAATGGCATTACTAGAAATTTGTAATGTCCATAGCGAGTTCTGAAAGCTGTTTTGTGGATATCAGCTTCCTTGACCTTCACTTGATGATAACCTGAACGAATATCTAGTTTAGAGAAGACACATGATCCACTTAGCTGATCGAATAAATCGTCGATGCGCGGAAGTGGATATTTGTTCTTTATAGTAATCTCGTTCAAGGCCCTATAATCGATGCACATTCTGTATGAACCTTCCTTTTTCTTCAGCAATAATACAGGTGCTCCCCAACTTGAAGTGCCGGGACGAATCCATCCTTTCGCCAGTAATTCGTCCAATTATGTTCGGACTTCCTTCAATCCTTCCGGACTTAGTCTATAAGGTGCTTTGATCACCGGTTGTGCTCCTGGTACTAAGTCAATACTGAATTCAAGAGCTCGATCGGGAGGCAAACCTGATATATCGTCAGGGAATACATCGTCGAATTCTCGAACTACCTCCGGTCTTGATTCTTCCTCTTCTTGAGCTGCCGCAACTACTGCTTCCCTTGGCTTCGCTTTGTAGGTACTTGGCTCCAGTGTACGGTCTCCACTCTTGAAATAGAAGACCGGATGGTCTGTAATCTCGAATACTACCCTCCTTTGACGACAGTCGATGGTAGCATAAAAGGTTCCAAGCCAGTCCATTCCTAGAACCACATCGAAGTTTGGTATGTCCAGTACCTTGAAGTCAGCATAAAACTCTCGACTGCAGACGACGACTGGACACATGCTGTATCCCATAGTTGCCTTTAGAACACCATTTCCGGAACTGACGTTCCAGCTGGATACAAACGGTGAGACTGGAATCGCATGGGTTCGGACAAACCGTTGCGACATAAAGCAGTGGGATGCTCCAGTATCAAACAGTGCAAGTGCAGGTAGTGAAGCTACTAGGATTGTACCTAAGGTATATGGGATAGGTTTTAGATATAGGGAAAGTGTATAGGTAAACAAGACTAAAAGAAAGGTTTGAGAAGTAAAGTTTACCGGTAATGACTTGGCCAGTAGCCTCAATTTCTTCCACAGACATCATGAAAGCCTGGCGCTTTGGCACATTCCTCCTGGCCTGAGGAGCATTCCTCGGAATGTTCTTTTGAGCTTGATGGAACTGTCGAGGAGGTGGTGTAGCTTGTGGTCCCCTGGGTGGTGCAGGCAGTGCAAGTCTGGGAGCAGGTGCCTGAAGAGCTGGTCGCTGCTGATAAGTATTTGCTGGCCTAGGTGCAGCAACTGGGTTTTGTCTTTGGGGACAAGACTCAATACCCTGAGTAGCTGAGCCGCAGACTAAGCATAGACGGTTGGCTCGACGGCAGTCCTTCATCATATGTCCAGTTCTCTTGCAGTAGGTGCAAAAGGCTGGGCTAGGACGATGGGTTGGTACTCCGGGTCGCCTTGGCACGAAAGGTGGTCTGGACGAAGCTCCACCTGCCATCTGGTTGGCAGGGCGTTTGACTCCTGCAGACTGAGGTCTGCCCCTCTCTTTTATCACTGCCTCATAACTGCGGGCAGCCTCTAGAGCTTCCTCATGAGTCAAAAACTTTCCGGTGGCTAGAGCAGCCTTAATCTCTGTGTCCAAACCTTGTTGAAAGCGACGGGCTCTGATCTCGTCCGTCGGTATCAAGTGTGCCGCGAATCGGCTCAACATGGTGAACTCAGCGTCGTATTCATCTACCGATTTGTCCCACATTGATCCTTGCTGTAAATGAATAAACTGCTGCTCCATGGCGAACCTGGCAGTCAAAGGGAAATACTTCGCGTCGAACTTCTCGCGAAATGTTTTCCATTCAATCGGTTGTACCAGACGGCTTTCTTCCGCCTTCCACCAATTGCGAGCATTATCCGTGAGCTGTAGCTTTGCTACACGGACCCAAGCATTGTCTGGCACTTGAGCTGCTGCCAGATCGTCTTCGATACTTTGTGCCCATTCTTCCGCTTCAAGAGGGCTTCCTTTACCAGAGAATTGCTTGGGATGTAAAGCCCTGAATTGCTTTACTCCCGGTGCATCGGTCTCAGGACGGTTCAGAAGTTGTTGATGTCCCTCGAGAAGACTGCGGATCGCCTCAAATAGCATCGTTTGCTCAGTGGGTGGTGCAGGAACAACTGGTGTGAGAGGTAGTGCTGGAGGGGTGTTGTTAACGTTGATGCTGGTGTTGTTCGGGGAATCCATAACCTTGAAGAAAAATTTCGGGTTAGGACAGATTCAAATTCATGAAATGATAAGATTCAAGGAATAGAGATTTGCAAGATTCAAAGAACATGAATTGTAAAGAATGTTTTAGTTGCTGGTTCTTGATTTATATTGCTTAGCTTGTTCACGCAGACCAGAACTGCATGACAGAGATTCATACAGCTCTGACCTGCATGGGCCACCAACAAAACCTGTCACGCCCCACTTCCCAGTGTACGGCGAATTGGACGCGACGAGGTCCGCTACATATATACTTAGAAGTACATACGCTAAGCGTATCTAAGCAATATAAAGTAAATCACAAGAGACGAAAGATATAAAATTAACAGCAACTTTATTAATAATATTCTTTGTACAATGCATGGAAAAGTAAATACAACTGAAATGAAAAACGATGCCTAAACAGTGGTATAACAGGAAATGAAAATACTGAAAAGAGCAAGGTACAATATCTAGAGCTCGGGGTCTTCGTGAAACTGCTCCTAGTCTTCACCGGTGGGCTCGATCTCTGCTTGGTCCAACGCACCTGACGACATTCAAAGAAGAAAGAAATAGAATGTCGTCAGCGAACAGGTCGCTCGATAAGTCCCAAAGATAAGAGGAAAGTAGAGATGACAGAATAAGAAGATACATTTTAAAGTGTAAACTATTGTTGAAATATTATGTTAACGCTGTTGTTTGTAGCTTGGTACAGAAGGATGCCAGTGTATACGAGGGGGGTCTCTATATGCTAGAGACCAGGGCAAAAGGAAAGTACAAGGAACCGTTATGCCACAGTACAACAGCAATGGGATTCAGGTTAGGTGTCTTAATCTGACTACCTCTGCCACCTTTAACACCTTCCGTACCAACCTACCCCTTAACCCCGTAGTGTTTTAACAGTATTGTTGTATTGCCTTGTGTAAGTTGGATGACTGACCAAAACCATGATATCAGTAAACATGTTGTAACTGCATAATCAGGTAAATGGAATAACAGGATAATGGATGTATATCCATGGTTTGATTCAGTCAATTTATGTGAAATGTTAACTGGATTCAGGGATTCATGTATTCATATTGAGTTGGAATATAAAAGAATATAGATTGACTTGAATCATATTCAAGTCAGAGATAGTCAGACTATAACCCGAGTCAGACTAAAAGAAAGGTAATTTGAAGTTCAATAATTGTTAGGGGCCTTATTGTAATTTATGAAACTTGAGGGGGTTTTATGTAAAAAATACTATTGTATAGTTTTCAAGATACACCTCAAGTATTTATTATCCGTCTTTATAGTTATAATGAGTGTAAATTTTATTTGTGTTATTCTAGTGAAAATATCCTAATAAAAGTATTAATTGTTTTATTTGAAATTCATGGTATTTTATTGTAACTTTTAATCTTGTAATTTTAGAAAAAGTGGAAACTTTATCTTATAATAAAATAGGTGTTTGAATGATAATTATATATATATATATATATATATATATATATATATATATATATTAATACAAGAATAATTTTAAATAAATATTTTATTTTTTTCCAAAATCTCATTTTTCTTAAATGCTGTATTTTAAACCTTCCGAGACCGAATGCTTCTTGCGGAGGTCTGAATCTCGTACTATTAGCCCGCGGGTGCACGATGAACCGTACTATCCCTAACGTGTTCCCCAAAGGTGGGTTGTAGTGGCACTTTGCATAGCTTTAATAAATACTATTCATTTAGAAAAACGGTTTTATAAATATAAGGTATTTATTTGTAAATTTCCGTATTTTAGTTTCTAGGGTTTCTTAAACCAACTAGCATATTTCTAAGGTCTAAACGATAAGTCATTAGAAGTCTCAAATCGCCTCTTCACCGCCAATTGCGGCCAGGTAAGTGCCAGGTAAGTGGGAAGGAACCACAGTAGTGGGCCTAATTAAAAACCACTAGCCTAGACACACTTGCCTAGACACCACAAAGTCAGTTTAGATAAACGATCGATGTCCATGACATATCGTGCTTTCATTTTAAAAGATTTTATTTAGAATTGTGTACAACTTAAAACTTTCAAGAAAGGTTTAATAAGAAAATGGTATTTTAGTGAAAAGTCTTGTATTTTCGTATTCTATGTTTTGACGTTTATCAATTAGGGTTATATTTGTGTGTGTGTAGAGATAGGTCATTACCTCGTGACTTATTTTAAGGTTTAGTGAAGTTTAGAGGTTAAATATGATATATTAAACATGAAGGTATTTAAGTGTAAGAATACGGTATTTGAAAACGTTATCATTTCATGTGTGAAAACTCATTCAAATTGATTTCTACAAGTTTAGTGATCAAGATGAACATGTTTAGGAATGAGGGAATTAATTAGAACAAGAAAAAATAAACTTTATGGTATTATTGTGAAAAGAATACGATATTACAAGAAAGTTATCATTTCATGTGAGAAATTTTGTCTAAATTGATTTTTATGTGATTAATAGTCATCATGAATATGTTTAGGTATTATGGATTAGGTGACAAGTGGGATTTTGTAGAAAAACCGAATCGGAAATCGGTTTGATCCGATTTCCGTCGGGTTCTAAAAAGTCGTATTTTTTTCTTAAAAGAAAAGAGAGATAGAAAAAGTGGGACTTACAAGTTTGGACAAGTTAGGGAGGCTAAGAAAATAGTGGGTTGTCGATGCGTCGAAACGTCGCCAAGGATCCTAGTACGGTCGCCGAAATTCATCGTCGGTTTCGGCAGCGCTTCGCTTTTCGCTCTTTTTCTAACGTACCGAGTTCTCTTTAGAATTTTAGAGAGTGGACTTAGAATTGTAGGGTGAAATGGTAGAGGGTAGGAGTGTTTATATAGGGCTAGGTTAGGGTTAGGGTTTTGATTAAAAAAATATTTAAAAAATTAAGAAAAACATTAAAAATCATTAAATTTTGGAATAAAAGAGGTTTAATGAGAAAATGATAACTGTTCTGGAAAAATGAAGTATACAGGGGTGTTGACTAAGTCAACACGGAGAAAATCCGTGTTGACGACTCGTCCGTCCGGCCGAGTCCGGCCGGAGGCGCCAGCCGACTCGGCCGAGTCGGGCCGAGTCGGGACACCGTTGGGTGGGGTTTTTCCTGGGGGGAATTTTGGTGTATTTAGTTTTTTGTGTGCAGTATTAATTTTGAAAGTTATGGATGTTTGACCATTGACCTTTGTCACGTCCCGCTTCCCAGAGTATGCTAGATTGGGCACGTGACATAGCCAACCATGTTATCTGTGGGTAGGAAGTATCCATCCACAGTCACATTACGGCTGTAGAGATATCAAGAACAAGATAAAACTATCTAAAACATGTCCATAATCCAAAATAACAAGAGTCAATAAATAAATAAATAAATGCGGAAGCAAATGATCCAATACAAATAACTGAAAGGTATGTCCCATAATGCGGGCTCACATCAGGAAATAAATGCAGGAAATAAAACTAACCACTACTAGACTCACAACTCAGCCTGCTGGCTGAAGTACTCCTGCTCGGACTGCGACAGTGGTACAGAATCTGGGCCATGCAAAACACAGACGTCAGCGCGTCATGTCAACCAGTAATATAATATGATCAATGTAGCAGGCAATGCAAAATAAACATGAATAAAGCAATAATGTGAAACAAGCAGTGCAGGGTAGTGTGCAGTGGGTAACTAAACTGTTCTATCAGGTTTTCTAGTCTAAAGTCTTTGAAATCAATTGGTGAATCGTCGATGTAACTCAATAGTATCCCGTGCATGCCCGGGACCACGGTCAAGATCCTTGGGGCTGAATCCGAGACGTGCCGCTAGGCAGTAACAGGTAGCAGGATGGGCGAGTGATGTCAGCATCATCACTCCGGGGATGGCCGAGCCCGTAAGACTGATCAGAATAGGTATTGAACTGTTGAGTTACAAGTTGGTTTCACCTTTGATTTCCCCATACCTCCAAGTTATGTATGTCAGGTCTGGTATTCAGTAATCAAGAACTAATGCCAACACAGGATCAGGTAAAAGCAGGTTTGTCTGGATAGACAACAGGGACGGTCCATGAGGACTACATGTCAGGTTTGTTGGCATTAGACACAAGATCAGGTAACAGGTCGGGTCATGGTACATCAGGTCAAGTCAACAGTATCCGGTACCATGTCAGGTGTATCAATATATATATATATATATATATATATATATATATATATATATATATATGTGGCCATGTCAGGTCAAGATATAAATAATATCGTGGGTGTGCTCACAATCAGATATAAGCAAACATCAAGATCTAATCAATGCGTAAAGCAATAAAGTGGATTTATTATCTAGCGGTGCAGTTTTCAATCGTGTTAAATAGATGGTGTCAATATAACGTGAATACAGAATGGTAAATGTAACTACTGGAATCAGGTTAATAAAACATTGAGTGTTCCAAGAATGCAACGACATGTATAATCTGTTTAAAGAATGCAGTTGTAATTTGACCAGTTTAAGTTGTACATGAATATCTGATAGGCTAAACTGGAATAAAAGCACCATAGCAGTAAATCAAATTGTAATCTATCATGTACGGGGTCATTAGGTATGAATAATTCGATGCGAGATTAAGTCTTAGGTTCGGAAACATAAAGGTACAGCGGAGCCTGATACGGTTAATTGGAACTCCACCGTTATCACTTCTAAAAAGGGTTTTAATAAGAAAATAATCAATTTGGCATGCTACTAGGGTTAAACGGAAGCAATGTACATAAGTTGATTTATTAACAATAGACTATTAGATCACAGATAAATATTAGGGTAAGTTTAAAGTTTCGGTAGCATGTAAGCAAGTATCGAATACTTGCCTCGAACAAAAGACGATCACAAGGACGGTGGCGCGAACCCGCGCGACACGATAACAGCAAGGGCTCCACTGGGATCAAGGTGGTGCTCAGTCGACCTCCGAGATGACGGGGCGATGATGGCTGCAGTGCTCGAGACGTCGGCTGCTCGGGCATAGGGTCTTGGGTCGGCAGCGAAAGGAAGATGAACGAGGTGAAGAGGATGATGGTGAGGTGAGGAGGTGCGGGCGACGGCGGTGGCGTGGATGGCGACGACGAGGTGCTGCCGGTGACGGGTTGCGAGGGTGGAAGCTCGGGTAAACAAAGGAAGAGAGAGGAGATGGCGAGGAGAGGGAGACTCAGGTGAGGAGAACACGGCGAGGTGTTGGTCGGCGGCACAGGTGGTTGCCGGTAGCGACTCAGGCGACTGCAGCGAAGGCTGCAGGTGGTCGCTGTCGTGCAGGGTGCGCGGGAGAGAAGACAAGGGTTGGTTGAGGCGAGGATGCACGGGCGAAGGTGTTGGCATCATCGGCGACGGGTTGCAGCGGCGACGGGGACGAGGCGGCTAGGGCAGTAAACTGAGTGAGAGAGCGGAGATCCCTTTACGAGCGAACAGAGCAAGTAATATCACGTTGAGGCTCGATGTGTTCTGTTGCGGTGCTACAGTTCTCGTGAAGAATAAAAGGTGAGGGTGGAAAATTTATATAGGGGAGAGAGAGAGTTAGAGAGGGAGAGAGAGAGGAAAATAGAGAGAGAGAGATCGGTGGGATAATTGGGGCCCAGGGGATTAATCAGCCTCGAGATGATTGGCTGGAAAAGATTTCAGAGGCTTTTTAAAAATATACAAAGATAAATTTAACAGTAAAGATTATCTGTTAACGAAATATTATATGGTTTTAAATATTATATTAAATTGGGATTTTGGCGCTAAATAAAACATTTCCAAAACGCGCCCGGCTTGGGTCCAAAAATTCGAAATTTAAATAATAGGATTTTAAGCGGGTTCCAAATTTTAAAATTAAGTGTTTTATGATTAAAAAGCATACCCCCAAGACGGACACCTGTATTCACGCGTAGCCGTCCAAACTCGCCCGTTTCACCGAACGGGACGAGAACACGAAGCACGGACGCTACCACGAGTTTAGGGGTGTCGAGTAGGCCAAGATAGATATTTTTAATTTCATTTTAGATACTAAAATTTGTTATATGCTGAAATGACTTTGCCAGATAAAATTTTACAGTAAGTGACAAACAGGCAAGCTAAATGAAATGAGTACTATCTAATGCTCAACCAGTAACAGAAAATAGTAGTATTGGGCTCGGGTGTTACATCATACCCAACTACAAAAGAATTTCGTCCTCGAAATTCCAAGAATACAAAGATAGAAAACTATCGGAAAAGGAGAGGAAACTTCTGTCGGATCTCATCTTCTCGTTCCCAAGTGGACTCCCCATGCGATCGATTACCCCAAGAAACAAGCACAAGGGGGATAACCTTGTTCTTGAGAACCTTTTCCCCTCGATCCACGATTTCAACCGGTCGCTCCTCAAAAGTCAGGTCTTCCCGTACTGTTAACTCCGAATGATCCAAGACGTGTGTTTCATCTCGAACATATCTTCGTAGTTGAGATACGTGAAACACATCGTGCATACCTGCCAAGGACTGCGGTAACGCCAAACGATACGCTACCTCTCCAACACACTCCAATATCTCAAAGGGTCCAACAAATCAGGGACTAAGCTTTCCTCGACTTCCAAAATGAATCACCCCTCTAGTCGATAATATCTTCAAGAATACCAAATCACCCACGGCGAACTCTAGAGGTCTTCTTGACGTGTCAGCCCAACTCTTATGTCTGTCTTGAGCAGCCTTCATATGCTTTCTGATCGTGTTAACCTTCTCAATTGTCTGTACAACCAAATCTGGTCCCAATAATTTTCGTTCACCGACATCATCCCAACAAACAGGTGAACGGCACTTACGACCATACAAAGCTCCAAACGAAGCCATCTGGATAGTTACCTGAAAACTGTTGTTGTAAGAAAACTCCACCAAGTGTAGATGATCCTCCCACGAACCCTTGAAGTCCAACATGCATGCTTGTTCACACCATAATATTGTATTATTATATTCCCCATTCTTATTCTTTTTATAAATAAACGGGTGCTTTTGACGCATGTCTGCTACATGTTACAGGTTACAGGTTCTTGGACAGGAAGCAGTGAAAACGATGAAAAGACGATGCAAAAGTGGATTTTGACCGACAAACAGAGAATCTTGATCAAGCCTACATAAAGAACAATTCACAAAGCAAGATTCAAGACATCGACTCAAAGCGAACGGTTAAAAATCCATTGCAAATTGTTCACTGAAGATCTGGAACCAACCTAGAAGCCCAAATGGAAAAAGATATATAGATACAAGAAGCCCAAAATGACCAGAAGCTGCAGCCCAAAATTCAGAGCCCGATCTTCTTAGTTGACCGCGGAACCGCGGCCAAACAGGGCCTTGGGCCGCGGTTCCGCGGTGGAGTGGAGCAGTTAGAGAATAAAATTTTTACCATAATTCTTTATGTCTTTGACCGGTCTTTCTAAGGACTATTTTTGTAATTGTAGACATGCGAATCAGATGTAACCCTAGGGTTTCCTATTCTTTATAAATAGGAACTCTAATCATTGTAAACTTTATGCCTCTTTTTAATAAAAATTCCAAAATTCTTTATGGAGAGCATCGGTGCCTCTCTTCAATTCTGAAATTCAGATCTGACAACCCTGCATGGATGATTGGAGAAATGCATCTGTAGAGTAAGTAGATTTGTTTATTTTCTTGCCCTAGATAATTTCAATTCATGCCCTAGATTAAATTTATTTTCCTGCCCTAATATAGATTTTATTTCTCTGCCCTACTTATAACTTTCAATTAATTGCCCTAGGTAGAATAATTAGATTTTTAGATTTAATAATCAACCGAACACCCTTCGGAATTAACTCATAAGAACGAATCGGAAATTCACAAAATCCCTGTGGACCGACCCGTACTCACCGGCTAGCTTCATGCGACGCCGTTCTTGATTGCGGTTACAAATATTTTTGATCTATATTTTAGAAAGCGCAAGCACGCTAAATCACTCAATCAAATGGCGCCGTTGCCGGGGATGGCGTAGAACTTTCCTTTTCGCAATTTCGGGTTAATCATAAAATTTAAAAAATCATAAAAATCTAAAAAAATCCAAAAAAATATTAAAAAATATATAATCTGTTATTTTTGGAAGGGATACTTTGTTGTTTGAATTTTTGCAGGATATACAAATTCGGATCTGGAAATTTCCAGAAAGCAAAACGGAAAACGGGGTATCGAAACAGAAGGGAAATTAAATAACAGAACAATGAAAATTTTCTGCAGATCTAAATCCACCATCTCGCCGCGATTCCGCGGCCAAAACCCACCTTAGGCCACGGAACCGCGGCCATCTAGTCGAATCAGAGCTTACAAAAAGTTTGGGGGATCCGTTCTGTCCAGAGGACCGCGGAACCGCGGTGTTAATGCTCTATTGCCGCGGAAGGGCGGCGATCTAGTGGCATCTTCTTATGAAAATTTTTCTGTAAGTTTCTCTGTTCCTCTTCTGTAATTTTTGAAATATATTTTCTGGAAATTCCTGCAAGATTCTGTGAGCTATAAAATATATTGCATTCCATATAACACTTTTGTGCAGGATTTTTTTTGGGCCCCGCTTGAACTAAATTGATTGCAAGTAATATTTTGTTGTTGCATATCTTTTCTATAAAATATTTTGCTGTTGCATATCTTTTCTCTAAAATCTTTTTTGCAACTAAATTTTTCCAAATAAAGAGAAAAAGAATGAAAATAAAAAGGACAAATATTTTATAGAAACTTGCAAAAAAATTTAGCCGCAAATAAATCCTTGCACCACCCTACCTTCCTTCTTGTCACCTTTCTTCTTCTAACATGGGTACCCCACACAATAAATCATTAGCCGAACTTTGGTATCCCGAACCTAATTTTGCATCCTACGTCAATTTGTTCGGTCAATTTAAAAACGATCCTTCCTTGCCTAAAAAATCTTTGAAAGATCACATAGAGGCGTCTAGGAGAAACAGTTTGACTTTTCAACCCACCTTGTGTCAACCAAGTCAATCTTTACCACCTACATATGTTGACACCACTTTTCCAAGTCCTGCTGTAACTCCTAGGCCGATGTCCATTGCTGAGCATATTGCTCAATCTCGCAGCCGATCTTTCACCCCTCTCCACTCATCTAGTTCTAGGGATCCACACGACTTTTCACCTTTTTATCCAGATGTTGACCCTACCCCTGTCCTACCACCCACTTCCTACCAGTCCTACCCGACTTTCCCACTTTCACTAGACACTGTTTCTACTCAGCCATTAGGGAGTTTTGCATATCCACACCATTTTGAATCTTTCACCGAAAGCCCCTCACCACCTAAGTCTAGTTTGGAAGAGTCGTTGGAGGCATATATTGCAGCAACAAACAAAATGGTTAGGAATGTGGAAGCGTCTGTGGCCGCCTTTATGCAACCTAGTGAACCGGTAGCTAGTTTTCCGCTAGCTCAAAATTTTTTAATGTATAAGGAGGCGGTTGGACAGAGTGAGAATGAGAGAGGATTTCCAAATCAAACCTACCCATACCCAATTGAATCCAACAACTCCAATTTTCAAACATGTGTCCAAAATGATGAGTTGTGCAAATTTGTAGTGTTTGATTTGCCAAATTGTGAGAAACCCCTTTCGAGTGAAACCGCACCTAATCCTTTCGATCTTTACACCTCCCATCTAGAACCTAAATCGATACATATCCATGCTTTTGATGAGGTGTCTAAAGAAATTGATTTTCACTTGATTGAGGATATAGACGCCGGGAATATTTCGGATGATGAACCTGTCGATTTAATTGAAATTTTATGTTCAAATCATCATCCTGAGTTATTAAATGTTTCTCCCGAATCTCATATGCGTCTAGATTTTGATGATAATGGCATGAATGAGTTAAATATTGAGGATAGTATTGAGGAGAGTCTTGAGGACCATATCGAGGTTGAACCATTTTTATTTGATGTGTCTGATTTTCCAATTCATCCTCCTGAACCTTTGACTGTTATATCACCCTCCCTCCTTTCCATCGTTCCGACCACGCTTGACGACTGTGAGCTTGAAAACTTTTCTTTTGAATCCGACACACTTCTCACAGACGATAACACCTACGAGTATTTCACTTTTTCGGACGATGTTGATGTCTCCCCGCCCAAGTTTGAGTCCTTTACATTTTCAGATGAGTTAGTTGAACCATCAGACTCGGTTGCTTACAGTAGTTTCGAACCATTAATGGAATCTTTCAAGTTCGAGACAGTTTACTACAGTGAGAATAAGACTATCCCTAATTCACTTCCTTTCGTCTTTCCTATTGTTCCGACCGAACAAGTGACCGTTACGCTTTCATCTACTATACCAAGTTCGGCGTACCCATGTTTTCTTGCGAATCTTGAGGGATTTGACCCCATTGCACGACGAGTTGATAGGTTAGCGCAATCGCTTTTAACACATCGGTCATCACAAATTGCGCTAATTTATTCACTAAAATTACACCCTCAAGATCGTACTCCACTTCCTTCTTTTTTTCGCCATTCTTCTCCCCCACCGAAACCGTATTCTACCATTCTTCTTTCCACACGGTCTCGCGTGCTTCTCATTTTCTTGCACCAATTATACCATTTCCACGATAAGATTTTTGAATGGTTGGTGCTAACCTTTGGCTTGTGTAAGGCCAAGCTTAAGTTTGGGGGGATGCTTGTTGTATATATGTATATATTTTTTGTTTTCTTTTTCTATAAAAAAATAATTAAAAAATTTCAAAACCTTAAAAAAATATTAAATTTTTTTTATAAATAAATAAACAGGGGAGTACCGATATTTTGATCCTCTTGGTTTAGCATGACAGTGAGGACACTGTCAAGTTCAAGTTTGGGGGTATGCTCGGTAAATCTTCTTTCTTCGCATTCATTTGTACATATTTTTGCATTTGCATACTTATTTGAAAACCCATAAAAAATTGAAAATTTTCAAAAATTATAAAAATTATTGTATTCAATTTTGGCTAATTGACTTTGGTTTGACAAATAGGTCAACTGGCTAGGAACAACTAGATCTTAGACTTAGTGAATTAAAAACCCTAAAAATAACATTCCTTGAAGTTTAACGGTAGAAAATATATGTCTTTGTAGATTATTTAGAAATAGGCAAATTTTGGGTTCACTTCTTGGGCTAAGTCGAAACGAAGGAAAAGTATTGATGTTCTTATTAAAGTATAAGTTTGAAAAATAGTTCCTAGCTTAAGTCTAGATTCTGAAAATGTATACCCTACAAATTGCACAATCACGCACCTTGAAATTTGGAATAGTAGAAGAGACCTTGAAATGCTCTTGTCTAAAGTCCTTAGTACAATGAAAATAAAAGAAAAAAAGTGAATAAAGAAAAAAAAAATGAACACTGGTTTTTGTGATTACTTAAGGCTGCAAAAATAGAAAAATATTTAGCGAGGGTGCTTCATCACCTAGTGCCTTAGACCAACTGGTTTGGGAGTCACTGCTAAAGCCTTGGGTGTTGCAAAACTAGGAAGTACGTTTTAAAGTGCTAACGCATCTTGTAATCGGTTGTTGGTACCTCAAGAAGTATTAACGGTCGCATGAAGGATGTGTAAGCAAATTTCATTTAAAAATTCACTAATTAATAAGTGCTTTGGACAATGGACGAGAGTATGATTGCTTGATTTGAATTTCCAAGTGTAGGGGTGATCTATACACACACGTAGGGATATGTGATTGGAATTTAGATAAGAGAGAGGAATGAAAAATAGAACTTATATCTTTAATAGAGTTGATAGAAATTCCTAAGTGGAGATGAAACCCTAGAAGGAAGACTTAAGAGATGCCGAAAGCTAAGTAGGTCTACATAACATATATAATCTTAAGTTAAATAATGAGGAAGTGTGAAGAATGCGGGTGGATAATTTGCGAGTCAAAAGATAATAGAATTCCTTGTTAGAAAACCTAATTGGAGAACAAAAGTTAATGGGCCGAATTGATAGGATTTTGTGGGTGTAATCCGCTGAAAACCCTCAGGAGACAACACTCCTCCTACTAGGGACACCTAGAGGTTTAACGGCTTGTTGCACGTGCTCAGTGCGATCGCGTTTCCCGGCGAAAGTGTGGTTAGGATTTTAGTGAATAAAAATAAGTTTGCTCGAGGACGAGCAAAAGATAAGTTTGGGGGTATTTGTTCACACCATAATATTGTATTATTATATTCCCCATTCTTATTCTTTTTATAAATAAACGGGTGCTTTTGACGCATGTCTGCTACATGTTACAGGTTACAAGTTCTTGGACAAGAAGCAGTGAAAACGATGAAAACACGATGCAAAAGTGGATTTTGACCGACAAACAGAGAATCTTGATCAAGCCTACATAAAGAACAATTCACAAAGCAAGATTCAAGACATCGACTCAAAGCGAACGGTTAAAAATCCATTGCAAATTGTTCACTGAAGATCTGGAACCAACCTAGAAGCCCAAATGGAAAAAGATATATAGATACAAGAAGCCCAAAATGACCAGAAGCTGCAGCCCAAAATTCAAAGCCCAATCTTCTTAGTTGACCGCGGAACCGCGGCCAAATAGGGCCTTAGGCCGCGGTTCCGCGGTGGAGTGGAGCAGTTAGAGAATAAAATTTTTACCATAATTCTTTATGTCTTTGACCGGTCTTCCTAAGGGCTATTTTTGTAATTGTAGACATGCGAATCAGATGTAACCCTAGGATTTCCTATTCTTTATAAATAGGAACTCTAATCATTGTAAACTTTATGCCTCTTTTTAATAAAAATTCCAAAATTCTTTATGGAGAGCATCGGTGCCTCTCTTCAATTCTGAAATTCAGATCTGACAACCCTGCATGGATGATTGGAGAAATGCAACTGTAAAGTAAGTAGATTTGTTTATTTTCTTGCCCTAGATAATTTCAATTCATGCCCTAGATTAAATTTATTTTCCTGCCCTAGTATAGATTTTATTTTTCTGCCCTACTTATAACTTTCAATTAATTGCCCTAGGTAGAATAATTAGATTTTTAGATTTAATAATCAACCGAACACCCTTCGAAATTAACTCGTAAGAACGAATCGGAAATTCACAAAATCCCTATGGACCGACCCGTACTCACCGGCTAGCTTCATGCGACGCCGTTCTTGATTGCGGTTACAAATATTTTTGATCTATCTTTTAGAAAGCGCAAGCACGCTAAATCATTCAATCAATGCTCTCAACATATCTTCAAGCGTTTGGATCGTTCTCTCCGACTGTCCATCAGTTTGAGGATGATAAGCTGTGCTAAACTTCAATCGAGTCCCCAAACTTTCCTGTAAACTCCTCCAGAAGTGTGATAAGAACCGAGTGTCCCGATCGGACACGATGCTCACCGGTATTCCATGCAATCTTACAATCTCCTGCATGTACCGCTCTGCCAAAGTCTCTGTTGATTGACCAACCCGGAAAGGAATAAAGTGAGCTGCCTTGGTCAATCGATCAACAATCACCCATACGGCATTGTTGCCCTTTGGACTCCGCGGTAAAGCCGTCACGAAATCCATGGTTATATGTTCCCACTTCCACTGAGGAATCGGAAGTGGTTGCAATAAACCAACAACCCTTTGATGTTCAGCCTTAACTTGCTGACACACCAAGCACTTCGCCACAAAGCGAGCAATCCCCCGTTTCATGCCTTCCCACCAGAAATGCTGTCGAATATCTCGGAACATCTTTGTGCCTCGTGGATGTACAGAGTAAGCCGAACTATGTGCCTCCTTCATAAGCTCTTCACGAACATCTCCCTTTGGCACACACAAACGGCTACCATACCTCAACGAACCATCTTCGTGGACCAGTAAATATGTTCGTAGTCCGGCTTCAACTTGCTCTCGAAACTTTTGCAGTCTAGAATCCTGCGATTGCGCTGATTTAATTTTCTCAATTAAAGACGACTGTACTTGCAACTGCATCAACTGTCCCGTAGAACGCGGTAGCACAACCTCCAAGTCAAATCTTCAAAAATCTGCAATGATCTCCTTCTGCGTAGTTAACACCTGAATTGCTGGTAACCGACTAAGCGCATCCGGCACGACGTTAACCTTCCCCGGATGGTACTCAAGATCAAGATCGTAGTCAGCCATCAGCTCCAACCATCTACGCTGCCTCATATTCAGCTCCTTCTGAGTGAACACATACTTCAAACTCTTGTGATCTGTAAAAACTTCGAGTCTTTCGCCCAAAAGGTAGTGTCTCCAAATCTTCAAAGAGAAAATCACAGCCGCAAGCTCCAAGTCATGAGTCGGATAATTCTTCTCATGGGTCTTCAATTGTCTCGATGCGTATGCTACAACTTTCCCATGCAGCATCAAAACGCATCCCAGTCCTTTCCCAGATGCGTCGCTGTGAATCACCAATCCTCCGGAATTGTCTGGCACGGTCAGAATAGGGGCGGTTATCAACTTCTGCTTCAACGTCTCAAAAGCTAACGCACATTTATCCGTCCATACAAAAGGTACCTCCTTGCGCGTAAGCTTGGCCAACGGCTCCGCCAGACCAGCAAAGTTCTCCACAAATCTCCTGTAGTATCCGGCTAATCCAAGGAAACTTCTTATCTCAGCAACATTCTTTGGAATCGGCCAATCTTGAACTGCTGCAATCTTTTCGGGATTGACGGCGATTCCATCGCCCAACACAACATGCCCTAGAAACTTCACTTCCTCCAGCCAAAATTCGCACTTACTCATCTTCGCATACAATCTCTCCTGTCTCAACGTCTGCAGTGCGATCTTCAAGTGCTCTGTATGTTCCTCAAAGCTCTTCGAGTGAACCAGAATATCGTCAATGAACACCACAATAAACTGGTCCAAGAACGGTGAAAAGATTCGGTTCATCAAGTCCATGAATACTGCCGGCGCATTCGTTACTCCGAAGGGCATCACTAAGTACTCGTAATGTCCATACCGAGTTCGAAACGCTGTTTTGCAAATATCTTCTGCTTTCACTCGAACCTGATGATATCCGGATTGCAAGTCCAGCTTCGAGAATACCCTCGCGCCACTAAGCTGCTCAAAAAGTTCTCCAATGCGAGGGATCGAGTACTTGTTCTTAATAGTCACCCGGTTTAATTCTCGATAGTCGATGCACATTCTTCTTGTACCATCCTTCTTATTTACTAGAAGAACTGGAGCTCCCCAAGGCGAGTTGCTGCTTCGAATCCAACCCTTCTCAAGCAATTCAGCAACCTGTTTCTTAACTTTTTCCAATTCAACTGGTGCAATTGGATAATATGCTTTAGATACTGGCGCTGCACCAGGAATAAGATCAATTGCGAACTCCACATCTCGCTTCGGCGGTAAACCCGATATATCTTCAAATACGTCCATAAAATCGCGAACAACCGCCGGCTCTTCTCTACTATCGACTTCCATTGCTGCAAGAATATTGTTTGTCGGCCTAACCCTAAACTCTACTGGCCCGACAGAACTGCTTCCTCCAGTGAAGGTAAACTCAGGATGTCCGGGAATCTGGAAAATTACTTTCCTTGCCCTACAGTCAATGTGGGCGTGGAAAGTGCCAAGAAAATCCATTCCCAAGACGACTTCATAGCTGCCCGTATCAATCACCAAGAAATCTGCAAAGAGTTCCCGTCCGCACACAACAACTGTACAATCTCTACACTCCCTACTAGCTATGATTTTCCCATTCCCAGTGTGTATGTCCCAGAAACTAGACAGGGTCGTGCAGGTAATCGAGTGTGTAGTTATAAATTTGGATGACATAAAACAGTGGGATGCACCAAAATCAAATAATGCTAATGCGGGAAAACCATGAACGAGTAAAGTACTTGAAACCACTTCTCTTGATGCCTTGGCTTCCTCAGCTATCAAGGTAAAAGCTCGAGCCTGATTAGGTCCTTGAGTCAGTTGTTTCTGTCGTTGGAACGGTCTCTGCGAAGGTTTCTGAATATCATCTCTCGTGCGAAGCTTCGACGGACAGGCACCAACTGCGTGATCAGCCGCTCCGCAAACCAAACAATGTCCCATCCTTCTTCGACAATCCTTCTGCACGTGTCCAGGTAAACGGCAGTAGTCGCAAATCACGCTCTTTCTTCGAACAACAATCACAGGCTTCTTCATTGGTGCTACACCGCGACGGTCCACTGGAATACCCTTGCGACCATGAGCTCGGTTAGGTACAAATGCGGGCTTCCTGGCCGCAACTGCTGTCTGCTGCAAGCTCCCTTTCATCCCAGATAATCTCTGTTGTTCCCGAGCTGCCGTAAGAACCTGTGAGAAAGTGGTCAAACCCAGGGAGACAATCTGCCTCTGGATGTCCACATCCAAACTGCGCATGAACCTTCGTGCCCTGTCTGCATCGTTGGCGACTAAAGGTCCAGCGAATCTGCAGAGTCTCGTCCACTCTGCTGCATGCACGTCTACGGGTTCTCCATTCTGCCTTAACCCAATAAATTTCTCTTCCATTTCCTCTCGTGCAGTCCGTGGGAAGAACTACTCCAGGAAACTCTTAGAAAAATCCGCCCAACTGATCAGCTTGGGAAAGCGGGTCTCTTCCACAAGCCACCACTCTCGGGCGTAGTCCACTAGCTGAATGCGTACCACATCAACCCTTTTGTCCTCTGGGATCTGTGCCGCAATCAGCAAATTCTCCGTGTCGGCTAGCCACTGCTCGGCTGGCAACGGCTCCTCCAAACCAGTGAATGTAGACGGACCCAAACGTCTGAAATCTGCCACGGTCCCTACTCGGTCAACTGGTTTAGCTCCAGCGTTGTTTACAGACTGCTGAACGATCTGCAAACCTTCCTGAAACGAATCTGCTTGTTGCTGGATCAGCTCGGTCTGCCTCTTCTGATTTTCCAGCATTCCTCTTATTACTCCAAGCATGGCGGCTTCGTCCGCACGCCTCTGGTACGTCTTGAAATTCTTATCTGCCATATTCCTGAAATCAACAACACCCAACATTAGCATGATGATAGATTTAATATATAGATCAAGGCTAGAACTCCAAGATACTTAAATAGAGTACCGCATTGTAAATATGCCGCGGTATCATAGCCACAATTACTTAACTCCACCCAAGTCACCTAAGTCCTAGAGATAACAAGAAATTAGGTTCTTCGAGTCGACATGCAAAGTAAGTTTGCACGTCGTAAAAGATATAATCAGGAAGAATGTGATTCAAGAATGGTAAACGGTAAGGTGGCAGGACATGTTTCCTAAACACGGGCATTCTGATTCGTGTATTGGGTACAATACCCAACTACAAAAGAATCAACCCAACTAACCTATGGCTCTGATACCAAAAGAACCATGTCACGCCCCGCTTCCCAGAGTACGCTAGATTGGGCACGTGACATAGCCAACCATGTTACCTGTGGGTAGGAAGTATCCATCCACAATCACATTACGGCTGATATCAAGAACAAGATAAAACTAACTAAAACATGTCCATAATCCAGAATAACAAGAGTCAATAAATAAATAAATGCGGAAGCAAATGATCCAATACAAATACCTGAAAGGTATGTCCCATAATGCGGGCTCACATCAGGAAATAAATGCAGGAAATAAAACTAACCACTACTGGACTCACAACTCAGCCTGCTGGCTGAAATACTCCTGCTCGGACTGCGACAGTGTTACAGAATCTGGGCCATGCAAAACCCAGACGTCAGCGCGTCATGTCAACCAGTAATATAATATGAACAATGTAGCAGGCAATGCAAAATAAACATGAATAAAGCAATAATATGAAACAAGCAGTGCAGGGTAGTTTGCAGTGGGTAACTAAACTGTTCTATCAGGTTTTCTAGTCTAAAGTCTTTGAAATCAATTGATGAATCGTCGATATAACTCAATAGTATCCCGTGCATGCCCGGGACCACGGTCAAGATCCTCGGGGCTGAATCCGAGACGTGCCGCTAGGCAGTAACAGGTAGCAGAATGGGCGAGTGATGTCAGCATCATCACTCCGGGGCTGGCCGAGCCCGTAAGACTGATCAGAACAGGTATCGAACTGTTGAGTTACAAGTCGGTTTCACCTTTGATTTCCCCATACCCCCAAGTTATGTATGTTAGGTCTGGTATTCAGTAATCAAGAACTAATGCCAACACAGGATCAGGTAAAAGCAGGTTTGTCTGGATAGACAACAGGGACGGTCCATGAGGACTATATGTCAGGTTTGTTGGCGTTAGACACAAGATCAGATAACAGGTCGGGTCATGGTACATCAGGTCAAGTCAACAGTATCCGGTACCATGTCAGGTGTATCAATATATATATATATATATGTGTGTGTGTGTGTGTGTGTGTGTGTGTGTGTAGCCATGTCAGGTCAAGATATAAACAATATCGTGGGTGTGCTCACAATCAGATATAAGCAAACATCAAGATCTAATCAATGCGTAAAGCAATAAAGCGGATTTATTATCTAGCGGTACAGTTTTCAATCGTGTTAAATAGATGGTGTCAATATAACGTGAATACAGAATGGTAAATGTAACTACTGGAATCAGGTTAATAAAACATTGAGTGTTCCAAGAATGCAACGACATGTATAATCTGTTTAAAGAATGCAGTTGTAATTTGACCGGTTTAAGTTGTACATGAATATCTGATAGGCTAAACTGGAATAAAAGCACCATAGCAGTAAATCAAAATGTAATCTATCATGTACGGGGTCGTTAGGTATGAATAATTCGATGCGAGATTAAGTCTTAGGTTCGGAAACATAAAGGTACAGCGGAGCCTGATACGGTTAATTGGAACTCCACCGTTATCACTTCTAAAAAGGGTTTTAATAAGAAAATAATCAATTTGGCATGCTACTAGGGTTAAACGGAAGCAATGTACATAAGTTGATTTATTAACAATAGACTATTAGATCACAGATAAATATTAGGGTAAGTTTAAAGTTTCGGTAGCATGTAAGCTAGTATCGAATACTTGCCTCGAACAAAAGACGATCACGAGGATGGAGGCGCGAACCCACACGACACGATAACAGCAAGGGCTCCACTGGGATCAAGGTGGTACTCGGTCGACCTCTGAGATGACGGAGCGATGATGGCTGCAGTGCTCGAGACGTCGGCTGCTCGGGCACAGGGTCTTGGGTCGGCAGCGAAAGGAAGATGAACGAGGTGAAGAGGATGATGGTGAGCTGAGGAGGTGCGGGCGACGGCGGTGGCGCGGATGGCAACGACGAGGTGCTGCCGGCGACGGGTTGCGAGGGTGGAGGCTAGGGTAAACAAAGGAAGAGAGAGGAGATGGCAAGGAGAGGGAGACTCAGGTGAGGGGAACACGGCGATGTGTTGGTCGGCGGCGCAGGTGGTTGCCGGTGGCGACTCAGGAGACTGCAGCGAAGGCTGCAGGTGGTCGCTGTCGTGCAGGGTTCGCGGGGGAGAAGACAAGGGTTGGTTGAGGCGAGGAGGCACGGGCGAAGGTGTTGGCGTCGTCGGCGACGGGTTGCGGCGGCGACGGGGACGAGGCGGCTAGGGCAGTAAACTGAGTGAGAGAGCGGAGATCCCTTTGCAAGCGAACGGAGCAAGTAATATCGCGTTGAGGCTCGATGGGTTCTGTTGCGGTGCTACAGTTCTCGTGAAGAATAAAAGGTGAGAGGGGAAAATTTATATAGGGGAGAGAGAGAGAGTTAGAGAGATAGAGAGAGATAGAGAGATCGGTGGGATAATTAGGGCCCAGGGGATTAATCAGCCTCGAGATGATTGGCTGGAAAAGATTTCTGAGGCTTTTTAAAAAATATACAAAGATAAATTTAACAGTAAAGATTATCTGTTAACGAAATATTATATGGTTTTAAATATTATATTAAACTGGGATTTTGGCGCTAAATAAAACATTTCCAAAACGCGCCCGGATTGGGTCCAAAAATTCGAAATTTAAATAATAGGATTTTAAGCGGGTTCCAAATTTTAAAATTAAGTGTTTTATGATTAAAAAGCATACCCCCAAGACGGACACCTGTATTCACGCGTAGCCGTCCAAACTCGCCCGTTTCACCGAACGGGACGAGAACACGAAGCACGGACGCTACCACGAGTTTAGGGATGTCGAGTAGGCCAAGATAGATATTTTTAATTTTATTTTAGATACTAAAATTTGTTATATGCTGAAATGACTTTGCCAGATAAAATTTTACAGTAAGTGACAAACAGGCAAGCTAAATGAAATGAGTACTATCTAATGCTCAACCAGTAACAGAAAATAGTAGTATTGGGCTCGGGTGTTACATCATACCCAACTACAAAAGAATTTCGTCCTCGAAATTCCAAGAATACAAAGATAGAAAACTACCGAAAAAGATGAGGAAACTTCTGCCGGATCTCATCTTCTCGTTCCCAAGTGGACTCCCCATGCGATCGATTACCCCAAGAAACAAGCACAAGGGGGATAACCTTGTTCTTGAGAACCTTTTCCCCTAGATCCACGATTTCAACCGGTCGCTCCTCAAAAGTCAGGTATTCCCGTACTGTTAACTCCGAATGATCCAAGACGTGTGTTTCATCTCGAACATATCTTCGTAGTTGAGATACGTGAAACACGTCGTGCATACCTGCCAAGGACTGCGGTAACGCCAAACGGTACGCTCCCTCTCCAAAACGCTCCAATATCTCAAAGGGTCCAACAAATCGAGGACTAAGATTTCCTCGACTTCCAAAACGAATCACCCCTCTAGTCGTTGATATCTTCAAGAATACCAAATCACCCACGGCGAACTCTAGAGGTCTTCTTGACGTGTCAGCCCAACTCTTCTGTCTGTCTTGAGCTGCCTTCATATGCTTTCTGATCGTGTTAACCTTCTCAATTGTCTGTACAACCAAATCTGGTCCCAATAATCATCGTTCACCGACATCATCCCAACAAACAGGTGAACGGCACTTACGACCATACAAAGCTTCAAACGGAGCCATCTGGATAGTTGCCTGAAAACTGTTGTTGTAAGAAAACTCCACCAAGTGTAGATGATCCTCCCACGAACCCTTGAAGTCCAACATGCATGCTCTCAACATATCTACAAGAGTTTGGATCGTTCTCTCCGACTGGCCATCAGTTTGAGGATGATAAGCTGTGCTAAACTTCAATCGAGTCCCCAAACTTTTCTGTAAACTCCTCCAGAAGTGTGATAAGAACCGAGTGTCCCGATCGGACACTATGCTCACCGGTACTCCATGCAATCTTACAATCTCCTGCATGTACCGCTCTGTCAAAGTCTCTGTTGATTGACCAACCCAGAAAGGAATAAAGTGAGCTGCCTTGGTCAATCGATCAACAATCACCCATACTGCATTGTTGCCCTTTGGACTCCGCGGTAAAGCCATCACGAAATCCATGATTATATGTTCCCACTTCCAGTGAGGAATCGGAATGGTTGCAATAAACCAGCAACCCTTTGATGTTCAGCCTTAACTTGCTGACACACCAAGCATTTCGCCACAAAGTGAGCAATCCCCCGTTTCATGCCTTCCCACCAAAAATGCTGTCGAATATCTCGGTACATCTTTGTGCCTCCTGGATGTACAGAGTAAGCCAAACTGTGTGCCTCCTTCATAAGCTCTTCACGAACATCTCCCTTTGGCACACACAAACGGCTACCATACCTCAACGAACCATCTTCGTGGACCAGTAAATCTGTTCGTAGTCCGGCTTCAACTTGCTCTCGAAACTTTTGTAGTCTAGGTTCCTGCGATTGCGCTGCTTTAATTTTCTCAATTAAAGACAACTGTACTTGCAACTGCATCAACTGTCCCGTAGAACGCGGTAGCACAACCTTCAAGTCAAATCTTCGAAAATCTCAATGATCTCCTTCTGCGTAGTTAACACCTGAATTGCTGGTAACCGACTAAGCGCATCCGGCACGACGTTAACCTTCCCCGGATGGTACTTAAGATCAAGATCGTAGTCAGCCATCAGCTCCAACCATCTACGCTGCCTCATATTCAGCTCCTTCTGAGTGAAAACATACTTCAAACTCTTTTAATCTGTAAAAACTTCGACTCTTTCGCCCAAAAGGTAGTGTCTCCAAATCTTCAAAGCGAAAATCACAGCCGCAACCTCCAAGTCATGAGTCGGATAATTCTTCTCATGGGTCTTCAATTGTCTCGATGCGTATGCTACAACTTTCCCATGCTGCATCAAAACACATCCCAGTCCTTTCCCAGATGCGTCGCTGTGAATCACCAATCCTCCGGAATTGTCTGGCACGGTCAGAATAGGGGCGGTTATCAACTTCTGCTTCAACGTCTCAAAAGCTAACGCACATTTATCCGTCCATACAAAAGGTACCTCCTTGTGCGTAAGCTTGGTCAACGGCTCTGCCAGACGAACAAAGTTCTCCACAAATCTCCTGTAGTATCCGGCTAATCCAAGGAAACTTCTTATCTCAGCAACATTCTTTGGAATCGGCCAATCTCGAACTGCTGCAATCTTTTCGGGATCGACGGCGATTCCATCGCCCGACACAACATGCCCCAGAAACTTCACTTCCTCCAGCCAAAATTCGCACTTACTCATCTTCGCATACAATCTCTCATGTCTCAACGTCTGCAGTGCGATCTTCAAGTGCTCCGTATGTTCCTAAAAGCTCTTCGAGTAAACCAGAATATCGTCAATGGACACCACAATAAACTGGTCCAAGAACGGTGAAAAGATTCGGTTCATCAAGTCCATGAATACTGCCGGCGTATTCGTTACTCCGAAGGGCATCACTAAGTACTCGTAATGTCCATACCGAGTTCGAAACGCCGTTTTGCAAATATCTTCTGCTTTCACTCGAACCTGATGATATCCGGATCGCAAGTCCAGCTTCGAGAATACCCTCGCGCCACTAAGCCGCTCAAAAAGTTCTCCAATGCGAGGGATCGGGTACTTGTTCTTAATAGTTACCCGGTTTAATTCTCGATAGTCGATGCACATTCTTCTTGTGCCATCCTTCTTCTTTACTAGAAGAACTGGAGCTCCCCAAGACGAGTTGCTGCTTCGAATCCAACCCTTCTCAAGCAATTCAGCAACCTGTTTCTTAACTTCTTCCAATTCTACTGGTGCCATTGGATAATACGCTTTAGATACTGGCGCTGCACCAGGAATAAGATTAATTGCGAACTCCACGTCTCGCTTCGGCGGTAAACCCGATATATTTTCAAATACGTCCATAAAATCGCGAACAACCGCCGGCTCTTCTCTACTATCGACTTCCATTGCTGCAAGAATATTGTTTGTCAGCCTAGCCCTAAACTCTACTGGCCCGACAGAACTGCTTCCTCCAGTGAAGGTAAACTCAGGATGTCCGGGAATCTGAAAAATTACTTTCCTTGCCCTACAGTCAATGTGGGCGTAGAAAGTGCCAAGAAAATCCATTCCCAAGACGACTTCATAGCTGCCCGTATCAATCACCAAGAATCTGCAAAGAGTTCCCGTCCGCACAAAACAACTGTACAATCTCTACACTCCCTACTAGCTATGATTTTCCCATTCCCAGTGTGTATGTCCCAGAAACTAGACAGGGTCGTGCAGGTAATCGAGTATGTAGTTATAAATTTGGATGACATAAAACAGTGGGATGCACCAGAATCAAATAATGCTAATGCGGGAAAACCATGGACGAGTAAAGTACCTGAAACCACTTCTCTTGATGCCTTGGCTTCCTCAGCTGTCAAGGTAAAAGCTCGAGCCTGATTAGGTCCTTGAGTCAGCTGTTTCTGCCCTTGGAACGGTTTCTGCGGAGGCTTCTGAATATCATCTCTCGTGCGAAGGTTCGACGGACAGGCACCAACTGCGTGATCAGCCGCTCCGCAAACCAAACAAAGTCCCATCCTTCTTCGACAATCCTTCTGCACGTGTCCAGGTAAACGGCAGTAGTCGCAAATCACGCTCTTTCTTCGATCAACAATCACAGGCTTCTTCATTGGTGCTACACCGCGACGGTCCACTGGAATACCCTTGCGACCATGAGCTCGGTTAGGTACAAATGCGGGCTTCCTGGCCGTAACTGCTGTCTGCTGCAAGCTCCCTTTCATCCCAGATAAACTCTGTTGTTCCCGAGCTGCCGTAAGAACCTGTGAGAAAGTGGTCAAACCCAGGGAGACAATCTGCCTCTGGATGTCCACATCCAAACTGCACATGAACCTTCGTGCCCTGTCTGCATCGTTGGCGACTAAAGGTCCAGCGAATCTGCTGAGTCTCGTCCACTCTGCTGCATGCACGTCCACGGGTGCTCCATTCTGCCTTAACCCAATAAATTTCTCTTCCATTTCCTCCCGTGCAGTCCGCGGGAAGAACTTCTCCAGGAAACTCTTAGAAAAATCCACCCAACTGATCGGCTTGGGCAAGCGGGTCTCTTCCACAAGCCACCACTCTCGGGCGTAGTCCACTAGCTGAATGCGTACCACATCAACCCTTTTGTCCTCTGGGATCTGTGCCGCAATCAGCAAATTCTCCGTGTCGGCTAGCCACTGCTCGGCTGGCAACGGCTCCTCCAAACCAGTGAATGTAGACGGACCCAAACGTCTGAAATCTGCCACGGTCCCTACTCGGTCAACTGGTTTAGCTCCAGCGTTGTTTATAGACTGCTGAACGATCTGCAAACCTTCCTGAAACGAATCTGCTTGTTGCTGGATCAGTTCGGTCTGCCTCTTCTGATTTTCCAGCATTCCTCTTATTACTCCAAGCATGGCGGCTTCGTCCGCACGCCTCTGGTACGTCTTGAAATTCTTATCTGCCATATTCCTGAAATCAACAACACCCAATATTAGCATGATGATAGATTTAATATATAGATCAAGGCTGGAACTCCAAGATACTTAAATAGAGTACCGCATTGTAACTATGCCGCGGTATCATAGCCACAATTACTTAACTCCACCCAAGTCACCTAAGTCCTAGAGATAACAAGAAATCAGGTTCTTCGAGTCGACATGCAAAGTAAGTTTGCACGTTGTAAAAGATATAATCAGGAAGAATCTGATTCAAGAATGGTAAACGGCAAGGTGGCAGGATATGTTTCCTAAGCACGGGCATTCTGATTCGTGTATTGGGTACAATACCCAACTACAAAAGAATCAACCCAACTAACCTATGGCTCTGATACCAAAAGAACCATGTCACGCCCCGCTTCCCAGAGTACGCTAGATTGGGCACGTGACATAGCCAACCATGTTACCTATGGGTAGGAAGTATCCATCCACAGTCACATTACGGCTGTAAAGATATCAAGAACAAGATAAAACTATCTAAAACATGTCCATAATCCAGAATAACAAGAGTCAATAAATAAATAAATGCGGAAGCAAATGATCCAATACAAATAACTGAAAGGTATGTCCCATAATGCGGGCTCACATCAGGAAATAAATGCAGGAAATAAAACTAACCACTACTGGACTCACAACTCAACCTGCTGGCTGAAGTACTCCTGCTCGGACTGCGACAGTGGTACAGAATCTGGGCCATGCAAAACCCAGACGTCAGCGCGTCATGTCAACCAGTAATATAATATGAACAATGTAGCAGGCAATACAAAATAAACATGAATAAAGCAATAATGTGAAACAAGCAGTGCAGGGTAGTATGCAGTGGGTAACTAAACTGTTCTATCAGGTTTTCTAGTCTAAAGTCTTTGAAATCAATTGATGAATCGTCGATGTAACTCAATAGTATCCCGTGCATGCCCGGGACCACGGTCAAGATTCTCGGGGCTGAATCCGAGACGTGCCGCTAGGCAGTAACAGGTAGCAGGATGGGCGAGTGATGTCAGCATCATCACTCCGGGGCTGGCCGAGCCCGTAAGACTGATCAGAACAGGTTTCGAACTGTTGAGTTACAAGTCGGTTTCACCTTTGATTTCCCCATACCCCCAAATTATGTATGTCAGGTCTGGTATTCAGTAATCAAGAACTAATGCCAACACAGGATCAGGTAAAATCAGGTTTGTCTGGATAGACAACAGGGACAGTCCATCAGGACTACATGTCAGGTTTGTTGGCATTAGACACAAGATCAGGTAACAGGTCGGGTCATGGTACATCAGGTCAAGTCAACAGTATCCGGTACCATGTCAGGTGTATCAATATATATATATGTGGCCATGTCAGGTCAAGATATAAACAATATCGTGGGTGTGCTCACAATTAGATATAAGCAAACATCAAGATCTAATCAATGCGTAAAGCAATAAAGCGGATTTATTATCTAGCGGTACAGTTTTCAATCGTGTTAAATAGATGGTGTCAATATAACGTGAATACAGAATGGTAAATGTAACTACTGGAATCAGGTTAATAAAACATTGAGTGTTCCAAGAATGCAACGACATGTATAATCTGTTTAAAGAATGCAGTTGTAATTTGACCGGTTTAAGTTGTACATGAATATCTGATAGGCTAAACTGGAATAAATGCACCATAGCAGTAAATCAAAATGTAATCTATCATGTACAGGGTCGTTAGGTATGAATAATTCGATGCGAGATTAAGTCTTAGGTTCGGAAACATAAAGGTACAGCAGAGCCTGATATGGTTAATTGGAACTCCCCTGTTATCACTACTAAATAGGGTTTTAATAAGAAAATAATCAATTTGGCATGCTACTAGGGTTAAACGGAAGCAATGTACATAAGTTGATTTATTAACAATAGACTATTAGATCACAGATAAATATTAGGGTAAGTTTAAGGTTTCGGTAGCATGTAAGCAAGTATCGAATACCTGCCTCGAACAAAAGACGATCACGAGGACGGAGGCGCGAACTCACGCGACACGATAACAGCAAGGGCTCCACTGGGATGAAGGTGGTGCTCGGTCGACCTCCGAGATGACGGGGCGATGATGGCTGCAGTGCTCGAGACGTCGGCTGCTCGGGCACAGGGTCTTGGGTCGGCAGCGAAAGGAAGATGAACGAGGTGAGGAGGATGATGGTGAGGTGAGGAGGTGCGGGCGACGGCGGTGGCGCGGATGGCGACGACGAGGTGCTGCCGGCGACGGGTTGCGAGGGTGGAGCTCGGGTAAACAAAGGAAGAGAGAGGAGATGGCGAGGAAAGGGAGACTCAGGTGAGGGGAACACGGCGAGGTGTTGGTCGGCGGCGCAGGTGGATGCCGATGGCAACTCAGGCGACTGCAGCGAAGGCTGCAGGTGGTCGCTGTCGTGCAGGGTGCGCGGGGGAGAAGACAAGGGTTGGTTGAGGCGAGGAGGCGCGGGCGAAGGTGTTGGCGTCGTCGGCGACGGGTTGCGGCGGCGACGGGGTCGAGGCGGCTAGGGCTTGCGTTGAGGCTCGATGGGTTCTGTTGCGGTGCTACAGTTCTCGTGAAGAATAAAAGGTGGGGGGAAAATTTATATAGGGGAGAGAGAGAGTTAGAGAGAGAGAGAGAGAGGAAGATAGAGAGAGAGAGAGAGATCGGTGGGATAATTGAGGCCTAGGGGATTAATCAGCCTCGAGATGATTGGCTGGAAAAGATTTAAGAGGCTTTTTAAAATATATGCAAAGATAAATTTAACAGTAAAGATTATCTGTTAACGAAATATTATATGGTTTTAAATATTATATTAAATTTGAATTTTGGCGCTAAATAAAATATTTCCAAATCGCGTCCGGGTTGGGTCCAAAAATTCGAAATTTAAATAATAGGATTTTAAGCGGGTTCCAAATTTTAAAATTAAGTGTTTTATGATTAAAAAGTATACCCCCAAGACGGACACCTGTATGCGCGTGTAGCCGTCCAAACTCGCCCGTTTCACAGAACGGGACGAGAACACGAAGCACGGACGCTACCACGAGGCTAGGGGTGTCGAGTAGGCCAAGATAGATATTTTTAATTTCATTTTAGATACTAAAATTTGTTATATGCAGAAATGACTTTACCAGATAAAATTTTACAGTAAGTGACAAACAGGCAAGCTAAATGAAATGAGTACTATCTAATACTCAACCAGTATCAGAAAATAGTTGTATTGGGCTCGGGTGTTACAACCTTCCCAAAAAAATTAAAATAAAATGATATAAAAAATATGTGGGGCATGGGATTCGAACTCTGGTGGCTTGGTTCAGCAGTGCAAGGTATTACTAATGAGCTACAAGCTCCTTCTTGTAATTATTGTAGGGAAATAGATACTTAAAGTGTTATCAGCAACATTAATACTCTAAGTATACTTCAAATTTAAATCAAATTTAGGTATACAAAAATTGGAGTTGCTACACAGACCTATGGAAGCACCGGTCCGACGAATAGATACTCTCGATATGGGCAATGGCAAAAAGGCAAAAGGGAGACCGAAGAATGGATGGAGGTGATACGAAACGATATGATTGCCAAAGGACTCAATGAAAGTATATTGTTCGATAGGAGTGAGTGGAGGCAGAGGATTCATGTGCTAGACCCGGCGTGATTCTCATGTTGGTTCATGTAGCCTACCCCATATGCTTGGGATAAAAGGCTCAGTTGTTGTTGTTGTGTATATGTATTGGATATGTAAGTGTCTGCAGAGTTTAGAAAGATACAGAAAAATATAAAGAGATAGACGTCCAAAGGTGAGGAAGAGAGACCCAAAAAGAGATTTATTTGAAAACCATATTCTAAAAAAATTAATGAAAATCTCTATTTTCGTGGAGGGACGTGACTACTTACGCAGGACCCGTTAAATCCGGTTCTTTAAGAATTAAAATTTGACATTTTAAAGTAAAAGTTGGTAGCTGAATAACAGACGGTTGAGATTGAAAGAAGATTCAACTCAGCCTGTTTTATCTCTTTTTGTTAAAATTTTAATCACTCGTGTATAAATTATGAACGGTGGGTAACCGGATCTACGATAAAATATCAAATTGGGATTTCCATGAATCTACACTATGATGTTGTTTTTTTCTCCTTTATTCTCTAGAGTTGCTATCAAGGGCCATTAAGCAAACAACATCTAAAATCTATGCCAGCCACTTCATTGCTTGGTATTACAGCTGTTTTCATGCAGACAGATCCATACTCAACATCCCTTTCCTTGTGATATATATAGTTTAACTTTTGTAAGGGAAGTCCTAAACTTACAATCAAATAATGACATAATGTGGTGGGAATGTGGTAGGAGAAGAAGCAAAACATTTTAAGTTTCTCTAACTTAACAGGGATATGTGATCTTTACTTTTTTGGAGTGAACTGAACAACGAAAGTTCAGCTTTTCGACTACTCTATAGAATATTTAATTTCCATATCACATAGAGCGCTAGCCAGAGGTGGTCCTGAATAAAGTATATTCTCTTATTTAAAAAAATTTCCCAAAAAAGAATATATTTTGTGGTGAGGCATGGTTGCATATCTTATTCAATATCGTACCGACACGACCTATGTGATCTTTCGGAATATAATCATCAAATGACCATGGAAGACGAGAGTAACAAGGATGTCCTAAATATAGTGACACCCCTGATATGCAACCATGTGGTGCATATTTGGTGGGTGATGATGCTCGATAACGGTGATCTCCCAGATTGTGATACGTGATAGATAACGTGTCCCGAACCTAGCAAGAAAGGATCAGGAACGGTATGTCGGTCAAATACCCCAGGCTCGCGGCCCATGGACGTAGCCGACTTTCAGCGACCGACCACAACACTCCTGTGCCCGTCTTGCAAACCACCGTTGGCTCGCCTCTGAGCCCCCGCACAATTGACCTCCTTGGCCCGCTCAGCTCTGTAAAGTGTTTTTCATCACCCCATTGAGATGGGAATACGCGCGTGCTTATCAGGCGCATTACAGATTCCCCATGTCTAGGGCAGGCTGGGGTTTATTAATTGTGGGGATCCGAATCTCCGGCAGCCGCGGACTAAGCTGCCGTTAATTACCCATCGCCTTTGGAGCGAGAGAACCTCAGATTAACGGGTTAAACTGATCATGCGAATTCAATGTACAGTGTTGTGTTTTGAAGGGATTTTGGATATATCGGAGGGGCCCGCAGAGTTTTTACGGGGGTCCCGCTACCCGGATAGCGGGCTGGGGTCAAGGGGACTAGCAGCCCCCTTACGGGGTGCGGGGCAGCATCTCGTTAGAAATTTTTTTGCGAGACAGCGTCCCGTTAGAAAATTTTTTCTAACAGGGACAGTGTCGTGGAGTGTGTGTGTGTGTGTAAGGGAAAGGGCATCCAAAGGATGCGTGGGAGAAGACGCCAGCGTCCTGGCACGCGGGCGCTGTGCGCCAGAGCACCAACGCACCACGTGCCTGGCACGCGGGCGCTAGGCGTCAGCAGCAAAAAGGACTTGGTCCCTGCACTGGGAGCTGTGCTTCCGATTTGACTTATGGAGTTAAACTCCAATGAATCTTGAATGGAGTTAAACTCCTAAAAAAATTTAGAAATAATCAAAGGGGCTGCTTTATTTCTCCCTTTGGTTTTGGATACTCCTAGAAAAATTTAGAATATGGTTGTTTTGATACCTATTTAACGTGTCCTTATGACTACATTAAAGCTACAAAGTTATAATGCGTATTTAAGATTACATTTCAATATTCTGCCAGAGAGTGACCGGTGGAAGCATCTAGTTATTTCATACCTCTCCATGACCAAAAAAAAATGGCCTTTGAGAAATGGAGGAATCAAGATGTGAACACCATTTTCATCTCATTCTACCATTCTCTATTGCTCAATCAATCTTCAAATTCCCTTTCATTCTATTAATCTCTATATATATTTATTTAAAACATAATATTGAATGTGCATTTTAGTAGGCATGTCAACTTCATCTCTACATATGATTATTCAAAAGTGCATCGAACGACTTTGCAGAGACACAATCATGCATGCTCTCTTTTTAAAATTTAAAAAAAAATGTTGTATGATACTTCACTTGATACAAGGCCAAACCATGCGCATGAAACTTTGTAGTGTTAGGACAACACAAAGTTTTGAACCGAAACAAGTGAACCGCGTGTATATATCTACAAACCTTCCATTGAAAAAGTTCAGTAGCTAAAGACCGACAAGTTTCTGACCTAAAAAAATGATGATGGTCCCATCCAAAAAGTTGGTTGTGTCCACTAATTAATGCATTATTTTGACCACAGAATAGAAAAACAAAGCTAGATGAGTGATTTCTTTCCAAGAGGAAAGACAAGAGAACTTGGTAGTTAGCTGCAAGTGAAGATATAATATTAGTGCATGAATTAGCTTTAAGCACATGAGACATTGACAATAATAAAGATAAGTTGTGAGAAAATTTTGCTTGATTTCTATATATAACGGATTTTTAAAAACCTTTACATTCTTTTTTGGACTATGCGCAGTGTCTAGTCGATGAAAAACACAAAATATAAAAATCAGATGACATTTTGTATATCTGTGTTCTAAATAGTATCTAGGTTTACTTTTCATTGCCATAAAAACCTTGTTGAGGCGAGGTCTTGGATTTCAGGAAATAATATTGTATGCTCAAGGAAGAATGAAGACTCCACTTTTTCTGGGAATTTGATATTTGGGGTATTTTAGGTATCCGAATTGTTATGTATTTTAGGGCCCTTATTTTAAGGATATTTGGGGGTATTCCGGGGTTCTATATATGTATTGGATATGTAAGTGTCTGCAGAGTTTAGAAAGATACAGAAAAATATAAAGAGATAGACGTCCAAAGGTGAGGAAGAGAGACCCAAAAAGAGATTTATTTGAAAACCATATTCTAATAAAATTAATGAAAATCTCTATTTTTGTGGAGGGACGTGACTACTTACGCAGGACCCCGTTAAATCCGGTTCTTTAAGAATTAAAATTTGACATTTTAAAGTAAAAGTTGGTAGCTGAATAACAGACGGTTGAGATTGAAAGAAGATTCAACTCAGCCTGTTTTTATCTCTTTTTGTTAAAATTTTAATCATTCGTGTACAAATTATGAACGGTGGGTAACCGGATCTACGAAAAAATATCAACTTGGGATTTCCATGAATCTACACTATGATGTTGTTTTTTTCTCCTTTATTCTCAAGAGTTGCTATCAAGGGCCATTAAGCAAACAACATCTAAAATATATGCCAGCCACTTCATTGATTGGTATTACAGCTGTTATCATGCAGACAGATCCATACTCACACCCCTTTCCTTGTGATATATATAGTTTAACTTTTGTAAGGGGAGTCCTAAACTTACAATCAAATAATGACATAATGTGGTGGGAATGTGGTGGGAAAAGAAGCAAAACATTTTAAGTTTCTCTAACTTAACAGGGATATGTGATCTATACTTTTTTGGAGTGAACTGAGCAACGAAAGTTCAGCTTTTTGACTACTCTATAGAATATTTAATTTCCATATCACATAGAGCGCTAGCCAGAGGTGGTCCTGAATAAAGTATAATCTTTTATTTAAAAAAATTTCCCAAAAAAGAATATATTTTGTGGTAAGGCATGGTTGCATATCTTATTCAATATCGTATCTACACGACTTATGTGATCTTTCGGAATATAGCCATCAAATGACCATGGAAGACAAGAGTAACAAGGATGTCCTAAATATAGTGACACGCCTGATGTGCAACCATGTGGTGCATATTTGGTGGGTGATGATGCTCGGTAACGGTGATCTTCCAGATTGTGATACGTGACAGATGACGTGTCCCGAATCTAGCAAGAAAGGACCAGGAACGATATGTCGGTAAAATACCCTAGGCTCACGGCCTATGGACGTAGCCGACTTTCAGCGACCGACCACAACACACCTGAGCCCCCGCACAATTGGCCTCCGAGCCCCCGCACAATTGGCCTCCTTGGCCCCCTCAGCTCTATAAGGTGTTTTTCATCACCCCATTGAGATGGAAATACGCGCGCGCTTATCAGGCGCATTACAGATTCCCCCTGTTTAGGGTAGGCTGGGTAGGCTGGGATTTATTAATTGTGGGGATCCGAATCTCCGGCAGCCGCGAACTAAACTGCCGTTAATTACCCCTCGCCTTTGGAGCGAGAGAACCTCCAATTAACGGGTTAAAGTGGTCATGCGAACTCAATGTGCAATATTGTATTTTGAAGGGGTTTTGGATATATCGGGGGCCCCGCAGAGTTTTTACGGGGGTCCCGCTACCCAGATAGCGGGCTGGGGGTCAAGGGGGATAGCAGCCCCCTTGCGGGGTGCGGGGCAGCGTCCCGTTAGAAATTTTTTCTAACAGGGACAGTGTCGTGGAGTGTGTGTGTGTGTGTCTGTGTGTAAGGGAAAGGGCATCCATAGGATGCGTGGGAGAAGACGCCAGCATCCTAGCACGCGGGCGCTGTGCGTCAAAGCACCAGCACACCACGTGCCTGGCATGCGGGCGCTGTGCGTCAGAGCGCCAGCGCACCACGTGCCTGGCACGCGGGCGCTAGGCGTCAGCAGCAAAAAGGACTTGGTCCCTGCACTGGGAGCTGTGCTCCCGATTTGACTTATGGAGTTAAACTCCAATGAATCTTGAATGGAGTTAGACTCCTAAAAAAATTTAGAAATAATTGAAGGGGCTACTTTATTTCTCCCTTTGGTTTTGGATCTTCCCAAGATGGGTTTTCTGGAGATGGGTCTCCTTCTTCTTCCTGTCGGTTGGCTGGATCTTGGAAAAAAGGTGTGAGATTTAAAAATCTCCCCTTTTGAGATCTAATGAAAGATCCGAGCTCCTCTTTGTGGATTTTGTGGTGAAAAACTATTTAGTTTTGGAAAAAGAAGAGTAAAACTCTTAATTTAATTTAAAAGAAAGGAGAAGGTTTAGAACCTTGAGGAAGGAGAAGAAGGCACAAAAACCCTAGAGTTTTTAGAGAATGAAAAGTGTATATTTTATTCATCATCATGTTGCCTTATATAGGCTTACACATTTACATATAGCCCATTGGGCTTTACAAAATGGCATTTTTCCCATCTCGTATCTCATGTGCTCATTTCTTTTGCACATAAGCCATGGACTTTACAAAAATTTGGCTTTATGCTCATTCATGCATAAGAAATTACATAAAAATTATTTATTACATGATTTCATTTTGGCAAGGGGGAGGCTGACTGTGGAGCTCGACTTGGACATGGGCTAACTTGGCTTGGGGTTGACATTGACTTTGACTTGGTCAACCGGGATGTAATTTTCGACCCCAATAAAGTGCCCCCATCAATAAATGCACACCGCATATGTAGGTCGTGTGCATGAAATTGATAGATCTTCTTTCGCGTGGAAGCGACTTGCTTTGGTTCCCACTTTTTGGGATGCACTGCCCTTATTACAAAATGGACGGTCGACGTTTGCGTCTCCGAGGCGGAGTGTCCGTGGTAGACGTTTTCCTGGCCCGGAGCGATTTGGTTACCGCTTTGTAGGAAGCCTGCACTGCCCTTTTTACGACATGAACGGTCGACGCTTGACGCGTCTCTGGGACGGAGTGTCCGTGGCAGACGTTTCCCTAGCCCGGAGCGATTTAGTTCCCGATTTGTGGGAAGCCTGCACTGCCCTTTTTACGACATGGACGGTCGACGCGTGACGCATCTCCGAGACTGAGTGTCGGTGGTAGACGTTTTCCTGGCCCGGAGTGATTTGGTTCCCTCTTTGTAGGAAGCATGCACTGCCCTTTTTACGACATGGACGGTCGACGTTTGCATCTCCGAGACGGAGTGTCCGTGGTAGACGTTTCCCTGGCCTGGAGCGATTTGGTTCCCGCTTTGTAGGAAGCCTGCACTGCCCTTTTTACGACATGGACGGTCGACGGCACTGAGTGTCGCTAGTTGTTCAACTTGTCCCCGGCACGGAGTGTCGCTGATCGACTTGTCCCCAGCGTGGAGTGTCACTGATCGACTTGTCCCCGGCACGGAGTGTCGCTGATGTTCGACTTGTCCCCGGCACGGAGTGTCGCTGATCGACTTGTCCCCGACACGGAGTGTCGCTGATGTTCGACTTGATCCCAGGCACGGAGTGTCGTTGGTCGACTTGTCCCCGGCACGGAGTGTCACTGTTTGTTCGACTTAATCCCCGGCGCAGAGTGTCGCTGATCGACTTGTCCCCGGCACGGAGTGTCGCTGGTTTTGATGTAGAGGATGATTCCCGGGCGAAGCATAATTCCAACAAGGCAGGTGGATACTCCGAGGCGAAGCATGATTTCGACACGGGGTACATTCTGAGACGAAGCATGATTCCGCTGCAGAGATTGGTTTGATTTGATTTGGGTTGACATCAGCATCGCTACACTGGAATATGGTACCAGAAGCGAATCATCATTTGCCATGAGAGGATTTAGGGATTTTGGATTGGTATCTGCATTCCTGCACTGGAATAATGCAAGGAGCAACTCATCATTTGCCCCGGGAGGACTTGGGAATTTGTTTATAGGTCGGCATCTGCATTGCTGCACTAGAATAATGCCAGGAGCAACTCATCATTTGCCCCGGGAGAATTTGGAAATTGGTGGCTTAGGAGACAGGTTTAGATCCCTATCACCTAAGGCTTTTCAATTGTATGGGCTGTGAGGGTCCCATAAAAGAATTTTCTCCCTACGATTCGAAAGGATCTTACAGGTGTATTTTCTCCTTATGAGTCGTGGGGACTCCTAAGTGTGTTACTCCTTCGTGAGTAGTAAGGATCTCACGCGGGAAATTTCTCCTCACAAAGTCGAAAGGATTTTGCGAGTGCATTTCATCTCTTTTTCACGAGTTTGTGCTCTTTTCGGGTTTTCACAAACACGCCGGTAGTCCTGCTGATTTTACTCACAGAGCCCTTTTGGGTTTTCATCCGTGGCCATTTTGCTTGTGGACATACCTTCTTTTTTTTAATCTTCATCGCCGGTAGGACTTTGAATGTGGTCTCGCCGGTAGGACTTGGGAGAGATTGGGATCGTTTTACGCCCGTGGATTGTATACAGTTTTGCAGAATGTATGATCCAGACCGTATGGCCGGAAGAATTTCGGGACTTTGTTAGCGTCTGCATCGCTGCACTGGAATATGGTACCAGGAGCGACTCATCATTCGCTGTTGGGGTATGGGATTTGGAATTTGGTTAGCGTCTGTATCGCTGCACTGGATTATAGTACCAGGAGCGACTCATCATTCGCCACTTAAGGATTTGAATTTTGGTTGGCGTCTGCATCGCTGCACTAGAATATGGTACCAGGAGCGACTCATCATTCGCCATTGCCTATTGGAAAGCGATGGCTTAGGAGACAGGTTTAGATCCCTATCACCTAAGGCTTTTCAATTTTATGGGCCGTAAGGATCCCATAAAAGCATTTTCTCCCTACGAGTCATAAGAATCCCGTAGGTGCATTTTCTCTTTAGGAGTCGTGAGGACCCCCAAGTGTGTTTTTCCTTTGTGAGTCGTAAGGATCCCACGAAGGTTTGTTCTCCTCATGCAACGTGAAGACACATGAGTGGGCCTTCCCAGTGGAGCATAATTCCAAGGGCGAAGACCGACCGCTGGACTGGTGATTGCGGTGGGGTATGGGTATGATGAAAATTATTTGAGCCCATGGAATGTATACGGTAGTCAATTTGGGGACTAACCGTAGGGCTGGAAGAATTTTGGGAAATTGTCGGCGTCTGCATCGCTGCACTGGAATATTGTACCAAAAGCAACTCATCATTCGCCGTTTGGGAATTTGGACTTTGGTTGACGTCTGCATCGCTGTACTAGAATATGGTACCAGGAGCGACTCATCATCCGCCGTTTTTTTTTACCGCGATTGCTCTATTATTTCAGCTTTTCTTATTACGAAGGTCGCGATTACCCTATCATTTTGGCTATTTATTCGCGGTTGCCCCATCATTTCGGCTTTATTTTCATTTTTATTTTTACTCGCTGATTTTTATTGCGGGTTGCCCCATCATTTCGGCTTTATTTTCATTTTTATTTTTACTCGCTGATTGTTATTGCGAGTTGTCCCATCATTTTGGCTTTATATATATATATATATATATATATATATATATATATATATATATATATATTATTTACACATTTTACATCCCCGGTTTAACAACTTAGAGGTCGATTATTCCCAGTTTAATGACATGGTGGTCAGTGGTATAGGGTGTTTCTCGTCACCCCATTGAGATGGGAATACGCGCACGCTGGTCAGGCGTACTACAGATTCCCCCTGTCTAGGGTAGGCCGGGGTTTAATGATTGTGGGGATCCGAATCTCCGGCAGCCGCGGACTAAGCTGCCGTTAATTACCCCTCGCCTTTGGAGCGAGGGAACCTCCGATTGACGGGTTAAACTGGTCATGCGAACTCAATGTGCAGTGTACATGTGTTGTGTTTTGAGAGGGGGTTTTAGATATATCGGGAGCCATGCATAGTTTTTACGGGGGTCCCGCTACCCGGATAGCGGGCTGGGGGTCAAGGGGGCTAGCAGCCCCCTTGCGAGGTGCGGGGCAAGGCCCCAGCCCAAAATTTTTTGAGGGGGACAGTGTTGTAGAGTGTGTGTGTATCTGTACATGTGTATATATATATATATATATAGATATACATGTATATATATAAAAAGGGAAAAAGACATCCAAAGGATACGTGGGGCAGCACCTTGGACGCTGTGCGCCTAGGTGCTGTGCGCTCAGGCGCTAGAGTGCCACGTGTCGGCACGTGGGCACTCTGCGCTTGAGCATTGGGCACTTGAGCGCAAGCGCGCCACGTGTCGGCACGGGGCGACTTGCGCTCAAGCGCTTGCGCTGGAGCGCAAGCGCACCACGTGTCGGCACCGGGACGACTTGCGCTCGAGCGCTTGCGCTGGAGCGCAAGCGCGCCACGTGTCGGCACGCGGGCGCTCTGCGCTCGAGCATTGAGCGAGAAAAGGAGGCTTTTAGCCTAAGAAACAGAAGCTATGCTTCAGAAAAGAAATATTTATTATGTATATATATATGGAGTTAAACTCCTAGAATGTTTTGAAGCTGATGAAGGGGGTTCTTTTTCCTCCTGTTGTTTGGCCGGATCTTGAAGATCAAGAAGTAGGAGATTTTAAAAATAATCACTCCTTTTTGAGATCTGATGGGAGGTCTGAGTTCCCCTTTGCAGGTTTTGTAGTGGAAAACTACTTAGTTTTGGAAAAGAAAGAGTAAAACTCTTGATTTAATTCAAAAGAAATGAGAAGGTTTAGAACCTTGGAGAAGGAGCAGGAGGCACAAAGAACCCTAGATTTTTTAGGGGAATGAAAAAGTTGTCTTTTATTCATCATCATGTTGCCTTTTATAGGCTTATATATTTACATATAGCCCCTTGGGCTTCATAAAATGGCATTTTGCCTATCCCATGGCTCATGTGCCATTTCATTTTTGCAATAAGCCATGGGCTTACAAAATATTGGCTTTATGCCCATTTTGCATACATTCATGTATAAAAAATTACATAAAAATTATTCATTACATGATTTCATTTTGGCATGGAGAGGGTCGGCCGCTTCATGTTTCGGACTCGACCTGGGCATGGGCCCACTTGACCTGGGCTTGGGCCCACCTGGCTTGGGGTTGACCTTGACTTTGACTCGGTCAACCGGGGTGTAAATTTTACCCCAACAAAGTGCCCCCCATCAATAAATGCACACCGCACATTTAAGTTGTGTGCATGAAATTGATGGATCTTGAAGCTGAACTTCGAGGTGGAACATCATTCCGGGGGCGGAGCATCATCCCGGGGAGCATGATTCTCGGGGATCGGAGCATCATTCTGATTCACGGAGCATAATTCCAGGGTCGGAGTATCCCTCGGGGAGCATGATTCCCGGGGATCGGAGCATCATTCCGAAAGGCGGAGCATGATTCCAGGGATCGGAGCATCATTCCGAAGGGCGGAGCATGATTCCGAAGGGATCGGAGCATCATTCCGATGGACGGAGCATGGTTCCAGGGTATCGGAGCATCATTCCGAATGGCGGAGCATGATTCCAGGGATCGGAGCATCATTCCGATGAGCAGAGCATCATTCCAGGGGATCGAAGCATCATTCCGATGGGCGGAGCATGGTTCCAGGGATCGGAGCATCATTCCGATGAGCAGAGCATGATTCCAGGGGATCGGAGCATCATTCCGATGGGCGGAGTATGGTTCCAGGGATCGGAGCATCATTCCGAAGGGTGGAGCATGATTCCAGGGCTCGGAGAATCATTCCGAAGAGCGGAGCATGATTCCAAGGGTCGGAGCATCATTCCGAAGGGTGGAGCATAATTCCAGGGCTCGGAGCATCATTCCGAAGAGCGGAGCATGATTCCAGGGGTCGGAGCATCATTCCGAAGGGTGGAGCATGGTTCCAAGGATTCGGAGCATCATTCCGAAGAGCGGAGCATCATTCCGGGATTCGGAACATCATCCCGAAGAGCGGAGCATAATTCCAGGATTCGGAGCATCATTCTGAAGGGTGGAGCATGATTCCAGGGATCGGAGCATCATTCCGAAGAGCGGAGCATGATTCCAAGGGATCGGAGCATTATTCCAAATGGTGGAGCATGATTCTAGGGCTCGGAGCATCATTCCAAATGGCGGAGCATGATTCCAGGGGTCGGAGCATCATTCCGAAGAGCGGAGCATGGTTCCAAGGATTCGGAGTATCATTCCGAAGAGCGGAGCATAATTCCAGGATTCGGAGCATCATTCCGAAGGGTGGAGCATGATTCCAGGGATCGGAGCATCATTCCGAAGAGTGGAGCATGATTCCCAGGGATCGGAGCATCATTCCGAAGAGCGGAGCATGATTCTAAGGGATCGGAGCATTATTCCGAAGGGTGGAGCATGATTCCAGGGCTCGGAGAATCATTCCGAAGAGCGGAGCATGATTCCAGTGGTCGGAGAATCATTCCGAAAGGTGGAGCATGGTTCCAAGGATTCGGAGCATCATTCCGAAGAGCGGAGCATAATTCCGGGATTCGGAACATCATTCCGAAGAGCGGAGCATGATTCCAGGGGTCGGAGCATCATTCCGAAGGGTGGATCATGGTTCCAAGGATTCGGAGTATCATTCCGAAGAGCGGAGTATAATTCCGGGATTCGGAACATCATTCCGAAGAGCGGAGCATAATTCCAGGATTCGGAGCATCATTCCGAAGGGCGGAGCATGATTCCAGGATTCGGAGCATCATTCCGAAGAGCGGAGCATGATTCCCAGGGATCGGAGCATCATTCCGAAGAGCGGAGCATGATTCCAAGGGATCGGAGCATCATTCCGAAGGGTGGAGCATGATTCCAGGGCTCGGAGAATCATTCCGAAGAGCGGAGCATGATTCCAGTGGTCGGAGAATCATTCCGAAAGGTGGAGCATGGTTCCAAGGATTCGGAGCATCATTCCGAAGAGCGGAGCATAATTCCGGGATTCGGAACATCATTCCGAAGAGCGGAGCATGATTCCAGGGGTCGAAGCATCATTCCGAAGGGTGGAGCATGGTTCCAAGGATTCGGAGCATCATTCCGAAGAGCGGAGCATAATTCCGGGATTCGGAACATCATTCCGAAGAGCGGAGCATAATTCCAGGATTCGGAGTATCATTCCGAAGGGTGGAGCATAATTCCAGGGATCAGAGCATCATTCCGAAGCACGGAGCATAATTCCAAGGATCGGAGCATCACTCCGATGGGCGGAGCATGATTCCAGGGAGCGGAGCATCACTCCGATGATCGGAGCATCATTCCGAAGAGCGGCAAACATTCTGATCAAAGTGTGATTTCGATGCAGAGGTAGATTCCTAGGCGAAATATAATTCCGACAAGGAAGGCAAATATTCCGAGGCGAAGCATTGATTTCGACATGGGGTACATTCTGAGACGGAGCATTATTCCGGCGCAGAGCTCGTTGGCTGACTTGATTTCGAGACGAAGCATAATTTCGATGTAGAACTTATTGGCCGACTTAATTCCGAGGCGAAGTATAATTTCGATAGGGAAGGCAGGTACACCGAGGCGAAGCATCATTTCGACACGGGGTGCATTCTGAGACGAAGCATAATTCCGACGCAGAGCTTGTTGGTTGACTTGATTCCGAGGCGGAGCATAATTCCGACGAGGAGGTCGTTGGTTGATTCCGAGCCGAAGCATAATTCCGACAGGGAAGGCAGATGCACCAAGGCGAAGTATCATTTCGACACGGGGTAAATTCTAGGACGGAGCATGATTTCGCCGTAGAGCTTGTTGGTTTGATTTGATTTGGGTAGACATCAGCATCGCTACACTGGAATATGGTACCAGGAGCGAATCATCATTTGTCATGAGAGGATTTGGGAATTGGGTTTTTTTTTGTTTGGCATCAGCATCGCTACCTGGAATATGGTACCAGGAGCGAATCATCATTTGTGTTTGCTTCTTAGGAAACGATGGCTTAGGAGACAGGTTTTAGGTCCCTATCACCTAAGACTTTTCAATTTTGTGAGCCGTAAGGATCTCACAAAGCACTTTCTCCCTACGGGTCATAGGGATCCCGTAAGTGTATTTTCTCCTTGGGAGTCGTGGGGACTCCCAAGTGTGTTTCTCCTTTGTAAGTCGTAAGGATCTCACGGGGGAATTTTCTCCTCACAAAGTCAAGAGGACCTTATGAGTGCATTTCATCTCTTTCTCACGAGTTTGCGCCCTTTTGGGTTTTCACAAACTCGCCGGCAGTCCTACTGTTTTTACTCACGGAGCCCTTTCAGGTTTTCATCCGTGCCCATTTCGCTTGTGGACATACCTTTTTTATTTTTATTTTATAATTTTTTGGGAGAGATTGGGATTTTTTTACGCCCGTGGATTGTATACGGTTTTGCAGGATGTATGATCCAAACCGAAGGGCCATAAAAAATTCGGGACTTTGTTGGCGTCTGCATCGCTGCACTGGAATATGGTACCAGGAGCGACTCATCATTCGCCACTTGGGGATTTGGATTTAGAATTTGGCTGGCGTCTGCATCGCTGCACTAGAATATGGTACCAGGAGCGACTCATCATTCGCCATTTTGGGGTATGCGATTTGGAATTTGGTTGGCGCCTGCATCGCTGTACTGGAATATGGTACCAGGAGCGACTCATCATTCGCCATTGGGGTATAGGATTTGGAATTTGGTTGGCGTCTGCATCGCTGCACTGGAATATGGTACCTGGAGTGAATCATCATTCGCCACTTGGGGATTGGGGAGCGATGGCTTAGGAGACAGGTGTAACACCCGAGCCCAATACTACTATTTCTGTTACTGGTTGAGTGTTAGATATTACCCATTTCATTTATCTTGCTTGTTTGGGTATTACTGCAAAATTTTAACTGGCTAAGTCATTTTCGCATATAACAAATTTTAGCACCTAAAACAAAATTAAAAATATCTATCTTGGCCTACTCGTCACCCCTAGCCGCGTGGTAGCGTCCGTGCGTCGAGTTCTCATCCCGTTCGGTGAAACGGACGAGTCTGGACGACTACGCGCGCGTGCAAATGTCCGACTTGGGGGCATGCTTTTTAATCATAAAACATTTCATTTTAAAATTTGGAACCTGCTTAAAATTCTATTATTTAAATTTCAAATTTTTGGACGTAACCCGGGCGCGATTTGGAAATGTTTCATTTAGCGCCAAAATCCCAATTTAATAAAATAATCAAAACTATAATATATATACTAATCTTACTGTTATTTTATAAATCCTTTAAATCTTTTAAAATATTCCTTCCCAAGCTTTCAGCCAATCACAGAGGGTTTAACCCCCGTGGGCCCCGCCTCTATCTCTCTCTATCTCTATCTCTCTCTCCCTCACATCTCTCTCTCTCTCTCTAATCTGTACCTCTCTCTCTCTCTAACCCTCTCTCTCCTCGATATATATATACTATCCTCGTCTTCTTCTCTTTTCCCCAGAACCTCATCACGAGAACCCCATCGCGAACCCTAGCACAGCCACCGTGCCCGTCGCCGCCGCAGCCCAACGCCGATGCCACCACCACCATCATCCTCGTCTCAACCACAGCCATCCTTCCTCCTTCTCCCGTGTGCCCGGCGCCGCAACAGGACCCAACAGCAACCCCCGCACCTTCTCTGGTTGGCCGGAAACGCCGCCGTTGACCCTCGTCGTCGTCACCTGCGCCACCGCCGACCACCTCCTCTTCACCTGCACACCAGACCCGGCCACTTCCTCTCCCTCCTCATCGTCTTTCCTCCTCCAGCACCCGCAGCCGAGTCTGCTGCCTGCATCTTCCTCGCCGGCGCCTCATCGCCGTCGACCCCGTCGCTGTCGCAACCTTTGCTATCCCAGTAAGCTTCCCTTCACCTTCCCCCTTCCTTTTTCCCCCTCTGGTTGGTCTTTGTCCGTACGTAGGGTTTCTAAACTTTTGTCGCTGTTTTGCATCTCGCCGGAATCCGGCCGTGCCGACGACTTGACCCGACTTTCCAGCGAGGTACCCCGATCCGCGTGATCCCACTGTTTGTTGTTTGGGTTCGATCCGTGAACCGTGCGTCCGTCGCGTGTTTTCCCGCCGACATTACGTTCCGTTTTCGTGTTCGTCGTTCCGTCGAGGCAAGTATCACTTGCTACATGCTATACTATACAATTATATATATATGACTTATTAAACCTGCAAAACTCAACTCGGTATGGATATTTTCTCATTTGGTCGCAATATGACATATATCATGATACAGTTAACCTAAAATTTCATTTTGCCACTTTAACCCTAATAACGAAGTTTACCCGTTAATCACATTTTACCGTCTAAAGGATGATAGCCTTATACATGTAGCTCTATTACATTCTGATATTGATATAACGGTATTGCACCACCATGTGATCTATTGCACCGCAAGGGGTGCTCGAAACCTGTTAATATGATAAAACGGCTGTACTATACTAATGTACTATTGTGATTAAATGAACTGCTTATTGTTGTTTAACTTATTGCTTATTTCCTGCTGATTAATTCCCTGTTCGAATATATACCTGTTGTGAGCACACCCACGATATTGTTACATCTTGACCTGACTTTGCTACACATGATATATACCGATGCACCTGACATGGTACCCTTTACTATCGACTTGACCTGATGTACCATGACCTGACCTGTTACCTGATCTCATGCCTAATGCCAACAAACCCGACATAGAGTCCTCATGGACCATTCCTGTTGTTTATCCAGACAAACCTGACCTGTTACCTGATCCTGTGTTGGCATTAGTCCTTGACTACTGAATACCTGACCTGACACATATAACCTGGGGGTATGGGGAAATCAAAAGGGTAATCTAAAGTGTAACTTAAAAGGGTATTACTTGATCCGTGGTCCCGGGGGGTAACGGGACAGAGCCATTCGTGACTCTTACATTTCCTGATCCGTGGTCCCGGGGGGCAACGGGACAGAACCATTATTGGTTCCCATCTTCCTGATCCGTGGTCCCGGGGGGTAACGGGACATATCCTTTAAGTTACATGGAGGATTACTCGAATTGATTTCAAAGACTTTAGAATAGAAAACCCGATGGAACAGTTTAGTTACCCACTGCACACTACCCTGCACTGCTTGATTCACACTATTGCTTTATTCATGTTTATTTCTGCATTGCTTATACACTTTTCATATTATATTACTGGTTGATATGACGCGCTGACGTCTGGGTTTTGTATGGCCCAGATTCTTTACCACTGTCGCTGACCGAACAGGAGTACTTCAGCCAGCAGGCTGATTTGTGAGTTCTGTAGTGATTAGTTTTATTTCCTGCATGTTTATTTCCAGATGTGAGCCCGCATTATGGGACATACTTTTCTATTATTATATTGGATCATTTGCTTCCGCATTTTTATTTATCATTGACTCTTGTTATTCTGGATTTGGACATGTGTTAGATAGTTTTATCTTGCTCTTGATATCTCTACAGCCGTAATGTGACTGTGGATGGATAATTCCTACCCACAGGTAGCATGGTTGGCTATGTCACGTGCCCAATCTTGCGTACTCTGGGAAGCGGGGCGTGACATGGTTCTTTTGGTATCAGAGCCATAGGTTAGTTGGGTTGATTCTTTTGTAGTTAGGTATTGTACCCAATACGCGAATCAGAATACCCGTGCTTAGGAAACATGTCCTGCCACCTTGACCGTTTTACCATTCTTGAATCACATTCTTCCTGATTATATATTTTACGACGTGCAAACTTACTTTGCATGTCGACTCGAAAACCTGATTTCTTGTTATCCCTAGGACTTAGGCGACTTGGGTGGAGTTAAGTAATTGTGGCTATGATACCGCGGCATAGTTACAATGCGGTACTCTATTTAAGTATCTTGGAGTTCTAGCCTTGATTTATATATTGAGTCTATCATCATGCTAATGTTGGGTGTTTTGATTTCAGGAATATGGCAGATAAGAATTTCAAGACGTATCAGAGGCGCGTGGATGAAGCCGCCATGTTGGGAGTGATACGTGGAATGTTGGAAAATCAGAAGAGGCATACTGAGCTGATCCAGCAGCAAGCAGATTCATTTCAGGAGGGTTTGCAGGCCATTCGGCAGTCTGTAAACAACGCTGGAGCGAAACCAGTTGACCGGGTAGGGACCGTGGTAGATTTCAGACGTTTGGGTCCTACTACTTTCACTGGTCTGGAGGAGCCGTTGCCAGCCGAGCAGTGGCTAGTTCACACTGAGAATTTGCTGATTGCGGCACAGATCCCAGAGGACAAAAGAGTTGATGTGGTGCGCATTCAGCTAGTGGATTACGCCCGAGAGTGGTGGCTTGTGGAGGAGACCCGCTTGCCCAAGCCGATCAGTTGGGCGGATTTCTCTAAGAGTTTCCTGGAGAAATTCTTCCCGCGGACTGCACGGGAGGAAATGGAAGAGAAATTTATTGGGCTGAGGCAAAGTGGAGCACCCGTGGATGTGCATGCAGCGGAATGGACGAGACTCAGCAGATTCGCTGGACCTTTAGTTGCCAACGATGCAGATAGGGCACGCAGGTTCATGCGCAGTTTGGATGTGGACATCCAGAGGCAGATTGTCTCCCTGAGTTTGACCACTTTCTCACAGGTTCTTACGGCAGCCCGGGAGCAACAGAGTTTATCGGGAATGAAAGGGAACCTGCAGCAGACAGCAGTTGCGGCCAGGAAGCCCGCATTCGTACCTAACCGAGATCATGGGCGCAGAGGTATTCCAGTGGACCGTCGTGGTGTAGCACCCATGAAAAAGCCTGTGGTCTTGTATCGAAGAAAGAGCGTGATTTGTGACTACTGCCGTTTGCCCGGGCATATGCAGAAGGATTGTCGAAGGAAGCTGGGACTTTGTTTGGTTTGTGGAGCGGCCGATCACGCAGTTGGTGCCTGTCCGTCGAAGCTTCGCACGAGAGATGATATACAGAAGCCTCCGCAGAGACCGTTCCAAGGGCAGAAACAGCTGACTCAGGGACCTAATCAGGCTCGAGCTTTCACCTTGACAGCTGAGGAAGCCAAGGCATCAGGAGAAGTAGTTTCAGGTACTTTACTCGTTCATGGTTTTCCCGCATTGGCATTATTTGATTCCGGTGCATCCCACTGTTTTATGTCATCCAAATTTATAACTACGCACTCGATTACCTGCACGGCCCTGTCTAGTTTTTGGGACATACACACTGGGAATGGGAAAATCATAGCTAGTAGGGAATGTAGAGATTGTACAGTTGTTGTGTGCGGACGGGAGCTCTTTGCAGATTTCTTGGTAATAGATACGGACAGCTATGAAGTTGTCTTGGGAATGGATTTTCTTGGTACTTTCCATGCCCACATTGACTGTAGGGCAAGGAAGGTAATTTTCCAGATTCCCGGACATCCTGAGTTTACCTTCACTGGGGGAAGCAGTTCTGTCGGGCCAGTCGAGTTTAGGGCTAGGCCGACAAACAGTGTTCTTGCAGCTATGGAAGTTGGTAGTAATGAAGAGCCGGCAGTTGTTCGCGACTTTATGGACGTATTTGAAGATATCTCGGGCTTACCGCCGAAGCGAGACGTGGAGTTCGCGATTGACCTTATTCCTGGTGCAGCGCCAGTATCTAAAGCTTATTATCCAATGGCACCAGTGGAATTGGAAGAAGTTAAGAAGCAAGTCGCTGAATTGCTTGAGAAGGGTTGGATTCGAAGCAGCAACTCGTCTTGGGGAGCTCCAGTTCTTCTAGTAAAGAATAAGGATGGCACGAGAAGGATGTGCATCGATTATAGAGAATTAAACCGGGTGACTATTAAGAACAAGTACCCGATCCCTCGCATTGGAGAACTTTTTGAGCAACTTAGTGGTGCAAGGGTATTCTCGAAACTGGATTTGCGATCCGGATATCATCAGGTCCGAGTGAAAGCAGAAGATATTTGCAAGACGGCGTTTCGAACTCGGTATGGACACTACGAGTATCTAGTGATGCCCTTCGGAGTAACTAATGCGCCTGCGGTGTTTATGGACTTGATGAACCGAATCTTTTCACCATTCTTGGACCAGTTTATTGTGGTATTCATTGACGATATTCTGGTTTACTCGAAGAGTTCGGAGGAGCATGCTGAGCATTTGAAGATCGCACTGCAGACATTGAGACAGGAGAAATTGTATGCGAAGATGAGTAAGTGCGAATTTTGGCTGGAGGAAGTGAAGTTTCTGGGGCATGTTGTGTCGGGCGACGGAATCGCCGTCGATCCCGAAAAGATTTCAGCAGTTCGAGATTGGCCTATTCCAAGAAATGTGGCTGAGATAAGAAGTTTCCTTGGTTTGGCTGGATACTACAGGAGATTTGTGGAGAACTTCGCTCGTTTAGCAGAACCGTTGACCAAGCTTACGTGCAAGGAAGTACCTTTTGTTTGGACGGATAAATATGCATTGGCTTTCGAGACGTTGAAGCAGAAGTTGATAACCGCCCCTATCCTGACCGTACCAGACAATTCCGGAAGACTGGTGATTCACAGCGACGCATCTGGAAAAGGATTGGGATGTGTTTTGATGCAGAATGGGAAGGTCGTAGCCTATGCATCGAGACAACTGAAGACCCATGAGAAGAATTATCCGACTCATGACTTGGAGCTTGCGGCTGTGATCTTCGCCTTGAAGATTTGGAGACACTACCTTTTGGGTGAGAGAGTCGAAGTTTTTACAGATCACAAGAGTTTGAAGTATGTGTTCACTCAGAAGGAGTTGAACATGAGGCAACGTAGATGGTTGGAGCTGATGGCCGACTACGACCTTGATCTTAAGTACCATCCGGGAAAGGTTAACGTCGTGCCGGATGCGCTTAGTCGGTTACCAGCGATTCAGGTATTGACTACGCAGAGGGAGATCATTGCGGATTTTCGAAGATTTGACTTGGAGGTTGTGCTACCACATTCTACGGGACAGTTGATGCAGTTGCAAATACAGTCGTCCTTGGTTGAGAAGATTAAAGCGGCACAATCGCAGGATCCTAGACTGCAAAGGTTTCGAGAGCAGGTTGAAGCCGGACTACGAACAGATTTACTGGTCCACGAAGATGGTTCGTTGAGGTATGGTAGCCGTGTGTGTGTGCCAAAGGGGGGTGTGCGTGAAGAGCTTATGAAGGAGGCACACAATTCAGCTTACTCTGTACATCCAGGAGGTACAAAGATGTACCGAGATATTCAACAACATTTCTGGTGGGAAGGCACGAAACGGGAGATTGCTCGCTTCATGGCTAAGTGCTTGGTATGTCAGCAAGTCAAGGCTGAACACCAAAGGGTTGCTGGTTTATTGCAACCACTTCCGATTCCTCAGTGGAAGTGGGAACATATAACTATGGATTTCGTGACGGCTTTACCGCGGAGTCCAAAAGGCAACAATGCGGTATGGGTAATTGTGGATCGGTTGACCAAGGCAGCTCACTTTATTCCTTTCCGGGTTGGCCAATCAACGGAGACTTTGGAAGAATGGTACATGCAAGAGATTGTAAGATTGCATGGCGTACCGGTGAGTATTGTGTCCGATCGGGACACTCGGTTCTTATCACACTTCTGGAGGAGCTTACAGGAAAGTTTGGGGACTCGATTGAAGTTTAGCACAACTTATCATCCTCAAACTGATGGCCAGTCGGAGAGAATGATCCAACCTCTTGAAGACATGTTGAGAGCGTGCATGTTGGACTTTAAGGGTTCATGGGAGGATCATCTACACTTTGTGGAGTTTTCTTACAACAATAGTTTCCAAGCGACTATTCAGATGGCTCCGTTTGAAGCTTTGTATGGTCGTAAGTGCCGTTCACCCGTTTGTTGGGATGATGTTGGTGAATGAAGATTATTGGGACCAGATTTGGTGGTACAGACAGTTGAGAAAGTGAATACAATCAGGAAGCATATGAAGGCAGCTCAAGACAGACAGAAAAGTTGGGCTGACACGTCAAGAAGACCTCTAGAGTTCGCCATGGGTGATTTGGTATTCTTGAAGATATCACCGACTAGAGGAGTGATTCGTTTTGGGAGTCGAGGGAAGCTTAGTCCTCGATTCGTTGGACCCTTCGAGATATTGGAGCGCGTTGGTGAGGTAGCGTACCGTCTGGCGTTACCGCAGTCCTTGGCAGGTGTGCACGATGTGTTTCATGTATCTCAACTACGAAGGTATGTTCGAGATGAAACACACGTCTTGGATCATTCGGAGTTAACTGTACGGGAGGACCTAACTTTTGAGGAGCGACCGGTTGAAATCATGGATCGTAGGGAAAAGGTTCTTAAGAACAAGGTTATCCCCTTGTGCTAGTTTCCTGGGGTAATCGATCGCATGGAGAGTCCACGTGGGAGCGAGAAGACGAGATCCGGCAGAAGTTTCCTCACCTTTTCCTGTAGTTTACTATCTTGTATTCTTGGAATTTCGAGGACGAAATTCTTTTGTAGTTGGGTATAATGTAACACCCGAGCCCAATACTACTATTTCTGTTACTGGTTGAGTGTTAGATATTACCCATTTCATTTATCTTGCTTGTTTGGGTCTTACTGCAGAATTTTAACTGGCCAAGTCATTTTCGTATATAACAAATTTTAGCACCTAAAACAAAATTAAAAATATCTATCTTGGCCTACTCGTCACCCCTAGCCGCGTGGTAGCGTCCGTGCGTCGAGTTCTCATCCCGTTCGGTGAAACGGGCGAGTCTGGACGACTACGCGCGCGTGCAAATGTCCGACTTGGGGGCATACTTTTTAATCATAAAACATTTCATTTTAAAATTTGGAACCCGCTTAAAATTCTATTATTTAAATTTCAAATTTTTGGACGCAACCCGGACGCGATTTGGAAATATTTCATTTAGCACCAAAATCCCAATTTAATAAAATAATCAAAACTATAATATATATACTAATCTTACTGTTATTTTATAAATCCTTTAAATCTTTTAAAATTTTCCTTCCCAAGCTTTCAGCCAATCACAGAGGGTTTAACCCCCATGGGCCCCGCCTCTATCTCCCTCTATCTCTATCTCTCTCTCCCTCACATCTCTCTTTCTCTCTAATCTGTACCTCTCTCTCTCTCTCTAACCCTCTCTCTCCTCGATATATATATACTATCCTCGTCTTCTTCTTTTTCCCCAGAACCTCATCACGAGAACCCCATCGCGAACCCTAGCACAGCCACCGTGCCCGTCGCCGCCGCAGCCCAACGCCGACGCCACCACCACCATCATCCTCGTCTCAACCACAGCCCTCCTTCCTCCTTCTCCCGTGTGCCCGGCGCAGCAACAGGACCCAACAGCAACCCCCGCACCTTCTCTGGTTGGCCGAAAACGCCGCCGTTGACCCTCGTCGTCGTCACCTGCGCCACCGCCGACCACCTCCTCTTCACCTGCACACCAGACCCGGCCACTTCCTCTCCCTCCTCACCGTTTTTCCTCCTCCAGCACCCGCAGCCGAGTCTGCCGCCTGCAGCTTCCTCGCCGGCGCCCCATCACCGTCGACCCCGTCACTGTCGCAACCTTTGCTATCCTAGTAAGCTTCCTTTCACCTTCCCCCTTCCTTTTTCCCCCTCTGGTTGGTCTTTGTCCGTACGTAGGGTTTCTAAACTTTTGTCGCTGTTTTGCGTCTCGCCGGAATCCGGCCGTGCCGACGACTTGACCCGACTTTCCAGCGAGGTACCCCGATCCGTGTGATCCCACTGTTCGTTGTTTGGGTTCGATCCGTGAACCGTGCGTCCGTCGCGTGTTTTCCCGCCGACGTTACGTTCTGTTTTCGTGTTCGTCGTTCCGTCGAGGCAAGTATCACTTGCTACATGCTATACTATACAATTATATATATATGACTCATTAAACCTGCAAAACTCAACTCGGTATGGATATTTTCTCATTTGGTCGCAATATGACATATATCATGATACAGTTAACCTAAAATTTCATTTTGCCACTTTAACCCTAATAACGAAGTTTACCCGTTAATCACATTTTACCGTCTAAAGGATGATAGCCTTATACATGTAGCTCTATTACATTCTGATATTGATATAACGGTATTGCACCACCATGTGATCTATTGCACCGCAAGGGGTGCTCGAAACCTGTTAATATGATAAAACGGCTGTACTATACTAATGCACTATTGTGATTAAATGAACTGCTTATTGTTGTTTAATTTATTGCTTATTTCCTGCTGATTAATTCCCTGTTCGAATATATACCTGTTGTGAGCACACCCACGATATTGTTACATCTTGACCTGACTTTGCTACACATGATATATACCGATGCACCTGACATGGTACCCTTTACTATCGACTTGACCTGATGTACCATGACCTGACCTGTTACCTGATCTCATGCCTAATGCCAACAAACCTGACATGGAGTCCTCATGGACCATTCCTGTTGTTTATCCAGACAAACCTGACCTGTTACCTGATCCTGTGTTGGCATTAGTCCTTGACTACTGAATACCTGACCTGACACATATAACCTAGGGGTATGGGGAAATCAAAAGAGTAATCTAAAGTGTAACTTAAAAGGGTATTACTTGATCCGTGGTCCCGGGGGGTAACGGGACAGAGCCATTCGTGACTCTTACATTTCCTGATTCGTGGTCCCGGGGGGCAACGGGACAGAACCATTATTGGTTCCCATCTTCCTGATCCGTGGTCCCGGGGGGTAACGGAACATATCCTTTGAGTTACATGGAGGATTACTCGAATTGATTTCAAAGACTTTAGAATAGAAAACCCGATGGAACAGTTTAGTTACCCACTGCACACTACCCTGCACTGCTTGATTCACACTATTGCTTTATTCATGTTTATTTCTGCATTGCTTATACACTGTTCATATTATATTATTGGTTGACATGACGCGCTGACATCTGGGTTTTGCATGGCCCAGATTCTTTACCACTGTCGCAGACCGAGCAGGAGTACTTCAGCCAGCAGGCTGATTTGTGAGTTCTGTAGTGATTAGTTTTATTTCCTGCATGTTTATTTCCAGATGTGAGCCCGCATTATGGGACATACTTTTCTATTATTGTATTGGATCATTTGCTTCCGCATTTTTATTTATCATTGACTCTTGTTATTCTGGATTTGGACATGTGTTAGATAGTTTTATCTTGTTCTTGATATCTCTACAGCCGTAATGTGACTGTGGATGGATACTTCCTACCCACAGGTAGCATGGTTGGCTATATCACGTGCCCAATCTTGCGTACTCTGGAAAGCGGGGCGTGACAACAGGTTTAGATCCTTATCCCCTAAGACTTTTCAATTTTATGGGCCATGAGGGTCCCATAAAGCATTTTCTCCCTACAAGTCGTAAGGATCCCGCAGGTGTATTTTCTCCTTAGGAGTCGTGAGGACTCCTAAGTGTGTTTTCCCTTTGTGAGTCGTAAGGATCCCACAAAGGTTTGTTCTCCTCATGTATCGTGAGGACACATGAGTGGGTCTTTTCAATGGAGCATCATTCCAAAGGCAGAGACCAGCCGCGTAACTGGTGATTGTAGTGAGGCATGGGTATGCTGAGAATTATTTGAGCCCGTGGATTGTATACGGTAGTCAATTTGGGGACTAACCGTAGGGCCGGGAGAGTTTTAGGAAACTGGATTTTTTTTGTTGGCATCTGCATTGCTGCACTGGAATATGCCAGGAGCAACTCATCATCCGCCCTTGTTTTTTTTTTTTTTTTGTTTTTGTTTTACCGCGATTGCTCTATCATTTCAGCTTTTCTTATCGCGAAGGTCGCGATTGCCCTATCATTTCGGCTTTTTATTCGCGGTTGCCCCATCAATTCGGCTTTATTTTCATTTTTATTTTCACTCGCTGATTTTTATTGCGAGTTGCCCTATCATTTCAGCTTTTCTTTATTTTTCTTTTATTTACACATTTTTTTATATACACACATTTTTTTACATTCCCAGTTTAACGACTTAGAGGTCGACTGTTCCCAGTTTAACGACGTGGTGGTCGATTGTTTTCAGAGAAAGGCAGATGTCTGAGAGAATGAGTTTCACGAAGAACTTCGGTCTCCGTTTGTATGAAATTGGCGGTCGCAGCTGGACTGTTTGTTAACACGCCTTTAGACAGTTCTATCTCTCCTGTCTTGTATTGCTTTTCGACCCAATCTTTGAAGACGAAACAGTCCTCAATGGCATGACCTATCACTCTGTGATAGGGGCAGTATTTAGGGTCATCGGTCATATTCGCTTCCTGCGGTCTTTTTGACTCTGGCAGTTGTAGACCGTTCTTCAGGGCGTCTTTGAATATTTTACGGATTTTGTCCCTTCTGAAGGAATAGTCCTTATCCAGCTTCTCTTTCAGTGGAGATTCTCCTCCCACTCCAAACACTGGCTTCCGAGGCTGGTTGGCGCCAAGCCCGCTCATCCCTTGTTTATTTCGGTTAGTCGAAATGTTGAAAGATCCGGAATCATCGGAGTTTTCGCCTTTGCGACTATCGTCCTTTCGGTTTCTCCAGGACCTATTGTTATTTTGGGAATCCGAGGAGGACTCCTGCTTTGAGCGCTCCAACATCTGGACTTTCCTGGTCAGCTCTTGGAATGTTTTGAGACCCGTGGTGCATAGAAACGGGGCCATCCAATTGTTGAGATTTTCGACGAGGAGACTGACAGACTGGTCCTGCTCTATCGGCGGTTCGCATTTGACGGAGAGATTGCGCCATCGGGCTATAAAATCCATGTTGCTTTCGTTGTTCTTGGGCTTGGTCCTTACGAGCTCGGCAATGGTGATCTTATCGCTGACGCTCATGAACCTTTGTCGAAACAAAGATTCCATTTGGACGAAAGTAGTAACGGAGCCATCCGGTATGCTCGCGTACCAGTCGAAAGCAACATCGGTCAAGCTATTAACGAACTGGCGGAGGAGAAGTGCATCATTGCCCCCAGTATTCCCGCATGAGGCTTTGAAGTGGGCAATGTGCTGATTCGCATTTCCGTCCCATCGAATCTTCCAAATTTGGGGATGACATAGCCGCTAGAAAATTCTACCAGATCATACTGAGCGGGATATGGTCTCCCACTACTGCTGATATCTTTTTGCGCTTCAGCTTCGGCCACCAATGTTTTGACTTTGCTGGCAACCAAATCCATGATTTGATTTTGAGTTAGCGGGCTACTGTCATCGGTAGCCAAGACATTTCCCGAGATAGGATGCGACTGGTTTTCATGTAGTTCGCCCACTTTTGGATTTGAGGGAATAGGCATCGGCTGCTTTGGGACACCATTTCCCGATTCACGAGCAGAGCCCTCCGCTTGATTGGGCGGCTGAGAGGCAAGTTGGGCCGTAAGCTGTAGGACGACATTTGTCAAGTCGTCAATTTTAGAGTAGAGCTTGGCCATCTCCTTGTCTTTGTTTCTGAGCTGCTTTCGGAGCTCTTGAAGCAGCTCTTGCTTCGCGGTCCTGGGGCGGAAAGTCGGCTCTTCTTCGCTTTCCGAGCCCGACTCCTCATGGACCGAAGGGTCTTTCCGCCTATCATCCTCATCGAGAAGGTTTTCATCACCCGGCGGGGGCGGCTGTTCTTGGGAAGCGGCAACCACATTCAAGCCAGATTGGATTTGAGATGTGGTGGCCCCGTCCTTGCTCTTGCTGCGCGTGCCCACCATGTAGACAGTGTGGACCACATACCCAGCCATTTCCCCATCTTCGTCGGGGTAACCCTGTTCTTCGAACCTCATAAGGTTCATCCTAGCAGGAGCCCTAGCCCTTTTGTTTGCTCTATATCTGAGCCTTTTCTGCCTTAACTTTTCAATTTTAAGGGCTCGGCGGGCATCCATTTCCTGGGAAGCCACCGTGAGTCGATTAGCGGGGAGCTTAGAGAAAACACCCGATCGAGTAGTTGTCAGGGGCATCGCCGGAGCTTGCTCGAGAAGCCCTGTTGCTTTATTGGTGTTGATGGCCTTGCTCCCAGCTGGGGCCAAGGAAAGTCGTTCAGGCCCCGACTTGCGTTTGGGTTGGGGCGCTCTTGAGATCACCACATTTGGTCTCCTGCCTTTCGAGACCGGTTTGTCTGCCACCGGGGCTTGAGGAGCTGGGATGGAGCCAACTGGCATGAACATAATAGAGCCGAATGGTAGCAGCGGCTCCTCCCATTGTCGTCCGAGACTGGCCGGAAGGACCGTCCTAGAGTCTATCCTCATCGTGTAGGAGACGGGAGCTGAGTTCATCATCGAAGACATCGCCGGAAGGTGATTGCTTGAAAATCTGCATGAAAAAGCATTATTTTTAGTACAAATACAGGTATGTATATTGATTGAGTTCGCATGAACGCTTAACCCGAAATATGGGAGGAGAGATAAGTCCCACCGAGCATGCCAGAATCTATAGGGTGTTTTTCGTCACCCTATTGAGATGGGAATGCGCGCACGCTGGTCAGGTGTACTACAGATTCCCCCTGCCTAGGGTAGGCCGGGGTTTAATGATTGTGGGGATCCGAATCTCCGACAGCCGCGGACTAAGCTGCCGTTAATTACCCCTCGCCTTTGGAGCGAGGGACTTCCAATTGACGGGTTAAACTGGTCATGCGATCTCAATGTGCAGTGTACATGTGTTGTGTTTTGAAAGGGGTTTTGGATATATCGGGAGCCACGCATAGTTTTTACGGGGGTCCCGCTACCCGGATAGCGGGCTGGGGGTCAAGAGGGCTAGCAGCCCCCTTGCGGGGTGCGGGGCAGCGCCCTGGCCCAAAATTTTTTGAGGGGGACAGTGTTGTAGAGTGTGTGTGTATCTGTACATGTGTATACATATATATAGATATACATGTATATATATAAAAAGGGGAAAAGATATCCAAAGGATGCGTGGGGCAGCACCTTGGACGCTGTGCGCCTAGGTGCTGTGCGCTCAGGCGCTAGAGTGCCACGTGTCGACACGTGGGCGCTCTGCGCTTGAACGTTGGGCGCTTGAGCGCAAGCGCGCCACGTGTCGGCACGGGGCGACTTGCGCTCGAGCGCTTACGCTGGAGCGCAAGCGCGCCACGTGTCGGCACCGGGGCGACTTGCGCTCGAGCGCAAGCGCGCCACGTGTCGGCACGCGGGTGCTCTGCGCTCGAGCGCTGAGCGAGAAAATGAGGCTTTTAGCCTAAGAAACAGAAGCTATGCTTCAGAAAGGAAATATTTATTATGTATATATGTATGGAGTTAAACTCCTAGGATGTTTTGAAGCTGATGAAAAGGGCTCTTCTTCTTCCTCCTGTTGTTTGGCCGGATCTTGAAGATCAAGAAGTAGGAGATTTTAAAAAAAAAATCACTCCTTTTTTAGATCTGATGGGAGGTTTGAGTCCCCCTTTGCAGGTTTTGTGGTGGAAAACTACTTAGTTTTGGAAAAAAAAGAGTAAAACTCTTGATTTAATTCAAAAGAAATGAGAAGGTTTAGAACCTTGGAGAAGAAGCAGGAGGCACAAAGAACCCTAGATTTTTGAGAGGAATGAAAAGTTGTCTTTTATTCATCATCATGTTGTCTTTTATAGGCTTACATATTTACATATAGCCCCTTGGGCTTCATAAAATGGCATTTTGCCTATCTCATGGCTCATGTGCCATTTCATTTTTGCACATAAGCCATGGGCTTACAAAATATTGGCTTTATGCCCATTTTGCATACATTCATGTATAAAAAATTACATAAAAATTATTCATTACATGATTTCATTTCGGCATGGAGAGGGTCGGCCGCTTCATATTTCGGACTCGACCTGGGCATGGGCCCACTTGACCTGGGCTTGGGCCCATCTGGCTTGGGGTTGACCTTGACTTTGACTCGGTCAACCGGGGTGTAAATTTTTACCCCAACAAGTGGTTCCCAGTTTAACGACGTGGTGGTCATCTTGCTTATCCCAGCTCCTTGAACTTTGATCTTGGTGGAGTTATGTTGATGATCGTAGCTCTGTGGCTTGTCGGTACATCTGACGACTGTGGGGCTTTCCCAAGGTTATATTGGTTCACCACCCAATCTTTGAAAATATAGCAGTCTTCGATGGTATGACTCACCGTTCTATGATATGGGCAGTATATGGGATTGCCGGTCATGTTCATTTCATGTGGCCTCTTTGGAACAGGCAGTTGCAGACCGTTGTTCAAGGCGTCCACAAATATTTTGCGGATATCATCCCTCCTGAAGTAGTATACCTTCTTCTTTCTCTCCATTGGAGTAAGTGCCTTTACTGATGATGGTCCTTGAGGCCGATCAGTCTTTGGTTCGCCCTTTTCAGATAATGGCACATGTTTAAAAGAATCAAGTTCCCGAAGAGCTCCGGTCTTCATTTGTATGAAATCGGCGGTCGTAGCTTGACTGTTTGCTAACACGCCTTTAGAAAGTTCTCTCTCTCCCGCCTTGTATTGCCTTTCGACCCAATATTTGAAGACGAAGCAGTCCTCAATGGCATGACCTATCACTCTATGATAGGGGCAATATTTTGGGTCGTTGGTCATATTTGCTTCTTGTGGTCTCTTTGATTCTGGCAGCTGTAGACCGTTTCTTAGGGCGTTGATTTGAATAGATTTTTAGATCAAAGAATATTTTGTTAGCCGCAATCAAAAACGGCGCCGCTTGGTAGCTAGCCGGTGAGTACGGGTCGGTCCACAGGGATTTTGTGTATTTCCTAATTATTCTTCTTAGTGTATATGCCCTAGAGGCCATTATTGTATCATACTAGTTTGTATATTACTTAATGGAAGCTTGGGATATTCACATGTATATAACAGTCTTGCTAAACATGGTAGTATGCTACTTGGTTTTTCTATCTTAATATGTGAGTATACGTATTGATAGAGCTCTTAGGATCTTGCTTGACTACCAGCGTTGTGATGGTAGTCACACTAGTGAGGGCTGGGTAGTCTACAAGCACATCCTTATTCAGGTTCCTAATTGTAGGATTATCGAGATAGGGCATCGATACTCCGGAGTAGACTAGTGTGTACGCTTCTCATCCCAGTTGGGGAGATGGTCTGTCCCACAGCCGTCAGTACGTCGTACTGGAGATAGTATACAGGTGCTCGTTGGGTTACGGGTACACCGGACAGGACTCACGGGGAACTGTTGGTTGGTATTATACCCGTCGTCAGTTAACAGTTCCCAGGTGACATGAGTACAGCTTAGTCCGCAGACTTGACACTGCTGCTTCGCCTCGAGTGTGTTCCCACTGTTCTTAGATTGCTACCCTACCGCGGCTCAAAGGAGTCGTGCAAACAGGTAGCAGTTGGGTGTAGTCCCGAAACACTTGGAGGCAGTGGCGGTTAAATAGGATTCGTCTCTCCCGGTATTGGGAGTTGATATCGCGCTGTGTCAGAGAGCCATTACGCAAAGTCCCTGGTCAGGGCAAGCGAGATTTACTGGTAGGTTCCAGTAGTTTCTCAGGGTGTAATGGGCTTCGCTCCGACACGACTTGTTCCGCTTTTAGGGGACTGACGCTTGCGGCCCCCTAGGCCGGATATGCGATAGTCTTAGACGAACAGACCGGACTGTACGGAGATTGTCACAGCAGCTCAGTAGGAGTTCGGATGGGTTTCCTCATCGGCCTTCTTATCGACATCTACTTGGGGGCCGTTACGTACAGCTAGTGCCGCTTGCGGTCTGTGGTTAAACCCACTGCCAGCGTAGTAGTCGAGTCTCTAGAGTCCCACACAGAGAGTTTTCTACTCCAGGCGAAACGATATAGAGGTCGTATAGTTTTACGACAAAGAGTTCGGACGCATACGTGTGTTTACACACGTATGTCGTTCGGACAGTTTTTACTAGTCGGCTTTGGTTTAAGCCAGTTACTAGTATCCGGTTATTGGATTTATACAGTCTAAAGTTTTTCCGTGTTTTCACGGATAGGAGGGGCGTTCTCGTAATTGCGCGAGAAGCTTCTAGAAGATGGTGACTAATGGGGTTAAGGTGGCATATATATTGAATGAGATTAGTGAGTCATATGGATGATTCATCCATGCCATTAATGCATCATAAATGCTTAATGACTCATGGAGATGAATCACCATTTGATATTTATGAAGCAAGATTATTCATCATTTTATTTTCTTTTATTGATAAATCTTAATGCTTCATATATATTATGATAACTCATTTTCTCATATCAATTATTATGTTCATCTTCTCTCTCCTCAAGCTCTCTCTCTTCAAACTCCAAGCCTCCCTTCTCATGTGTTGAGTACAAAGATTAGTTAGACTAATTAAACCATAACCCTCACTCTATACCACCTAGGTACTTTGATTAGCACTTAAAGAAACCTAGTTGCTTCAAGTTTAGAGTCAAAGCTTGGAGTAAAGCTCTCGGGTGGATTGTCTACTACTTCGAGAAGGCCAAGGAGGAGGTGGAGTTCGTAAAGATGAAGGACACGGTTCTTTAGGTATAATCCCTTCACATAGTAGTATAGAATTTCTATGATAGTTGTTAGTTATTGTTTAGCTTCGATTCATGCGGTTAGTCGATGTTTACGCTTTAAACAAGTTCGTTTTTAAAATTTCCGCCTCCCCACAAGTATTGAGGTGTTGTACATCGACTTACAGTGGTATCAGAGCCTAACTAAACAATAATTAACACACTTGCAAAATTGTATGAATTTCGAACGGAAAAACAAACCGGAAAAACCCCGATATCATGATGTTTCTGTCGAATTTTAAATGAGGTCCAAAAAATTTTCAGGGACCTTCAGAATGACCTAAATGAAAGTATAAGAACGCCCAAGAAAATTGGGCTCCTGAATCGGCCAAAGCGCCGCGGAACCGCGGCCGATCCCACCGATCCGCCGCTATTCCGCGGCCGAGTTGTAACCGATTCAGCCCAATTTTCCTGTGCGGATCCTCTGTGATATTTGGTATTTTCTGGAAATTTTTAATTTTTGCTCAGGTTTCAGATTTACAGAGAAGTATTGGAGCAAAATTAAATGTGTTTAATCGATCGAAATTATACGGTATTTGCTTGTTTGATTATATCTGTATTTGTATAATGTGTTCGTAAACCTCCCCTAACTGCTAGTATGTCGGTTGGCAGGGGGTTGCACATTTCTGTAATGGATTTTATCTGTTTGTGTATATGAACTGTGTTGGACTGTTGTGATGTATAGCCGGGGTTATGTGATGGGTTATTATTTAATTCATTTGATGTAAGTGTAATTTGTTATAATATTATTTTGCGGGGCACATCCAGGTTGCGGTTGTAGCCATCGTTGTATTATTTCATTTTACTGTTTTTGCTCCTAGGGCAGACCCAAGGTGGGGTGCACAAACTGCCGGGCGGGTAATTTGCCGTACCCGTAGGGGTCTTGGGTGGGGTAATGGCTATTCATCACAACTGTGTAATCCGTCTTTCCTTGCAGGCTCAAAAGAAATACGGATTGCTTGCAAATCCAATAAAGTTCATCTGTGATCTGGAATGACTATTATTGCGTCTGACGAATGTAAAATATCTATATATATGATAGCTATTTAGATGTCACTTATGTTTTACACCCGCGCTAGCCCAGTCCCCGCTCTGTCGTTAGTTAAGTAACCTAACGGGTGATGATGGGACCCAGTGGCGAATGCGGATGGCATAAGAGGATGTTATATTTTCGTTGTTTTCTGTAATGATAGGTTAATGATGGGACGCATTATCTATAATGCAAAGAAAATAAACCAAAGTTTAAATCGTTGGAACAATTTAAAAGAAACCACTCGGTTAGTTTTAAAACAGATATTTTTAAATGCGGAGCTTTAACCACTCCTTTTAAAAGCTATCAGGTTCCTTCGGTTATATCAAGTTCACTACGTTCACGATTTCGCCAAAACCAGTCATAGCCCTCCGTCATTTCATTTGGGTATTCAGTAGTATTCAAGCTATGTATTTTGACCTAACGCCAAGGCATAGTGTTTGGAAGCTGCTGGGTATTCATTTGTTGCATAGATAGATGAGTTGGTTTGGGACAGTCGTATTATCATTTTGGCCGAACGTCAAGGATATATACGGATGGGTTCAAATTAACAAGATATGATGGGTAGAACTTGACATGTGACTTATGACATTTTGACCTAACGCCAAGGTCATAAGAGCATGGGCAAAAATATATCGGGAATTTCTAAAGAAACTGAAATTTGCAAAAAGATGCATACCATTTGAAGTTTGATGAATGTTGGTAGCATTCTACAACATTATCAGACAATGATATTTGGATCCCGATCCTACTGTGAGTATATGCTACTTATCGGGATATTTGTCACTGAACGATCAATGCTATAAACCAAGTAGGTGTCTAGAAAGGTTTCAGCGGGGCTACGCCTCCAGAGAAAAGAGATTCTTAAATTAAGGAACTTCGCGAAAGCGTTGGAAAACCTCCCTCGAAATATCGACACTAGCCTGGCTGAACGGTTAAACAAGTATTGTACGGTGAAATGGTCCTGGCTAATTCTTCCTTTTTAGTTTGAGGAGGGATTCGAAAAACAGTGGGAGCCATCCAGTTTAGATAAACTAAAAACCACTCTAAACTTGCAAGAGCATCATGCTAAAGTGTTTTCTTCTCTCTCTCCTAATTGCAGCGACCCTGAAAATGACTGGACTTAAGTTACTTTTAGAGAAAAATATACTGATGGGGCCAAACTATAAAGATTGGCTGCGGAATGTCAAAATGGCTTTGACCTACGACAAATTAGGATATGTCCTCACCACTAAGGCACCTGAAGCCCCAGGTCCCAAATCCAGTAATGCGGATAAGGAAATCCGCAAAACCTGGGATTTACATTGCGCGAAGGCCAAGTGCATCGTGCTTGTCTCGATGAACAATGAACATCAGAGGAGGCACGAGGATATGGATCTTGAATCTATATTTCTTCATACAAAAGAACTGTATGGAGAGCAATCTCGTATAGCAAGATACGAGACCTCAAAGAAGCTGTTTCAAGCGAGGTTGGCTGTCGGATCATCGGTAGGCGAACATGTCCTAAAGATGATTGGCTACATTGAAGAGCTCGCAGACCTGGGGACGACTTTGGATAATGAGCTTTATACAGACCTTATTCTCCAGTCCCTTCCTATCACCTACGCCCAGTTTATACTGAACTTCAACATTCAAAGAAAAGAAGTTGAACTTTCAGAACTCCTTAACATATTGAGGAGTGCAGAGGGGACCTTGCAGAAGGCAAGGGAAACACACACTATGTTTGTTCACGGTACTTCTTCTTCCGGGTCCAAGGCTAAGGCAAAAGGAAGGAAGAATAAGGCCACCACCAAACCTAGAGGAGGTGTTAATAAGGTGGTAGCGAAGGGAAAGAAAAAGTTGGCGGTACCAGTAGTGGCTCAGGATGAGTGTTTCCATTGTCATAGGAAAGGGCACTGGAAAAAGAATTGCAAGGCGTAGATCGCCAAGAACCAAGGACCGAAGGAAGCTGTGGCTTCGACTTCAGGTGCGTTTGTAATTGAGAATTGTTTGTCAATCAACTCTACTTCCTGGGTATTGGATACCGGATCAGGATCTCATATATGCAATTCATTGCAGGCACTGAGAAACCGTAGAGTGCTAAAGGAAGGTGATATGATCCTCAAGGTTGCTAACGGAGCTAGCGTGGGAGCTATGTCCGTCGGAGATTATCACCTAGGATTGACCAGTAGACACATTTTGGTTTTACATAACTGTTTTTGTGTATCTAGTTTGACGTGTAATATCATATCTGTTTCTTTGTTATCAAATAAAAGTTATGATTTCACGTTTGTAAGTGATGTTGTCAACATCCACCTCAATCAAAGTTTGATTGGGTCTGGTACACTGGATAACGGTATATATGTCTTAAACCAAATCCAGATTTTCAATGTCCAGAACACACTAAAAAGAAAGTCTCCAGATTTAAATAAGGCTTTTTTATGGCATTGTAGACTAGGTCATATCAATGAGACAAGATTAACTAAGTTACATAAAGAAGGATATTTGGACTCATTCGAATATCAAACTTATGCCACTTGTGAATCATGTCTCAAAGGAAAAATGACAAAGACTCCATTCACTGGACATGGAGTAAGAGCGAGCGAGCTCTTAGGACTCGTACACAGTGATGTATGCGGTCCAATGTCTACACATGCGAGAGGTGGTTTTTCCTATTTCATTACTTTTACGGATGATTATTCAAGGTTCGGATTCATTTATCTGATGAAACATAAATCTGAGGCTTTTGAAAAATTCCAAGAGTATAAGAATAAAGTAGAAAACCAAACCAGCAAAAGTATCAAGACACTAAGATCTGATCGAGGTGGTGAATACTTAAGTGCCGAGTTCCTAGGTTATCTAAAAGAGAAAGGAATTCTCTCTCAGCTCACTCCTCCATACACTCCACAGCATAATGGTGTATCGGAGAGACGGAATCGAACTCTATTAGATATGGTACGATCCATGATGAGTAATGCTGAGTTACCGCGATTTTTCTGGGGTTATGCGCTAGAATCAACGGCATATCTTTTGAACATGGTTCCTACCAAGACTGTGCCTACCACGCTATATCAGATGTGGAGTGGGAAGAAACCCCATCTTAAGTATATAAAGATTTGGGGATGTCCAGCTTTTGTTAAAAAGCAGCATGTGGAAAAGCTCGAGGCACGATCAGTAAAATGTCAGTTTGTGGGATATCCAAAGAACTCCAGGGGATATCTATTCTATTACGCAGAGGAACAAGAGGTTTTTGTTTCTCGTAATGCCCATTTTCTAGAACATCAGTTTTTAGAAAAGGAAACAAGTGGGAGCGAAATAGAACTGGATGAAATTCCAGAACCACAAACTACTGCTGAAAGTTTGGTAGAACCAGTAGTTCAAGAAGAACAGGACATTCCCGCACCCCTCCGCCGAAGTAGTCGGCCGTCTCATCCGCCTGAGAGATACTACGGTTTTCTCATCGATGGGGATAGAGAGGATTGCATCATTGATGATGATGAACCTACTAACTTCCAGCAGGCCATCCAGAGCGGCGACTCGGTACGATGGCTAGATGCAATACGAAGCGAAATGGAGTCCATGTACACCAACAAAGTATGACTTTGGACTCTGCTCCAGGTGGGGTAAAACCCATAGGATGCAAATGGATCTTCAAGAAAAAGATTGGTGTAGATGGGCAGGTAGAAACCTATAAGGCTAGACTTGTTGCAAAGGGTTTTCGTCAAAGACCTGGTTTGGACTATGACGAAACTTTTTCTCCAGTAGCTATGCTCAAATCCATTCGTATCCTTCTTGCAATTACTGCCTTCCATGATTATGAAATCTGGCAGATGGACGTAAAGACGGCTTTTCTGAATGGTAATTTAGAAGAGTGCGTCTATATGGATCAGCCAGAGGGTTTCAATCAGAGTGGGAGCAGCGGGAAAATATGCAAGTTGCTTAAGTCCATTTATAGACTAAAGCAAGTATCGCGGAGTTGGAACATCTGTTTTGATGAAACAGTCAAAGAATATGACTTTATCAAAAATCCAGATGAACCTTGCATATATAGTAGAGTTGTAGCAAGAAGTGTCGTATTCCTCATATTGTACGTGAATGACATTCTACTGATAGGAAATGATATTCCTATGCTACAATCTGTCAAAGGATTCTTGTCAAACAGGTTCTCCATGAAAGACCTGGATGATGCCTCTTATATTCTGGGGATCCGGATCTATCGTGATAGATCCAAGAGGATGTTGGGACTTTCGCAGTCCAGGTATATCAACACTATACTGAAAAAATTCGGTATGGAAGATTCTAAGCGCGGTAATCTACCGGCTTGTCACGGAATCACTCTATCCAAAAAGATGTCTCCCAAGACTGATTTGGAAAGGGATCGCATGTCTATTATACCCTACGCTTCTGCGTAGGCTCTATAATGTATGCGATGTTGTGTACCAGACCAGATGTAGCTTACGCACTCAGCGTGGTAAGCCGGTATCAGTCTGACCCAGGGGAGAATCACTGGATAGTAGTAAAGAACATTCTCAAGTACCTGAGAAGGACTAAGGAGATGTTATTGGTTTACGGCGGAAAAGACCTCAAGTTAGAGGGCTTTGCCGATTCTGGCTTCCAGAGTGATAAGAACGATTCCAAGTTCATGTCGGGTTATGTCTTTACCCTCAATGGAGGGGCAGTGTGCTGGAACAGCTCCAAGCAGGACACCATTGCTAACTCGACTATGGAAGCGGAGTATATTGCTGCTTGCGATGCCTCAAAAGAAGCAGTCCGGATGAAGAAGTTCCTAACAGAACTTCAAGTGGTTCCTACCATAGTTGATCCAATACCTCTGTATTGCGACAACAACGAAGCTATAGCTTTAGCGAAGGAACCAAGGTCCCATCAGAAGTCGAGACACATCTTGAGGCGGTATCACCTGATCAGGGAGATCATTGATCGTCGGGAGATCGAGGTTCGGAGAGTCGCTACTGAAGAGAACATTGCTGATCCATTCACGAAGGCCCTACCTCAGATTCAGTCCGAGAGGCTACTCGAGATCATTGGTCTTCGATATGCCAATTCATGGCCCTAGTGCAAGTAGGAGATTGTTAGTGTATATGCCCTAGAGGCCATTATTGTATCATACTAGTTTGTATATTACTTAATGGAAGCTTGGGATATTCACATGTATATAACAGTCTTGCTAAACATGGTAGTATGCTACTTGATTTTTCTATCTTAATATGTGAGTATACGTATTGATAGAGCTCTTAGGATCTTGCTTGACTACCAGCGTTGTGATGGCAGTCACACTAGTGGGGGCTGCGTAGTCTATAAGCACATCCTTATTCAGGTCCCTAGTCGTAGGATTATCGAGACAGGGCATCGATACTCCGGAGTAGACTAGTGTGTACGCTTCTCATCCCAGTTGGGGAGATGGTATGTCCCACAGCCGTCAGTACGTCGTACTGGAGATAGTATACAGGTGCTCGTTGGGTTACGGGTACACCGGACAGGACTCACGGGGAACTGTTGGTTGGTATTATACCCGTCGTCAGTTAACAGTTCCCAGGTGACATGAGTACAGCTTAGTCCGCAGACTTGATACTGCTGCTTCGCCTCGAGTGTGTTCCTACTGTTCTTAGATTGCTACCCTACCACGGCTCAAAGGAGTCGTGCAAACAGGTAGCAGTTGGGTGCAGTCCCAAAGCACTTGGAGGCAATGGCGGTTAGATAGGATTCGTCTCTCCCGGTATTGGGAGTTGATATCGCGCTGTGTCAGAGAGCCATTACGCAAAGTCCCTAGCCAGGGCAAGCAAGATTTACTGGTAGGTTCCAGTAGTTTCTCAGGGTGTAATGGGCTTCGCTCCGACATGACTTGTTCCGCTTTTAGGGGACTGACGCTTGCCGCCCCTAGGCCGGATATGCGATAGTCTTAGACGAACAGACCGGATTGTACGGAGATTGTCACAGCAGGCTCAGTAGGAGTTCGGATGGGTTTCCTCATCGGCTTTCTTATCGACATCTACCTGGGGGCCGTTACGTACAGCTAGTGCCGCTTGTGGTCTGTGGTTAAACCCACTGCCAGCGTACTAGTCGAGTCTCTAGAGTCCCACACAGAGAGTTTCCTACTCCAGACGAAACGATATAGAGGTCGTATAGTTTTACGACAAAGGATTCGGACGCATACGTGTGTTTACACACGTACGTCGTTCGGACAGTTTTTACTAGTCGGCTTTAGTTTAAGCCAGTTACTAGTATCCGGTTATTGGATTTAAACAGTCTCAATTTTTTCCGTGTTTTCACGGATAGGAGGGGCATTCTCGTAATTGCGCGAGAAGCTTCTAGAAGATGGTGACTAAGGGGGTTAAGGTGGCATATACATTGAATGAGATTAGTGAGTCATATGGATGATTCATCCATGTCATTAATGCATCATAAATGTTTAATGACTCATGGAGATGAATTACCATTTGATATTTATGAAGCATGATTATTCATCATTTTATTTTCTTTTATTGATAAATCTCATATATATTTTGATAACTCATTTTCTCATATCAATTATTATGTTCATCTTCTCTCTCCTCAAGCTCTCTCTCTTCAAACCCTAATCCTCCCCTCTCATGTGTTGAGTACAAGGATTAGTTAGACTAATTAAACCATAACCCTCACTCTATATCACCTAGGTACTTTGATTAGCACTTAAAGAAACCTAGTTGCCTCAAGTTTAGAGACAAAGCTTGGAGTAAAGCTCTCGGGCGAATCGTCTACTACTTCGAGAAGGCCGAGGAGGAGGTGGAGTTCGTAAAGATGAAAGACACGGTTCTTTAGGTATAATCCCTTCACATAGTAGTATAGAATTTCTATGATAGTTGTTAGTTATTGTTTAGCTTCGATTCATGCGGTTAGTCGATGTTTACGCTTTAAACAAGTTCGTTTTTAAAATTTCCGCCTCCCCACAAGTATTAGGGTGTTGTACATCGACTTACAGTTCTAACGAGTTAATTCCGATTGTTGTCAGATTGATTAAATCTTAAAAACTAAAGTTGATCTAGACTAAGATCTTGCTAGGGTTAGGTTTAGGTTAAATTTGGAAAGTCAATATTTCTCACCGTTTTCTATGCCCTGTTTAAGATCTATGAGGTGTTATGGTAATAATTAATAAAGTAGATTAGTACCATCGGGAAAAACGATGTTTCTTCCTCTAGATTCTTGTCCTTCCTTTCTTAATCCTTACCCTAACTTCTATGGAAAACTTGCGCAACCAGTCGTTTATACTACAGTATCACCGCTACCTCGTGGGATAGGGTGCCGTAGCGACCGGTGTGTGCATGTATGCATGGAGTCCTATAAAAACATGTGATGGACAAGAAAGGGGTGAGAGATCTTCATCTCTCAAGCCTTCCCCAAATCTAACCATAACAAGCGAGGAGACTACTCACTCATTAGGGAATTGATTAACATGTTCTAACTATCTACTAGGGCAGAGAATAAAATCTAAACTAGGGCAGAAAGGAAAATTATACTAGGACAGATAAGAAATTACCTAAGGCATAGAAATAAAAAAAACTACTTACTTTATTTGATGCTCTCTTCATACATTGCAGAAATTTACAGATCTGAATTTTGATAAAATGAAATGAGGCACAAGAAGAGGCATAACCTAAAAAGGGTTTTAGGGCTTCTATTTATAGATTCATAGAAACCCTAGGGTTACAGTCGACGTACATCTGCATTTACAATTTTACCCCCTAAGAAAGACTAGTCAACGAGCCTCCAGCTCACCGACACGTTTTCCCACCGACACCGGCTTCCCGTGGCCGCGGAACCGCGGCCAAGAGCAGGGTTTGGTCGCGGTTCCGCGGCCAAATAGAGAGCTTGCTACTTCAGTTTTTCAGGTCTTCTTCTGTTGCATTTTTCCTTCTATTTTCTTCAGTTGTTTTCTCAAATTGGCTTCTGGTTTCTTCCAGATTTCCACAGTGAACAATATCGTGGACTTTACCGCTTGCTTCGTGTCGAAGTCTTGAACCTTACGCTGCCTTTGTTCATTGTGAAATTGTACATTGATCTTCGTTGATTCTTCAAACTGTAGGCGTGATAAAGATTCTCTATTTGTTGGTCGAAGTCTCATTTTTATATCATCTTTTCATCATTTTCACTGTTTTTGTTCCGAGAACCTGTAACCTGCAACTATGTAGCAGACATGGGTCAAAAGCACCTGTTTATTTATAAACTGAATAAAAATGGGGAATAAAATAATGGAAAATTATGGTATAAATAGACGTCCTTGAATATCTTGTGGACTTTGTCCCTTTTGAAGGAATAGACCTTATCCAGTTTCTCTTTCAGAGGCGATTCCCCTTCGGTGTGTATCGGAGAGGATGGAGGTTGATCGCGGCCGTTTTTCACTAAGGCGCTCCGCTCTTAGGTTGAAAGGAGTATCAGTTAACTGCCTCCGGGTATCAATCCCTGGCTCATGAACCAAAATTTGATTCTGCTATAATTGCAATCGGGCGACTTGGGTCGCGAGATCTGTCGTGACGTTTGTCAATTCGTCGACCTTAGACTGTACCTTGGCTAACTTCTCATCCCTGTCCTAAAGCTGCCTCTGAAGCCATCGGAATAATACTTGTTCTATAGTTCCGGTTATGACAACCGGGTCATCCTTATTGCCTGAGCTCAATTCCGCAGGAACCCAGGGCTCTTTTAGCTTATCGGCCTGAGCGGGCTCTTCATCATCTACACCGAGTCGACGTTGGGTAGCGTCCACCATATCATCTCCATGGCTGTGAAGCATAGGATGGTTCGTTTCTTCATGTCCGACCATGTAGACAGTGTGGACCACATATTCAGCCGTCTCTTTATCTTTGGCGGGGTAACCCCGTTCTTGGTGCCTCATGAAGCTCAGCCTAGCGTGAGCCCTAACCCTTTGTTGGCTCTGTATCTGAGCCTTTTCTTCCTTAGCTTCTCGATTTTGAGAGCTTGGCAGGCATCCATTTTCTGGGAAGCCACCGTGAGTCGATTGATGGGGAGCTTAAAAAAGATACCCGATCGAGCAGTTGTCGAGGGTACCGCTGGAGCTTGCCCGAGATGCCTCGTTGCTTTGTTGACGTTGATGGCCCTGCCCCCAGCTAAAGCGATGGAGAGTCGTTCGGCAACGGATTTGTGCTTGGGCTGAGGTGCCCTCGCGACCATGACATTCGGCCTTTTCCCTTTTGAGACTGGTTTGTCTGTTACCGGAGCTTGAGGAGCTGGGACGGCGTTAGTTGACACGAACATAATAGAGCCAAATGTTAGCGGCGGCTCCTCCCATTGTCGCCCGAGACTGGCCGGGAGGACCGTCCTGGCATCCATCTTCATCGTGTAGGAGATAGAAGCTGTGTCGAGAGCTGAGCTGATCCTTAGAGACATTTTATTGCTTCCGGAGATTGCAATTTGAAATTTGTTAACCTGCACAAAGAAACATGATTTCAGTACAGGCGATCGATATGTACATTGATTCAGTTCGCATGAACGTTTAACCCGAAATATGGGAGGAGATATTGGTACCACCGGACGTGCCAGAATCTGTAGGGTATTTTTCGTCACCCATTGAGATGGGAATACACGCGCTTATCAGGTGCATTACAGATTCCCCCCTGGCTAGGGTAGGCTGGGGTTTATTGATTGTGGGGATCCGAATCTCTGGCAGCCGCGGACTAAGCTGTCGTTAATTACCCCCTCGCCTTTGGAGCGAGAGAACCTCCGATTAACGGGTTAAACTATACATGCGAACTCAATGTGCAGTGTTGTGTTTTGAAGGGGTTTTGGATATATCGGGGGCCCCGCAGAGTTTTTACGGGGGTCCCGCTACCCGGATAGCGGGCTGGGGTCAAGGGGGCTAGCAGCCCCTTGCGGGGTGCGGGGCAGCACCCCGTTAGAATTTTTTTCTAACAGGGACAGTGTCATGGAGTATGTGTGTGTGTGCGCGCGCGCGTGTGCATATATATATATATATATATATATATATATATATATATATATATATATATATATATATATATATATATATATATATATATATATAAGGGAAAGGGCATCCAAAGGATGCGTGGGAGAAGGCGCCATCGCCCCACGTGCCGGCACGCGGGCGTTGTGCGCCAGCGCACCACGTGCCAGGCACGCGGGCGCTGTGCGCCAGAGCGCCAGCGTCCCACGTGCCTGGCACGTGGGCGCTGTGCGTCAGCAGCAAAAGGGACTTGGTCCCTACACTGGGAGCTGTGCTCCCGATTTGACTTATGAAGTTAAACTCCAATGAACCTTGAATGGAGTTAGGCTCCTAAAAAAATTTAGAAATAATCAAAGGGGGCTGCTTTGTTTCTCCCTTTGGTTTTGAATCTTCCCAAGATGAGATTTCTAGAGATGGGTATCCTTCTTCCTGTCGGTTGGCCGGATCTTGGAGAAAGGGTGTGAGATTTAAAAATCTCCCCTTTTGAGATCTAATGAAAGATCTGAGCTCTCCTTTATGGGTTTTGTGGTGAAAACCTATTTAGTTTTGGAAAAGAAAGAGTAAAACTCTTGATTTAATTCAAAAAAAAGGAGAAGGTTTAGAAACTTGAGGAAGGAGAAGGAGGCACAAGAACCCTAGAGTTTTTAGAAAATGAAAAGTGTATATTTTATTCATCATCATGTTACCTTATATAGGCTTACACATTTACATATAACCCCTTGGGCTTTACAAAATGGCATTTTGCCCATCCCATGTGTCACGCCCCGCTTCCCAGAGTACGCAAGATTGTGCACGTGACATAGCCAACCATGCTACCTGTGGGTAGGAAGCATCCATCCACAGCCACATTACGCTTGTAGAGATATCAAGAACAAGATAAATAAACTAATCTAACACATGTCCAAATCCATAATGATAAGAGTCAATGAAAATTAAGTGCGGAAGCAAATGATCCAATACAATAATAGAAAGGTACGTCCCATAATGCGGAATCGCACCTGGAAATAAAATGCAATAAATGAACTGACCACTACAGAACTCACAAATCAGCCTGCTGGCTGAAGTACTCCTGCTCGGTCGGCGACAGTGGTAAAGAATCTGGGCCATGCAAAACCCAGACGTCAGCGCGTCATGTCAACCAATAATATAATATGAACATGGTAATAAGCAATGCAGAAATAAACATGAATAAAGCAATAATATGAAACAACAGTGCAGGGTAGTGTGCAGTAGGTAACGAAACTGTTCTATCAGGTTTTCTATTCTAAAGTCTTTGAAATCAATTGGTGACTCGTCGATGTAACTCAATAGTATCCCGTGCGTGCCCGGGACCACGGTCAAGATTCTCGGGGCTGAATCCGAGACGTGCCGCTAGGCAGTAATAGGTAGCAGGATGGGCGAGTGATGTCAGCATCATCACTCCGGGGCAGGCCAAGCCCGTAAGACTGATCAGAACAGGTATCGAACTGTTGAGTTACAAGTCGGTTTCACCTTTGATTTCCCCATACCCCCAAGTTATGTATGTCAGGTCAGGTATTCAGTAATCAAGAACTAATGCCAACACAGGATCAGGTAAAAGCAGGTTTGTCTGGATAGACAACAGGAATGGTCCATGAGGACCCCAAGTCAGGTTTGTTGGCATTAGGCATGAGATCAGGTAACAAGTCAGGTCATGGTACAACAGGTTGAGTCGGTATGTAAAGGGTACCATGTCCGGTGCATCGGTATGTATGTATGTGTCATGTGTAGCAGAGTCAGGTCAATATGTAATATAATCGAGGGTGTGCTCACAACAGGTATATAGTCGAATAAGGAACAACAGCAGGAATAACGTAAATAACAATAGCGGTTCATTTAATCACAATGGTACATGAATATGATGCAGTTGTATTATACTAGCAGGTTCGAGCACCCTTGGGGTGCGATAATCACAAAGTAGTGCAATATCAATAACAGAAAGTAATGAAGCTATATGTGTACGATTATCGTCCTTTAAATAGCAAAATGATTAACTGGTAGTTTTGTTATTAGGGTTACAGTGGCAAAATACGGTTTAGGTTACAGTATCGTGATATATATCATATTTCGTCCAAATGAGAAAATTAACAACACTAGTTAATCTTTTCAGGTTTAATGAGTCAAGCACACTTAATTTGTATAGCATAGCATGTAGCAAGTAATACTTGCCTCGACGGTTTCGCAAACCGGAAAACACGAACGTAGCGTCGGCGGAAAACACGCGACGGTTGCACGGGCCACGGAACGGATCCAAACAACGGACAAGGTGATCACACGGGTCAGGCACACTCGCTGGGTCGTCGGGATCGTCGACGTCGAGCCCGGCTCCAGCGAACTATGAAATACAAATGCAAGAACCCAAGAAAAGAAAAGAAAGAAAAGAAAAGGAAAGGGAACTATGGTGTGGCTCTGGTATTGAGCTCTGGGTCAGAGGAGGCGAGGGGAGGTGACGTCGATGAGTCACGGGTCTCAGGCGAGAGGGGGAATGGAGTTTTCTGCAAGAGGCATCGGGGTTAAGGTTTGCGAGTTCTGGGTCCAGGGATGAAGGCGATGTGGTGGTGGTTGTGGTGTCGAGGGTTGGCAGGGAGAGACAAGGAGACGGATGCTGTGACGAGGCCGGTGGCGACGGCGAGGGGTCACCGGCATGAGGCGATGGGTTGCAGTGGTCGTATGTTTTTCGGGTTGTGCAGTCTCGTCGTCGGGGAAAGGAGGGAAGGAGGGAGAACGGGAGGAGAGGAGAAGGAGGTTTGAGGGGTTGCGAGGACGAAGGTGAAGAGGTCGAGGTCGACCGCAAATGCCAGGGTGACGACGACGAGGTCGGAGAGTTGGGTTCTCGCGATTGGTCTGTGGGTTTGGAACTCTGGGAAAGAGAGAGAGGTGATGAAGGTGAAGGTTATGATGAAGAGGGCGAGGGTGAAGAGATGGTGAAGAATGACGGCGAAGGCGGCGAGGGTTGCGATGGGGTTCGTGGGTTTCTCGTGGTCGCTTCGGGGAAGAAGGAGAAGATACGTATATGGGAGAGAGAGAGAGTGACGGTTAGAGAGAGAGAGAGAAATTAGTGGAAGAGAGAGGGAGAGAGAGAGAGAGAGAGAGAGAGATGAGGCGGGGGCCCACGAGAAATAACCCTCTCGTGATTGGCTGCGCACAAAAAAAATCTTTGAAGATTAACACTAAAGAATTTAACCAAACAGTAAGATTTAAAACGTTTGGATTTAGAAACAGAAGAAATATATTATATGGTTTTAAATATATTTAATTAAATGGGCATTTCGGCGCTAAATGAAACATTTCCAAATCGCGCCCGGGTTGCGCCCAAATGTTTCAAATTCAAATAATAGGATTTTAAGCGGGTTCCAAATTTTAAAATGAGCTGTTTTATGATTAAAATGCATGCCCCCAAGTCGGACACTTGCACGCGCGAGTAGTCGTCCAAACTTGCCCGTTTTACCGAACGGGACGAAATCTCGACGCGCGGACGCTACCATGCGACTAGTGGTGACGAGTAGGCCAGCATGGATATTTTTAATTTCATTTTAGGTGTTAAAATTTGTTATATGCCAAAATGACTTAACCGGTTAAAATTTCGCAAAAAACACCAAACACGCAGGATAGTTGAAATAAGCAATGTATAACACTCAACTAGTATCAGAAATAGTATTATTGGGCTCGGGTGTTACATCATACCCAACTACAAAAGAATTTCGTCCTCGAAATTCCAAGAATACAAGATAGCTAACTACAGGAAAAGGTGAGGAAACTTCTGCCGGATCTCGTCTTCTCGCTCCCAAGTGGATTCTCCATGCAATCGATTACCCCAAGAAACTAGCACAAGAGGGATAACCTTGTTCTTAAGAACCTTTTCTCTTCGATCCTTGATTTCAACTGGTCGCTCCTCAAAAGTTAGGTCCTCCCGTACAGTCAACTCCGAATGATCCAAGACGTGAGTCTCATCACGGACATACCTCCGTAGTTGAGATACATGAAACACATCGTGTACTCCTGCCAATGACTGTGGTAACGCCAAACGGTACGCTACCTCTCCAACACGCTCCAATATCTCGAAGGGTCCAACGAATCGAGGACTAAGCTTTCCCCGACTCCCAAAGCGAATCACCCCTCTAGTCGATGATATCTTTAGGAATACCAAATTACCCACGGCGAACTCTAGAGGTCTTCTTGACGTGTCGGCCCAACTTTTCTGTCTGTCTTGAGCTGCCTTCATATGCTTCCTGATTGTATTCACCTTCTCGACTGTCTGTGCTACCAAATCTGGTCCCAGTAACCTTCGTTCACCAACATCATCCCAACAAACCGGTGAACGGCACTTACGACCATACAACGCTTCAAACGGAGCCATCTGAATAGTCGCTTGGAAGCTATCGTTGTACGAAAACTCCACCAGGTGTAGATGATCCTCCCAAGAACCTTTGAAGTACAACATGCAAGCCCTCAACATATCTTCAAGGGTCTGGATCGTTCTCTCCGATTGTCCATCAGTTTGAGGATGATAAGCTGTGCTAAACTTCAATCGAGTCCCCAAACTTTCTTGTAAACTCCTCCAGAAGTGCGACAAGAACCGAGTGTCCCGATCGGACACGATGCTTACCGGTACTCCATGCAATCTTACAATCTCCTGCATGTACAGCTCTGCCAAAGTCTCCGTCGATTGACCAACCCGAAAAGGAATAAAGTGAGCTGCCTTGGTCAACCGATCGACAATCACCCATACTGCATTGTTGCCCTTTGGACTCCGCGGTAAAGCCGTCACGAAATCCATGGTTATATGTTCCCACTTCCACTGAGGAATCGGAAGTGGTTTCAACAAACCATCAACCCTTTGGTGTTCTGCCTTGACTTGCTGACACACCAAGCACTTAGCCACGAAGCGAGCAATCTCCCGTTTCATACCTTCCCACCAGAAGTGCTGTCGAATATCTCGGTACATCTTTGTCCCTCCTGGATGTACAGAGTAAGCAGAACTGTGTGCCTCCTTCATGAGCTCTTCACGTACATCCCCTTTTGGCACACACACACGGCTACCATACCTCAACGAACCATCTTCGTGGATCAGTAAATCGGTTCGTAGTTCAGCTTCAACCTGCTCTCGAAACTTTTGCAGTCTAGGATCCTGCGATTGTGCCGCTTTAATCTTCTCAACTAAGGACGACCGCACTTGCAACTGCATCAACTGTCCCATAGCATGTGGTAGCACGATCTCCAAGTCAAATCTCCGAAAATCCGCAATGATCTCCCTTGTGCGGTCAATACCTGAATTGTTGGTAACCGACTAAGCGCATCCGGCACGACGTTAACCTTTCTTGGATGGTATTTAAGATCAAGGTCGTAGTCGGCCATCAACTCCCACCATCTGCGTTGCCTCATGTTCAACTCCTTCTGAGTGAACACATACTTCAAACTCTTGTGATCTGTAAAGACTTCGACTCTCTTGCCCAAAAGGTAGTGTCTCCAAATCTTCAAGGCGAAGATCACGGCCGCAAGCTCCAAGTCATGAGTCGGATAATTCTTCTCATGAGTCTTCAGTTGTCTTGATGCGTAAGCTACGACCTTCCCATTCTGCATCAAAACACATCCCAACCCTTTTCCAGATGCGTCGCTGTGAATCACCAGTCCTTCTGAATTATCTGGTACGGTCAGGATCGGGGCGGATATCAACTTCTGCTTCAACGTCTCGAAGGCCAATGCACATTTATCCGTCCATACAAAAGGTACTTCCTTGCGCGTAAGTTTGGTCAACGGTTCTGCCAAATGAGCGACGTTCTCCACAAATCTCCTGTAGTATCCGGCGAGCCCAAGAAAACTTCTTACCTCTGCAACATTTCTTGGAATAGGCCAATCTCGAACTGCTGCAATCTTCTCGGGATCAACGGCGATTCCATCGCCCGACACAACATGCCCCAGAAACTTCACTTCTTCCAGCCAGAACTCACACTTACTCATTTTTGCATAAAGCTTCTCCTGTCTCAACATCTGCAGGACCTGATGATATTCGGATCGCAAATCCAGTTTCGAGAATACTCTCGCGCCACTAAGCTGCTCAAAAGTTCTCCAATGTGAGGGATCGGGTACTTGCTTTTAATAGTCACCCGGTTCAATCCTCGATAATCAATGCACATCCTTCTCGTGCCATCCTTCTTCTTTACTAGATGAACCGGAGCTCCCCAAGGCAAGTTGCTGCTTCGAATCCAACCCTTCTCAAGTAATTCACCAACTTGTTTCTTAACTCCTTCCAATTCCACTGTTGCCATCGGATAATAAGATTTTGACATGGGCACTGCACCAGGACTAAGGTCGATCGCGAACTCCACGTCTCGCTTCGGCGGTAAGCCCGATATATTTTCAACTACGTCCATGAAATCGCGAACCACCACCGGTTCTTCACGACCATCAACCTCCATAGCTGCAAGAACACTGTTCGTCGGCCTAGCCCTAAATTCGACGGGCCCGACAGAACTGCCTCCTTACCGCAACTGCTGTCTACATCGTTGGCCGTGAAAGGTTCAGCGAGACTACTGAGTCTCCTCCATTCTGCTGCATGCACGTCCACGGTTGCTCCATTCTGCCTTAGTCCGATGAACTTCTCTTCCATTTTCTCCCGTGCAGTCCGCGGGAAGAACTTCTCCAGGAAACTCTTAGAGAAATCCGCCCAACTGGTTGGCTTGGGCAAGCGAGTCTCCTCCACAAGCCACCACTCTCGGGCGAAATCCACTAGCTGAAAGCGCACTACATCAACTCTCTTGTCCTCTGGGATCTGCGCCGCAATCAGCAAATTCTCCGTGTCACTAGCCACTGCTCGGCTGGTAACAGCTCCTTTAAACCATTAAATGTAGACGGACCCAAAAGTCTAAAATCTGCTACGGTCCCTACTCGTTCGACTTGTCTAGTTCCATCGTTGTTTACAGACTGCTGAACGATCTGCAAACCTTCCTGAAACAAGTCCACTTGCTGCTGGATCAGCTCAGTCTGTCTCTTTGATTTCCAGTATTTCTCTTATCACTCCAGGCCTGGCGGCTTCGTTCACACGCCTCTGGTACGTCTTCAACTTCTTACCTGCCATCATCCTGAACTCAAAACACCCAACATTAGCATGATGATAGATTCTGAATATGGATCAAGGCTAGAACTCCAAGATACTTGAATAGAGTACCGCATTGTAGCTATGCCGCGGTATCATAGCCGCAATTACTTAACTCCACCCAAGTCGCCCAAGTCCTAGGGATAACAAGAAATCAGGTTTCCGAGTCGACATGCAAAGTAAGTTTGCACGTCGTAAAAGATATAATCCGGAAGAATGTGATTCAAGAATGGTAAAACGGTCAAGGTGGCAGGACATGTTTCCTAAACACGGGTATTCTGATTCGTGTATTGGGTACAATACCCAACTACAAAAGAATCAACCCAACTAACCTATGGCTCTGATACCAAAAGAACCATGTCACGCCCCGCTTCCCAGAGTACGCAAGATTGTGCACGTGACATAGCCAACCATGCTACCTGTGGGTAGGAAGCATCCATCCACAGCCACATTACGGTTGTAGAGATATCAAGAACAAGATAAATAAACTAATCTAACACATGTCCAAATCCATAATGATAAGAGTCAATGAAAATTAAGTGCGGAAGCAAATGATCCAATACAATAATAGAAAGGTACGTCCCATAATGCGGAATCGCACCTGGAAATAAAATGCAATAAATGAACTGACCACTACAGAACTCACAAATCAGCCTGCTGGCTGAAGTACTCCTGCTCGGTCGGCGACAGTGGTAAAGAATCTGGGCCATGCAAAACCCAGACGTCAGCGCGTCATGTCAACCAATAATATAATATGAACATGGTAATAAGCAATGCAGAAATAAACATGAATAAAGCAATAATATGAAACAACAGTGCGGGGTAGTGTGCAGTGGGTAACGAAACTGTTCTATCAGGTTTTCTATTCTAAAGTCTTTGAAATCAATTGGTGACTCGTCGATGTAACTCAATAGTATCCCGTGCGTGCCCGGGACCACGGTCAAGATTCTCGGGGCTGAATCCGAGACGTGCCGCTAGGCAGTAATAGGTAGCAGGATGGGCGAGTGATGTCAGCATCATCACTCCGGGGCAGGCCAAGCCCGTAAGACTGATCAGAACAGGTATCGAACTGTTGAGTTACAAGTCGGTTTCACCTTTGATTTCCCCATACCCCCAAGTTATGTATGTCAGGTCAGGTATTCAGTAATCAAGAACTAATGCCAACACAGGATCAGGTAAAAGCAGGTTTGTCTGGATAGACAACAGGAATGGTCCATGAGGACCCCAAGTCAGGTTTGTTGGCATTAGGCATGAGATCAGGTAACAAGTCAGGTCATGGTACAACAGGTTGAGTCGGTATGTAAAGGGTACCATGTCCGGTGCATCGGTATGTATGTATGTGTCATGTGTAGCAGAGTCAGGTCAATATGTAATATAATCGAGGGTGTGCTCACAACAGGTATATAGTCGAATAAGGAACAACAGCAGGAATAACGTAAATAACAATAGCGGTTCATTTAATCACAATGGTACATGAATATGATGCAGTTGTATTATACTAGCAGGTTCGAGCACCCTTGGGGTGCGATAATCACAAAGTAGTGCAATATCAATAACAGAAAGTAATGAAGCTATATGTGTACGATTATCGTCCTTTAAATAGCAAAATGATTAACTGGTAGTTTTGTTATTAGGGTTACAGTGGCAAAATACGGTTTAGGTTACAGTATCGTGATATATATCATATTTCGTCCAAATGAGAAAATTAACAACACTAGTTAATCTTTTCAGGTTTAATGAGTCAAGCACACTTAATTTGTATAGCATAGCATGTAGCAAGTAATACTTGCCTCGACGGTTTCGCAAACCGGAAAACACGAACGTAGCGTCGGCGGAAAACACGCGACGGTTGCACGGGCCACGGAACGGATCCAAACAACGGACAAGGTGATCACACGGGTCAGGCACACTCGCTGGGTCGTCGGGATCGTCGACGTCGAGCCCGGCTCCGGCGAACTATGAAATACAAATGCAAGAACCCAAGAAAAGAAAAGAAAGAAAAGAAAAGGAAAGGGAACTATGGTGTGGCTCTGGTATTGAGCTCTGGGTCAGAGGAGGCGAGGGGAGGTGACGTCGACGAGTCACGGGTCTCAGGCGAGAGGGGGAATGGAGTTTTCTGCAAGAGGCATCGGGGTTAGGGTTTGCGAGTTCTGGGTCCAGGGATGAAGGCGAGTGGTTGTGGTGTCGAGGGTTGGCAGGGAGAGACAAGGAGACGGATGCTGTGACGAGGCCGGTGGCGACGGCGAGGGGTCACCGGCGTGAGGCGATGGGTTGCAGTGGTCGTATGTTTTTCGGGTTGTGCAGTCTCGTCGTCGGGGAAAGGAGGGAAGGAGGGAGAACGGGAGGAGAGGAGAAGGAGGTTTGAGGGGTTGCGAGGACAAAGGTGAAGAGGTCGAGGTCGACCGCAAATGCCAGGGTGACGACGATGAGGTCGGAGAGTTGGGTTCTCGCGATTGGTCTGTGGGTTTGGAACTCTGGGAAAGAGAGAGAGGTGATGAAGGTGAAGGTTATGATGAAGAGGGCGAGGGTGAAGAGATGGTGAAGAATGACGGCGAAGGCGGCGAGGGTTGCGATGGGGTTCGTGGGTTTCTCGTGGTCGCTTCGGGGAAGAAGGAGAAGATACGTATATGGGAGAGAGAGAGACGGTTAGAGAGAGAGAGAGAGAAATTAGTGGAAGAGAGAGGGGGAGAGAGAGAGAGAGAGATGAGGCGGGGGCCCACGAGAAATAACCCTCTCGTGATTGGCTGCGCACAAAAAAAATCTTTGAAGATTAACACTAAAGAATTTAACCAAACAGTAAGATTTAAAACGTTTGGATTTAGAAACAGAAGAAATATATTATATGGTTTTAAATATATTTAATTAAATGGGCATTTCGGCGCTAAATGAAACATTTCCAAATCGCGCCCGGGTTGCGCCCAAATGTTTCAAATTCAAATAATAGGATTTTAAGCGGGTTCCAAATTTTAAAATGAGATGTTTTATGATTAAAATTCATGCCCCCAAGTCGGACACTTGCACGCGCGAGTAGTCGTCCAAACTTGCCCGTTTCACCGAACGGGACGAAATCTCGACGCGCGGACGCTACCACGCGACTAGTGGTGACGAGTAGGCCAGCATGGATATTTTTAATTTCATTTTAGGTGTTAAAATTTGTTATATGCCAAAATGACTTAACCGGTTAAAATTTCGCAAAAAGCACCAAACACGCAGGATAGTTGAAATAAGCAATGTATAACACGCAACTAGTATCAGAAATAGTATTATTGGGCTCGGGTGTTACACCATGTCTCATGTGCTCATTTCTTTTGCACATAAGCCATGGGCTTTACAAAAATTTGACTTTATGCCCATTCATGCATAAAAAATTACATAAATATTATTTATTATATGATTTCATTTTGGTATGGAGGAGACTGGCCGCGGGGCTCGACTTGGGCATGGGCCCACTTGGCTTGGAGTTGACCTTGACTTTGACTTGGTCAACCGGGGTGCAATTTTAGACCCCAACAAGCTCGTCTCCGGGCTACCGCAGAACCTAGATACCTTGGCCTCCCGCTCGTCTCCAAGCCTCCAGCCGAGCTCATATTCCTCGGTCACATCGACCGACCGACGGCACCTATCGCAGGCGCAACCGTCTCACCTTCCCGAATCTCTCCATACGCGAGATATCCACCGGCCACGTCTCGCATTCCACGCCATCACGATCCCCTATTAACAAGCCTGTCTCGACATTAATGGGAGATCCAGCCTATCATGCGGGCATGACGCCGGGAGCGTAACGGCCGGCGTGATTCCCACGCCTGCCTGCCTGTTGCCATCAATATATAAACCCCTCTCCAGACGGATCAAGTAAGTGAATTTCTCCCTACTAGGCCGTTACTCTGCTCAAATATCCGGTCTTACTTGATCATCGAAGGGTCCTCGGTGGTTCAACCACCCCAGGACTTCCTTGCAGATAGCTCGGCCACCACAACCTAAAACCCATTGAGAATCCGCACGCTTCAGGAGTCAACCTACAAATCAATCTCAGCCGTCTATCGTCGCTCGACAGCAGATTTGCGGAAGGTAACATCTTAACGTGATACAAAGCACGTCAGCTGGCGCCGTCTGTAGGAAACAACTTGATTCCGCTGAACAAAGTTCATCTTCCGCCTCCATTCAATGGCGAGCGATCACCGCGATGATCCGAGCACCAGCCGCCGCCTCCCCCACAACGGAGGCACAGACGAATCTCCTCCCCCGAATGCCATCAATGCCCTAGCCGCCTGGATAGATCGACTCGCGTTCGTCGTGGATGTGCTCGTCCGTGTCCAAATGGTGGGCCAGGCTCCCCAGGTCGTCGCTCTCCCACCTCAAGATCCGGACCCCTACAGAGGGAGGGAAGTCTCTGCACACGTCGGCACAGCCGACCACCGCATCGATGCCTCCCACGGCCGCCGATCTCCCGGGCCAACATATTCTATGACCCGCTGGGCGCCCCACAGTTCAACACCGAGGTCTGTCGCTTGAGCGTCTCTCCCCGACCCCCTACGCGCTCCTGTCCCTCCCGAGGAGATGTCGGTCAGCTCGCCTGCTCCCAGGCATGACCGACGCCCCTCCCTCGACTGGATCGTACGGACGGGACTCGTCACGGTGGCTCGAAGACTACCTCTCGCAGGACCTAAGGAACCTCATCTAGAGGAACCGGGGCCGCGGCCAGACACAGGTCTCCAACAGCAGAGGTCAAAGATCAGAATGTGCCGAATAGTCGGGGATACCGCGGCCGACTCGACGCCCTCGAAAAGAAGATCGAAGGTATGCATCGGGGAGTTCGTGATTCGAACGACGGGGCTGAATATGCCTCCGACTCGCTCACAAAACCCTTCACCGAGGAGCTACTCACCGTCCATGTCTCCTCCCGAAACAAGCCCCCAAAGGTCTCTCTCTTCGATGATAAGTCCGACCCAAAGGACCATTTGGACGCATTCACCGCAGGAATAAGCTTCCAAGACAACTCTGACGTCGCCCAATGCCGAGCTTTCCTGGCTACTCTCATCCGCTCCTGACGGGACTGGTTCCGAAGACTCGCGCTATGCTCGATCTCAACCTTCGACGAGCTGGCCACCCAATTCCTCGGCCACTTTCGTCAGTAACAGACGGCAGAAATGGACCGTAGACCACCTCTTCACAATCAAAAGCGGAGACAAGGAGACATTCAAAGGGTATGTCATCCGCTTCTACAACGCCTTTCTTGAAGTCCAAGAACATCGGGACGAGACGGTCATTATAGCACTTAGGTCTGGTCTTAGGCACAAGGAGTGGTTACGCTCCTTTGCATTAGCGCAACCTAAGACCATGGCCGAGGTAAAGGCCTGGACCGAGCGCGAGATCCAACTCGAGTCCGAGGTGAACGAAAATCTCTCCGGGGCGGAGTAAACTGACCAAAAGAAGAGGGTGAGCGAAGAGAGAAAGAGACTTGAGTGGGCAAAGCCCTACTCCCTGAAGTTTCAGGAGTACACCTCGCTCAACGTCTCCCAGACAATATTGTTAGAGGAGGCTAAGGGAGAGGGGTTCTTCTAACTCCCCCCGGTCTCGCGCATGGCGGCAAAGCGTACCTGGGGCCCCTACTGCGGTTTCCACAGGTCGCAAGGCCACTCTACAGAAAGCTATAAGCAGCTCCGAGACTACATCGAGGAGCTCATCTGTTCGGGACACCTGGCAGCATACTTATGGGACAAACGGCAAGCCGACCGCGAGCAAGAGCAGCGGCCCCCTCCTGGCAAGTTGACAATCGGCCAAATTATGGTTATGTCGGTGAGGGGTACGTCGAGTACCAACGAGGCTCAGCACCCCACGTCGGACGAGGAAACCATCAGCCATCCGAGGAAGAAGACCAGCGAGACCGAGCCGATCGTTTTTGGCGGCCCTACACCGCCAAGAAACTCAAGCCGTACCAATAAAAAGAACATCTACTAGCGTGTACTTCTTTCACTAAGGCAATGTAGACTTTTCTCAAGATCTTTCTGTTTATATAATAAGAAAGGGTGAAACAATAAGACATTGCAAAAAGGGAGATTTTTATTTATTCAAAAGGTACTATGGGCTCCTCAGCCTTACAAAAAAATAAAAAATTATAATAGCGGGGGAAGGGGTGTAGAAAACACTGCTCGTGGTATTCCGAGCATATTTCAGCCAGCTGAGCCCTCGCCGCTTCAGCCCTTTGCCTCTGATGCCGCCCGCGAACGTCGGCATCGTGTCTCAATTGGTAGCACTCAATGAGGAGCGCCACCGAGCGATCCCGCCGACCCGCGGAGATCAGGATAAAGCGCTGCAAAGAACTTAGCTTACCAACCGCCTCGTCCTACAGCTGTTCGAACAAGGGGTTGTAGAGCCCCGGTGACGCCCTCCGGATGGAGTACAACAACAACTGGAGCAGGGGGAGCACCGGGGAAGCAGTCGGCCGAAATGATCCTCAATGCGGCCTATAACTAACTGCAACGTGTCCTCGGTGCAGTACTGATCGTAGAGGTACACGTCCTCGAAACTTACGATGTCGGGGACGGTGAAAGGGAAGTCCTCCATTCTTACATTTTAGGTGTGAAGAAAGAAGTGATCAACGCTCCCTCCGCCTTATAGCCCCACAACGCTCTCGAGAGTCCAACAGTCGCCCGTTTCACCCATAACTATGCCGCCACGTGGCAGACATCGAGCCTTTCTCGGCGAAATCGAAACGACGCGGCTCTGGCGCTTCGCCTCCCCCACGTGTTCATTACATGTATTGCTTTCAACTGTCCATATTCCCCATACTCACGCCGGGAAGGTCGGACAGAACCTCATGAATCGACCGAGCGGCTACCCTGATCGGTTATCCCTGGCTGGTAGTTCAACACCCCGCAACGCCAGGGATCGAAGCCCTCGCTAAGGGGCAGCCGAGCGGCTACCCTGCTCGGTCCGTCCTTAGCAGGCCTCTTACGGCCCCTCCCGTGCTAAGGATCGAAGCCCTCGCCAAGAAGCAACCGGGCTCGCCGTTTCCCGGTTATGCCCGGCCGGTAGTTCACTACCCCGCAACGCCAGGGATCAAAGCCCTCATCAAGAGGCAACCGAGCTCGCCCTTGCTCGGTTATCCCTGGCTGGTAGTTCCTTACCCCCACAACACCAGGGATCAAAGCCCTCGCCAAGAGGCACTGAGCAGCTTCACTGCTCGGTCCGTCCTTAGCAGGCCCCCTACGGCCTTTCCAACGTTAAGGATCGAAGCCCTCGCCAAGAGGCAGCCGAGCGGCTACCCTGCTCAGCAATCCCTAGCTGGGAGTTGCTTACCCTACAACGCTGGGGATCAAAGCCCTGGCCAAGAGGCACCGGGCAGTAACCCTAATCGGCCCGTCCTTAGCAAGACTCCAACGGCCCCTCTCATGCTAAGGATCAAAGCCCTCACCAAGAGGCAACCGGACTCGCCCTTACTCGGTTATCCCTGGCCGGTAGTTCCCTACCCCGCAACACCAGGGATCAAAGCCCTCATAAAGAGACAACCGAGCTCGCCTTTGCTCGGTTATCCCTGGCTGGTAGTTCCCTACCCCACAACGCCAGGGATCCAAGCCCTCCCCAAGAGGCACCGAGCAGCAACCCTGCTCGGTCCCATCCTTAAGGATCAAAGACCTCGCCAAGAGGCACCGGGCATGTTTACCCCCAATCAGAGCAAAGCTCTATTCAAATTCCAAGGCGGGAAACGAAGCAACGCTTCTATTTCCCCCAATCAGAGCATAGCTCTGTTTTGAAATTAAAGTGAAAACTAAAGTTAAAATAAATGAAACAACGCTTCAGATTTCCTGCGCTGCGCGCAGAGCGCCACGTGTCAAAATCAGACATGCCAGCGCAGCGAGCGCAGCGCCTAAGACAGCGCACCCAATCAGAGCAAGGCTCTGTTTAAAATTCAAATTCTAATAAAGGAAGCAGCGCTTCAGTTGAGCTGCGCGACACGTGTCAGCGCAGTTGCGCTGCGCGCCACGTGTCAAGCGCAGGTGCGTTTACGCCAAACAGAATTAAAATTCCAGAAAAATCTTTCTGATCTTGTTAAAACAAGAAATTTGTCTTCTGTAAAACAGAAGCCCTTAGATCAAAAATTCAACGGTGGGGGAAAATCCCTAAATCACTCAGAGAAAGATCTCTTTAACTGATTTAACAAACTAATTGGCACTATATAAAGGCCCCTAGACCCCAAGTCTAAAAGAGAGAAAAACACAGAAACAGAGAGAGAATTCATAGAACTCCTAAAAAGAAAGTTTGAGAAGTGCTCACAAAAAAAAGGTAAAATCCTTTGAATAAAAAGAAGAATTTCTTCTAAAAAGATCATTAATCTAAGAACAAGATCAAAGATCTTCAATAAAAAAATATAATAATAATAAAGGCATTGCCTTTTGATGAACCACTGGTTCTTGATATTTGAGGTAAAACCTCTCTGGAAAACAAGAAAAACTTGTTTTCTTTGATCTAAATATGATCAAAATATAAAACAGTGCCCTGCACTTATAAAATTTGCATTGTTGCGCTCTTAGGTTGGCGCAAGCCACCAGAGAGCGCCACGTGTCAGCCCTAGAGCAATCTGCGCCTTGCGCTTTGAAAAATAGAGCATTGCTCTCTGAAATTGGCGCAACTCACCAGAGCGCGCCACGTGTCAGCAGCGCAACAGCGCAGCGCACTGGCGTAGCGCACTGCGCTAACTGCGCTTGCGCTCACCAGAGCGTGATACGTGTCACCTCTATATGCGCCCGCGCTCATTAATTGGCGCAAAGCGCCTAACAGGCCACGTGGCCACTGTCAGATAATTATTGCACTGCATTATTGAAAAGAAGGGCCGAGCCCAATTAAAAAAGGCCTAACAGGCCTAATAAAATGCCATGCAAAGGTCTGTCAGACCAAAACAGATGCTGTGCATCATTTAAAAAGAGGCAGAGCCCAAATAAAGGTCTGATAGACCAAGATTAATGCTATGCATTATGAAATAAAGGGCAAAGCCCAAGCCAAGGCCTAACAAGCCAACCACAAATAAAAATGTTGAACATTCTTAACTGGACTTAGCCCAATTCTGACCATAAGTCCTCAAATTAAATTGACTGAGCACGACTGCTCTCTTAAATCAATTTACATCCAGTTCAAGGGTACATCTCCGAACTCCTCTGACATTTGTCGTTGTAATCCTTCAACGTCGTCAGAGAGGTGACGGGTCCCGGCAACCACTCATTGCTACGGACTTAAGCGTCCTTAAACTTCCGGACTCAAGCATCCTTAAACTCCCGGACTCAAGCGTCCTTAAACTCATGGACTCAAGCGTCCTTAAACCTATGGACTCAAGCGTCCTTAAACCAACATGGACCACCACGTCCCTAAACTGGAACAAGGACCACTATGTCCCTAAACTGGAATATTAGAGCCCCCGAATGCTCTTTTGTCGGATCTAAACGATCCCGTTTAAGTTGATCTTAGCCCCAAATATGGCTAACGTATTCTTAAACCTTCAAACAGACTTCAGTCTCAAATTGGACTATAGATCCCCCAATCAACTTTGGTTCAAGGGTACATCTTCAACGTCGTCAGAGAGGTGACGGGTCCCGGCAACCACTCATTGCTACGGACTTAAGCGTCCTTAAACTTCCGGACTCAAGCGTCCTTAAACTCCTGGACTCAAGTGTCCTTAAACTCCCGGACTCAAGCATTCTTAAACTCATGGACTCAAGCATCCTTAAACCTATGGACTTAAGCGTCCTTAAACCAACATGGACCACCACGTCCCTAAACTGGAACAAGGACCACTATGTCCCTAAACTGGAACAATAGAGCCCCCAAATGCTCTTTTGTCGGATCTAAACGATCCCGTTTAAGTTGATCTTAGCCCCAAATATGGCTAACGTATTCTTAAACCTTCAAACAGACTTTAGTCTCAAATTGGACTATAGATCCCCCAATCAACTTTGGTTCAAGGGTACATCTCTGAACTCCTCTGACATCTGTCGTTGTAATCCTTCAACGTCGTCAGAGAGGTGACGGGTCCCGACGGCCGTACATGCAATGGACCACCATGTCCCTAAACTGGAACAATAGAGCCCCCAAATGCTCTCTTGTCGGATCTAAACGATCCCGTTTAAATTGATCTTAGCCCCAAATATGGCTAACGTATCCTTAAACCTTCAAACAGATTTTAGTCTCAAATTGGACTATAGATCCTCCAATCAACTTTGGTTCAAGGGTACATCTCTAAACTCCTCTGACATCTGTCGTTGTAATCCTTCAACGTCGTCAGCGAGGTGACGGGTCCCGACGGCCATACATTCAATGGACCACTATGTCCCTAAACTGGAACAATAGAGCCTAATAGAGCCTAAATGCTCTTTTATCGGATCCAAACGATCCCGTTAAGTTGATCTTAGTCTCAAATTGGAATAACGCATCCTTAACGAAAGTTTAAGTTGATCTTAGCCTTAAACACGGCTAACGTATCCTTAAACCAAAACCCCAAACCCAAATCAAAGTAAACACGGATTTGGACTAATCCACGTCCTACGGGCGACGACATAAATTAGTCTCCGTATACAATCCACGGGCAACCACAAACAAACACACACGACACGAAGTGAAATTCTGGAGAAGAAGAAAGTTGTTACCGCGACGCGGTAGCGTAATTAACTACAGGGGCTTACGCCTGCAGGGAAGAGCGTCCCCACAATCAAAAACCCCTCAAACGAGGGGGAATCTGACAAAATCTGCTATATCGGCCGCATCCGTCTAAACCTCCGATACACGGTTACATAAATCAACTTGGCATTTTCGGAAAGGTAGACGGATAAAACCAAATAGCATCTTCCCCGAATCTCAGGCAAGACGTCTTCACGTCGTCTTGGCCGTCTTTCGGAAGGGAACAGATTCTGGCACGCCCGGTGGGACCTTTTCCTCTTTCCACTCCACACTTCATGTGTCGTGTTCGCGAACAAATCACGGTTTGCTATGGTTGCCTGTGGATTCGAGGTACTTAGATTTGGTGTCTTGCTCCGTGCAAAAAACGGAAGATCAATGGCTTTAAACTGCACTGCCTGCAACTGTAACTCTCGCTCCGTCCCTGCGGGAGGAGTGACTTATGGGCCCCAAGTAGCCTCTCTTTTCAAGATACCAGTGGAGCGGGTAACTCAAGCCACCATTGGACTATTCTTCGGGACCATGCTCCCACCGATGAGCTTCAATGCCCCAATGGCGTCGCAAAAAGCTCCAAAGAAGTCGGTCTTTAATCGGCTTACAACTACCGCGGCCCCTCTCAACGGGTCTCCCAACTCCACTGCCTCGGTTTTTAACAGGCTAGGTCAAAGCTCCAACGGGCCCATGAAAAAGCCAGCAATACCAGAAATGCTATCCCGAAGCGGACAGCTATCCCTACTCCAGTTTCAGGCGAAATCACCAAGGTTGCTTCCCCTGCTCGGAAGTCTGCTTTTGACAGATTGGCCGTCCTCATTCAACGGACGTCGGTCTTTAAAAGGCTGGTACCAGCGGATTCTAACCAACACAGGGGGCATGAGGAGGTCACCCCTACGGCTAAACCAACTCCAATTGCATGACAAGCTCGCCGTCGTCACTGGCACCGGGTAAGGAAGGCTGGGGGCAAATCCCCCTCTGGGCTAACTCCGCCAGCTCCAATGGTGGGACTTGATGTCGTTGTTCCAACTGGGAACAGCTTCGAACCGCTTAGGAGGGTTTGCAAAAACTCTCCGACTGCCGTGCAAAAAAGAACTCCTTCACTTGTGAAGAATGTTACAGAGAAGAAGCCGGAGTAACCTCCTCAACGGCTATCATCTGAAATTTACAAAGTTCGGCGACGTGTCCAAGAGTCAGTGGTCGATCAAGACTATCTCCGCCGACAGAAAAAGATGAAGGTTCAGCAAGAGAAGGACTGCTCAAAGCCACAAAAAGAGACAGTTGGCTGAGTGCCCACTGCAACGGCTCCCTCAACGTCGATTACTCAAAAGAAAAGGAGGATGCAAAGAGCCCCTGTGAACATGGCGAACCATAAAAGCGCTGAACACAAACGCCCCAAGTCTGGGGGCATGGTGGTGCACACTGTTTATATGGCTTCTGGAAAGGAGGAAGGCCGTGCTTTAACGGGTCACCGACCGCTCACCCGATCCATGACGAAAGCCCAAGAGCAGCAACAGAAGCTTCAGGAAATGATGACTGCAATGGCTGCACTTACCGGGCCAAAAGAAAGCTCGGAGGTATCATCAGAACAGCGTCACGAGCAAGAAACCGATGCTCACTTCCTACGAAGAGTCCTCGAAAAGAAGGACAAAGAAGTCGCAAAACAAGCGGCTAATATAAAGCAAACGGCGCTCCTCTTCCAAGACATGATAGGGATGATGTTACAGCCGGACCTTCTAGCTGAAGATCCTCCGATCATTGTTGAAGACGATAGAGGGGAGACATCAGGTCCGTCGCCGGCTCTTTCAACAGCCAAGGAAGAGACAATTTCCAAAGCTACCCTGGATGAATATATAGCTCAGCAAATACGAGTCCACCAGGCGAATGAAGTGGCTGGGCAAATTGTTAAAACTGGACGACCCTATCCGAGCTGGTATGACCAAATTAGTTACCCACCGGGACATACGATCCCTAAGTTCCACGTATATAAGAGGACAGGGAATCCACATCAGCATGTCGCTCAATTCAGAGCCTTATGCGGCAACACTGGAAGCGACGACAAACTGCTGCTTCGCCAATTCGTCGGCAGCTTAGCGGAAACAGCTTTTGAATGGTATTCAGAGCTACCTGACGACTCTGTTAAAACATTTGCGGAGAGGGAGCTACTGTTTACACAAAGATTCGCGAGTGCTAGTGGACGCACCCCGATAACAGCATTAATTAATGCCAGGATAAGGCCAGGCGAAACGTGGGTCCAATACGCAACACGATGGCGGAACCTATGGTCGAAATGCGAACAACGTATAGAAGAGGCTCCTGAAGTAGGCATGTTCGTGGGAACCCTCGATCCGCAGGCGACCATATCCCAATTCATGATGTTCTTCAAGCCGACCACCTTCCAGGCCTTGATCGACAAATTAGCCCAAATGGACCAGATGGGCCATGGACCGTCTCCTCCAAAACCGGACTCTCGACATGAGAAGGGGAAAGGAAAGGCAATCATCGTCACCAATGCTCAGCAACAGCCGAGCAACTTGAAGCCGGTTGTCCGTCAAAATAATACGCGTCCACGCGTATCCCTTGAGGAGTGGCTAGGACGTCCTTACTCGTTTCCTCAAAATAAAACGAGAAGACTGTTCGAGCTGGCACTGCGCGACAGGCTTATCAATCTGCCAGATGCAAGACACCCGTTGCAGCCAAATGACGTCAATGATCCCAATTACTGTCCCTACCACCGAGTGTTGGGTCATCCGATTGAGGATTGCTACGTATTCAAAAACTGGATTGAAGACCAATACCTACAGGGCAAGTTTGTGCTGTCTGAAAAGTGGAAGGTAAACCCGCCACAGCCGCACACTCTAAAGAAGAGGGACGCACCGGGGGCAACTTGTCATGTGATCTCTCACTCATTGGTAGATGATAAAGAGGCTCCTTGCACCGAGAAACTGAGGGCGGATTCTGAACCAGAAATTCTGCGGCCGTCAGACGAGATGATCGATGCCTTCCTTAATGAGATTCGTCTGAAAATTAAAGCCAATCAAGAGCGTGAGATGACCCTACTGAAGGAGCCAAACACCGACGACTAGACCAAAGAGTCGAGGCACTTCCGTCAAATCAAAAGTCATCCGCTGCGGATAAAAACAAATTCAAGATAAGGAAAAGGTTCTCTAAAGCCATATCAATGGGAATGAAGCTACCACCCTCTGAAGAAAACACTCTCGATAGAGTAGAGATGCATCCTAATTATTGCTTATATCGCACATCCCATTGAAGACTGCGACTCCTTTAAGTGTTGGTGGCAAGGGTATGTCGCTCACAGGCAACACTTCAACAGGACAAAGCGTGAAGCTCGTAGACAGCGGAAGAATGCGACAGATGAGCATAAAAGAGTTGTCGGCAATTGTCATAGGGATGATCCCGGGAGATCACAAGTTCTCACCTTCGGGAGCAATTCCGACGAAAAAGTAGCCCTCGGCCCTCTCTTCAAGGAGCCTATCTCTGAAGAATTAAGGAATTGCGAGAACATTCAGCCGTGCAATTTCGCGATACCCGGAGAGAATCTCGGATCCGCAAACAACGGAGCGAAAAAAAGGATGAAGAAAAGGAAAAAAACGGCCTTTGTCGCCAACACTCAACAACAATCGAGTGGCCCTAAACTGGTTGTTCGTCAAAACAACAAGCGGCAACCCTTCCATGAGAGGCTGAAACGTCCTTACTCATTTCCCCAGGATGAAACAAGGAGGCTATTCGAAGTGGCAGTGCACAACAGGCTTATCACTCTACCGAAGCCGAAACACCAGCCACAACTGAATGATGTCAACACTCCTAATTACTGCCCTTACCACCAAGTATTGGGCCATCCGATTGAAAACTGATACGTCTTCAAAAACTGGGTTGAAGACCAATACCAGCAGGGCAAGTTCGCATTGTCCGAAAACTGGAAGGTAAGCCCGCCACAACCACATGCTTCGAGAAAGATGGATACACCGGGGGCATCCTGCTCATTCATAGGGAAAGCCCCTTGGACCAAAAAGTCAGTAAACTAGAGATTCGCCTCAAAAACGGTGACGACGGACCGAAACGTCCTTAAACTAATGATGGACCGCAATGTCCTAAAACTTGCAAACGACCGAAACGTCTTTAAACTACTACCGCAGCATCCTCAGGCTGACGAGATAAAAAATAAATAATAATAATAATAATAATAATAATAATAATAATAAAGACGGTATGTCCATAAGCGAAATGGGCACGGATGAAAACCCGAAAGGGCTCCGTGAGTAAAAACAGCAGGGCTACCGGCGAGTGTTTGTGAAAACTCGAAAGGGCACAACCTCGTTAAAGGACACTTACAGGGTCCTCTCGACCTTGTAAGGAGAAACCACCCCCCTGAGATCCTTACGACTCACAAGGGAGCAACACACTTAGGGATCCTCACGGTTCCTAAAGAGAAATTACACTTGCGAGATCCTCACGACTCGTAAGGAGAACTCTCTTATGGGACCCTTACGACTCATAAGATTTGAAAGTCTTAAGTTACAGAGACCTAAACATGTGCTTAAGCAATCCCCACAACCTTCGATACTGCCCTACAAATGGTTCAATACTGGCCCTTGTATATAATCCACAGGCGTGAATAAACATTTCCCTAACAAAGTCTCACCCGTGACTAGGGATATGTCCATATGGTGAACAACCCTTGTAAGTCCTCTCGACTTACAAGGAGAAAACCCTCTTGTAGGATCCTTACGACTTACAGAGGAACATGCACTTAGGAATCCTCACGATTCCTAAGGAGAAAACACGCCTACGAGATCCTCACGACTTGTAGGGAGAAATACTTTCATGAGACCCTTACGGCTCATGAAGTCAAAAGCCTTAGTTGACAGGACCCTAACCCTGTTCGCTAAGCTACCTTTGTTCGATATCGACAGAGGTAAATGATGATTCGCTCCTGGCAATATCTCAGCTGTAGCGGTGCTGATGCCGAAATCGGTGTCTAATTACATGCTTATGGCGAAAAGCCAGCAAGCCGCGCATGCATACAAAATAGCCGAAATGATGAGGCAACTTGCAATAAAAAGCAGCAAGTAAAAATGTATGCATACAAAATGGCCGAAATGATTGGGCACCGCGAAAAATAGCCGAAATGATGGGGAATCGTGACTTTCACGATATAAAGCTAAAATAATAAAGCATCGCGGAAATAAAACAACAATATAAAAAAATGAATGAAACTTTTGCCCTACAGGCGATATCATAGCAATCCCTGTATACAATCCAGGAGCACAAACAAAGAAAGAAACACATCTTCCCTCCCCAGGCTCCATCAAAAAAGCGAAGCCAAATCTCAACGGTTCATAGGCAACCTAGAGACAACCTCGACATCTGTCGCAATATTGCAGAAACAATGTCAACAAACGAAGCAAAGGAAGATCCCTAGCTTCAGGGTCTCGACGTCAATATCGACAACTTAGAGATCAACAACGGCGTTTCTCTTTACTCCAACCAGACGCAGACGCGACGTCAACAACCGACCTCAGAGTCGCAACGAAATGGAGCCATGGCAAAGTCCCTAGTTCCAAATCTCAATGGCCACATCTACAGCCTGGAGACCAACAACGGTGTGGCTCCTCATTCCAACAGGACATAGATGCGACAATCAAACAACGGGTCACGGCAAAGTCCCTAGTTCCAAATCTCGGCGGTTCACCAACAACCTAGAGACAATCGTGACATTCGTCTTGATATAGAGGACGCAATGCCAGCAAACGAAGTGAAGGCCAAATTCCTAGCTTCAAGGTCTTAACGGCAAGTCATATAAAGCCTGAAAGACAACCGGAGATCGTCTCACACCGGTGCGGAATAGTCACCACCTCGACGTTCGTCTCAACACAGCAGACGTAACATCATCAAACAGCGGAGCCACGGCAAAGTCCCTAGTTCCAAACCTCGACGGTTCACCAACAACCTAGAGACAACCGCGACATCCGTCTCAATATAGAGGACGCAATATCAGCAAACGAAGCAAAAGCCAAATTCCTAACTTCAGGGTCTTAACGACAAGTCATATAAAGCCTGAAAAACTATCGGAGATCATCCCACACCAGTGCGGAGTGGTTATGACTCATCGAGGCTCTCCAAAATGAGCCTAACCTCAAGTAAAAAGTGACATGGAATATCCCTACGCTTGCTCTTACTACCTGGAAGATTACTTGAAGACGTCTTGTCCAGCCCCCGAAGGGATCAGAGACACGACAATCGCAAGGCTACTCAAACAGAAAGATTGTATATCGAGGAATATATCATCCAACGCGACGGTACGACGGCCAAAACCCTAAGTACCACAGACCCTAACAGACCTCTGTCGTAAAGAGCAGAGGTTAACTGTGATGTTAGGATATTCTTGGGAAGAGTGCTCGATTCGGCTCGACTCGTGAGGAAAAGCCTTAGGCAGTGGGGATTAAAAAACCTGTTTTCTAAACAATGGGACCCTGCAAGTCGGTCCAAAAACGGACTCTTGCATACTATTCACGGGTCACATTCTCCAAAGTTGAATCTCGACAAGGAGGGAAAAAACCGTTTACGGGTCCTCTTGACTCGTAAGAGGGAAAATTCTCTTGTGAGATCCTTACGACTCTCAAGAGAAACCGCACTTAGGAATCCTCACGATTCCTAAGGAGAAAATACACCTACGAGATCCTCTCGATCCGTAGGGAGAAAAGTTTTTATGAGACCCTCACGGCTCATAAAGTTGAAAAGTCTTAGGTAGCAGATCTGAACCTGCAGCCTAAGCCATTGCTAGCTCTTGAAGAAACCAAGACAGGACCCTCGCTCTGTCATCTATCGACCATGTTTACCAAGGCAACATACTGATAATCAAATAAAGAAGAAAGTGACAAAAAAAACATCCGATTTGCATTTGATCAAGCGTTCGAGACACACTCATTCATGCATGGGCAAAAAACTCAGAACGAGAAATAAGACAAGCTGAAATAAAAATTTTCCATTCATATTGGCAAAAATTCTTACAACCATGAAAGCAGTAAATGAAGAACATCATCAAATGATTACAACGGTATAACCTCATATCCAGGGCACGGATTAAGGAATTCAAAAGTAAGGCCATTGAGAGTTCTTCTGGACTTTCTGATTATTCTCGTGCGCAGCCTCTTGCACTCACGTGTGTCAAGATCTTCGGCAAGGCCCCCATCCTTCGATAAGCAGCGATTATCGTCGTCTGCTGAAAAATTTGATGCAGAATGTCGATGAGGCTATCCCGCCGTTTCTTCGAGATTAGCCCCGATAGGTACACTGAATGCACCTTGTCTTCGGCATCATCCAGCGCATTAAGCGGCATGGCCTCATGAAACCCTGGAAGTGCTCTCCAAATTGCTCCCAGCACGACTTTCAAGAGAGCAGAACGACAAGGAACCAGCCAACCAACGCGTGCATTCAGACGACTCATGACCTCCGCACACTGGGCATCTGTAAACTCTTGGTTTTGTTGACAGCCCTGTATGCGGATATCCTCGTAAGTGATGAATTCGTGCAAACTGTATAGATGAACAGCCATAATGCCTAAACGAAACATCATTGGAAGATTAGCAATGAGGAAAAGAAAGACAGGGAGTTAAACTCCTCGAGAGCAATGCTCTGCAGACAGTAGTGACACCTGTCAAAATCAGTTATGAGGAGAATTTGAAGAAAATCCCCTAAGAACATTGAAAGCTTTGCTCTGAGAAGATGATATAATAATAATAATAATAATAATAATAATAATAATAATATAAAATGACATCTTTAACTTCCAAAATCCATGAAAAACTCATAAGAGTTCTTCTATTTGATTTAGAATGAGCAAAGCTCCATTAATGAATTAAAAAAATACAAGAAAAATCTTTTAGAGAGCAGAGCTCTATTAATGGAACCCTAATAGGGTTCCCTTTAGTTCTCTTTAGATCCTGTTAGACCTATAGAGCAAAGCTCTGCTAAGTGAAATCTTAAATGGGTTTTCTTTAGATCAGGGATCTATTGAGAACAAGGCTCTTAAAATTAATTTAATTTAATCCAAATTAATTTTTACCTAAAAAATTTTCTAAAGTTTTAACTCTTAAAAGTGCTTGAACAAAAAGAGCAGAGCACTGAACAAAATTCTTATGAAAAGATGAAAATCATCTAAGTGACCAAAGGTCCTATTTATAGGCAACAAGTGCCGTTTCAACTTCCCAACGGTTGGGATTCTGCCACCGCTACGCTCACATTTAGGGGCCACGTAAACGCAACGGTGGGGGGGCATTTGTTTACCCCAATCAGAGAAAACCTCTGTTCAAATTCCAAGACGGGAAACGAAGCAACGCTTCTGTTTCCCCCAATCAGAGCAAAGCTCTGTTTTGAAATTAAAGTTAAAATAAATGAAGCAACGCTTCAGATTTCCTGCGCTGCGCGCAGAGCGCCGCATGTCAAAATCAGACACGCCAACGCAGAGAGCGCAGCGCCTAAGACAGCGCACCCAATCAGAGCAAGGCACTTTTTAAAATTCAAATTCTAATAAAAAAAGCAACGCTTCAGATGATTTGCGCTCAGCGCTGAGCGCAGGTGCGTTTGCGCCAAACAGAATTAAAATTCAAGAAAGATCTTTCTGATCTTGTTAAAATAAGAAGATTGTCTTCTGTAAAACAGAAGCTCTTGGATCAAAGATCCAACGGTGGGGGAAAATCTCCAAATCACTCAAAGAAAGATCTCTTTAACTGATTTAACAAACTAATTAGCACTATATAAAGTCTAAAAGAGATAAAAACACAGAAACAGAGAGAGAATTCATAAAACTCCTAAAAAGAAAGTTTGAGAAGAGCTCACAAAAAAAAGGTAAAATTCTTTGAATAAAAAGAAGAATTTCTTCTAAAAACATCATTGATCTAAGAACAAGATCAAAGATCTTCAATAAAAAAAAATATAATAATAAAGGCATTGCCTTTTGATGAACTACTGGTTCTTGATATTTGAGGTAAAACCTCTCTGGAAAACAATAAAAACTTTTTTTTTATCTAAATTTGATCAAAATATTAAACAGTGCTCTGCACTTGTAAAATTTGCACTGTTGCGCTCTTGGGTTGGCGCAAGCCACCAGAGAGCGCCACGTGTCAGCCCTAGAGCAATCTGCGCCTTGCGCTTTGAAAAATAGATCATTGCTCTCTAAAATTGGCGCAACTCACCAGAGCACGCCACGTGTCAGCAACGTAACAACGCAGCGCACTGGCATAGCGCACTGCGCTAACTGCGCTTGCGCTCACCAGAGCGTGATACGTGTCACCTCCATATGCGCTTGCGCTCATTAATTGGCGCAAAGGGCCTAACAGGCCACGTGGCCACTGTCAGATGATTAATGCACTGTATTATTGAAAAGAAGGGCCGAGCCCAATTAAAAAAGGCCTAACAGGCTTAATAAAATGCCATGCAAAGGTCTGTCAGACCAAAACAGATGCTGTGCATCATTTAAAAAGAGGCAGAGCCCAAATAAAGGTCTAATAGACCAAGATTAATGCTATGCATTATGAAATAAAGGGCAAAGCCCAATCCAAGGCCTAACAGGCCAACCCCAATAAAAATGTTGAACATTCTCAACTGGATTTAGCCCAATTCTGGCCGTAAGTCCTCAAATTAAATTGACTGAGCATGACTGCTCCCTTAAATCAATTTATATCCGGTTCAATGGTACATCTCCGAACTCCTCTGATATTTGTCGTTGTAATCTTTCAACGTCATCAGAAAGGTGATGGGTCCCGACAACCACTCATTGCTACGGACTTAAGCATCCTTAAACTTCCGGACTCAAGCATCCTTAAACTCCCGGACTCAAGCGTCCTTAAACTTCCGGATTCAAGCGTCCTTAAACTCATGAGCTTAAGCGTCCTTAAACCTATGGACTTAAGCATCCTTAAACCAACATGGACCACCACATCCCTAAACTGGAACAGGGACCACTATGTCCCTAAACTGGAACAATAGAGCCCCCAAATGCTCTCTTGTCGGATCTAAACGATCCCGTTTAAGTTAATCTTAGCCCCAAATATGGCTAACGTATTTTTAAACCTTCAAACAGACTTTAGTCTCAAATTGGAGTATAGATCCCCCAATCAACTTTGGTTCAAGGGTACATCTCTGAACTCCTCTGACATCTGTCGTTGTAATCCTTCAACGTCGTCAGAGAGGTGACGGGTCCCGACGGCCATACATGCAATGGACCACCATGTCCCTAAATTGGAACAATAGAGCCCCCAAATGCTCTTTTGTCGGATCTAAACGATCCCGTTTAAGTTGATTTTAGCCCCAAATATGGCTAACGTATCCTTAAACCTTCAAACAGACTTTAGTCTCAAATTGGACTATAGATCCCCCAATCAACTTTGGTTCAAGGGTACATCTCTGAACTCCTCTGACATCTGTCGTTGTAATCCTTCAACGTCGTCAGAGAGGTGACGGGTCCCGACGGCCATACATTCAATGGACCACTATGTCCCTAAACTGGAACAATAGAGCCCAAATGCTTTTTGTCGGATCCAAACGATCCCGTTAAGTTGATCTTAGTCTCAAATTGGATTAACGCATTCTTAACGAACGTTTAAGTTGATCTTGGCCTCAAACACGGCTAACATATGCTTAAACCAAAACCCCAAACCCAAATCTAAGTAAACACGGATTTGGACTAATCCACGTCCTACGGGCGACGACATAAATTAGTCTCCGTATACAATCCACGGGCAACCACAAACAAAACAAACACACACGACACGAAGTGAAATTCTAGAGAAGGAGAAAGTTATTACCGCGACGCGGTAGCGTAATTAACTGCAGGGGCTTCCGCCTGCAGGGAAGAGCGTCCCCACAATCAAAAACCCTTCAAACAAGGGGGAATCTGACGAAGTCTACTACATCGGTCGCATCCGTCTAAACCTCCGATACACGGTGCCATAAATCAACTTGGCATCTTCGGAGAGGTAGACGGATAAAACCAAATAGCATCTGCCCCGAATCTCAGGCAAGACGTCTTCACGTCGTCTTGGCCGTCTTTCGGAGGGGAACAGGGCAGTAACCCTGCTCGGCCCGTCCTTAGCAGGCCACTTACGGCCCCTCCCGCGCTAAGGATCAAAGCCCTCGCCAAGAGGCAGCCGAGCGGCTACCCTGCTCGGCTATCCCTGACTGGGAGTTCCCTACCCCATAACGCCAAGGATCAAAGTCCTCTCCAAGAGGCACCGGACAGTAACACTGCTCGGCCCGTCCTTAAGGATCAAAGTCCTCACCAAGAGGCACCGTGCAGTAACCCTGCTCGGCCCGTCCTTAGCAGGCCTCTAACGGCCCATCCCACGCTAAGGATCAAAGCCCTCACCAAGAGACAACCGAGCTCGCCCTTGCTCGGTTATCCCTGGCCGGTAGTTCCCTACCCCCACAACGCCAGGGATCAAAGCCCTCACCAAGAGGCACTGAGCAGCTTCACTGCTCGGTCCGTCCTTAGCAGTCCCCCTGCGGCCCCTCCAGCGCTAAGGATCGAAGCCCTCTCCAAGAGCAGCCGAGTGGCTACCCTGCTCGGCTATCCCTGGCTGGTAGTTCCCTGCCCTACAACGCCAGGGATCAAAGCCCTCGCCAAGAGGCACTGAGCAGCTTCACTGCTCGGTCCGTCCTTAGCAGGCCCCCTACGGCCCCTCCAGCACTAAGGATCGAAGCCCTCTCTAAGAGGCAGCCAAGCGGCTACCCTGCTCGGCTATCCCTGGCTGGGAGTTCCCTACCCCACAACGCCAGGGATCAAAGCCCTCGCTAAGAGGAACCGGGCAATAACCTTGCTCGGCCCGTCCTTAGCAGGCCTCTAACGGCCCCTCCCACGCTAAGGATCGAAGCCCTCACCAAGAGCTATCCAAGCGGCTACCCTGCTCGGCTATCCCCGGCTGATAATTCAATACCCCACGACGCCAGGGATCTAAGCCCTCGCCAAGAGGACCCAAGCAGCAACAACGCTCGGCTAATTCTTTGGAAAGCGCCAACCTTCTTACGGCAAAGGTTCCTCCAAAGTGTTCGAGTAGACGATCACCACCTCGAATTCGAGGCCATGGAGATACCGACCCCTCACCGGTCTTTGCGCACTTGGAAAATGGTCGAATTCAACTCGACGTGTGATCGCCATACGAAGAACCAACCTAACATGAAAGCTGAACTGTGCAAGTACGAATGTTCTCCACAAACGAAAGGATAATGTGCACGCAAAGAAACGGCAAAAAAAAAAGATTTTTATTCACATAAATCGAAAGTCCCTTCAAAGGTATTATGGGCTCCCCAGCCTAAAAAAAGTGCCCGGAGGCTTACAAATTTGATAGCAAAAGAGAGAAATAAGAAGACGTGGAGCTTCATGCCTCAGGCGCAGGGACGACCTCGGCGTGTGGCGGTTCCCCTACGACCACCGGGGCGACATCTTCAGGGTCGGCTCCGCCGGCGGGAACCTCGGTGTCGGCATCCGGGGCAACCGACTTACCTCCCGCGCTCCCACCGAAGGCTGCTTTCCCCGCGTCATGTCCGGGGGCGGTCCCGTAGGCGTGTCAGCGAGAGGGTACAAGGTCCGGAGCTCGGCGTCAGGGAACTCCGGCATCTGAGTCTTGACAGAGTCAAAGGCGTCGTGCCAAATGACGCCCCCGGCACTAGCAAGGTCGGCGTATCTGATTTTTTGTAGCTCTCCACCGCCTTCCGTGCCCGGTCCTTCCCCGCCTCGTTCTCCTTCCGGAGGCCGCTCACCGTCTTCTTCATGGTAGCAATGAGCACCCGGGAGTCCTCCAACTGGGACTCGGCGGCTCGGGCGACATCTCAGTACCGAGCGACCTCCCTGTTCCTGGCTTCCACCCGGGCCTTAAGGGCAGCAGCCCTCTCCATCACTGCCCCCATCTCCTGCCTTAAGCTCTCCTCCCGCAAAGAGGACTCGCCTGCAGCCCGCATCGCCGGAACAATCTTCTCGTCCTCCATGTGGACGACGAGGGCGACGTGCTGGAGAACCTGAAGAAAGAAAGAGTCAAAAAGGGAGGGAAGCGCCCGACCATGCAGACAAAATGTTGGATGAAGAACAAGGTGAAGTGCGAACACTAACCTGCACGGCCTCTTGAGCTATCGCCGCCATTTGAGCCCGGAGAGTCCCTTGAGGGACCCTGCCTCCGGCCGACCTCTCCATATCCGAGAGCAGGTTGTTGGCGACAGAAAGCCCCGAAGGCACCTCGAAGCGAAGCTCCCCATCGTCGACAAGGATCGAGGAATCCGGGGAGCGGGCCGCCCTCCTGTGAGACCTCTTGAGGGATGGCGCGGGGGAACTCTCCCCGTCTCCCACCTCGGGGGCCAGAGGCTCTTGCGCCAGAGCACGCTTTCAAACTAGCGCGCAACTAGACTCGGGCGCCCGGGGCTTACTTGGACACCTGGGGGAAAGGGCCACCGGCGACGCTGGAACGGACGGAGGGCGAGAAGGGCCAGCACCTTTGGACTTCTGTCCCCTCTTCGCGTCAATCACCGTCGCGTAGAACTTGCTCATATCCATGGATTCTGTACAAGACAAGGTATAAGGGAGTCAACAATGCAAGAAAAATAGAAAAAATGCACAAGTCTAAACAGGTCGCCTGAGAGCTTCTAACTTACCCTCGAACTGGGCGGGGCTGAGCCCAGCCCAACTAAGAGCCTGCTCAGAAAGCAGAACATCGGTCCGGGAAATGGGCTCCCACTCTGTCACTCTCGCCGCGTCAGGATAGTTTGACTAACTCTCCCGCCGGCACCTATCCCTAGACCACTGGGTGGGTACGGACCAGTCCTCACCCTCGAGCGGCCCAACAAAAAAAACTTCTTCTTCCAATCATGGATGGAAGAAGGTACGACGACGACCCCCGACCCGGCAGCACTTCCCCGTTGTTTCCTAAATGAGAAGTATACCTACCTCGGCTCATCCGCGCGAGTGCCAGGACGACTTTTATAACAGAGAGAAGAGGCTAGGGTGCTCAGCCTGAAAGGGATCATGTGCATCTTCAGCCAGACCAGGAACCCAAGGAGAATCCTCCAGGAGTTCGGCACTAGCTGGCCCGGAGCTAACCCAAAATAATTCAGCACTCTAACAACCTCGGGAGAGAAAGGCAGCCGCATTCCGGCCCAAAAGGCTTCCAGGTACAAAGCAGTCTCCTTACCCCGTACCTGATCTGCCCGCTCTCCTTTCTCGGCCAAATGCAGCGTATAGCCGGGAGGAATATGGAAACGAGCCCGAGCGGTGGCAAGCTCGTCCTCGTATCTCACCAAGGATGACACACCAGGGGCGACCACGACCACCGCTCTGGGAACCGCCCCCGTCGCGCGACCCCGGGAAGAAGATCTGACCCTAACCTCCCGGGAAGACTCCGACTCAGTGGAAGAAGAACTCCAGAAGAATCCCTAGAATCTACCCCTACGACATCTATAGACTCCTCAGAAGAAGACATCTAATCTGATGGAGAGAAGTTCTCAGGAGAGAAAACGCAGAGATCCGACCTAAAAAGGAGAACGCCGAGCTAATGAGACTCAGGACGAGGTATGGGCCTTAATGGGGACCCCACCTCTATTTACAAATGTCGGCGTACACATCCAACGGCGACGGTCATCTCCCGCCAAAAAGACTCATCGCATTCGACGGCCACCATCGCTCCACCTGTCGCACGCGTATTGGTCGTACCCTATCGGACGCCGAAAATCTGCGGCCCGTCGCGTCAGCCAACCAGCGCCAGACACGTGGGCTGTCGCTACGGTGGACTTACGCACGATCCGGCGCATCCCTTTAATGCGAGATCTGGCCCCTGATCCGCTGACGCTGTCAAGAAGATGCAGCTGATTGCCCGGGAACGCACGCTTACGACATCTATGAAAAGGAGCACACCTCGGGTGACCCAGCAGACCATCCTCGACCCGACCCTTGAACAGGTCCGGACGAGAGTGGAGGGCTAATGATGATGCTCGATATCGGTGATCTCCCAAATTGTGACACGTGCAAATGACATGTCCCGAAGCTAGTAAGAAAGGACCAGGAACCGTATGTCGGTAAAATACCCCGGGCTCGCGGCCCATGGACGTAACTGACCTTCAGTGACCGGCCACAACACTCTTGTGCCTACCTTGCAAACCACCGTTGGCTCGCCTCCAAGCCTCTGCACAATTGGCCTCCTCAGCCCCCTCAGCTCGTCTCCGGGCTACTGCAGAACCTAGATACCCCGGCCTCCTGCTCGTCCCCGAGCCTCCCGCCAAGCTCATATTCCTCGGTCACATCGACCGACCGACGGCACCTATCGCAGGCGCAACCGTCTCACCTCCGTGAATCTCGCCATACGCGAGATATCCGCCGGCCACGTCCCGCGTTCCACGCCATCACGATCCCCCATTAACAAGCCTGTCTCGTCATTAATGGGAGATCTCGCCTATCACGCGGGCGTGACGCCAGGAGCGTAACGGCCGGCGTGATTCCCGCGTCTGCCTGTCTGTTGCCACCAATATATAAACCCCCTCTCCAGACGGATCAAGTAAGTGAATTTCTCCCCACTAGTCCGTTACTCTGCTCAAATATCCAGTCTAACTTGATCGTCGGAGGGTCCTCGGTGGTACAACCACCCCGGGACTTCCTTGCAGGTAGCTCGACCACCACAACCTAAAACCCATTGGGAATCCATACGCTTCAAGAGTCAACCTCCAAATCAATCTCAGTCGTCCATCGTCACTCGACAGCAGAATCTACGGAAGATAACATCATGACGTGATACGAAGCACGTCAGTGGGTGATTGATCCATGGGCTACTTGTTCAGGTCCGCACTGCTACTTGATGGTATCTTTTCTTGTATTTAATTCTGTTGCTCGACATTTTTATTTTTATTTTTTGAAATCAACCCTTTTCAGGAATCGAACTTGCGAGCCTTCGTATTGAAGAGTAAATTTGTAACAACCGAGCTAAGCCCAATTGGTTGTGTAAAAAAGACTTGCTTGTTCGTGTTTAATGAACCACCAGAAAAGAAAAGAAAATGATCTGTAATGTGAGGTTAAGTGGTTTGATTTCTATCAAATTATAAGATCATAATAGGACACTCCAAAAGACTGACCTTCCTAAATTTATGGAGTGTTTTATTTAACCTATTGCAAAGTGAGGTTTGAAGTTTATACTCAGACATATTGTTGATCGACAAAGAGGCTTTAGCACTAAGTTATAATAGTGGCAATTTCCACCTATTTTCACTCTCACACCATAGCGTAAGTACATAGTACTTGAGCCATATGGTTTGCTCAAAATCAGATGATAAAAAAAATTTAAAGCAGTGTAATAATTAACTTCTAGTACCTATTAATTTAATTAATAATAGGGTCGTTGTTGTCAAAGACCATTAAGCAAAAAAAAACCTTCTAGTTAAACCACCCACTAATTGTTTCGTATTCCTGTTTTCAGTGGCTTGTCCGAACACATTGTTTTTTCTTTCCCTTTTTTTTAAACCCCTTGTATTGTATATATAGTTGTTCCTCACTAATTCTATGGCCCCCTAGACTTAGAAAATTTTAGGGTAAATTGTCAAAAAAACTCCAAGCATTTTTTTCTGTTGTCAAAAACCCCCTGGCCTCAAAACTGTGTCAAAACCCCCTGAAAATTGTTCTTGTGGTATCTACATAGTGGTCTGCTATATTTAACCAATTCATACAAACTATTTAGATATCGCAGGAAACAGTTCAAACAACATGCAACTAATTAGATATAGCTGGCTACTGCTTAGATATCACAGGAAACTAAATATAAAAAACTACTAGATATCACATATAAGGGTTTTTTTGACATCAAAAAACTTTTTGAGGGGGGTTTTGGCTACCGATTCGGGGGCAGGGGTTTTTGACAACAGAAAAAATTGCTTGGGGTGTTTTTACAATTTACCCAAATTTTTATCACAGCTTGCATGATATGAGGTGATACGTAAGTAAAGACAAAATGGCATTGCGAGCTGAAAATTTTACAAAATATGGATACTTCTTGGAGAGAATAGAATAAAATTATGGGGGGCTCAAACTAACTGAATGAGACTTTTCCTAATTAGGTCTCTCTCTCACCAGTGCAGTTCATTTCACCTCTCAATTTAAGCATACTGGCAAATGTTAAAAATGTAATAGGAACTTGTTATTTCTAATTATTAGGTATATACTTGATCTATAAGTATTATACAATATGATCAGGGAAATGAACCTTTAATTTCAAGAAATCACCGGATGCAATTGGAGAAATGACACTTAATTTAGACTAGCTGAATTCGGAGGATAATTATCTATTTTTCCTTGTGGAACAGAAGCAACTTAAAAATCATCAGTGATAAAGATGTGTCCATATACGATGCAGTGTTCTCTTCAATTTCTGGGCAGCATCAATTGCCGACAAGGTTAAAGACAAGTAGAGGTATACACAAACCTATTACAGTCAACCGGAGAGTTTGATATTTTCTTGTATTTTCTTTATCTTAATCTAGATAGCTGATATCAATGTGATTAGGTATACCATTGAGATGGGTTGCTGCTCAATTTTTCATTAAAAATAATAATAATAAAATTCAAGAAATCAAAACAGCATGCTATTACCATGATTATCTAGATCCATCCCATGTCCACGTTATTTTTTGTCTACCAAATTCTGTCCCAGCGATATCTCTATCTCATCCAACAGTCAACATACATAAATTTAGCGAAAAATCAAAGTAACCCTCAAAAAGTAGAAAATTTCATGTTCATATAATGCACCACCCTCTTTATTCTCAACTTTTTCTCATCTTTCTTTTTCACGTGTTTTGTACATTTGTAATTTTGCACCTCTCTTCTTCCTTGATTCTTTGATAGTTGATTATTGCCTATTGCTGGAGGCCAATAGGCTCCAGCCATAGGCAATCGTCATCCTCTTTATACAATTTGTCTATATGAATCTTTCAAGTACTTCATATAAGTTGAATTTTCTTGCTTTAAGATCCTGTTATATGTGAACAATAGAGCATCCTCTAGAAAAGTAGGCTGTTATCCCTCGTCTCCTTTTCATGAGAGAGATCTTCCTGTTATCGAAGATCAAAATCGTTCATCTTAAGCTACATTGTTTAAAAAACAAAATGCCAGAATTGTGCAATTTAAAATCGTTTGCTCAAGGATCCAAGAATACAATATGCAACCCTCAAAGTCCATAGGCAAACAAGAAACAACTTTGAACTCACACCAATTTTCGTAGATCTTATGTAATAAGCCAAGTAACTCGCAATTTGCTCGTAAACAACTGATTCGGTGCATACACCAATATGTATTAGCGCCACCCAACTACGAACGCCAACTTTATCAGTACCAACATGTACATATATAACCAGGTTCAAAAAGCTACTCTATTTCAATTACAAGTTCAAGATGTCTGTGTAAGTTATCAAAGTTTGTTTACAAGAGGAGCATGCGATTTCAATGGAAGCATGCAGGAATAAGCAACATACTTGACACTATCGATAAGGACCACCACAAAAATACGAGAAACTGATTTTGGTGTGATCATTCCGTTGCCGTCTCCATCACCGGTCTCTCTTGGGTCAACAAGAACAGATACGACCATCGACGATGCAGAGTTATTATTAGTATTAAATTTATTGTTACTCTCAGTTATTTTCGGCAAGTGCTGTGTGTTATTAAGAGTTGATCCATTGAGCGGAATTTGATGGCCACAGAAAATTCTTCTGTTCTTGATTTTTGCTGGAGGGGGTGTCTCAGTAGTGTTGACGGCTGTTGTTGCAGGTACGATTCCATTTGGTGAGACTTCAAACTGGAATATTTCGGTACATGTACCGGAACTTAATATTGGACCTACTGGCAAAAAATCAACTCATCAAAATTCAGTTTAAAATATAAGCGCGCACAACTTTTATTGCATTGTACAAGAACTAGAATGTTAACCAATTATGGTTGTTCAATAAATCAACTCAGGGGTAACTGCAGTAAATCAACTCAGGAGTTCTCTTTTAAAACGCCCGCAGTCGACTATAAATCTAAGAATCACATTATAATTACAGGTATGACCCATGCTTATACAACCAATAGCTGAACAGAAAAATTATGGTTCTATACTTCTTTCGCATTCTACCGAAATCAGTACTTGTTGGAGAACAGAGGATTGATATTAACCCGAAGGAAAAATTAGCATAGTTTAAAACATGGCATGGGTCAACTTCTAAGTCATCTTGAAGTATCCGCACACATTACGATTGGAAGCAGATTGGCATGTCGTTGACCCACAAAAGGATCGTATCGTATTACAAAGGCCCGGAAACTCAAGAGCAATGGTTACTAAATTGTAAGTGCACTCTAAGAATTATTATGCAAAAATTTTATAACTTAACAATCGTGACCATAAGAGAACTGTCAAACTTCCTTGGATTGCAAAGAGATTTGTGCATTGGTTAATAATTATCTGTGTAGACTTCCAATATATATATCGAGAGAGAGAGAGGGAATAATGTAAAAAAGAGGCCATAGGAGGGGATTTCCTCCTATGGCGTCGAAAAAATACAATCTCTACCATTTTTTCCGACGATCGGCATCCAACATCATCATCGTTGTCATTTACGATATGCATACACCAAATTTCTTGTGATTCCATCACTTTTTCACCGTTGAATTGGCAATGTAAAAAGTTCTATTGTCGGTAAACCATTAATTTTGTACCAACTATATTAACGGTGAAAAAATGATATAATCACATCAAATTTGGTATATCCACATCTTAGATGATAAAGATGGCCGTGATATATGCCGATCGTCGAAAAAAATGGAGGATGCATTTTTCCGACGCCATGGGAGGAAATTCCCTCCTATGGTCTCTTTCCTCCATTAATCTCATATATATATATATATATATATATATATATATATATATATATATGGCGTGCCGACATCTTAGATGATAACATGAAAAAGTTGTAGAATCACATTAAATATGGCGTGCCCATATCTTAGATGATAACGATGAAGATGATGGATGCCGATCGTCGGAAAATACGACGAAGGGCGTACTTTTTCGACGCCATAGGAGGAAATTCCCTCCTATGGCATCTTTCCTCCATTATTCTCTCTCTCTCTCTCTCTCTCTATATATATATATATATATATATATATATATGAGAATAATGGAGGAAAAAGGCCATAGGAGGCTTTTTGCGTTAGGCGACGGCAAAAAGTACGCCCTCCACCATTTTATTCGACGATCGGCACCTTCCAACTTGATATCCATCCTCTAATTTATCGATACACCAAATTTCATATGATTACACCACCATTTCACCGTTGATTTAGTAGGTGCAAAATTAACGGTTTACCGACAATGGAACTTTTTATATTGCTAAATCAACGGTGAAATGGTATTGCAATCATATGAAATTTGATGTATCGATAAATTAGAGGATGGATATCAAGTTGGAAGTTGCCGATTTTCGAATAAAATGGTGGACATACTTTTTGCCGCCGCCCAACTCAAAAAGCTTCCTAGGGCCTCTCTCTCTCTCTCTCTCTCTCTATATATATATATATATATATATATATATACGTGTGTGCGCGCGCTCTCAATTTCAACTTGCTGCCATGAACTATAGGCACTTCCCCAAAATGATGCCATGAACTTTCAAAATGATCAATTGATACCATGAACTTTCAAAAGTATCAAAAAAAACATTGATGGCGTTGACGCAAAATTACAAAATTACCTAAATACCCATCCTTTTTTTTGCAAACATAATCTTTTTTATTATGAGTCTTTCTTATTATATAAGGGGTATTTTGGCTATTTTGTAATTTTCCATTAACGCCGTCAAGGATTTTTTTTTTTTGGATATTTTTTTAAGTTCATGATATCAATCCATCATTTTGAAAATTCATGGTATCATTTGGAGAAAGCGCCTGTAGTTCATGGTAGCGAGTTGAAATTTTAGCATATATATATATATATATATATATATGACTTAATATCTCATCTATTAAAATACTTGGAGTTTGACGATAAATAATCAAATACAATGGTTTGGAAGCTTGAAGTCACGGAAAGATGATTCACTAATTGCCACTATTATTATTTTTTTAGTTTCTTAGAACTCTCTGTATAAAAATAAAGCTTACAAATGTTTTGTGGATGAATAATGATAGTGTGTGTGTTTTCTAGCATTGAATTTTATAAATTTTATCTGATGATTAATATCTAATATATTATCTTTTTCATCTCTCAAAACTCTCCCCAATATCTTTTTCATCTCTCAAAACTCTCTCCATGGCCTTGTTAATGCACCTCAGCTTGGTTCCCTCATAACCCATTATGTATCTCCACCTAAAGCTCATATATCTATTGCACTTGATATGCACTGAGAACTAGACAGGCCAATGAAAGCTAAAATATGATCCAAGTTTCCATCCTAGGAGGAAGGAGAGGTCTTTAGGATCAAATCCATCATTACTTGCCGTTTTGAAGGTTAGGTGTGAATGGGTGTTCAGTCAACGTCAACGTAACCCAAGTTACCAACAACTACCATATAAACTTACTGATCTAAATTTTTTTATAAATCCCATCTGAAGATGTGAAGACGCATTGGTAAGAGAATGACTTCGAAATTGTTGGTTGGATAATAGATTAAAGTTGTAAATTTGATAGCAGAGAGATTATAAATCGCATTCATGGTTGATGGTAGGACTCAAAACCAACGAAGATGTCATGATTTCTTAAGGCTCACCTTGTCTTCACGAGAATACGCTTCAAAGGCATCAACCTGACAGATATTGAGCAACTTCATATACAACAACAACTGAGCCTTTTCTCCCAAGCATATGGGGTAGGCTACATGAACCAACATGAGAATCACGCCGGGTCCAGCACATGAATCCTCCGCCTCCACTCACTCCTATCGAACAATATACATTCATTGAGGCCTTTAGCAACCATATCGTTTTGTATCACCTCCATCCATGTTTTCTTCGGTCTCCCTTTTGCCCTTTTGTCATTGCCCATATTGAGAATATCTATTCGTCGAACCGGTACTTCCATAGGTCTGCGTCGCACATGACCAAACCATCTTAACCGGTTTTCCCGCAGCTTCTCCTCCACAGATGCTACACCAACTTTTGCACGAATATTCTCATTTCGCACCTTATCTTTTCTAGTGTTACCGCACATCCAACAAAGCATGCGCACCTCCGCTACGTGCATTTTCTGTGTATGATGCTTCTTAGGAGCCCAGCATTCTGTACCATATAATAAGACAGGCCGAATAACGCTCCGATAAAACTTCCCTTTCAATTTTAACGGAAAGTTACGATCACACAAAATCTCTGTTGCACTCCTCCATTTCAACCAACCAACTTGAATCCTTTGATTAACATCACTATCGATCTCCCCATCCTTTTGGATGATGGAACCTAAATATCTAAACCGATCGCTCGGTGATCTCTTGCCCTTCCAATATTATACCAATATGGTTTTGACTTCTCTGTTTACTAAATTTGCAATACATATATGTTGTCTTGGACCTGCTCAATCTGAATCCCCGAGATTCCAAGGTTTGCCTCCATAATTCCAATTTGGTATTAACCCCTGCTTTCGTCTCATTTACTAGAACAATATCATCAGCGAATAGCATACACCAAGGTATCTCATCTTGGATAGTTCTAGTAAGCTCATCCATCACGATGGTAAACAGGAATGGACTTAATGCAGATCCATGATGTAAACCAATTATAATCGGAAAATCACTCGCTAGGCCGCCGCAAGTTCTGACATTTGCCACTACTCCATCGTACATATCCTTGATTATGTCAATATACTTGACGGGGATCCCCTTATTCATCATTATCCCGCATAATAGCTCTCTAGGTACCTTGTCGTACGTTTTCTCTAAATCAATAAATATCATATGCAAATCTCTTCTTCTCTCTCGAAAACGCTCCACAAGTTGACGAAGCAAATGAATAGTCTCTGTCGTCGATCGTCCAGGCATGAACCCAAGCTGGTTCTCTGTTATCTTAATATCCTTCCTTAGCATGTGTTCAATCACTCTCTCTCAAAGTTTCATGATATGACACATAAGTTTTATTCCACGGTAGTTTAAGCAACTTTGAATGTCACCTTGTTCTTGTAGATAAGTACAAGGATACTTTTCCTCTATTCATTTGGCATCTTTTTTGTCTGTCAAATCTTATTAAACAGATCTGTCAGCCATTTCATATAATAGATGAAAATTAAGGCAAAAAAGGGTCTCGTTGAGAAAGGAACAAAAGAAGGGATTTTAGCTCAAAATAACATATGGTAGCTATTGAGTCACTCAAGGTGTAATTTCCACCCAAATACATGTTTTTCAGGAACACTTCCCTCTAGCCCCAAACATTAAATTCACAATTTAAATTCCTATGCCGCTAGCACTAAGCTTTCAAATCCCATAAATTAGCAACCTAAGTTTTTAAAATACCTTAGTGCTAACCCCCAACCACCCCCCCCCCCCAAATGAAGTTGGAGAGAATGGAATATACATTTTCATTATCCATCTTTTTATATTACAAAAACAAGAGCATGATATATGCAACTTGAGCAAAATGTGAGCTAGAAGTTTGATGGCAAAGATATATTAGGAGCAACCACTTTCGTTAATTATCGATCACTCATTATATAATTAGAACAAGGAGGCTGGTTCCTAGAAGCAGGGTGCTTAAAGAGGATAATTGTTTTTAAAGTAGTTATCGAATCATAAAATACCTAGAAAAATTAAGAAAGGAGGAGGGGGGATTCATAGCATTGTTTTATGGATCTAATAGTAGACAACTAATATACAAGTCAAATAAGTGTAGTTGAAATGAAAACACTGAGATGGATGATTTACCAATACTTATAAGAGATAGGATAAGAAAATTAGCACAATTATAAGAAGCAACAGGTAGCTCCAAGGATAAAATGAGTGAGGACCAATTGCAACAGAGACAAACAAATGAATAAATGTCGGAAGTTGTGGCAAAAATTATAGTTAATTGAGCAATCGGGAATATAGGTAAACAAATATGAATGGGGATAGCTAAGAAAATAGTTGGTTAATTTAATCAAGGGTTGGAGTTGGAGTTAGGGTTAGGGATAGCCATTAACAATATCTGCAATTTCATTGTTTCAAATATCGGCTATATCGCTGATATATCGGCCCTATAATCAGATAGGGGCCCCTCTCGGTACAAGCAATAATACATGAACACTACTATTTTTGCCTAAATAACGGCTGCCTCATATAGGTCCAAATATCGCAAGATTTTCATTTATCAGATCCAATGACGTTTTAGTAAGCTTTATCTTTCAAGGGGTTGGAAATCCATTACGTGAAGTAAACATGAAGAAAATAAAATATATTTAAGAATAATTTGAACATGCATTACAAATCACTGAATCAGTCTCATCCAAGAAAGCAAAGTTCTTTCTTGGAATGTTTTTCAGGATGATGCAACGGAAGGCTGACGGAAGGTTTCAAACTGTTGGCTACAAACAGGAAGATAGTTGAGCACAAAAGAAAATGGAACAGCAAAATTAAAATGCATTGTGGTAAGCTTGATATTTAATGCTATTAGCATAGATCTTTTGTTTCCTTTTGTTTTAGTTAATTAACACAATTATGAGTAATGCCCAGTATAGTCTGACATGTCCGATATGTATATAGAAATCACCGATATAAACACTCAATATAAACAACCGGTACTGATCCGTATCCTAATATAGATTAAAATGAATTGTAGCAAGCTTTGCAATATTTAAAGCTATTAGGATCGATCTTTTGTTGCCTAGTTGTTTTAGTTAATTACAACAATTATGAGTAATACGCAGTATGATATGTCCGATAGGTATATAGAAATCACCAACATAAACAACCGGTACTGACCCGTACCCTGACATAATGTCCTAATATTTGCTAACCGATATAGAAATACTCATAATACGATCCCAATATCCGAAATCCGAAATCATGCTTCTGAATGCAAAAAGATTCATGCAACTAACCCCGAAACTTCAAGATAAAGGCTTGTTGTTGCTAAGTTTACACTATTTAGTCGTCATTTAATTTCTTTGGTTTATTATTTGCCCTTAATATTTATTCAAGCAACTGCAAACCCTTCCCATATAGGTGCTGATAAGTGGAGAGATTACACCGTGTCACTGTAGGGCTTCTGTCTCGAAGCGGCCGAAATCCACACACACTCACACTCGTAATCTAATAATATAAGAAGTAAAAAAGAGAGATTCAGCACAGAAGATGGTGAAGAATATATGACCAAAAATCCTACCTCGTCTTGGGATTGAGTACAAACTGCTGAAAACCCTAGATAGCCTACTGCCTTTGGCTATTCCATATATTGCCATATGATCCTACACTTTGCTGCCCCCGAAATCAAGCGAAGGGTTAATTTGATTCCCTGATAAAATACAAACTAGGAAGGTTTGGGAAATATTAGACTTTAGAAGATATGAGGAAGGTTATAAATAATTAAAGGTTTAAAACAGTTCAAAGCATTAAGCTTTACAGCAGATATAAAAAGAAATGGTAAGTCATAACTGAAGTTCAATGATGCTCCATAAGATAATTGACTAAATGTAAGTCGAGCATGCAGAACCCCTATCGTAGGCAACTATAAGGAAGAGATGACCCTAACAAAGGACCATGATGGCTGAGGTCTTAAGAACATAAGAAACTAATGGAGATTAATTGAATATTTAGGGAACATAGCAGTATTCTTGTCATTACTTTAAATCCATAAGCTGGTAAATTTAACTAACATTACCTATTACGACTTAGGAATTATTAAAGGGACATCTTACTCAAGTGTAATAAGACCTATATGGAATACACAAAGACAACGAAGCCACATCTGAAAAATATTTCTAAACCGTCTCTGTGCAGAAACCACATGATCTTACAGTTTAAGAAGACGATGTTAGATGTGAGGCATATTGAACCAATGGGGTAAATCTCATTAAGATCTTATTAATATATGTTCTGTTAACTAGAAAGTACGCATGTTATTAGAAATTCAATGGGATAAAACCATTCTTTGATGCCATCAAACTGCCATTGACACAGCTAAAGAGATCGATCCATGTTGATAAAACCTGGCTTACTTTAAAAGAAGGAAAGGAACACTAAAAAATTGCATCATCCTCCACTGGTAAAGAAACAAAAGAAAGGTATGGGCCAAAGAAAAGGCAGTCTTATTCAAGGTCTTAGGTTTCATCTGAAACCACCGATACGTGATCGTTTCGTAAAGGTTTCGGTGGAAACCAATATGAAACCAACCATACAAAATCGTTTCGGCCAAAACCTGAAAAGTCGACCCAAACCCTATATTAATACTTATTTAAATACACTTTTCAATATATTTTGTATTAGATATTGTCTTGGCTGGATTTTTTAACAATAATATCATTGTCTTGTGATATACAACTATAAATTTAATATATCTACATGTATGTATTACCGTCAAAACCAAAACCTGAACCGAGATAAGCGAAACTAATCAAAACCCACCGAAACTAACAAAATTTTGAGAGACCGAAACCGAATCCGAAACCAAGTTCTCGAACCTTAGTCTTATAAGACTGAAAGCTCAATTCATACAGCAGGAAATTATGATCCCAGAACATCCCATATCTATTTATAGCCATGTTGCCACATTGTTGCATCCCCCAATATAAAAACAATCAGCAAGATGGCAAACATAAGATGACTTAACTTCACAAAAAGAGCACCGCGTAAGGAACAACCCAAGGTTTGAATGTCGGTATCAGTACCAGATTCAGACGATCAACTTTAGGATCAGAATCACAATCTTGGCAGTATTGGCTATCTCAAATTGGAAATATCGGATTTTTATCGCTTGAATAGACAGACTTCAAATATTTTGTAAAAAATTGAAGTAAATAGTTATAATAACTTTAAACAAATTAATATACTTTTTTACTAGTCAATGACATCTATAGTAGTTTTATAAATTTGGTGTATAGAAAACATCTCACTTTTTGATATATTATTAGTAATTAACAATGCCAAATAAACCAATATTCCATAACTTCCCGGTCTATTAATAAACCTAACACTAAAACCGCAATGACCAACTAGAGAACCAAAAATTAAGGTTTGAAATCTCACTATCGATCGATATCAAAACTCTGACAGATGGTTGTTTTCAGATCAAGATCGGCCGAGATTTCAAATCATGGAACAGACAACCCAAAGGAATATCTAAAATGGGATAGTCCGTTCAAGAAATATAATTGATCGTCCTCCCTCACAGTGTTCTAAATTTATATCGGATATTGGCCGATATATCGGTTTTATAAAAGAAACGCTACGATTTTTCAATATTGTATTGTTTTGCAATTTGTAGAAAATATCGGCCGATATATTGAAAACGGTGTCAAGAAAAATGGAATATTCGGATTTTGTGGCAAAACTAACAGAAACCGCAATGTTCAATCAAATAGACGGTCAAACCGAATATTCGATCGAATAACATGAATATTCGGCCGAATTGACCCATTAGGCCCAAAACCAAAAAAACTCACAGCTAAAAACAAGTGTGGGATCCACAACCTAATTAAAAAACAATAGGGACGCTTATTATTTCACAAACACTCTCCTCGTTTCTATATTCTTATTAGTTCGGACGTCTTACCTAATGACTACGGGTATATTGGTTTTCTACATCTTTATAATTTTTTTGATTTTTTATACGTAATATTTATATGAAAATATTAATGGCCGCATAATCTGAATAAAATGAATATTCATCAAATAAACCAAATAATCTTTATTCGCCGGCCAACCAAACAAACTCCGAATCCATCTTTTACAATATTAATCAGAAATATCATATTTGTTGATATGCCGCGATATTTTCTCATAAAACTTGTTATTGGGTTTCATATAGTATTCTAACAAGCCCGACCGGTCTTGGAGTAACACATACCCGTTGAAATAAAGAAAAAGGGGACATATAAAGGTAAGATCCCGCTTTCTCTGTATGTTTATTTCTTTCGTTCAAAGTCTACGAATCTTAGATCTCTCGATCTCTTGTTTTGGAAGCTCGGCAACATGCCTCTATCTCTAGATCGACAAACCCTATAACCCTTGATAAACCGACATCTCCCCCGTCCCTCTTTCCTTTTTTATGTTGAGCCTAGGTGTTATCTAAAATTGATTATTCCTCTCCCTATCCCTACATTTTTTCTCTTTTGGATGTGAGTATCTCAAACTGATGTCCAAACTTAGGGTCAATTTCAACCCTCCGCTTTTACGGCCAAATTTTTGCTATGTAGAACTAGTTAAGAAAGTCAACTCTTTATATTAAATTACATTTATGGTTTTTATATTACAAAACTTTGTTTTATGATTACAAAATATCACCCAATATATCTGTCTGACATGAAAATCTTCGGGCCGATACGATACCAATATCTGATATTTAGAACATCGCTCCCTCGTATTAATAAAGCATGTAACTTACTTAGTGTTCGTGTGGTGAGCAATATCCACTAATTTATGCCTTCCTAAATTCTTTGCCCCCAAAAAACAATAAAAAGAGCAGCAGTTGCAATGCAATGTCCAAGTTTGCCATATGGAAAAGTTAGGTTAAAAATCAAGCAACTGTAATAAATATCTATGCTTTCCATCTAAAATTATAATTTTTAATCTTGCGCCTAAGGCTTCTTCAGGTGTAGGTTGACTTTAGATATCATTACACACATATGATCATATTTGACATGGTAGACATTCCATCTAAGCCTGGACATTAACTTATCATCTCTTATACTAAACTGATAACTTACCCTTGTTCATAAAATAATAATTATTTTCGCTCTACAGATATATTGTCAAGAAGAAGTTTGAAAGATCAGTATTATTCCAAATTCTCTAGTAGAATATAGTCTCTCACAGTACACTGCACGACAACAAATTGAGCCTTCATCCAAACTTTTGGTGTCGCTTTAATAGGAAAGATACAACAGCCAGCAAGACACCTCCCTCACTCCATTGTCTCTTAATACACTCGTGTGTATGCATAGTGAACTAATGAAGCATACATACAGTGACCAATCAAAGATGGTGACCAAACAAGAAGGGTACCAAATACACTTTATCATGTCTTATTAACAATTAAGTCGCTGAACAACAACAACAGCAAGCCTTATAATTTGGGGTCTGCTATATGAATCACTTCTTCCATTCAGCTGCTTCACTACCGGTTGTCTTCTCGGTTAAAAGTGACCATCGTGTCATTTTTAACTGCCTCTGTCCATGTTCGTTTAGATCTCCCTAGCCCTCGTTGAACAACTAACTACAATTTTGACACTTCTCCTAATTAAAGCATCTATAGGTCTCCATTGCACACGTCTCAACTGTCTCAAATCAGTTGCCACTCATGTTAAAATCTATGAGACGCTGAAATAAAACAAATAGAAGCAAAAGCAGTTATCTTGTCGAATAACTTTTGGCAGCCAACATACCACATTTACTCCCCCTAAGGATCTCTTGAAAAAATCATGTGCGGTGTGACGTAAAATTCACAGGCCTCATGGCATATAGCCGCAGACCAAAGCAATTGGTCCAGAACAACTGGTTACTGCTACTTATCATCAATTTAAGCCAGTATTTTACTTATTTAGGTTTTCCGTCAGGGTTAAGGGTTAGGGGATAGCTGCTTAACTTAGGAGTACCACGGTGGCTGAGTATCATGCGAGATCTGTAAATTAAGTGGAAGCCTATTGATGAATCATGAGGCACCAAAATTGTGCTAAGTCTTCTCGAGTTAGTTTCAAAGAATAACAAGCTCTTGGATTAGTATTCAGTTTCTCTTTCTCTAACTCTCATCTTCCTGCTCCCTGGCCCTACGCAATTTATTGCACAAAATTACTTTATGGTCACCATCTCAATGTCTACTTTTAGTCATGAGCAACCATCTAGCACACAAAATCCCTTGTTCCTTAAAACACTCCAATCCATTAAACTGTCTCAGACTCAACCATCTGATTCTAAATCTACATGAATTCGTTTGCAAATAACAAAAACGTACCTTGCGCCCCATTTGAACCCTAATAAGTCATGGCCGCGATGACAAACACACTTCTTAGAATCCCCATGTAGAACCTAATATCAGCTCCCCTAAAACTCCAATCACCCTATTCTACATCAATATAGATGCCAGCCAGCAACACTCAAAATTCTTCTAGCCATTTGTTATATCAATACATGTAAACCAGCACATAGGCAAGGCATGTATGCTGCTCATATGCAACTAGCTAGAGTGCATGCACACGTCTACCCCCACATCATCTATCCAACTACAAGATGCTTTTTCCCCCTTTTGAACTCCTCGGTATTTTAGTACTGACTGGCCGGCCAGAAAAAAACACATCATGCATAGAATGCACCGATGATGTATGCATATCGAGATTGCCCCATCTAACAAAGTTAAAACCACTTGTTTTATTATCATACACCTCAGAATCCTCCTAACCCTGTAATCACAACCAATAATAGAGAGACATCCCAACAAGCCGGTAACATCTGATCTGTGTACCTGATAGTCGCCCACTGGACCACTGATGTACTGTGTACATAATAGCATCAACCCCCCCCCCCCCAACCCTTGATATGGATAGTACAGTTTCTAGACATCCCATATGACCAATCATGTATGGTTAATTCAGAATAATCCAAGGCTATAAAAACAGAATCTCTCTGAGATATAATGAGGCATAAACAAAAACAAAAAAAAATGTGCTGTAATACCTGCCAATCCTTCCCGAAACCATTGTTGAAGTGGTCCATCAGATAGAGTTGATTTCACACTGTCCCCATATGTAATATGAGAATCTGAAACAAGAGCTCTTAGGTGTTCAGCCGCATTCCTGCATGCCCCAGAATGTCTGCCGACCTCAACTGCACCATTAGAGACAGCCAATGGTGAAGGCACTTGACATGGGATAGCCAAAGCAGCACCATTGCTGTCTGATAATTGCTTTTCCCGGCCCTTTGACTTTGCTTCCGCCATAGCTTTTTCACCGGCAAGCACCGAATGTATTATTAGATTCCCATTTATCTCAACATGCTTCCCATTTCTCGGTACATAAAGAAATGCCGGTAGACTCTCACTAGAGTCATTGACACCACAATGATTACTCCCCATTTTTCCACTACACGGTCCAGATTCCTGAGTATTACTTAAACTACGACTGCGACCATTACCATTAACACTCAAAACTATACCATTACCCTTCTCCCTGCTTCCTCCAAATCCAAAATTCATCACACCTGCAAACAACATCATAACAAGCAGCACCCCAAAAAGGCTCACGCTTGCAATCTTCTTCGTCCTGCTCTTCTTATTCTCAGGCTTCTTCACCTTGGGAGAAGCCGCAGGCTGCTGAGGCTTCAACCTCGGTATGGGGAGATAAGGAATCGGAGCCCCACTAGACCTCATAGGATAAGGAACCCATGGGAAATGATACGGAGGCGGCGGCAGATAAACAAGACTACCATTAACATTGCTGTCGTTGCCGTTTCCACTGCTCCCATTCAATTGTTGCTGCAATCTCGCATTCTCAGCCATGTAAAAAGAGATCTTTCCATTCAAATTGGCGATGGTAGAGCTCATAGCCTTTACCTTTTCCACCAGCTCCTCGACATAATGCTTCTTCCGCTGCCGCGACAGCTGGGCGCTCTCTCTGTTCCTCATCAGCCTCGCCTTCCGCTTCTCGCCCTCTTCTGCTGCCACACTAATCGTGCGGGACGAGTTCACTTCATCGGATCGTCTCTTGTGATTCACAGAGCTAGGGTTAGGGCTAGGGTTTCCAATTCTATCATTCTCATCGTCCATTTTCCTCTTGAGCTGTTGATGCGTGTTGACTCCCGAAACGAACGAGGAGTTGCCAGATTCAGGCGATCCCCGATTGGAATTCGAATCGGTGATAAGGTTTGAATTGGAATTGGGATTAAAATGGGGATTTGGGGATGATCCATTTGGATTCTCTTCAGATTGAGGAAGAAAGAGATCATTGATAGAGAAATCAAGATCGACGTCGATATCGTCGAGGTTGGGATCGGAACCGAAGCACTCAGACATGCGGAAATCGCCATCGGGAATGAGATTGGGATCGGAGAAGGAAAGATCGGATGGATCGAATTGAGGGAAGTTTTCGAAGGGATCCAACTCCGCCATTGTTGAAAGTTAAAATTAGGCTTGTTATTCGAAGGGATCCAGAGTTTTCTGGACACTTCGTTCTGCATGCCGTGTGTGATACACCGGCCGACAACAGTGGGCAGCAGGCCCATGCTTGATTTCCTTTATCTTCTGTCCTGTGTATAGGTCCTGCACATCAAAATAATTTTTCGTTCTGCACATGTTGGGATCAAATGGTTTTCGATGTTTTTTGACGGTTGGATTGAGCCGACCAAGAAGGAACTGCAGGCCTATTACTACGATCTATAGACTGCATGGCTCATAGGGTCCATGGGCTATTTTACACATAATTCTCCGTATTAGGAATATGTATGTCATAAAGGCTATTATTGTAAATTATAGTGGATGCTTGAACATATATATATATATATATATATATATATATATAGATAGATAGATAGATAGATAGATAGAGAGAGAGAGAGAGAGAGAACTTTATTGCTCAATATGATAGTGTACTATCTGATTGCTCTTTATCTTAATATGTGCACTTGTTTTAGTTTACTGCCTTCTTGATTCATGTTGATAAAGTCCTTAGTATGTTGGATTGACTACCAGAACCATGATATAGATCATACCAATGGAGCTTGAGTAGTCCACAAGCACATCCTTAACGGTTTCTAGTCAAGAGAGTATCGAGACAGTGTATCGATATTTCAGAGCAGACCAGTGTGTACGTTTCTTGACCATGTATGGGACGATAATTGATCCCATAACCATTGGTGTTTAACATCAAAAATTGTACACAGGTACTCATTGGAGAATGAGTACACCGAACAGGATTCGTCAAGAACTTCTAGATGGTATCATAACTATCGTCGGATAGCATTTCTCTGGTGACACTTGTACAGGTTAGTCTGTAGACTCTAAATCGTCATAGTGTCTTGTGTGGTTCCCACCTTACTTCGATTTCCCCCCTAACATGGCTTTACTGAGTCGTCCAAACAGGTGGTTTTTTGGTATAATCTCGAGTCACATGGAGGCGGTGAGCGATAAAAGGGATTTCGTCTCTCCCGGTATTGGGAGTTGATATTGTGCTATACTTGATTGACTGTAACAGCAAGTCTCTGGTCAGGACTGATGAGATTTACTGATAAGTGTTATTAGTAATTTTTCGAAAGGTTATAAGCCACACATTAGCATAACTTATCAAGTTATTGGGATCCGAGGATTCCACCCTCAGACTCGATATGCGGTATATCAAACGAAGAAACAGGATTGTACGGTAAGTGTTGTTTATAGGCTCTACGGGGTTTGGACAAGTTTGCTTGTTGGTATTCTGTTCGTTCAGTACCTGGATAACCGTTACGTCCAGCCAACAATCAAATGTTGATTTAATAATTTGATGTGTGTGTGCGTGTGTGTGTCATGGTTAATGATGTTCCCCTCCGAAAGACGCGACAAAGATGCGATAAACGTCTTCCCTGAATTTCGGGACAGATGCTAATTGGTGCTATCTGTCCACCTCTCCGAAGATACCAAGTTGATTTATGGCACCATATATCGAAGGTTTAAACGGATGCGGCCGATGTAGCAGACTTCGTCAGATTCCCCCTCGCCTGAGGGGTTTTTGATTGTGGAGACGCTCTTCCCTGCAGGCGCAAGCCCCTACAGTTAATTACGCTACCGCATCGCGGTAAGCACTTTCTCCTTCTCCAGATGGTCACTTCGTGTCGTGGGTGTTTGTTTTGTTTTTGGTTGCCCGTGGATTGTATACGGAGACTAATTTATGTTGTTGCCCGTAAGGCGTGGACTAGTCCAAATTCATATTTTTCTTAGATTTGGGTTTGGGGGTTAGGTTTAAGGATACGTTAGCCTCATTTGAGACTAAGATCAACTTAAACGTTTATTAAGGATACGTTAGTCCCATTTTAGACTAAGATCAACTTAACGGGATCGTTTAGATCTAACAAGAGAGCAATTGGACTCTGCTGTTTAGTTTAGAGATATTGCGGTCGATTAGTTTAAGGACATTACGGTCCATTGTTAGTTTAAGGACATTACGGTCCAACGTTAGTTTAAAGATATCACGGTCGAGATTAAGGACATCATAGTCCATAAGTTTAAGGACCCCACAGTCCGATACTAGTTTAAAAACATCACGGTCGTGGTTAAGGAAATCATAGGCCATGGGCTTAAGGACCCCACAGTCCAGTATTAGTTTAAAGACATCACGATCGAGGTTAAGGACATCATAGTTCATGAGTTTAAAGACCCCACAGTCCGTAGTTTAGACGTCATAGTCTGTGAAATGTGTGATTGTCGGGATCCGTCACCTCTCTGAAGACGTTGAAGGATTACAACGACAAATATCAGATGAGCGAAGAGATGTACCCTCAAACCAAAGTGGATTAAGTGATCTGCAGTCCAATGTAACACCTGAGTTGTGTTTAGTGGTAATTATGTTTAATGTGGGGGGTTTTGGTAAAAAGTTTACCAAAACGGCTTTTAAATATTTTATTTGGTTTTATGGATATTTTATCGGAATTTTATCTCGACGGCACACACATGTGCACGTTAGCTAGGGTTAAGCCTAGGGTTAAACCATGTTTAGACAACCATGGTGGTCTAACCCATTTGGTTAAGCTAATTGGGTTTAATTAAGGGTTTTAGTTTTTAAATTTGATTAGGGTAGGGGTTGACTAGTAGGTAGGTGAGAGAGAGAGAGAGCCATGATGGTTTTGGGCATGCTAGCATTTAATGTAAAGAGAGGGTGAGGGAGTTAACTTGAGGTTATGTCTTAATCCATTGTTTTCTTTCACACTCCCTCTCACTCACATCTTTCCCTCACATCTCTCACTCTCACACTTCACCACAACAACAACCACAACAGCAGTAGCAGCTGCAACAGTAACAACAACATCAGCCACAACAAAAGCAACAGCAACAAAACTGCAACAAAAAACAACAGCTGCAACAGCAACATCAGCAGCAATAGGAGCAGCTCAGCAGCAGCAGCAGCCCTTTCTCCTTCTCCTTCTCCTCTTCTCCTACATCCTAGGATCCCTTGAGGTATAATCTCGCAACCTAACTTCTTTCTTGCTTGATTATGGTCGTTAAAGCTGAAATTTAGTGTTAGTATGTGAGTTAGTGCTAGTTTTAGGTAAATTTGACTGAGACTTGACTAAGTGATGGTTTTGATCGTTAGTGTAGCCTTATTAGGTGTGTTTGAGACCAGTTAACCCAAGATTTGTCCCAGGTTTCACAAAAATACCAGACTTGCTCGATTTGGTGTAATTTAGCGTTTTTGTCGACTTTTTAGCCTTTTTGAAATCTGCTTTCAACCCGAGACCCTTAAAATAATTTTGAGTTGGCAGTGAGATGTGCAGGCAAATAGAACCAACACCCAAAGCCCTAGCCCCAACCACCATTTTCTGGCTGTGGATTAATTCCTTCTGGCCGCAAATTGCGGCCAGAGCAGGAGGGAATTGCCTCGTTTTTGGTGCATGGCCCTATTTCCAGTAGACTTGACCCTGGGTATGTGCAGTTTTGTCTGATTCCAATCAGGGTAAAATCTGGGTTGATTTTCTTGAGTTGGCGCATGATTTACGACTTATTTTAGCATGGATTTTGGTATTTGATGATTCGTTTCTGTCGGGCGGCGTTTGGACGTCAACGACAAGTGGATTTTGGCTGTGTTTGCACGCGGGGCTATAGGTTTTTACCTATGGGCGTAGCGTTACCGTTTTGGTTTCCGTCATGGTTTTCATGTGCTTTAGCATTTGTGATATCCTTGTAGGTACCCCATGTGACGTCGAGGCGTTGGAGATGCAAATAGCGACGTCGGCATCGGCACGCATAAAGCAAGGTGAGTAGATATATATCTATGGGGAGAAGTCGGGTGGATGACATATAGCACCCCCGCAGTTTGTGGTGATGTATACGGATGTGTATACACACCTACAATTATTATATATTGTTTGGGATTGTAAGTATACGGTAGCGCCCCGGCCGTCTAACAGACGCCAATATGCGGAACAAAAACTTTTACGACTGGTGCTATCGCATACTATAACCCGGATCGTCCATTAAAGCTAAACTAACAAATTGTAAAATGGATAGAAATGTTATACCGAACGATCCGAGTCCTTCGGTCTTCAACCATCATCCCACGTGTTGTTGCAACTGATCCGAACTTGCTCGATCTCCGGTCTCGTCGTCCAGGTGGCACCACGTCGACGGATCTTTAAACGGGCTCCCGCCTCTGAATCGAGGCAACTCGGTCGTCAAGTTTGCTAAAAGAGACGACCAAGATGAAGTAGAGAATGAGTAGAAGACTTTGTCTCGTCACGTCCAAAGCAATGGACGAATGGTTATGGAAGTTGCCAATTGGAATCGGGTGAATGGAAATTGAACTATATGAAATTTCCATACACTAAAGTATCATAATCTTTTGCAAATGAATCAATCACACTCCACAATGAAGTGGCCGGCCATATTTGAAGAGGGAGGGAGGTGAGTGTAGGAGAAGGGGAGGGGACCACAAAGATATGATACTTATCATAACATGACTCACAAATATGAACACATTAAAAGCAAACCAATGATAAAAAACCTAGTCATTAATGAATCATTAAATGTACTAATGAGTCACTAAGATGCATGAAGTTAGTCACCACCTTCTAGAAGCCTCTAGAAACTTCCACACTCATCCCAAGAAAAAAAGATAAATCCGTATTTAACCGACTGTTAAATACGGCCGATAGAAAACTGGAAACTAGCAACATCCAAAAGTGATCCTGAAACGAATTTCAGGATAACCCCGTAATCCGCATTTGTATTACAACGGAATACAAATGCAGCTGAGACAAAGATATTATATCTACATAGTATAATACTGGGATCCGGCTTAAACCAAAGCCTATCAGTATTATCTGCCTGAAAAATGACACGTGCGAAAACGCACGTGCATTTTCCGAACCCTTCCATAATACCATACGGCATCTACAACGTTTCGCCCGAACTTGGGAAACTATCAGTGGGGGACTCTAATGACTCATCAATACACTGGCACTGGGTATAACCACTAGCACGTCAGAGGTATAAACTGTACGTAACGGTTGCCTATGTATTGATTGGAAGGGAAGCTGACGAGCGAACTCATCCAGAAACCCTACTGAGCCTGACAGTGACAATATCTGTACAGTCCGGAACATTCGTCTATGAGTATCGCACATAGGGCCTAGGGGGCCGGTAAACGTCAGACCCCAACAGCTGTATAAGTCGTGTCAGAGAGTAGCCCAGAACACCCTGAGATACTACTGGAATACCTTCCAGTAAATCTCGATTACCCTGGCCAGGGATTTCGTGTAATGGCTCTTCTAAACACAGCGCGATCTCACTCCCAATACCGGGAGAGACGAATCCCCGATGATCTGCTCACTGCCTCCATGTGGCTCGGGACTGTACCCAAAATATACCTGTTTGCACGACTCCTTTGACCCGTGGTAGGGTATAAATCAAAGTACAGTGGGAACTCACATGAGACAAATGACGAGCTCAGGTCGATGAACTAACCTGTACACATGTTACCAGGGAACTGCTATCTGACGCTAGGTATAATACCAACTAGCAAGTTCCCAGCGAGTCCAGTCTGGTGTACTCATAACCCAATGAGCACCTGTATACATCTTAGGTGATCCAACTAACACCAATGTCTTGTGAGACCGGCCACCGCCCCTCGTCGGGGTCTCGAATGTATACACTAGTCTACTCTGGAGTATCGATACCCTGTCTCGAAACTCCCACAACTAGGGACAGTTTAAGGATGTGCTTATAGACCCCAACTCCCACATATATGATCGCCATCATACTGCTGGTAATCAAACAAGAATCCTATGGGCTTTATCAATGTGTAACAGTGATAAAGACAAACCAGATAGCATACTATCATCTCGAGTAAGACTGTTTTATCGGTATAGGTCCTCCCTCAATCACTGCAATCATGTACATGCAATCCAATAATTGACTTAGAAGGCACTATATCCAACAATCTCCCACTTGCACTTAAGGCTAATTATTGCGATGTCGCATACTCACAGCCCGTGTGACACCGAACACCCAACTTCTCTACTAATCAGTCTCACAAAACATGTTTGTGAAACTAATGTGTTCGAGAAATAGCCTAAGTGAGTGGACCCGCCTTGATGTTTCTTTCTATCTCTCTCTTAATCTCAAGTTCGCGGAGAAGGCCATCTCCCGAATCGAGTAATCCCTGTCTTAGAATATGTCTGGATATCTGATGGGACCTAGTTCATAAATGAACTCGAAATCCAAACTTCTTAGACTGTATCGATAACTGAACTTAATCAGTATCCAGCACCATGCCTCCCACAGTATCCTCTTGGACCACATGTCCATAATACTGTCCCTCGTCAGAGGGAAAACTATAATTCTGACAATCACTCTGTCATCCATGTCACCTTTGAAGCCTGGAATGATAACCGTCTCCCGAAGGAGGCCGCCGTCATCAAATCCGTAGAACATGCACTTATGTTCTAAAACTGCTTCCTTATGTTTCTTCATGATTGGATTAATATAAAGTTATTGCATCCAGTGCAAAAACAACATCTGGTGTGGTACTTGACATTTCACGATTGACTCAATTGTCTAAGTAAGTGATCTGCTAATCATGAACGTCCCTCTCCCCTTTAGTCCGTAAGACACCTTCAGAGAGGGTGACTCCATCACCTGCAGGTACACCACCATGCAAGGAGTCATCTATTCTAAAATACTATTAGAATACTGACAAAGTACCCACATTGGGAAACTACCCAAATCTAGATCTAAAACCATAGATCTAGTAACCAGAATGTCTGATATTATATCCATGTCCTTTGTGGAGAAACAACTGTGTGACGACCATAGTACAACCGATTGTAGTATAGGAATTTTACTTCCTACTCTATGTATGTCATCCAAATACCAGGACATCACACCCTACTACCTTCTCAACAGATCCATCCCCTATTCTGATGAAGTCAAAGTTATGACTTTTATATCAAAATTAGATGATCTACCTCCGCTATATTTGCTCAAGTCTATAAATAAACACTAGCTACTTGCCCACAATGCTTCCGCTGCTCCCAACTACGAAAACCCTCTGGCAGAATAATATATATACGTGTACATCTAAAACTCGTTTAGAACAACATTATTCATATCCTCCTGCCGGGTCTTATAATCTGGAACAACAGTAGTGTCAAGTCTGGGTAAACAAGAACCTCCCTGTCACCTTCCTTGAGGCTACCGGAGTACCTCTCGGGTGTCTGAGGTTACCCACCATATCTGCAGAGTGGCTAATGGAATGTCAAACCTGATTGAATATATAGGTCCTATTAAATTTTCCGTAATCGTCTGCGGTTCTGGAATCATTTCCAGTTCTACCATACTCCCACTACTGTTTTCTGAAAAAATCCATTTTATTAAAACCGTGGCGAGTCAAGAAAAATATCACTATTGATCGTCCAGATGGTAGAATATCAACCCTCGTCAAAGCCAGGGTCAACCCACAAACTGCCATTACAGAAACGTGCCTTGAGTTATCCAGTGTCTGGTTTTAAGCATAAGCTGGACAACTCCTTGTATCTTAACATCGCTAAGATATCAAGCATTCTATATCCAATATAGAAACTTTGGCACTTATTTAATTGGAACCAGATTCAAATCATGCAGCTGTCTCCAGTGCATATCAACTTAATGGAGAGAGGCTAATCAACATTACTCAACTTAGGAATCCATCCAATTATAAGTAACCTGAAAGAGAAACTAGTTTCTCAAAACCATTACTATCAACTGAAAACCAATCACAAGAATCTACATCTTCGATTTCTTTGAAGAATCCCGATACTTGTGACACTTGGTTCTCTACTTTATTCCTATAGCCATAACTTCTCGAAACTTAGACATTGTATTTCTACGAAACACTTGTCTAAAAACTAGAGAAGTCACAAGTAAATAGAAAATAGTACGAGGACCAACCCCTATGTCCTGATGGACACTGGACAACATACAATACTCTGTATAAGTCCCCTGAGTTGAATAACTCTAAACCTGTGCATCGTAGGTTGAAAACTGTACCCAGGTGATTTCCTCAAATATCACCAATTACAACGAATTCCGATATAATGAGGATGATCACCTAATTCCCAATAACTCACTCCCACTCAACATCTGTAAAACCATACAGACGTGAGAATCATACCTGGTAAATACATACCCTGGAGTAAGTATCCAATCGGGAAATCAGTTTTCTATTAACAATACACAGTGAACATGAAACATAAATATGTTTTGTAGGGGTATCCTGGTATTCCTAGTAATGCCTCTTCCATAATCCAAATCATGACTTTTAACCGTATATTTCCCTGCCATCTATCCAATTCCCTTTATTTGTCTTTAGTCGTTACCTTCTGTACACTATCATTAGGCTAAATGGTTTCTTCCTTCCCTACCGTTCGACACCAGCCAATGGTTTGGAAGAAGAATATCCAGTAAGCACAATAGGTGTACCCTCCTAAACCTAGGAGTACTCACAACTTGAGAGAAGGTGATGATAAAAGACAACTGAATAACCTTATTCCTATTTCTGCTGAAACAGAATCCATCCTCGAAAAAATATCCTTCGAGTTCGTATATAACCATACGATGGATTTATCCAATGGAATTGGATGTTCGTAGTGATACGGGTTGTTCTGGAGAAATGAAAGGTGAAGTAGGAGTGGCGATGAAATACGTGGTTTGGTCGTGAATGTTAATAGTCGCAATTTTACTTTGCCCTCTTTCTAATTCCTTTATCTTGTCTTTATATATTACCTTCTGCATACCCTACTTAGGCTAATTGGTTTTCTGCATTCTCTACCTTTCGGCACCTACTTATGGTTTGGAAGAAAACTATCCAATAAGCGTAATAGGTGTACTCTCCTAAACCAAGGAGCCCTCACAACCTGAGATAAGGTGATAATAAAAGACAACAGAATAAACCAATTCTATTTCTCCTGGACCTGGATCCATCCTCGAAGAAATCCCTCCGAGTTCGTATATAACCATACGATGGATCTACCAATAGAATTGGATGTCCGTAGTAATACGGGGTGTTCTGAGAAATACAAAGGGTAAAAGAAGGTGCGGCAATGACTTATGCAACTACAGACAATCCAAAAGTCAGTATTATAAGAAGGTTCGGTCAACTTGGTCACTGAGTTATAGTCTTGGGTCGGTCAAAGATCGCTGCCAAAGAGAGAGAGAGAAAAAACACTCTGCGTGCACTCTAACCTAGATCAGAATGGTTATCACTTTATCTAATTAGGAAACCTCCCACTGTTTTCTCAAATTCTCCTCCAAACCTGAAAGAAGAATTAGTCGGAATCACCCGAGGAGTAAACTAACTCATCAGTGGGAATCGGGATCCAACTATCATCACATGATAACGTAATGGAAGCCACTCAAGTTATCACACTCCAGAAGGTATGCGCATGCCTGGCAAGTTTCCTGTATGTTTGAAACTCCCGATGTAATTTTTATCCTATACTCTTATGACCTTGATGTAGGCCAACAAATCATAAGCCACATGTCAAGTTCTACCCGTCGTTGTCCTGATTAATTTAAGTCATCGTACATGCCCTTGACGTAGGCCAACAAGGTTGTACGTCTGACTTAAACCAATGCATCTATCTATGCAACAAATGAATATCCAACAGCTACCAAACACTATGCCTTGACGTAGGCCAACAAACATAGCTTGAATACTACTGACCATCCATAAGAAACGACGGAGGATTACGGCTGGTTTTGGCGAAAAACCTTTAACGTAATGAACTTGATCTCGTTGAAGGAAACTGATAGCTTTTTATAAAAATATAGTGGCGAAAACCTTTCACTAAAGAGGTCACTCCCGATGAAGGGATCTCAGCTCTTTCCTCGTGGAATAAGGTGCGGGATATTCTAACTGAATACCGTGATAGAAAGCAACTTGTAATCGACTATACTAAAATTATTACCCTGACGCAAAATTTCTGCCCAAGGGGTCACTCCCGGCGAAGGGATCTCGGCCCTTGCCTCGTCGAATGAGGTGCAGAATATTCTAACTGAATACCGCTATACAAAGCAAAAGGAAACATTTTTGTAATAACTCCTATTTAAAATTTGTTCCAACAACATCAAATATAAATTTGTTTTATTCTTGTATTGATAAGAATCAATGCAGTCCCATCAATCAATCACACCAGAAAAGAACGAAAATAAAATATTCGTATATGCCATCCGCATTCGTCACTGGGTCCCGTCATCACCCGTTAGGTTACTTAACTAATGACAGAGCGGGGACTGGACTAGCGCGGGTGTAAAACATATACAACATCTAATAGTATATATACTAATATACAATAATCGCTCCAGGCGTGATAATATGCAACATTACAGAAAAGTAATAAGTATCACAGAATAATACAGATAATCTGGGATCCCCGGGTTTCACAGAGCCGCTACTGAAACCCGACGTTCTCCTGGTCGTGTGGATAGCCCGTGCAATGAAATCTAGACCCCTACGGGTGCGGCAAGTTACCCGCCAAAACCTGAAGCGAGGTAGTCCCCACAACATAGTGAATGGAATACCCGACACTTCACGGAATCCGGTAAATTGAGCACCCCTCCTTGGGTCAACCTGTACCCCCTACTAGTGCGGCGAATAGTCTGCCAATTCTAGAGTGAGGTCCCTTTGCCTCTCAAAACCATGAGATACGGACCCATTGCCCTCTAGAACCCGGCTATCCGTGCACTCCATCGCGGGATAAACCTAGTACAGAAAAGAAAATATATACAACAGGTACATCGACCTCATCCCGGTCGTGCCCTAAAAGAATAATATACAAACAGGCAGTGACGGCAGTCCACAAGTCGGACGCTCGCCCCACAAAATCAAATGTACAAATAAATCTGAACAACACTACCATTGCACACTGCTATCCACCACGACAAATCCGCAACATCACAGCACAACACAGAATATCAACGCGAATGTCACGTTCGCAAACCCGTCTAAAAGGACTATAGCAATCAGACGTGGTTTACCGATCAATGACATTCCCGGTCGGAGATATAATGTAAATACTGTAAACTAACAAGATTAAAATTTCGATCGACTAAATTTCCCGAAGTGGGCCCCACATACATCTGTTGTACAGTAACAAAAACTGGGCCCAAAAGAATAGTACCAGAAACCACAATTCCATGTATAGAAGCCCCTGTACAATTTTGGATCACAGTTCCCACTAAACCGCCGCGGATGCGCGGTCAAACCCTAGGTTTGACCGCGGTTCCGCGGTGGTTCATTGGGATCACGTGACCAAATTTGTACGGAGTGCTTAAAAAAGCCTGCTAGTATTTCTGTGATGTGTTAAATAATTTTTAGAGCAGTTTAAAAAACAACAGAAACTTTAACACATGGAAATTGTAATTTTGAAAATTCCGTTCGATCGATCTTTTAAACGTGTTAGCACAAGTTAGTATAGCTTAATAGTTAAGCTCTGACACCACTGTAAGTATACGGTAGCGCCCCGGCCGTCTAACAGACGCCAATATGCGGAACAAAAACTTTTACGACTGGTGCTATCGCATACTATAACCCGGATCGTCCATTAAAGCTAAACTAACAAATTGTAAAATGGGTAGAAATGTTATACCGAACGATCCGAGTTCTTCGGTCTTCAACCATCATCCCACGCGTTGTTGCAACTGATCCGAACTTGTTCGATCTCTGGTCTCGTCGTCCAGGTGGCACCACGTCGACGGATCTTTAAACGGGCTCCTGCCTCTGAATCGAGGCAACTCGGTCGTCAAGTTTGCTAAAAGAGACGACCAAGATGAAGTAGAGAATGAGTAGAAGACTTTGTCTTATCACGTCCAAAGCAATGGACGGACGGTTATGGAAGTTGCCAATTGGAATCGGGTGAATGGAAATTGAACTATATGAAATTTCCATACACTAAAGTATCATAATCTTTTGCAAATGAATCAATCACACTCCACAATGAAGTGGCCGGCCATATTTGAAGAGGGAGGGAGGTGAGTGTAGGAGAGGGGGAGGTGACCACAAAGATATGATACTTATCATAACATGACTCACAAATGTGAACACATTAAAAGCAAACCAATGATAAAAAACCTAGTCATCCTTGCATTAATGAATCATTAAATGCACTAATGAGTCACTAAGATGCATGAAGCTAGTCACCACCTTCTAGAAGCCTCTAGAAACTTCCAACTCATCCCAAGAAAAAAAGATAAATCCGCATTTAACCGACTGTTAAATACGGCCGATAGAAAACTGGAAACTGGCAACTTACAAAAGTGATCCTGAAACGAATTTCAGGATAACCCCGTAATCCGCATTTGTATTACAACCGAATACAAATGCAGCTGAGACAAAGATATTATATCTACACAGTATAATACTGGGATCCAGCTTAAACCAAAGCCTATCAGTATTATCTGCCCGAAAAATGACACGTGCGAAAACGCACGTGCATTTTCCGAACCCTGCCATAATACCATACGACATCTACAACGTTTCACCCGAACTTGGGAAACTATCAGTGGGGGACTCTAATGACTCATCAATACACTGGCACTGGGTATAACCACTAGCACGTCAGAGGTTACTAGAAGAGATTATTTTCACTGATCCGCTAAAAGAAAGCCTTTGACTGATGGCATTTTGCACTGACTTCCATTTAGGAAAAGGGAACCCCTGCCTTGCTTTTTCTATTGGCAATATCTTCTTTGTGCCTTGCTTTCTTTTTGGCCTACTTGAATTTCATTGTCAACTAAAGCCATGGTGAGCTTTTGCTTATGGTAAGATGCTTCTGAGGAAGAAATCTCATCTGCGGCTTCCTTGGATTGACGCTTTTTTTCTGGGAGTGAAGACATTCCTTGGCCCTATTTTCCCTATGGTTACGGAACACTACCATTCTTACTTGAATTGCCTCGGACTTGAAGGTCGGGCTTTAAGACGGAGGTCTCACTTGCCTTCCTTCCAGACCGTAACTTAACTAGTTCAAATATCCCTATCTGCCGCATCCGTAGAAGAAGGCGTTCTTATTGATTTGATTGAAGGGAACTAATACCTAGCTAGCGTTCTGGGAGAATAAGGTCATTTAGTCAGTTCATAACAATCTCTGTGAAAGGTGGGAAGCAAAGAAAACGAAATGGCTCTTCGCTCGTCCTTCTCTAACGCTAACTCGCTGCTCGCTATAGTAGGCGGCTAGGCTAACTCAGCCATAAGCTGTACGTAACGGTTGCCTATGTATTGATTGGAAGGGAAGCTGACGAGCGAACTCATCCAGAAACCCTACTGAGCCTGACAGTGACAATATCTGTACAGTCCGGAACATTCGTCTATGAGTATCGCATATAGGGCCTAGGGGGCCGGTAAACGTCAGACCCCAACAGCTGTATAAGTCGTGTCAGAGAGTAGCCCAGAACACCCTGAGATACTACTGGAATACCTTCCAGTAAATCTCGATTACCCTGGCCAGGGATTTCGTGTAATGGCTCTCCTAAACACAGCGCGATCTCACCCCCAATACCGGGAGAGACGAATCCCCGATGATCTGCTCACTGCCTCCATGTTGCTCGGGACTGTACCCAAAATATACCTGTTTGCACGACTCCTTTGACCCGTGGTAAGGTATAAATCAAAGTACAGTGGGAACTCACACGAGACAAATGACGAGCTCATGTCGATGAACTAACCTGTACACATGTCACCAGGGAACTGCTATCTGACGCTAGGTATAATACCAACTAGCAAGTTCCCGGCGAGTCCAGTCCGGTGTACTCATAACCCAATGAGCACCTGTATACATCTTAGGTGATCCAACTAACACCAATGTCTTGTGAGACCGGCCGCCGCCCCTCGTCGGGTTCTCAAATGCATACACTAGTCTACTCTGGAGTATCGATACCCTGTCTCGAAACTCCCACGACTAGGGACACTTTAAGGATGTACTTATAGACCCTATCTCCCACATATATGATCGCTATCATACTGCTGGTAGTCAAGCAAGAATTCTATGGGCTTTATCAACGTGTAACAGTGATAAAGACAAACCAGATAGCATACTATCATCTCGAGTAAAACTGTTTTATCGGTATAGGTCCTCCCTCAATCACTGTAATCACGTACCTGCAATCCAATAATTGACTTAGAGGGCAGTATATCCAACAGGGATTAATGATGATGTCTAGGATGGATATTTGGTATATCGTTGCGAAACCCTAGAGTAGTGGTTGCACCACACATGCACACACACACCCATGCTTGCATTCATTCCTTTGTTCATATGTGCATATATGGGATTCTGTATAGTTATGTGTTCACATGGGTATGGGACTACGTCTTCACATACGGACTTGATGATGATACTTGGGATTGAGATGAGTCGATGATATTTGAGCTGAGATTATGATATCGGTGTTATGGCAGGATTCATACTTGAGATATGTCCTGATATTATAGCGGATCTTTGGATGACGATGCCATGTGAATGGTGATATATATATAAAATGGTTGACATGTGATCGAGATATGAGATATGATATGATAAAATATTTAAAATAGGTCAAATTAGACGATATATACCTTTTTATGACGATATATGATGATGATATCAGTTCGTACGAGACCGTTGATCAGTAGCTGGATCATGATTATATTGAGGATATTAGTAGTGTACTAGACGTAGGTCAGTACCCCAGATGATGATCTTGATAAAGAGGATACCAGAGGAACAGTGTGATGAGTATGATATTGACCCATACCCAGATTTGGGATGTCGTACGACGGATTTACGTACGAGCTATATATTGATGTTTGATCCGCACTCCTAACTTGGGAATAACTGATTATAGAGATATGGTATCGGATGTGATATTATCGAGGCGGGATCATCGACTTATATATATATATATATATATATATATATATATATATATATATATATCGACTCAGACGTTAGGCGGTTTCCCTTACCTGCAGTTAGCCTATTAGCTCAGCCCTATAGTTGGTGTAGCTGTATGACTCTTATGACATTAAATGCAGTTTAGCTATCATTGTGTTTAGTATTTAGCTCCCGCACATTATTATTATTGTTCCGCATCGCATACTTATTATGATTCATATTCCATTATCGATATCATGCTGTTAGGACACCAGCACCATTACCGATGATGCGTATGTACCACGTACACTTATTTGCCGACTCACACACATTTTCATCGGTAATTGCCATGTCACGTACACGTAGAGAATATTATTGCTTGATTTAGCTTGTTAACTAGTAGTTTGACATGATATTAGTGTACTTGCCTTAAATGCCAGCTTAGATATTGTAGTTATTACTGGTCACTTCATGCATTCTGTTATTCATTGTTATGCCGCATTCATGGATTCTCATGCCTATATTCATGGTTTTACATGCTATTGGTGATTTGGATTCGGATTTCCATGAGATTTTCTGGATTTGGGGAAAAACCGCAAAACTTATATAAGCTTCTTTTCTCTCTTTTTAAATAAAAAGTGCGGTTTTCCCATGATGTATGAGTCGTCCACCATGAGTTTGCTGATGGATTTCGAGACCCGATACGAGAAGGCGGATGAACCGTTTCGGGTACATGGTGGGCCCGGTGCTGTACCCCAGGGCAAGAAGATCGCAGGAGATGGCGTTGAGCCTGGCAGGGGAGCACTACCAACCGGTGATTTTACCCGACGCGTCGGATATCCGGAGGATACCGTCGTGGTCTTAAGATGGATGGTAGGGGCCGGTCTGGACTGACGGCGCCCTAGATATTGTGATTGAGACATTGAGATTTTGAGACATTGAGGTACAGAGATTGCGACACAGAGATATCGAGATATTTGGATACTTGTTTTGTGTCGATGCTAGGCACTGTTTATGCTGATTTCATTTATGATACCTCATTTTAAAAATACAGAAATCTCACTAATTTGTGAAAGCAGTTTTCTTCAGTACATGCATTCTGTTCCATGCATTCATACATCATCCATATGATACATTGCTACCTGAGGCACTGACACGGGCACATGGGATTACACGGGTTAGATATTTACCTTAGCCATTGTTATAGGCTGCTGGTTATATACTTGAGGATTATATATTATGATCGTATGACCTAGGATTGCATCATACATGCGATTTCTGTTCGTAGATGTTTTCTACTCATGAGTTGGCAACTCACCCTCGTTGTGCCACAGTTTCGTGCAGGTTTGCCGTACAGGTTTCATTACGGCTTTGATGGCACTGCTTCTTTAAGGTGACTTGCTAGTAGATGGGTTTATTTGTATCGTACCCATCATTATACATTGTATATTATATTTCAATTGTATCTAGATGTTCTATCAACCAAACATGTAATTATTTGAGATAGAGACCAGTGTTGTTTATTCATTCGACTTTAGAGTCGCTCGTTGCATTTCTATGGATTCTTGCTGTTTTGAGTTTCCTTTTCTGTTGTGATCCCCGCCTTTTGGCGTTGTATATTACATTGCTTGCATGGTTGTGACCGTCGATTGACGAAGAGCTAGCTCCCGCTTGGGGATGCATTTTTTTCATTATATGCTTTATCAGGTTTTGTACCTGTTTGGGGTCAGTTTTTACAAAGGAAACTCTGCCGAAATTTTTAGAAAAGACTTGTGATTTTTAAAATGTGTATTTCGGCATATGTTACAAACTACTTGATTTAAAATGGTTTTCCTTCACTCCACTACTTTTCTTGGTTTGGATTTCTGGGTTGCGGCTTACTTAGATTATGTACGTCTCGAGACGTTCGTAGTTTAAGTGCCGATCATATTCCGTACTTTCGGGACGTGACAAAGTTGGTATCAGAGCGTTAGGTTTTACCTTCGGAGCATAAGATGATCCTTGGTTGATGGAATAGGCGACTAAAGTAGAGTGACGTACCGTGGGTATGTTCCGCGGCATATTTACGATACACCACTCCACTTAAGAAGCCTTAGGATGTGCATTTCTTTGCTCGGTATTATATTCATTCCTGATCTAGCCTCATCGGTACCAGTTATGGTTTGCTGCCACGATTACGGGTAGGGAGAGCTACGGCTAGAGTTGCGGTCAGCACGAGCTCGTTACGAACGAGGACTGACCAGGGCGTGATTCCGGCGACACGTGATTATAGAGATGTGTCTTTTGATTGTGTTTTCGCGCCATGAGCGTTTGGCGGATCACCTTTACGAGATTTCTCAGACGTGCCGATCAGTACCAGAGAATTGAGCCACTGATAAAGGCCAACCAGATTTTGATAACCATTGATGTGTTGCTGATTCGTGATGATTGAGGCAATGTTCAGCGTGCAGATGAGTGAGCCAGTTGTTGCTGCGAACGATGAGATATCGCCCCAGATGTTGGAGCTATTGTAGTACGAGTTGTACTAAGAGATGATAGAAGGTCGCTAGTCACCGAGGATGAATGACTAGGACATGTGATCGTTCGCTACCCCGATGCGAGGTCATCGGATAGATTGATTCCAGCTAGAGACGACTTCACGCGGAGACGTTGAGAGTCAACAGAGACGATCGAATGTCAGAAACCTACTATTCCAAGTTTAAAGTATTCGGAAAGACATGCAGGCAATTTTATGGACCCTCTAGAAGAATAAAATCCTAACTCGACTTAATGATCGTGTGAAAGCCTTTGAACCTTAGGGTTTGCGGCAGTTCCACGGCGCCATTAGTGAGGCTTGGGTTTGCCCTTCTACGGCTGGACCACCGATACTGTGGTATGTACTCGATACTATTAAACTGTACCCAAGATGTTGAGCTCTTGGGGGATTATGAGGTTTTGACAAATCGATTGGATGGCTCGACTTCATTCGGATGCTAGGTGGTGAGATGCATTTCTTGGGAGACTCTAGATACGAGGATAGCCGTTGGAGCTCAGTCCATACAGCCACGACGAGACGAGTCCGAAGCGGTCGACATTAGGAAAAAGTGGAGTAAGAGGTTTGTACAAGATCTGAATATGATGACGTTCCACTCTGCCGACATCAGAGATGCGATACGCATGCCGAGGCATAGTTCTGGATATACCTTCCAGAAGGAGTCGCGATGAGTATGCAGCCGTTCCGGAGGAAGAAACAGATATAGTAAAGGACGATGACTTCCGGACAGATGGCAGAGATGAGACTTAGAAGAGACCTTGAGCAGGATTCCTTCGAGGACACTGCTGCAATGATATTTGCACCCAGGATCAGATGTGTCACGTGCATTCAGAGAGCCAGAGGCCGACGCCAGTGACATGCTGCTTTACGAGTGGTTGTGAGGATTGACCGAGAAATGACTAGAGGAGTGCCAGAACGGAATCGTCCCTGTTAGCACACATGACAGGGCCAATGAGCCGATAGATCGTGAGATTGGTAATCCACGGAGAAGACTTGGACCCAGGAGTGGTCATGTTACGCACACCAGCAGGCCAGAGTTCAAGATCGTCGACGAGACATGTTATGAGTGACAACGACTGTTGGCCAAAGATTCTTAGAGGATGTGCTTGAGCAGGACTATTCCGCCATACATGATTTCGATGTTTTGGACGATCTATTTGCATGATTGATTTTGATGATTGGGTTTCATGACATTTGTTTTCATGCACCATGGTTGCACTTACTGAGTATTTACGATTTTCGCACAGTTGTTGCACTTGATATCGTTTTCGTGCATTGGTTTCACATATTTATGATTTTATGGGTTTTAGACAGTGGAGTTGATTTCGTGCGTATGTACGCACATGATTTGGTTTTTGCACTCGGTATAGTTCACATATGCTTGCAGTGCAATGATACGCATTTTGTGCACCACAGTTGCACTGGACTTCGATTTCGATTATGATGTTCGATATTTGTTTTGTGCACCTTGTGCACCTGATTGGATTTTGCACATGTTCGGCACTTGATATTGGATTTCATGATTTCGTGCATGATAATGCACCTGATTTGGATTTTCGCGCATGTTGGGCGCATGTTATGTGGTACGATTTTGGTGCACACTAGATGCACTAAATCGAGATTCTTCGTGCATGTCAGATGCACCTATTTTGCTGTCAGGTACACACGTGGCCCTTGACAGATGTTTCGTGCACATCCGATGCACTTAGATGTTGTTTCTGTACGCATGTATGGCACACTTATGGATTTTGATTTCCGTGCGCACGAGACGCACGTAGTATTCATATGCATATTTTGGGATTGATTTCTTATGGAGCAGTACATTTTTGTGTTATTTGCGATTTGTTTTCGTACTGAGCAGGACTAGTCAGATGACAGTACCTGAATATATTTTGCATGCATAGATAGTTATCGAAGGGATTTCCGAAAAGTGAGCTATTGTCTCAGTATTTACCTACGTGTCTGATATGGCACGAGACGTTTAAAATAGGGAACCCTTCCAAATAGTTTTCAAAACGGCGGAACGTACACATTAAACAAAAGATATATATGCATATGACTACTTTCTTATAAAAGACGTCTGCCACTGTGCAGTGTTATGCGCATTGCACAGCGACTTTAAAAGATTAGGTATGCATTTCCTCCATATATTTACATGTATAGATTTGGTATTTACATGTATAGTTCCGATTTATAGCATATCGGTTTTGCTTTGGATTTGGCATTCGTGCTTTCACCTTGACTCCGATGATTGCGGGATGCTTGACGGAGTTTTGATTTCGAGCTATCTGCTCATTACTCATGCGTATGTATTGCGCCATGATGCGTTTTATGTATTGATGATTTCGGAGCCCCGTTGACTTGGACATTTTATTGAAATGTTTTACAATTCGGGGGTTTTAAATTTAAATTCGGGGATGAATTTTCTTAAGGGGGAAGATTGTAACACCTGAGTTGTGTTTAGTGGTAATTGTGTTTAATGTGGGGTTTTTGGTAAAAAGTTTATCAAAACGGCTTTTAAATACTTTATTTGGTTTTATGGATATTTTATCGGAATTTTATCTCGACGGCACACACGTGCATGTTAGCTAGGGCTAAGCCTAGGGTTAAACCATGTTTAGACAACCATGGTGGTCTAACCCATTTGGTTAAGCTAATTGGGTTTAATTAAGGGTTTTAGTTTTTAAATTTGATCAGGGTAGGGGTTGACTAGTAGGTAGGTGAGAGAGAGAGAGAGAGCCATGATGGTTTTGGGCATGCTAGCATTTAATGTAGAGAGAGGGTGAGGGGGTTAACTTGAGGTTATGTCTTAATCCATTGTTTTCTTTCACAGTCCCTCTCACTCACATCTTTCCCTCACATCTCTCACTCTCACATTTCACCACAAAACAACCACAACAACAACCACAACAGCAGTAGCAGCTGCAACAGCAACAACAACATCAGCCACAACAAAAGCAACAGCAACAGCAACAAAACTGCAACAAAAAACAGCATCAGCAACAGCTGCAACAGCAACATCAGCAGCAATAGAAGTAGCTCAGCAGCAGCAACAGCCCTTTCTCCTTCTCCTTCTCCTCTTCTCCTACATCCTAGGATCCCTTGAGGTATAATCTCGCAACCTAACTTCTTTCTTGCTTGATTATGGTCGTTAAAGCTGAAATTTAGTGTCAGTATGTGAGTTAGTGCTAGTTTTAGGTAAATTTGAGTGAGACTTGACCAAGTGATGGTTTTGATCGTTAGTGTAGCCTTATTAGGTGTGTTTGAGACCAGTTAACCCAAGATTTGTCCCAGGTTTCACAAAAATACCAGACTTGCTCGATTTGGTGTAATTTAGCGTTTTTGTCGACTTTTTAGCCTTTCTGAAATCTGCTTTCAACCCGAAACCCCTAAAATAATTTTGAGTTGGCAGTGAGATGTGCAGGCAAATAGAAACCAACACCGAAAGCACTAGCCCCAACCACCATTTTCTGGCCGCAGATTAATTCCTTCTGGCCGCAAATTGCGGCCAGAGCAGGAGGGAATTGCCTCGTTTTTGGTGCATGGCCCTATTTCCAGTAGACTTGATCCTGGGTATGTGCAGTTTTGTCTGATTCTAATCAGGGTAAAATCTGGGTTGATTTTCTTGAGTTGGCGCATGATTTACGACTTGTTTTAGCATGGATTTTGGTATTTGATGATTCGTTTCTCTCGGGTGGCGTTTGGACGTCAACGACAAGTGGATCTTGACTGTGTTTGCACGCGAGGCTATAGGTTTTTACCTATGGGCGTAGCATGTACCGTTTTGTTTTCCGTCATGGTTTTCATGTGCTTTAGCATTTGTGATATCCTTGTAGGTACCCCATGTGACGTCGAGACGTTGAAGATGCAAATGGCGACGTCGGCATCGGCATCGGCACGCATAAAGCAAGGTGAGTAGATTTATATTTACGGGAAGAAGTCGGATGGATGGCATATAGCACCCCCGCTGTTCGTGGTGATGTATACGGATGCGTATACACACCTACAATTATTATATGTTTTTTGGGATTAATGATGATGTCTAGGATGGATATTTGGTATATCGTTGTGAAACCCTAGAGTAGTGGTTGCACCACACATGCACACACACACACCCATGCTTGCATACATTCCTTTGTTCATATGTGCATATATGGGATTCTATATAGTTATGTGTTCACATGGGTATGAGACTATGTGTTCACATACGAACTTGAGGATGATACTTGGGATTGAGATGAGTCGAAGATATTTGAGCTGAGATTATGATATCGGTGATATGGCAGGATTCGTACTTGAGATATGTCCTGATGTTATAGCGGATCTTTGGATGACGATGCCATGTGAATGGTGATATATATATAAAATGGTTGACATGTGATCGAGATATGAGATATGATATGATAAAATATTTAAAATAGATCACATTAGTCGATGTATACCTCTTTATGACGATATATGATGATGATATCGGTTCGTACGAGACCGTTGATCAGTAGCCGGATCATAATTATATTGAGGATATTAGTAATGTACTAGACGTAGGTCAGTACCCCAGATGATGATCTTGATAAAGAGGATACCAGAGGAACAGTGTGATGAGTATGATATTGACCTGTACCCAGATTTGGGATGCCGTACGACGGATTTACGTACGAGCTATATATTGATGTTTGATCCGCACCCTTGACTTGGGAATAACTGATTATAGAGATATGGTATCGGATGTGATATTATCGAGGCGGGATCACCTACTTATATATATATGTGTGTGTGTGTGTGTGTGTGTGTATCGACTCAGATGTTAGGCGGTTTCCCTTACCTGCAGTTAGCCTATTAGCTCAGCCCTATAGTTGGTGTAGCTGTATGACTCTTATGACATTAAATGCAGTTTAGCTATCATTGTGCTTAGTATTCAGCTCCCGCACATTATTATTGTTGCTCCACATCGCATACTTATTGTGATTCATATTCCATTATTGATATCATACTGTTAGAACACCAGCACCATTACCGATGATGCATATGTACTACGTATACTTATTTACCGGCTCACACACATCTTCATCGGTAATTGCCATGTCACGTACACTTAGAGAATATTATTGCTGATTTAGCTTGTTAGCTAGTAGTTTGACATGATATTAGTGTACTTGTCTTAAATGCCAGCTTAGATATTATAGTTATTACTGGTCACTTCATGCATTATGTTATTCATTGTTATGCCGCATTCATCGATTCTCATGCCTATATTCATGGTTTTACATACTATTGATGATTTGGATTCGGATTTCCATGAGATTTTCTGGATTTGGGGGAAAACCGCAAAACTTATATAAGCTTCTTTTCTCTCTTTTTAAATAAAAAGTGCGGTTTTCCCATGATGTATGAGTCGTCCACCATGAGTTTGCTGATGGATTTCGAGACTCGATTCGAGGAGGCGGATGAACCGTTTCGGGTACATGGTGGGCCCGGTGCGGTACCCCGGGACAAGAAGATCGCAGGAGATTGCGTTGAGCCTGGCAGGGGAGCACTACCGACCGGTGATTTTACCCGACGCGTCGGATATCCGGAAGATACCGTCGTGGTCTTGAGATGGATGGTAGGAGCCGGTCTGGACTGACGGCGCCCTAAATATTGTGATTAAGACATTGAGATTTTGAGATATTGAGATACAGAGATTGCGACACAGAGATATCGAGATATTTGGATACTTGTTTTGTGTCGATGCTAGGCACTGTTTATACAGATTTCATTTATGATACCTCATTTTAAAAATACAGAAATCTCACTAATTTATGAAAGCAGTTTTCTTCAGTATATGCATTCTGTTCCATGCATTCGTACATATCCATATGATACATTGCTACCTGAGGCACTGACACGGGCACATGGGATTACACTTGGGTTAGATATTTACCTTAGCCATTGTTATAGGCTGCTGGTTATATACTTAAGGATTATATATTATGATCGTATGACCTAGAATTGCGTCATACATGCGATTTCTGTTCGTAGATGTTTTCTACTCACGAGTTGGCAACTCATCCCCGTTGTGCCACTGTTTCGTGCAGGTTTGCCGTACAGGTTTCGTTACGGCTTTGCTGGCACTGCTTCTTTCAGGTGACTTGCTAGTAGGTGGGTTTATTTGTATCGTACCCATCATTATACATTGTATATTATATTTCAGTTGTGTCTAGATGTTCCATCAACCAAACATGTAATTATTTGAGATAGAGACCAGTGTTGTTTATTCATTCGACCTTAGAGTCGCGCGTTGCATTTCTATGGATTCTTGCTGTTTTGAGTTTCCTTTTCTGTTGTGATTCTCGCCTTTCGGCGTTGTATATTACATTGCTTGTATGGTTGTGACCGTTGATTGACAAAGAGCTAACTCCCGCTTGGGGATGCATTTTTCTCATTATATGCTTTATCAGGTTTTGTACCCGTTTGGGGTCAGTTTTTACAAAGGAAACTCTGCCAAAATTTTTAGAAAAGACTTGTGATTTTTAAAATGTGTATTTCGGCATATGTTACAAACTACTTGATTTAAAATGGTTTTCCTTCACTCCACTACTTTTCTTGGTTTGGATTTCTGGGTTGCGGCTTACTTAGATTATGTACGTCTCGAGACGTTCGTAGTTTAAGTGCCGGTCATATTCCATACTTTCGGGACGTGACATCCAATTTGGAACTAAGGTCAATTAATTAAATTATGAGTGCATTGGCTCAGTTAAGTCTGAATTGAGGACTTATGACCAACTTGGGCTAAGTCCAATTAGATTTGAAGTGTTGGCCTTTTATTGGACCATTTAGACATTTGTCTGGGTTCAGCCCCTCATCATTTAGCAATGCTTAAACAAGAGTTTGAGGGCTTCGGTAACATTTTTGGTCTTTGACTGAGCATTAAACATTATATCTTTGAATTTTACTCAATTTTGAGATTCAGTTGAAGGGGAGGCTTTTGCCTCTGGAAAATTAGCCAATTTGGCTAAAAATAATGTTAAACACTAGAGAAAAATAGTGTTAAATACTGGAAACAAACTCTCAAATTAGTGTTAAACATTAGAAGACAACAATGGTAAACATTGGAAACAAAACCCTCAAATTAGTGTTAAACACTAGAAGACAACAGTGTTAAACACTGGAAATAAAACTCTCAAATTAGTGTAAAACACTAGAGAGGAAGGGATCACGTGGGGGCACGTGAGGGCACCAAAAGGTGGGGCCAGATCTCCTTTATTTTGTTCTCAAGTCTGCAAATAAGTGTTAAACACTTTTAATTCTCATAGCCATCACGTGTGGGCACGTGATGGGTACTCATACCCTGGTTTATTAGAACATTTATTAGGAGTCACGTGGTAACACGTGAGAGCGCCCAAGTTATATTTTGCCTTTGCTTTTGTTTCGATATAATGAGGGTCACGTGGGAGCATGTGAGGCATTGCCTCAGGGCTAATTCCTTCTTATTTTAGGAGATCTTTTCAGGGGTCACGTGGAGACACGTGACCTTAGTCTCTTGCATGTATGGAGATCTTTCAAGTCACTTTATATTTTTAAGAATTAAATTCTCTGTAGGGTTAAACCCTAATTATGTTTTAGAGGAATTAAATTTCTATGCATGTGGAAGAATTAAATTCTTATATAGGGTTAAACCCTAGTTCTGTCTTGAAGGAATTAAATTTCTATGATTTTGGGAGAATTGAATTCTCATGCAGGGTTGAACCCTAATTTTATCTTCGAGGAATTAAATTCCTGTGAGTTTGAGAGAATTAAATTCTCATATAGGGTTAAACCCTAGTTTGTCCATCTTGAAGAAAATAAATTCCTGTAATTTTTGGAGAATTAAATTCTCATATAGGGTTAAACCCTAGTTTTTTTTTGGGAGAATTAAATTCTCTAAACTCAATTCCTCCTCCAAGTCTTGGATCTGCATGACAAAATCTCAACCCGATAAGAATTAAATTCTCAACTTATGGGGAGATTTGCTTCTGCAGATTTTCAACCAGAGAAAGAACTATGTTCTTTGTGCAGAAGAGTTAAACTCTTAGATTTGAGAATTAAATTCTCTTTTTTAAAGTTTTGATCCACTTTCTTTTCTCACCTAGAGTTTTCTTTGTTGAGAATTAAATTCTCCTTTCTTTTCTCTTTGCTTTTTGGAAATTTCAAGATCCCAAAATTCTATATTCCTCTTCTCTTCTTAGCTCCTATTTATAGGAGAAGGAAAAGAATCAATTTGTTTAGTAAATCTCTCATTAAAAGATTTTTGTTTGTTTTCATAACTAATATGATCATTTAAATTACTTAGTGAATTTTATTCATCATTGGATTTTTAATCCAAAAGATATTCTGTTTGTTATTCTTGGTAAATTTTAAGGAAATCTTTCCTTGTCTAAAATCTTTCCATAAATTGGTGATTTTAATCACCCTTGGATTTTTAATCCAACGGTTCCCCATAATCTCTTTTTTTGTTTGGAAAAATTTAGAGAAATACTTTCCTAGTTAGGGTTTTTGATTCCTTCTTAATTAGAATTTAATTCTATTAATTCATAGATCTTTAGAAACCCATCACGTGTTGGCACATGACCCCCTGATTAAGCATTTGACCAGAATTTAATTCTGTTGTTTTAAAGAACTCAGGAATTATCGCGTGTCAGCACGTGACCTATGGTCACGTGTTGGCACGTGATGCCCTTTGGGATTTTTCCTTGTTATTTTATTATACCTTTAATTCTTTTCAGTGGGTTTAAAGGCCCATCACGTGTTGGCACGTGACCCCACTGATTAATTATTTCCAATTATTTATTTTATTCAGTGCGTACAGGCTTTGCCTGTAAATGGTCACGTGTGTGCATGTGATGCCCGGTTACGTGTGAGCACGTGATGCTTCATAACTTTTGATCCCGGATAAATTATGTGGCCCATAATATATTAAATCGAAGGATTTTTCGAGATACTTTCGATAACATTAGAATTTAGCCGTTTCTCATTCGGGATTTTGTCAAAATGCAGCCCGGAAAATACCGATTCGTATTTTCTTCCTTAGATTACACGTGCATAGTATATTTGGTCATAATTTTTGATCCCGGATGAATTATGAAGCCCATAATATATCAAATCGAAGGATTTTTTGAGACGCTTTCGATACCATCAGAATTTAGCCGTTTCTCGTTCGGAGTTTGTCAAAATACAGTCCGGAAAATACTGGTTCACATTTTCTTAAACGTATCACTGCCATTTGATACCTTGGGCTCTTTCGCGCATAAATTTTTTTTGGTGGGAATAGATGATACATGGAAGATGGATGTATGAGAATCGCATCGAGTCGAGGATAAGAAGATAAATATTATTATTTGAATTTTGAAAGGAAACAATGAGTCATTTTCTTTGGAACCTTGGAGATGAATGACTCATTCTTTTCTTTTTCTTTGGTTCATATAAGTTTATCTTTTTGGTAATTATCCTCATGGCTTGTTCATTTTATTTTTTTTCTTCTCTTTATATATTTGATATATACAAATATGTATCATGGTTGATGATGCGTGGAACTTGGATGTATGGGAATTATATTGTGGATTAAGGATAAAACAAAAAGGATTTCTTATTTGAATTTAGACAAAAAGAACAATGGGTCGTCGTTTTGAGAACATTGGAAAAGCCATGACTCATGGTTTCATTTTGTCTATGGTTCATATAAGTTAATCTTTTACTCTTATCCCTAACACAATCTTATCCTCAAGGTTCATTCTCCGTCACTTCCAAGTTCATCTTCTTCTCCTCTCTGATTTTCTAGTTTGAGAAAAAGAAAAGAAAGATTTTTAGTGGGTAAAATCTCTACTTCATCAAGCTACACTATTACAGCAAACTAGTTTGGGTTGTTAACTTCACTAATATTTTGATTAGTGAAGTGTGGGCTTGAGCGTGAGAAGTTTCGAGGTGGATCATCTTCGACGACGAAAATTTCGAACAAGCTCGTTCCATTTATCAAGCGGAGTTAAAGAAGAGTTCTAGGGACCTCTATCTGGAGCTTTTGAAGCGAAGGACTGGACTACAAAGGTTGTAGCACCTCTTCACTTGATTTAGAACTTAGTTTGCTTATCTTTGAACCCTTAATCTCTAGTATGATCTTATTTAGCATACTTAGCCCTCTAAAATTTTAAAATTGCATACTTAATGTTCATAGAACACCAGTAGAAGTGCTAAGACATACTTTTTCTCTGGCCCCATGAGGCATGCAATTTAGACAATGTAGCCATGAGCCTACGGTTTTCCTTCAGACCCCTTATAACTGTGTTGTTGTAACAACTCCATTTTTAGTATAAAAAAAACTTGCTTAAAAAATTCATATATACTTGGGGTATTTACTTTTGCTGTGATTACTTTAACTAATTAATTAGCTTTTTAATTACAAGAAGGAGCTTATAGCTCATTGGTAACACCTTGCACTGCTGAACCAAGCCACCAGAGTTCAAATCCCATACCCCATATTATTTTTAGTATTGTTTTATTTTTGGATTTTTAGAATACAAACAGTTTACACGTGCATTACACTAGAAAAAGTAACCATACCAGAGGGATCACCAAGCGTCGAGGGCGATTCCGGCCGCCTGACTCGGCCAGAATCAGCCAACTCGGCCGGCGAACCGGCCGACTCGGGCCACCGCCGCCGGCCAGAGTTGCCGATTCCGGCGAGTCACCAACAGGTGAAGCGTGCTTTTTGGGATCCCCTATACACCTGCACACTCTAATTACTTAGACCAGTAACAGAGCATTCATAAAACCCCAATTGCTCCACTTTTAATACGTTTTAATATATTTTATTACATTTTTTCAATTTAACCTTTCATCTACCCTAACCCTATAAATACAACCCCCAAACACTATCCCCTCACCCCAAAATTCTGAGCAAAATCTCAAGAAATTTTCTAGAACCCTAGGTCGCATTTGAAGTGAGCAAAGAGGCGAAGCTTCGGCGAATTTTCCGGCGACAACCCTAGGAGTTCCCGGTGACGAAACGGCGCACCGAAAACTACGTCCACTTCCTCTCCCTCTCCTCTTTAAGCTAAACCCGTAAGTCCTACCTTCCTCCTTCTCTACTCTTTCTGAAAATACGAAAGTTTAAAACCCGACTGAATCGGAACAAATCTGATTTCCGATTCGGTTCTTCCGAAAATCTCACTTTTCCTTTAATATAATCTTATTAAACCATTACATGTTGACTATTAAACACTAACTAATCATATTGAACAAGTTCCATATCAAAAGAAATTGCTATTTCCATTTTACCGTACTTTTTCATTAAAATACCATATAGTTTCATTTTCGACATTTAAACATCACAAACTTGTTATACCTTTAAGTAGATCACGAGGTAATGACCTACCTCCTCACAACACTCATATGCAATATAGCACAATACCTTTCGGGAACATAGAATATGGGAAAACGAAATATTTCAAATAAATACCATTACTATTAAAACCGTTTTCTAAAAGATTAGTATTTTACACAAATCTTTGCAAAGCGCCGGTACAACCCATTTTGGAGAACCCAATTGGGATGGTGCGGATTATCGCACATCTCTGGGCTTAGTAGTGCGAGATGCAGACCTCCGCAAGGAGCATTCGGTCTTGAGAGATTTAAAATACGACATCTTAAGAAAATGAGATTTTTAGAAATATAAAATATATATTAAAATTATTTTTATATAATTATGTATATATGTAACATTAAAATATCTATTTTGAAATAATATAAATATTCCAGCTCTTTTCAAAAATCATAAGAATCACTTTATATTAATATACCATGAATTCCAAACAAGTCAATATTACAAATAAATACCCATTATTATGAATTTAGGATATTTTCACTAGAAATATCATAATTATAAAATCTACATTCATGATAACTCTAAAGACGATAACTAAACACTTGGGGAGCATTTTGAAAATTATACAAAAGTATTTTTACATAAAACCTCCTCAAGTTCTATAAATTACACTAAGGATTCTAGTAAATATAGGTTTAAGCGGGACCAATCTCTTGAGCCTCAGGGAGCCGGAGAAGTGGGTGCTTGCCTATCTAAGATAGACAACTTAACAACGGTGTTATCAATACGGTAATCGTCTTTGAAAAAGACACAAATCCTGCCGCCCATGTGCAGCGGTTACCGATAACATCAAAACCATGAGGACTTCAATTTATTTTTTCTAATTGTCTGACTCAGACTGAGTCTCATTAATAAACTGACTTGAATATGATTCATGTACAATTTACAATCTGCAATCTACAATATTAAAATTCAACATGAATCCATTCAATCTATATTGACTGAACCGAACTATGGATATACTTCCATTTACAAGATTCTCCAGTTACATCCATTTACTGATATCATGATTTCGGTAAGTCATCCAATTATACAATATATACAGTTTACAATACAAGACAATACAATACAACTATACAAATAAGACATCTCGGGGTTTAAGGGGTAGATTGGTACGGAAGGTGTTAGAAGTGGCACGAGACGGTAAGATTAAGACACCTAACCTATATTCCGTTGCTGTTGTACCGTGGCCCAACGGTTTCTTGTACATTCCGTTTGCCTAGTCTCTAGCATATAGAGACTCCTCGCGTATACACTGGCATCTTTCTGTACCAAACTACAAACAACAGCGTTAACACCACATTATAACAATATAATACAACTTTAAAAGCTACCTTTTTATTCTGTCTATTCTCTTTCTCTCTTATCTTTGGGATTTATTGAGCGATCTGTTCGCTGACGACATACTCTTCTTTCTTCTTTGAATGTCGTCAAGTGATCTGGACATGTCAGAGATCGAGCCCAACACTGAAGACTTGGACCATTTCGTTGAAGACCCAGAGCTTTAGTTCATTGTACACTTTTATTTCAATACCTTTCCTTTTCTGTTATGCCATTATTTAGGCATTGCTTTATTTCAGTTGTATTTACATTTCCATGCATTGTACAGAAATAATGTGAATAAATAAAGTTGTTGTTTTATTATATCCTGTCTCTTATGCAGTTACTTTTATACTGCTTAGATACGCTTAGCGTATTTACTTCACAGTAAATACGTAGCGGCCTCGTCGCGTCCTCTGCCCGTATACTGCGAAGCGGGGCGTGACAGGTTTTGTTGGTGGCGCATGCAGGTCAGAGCTGTATAAAACTCTATCATGCAGTTCTGTTCTGCGTGAACAATATAAGCAATATAAAAACACAAAAACTAGCAACTAAAACATTCTTTACAATTCATACTTCTTGAATCTCATCATTTCATATACTTTGAATCTGTCCTAAACTAAATCTTTCTTTCAAAGGTTATGGATTCCCCAAACAACACAAGCACCAACTTCAACAACACTCCACCACCACTACTAATCATACCTACTGTTCCTGCTCCACCCACCGAGCAAACGGTTCTGCTTGAGGCGATCCGTAGCCTCTTAGAGGGACAGCAGCATCTCTTGAACCGTCCCGAGACTGAAGCATCTGGGGTGAAGCAATTCAGAGCTATGCATCCCAAGCAGTTCTCCGGAAAGGGAAGCCCACTAGAAGCTGAAGAATGGGCACAAAGTATAGAAGATGATCTGGCAGCGGCACAAGTGCCAGATATGGCTTAGGTTCTTATGGCAAAATTATAGCTCACGGACAATGCACGGAACTGGTGGAAGTCGGAAGAAAGCCGTCTTGATCATCCCATTGAATGGAAGACTTTTCGCGATAGGTTCGACACGAAGTACTTCCCTGAGACTGCCAGGTTCGACATGGAACAACAATTTATTCGTCTGCAACAAGGTTCGATATGGATCAAGTTGGTAGATGAGTATGACGCTGAGTTCATCATGCTCAGTTGGTAAGATATGTCTCAAATAATTTGATTTTTTTAAATATTACTTACACTGTAGGGTGTTTTTCGTCACCCCATTGAGATGGGAATACGCGTGCGCTTGTCAGGCGCATTACAGATCCCCCCTGCCTAGGGTAGGCTGTGGTTTATTGATTATGGAGATCCGCATCTCCGGCAGCCGCGGACTAAGCTGTCGTTAATTACCTCTCGCCTTTGAAGCGAGGGAACCTTCGATTGACGGGTTAAACTGGTCATGCGAACTCAATGTGCAGTGTGCGTGTGTTGTGTTTTAAAAGGGGTTTTGGATATATCGGAGGCCCCGCAGAGTTTTTACAGGGGTCCCGCTACCCGGATAGCAGGCTAGGGGGCTAGCAGCCCCTTTGCGGGGTGCGGGGCAGCACCCCGGCCCAATTTTTTTTTTGAGAGGGATAGTGTTATAGATGTTAGGGTTACCTCGCAACTACTTATGAGTATGGAAGTATCACACATGCCACTTTAAAATTTCTAGAGGTGCTAAGCAAACTAAGCATGGATCTTTAACTAGAATAGCTAGGGTAACAACACAAGTATCACATACAAGAACTATATTTACACTAAGTGAAAGAAATACAACCCTTGTAGTCCTCTTTGTAGTGACTCCAAGTATCGTTGAGAGGTTGGAAAGGCTTGCTCGTAAGCTCCTACGTCCATGATGATCCACCCGAAGTTCACTAGCTCCAAGCTTGTAGCTCCACTTGATACAAGAAGAAGTGGAAGCTAAACACTCTAAACTAATTAGCTAGATTAGAGTAGAATGATGAACTGGTGAGTTTTCTTTTGTCAAAATCCTTTCTTTTTATATCTCTCTCACTATGGAAAAACCTAGAGAGTAAGGAGGAAGAAGAAGATGAAGGCAAAAGCTTTTTTGTGAAGTGATAAACTTGTGAAAGAAAAATAGAAAATATAGTATATATATTTTCTATCTCTCTCTCAACCATGCTTGCTATAATATCTAGATATTTAGTAAATGGGTTAAAAGCCAAAAGAAAATTTAATCCATGGCTAAAAAGTGGGTGAGCAAGGTTAAGTTCAAGAAGAGTGTAGAATATCAACCATGAATTAATCTTTTCTTTCCTTTTTGTTTTAAACCAAATACAAATATATATCCATATATTATACAACCATGTAGGTCTTATATTGCCACCAAAGTTGTATCAACAACCATGATACATTGCATATATGTTTCTATGCACATCAATATGTGCATACATGCATGCATTCTCCCTCTTTAATAAAAAGAGCTTGACTAAAGAATTAAAATAAAACTAAAAGTCAAAATGTTAAATCAACAATTGATTTAACAATCCGGTCATATCGCATACGGCCCGACTAATAGAAAAATGCCCGATTAACATACGGTATCACATAGTCGTATTCAATCGGGTCCCTACGCATATCTCATATGCACACCATATCTTTTCGCCTGAGCTAGGAAACTTCTGTGTGGGACTTTAAGACTCATCAATACGCCGACAGTGGGTGATGATCATATCAAACACCCACAAGCCGCAAGCGGTTAGCTAAACGTAACGGCCACCCAGGTATTGAGCGATCAGAAGAAAACCAGCAAAGCTGTCAAAACTCCCGTCGAGCCATCTGGCAACACTTACCATACAGTCCGGTCTCCTCGTCATATATGTTGCATATAAAGTCTGGGGATGGTGTCGTCGACATCAATAACTCAATAAGTCATGCTGGTGTATGGCTGATAACAGATCGAGAAACTACTGATAATGCTTATCAATAAATCTCAGTAGCCCTGCCCAGGGACTTCCTGTTATAGCAAATCAAGCATAGCACAATATCAACCCCTAATAACGCGAGAGACGAAACCCCTCCTATCGCTCATTGCCTTCATGTGCCTCGGGACTGTACCCAAAGACCACCTATTTGCACGACTCAGTAGAGCCGTGGTAGGGTGGAGATCAAAGTACAGTGGGAGGACACACAAGACTCTATGACGATCTCGGGTCTACAAACTAACCTGTACCAGTGTCACTTGAGAACTGCTATCCGACGATAGATATAATAATACCATATAGGAGTTCTCTGTGAGTCTGTTCAGTGTACCCAGTCTCCAATGAGCACCCGCATACAATCTTTGGTGTCATCTCACCAGATGGATATGGGAACATCCATCGCCCATCATATGGGACAAGACTGGTATACTCTAGTCTACTCTGGAATATCGATGCCCCGTCTCGATATACCTACGACTAGGAACAGTTCAAGGATATGCTTATAAACTACACGTGCCCCACTAGTATGATCCGCATCATAATCACAGTAGTCAAGCAAAGATCCTCAGGGCTTTATCAACATGTGCAAATGAATAAAAGCATGATCAAATCAACATGTCAGATAAAGTAAACCAGATAACATAATATCATGTCGAGCAAGAAAGTAATCTATATATATACATGTCCAAGCATCCATTATACATATAATGGCCTTTAGGGCATACATATATCCAACAACCTCCCACTTGCACAAAGGCCAATTATTGACATATCTCATACCCAACATCTCAAAAAGTCGCTCATGTTGTGGCTGTGGAAGGGCCTTGGTGAGTGGATCCGCAGTGTTATTCTTTGTATCTACTCTCCGAATCTCGATCTCGTGGCGATCTACAATCTCCCGGATCAAATGATATTGCCTGAGGATGTGTCTGGATTTCTGATGGGACCTTGGTTCTTTGGCTAACGCCATAGCCCCATTATTATCACAATACAATGGTATTGGATCAATAATGGCTGGAACTACTCCTACCTCCGCGATGAACTTCCTCATCCAGACGGCTTCCTTGGCAGCATCATTTGCTGCAATATACTCAGTTTCTATCGTGGAGTCTACAACGGTATTCTGTTTGGAACTCTTCCAACTAACCGCCCCTCCATTGAGGGTAAATACAAACCCTGAGATAGATTTATTGTCATCCTTATCACTTTGGAAGCTGGAATCGGTAAAGGCCTCCATTTGGATATCCTCATTACCATACACCAAGAACAATTCTTTAGTCCTTCGCAAATACTTAAGAATGTTCTTCACTGCTATCCAATATTTCTCCCCTGGGTTGGATTGATACCTGCTTACTACAGCTAGTGCATAAACTATATCAGGACGAGTACATAACATCGCATATATTATAGATCCTACGGCTGAAGCGTAGGGTATAATGCGCATGTGAGCTCTATCTTCATCAGTCTTCGGACAGAAGTTTTTGGAGAGAGTGATTCCATGACAAGCGGGTAAGGCACCACGCTTGGAATCTTCCATACTAAACCTTTTTAGGATGGTGTCAATGTACTCTGATTGAGACAATCACAATAACCTCTTGGATCTATCTCTATAGAACCTTATGCCCAAAATGCACGAGGCATCACTCAGGTCCTTCATGGAGAACCTTTATGATAAGAATAGTTTGACCGATTGTAGCACAGGAATATCATTTCCTATCAGGAGAATTTCATCCACGTACAATACGAGGAATGTGACAGTATTCCCTACAATCTTCTTAAAAAATGCATGATTCATCTATATTTTTGATAAAATCAAACTCTTTGATTGTATCATCAAAATAGATGTTCCAGCTCTGTGAGGCCTGCTTTAATCCATAAATGAATTTAAGCAATCTACATGCTTTCCCGCTGCTCCCACTGTCAATGAAGCCCTCTGGCTGATCCATAAAAACGCATTCTTCTAAATCACGATTCAGAAATGCAGTTTTAATGTCTATCTGCCAGATTTCATAATCATAGTGAGCAGCAATAGCAAGTAGGATCCTAATGGATTTAAGAATTGCTACTGGAGAGAAAGTTTCATCATAGTCCAGTTCTGGTCTTTGACGAAAACCTTTCGTTACAAGCCTTGCTTTATAGGTCTCTACCTGTCCATCTACACCAATCTTTCTCTTAAAGATCCATTTGAACCCAACGGGTTTTATCCCAGCAGGTGCAACGTCCAAAGTCCATACTTTGTTGGTGTACATGGACTCCATTTCGGATCGCATGGCTTCCAGTCACTTCACAGAGTCACCACTCGTGATAGCTTGCTGAAAACTAGTAGGGCCATCATCATCCATGATGCAATCTTCTCTATCACCATCAATGAGAAACCCATAGTATCTCTCCGGTAGGCTCGAAGTCTTACTAGATCTCCAGAGCGGCTGAGGTTCTTGAAGTTCTACTGCAACATCAGTTTCAACCAATTCGTCCTGAGTAATTTGTGTCTCTAGAACCTCTTCTAGTTCTACCGCATTGCCATCAGTACTATCTGTAAAGATTTCATTTTCCAAAAATGTGGCATGCTGAGCAACAAACACCTTTTGTTCCTCCTTATGGTAGAATAGATATTCATACGAATGTTTTGGATATCCCACAAATTTACACATGACCGATCGTGTCTCGAGTTATCCGGATTCTGCTTTTTGACTTAAGCCGGACAACCTCAAATCCTAACTCTTTTAAGAGATGGTCTCTTTCCACTCCATATCTCATATGGAGTGGTAGACGCGGTCTTGGTTGGAACCCTGTTTAACAGATACATTACTGTCTCTAATGCATGCCCCCAGAAGGAAAGCGGTAACTCAACATCACACATCATGGATCGTACCATATCTAATAGGGTACGATTCCTCCGTTCTGACACACCGTTGTGCTGCGGTGTATAAAGAGTGAGCTGAGAGAGAATCCCATTCTCTTTTAAGAAGTCTGAAAACTCTATACTTAAGTACTCTCCACCTCGATCTGATCGAGGTTTCTTGATGCTCAAACCTGTTTGTTTTTCTACTTCAAGTTTGTACTCCTTGAATTTCTCGAAAGCTTCGGATTTGTGCTTTATCAAAAACACGTGTCCGAATCTTGAGAAATCATCGGTAAAAGTAATGAAGTATGAAAAACCGCCTCTAGCATGTGTAGATATTGGTCCGCATACATCACTATGTATGAGGCCTAAGAGTTCCACAGCTCTTTCTCCGTGTCCAGTAAACGAAGTTTTGGTCATTTTACCTTTGATACAAGACTGGCAAGTTGCATAAGATTTATATTCAAAAGAATTTAAATATCCATCTTTATATAGCTTGTTTAGTCTAGTTTCATTAATATGACCAAGTCTACAATGCCAGACAAAAACTTCATTTATATCTGAAGTTTTCTTTTATTAGTATGTTGTATATTGAAAACTTTGTGTTGGTTCAGGACGTAAATACTGTTATTTAATATACCATACCCAATCAACTCTTGATTCAAGTTAATGTTCATAACATTATTCTGCAACACAAAATGATATTCTTCATTATCCAACAAAGAAACGGATATTATATTACATAGTATACTTGGTACAAAATAACACGGGTTCAAAACTAATATACAAGCCGAAGGCAAACCCAGATGATACTCTCCTACGGATACAGCATGTACATTGGAACCATTTCCCACCCCCAGAGTATGGTCTCCAGTTTTCAAAACTCTACTGTTTTTCAACCCCTGCACACAATTGCAGATGTGAGAACCAGAACCGGTATCTAATACCCAAGATGTAGAGTTAATTGAAAAACAGTTCTCAGTTACAAATATACCTGAAGCGGAAGTATCAGCATGCTTTTTCTTCTTGAGATCAGCAAGATACACAGCACAGTTGCGTTTCCAATGTCCCGACTTGTGACAGCAAAAACATTCCCCTTTCCCACTTCCCGCGGCCCTAGATGTGTCTTTCTTCTTCGCCTTTTTGACTCCACCTTTCTGTTTGATGGGTTTCTTCTTCTTCTTTCCCTTGGCCTTGGCTTTTGGGATGGAAGAGGAAGATGGCCCAGCAATCAGAGCGGGAGTATTCGCTATTTTCAGCGTGCTCTCTGCACTTCTCAACATATTGAGAAGTTTAGGCAATGATTTCTCCAAATCATTCATATTGAAATTTACTATGAAAGGAGTAAAGGAGGGGGGAGAGTGTGTAGAACAATATCCGTATACTGCTCATTATCCATGGTCCATCCCAGTTCCTCGAGTTCTTCAATAAGACCAATCATCTTCAAGATATGGTCTCCTACCGATGCACCAGGGGCCATTCGTATCTGAAACAACTTTCTAGATGCCTCGTATCGTAAAGTCCGAGACCGCTCTTCATACAACTCCTTTGTATGAAGAAATATGGATTGAACATCCATCTTCTCGTGCCGTTTCTGATGGATACTGTCCATAGAAGCCAGTGCGAGGCATTTGGCCGTGTTGCAGTCAATATCCCATGTTTTTCTGATCTCCCTATCCGAAATAGATGATTCAGGTCCTGGGACGGGTAGGGGTTTGGTAGTGAGGACATATGATACTTTATCATATGTGAGTACAATGTTCAAGTTCCTCAACTATTTTTTATAGTTTGGTCCATTCAGTTTGTTTTTCTCTAGTAGAAACTTAAGTCCCGTCATCGGTATCTGCCATTAGGAGAGAGAAAAGAATACACTCAGCGAAATGCTCTTGCAAAGAATTAGATTGGTTATTATCTTATCTAATCGATATCTCCCACTGCTTTTATCAAATTTTCTTTCAAAACCTGAAAAGAAAACTAGTCAGGATTAATTACATTCTACAGTTTCGTTAACCGGTCAGTCAGGCCAGTGTCGGTACTTTGAGGGAGGTTCCCCGTGCGTTCGCACGGACCTAATTAAAATAAACCTCATTTTCCCAGAGGTCAAACCCCGTTGACACCTTTCTAGACACCTTCTGGATTAGCTAATTGCAAAATGCAAAACTCTCCTGGGGGTAACTCTTACTCGCAGTGGGATCGGGATCCAACTATCATATAGAAGGTATGCAATCTCATTGCAAATTTCAACTCTTGAAACTCCCGATATGGTTTTTACCCCTAGATGCTTATGACCTTGGCTATGGTCAATATATCATAAGCACTAGTCAAGTTCTACCCGTCATTTCGTGATTAATTAGGCCCCCCATATGACCCTCGGCTATGGTCGACATAATCATGTGACTGTCCTAACTAATCGCATAATATGCGATATAAGAAGACATCACTTAGCTACCGTACACTACGCCTCGGCTATAGTCGACATACGTAGCACGAATACTAAGCACTCTGCTTCCTAAAATGACGGAGGGTTGCGGATGGTTTTTATGAAAACCTTTAACGTTTTGAACTTGATCTCGTTGTAGAATCAAAACAGTTTAGAAAAGGAGTGGCTTAAGCTCCACATCTTTTGAAACTTGCATTTTTCATAAAAAGGCCGAGTGGGTTTCAAATCTGATTCTACAACATTTTTAGGTTTCTTTTACTTTACATTAATCTCATTAATGTTGTCCCATCATTTAAGTTCCTAAGCCATCACAGAAAAGAAACGAAAATAGAACGTATACTTATACCACCCACATTCGCCACAATATCCCATTATGCACCGTTAGGTTACTTAACTAACGGCATAGCGGGGCGGGACTAGCGCGGGTGTAAAATATAAGCAACGTTTATTATATATCATATATATAATAATAATCCATTCGTCTCAGATACTAAGTAATCACATTACAGAATATCAACAGCAGCAGAAGCACGTATGAAAATAAAAAGGATATCTAGAAGGTCCGTATTTTGTATTCAGCCAGCAATAGAAAATACGAATTCCACGGTCGCGATGAATAGCCAAGCCCACACCCCTAAACCCCTACGAGAGCGGCAAGTGATCCTGCCAATTCTAGAGTTTTAGGAGACCCGGTCTCGACTCCTCGAGATGGCCTCCCATTGAACCCTAGAACCCGATCACTTGTGCTCCCCTCCTTGGGTTTATCCTAACGCGGAAAAGTAAATAATATACAATAATGGTGACATCATCCTCAACCCGGAAGTGCCCCAAATAAAAGAATATTACATACAATTGACTTTTACATGAATGAAAATTAAAACTCCCATCTCACATAAAACCCCCGGCTATTCAATCGCGACAATCCTGCATCATATCTCAGCAACACATAATATCTCATATCATCAACGTAAGCAAGTATGCGTGTCCCGATTGTCATTGATATATAGCAACGAAACCGGCAATACACCATATACTACGCTTACGGTCGCAGAAAAGAAACTGAAAAACAACAATTGCAATCACAGATATCAAGACGGTGTTTAACGTTTCGATCGAATCAACAAACACCCACGTTTTACCCCAAGAGCTCAACACTTGAGCAAAGTTACAAATACCCAAAATCGCGCCACAGTGTCTTATGATCCAGCCGTAGAAGGAGTTAACCAACGCCCCACCTATGACACCATGGCACTACGGCAAACCCGAAGGTTCGTTCGCGGTTCCGTGGGCATAGAATCGAGTTAAGGTTATTATGATCTTCTAGAGGGTCCATAGGATACTTGCGCTGCTATTGAATATAAAGTTAACTTAGGAAAAACACAACAGTTGGAAATTTCAGCGGGGTAGAAAGTGGGGTGTTCATTGTCCGTTTGAACTGTTAAAAATAGTCTAGGTTACCAATTTAGTATCAAATAATACGACTACGAATCACTACGAATTAGCCCCAAGTCTAAACAATCATCACATGAAAACTGGGATAAACAAACAATGCCACAAAACCCAACATGCAAACAACAGAGCACAGGTGAAATAGGGGGTACAAAGGGGGCAGGGGGCCGGCCTGGCCGGTTTTTGTGGGGGTGTGCTCGGCCAAAATCCGAGCACCCCCCCCGTATTTCACCTGGGTTCTTAGGATTGCCTGCACTGCATTCTGTACATGTTTGAAAAAATTTTAGACGACTTTTAAAAAAATTTCCAGAGAGCATATCAAGGGTTCCATAATATCGTATTTTTCGGATTCGGATTCGTTTTCGTATTTGTTATAACACCAAGTCCAGAATTCTAGCTTGGCTCTGATACCATTGTTAGGGTTACCTAGGACCTACTTATGAGTATGGAAGTATCACACATGCCACTTTAAAATTTCTAGAGGTGCTAAGCAAGTTAAGCATGGATCTTTAACTAGAATAGTTAGGATAACAACACAAGTATCACATACAAGAACTATATTTACACTAAGTGAAAGAAATACAACCTTTGTAGTCCTCTTTGTAGTGACTCCTAGGATCGTTGAGAGGTTGGAAAGGCTTGCTAGTAAGCTCCTATCCACGATGATCCACTCGAAGTTCACTAGCTCCAAGCTTGTAGCTCCACTTGATACAAGAAGAAGTTGAAGCTAAACACTCTAGACTAATTGGCTAGATTAGAGTAGAATGATGAACTGGTGAGTTTTCTTTTGTCAAAACCCTTTCTTTTTATCTCTCTCTCACTATGGAAAAACCTAAAAAGCAAGGAGGAAGAAGAAGATGAAGGCAAAAGCTTTTTTGTGAAGTGATAAACTTGTGAAAGAAAAATAGAAAATATAGTATATATATTTTCTATCTTTCTCACAACCATGATTGCTATAATATCTAGATATTTAGTAAATGGGTTAAAAGCTAAAAGAAAATTTAATCCATGGTTAAAAAGTGGGTGAACAAGGTTAAGTTCAAGAAGATTGTAGAATGTCAAGCATGAATTAATCTTTTCTTTCCTTTTTTTAAAAACCAAATACAAATATATATCCATATATTATACAACCATGTAAGTCTTATATTGCTACTAGGTTGTATCAACAACCATGATACATTGCATATATGTTTCTATGCACATCAACATGTGCATCCATGCATGCATTCTTCCTCTTTAATAAAAAGAGCTTGACTAAAGAATTAAAATAAAACTAAAAGTCAAAATGTTAAATCAACAATTGATTTAACAATCCGGTCATATCGTATACGACCCGGCTAATAGAAAAATGCCCGATTAATATATGGTATCACATAGTCGTATTCAATCGGGTCCCTGCGTATATCTCATATGCACACCATATCTTTTCGCCTGGGCTAGGAAACTTGTGTGTGGGACTCTGAGACTCGTCAATATGCCGGCAGTGGGTAATGATCATATCAAACACCCACAAGCCATAAACGGTCAACTAAACATAACGGCCACCCGGGTATTGAGCGATCAGAAGAAAACCAACAAAGCTGTCAAAACTCCAGTCGAGCCATCTGGCAACACTTACCGTATAGTCCGGTCTTCTCGTCAAATATGTTGCATATCAAGTCTGGGGATGGTGTCGTCGACCCCAATAACTCAATAAGGCATGCTGGTGTATGACTGATAACAAATCGAGAAACTACTGATAACGCTTATCAGTAAATCTCAGTAGCCCTGGCCAGGGACTTCCTGTTATAGCACTCGAGCATAGCACAACATCAACCCCCAATACCGCGAGAGACGAAACCCCTCCTATCGCTCATTGCCAACATGTGCCTCGGGACTGCACCCAAAGACCACCTGTTTGCACGACTCAGTAGAGCCGTGGTATGGTGGAGATTAAAGTACAGTGGGAGGATACACAAGACTCTATGACGATCTTGGGTCTACAGACTAACCTGTACCAGTGTCACCTGAGAACTGCTATCCGATGATAGATATAATACCACATAGGAGTTCTTTGTAAGTCTGTTCAGTGTACCCAGTCTCCACTGAGCACCCGCATACAATCTTTGGTGTCACCTCACCAGATAGATATGGGAACGTCCATCGCCCATCATATAGGACAAGACTGGTATACGCTGGTCTACTCTGGAATATCGATGCCCCGTCTCGATATACCTACGACTAGGAACAGTTCAAGGATATGCTTATAAACTACACGTGCCCTACTAGTATGATCCGCATCATAGTCACAGTAGTCAAGCAAAGATCCTCAGGGCTTTATCAACATGTGCAAATGAATAAAAGCATGATCAAATCAACATGTCAAATAAAGTAAACCAGATAGCATACTATCATGTCGAGCAAGAAAGTGATCTATATATATACATGTCCAAGCATCCACTATACATATAATGGCCTCTAGGGCATACATATATCCAACAGTAGAATGTGTGCGTGTGTGTGTACACACACACATACACACACATAAGGGAAAAGGGCATCCAAAGGATGTGTGGGAGAAAGCATACGGGCGCTCGCGCTCTAGCACTGGGGCGCTAGAGGTTTGGGCGCTAGCGCAAGAGTGCTAGCGCCCCACATGTCGGACACGTGGGCGCTCGGGCGCTAGCGCTTTGGGCGCTATCGCAAGAGCGCTTGCGCACCACGTATCGGACACGTGGGCGCTCGGGCTCTAGAGCTTTGGGCACTAGCGCGAGAGCGCTAGCGCTTTAAGCGCTAGCGTCCTACATGTCGGGCATGTGGGCGCTCGGGCGCCAGCGCTATGGGTGCCAGCGCTCTGAGCGTAAGGGAGCTAGCGCTAGGGAGGCAAAAGTGACTTGGTCCCTGCAATGGGAGTTGTACTCCAGAAAGGAACACTTATTATTTTGTATGTATATATATATGAGGAGTTAAACTCTTAGGATAATTTGAAGCTGATAAAGGGGCTTCTCCCCTTGAGCCCTGGATCTTCCCCAAAGTGGGGTTTCTGGAGATGGGTCTCCTTCTTCTTCCTTTATTGGCCGGATCTTGAAGATCAAGAAATATGAGATTTTAAAAATCTCTCCTTTCTGAGATCTGATGGAAGATCTGAGTTCCCCTTTGTAGGTTTTGTGGTGAAAAACTATTTAGTTCTATAAAAAGAAGAGTAAAACTCTTGATTTAATTCAAAAGAAAGAAAAATGTTTAGAACCTTCAGAAAGGGGGAAAGAGGCACAAACCCAAGATTTTTAGGGGAATGAAAAAGTCTATGCTTTATTCATCATCATGTTACCTTATATAGGCTTACATATTTGCATATAGCCCCTTGGGCTTTACAAAATGGTATTTTGTCCATCCTATAGCTCATGTGCCATTTCTTTTTTGCACATAAGCCATGGGCTTTACAAAAAATTGGTTTTATGCCCACTCATGCATAAAAAATTACATAACAATTATTTATTACATGATTTTGTTGTTGGCATGTGGAGGCTTGGCCGCGGGCTCGGCTTGGGCATGGGCCCGTTTGACCTGGGCTTGGGCTCACCTGGCTTGGGGTTGACCTTGACTTTGACTCGGTCAACCGGGGTGCAAATTTTGACCCCAACACTACACAGCTAACACAATCCTTTAAAAAGATTCGCGGCACATTTGATACCGACGGACGAGATCAGAGCCCGTCGATTTCAACAAGGTTTGGACACGGAAATCCAGGATGCACTAGCCACAAGGAAATTTCCGACTCATGAGAAGGCTCTGACAGCTGCCCGCAGTTATGAGGCAGTGATAAAGGCGAGGGGCAGACCTCAGTTTGCAGGAGTTAAACGCCCTGTCAACCAGATGACATGAGGAGCCTCGTACAGGCCACCTTTTGTGCCAAGGCAACCGGGAGTACCGAACCATCATCCCAGCCCAGCCTTTTGTACCTACTGCAAGAGATCTATACATGTGATGCAAGACTGCCGGCGAGCCAACCGTCTTTGCTTAGTCTGCAGCTCAGCTGCTCATGATATTGGATCTTGTCTTTATAGACAAAATCCAATTGCTGCACCCAGTCCAGCAAACACTTACCCACAGCGCCCAGCCATCCAAGCACCTGCTCCAAGGCCGGCACTACCTACTCCACCATCTAGAGGACCACAAGTTGCACCACCTCCTCGTCAGTTCCATCAAGCTCAAAGGAACACTATGAAGAATGCTCCTCAGGTCAGGAGGAATGTACCAAGGCGCCAGGCTTTCATGATGACCGTGGAAGAAGCTGAGGCCACTGGACAAGTTATCCCTGGTAACCATTTCTTCTCAAGCTTTATTTCAGTCTTGCTACTTATCTACATACATTTCGCCATACCTAAAACATATCCCACTTATCTTAGGTACAATCATAGCATCCTCAATACCTGCACTAGCACTGTTCGATACTGGAGCATCTCACTGCTTTATGTCGCAACGGTTCGTCCGAACCATGCGATTCCAGTCACACCACTTGTATCCAACTTGAATGTCAGTTCAGGAAATGGCGTTCTGAAGGTAACAATGGGATACAACTTGTGTCCAATAGTCGTCTGCAGCAGAGAATTCTACGCTGACTTCAAAGTGCTAGACATACCAACCTTCAATGTGGTTATAGGTATGGATTGACTTGGAACTTTATATGCTATCATCAACTGTCATCAAAGGAGGGTAGTATTCGAGATCCCAGACTATTCGATCTTCTATTTCAAAAGTGGAGACCGTACACTGGAGCCAAGTACATACAACGTGAAGCCAAGGAAGGCAGTGATTGCAGCAACTCAAGCGGAGGAAGAATCAAGGCCAGATGTGGTTCGAGAGTTCGACGACGTGTTTCCTGACGATATATCAGGTTTGCCTCCCGATCGAGCTCTTGAATTCAACATTGATTTAGTACCAGGAGCACAACCGGTGATCAAAGCACCTTATCGATTAAGTCCGGAAGGTTTGAAGGAAGTCCGAACTCAGTTGGACGAATGATTAGCGAAAGGATGGATTCATCCCAGCACTTCAAGTTGGGGATCACCTGTATTACTTGTGAAGAAGAAGGAAGGTTCATACAGAATGTGCATTGATTATAGAGCCTTGAACGAAGTCACTATAAAGAACAAGTATCCACTCCCACGCATCGATGATTTATTCGATCGGCTAAGCAGATCTTGTGTTTTCTCTAAATTGGATCTTCGTTCAGGTTATCATCAGTTGAAGGTCAAGGAAGCTAATATTCATAAAACAGCTTTCAGAACTCGCTATGGTCATTATAAATTTCTAGTGATGCCATTTGGAGTGACCAATACACCAGCAATATTCATGAACCTAATGAATCAAGTTTTCCAGGAGTACTTAGACATGTTTGTTGTCATCTTCATCGACGACATCCTGGTGTATTCTAAGAGTCGGAAAGAGCATGCCGAGCACCTACGAATTGTCCTGGAAACTCTTCGTCAGCATCAGTTATATGTCAAGTACAGCAAGTGCGAGCTTTGGCTAAATCAAGTTGGTTTTCTTGGACATATCGTATCAGGTGAAGGAATCACTGTGGATCCAGCGAAAGTTTCAGCAGTTAGCGAATGGCCGACACCAAAGTCAGTGAAGGACATTCGAAATTTCTTGGGTCTAGCTGGATATTACAGAAGGCTCATTGAAATCTTTTCAAAGATAGCAACACCCCTGACCAAGATTACACGTAAAGATGAAGATTTTGTGTGGTCAGAAAATGCGAACAAGCTTTCGTAGAACTCAAGTCAAGGTTGACATCAGCGCCTATTCTCGTCATACCGGATCAATCTGGAGGATTCGGAGTGCATTGCGATGTATCCGGTAAGAGATTAGGATGTGTTCTACATCAGCACGGTAAGGTTGTGGTTTATGCTTTAAGACAGTTGAAGACTCATGAGCGCAATTATCCGACGCATGATCTTGTAACATTTCAGAAAATATAAAATATTATTTTTAGAATTTAATATTAAAATAATATTTTTCCCGAGAACTGCCCGATTTGCGAAATTGGGGTTTTCGAAAAAAGGTATAAATATATACTGATAATTGTGAAATAAATGAAAAATGATTTATTCATTTTAAAATATATTTAAAGGATTTGACATTTTAAAAATTTATTATATATAGTTTGGATAAAAACCCGATTAGTGCACCGCTAATCGCTATTAAGCCAAATCCTTGTTTCTACAGTTTTCATGGTTAGTGCACCATGACATGTTTCATTTGGTTACATGTTCATTTGTGTTGTTTTATATTATGGTTTTATTGTGGTGAGAAAAGAAAATAAAGGAAAAAGGTGCCATGATTACATGAGGAGAGAGAGGGGGACATCATAATGAAAGGTGAGCATGCTATGGGGGAGAGAGAGAGAGGAAGAGAGGTAAGGCTCCACCCCCACCTCATCCTTCACTCTGCACTTCATTTCATTTCTTCAACTCCCTCATCCTTCTTCATCTCCTTCTTCCTCTACCTCACTACCCATGGGAACCATCTCCAAAACCTAATCAAAACCCCAAACTCTTTTCATTAAAAATGATCCCTACCTCACTCTCATCACATTGGACCCATCAAAGTTAGATTTTGATGATATGGGACTTCTAGGGTTTTGCTTGGTGGCATTAATGAGGTATAATCCCTTCCATTTAGTTTAGTTATGTATTCATAACATTTTAGTTTAGGTTAGAATTCGTTTAGTGATGGATTTGTAATGTGGGAAATTTCAAGAGAGGAATTAGGGCTTGTTTGGAATTGGTGTTGGGTAGTGGCTGCCTACAGACCTTTGTGTCGACTTTACTGGCCAATAACCGGATTTGAAAACAAAACACGAACTTAGATTTTTCCCGACATCAAATATTGACAGTTCGTGATAGTATTATGGAATCTGGAGTAACTCGGGGCACCAAAACTAATTTAGCAAAGACAGTGAGGTAAGCAAGTGATTGTGAGTGTACCCTAGAGATCCGAGACCCTCCCCTCACTAAGTGGCCGCAAATTTATTCGACTTGGCCGCAAATTGCGGCCAAGTGGTGGGTGTTTGGTGTGGATTTTGGTATGTGGCATTGTTATCCTATATCTAGAGCAACCCAATATGCAAAATTCCTTAGTTTGTCCTATATTGAGATCTGGGAATGGTTTTCCTATATTGCTGTTTTCCGTATTTTGAAATGTTTAGTTTTGATATTTGGATTTGTATTTGGTTGTTGGATATTTGTACATCAACAACAAGGGATGATTTTTTGGTTTTGCATGCGTGGGCTATAGGTTGTAACCTATAGGCGATCCGTGCGGCGTATCGGTTTTTCGGATTCGATTTTAATAAGTGATTTCGATTGTGTATTATTGTAGGTACCTTCATGTAGATTATGAGGCGACGGAGCGTGGCGTCATCGATTTCGGCAAGCAAGTAGCAAGGTGAGTAGATCTGTATCTACGGGGGAAGTCAGGTGGATGGCGTATAGCACCCCCCCGCAAAGTTTTGGTGGAAACCGATTTGTAGCATATGGTTAAGAAGACCTAAATTAGGAAACTAGGATTAGAGTTTAAAGATTGTTAGTGAAACCATATTATAAACTAAAGGATGGTTAGAAGTGTTTTGATACGACTAATATGTGATGATGGAATTTGAGAATGATGTTTGACGATATTACCGTTTAGGGTACTATAGGACTAGATAGCCGACGTAATTGTGTCATCCGAACCATACCTATTTCCAAACCGAAGAATCGTATGCATCTTTTAAACAGATATCTTGAAGGATGTTACAGATTTTCAAATGATATCTTTTCTTTAAAAACACCGTAGCCCTACTTTCAAAACTACGATTCGCATCTTTCAAAAACTGTTTGTATAGTTCGGGTGTGTATATTAGATTAGATACGTATGCTTATAGTAAAGGTAGAATCTATTTGTAAAATTGACTTGATGTGGGATATAAATGCGATGAAAAAAATATATGACGTGATATGATGATTTGATGATCTGTTGGTATACGGATGCGAGTCGATTGAGATTATACCCTGCCGGTCCCCTGATATGAGATTGTTGCGGATGTGACCTGAGACATAGGTATATAAAGATATTTATATATGTTGTGAATCGTGAGTGATAGCCGAGTCGTTAGGTCTGTACCCTCCTCGTCTTATAGGTTGATAGGATCCTTAATGTTTTAATATCGCCGTACGATGATTTTTTCCGTACATGATGAGTTGACTTGATGTTTGATCCATACCCTAGACTAGAGAATGCCGTACGATGGATTGTACCGTACGCGATATTGTGAGGCTGGATGCCGATTGATAAATTCACTGACTCGGTCTTGTAGACACGTATACCTTATAGATTTTAGCTGATAATTTATCTTATGCTGCATTCATGTTATTCGCATTGCATTACTTATACCTGTGCTAGTACACCAACACCATCGATGATGCGTATATTACACGTACATAGATTTGTCGGCTCACACACTTCATCATCGATAATTGCCATGTCACTACATAGTAGAATTGCTGCATCATGATGTGACTTTTTGCATAATTTACTTGCTATAGTTACATATGCACCTTTATACGATATTGCATTTGACTTTGGAGAAATTGGGAACTGCAGAATATATTTTTAAAACTGGAATCATTTAAAAGAGCGGTTTTTCTTTAATATGTTACATCACTGTTCCATGTTGCATGATATACGGATATGCTTACATTTCTATCATATGCCGCATACATCATGTTTTATGATTTTACGCATCAAGACATGCATGTTTCCCCCAATCAGAGCAAAGCTCTATTTTGAATTTCAAAATCCAAAATTGAAGCAATGCTTCAGATCCCGTGCGTTGCGCGCCACGTGTCAAAAACAGACACGCCAGCGCCAGGAGCGTTGCGTCCCAGGCAGCGCACCCCAATCAAAGCAAAGCTCTGTTTCAAAATTCAAATTTTAAAAGTTGAAGCAACGCTTCAGATTCAGCGCTCTGCGCTGCGCGCCACGTGTCAAACACGGGCGCGTTAGTGCAGTTGTGCTGCGCTTTGCGCTGCGCACCACGTGTCAAGCACGGGTGCGCTAGCGCAATTGCGCTGCGCTCTGCGCTGCGCGCCACGTGTCAAACGTAGGTGAGCCAACGCCAAGTGCGCCAGCGCTGGAATTAAAAGAATTCCCTACCGTTAGATCAAAATATCTAATAATAATAAATTATTAATTAATCAGAATTAAAATTCTGTTATGGAAAGATTTTCCAACCTTATTAAAACAAGAAGATTATCTTCTGTGAAACAGAAGCCTTAGGATCAAAGATCCAACAGTGGAAAATATTCTGAAATCAATCAGAGAAAGATCTCTTCAACTAATTTAACAAATCAATTGGCCCTATATAAAGGCCCCAAGACTTCAAGTCTCATATAGAAAAAACTCTCTGCAAACTTTGAGAAAAACTCAAAGAGAAAGAAAGGCAAGCCTTTGAAAAAAAAGATCATTTGTTCATCTTTAAAGGTAAAACAATTAATTTTTGAACAACAGAGATGAAATCATCTTGTAAAAAGAAGAAACATCTTCTAAAAATATCTTAGATCTATAAAAAAAGACCAAGGTCTTTGATTAAACATAAAGGATTAAAAGATCTAATCCTTAAAATATAAAAAAGAAGTATTTTACTTCATTCACAGATCTTTTGATCTATAAAGGCAGAGCCTTTTAATAAAAACAAGAACTTTTGTTTTTGAATCCCGAGGCTAAGCCTCTTTTAAAAAGAACATAAACTTGTTTTTTTAATCTTAAATTTGATCTGATGCACTTTGTGCTACTGGAAAGTGCTTTGCACTCATGAACTGCGCCTTTGCGCTCCTTAGACCGGCGCTCAGCGCCAATACATGCCACGTGTCAATCACAGACACAGCCTGCGCTTTGCTCTCCTGAAAACAGCACACTGCGCTCTTGGGTTGGCGCTCAGCGCCAAGTACGCCATGTGTCACTCACTGGCGCACCCACAAACCAGCGCAACGTGCTCATAAATTAAAAGCGCAGTGCACTAACAAACCAGCGCTTAGCGCTAAGCGACACGTGTCACCTTCATGTGCGCTAGCGCAACACGCTCTTTAATTGGCGCAAAGCACCTGATGCGCCACGTGGCGCGCTGTCAGAATATACTTTGTTCTGATAAATGCTATGCATTTAATTACAGACAAAATGTCAGAGTCCAATGCTTGGCATTATTAAGATGGCAGAGCCTAAATAAAGGCCTAACCGACAGAACAAAAATAAAATGTTAAACATTTTTAACTGGACTTAGCCCAATTCTGGCCATAAGTCCTCAATTTAAATTGAACTGAGCTCATCTGCTCTTCTAATCAATTTACACCCGGTTCGAGGGCACATCTCTTTACTCCTCTGATATCTGTCGTTGTAATCCTTCAACGCTGTCAGAGAGGTGACGGGTCCCGATAACCTCACATTACTACAAACTGTGGGGTCCTTAAACTCATGGACTATGATGTCCTTAATCTCAACCGTGATGTCTTAAAACTAATGTCGGACTGTGGAGTCCTTAAATCCACGGATTATGATGTCCTTAACCTCGACCGTGATATCTTAAAACTAACACCGGACTGTGAGGTTCTTAAACTCACGGACTATGATGTCCTTAACCTTGACCGCGATGTCTTAAAAATAACAACGGACCGTAAGGTTCTTAAACTAACTATCGACCGCAATGTCACTAAACTAAACAACAGAGCCCAATTGCTCTCTTGTCGGATCTAAACGATCCCATTAAGTTGATCTTAGTCTAAAATTAGACTAACGTGTTCTTAACAAACATTTAAGTTGGTCTTAGTCTCAAATGAGACTAACGTATCCTTAAACCCAAACCTCCCAAACCCAAATCTAAGAAGATACGGATTTGGACTAGTCCACGCCCTACGGGTGACAACATAACTTAGTCTCCGTATACAATCCACGGGCAACCAAACACAAAACAAACACCCACAACACGAAGTGACCATCTAGAGAAGGAGAAAACTATTACCGCGATGTGGTAGCGTAATTAACTGCAGGGGCTTGCGCTTGCAGGGAAGAGCGTCCCCACAATCAAAAACCCCTCAAACGAGGGGGAATCTAACGAAGTCTGCTACATCGGCCACATCCATTTAAACCTTCGATACATGATGACATAAATCAACTTGGCATCTTCGGAGAGGTGGACGGATAGTACCAATTAGCATCTGCCCCGAATTTCAGGCAAGACCGACCTGCGCGGTCGCGTCTCTGTATCCGACGGTAAACAGATTCTGGCACGCCCGGTGGGACCTTTTCCTCTTTCCACTCCACACTTCGTGTATCGTATTCACGAACCAACCGCGGTTGGCTAATGGTTGCCCTTGGGTTTCGAGGTACTAAGATTTGGCGTTTTGCTTAGTGCAGAAAGCAAAGGATCAATGGCGTTCACCTGCTCAAAGTGTTCCACATGCAACTGCAACCCGCGTCCTGCTTTAACTGGGGGCATAGCCTACGGGCCCCAAGCTGCTTCCCTATTCACGATGCCCGTAGAACAGGTCACTCAAGCTACCACGGGATTGTTTTTCGGAACCATGCTTCCGCCGATGAGATTCAGCACCCCCGTTCCCGTACCAGAAGCTCCCAAGAATTCAGTCTTTGATCGGCTTACAGCTACTGCGGCCCCTCTCAACGGGTCGTCCAGCACCGGCGCCTCGGTCTTTTCCAGATTGGGCCAAAATTCCTATGGGCCCACAATGAAGCCTGCAATCCCAAAGAAGGTTATTCCGAAGAGAGTAACCAACCATGCTCCTGAAGTCGTCAAGGCGGCTTCTCATGCCAAGGGGTCGGTCTTTACAAGACTGACTCTCCCAACTCCCATTCCCGCTCCTGCTACTCAGAGGACATCAGTCTTTAACAAGCTGACACCAGCAGCAGCCCCTCACCTGAACAGGGGGTAAGACAAGGCCATCCCCGTCACCAAGCCAACTCCATCAGCTCGACACGCTCTACATCGCCACTGGCGCCGAGTGAGGAAGGCCGGAGGCAACTCCCCTTCTGGGCTAACTCCACCAGCCCCAACGGCGGAAATTAATACTGCTGTTCCAACTGGGAACAACTTTGAGCTGCTGAATAAGGTACGTAGGAATTCTCCTACCGCCATACTGAAAAGATCTCCTCCTCCAGTGGAGAATGTTGCGGAAGCAAAGCCAGACCAGTCCCCTCAGCGGCTGTCCTCCAAGATCTACAAAGTCTGGCGGCAGGTCCGGAACTCAGTGGTTGATCAAGATTACCCTCGCCGACAAAAAAGGGTGAAGGTTCAACAAGAAGAAAGCCATCCTGTCAAGCCACGAAAAGCTATCTGGGTACCCACCGCGACTGCCCCCTCAACTTCTACCGCTCATAAGAAGAGAAGGCCGGAGAAGGTCCCCGTGCCTGTGACAAATGTCAAAGGCAATGAGCCCAAACGTCCTAAGTCTGGGGGCATGGTGGTGCATACTATTTACATGGAATCCGGGAAGGAGGATAACCGTGCTTCTACGGGCCACCGACTACTCACCTGATCCATCACAAGAGCTCAGGAACAGCAACAGCAGAAGCTTCAGGAGATGCTGACTGCCATGGCCGCACTCACTGGGCCAAAAGAAAGCTCGGAGGCGTCATCGGAACAAGGTCATGAACACGAGACTGATGCTGAATTCCTTCGGAGAATGCTCGAAAAGATGGACAAGGAGGCTGCGGAACAAGCGGCCAATATAAAGCAAATGACTCTTTTGTTCTAAGACATAGTGGGTATAATGATCCAGCAGGACCCTCCAGCTGAAGATCCTCCGATTATCCTCGAAGACGACAGAGGAGAAACATCAAATCCACCTCCGGCTCTTTCAACAGCCAAAGAGGAAACTATCTTCAAGGCCGTCCTGAATGATTATATTGCTCAACAAATAGAGTTCACCAGGCAAATGAAGCGGCTAGCCAGGTCATAAAGACTGGGAGACCGTATCCAGGCTGGTATGATCAGATAAAATACCCACCGGGCTATACAATCCCGAAATTCCACGTGTACAAGGGGACGGGCAATCCCTACCAGCACGTTGCCCAGTTCAGAGCCCTGTGCGGCAACACCGGGGGCAATGATAAGCTTTTGCTCCGCCAATTCGTCGGTAGCTTATCAGAAATGGCGTTTGAGTAGTACTCCGAACTTCCAAATGACTCCGTCAAAACTTTCGCAGAAATGGAGTTATTGTTCACCCAGCGATTCGCGAGCGTAAGTGAACGCACCCCGATAACAGCATTGATCAATGTGAGAGTAAAGCCAGGCGAAACTTGGGTTCAATATGCAATCCAATGGCGAAATCTGTGGTCGAAGTGCGAATAACGCATCTAAGAAGCACCAGCGGTGGGCATGTTCATAGGCACCTTAGACCCTCATGCAACTATTTCACAGTTCATGATGTTCTTCAAACCGACCACGTTCCAGGCTTTAATCGATAAGTTGGCCCAGATGGATCAGATGGGTCATAGACCATCTCCCTCGAAGCCGGAACCGCGGAACGAAAAGGGTAAAGGGAAGGCGATCTTCATTGCGAACACCCAACAGCAGCCCAGTGCCCCAAACCTAGCGGATCAACTGGAGGAGAGACGGCATTATTACAATGAGAAAATGAAGCGTCCTTACTCATTCCCACGGGACAAAACGAAGAGATTGTTCGAGCTGGTTATGTGTAACAGGCTTATCAATTTGCCAAATCCAAGGCGATCACCGCAACCCAACGAAGCGAATAATCTCAATTATTTCCCTTACCACCAACGGTAAGCCACCCGATCGAGGATTGCTTCGTCTTTAAGGGATAGATCGAGGATCAGTACCTATAAGGCAAGTTTGTGCTGTCTGAGATATGGAAAGTAAACCTACTACAACCGCACACTCCTAAGAAGACGGACACACCGGGGGCAACGTGCTCTTTTGTTGAAGAAGCTCCATGGGAGGTCGTGCTTTCATCCAAAACTAAAAGGATGCTGAATGATCTTCAGACATGCCCGACGATCGGGTAGAAGAACCCGCTAGAACCCCAGATCATCGAAGGGATGATGAAGCCGCGCCCAACTCCAAAGATTGGTGGTGATAGCCAAAGCACTCACACCCAGCCATCGAAATCTTCAAAGAAGAAGAAGAAGAGGAGATCCAAAAAGCCCGTGAAGCCTGGCGACAAGCGCATGGACCTACAAAAACAGATTGACGTGTTGGAAGAGTATAACCAGAAGGTGCGGACTCTAATCACGCTCCAAGAGTTCCTCAGCCACGTCCAAGAGTCAGCTCTTTGAAGAAGACTCATCAGATGGATCTGAGGATTACGTAGCAAGTTGTCATGTGATCTCTCACTCGTTTACAGATGATAAAAAGGCTCCTTGCACAAAGAAACTGGGGGCAGAGCCTGAACCGGAACTTTTGGGGCCGTCAGATGAAATGATCGACGCATTCTTAAACGAAACTCTCCTGAAAAGTAAAGCTGATCGAAAGCGTGAGATGGCCATATTTGAAAAGCCAAACGCCGACGACTGGATGAAAGAGTCGAGACACTCCCACCAAATCAAAAGACATCCGTTGCGGATAAAAACAAGTTCAGGACGAGGAAAAGGTTCGCTAAAGCCATATCAATGGGAATGAAGCTACCACCCTCTAAAGGAAACACTCCTGGTGAAAAAGAAACACATCCTAGCTACTATTTATATCATCGAAAGATTTCATACCCTACCGAAGAGTGCGATGCTTTTAAAAGATGGTGGCATGGATATGTTGCTCACCGGCAACAATTTAAGCGGATGAAAGCAAGACTCGTCGGGAGCAAAGAAGTGTGACCGAGAAGCATAAAAGACCTACCGGTAACTGTCGCATGGTCAACACCGGGGGATCGCAGGTTTTCACCTTCGGAAGCGACTCTGACGAAGAGATGGCTCTTGGCCCTCTCTTTAAAGAGTCTATATTGGGGAAGGAGGAAGAACCGAAGGCCTGTGAAAACATTCAGCTGCGCATCGCACGCTTCCAGAAAAGAATCTCGGATCCACGAGTAGAAAAGATAAGAGAAAAGAAAACGTCTCCGAGGATATTGCCCTGGATGACCAAGTCATGAAAGAGCTGACTGCCAAGGACCTGCCAAAGAAGAATAAGGTGGACTACAACGTTCTAGCATACTTGAGGAAGTTACCTTCGCAGCTCAGCATTCTCGACACCCTTCTACTATCCAAAGAAGCGAGAGATTCACTGATCAAGGCGCTACAAGAGCCAGAGCAATTCCAAGCTTTTCTCACCGAAGAAAAGATAAAGGACAAGCTAGAAGAAGTACATACAGCTGATATCACCTTTGGCGACGAAGAACTCCTCCTTGGGACGTGCGAGCACAACCGTCCCCTCTATGTCTCAGGATACTGCCACGATATAAAGATAGGAAAAATCCTGGTCGACAATGGCTCTTCCGTCAATCTTCTCAACGTGCAAGTGTTGAAGGAAATTTGCATGAGCATCCAGCATCTCGCTCGTGATAAAATCACCATCTCTGGTTTTGACTCCCAGTCATCGCGGACTCTCGGGTCTATGATATTGACATTACGATTCGGGCTACTTGTCACGGATATTAAATTTCATGTCATTGACGCCAAGACATGCTATAACGCTTTTCTCGGCCGGCTTTGGTTACACGAGTACAACAACATCCCTTCTACACAACATCAGTGTATGAAATACTTTAAGGATGGTCTCGAGTATACCGTAACGGGAGAGCTGAACCCATTCTCCGTGAACGAAGTCCGCAAGTACGAAGATGCAAAATACTTTTTGCCAGATTTCGAGGACATAGAGAGATGTCGCAAGCCGGAGAACAAAGCCATCACCACCATTCCTGTCTTCGGGAGTGATACTGAGGAAGAGGAAGAGATAGTTTATCCAGGCCCACCCCAGTACAATAAGCAAGGACTATCTGCTCCCATGTTAATCTTTGGTAGTGACTCGGAAGATGAGGTCCATGCTATATTCTCCGCTCGGCCTTCAATACAAACATTCGCTGATGAAGAGCAAAGCTTGCAAGTTGCCATGGTTCCGCCCAAACATCATAAAGAACTAGACGTGTGTTCCCCTTCGAAGGACGGTGCGACAGGGACGTCTAGTCTAAGATTCGGGGCAGATGCTAATAGGTGCTATCCGTCCACCGCTTCGAAGATACCAAGTTGATTTATGGCATCGTGTATCGAAGGTTTAAACGGATGCGGTCGATGTAGCAGACTTCGTCAGATTCCCCCTCGTTTGAGGGGTTTTTGATTGTGGGGACGCTCTTCCCTGCAGGCGTAAGCCCCTGCAGTTAATTACGCTACCGCATAGCGGTAACAACTTTCTCCTTCTCCAGATGGTCACTTCGTGTCGTGGTTGTTTGTTTTGTGTTTGGTTGCCCGTGGATTGTATACAGAGACTAAGTTATGTTGTCGCCCGTAGGGCGTGGACTAGTCCAAATCCGTATCTTTCTTAGATTTGGGTTTGGGGGGGTTTGTGTTTAAGGATGCGTTAGTCTTATTTGCTAAGATCAACTTAAACATTAGTTAAGGATACGTTAATCTAATTTTTAGACTAAGATCGACTTAACGGGATCGTTTAGATCCGACAAGAGAGCAATTGTAGGCTCTGTTATTTAGTTTAGTGACATTGCGGTCGATAGGTAGTTTAAGAACATTGCGGTCCAATGCTAGTCTTAAGACATTGCGGTCAAGGTTAAGGACATCATAGTCCATGGGTTTAAGGACTCCACAGTCCGGCATTAGTTTTAAGACATCACGGTCAAGGTTAAGGACATCATAATCCGTTGTTAGTTTTAAGACATCCCGGTCAAGGTTAAGAACATCATAGTCCATGAGTTTAAGGACCCCACAGTCCGTGAAATGTATGGTTGTTGGGACCCGTCACCTCTTTGAAGACGTTGAGGAATTACAACGACAAATATCAAAGGAGTGAAGAGATGTACTCTTGAACCAAGGTAGATTAAATGATCTGTAGCCCAATTTGGAACCAAGACCAATTAATTATATTGTGAGCCCATTGGCTCAGTTAAGTCTGGATTGAGGACTTATGGCCAACTTGGGCTAAGTCCAATTAAGTCTGGCCCTTTGTTGGACTGTTTGACATTTGTCTGGTTCCGGTCCACAAGAGTTTTGAGGGACTTGATAATATTTCTGTTGTAGCTCTGGATGTTATTCAATTTTGAGGTTCAATTGAAGGGGAGGCTTTGCCTGTGAAAGATTAGCCAATTTGGCTAGAAGTAGTGTTAAACACCAAATAACAAAAGTGTTAAACACTAAAGACAGAATTCTCAAACTAGTATTAAACATTAAAAGAACAATCAGTGTTAAATACTGGAAATATAGTTTTCAATTTAGTGTCAAACACTAGAAAATAATCAGTGTTAAACACTGCAAATAGGGTTTTCAAATTAGTGTTAAACGCTAAGAGAAATCAGTGTTGAACACTGGGACTAAAGATCTCTAATTAGTTTCAAACACTAAAGAAAGAGGGGTCACGTGTAGACATGTGAGAGCGCCCTAAAGGTGGGATCAGATTCCTTTTATTCTGTTCTGCAAAAAAGTATTGAGTACTTTCTATGTTTGATTTTGGAGCATCACGTGCTGACACGTGACGAGAATTTGTGCGCTGATTTGCCAAGGGGTCACGTGGTAACACGTGAGAGCGCCCAGAGCTTCTGTTTCTTTTGTTTTTTTTTCTTTCTGTGCTTCAGGGGTCACGTGGAGCACGTGAGGCGTTGCCTCTGAGTTCTTTTCTGTGGATCTTTATAGGGGTCACGTGGGGACACGTGACCCTGGTTTTTTGCCTGTTTGAAGATCTCTTTATCTTTTAAGAATTAAATTCTTCATAGGGTTAAACCCTTGCTATAACTTTGGAGGAATTAAATTCCTATTTCTTTGGAAGAATTATATTCTTAGGTAGGGTTAAACCCTAATTTTCCTTCTGTGGGAATTAAATTCCCATATATGTAAAGAATCAAGTTCTGGCATAGGGTGAAACCCTAATTTCATTTTAAGAGGAATTAAATTCCTGTGAGCTTGAGAGAATTAAATTCTCAATTAGAGTTAAACCCTAGTTCTGTCCATCTCGAAGGAATTAAATTCCTATAATTTTGGAGAATTGAATTCTCATATAGGGTTAAACCCTAATTTTATCTTGGAGAAATTAAATTTCTATAATTTTAGGAGAATTAAATTCTCTGAATTTAATTCCTTCTCTATGTTTTAGATCTGCATGGCAGGATCTCGACCCGATGAGAATTAAATTCTCAACTTATGGGGAAATGTGCACTTTTCAGATCTTCAACCAGAGAAAGAACTAAGTTCTTTTTTATAGAAGAGTTAAACTCTTAGATTGAGAATTAAATTCTCTTTATTGAAGTTTCGATCCCCTTTTTTTCTTACCTAGGGTTTTTCTTTGTAGAGAATTAAATTCTCCTCTCTTTTCTCTCTGAAATTTCAAGATTCCAAAACTCTATATCTCTTCCTCCCTTCTCTTGGCTCCTATTTATAGGAGAAGGAAAAGAATCAATTTGTTTAGTAAATCTTTCATTGAAAGATTTTATTTGTTTTCATAATTAATATGATCCTTTAGATCATTCAGTGAATTTTATTCACCGTTGGATTTTAAATCCAAAGATATTCCGTTTGTTATTTTCGGTGAGATTTAGGGGAAATCTTTCCTTGTCTAAGATTTTTTCCATAAATTGGTGATTTTTAATCACCCTTGGATCTTTAATCCAACGGTCCCCATAATCCTTTTCCATTTGGAAAGATTTAGAACCTTTTAGAATTTAATTCTATTAACTGTAAGGCTTTCGAAGCCAGTCACGTGCTGGCACGTGACCCTTGGTCACGTGTGAGCATGCGACTGCCAATTGAGTCCTTTCCGCAGCTTTTACATATGCTTCAATTGTAACCGTCACGTGTGAGCACGTGACACCTCATTGAAGTAATTCCTTCAGCCAATTGTTATTTTATTTCTGTTTTAGTTGTCACGTGTCAACACGTGATCATTGGTCACGTGTGAGCACGTGATACCTCACCGAGGTAATTCCCGACTTTTAGAATTAAATTCTATTAAACTGTGAGTTTTTCAAAGCCTGTCACGAGCTGGCACGTGACCCTTAGTCACGTATGAGCACGTGACCTCAAATTGGGTCATCTTTAAGTCTTTTGTTTTCCGTTTTTGTTTTAGTGAGATTTTAACCATCACGTGTCATCACGTGACCATTGGTCACGTGAGAACACGTGATACCTCAATGAGATAATTCCTGATTTTTAATCAGGAAACAAATGCCCCCATAGCGTTTCTCTCACGTGTCTGCACGTGAGTGCAACGCTGTCACTTTTGTGACCGTTGGATCCGTCTGGGGAATCGGGGAGATGAAGCGTTTCCATCACATCCTATAATGCCGATGTCTTTTCAGAAGCGCCTCCACTTTGCTCATCTTTCTCCTTTGAGAACTTTCTTCTTTTGAGAATTTAATTCTCCTTTTCCAGAGCTTAGTTTTCTACTTCAAACATTTTCCAGAGTTTAACTCTGTTAAAGGATTCCCTTTTCCTCAGGTAATGATCTTTGGATGATCGAAGCACTTTCATAGAACTCTCTGGATTTTAAATCCATACCAAGGGCTTTCCCTTTTGACAAGAACCCATTTTTTAAGTTCCCTAACAAAAACAGAAAACCATCTAATCTTCAAATACTAGATCTTTTAAAGTTTCTCTGATCTTTAGGGATCGTTGGTGGTGTCTGTCTTTTCCATGGAATTTAATTCCATCTCAAAAATGTTTTTAGGAATTTAATTCTCCTTTTCAAAAGGAATTTAATTCCTTTGAAGAATTTAGTTCTTCCCAGAGAACTTCATGGGTTTTCTTGCCCTGAGTCGTCTTCTTCACAATCAAGAAGAAGTTTGCAATGTTGCCTTCTAGGGATTTAATTCCTTTGATTCTGTTTGATTTGCCACAGTGTCCAAGATGGATTTCTTTTTAGGGGAATGTGTAGGGTCATTTGAAATCCATTGTCTATTTAATGAGAATCTTCCTTTTGTCTCATTGTAATTGCTGTGCCTCCTCATTAGCCAGCAGCCATCTTGATTTCGTGGGACCCACATGTTTTGTAACTAATGGTCCCATAAAATGAGTTCGCTGTCGTTTTCTTCCACTGTCTTTTTATATGTATATATTTATAGTCATATATATATACACTGTTGGCTTTGCTTTTAACAGTTTCCACTTCCGTTCCGTACTTTCCTTTCACTCGCTCGGAGGTCGCTTTTCCTCAGTCACCGTCTGATGAGGAAACGATGGCGATGATCAGGGCTCATGACCCGAACTGCGCCAACTTGCTTTTGTGGGAGACCTGGTACGGTCATATTATCCCGGGGCAGGGAAGCTTCCTTTGCGAAGTACCAACGGAGGCCACCTTTCCGTTTCTGCCAATGGACCCACCAAGGACAGTCTTTGCCGTGGAGATGCTGAATTGGACTCCGATGGGGCGGCTCGAGCCTTCGACGACTGGTATCTCGAACCATCCGATCCCAGCTATAGATATTCTGGGACGACGTATTTGTCAGGGTGAGTCCCAACCATGGGGAAAAATCTACAAGATAGGGCTCACCCCTCGACACCCTACGGGCTACCTCCTCTAGGCTCGTTACATCCTTTCTGCTCATCGCGCACGGCTGCAGAAGGTCGGGCTTTACCAGGCGATGTATGCGTCGCTCTTCCACTACCAATCCCCACATGTCTGGTAGGTTAAGGTGTTCTTGAACCAGTGGAATCTCCTCACCAACACTTTTCTTCTAGGGGACCGAGAGGTTTCGATCTCTTTGGAAGGATTTTATGAGATTTCGGGGCTGCCAATCCGGGGGATGCTTTATGAGGAGTTGCTGCCTCCCGATGAGTACGTCTTTGAGACCGAGCCCGCAATCCTCGACGGCTTGTCAAGCGAGAATGCCGTGCGCCACAAGCGTCCAAGTCTGATCAAGACGTTGGGTATCTTCGACCAGCTGTTCACAAAATATGAGGAGCAAGATGTCACTTTTAAGAGCTTCATCGCTTGCTTCCTTCGCGAGGATTTCCTGTCGAAGACGGCTCCGAAGTTCGAGAATATTAATGACCCCTTTGGGTTTGGTCCGAAGAAGCTGCCGACCAAGGAATCGGATTTACCACAGTACTACATTCCCATTATATCGCCAGCGTCTTTCGAATCCATTGCAACTCCCGGCATGGATGAGGAGACATTTTTCGTGGGCTTCATCAGCGTCTGGCTCAGCTAGTTCGTCATCCCCATGCATCGCCGCTTCATGAGAGTTTCGGTTATCTATCCGGTTCATCGTATAGCTGAGGGGACACGGCTGGCCGTCGGCATCCCGGCATTGGCGCATCTTTATTACGGGTTGGGCGCTGCGGCTAATACCTCTAGTCCTGGAGCAGATGTAGTAAACTTTTCGCTTCATTACTTCGCGTCTTGGATCGAAATGCACGTATTGGGTGCTTTCGCTATGCATCAGAGGCCCGCATTTTACGACGCCTACACCTTCCCGTGACTTATGTGATTGGTGAATGCTTCTGCCTCCGACCCAACTCAATTTGGGGCCATTCGGGCGTTGATTGCCCCTTATGCTACTGCTGGCGGATTGGTATTTACCGACCGGATTTTATCTTCTCCTTCAGGTCCAGCTCAGCAACTCTGGGACCGTTCAAAAGACAATGTGCCTTCTTTGAGGCCCCGGGAGGCCACGCACTTGTATGCAATTAGACCAGGCTATCTGGTATTTCGTCAGGATAGTGCGGCCCTTTTCATGCGGTACAACCCGCATCGCTTCGCTCGGCAGCTTGGATATGACCAGGGCATCCCTTTCGAGGCTTTCATAGTTCGCCGGTCCCATCACTCGAAGTCGTTCGCGATGCAGATCACCATTTCCTGAGGTTGAACACCGGCTCCCACTTCATGATCCCTGAAGCTGACCATCTTCCCCAGTGCGTGGAGTCATTTACGGGTTGGTACCTTCATCGGGTCAACCCGATTATTGTTGAGGAGAGAAGGGTACTCCTTGGCCATGGTGCTCCTACTCAGGTTCCGGCCACAGGAGCTATGCTGAGACCGCGCGTCCCGGTCTGCTTTCCCCTGAGGGATACCGGTGTTGCGCTTATTCTGGGAGAGTCGGGAGTAGACCTCACTCCCACAGTTGGTATGCCATTGAGCACCCGGTCACGAGCTAATCGGGCTCCGGTAGTAGCACCACCACCCGTGGCATCGACAATGGCCGTGTCATCCTCAGTTGTGGTGCCAAACGAGGGTAGTAGGGATGAGGGTGTTGAAGGTGAAGTGGGTCGGCGTCGTGCTAAGGCTCCACGGGGGAAGAAACGGTCGTCTTCGGCGACCGGTTCTGAATCTAAGCGGCGGAGGACGGTGGCCACCAACTTACTCGATTCTTTAGCAGAGTCTAAGCCCATACTTCCAGATGAACCGTTGGCCGTGCAAGAGTCGGATGCTGGCCTTCTTTTCCCGGGTTCGGCTGCCGAGGAAGCCACACAATTGGCTGAGGCTATAAGACGTTCTAAAGATGAGTCTCAGAACGTAAGGGTTCCAAAGAAACCCTATCCCGCCGTAATCTTCTATGAAGACCCCTCGTGGATCCGGCGGCGGTTTATTGGCCCTTTGGAGGAGTGGGGAGAAAGGGCCCTGAAGCAGGCTGCTTCGGAGGATGCTGCGGATGCTCTTTCCTTGTGGACCAGCGGTCACGAGTCCACCCTCGAACCCCGGCGAGCACACCTCCTTGAGAAGGAGCATCGGCTTGAAGAAGTCATATTGAAGGCTTCCTTACGCATTGGTATGTTCTTATACTTCTTTGCAGCACTTCATATTGTTTACACTTGTATGCATGTATCCTTATTCTTGCGTGAATTGTGCAGTGATTTCGGCGATGGGGGAGGTTCCTATGGGCTTGTTAAAGATAGAGCCGTTGACATTCCCAATGAAACATTGCTCGATGTGGAGGGGGTTGACGACGCTGCTCCTCTCACAATAGAGCCTCCGGTGGCGGTTCTTGATCCCGGAGCACTCGCTCCTTTGGGAGAGGCTCCTTTGGTGGTCGCCGCCCCAACGACTCTTCCTGAGGGCGGTCCAGAGGCTGGGATAGAGGTAGTCGGGACTACCCTCCCTTTGTTGGAGCCCGAGGTCACGGTGGAGGCCGTTGAAGCTGCTATCACCCCAGCTCAAAATGGGAGGAGCGTCGAAGGTAACCCTCTACACTTTAAACTAGTAATCTTTCTGTTACCTGAACTCTTTTGTCTTTTCATAATTGCGCGGGCTGGCGGCCTCTATTGCCGATCTGTCTCCCCGGCAATCCTTTCAGCGTCTGCTGGAGATGGCCGCTCCGCAGGCGATATCTCCTTAACGCATCGTCCTCTCGTCTGGGCAAGGTTAGTGTCGCTCACCATCTTTTCATAGCATTGTTGTTATTTTGCGGAATGACATTGATGTCCTTTACAGTTCTGGAGGCTGACGACGAGGTTGAGGTTCTCGAAGGGCCAGGGGAGCCTTCATCCCCTTCTTGCATAACTGGGGGTAAGTGACGTCTCAATATGGTCCCACTTGTTCCTTTGCTTAAGAGTTTCATTGACATTTTTCAAATCTGAACAGCCCTGCCAGCTCCCACAGCGCTGGAGTCGCGCATCGCCATGCCACCCGGCCCTTATGCTTTGCGAGCCTCAGAACGCCTGGCCCAGTTAAGCCTTGTCTCCCAGTCGTCTTTGATCGAGGAGCTTCGCGCTGGCAGCGCAATCACAGCTGAATCATTTGCTGTCGAAGCTAACGGTTCTCTTCCTTTTCTTGCCACCTACCATAGCGAAGAGGTGGTGCGGGTCTGGGTGGAGTTCTGTCGGCAGGTGGAGGCTTGCTTGCACGCACTTGAGTGTTCCCGCCTTTCTTCGGAGGCCGCGGCTGCAAAGGAAGGCTTGCGGGGGCTGATAGAGCGGTGCTCGGCTAACATGGTGTCGTGCGAGAAGCGGCTCGGCCGCAAATTCTCGGAGAGGGAGCTGGCCTCTAAGGCACTGAACAAGCTCCAGGTCAGCCTTACAGCCAAGGCCAATAAAGTGTGTGAACTCTGGCGAGTACTTCAAGAGTCTATTAAAGAGGTAGTGGCCCTCGATAAAGCTGCCATATTCACTCGCGAAAGGGTTAAGGCTCATAAGGCTACCGAGAAAGAGCTTGAAGGCCGGCTTTCCTCGTATCAGGCCCAGCAGGCTCAGGCGGAAGCCCGTCTTCTGGAGATATTGAACCATGAAGGCGAGGCCCAGCGGAAAAGCGATGAACTGACCAAGCTGCTAAATTGCCCGCTGTCCTAAAGACTTGTATCTCTTTCTTTCTTTTTGTACATACTCCTGAATGAGAGTATATATTTTTTGTTTTTTCATGAATTGTACTTTGTATCCATTTTGGTTTATGAATAAAAGACATATTTTTCTTCTCGATGGTGTGTCTCTTTTTATTGAATGTGTTTTGCGGACAGTTTATCTTGGTCTTTTTGTAGGGCAGCGATGGCTTAGGATTCAGGGTTAAGATCCGCCTCCTAAGACTTTTGAGCTTTATGAGCCGTGAGGGTCTCATAAAGAGTTTTTCTCCCTACAGGTCGAGAGGATCCCATAGGTGCAAGTTCTCCTTAAGAATCGTGAGGATTCTTAAGCGGGTTTTCCTTTGAGAGTCGTAAGGATCTCACAAGAGAGTTTTCTTTCCTACAGGTCGTGAGGACCCGCAAGTGCTGGGTACGGTTGCCCTTATCCGTATTTCACGGAGTCAGGGGTTGCTTTGGATGTTTTCCAGGGTACCGTAGTTTAAAGACACCGCGGTCGAGGTTAAAGACATCATAGTCCGTAGGTTTAAGGACTCCACCGTCCGTTTCTAGTTTTAAGACATTACGGTCGAGATTAAGGACATCATAATCCGTGGGTTTAAGGACTCCATAGTCCGTTTCTAGTTTTAAGACATTACGGTCGAGGTTAAGGACATCATAGTCCGTGGGTTTAAGGACTCCATAGTCCAATGTTAGTTTTAAGACATCACGGTCAAGGTTAAGGACGTCGTAGTCCGTGGGTTTAAGGACTCCACAGTCTAATGTTAGTTTTAAGACATCACGGTCAAGGTTAAGGACATCGTAGTCCATGGGTTTAAGGACTCCACAATCCAATGTTAGTTTTAAGACATCACGATCAAGGTTAAGGACATCATAGTCCGTGGATTTAAGGACTCCACAGTCCAACGTTAGTTTTAATACATCAGGGCCAAGGTTAAGAACATCATAGTCCGTAGATTTAAAGACTTCACAGTCCACAAAACGTGTGGTTACTGGGACCCGTCACCTCTTTGAAGACGTTGAGGAATTACAATGACAAATATCAAAGGAGTGAAGAGATGTACCCTTGAACCAAGGTAAAATCAATCTAGAATCATCATGGTTGATCGTTAGTTTTAAGACATTACGGTCGAGGTTATGGACATCATAGTCCGAGGATTTTAAGGACTCCACAGTCCGATGTTTGCTCTGGATGCTTCACACGGATTCAATGCCGTACTCTGCGAGGACCAGGCTCCGCTCTGGACGTTTTCCGCGGGGTCAAAGAGTGACGTTATCCGCGTTCCACGTGACTAGGAATTTTGCTCTGGATGCTTCCCACGGGTTCACTGCCGTGTTCGGCAAGGACCAGGCTCCGCTCTGGACGTTTTCCACGGGGTCAAAGAGTGATATTATCCGCGTTCCACGTGTCCAGGAATTTTACTCTGGATGCTTCTCACGGGTTCACTGCCGTGTTCGGCAAGGACCAGGCTCCGCTCTGGACGTTTTCCACGGGGTCAAAGAGTGACGTTATCCGCGTTCCACGTGACCAGGAATTTTGCTCTGGATGCTTCCCACGGGTTCACTTCCGTGTTCGGCGAGGACCAGGTTCCGCTCTGGACGTTTTCCATGGGGTCAAAGAGTGACGTTATTTGCGTTCCACGTGACCAGGAACTTTGCTCTGCATTCTTCCCACGGATTTACTGCCATGTTCGGCGAGGACCAGGCTCCGCTCTGGTCGTTTTCCACGGGGTCAAAGAGTGACGTTATCCGCGTTCCACGTGACCAGGAATTTTGCTCTAGATGCTTCCCACGGGTTCACTGCCGTGTTCGGCGAGGACCAGGCTCCGCTCTGGATGCTTCACACGGGTTCACTGTCATGCTCTGCGAGGACCAGGATTCGCTCTGGACGTTTTCCACGGAGTCAAAGAGTGACGTTATCTGCGTTCCACGTGACCAGGAATTTTGCTCTGGATCCTTCCCACGGGTTCACTACCGTGTTCGATGAGGACCAGGCTCCGCTCTGGACGTTTTCCATAGGGTCAAAGAGTGACGTTATCCGCGTTCCACGTGACCAGGAATTTTGTTGATTATATCTGCATTTCACGGAGTTGGGATTTGACTCTCGGTGATCTGTACACCGCCGAGTCATGGAACTGGGAGTTGCCGCTGTTCCGCTTTGCTCGAGGTTGTATTTGCTGCAATGAGACGAATGTTGAGACGATCTATAGGCTATTTGTGGCCCGTCGAGATTTGGCTTCTTCTTCTGATAAAACCTGGGGGGAGGAGTATGATTCCTTCTTCGTTTGCGCCCCTGGATTGTATACAGGGATTGATGTAACATCACCTGTAGGACATAAATTTCATTTTTATTTTATTTCTTTTTCCGCTTTGCTCTACCATTTCAGCTTTTATATCGCGAAAGTCGCGATTGTCCTATCATTTCGGTTATTTTTCGCTGTGCCCAATCATTTCGGCTATTTATTTTATTTTTACTCGCTGCTTTTTATTGCGAGTTGCCCAATCACTTCGGCTATTTTTCATGCATACATTTTTACTTGCTGATTTTGTTTGCAAGTTGCCCCATCATTTCGGCTATTTCGTATGCATGTATGGCTTGCTAGCTTTTCGCCACAAGCTTTGGATTAGACACCGATTTCGGCATCAGCACCGCTACAACTGGGATATTGCCAGGAGCGAATCATCATTTGCCTCTGTCGACGTCGAACAAAGGTGGCTTAGTAAACAGGGTTAGGGTCCTGTCGACTAAGACTTTTGACTTCATGAGCCGTAAGGGTCTCACAAAGGTATTTCTCCCTACAAGTCGTGAGGATCTCGTAGGTGTAATTTCTCCTTAGGAATCGTGAGGATTCTTAAGTGCATATTCCCCTGTAAATCATAAGGATCTTACAAAAGGGTTTTCTCCTTATAAGTCGAGAGGGCTTACAAGGGTTGTTCACCGTCGTGAACTTCTTGGATGACTCTTTTTGCTTCTTCAGGTCCCAGGCATCTCAACCACAGAGAATCAAACGACCTCTTGTACAGAGTATCATTGACGAAGGCGAAAGATGGGGCTCACTTCATGAGCTGATGTTTTGAGGACGCATCTTCAGGCGTTCGACGGGATTTGAAGTAGTCTATAAAGACTTCTCTCCAATCTTCAACCTTCTCTTGGTCTTTTACTTGTAGGGCCGTCTGTTCAATCGCTTCCTTCCTCAGATGATTCCGGAGATATTTCTGCCAGTGCGAGGACCCGACGGCTTTGTACCACGATTCTGACATCATCGAGGTTCTCATCAGCCAGTTCTTTAGCAAGCTTGGCTAACGCGTCCGCCTTGCTATTTTCTGCACGCGGTATGCTTTCCAGCATGTAGGAGGGAATTTGAGTCAGCAGTCGCTGTACTCTTTCGCCATACTTCACCAGCTCTGGCTTGCACGTCTGGTAGTCGCCGTTTACTTGACTAACGACCAGTTGGGAGTCTCCGTATATGAGGAGGTTTTCAATTCCCATGTCGATGGCGATCTCGAGGCCTGCTATCAAAGTTTCGTATTCAGCTTCATTGTTCATCCTCAGCTCTGTCAAGGAGAAGGCGAAGCGCATTATCCCTCCTTGTGGAGTCACGAAGATAAGGCCTACCCCTGATTTGATTATAGGGGTGTTCTGTTTGCACTTCTTCATGGAGGACGCTCCATCAAAGTAAAGTTCCCATCGGGCATTACCACCGTCGATCGCATCAAACGCATGTTCATCTGGCAGCTCGCAATTCAAAGGAGAATCGGCAGGTATTGGATGCTCAGCGAGGAAGTCGGCGATGGCTTGGCCTTTCACTGCCTTAAGAGGCTGATAAGTTATTGAGAACTCCATCAAGAGCAAGGCCCATTTAGCGAGCCGCCCCGTCAGTATGACCTTTGACATCAAATATTTGAGAGGGTCCACCTTCGATATAAGACGGACTTCATGCACCAACGCATAGTGCCGGAGTTTCGTTATCGCGAAGATCAATGCCAGGCAGTGTTTTTCGATGGGAGAATAATTGCTTTCTGCCCCCAGTAGAACTCGACTCAAATAGTAGAGCGCTCTCTCCTTCCCTTGGTCGTTCTCCTGTGCCCATAATGCGTCTAAGGAACCTTCAAGGGCGGTTGTATACAGAATGAGAGGTTTTCGCTTGACCGGAGCAGCCAGCACTGGCGGGTTCTGTAGATACTGCTTGATCTCGTCCAGCGCGCCTTGGCATTTGTGATCCCAGAAGAACGAGGTTCTCTTCCTCATCAGATGACTATAAGGACGGCATTTGCCAGAGAGATTGGCTATAAATCGCCGGATGTACGCAAGCTTTCCTTGAAGAGACCATAACTGTTTGAGAGTCCTTGGCGGGGGCATTTCCATGATCGCCTTGATTTTTGATGGATCTATCTCGATACCTCGGTGCCGGACAATGAATCCTAGGAATTTTCCTGAAGAAACTCCGAATGCGCATTTGAGAGGGTTCATCTTCAAGTTGTATTGCCGAAGGCATTGAAATACGATCTTCAGATGCTCGAGATGTTCCTCGTATGATTTGCTTTTCACCATGAGGTCATCGATATAGCATTCGACGATTTCATGTATGAGGTCATCGAAGATCTTCGTCATGGCCCTCTGATAGGTGGCACCAGCGTTCTTTAGACTGAAGGGCATCACTTTATAGCAGAATATACCCAGAGGAGTCCGGAACGCGGTGCGCTTCTGGTCCTCGGGATGCATCTTTATCTGATTATATCCTGATGAGCCGTCCATGAAGGAGAAAACTTCATGAGTGGATGTGTTATCTATCATCAGCTCGGTGACCGGTACTGGGAAGTCGTCTTTCGGGCAAGCTTTATTGAGACCCCGAAAGTCCACGCATATGCGCACTATCCCATTTTTCTTCATTACCGGGATGATGTTGGCGATCCAATCAGGGTACTGAACCTCTTGGATGAAGCCAGAGTCGATTAGTTTCTTGACCTCGGCGCTGATGCTCATCTCAAGCTCGAGCCGCATTCTTCTCGGTGCCTGTTTGACTAGCTTGACGTCCGGGGATATGGCCAGTTTGTGGACAGCAATCTCTGGGTCTAATCCTGGCATCTCGGAATAGTTCCATGAGAAGCAAATTTTATGCTGCATGAGCACGTCTTTTAGTGCGGCCACCCTTTCTTCAGATAGCAGCTCACTAACGAATGTCGGTCGCGGGTTATTTGCCGTCCCCAACTCAATTATCTTGAGGTTATCTGCAGTGGTGTGTATTCCATCTTCCAGCTCTTTTGGCGCCGGTGGAAACTCTGAGATTACCTCATCATCATTGTTTTCAAAGCACCAATGGAGGTCACCCCCATCCCCAGGCTCTTCTTTTGATAGCGTTATCATATGACAAGTACGAGCTCGCTTCCACGACCGATGTTGATCTGGTTCTACTCTCGCTGTATGCGCGACTTTTGGTTCGTGCTTCTGTCGCGGATTTATCCTCCAGCTGCTGGATAGAGCAAACCTGCCTTACTGATATTGATCTTCGACCCAGTTCTTGAAAGTGAAGCAGTCTTCGAGAGGGTGCCCTATTGCTCGGTGATAAAAGCAATAGTCTGGATGAGAGACCTCGTTAGCTTGCTCATGGTGTTTGGACTCCGGAAGTGTAATCATTTGATATTTTAAAGCGAGATCAAGTATCTTCTTTGTCTTATCTTGAGGAAAAGAGTATGCTCGACTCATCTTCTTCATAAGGGACAAATCCAGACCGCCCGATTCCCGATCGCGTGACTTCTTGGTCCCGCTTTGTCATTGTCGAACGCCTTTTCCGCTCTTTGACTTATTTCTGCCTCTGCGTCGGGCCTTTTGCAGTGCCTTGATTAATGAGAGGGCGTTGAGAATGCTGAGCTGAGAGGGTAGCTTCCTCAGGTGCGCTAGGACGTTGTAGTCCACCTTGCTCTTCTTTGGCGGGTCCTTGGCAGTCAGCTCTTTCATGACTTGGTCGTTCAGGACGATATCCTCAGAGACCTTTTCTTTTCCCTTATCTTTTCTATTCGTGAGTCCGAGATTCTTTTCTGGAAGCATGCGATTGCGCAACTGAATGTTTTCACAGGCCTTCGGTTCTTCCTCCTTCCCCAATGCGGATTCTTTAAAGAGGGGGTCAAGACCCATTTCTTCGTCAGAGTCACTCCCAAAGGTGAGAACCTGTGATCCTCCGGCGTTGACCGTGCGATAGTTACCAGTAGTTCTTTTATGCTCCTCGGTCGTACTTCTCTGCTCCCGACGAGTTTTGCGTTTCATCCGCTTAAAATGTTGCTGGTAAGCAACATATCCCTTCCACCATCTTTTAAAAGCGTCGCACTCCTCGGTGGGGTGCGAAATCTTTCGATGATATGAGCAGTAATTAGGATGCATTTCTGCTCCACCGAGAGTGTTTTCTTCAGAGGGTGGTAGCTTCATTCCCATTGATATGGCTTTAGCAAACCTTTTCCTCGTCTTAAATTTGTTTTTATCCGCAACGGATGTCTTTTGATTTGGTGGGGGTGCCCCGACTCTTTCGTCTAGCCACCGGCGTTTGGCTCCTTCTAATATGGCCATCTCACGCTCCCGATTGGTTTTACTTTTCATATGAATCTCATTCAGGAAGGCGTCGATCATCTCGTCTGACGGTCATAAAAGTTCTGGTTCAGGACCTACCTCCAGTTTCTTTATACAAGGAGTCTCTTCGTCGTCTATCAACGAGTGAGAGATGACATGATAACTTGATACGCAGTCCTCAGATCCATCTGATGAGCCTTCTTCATCCTCTCCGTTCTCAAAGACTCGGCTGAGGAACTCTTGGAGCGTGATTGGAGTCCGCACTTTCTGGTTCTACTCTTCTAGCTCGTCGATCTGTTTCTGCAAGTCCGTGCGCTTGTCACCAGGCTTCACGGGCATTTTGAATCTCTTCTTCTTCTTTTTCGAAGATTTTGGCGGCTGGGTGTGAGCACTCTAGTTATCACCACCAATGTTTGGAGTTGTGCGTGGCTTCAGCATCCCTTCAATGATCTGGGGTTCCAGCGGGTTCTTCCACCCGATCGCTGGGCATGTCTAAAGATCATTCAGCATCCTTTTGGTTTTGGCCGAAAGACCAACCTCCCATGGAGCTTCTTCAACAAAAGAGCACATTGCCCCCGGTGTATCTATCTTCTTAGGAGTGTGCGGCTGTGGCGGGTTTACTTTCTACTTCTCAGACAGCGCAAACTTGCCTTGTAGGTATTGATCCTCAATCCATCCCTTCAAGATGAAGCAATCCTCAATTGGATAGCTTACCATTTGATGGTAAGGGCAGTAATTGGGGTTATTCACCTCGCTGGATTGTGACGGTCGCCTTGGATTCGGTAAGTTGATAAGCCTGTTGTGCACTGCCAACTCGAACAGCCTCCTTGTTTTGTCCAGTAGGAATGAGTAAGGACGCTTCATTTTCTCATTGTAATACCGTCGTCTCTCTTCCAGTTGATCCGCTAGCTTTGGGGCACTGGGCTGCTGTTGGGTGTTCGCGATGAAGGTTGCCTTCCCTTTACCCTTGTCGTTCCGAGGTTCCGTCTTCGGGGGGGACGGTCTATGACCCATCTGGTCCATCTGGGCCAGGTTTTCGATTAAAGCCTGGAATGTGGTCGGTTTGAAGAACACCATGAACTGTGAAATAGTTGCATGGGGGTCTAGAGTGCCCATGAACATTCCCACCGCTGGTGCTTCTTCGATGCGCTGTTCGCATTTCGACCATAGATTCCGCCATCGGATCGCGTATTGAACCCACGTCTCTCCTGGCTTCACTCTTGCATTAATCAACGCCGTTATTAGGGTGCGTTCGCTGGCGCTCGCGAGTCGCTGAGTGAATAACAACTCCATTTCTGCGAAAGTCTTGACGGAGTTGTTTGGAAGTTCGGAGGACCACTCAAACGCCATCTCCGATAAGCTGCCGACGAATTGGTGGAGCAAAAGCTTATCATCTCCCCCGGTGTTGCCGCACAGAGCTCTGAACTGGGCGACGTGCTGGTGGGGATTGCCCGTCCCCTTGTACACGTGGAATTTGGGGATCGTGTATCCCGGCGGATATTTTATCCGGTCATACCAGCCTGGAAATGGTCACCCAGTTTTGACGACTTGGCCGGCCGCTTCATTTGCCTGGTGAACTCGTATTTGTTGAGTAATAAAATCATCCAGGGCAGCTTTAGAGATTGTTTCTTCGTTGGCTGTTGACAGAGCTGACAGAGGATTCGATGTTTCCCCTTTGTCGTCTTCAATAATGATTGGAGGGTCTTCGGCTGGAGGATCCGGCTGTATCATCATCCGGACCATGTCTTGGAAGAGAAGTGCCATTTGCTTTATATTAGCTGCTTTCTCTACAGCCTCTTTGTCCTTCTTCTCAAGTATTCTCCGAAGGAATTCGGCATCAATTTCTTGCTCCTGTCGCTGATCCGAGGATGCTTCTGGGCTTTCTTTTGACCCGGTGAGTGCGGCCATCATAGTCATCATCTCTTGGAGCTTCTGGTGCTGCTCTTGAGCCTTAGTCACTGATCGCATAAGCGGTCGATGACCTGTGGATATATAACTATCCTCTTTCCCGGACGCCATGTAGACGGTATGTACCACTATGCCCCCGGACTTAGGGCGTTTAGGCTCACTGCCTTTGACATTTGCCGCAGGCGTGGGGACTTTCTCCGGCCTTCTTCTCTTGTGGGCCATCGAAGTTGAGGGGGCTGTTGCTGTGGGCACCCAGGTGGCCGTCGTCTTCCGTTGCTTAATAGGGCGGTTCTCTTCCTGTCGGACTTTCGACTTCTTATGCTGATGGGAGAAATTCGAATCAATCACCGATTCTCGGACTCATCGCCAAATCATGTAGACTTTAGAAGACAGCCGTTGAGGAGGCTGCTCCGGCTTTATTTCTACGACGGTCTCTACCGGTGGCAGAGATCTTTTTAGTACGGCAGTAGGCGAATTCCTGCATACCCTGTTCAGCAGCTCAAAGCTGTTCCCGGTTGGAACAGCAGCATTAATTTCCACCGTTGGAGCTGGTGGAGTTAGCCCAGAGGGGGAGTTGCCCCCAGCCTTCCTTATCCGGCGCCAGTGGCGATGTCGGGCGTGACGAGTTGTTGGGATTGGTTCAGCGATGGGGATGGCCTTGTCTTGCCTCCTATTCAGGTGAGGGGCTGTTGCCGGTGTTAGCCTCTTGGAGACTGAGGTCCGTTGAGAAGCCGTGTCCAACCGGTCAAAGACAGATTTCTGAGCGGGAGCGGGAATGGGAGCAGTCAGTCTTGTGAAGACCGACCCTCTGGTAGGAGAAGCCGCCTTGACGACTTCAGGAGCAGGGATAGCTATCTTCTTTGGGATGGCCATTTCAGGTATTATGGGCTTCTTGGTAGCCCCTTTGGAGTTCGAGTTCAACCTGGTGAAGACCGAGGGGTTGGAATCGGACGACCCATTGAGAGGGGCCGTAGTAGCAGCAAGTCGATCAAAGACCGACTTCTTTGAAGCTTCCGATACGGGTACAGGGATGGTGAAGCTCGCTGGCGGGAGCATGGTCCCGAAAAATAGTCCAGTGGTGGCTTGAGTTATCTGCTCCACGAGCATCATGAACAAAAAGGCCGCTTGGGGCCCGTAGGTTATGCCCCCAGTCGAGGCGGAGCGTAGGGTGCAGTTGCATGTGGAACACTTTGAGCAGGTGCCAGCCATTGATCCTTTGCTTTTTGCAGCAAACGAAACGCCAAATCTTAGTACCTCGAAACCCAAGGGCAACCATTAGCGAAACGCGATTGGTTCACGAACACGACACACGAAGTGTGGAGTAGAAAGAGGAAAAGGTCACACCGGGCGTGCCAGAATCTGTTCCCCTCCGAAGGACGGCGCGACAGGGACGTCTAGCCTGAGATTTGGGGCAGATGCTAATAGGTGCTATCCGTCCACCTCTTCGAAAATGCCAAGTTGATTTATGGTATGGTGTATCGAAGGTTTAAACGGATGCGGCCGATATAGCAGACTTCGTCAGATTACCCCTCGTTTGAGGGGTTTTGATTGTGGGGATGCTCTTCCCTGCAGGCGCAAGCCCCTGCAGTTAATTACGCTACCGCATAGCGGTAACAACTTTCTCCTTCTCCAGATGGTCACTTCGTGTCGTGGGTGTTTGTTTTGTGTTTGGTTGCTCGTGGATTGTATACGGAGACTAAATTATGTTGTCGCCCGTAGGGCGTGGACTAATCCAAATCCGTATCTTTCTTAAATTTGGGTTTGGGGGGTTTGTGTTTAAGGATATGTTAGCCTTATTTGAGGCTAAGATCAACTTAAACGTTAGTTAATGATACGTTAGTGTAATATTTAGACTAAGATCGACTTAACGGGATCATTTAGATCCGACAAGAGAGCAATTGGGGGCTCTATTGTTTAGTTTAGTGACATTGCGATCGATAGGTAGTTTAAGGACATTGCGGTCAAATGCTAGTTTTAAGACATTGCGGTCAAGGTTAAGGACATCATAGTCCATGGGTTTAAGGACTCCACAGTCCGACGTTAGTTTTAAGACATCACGGTCAAGGTTAAGGACATCATAGTCCGTTGTTAGTTTTAAGACATCCCGGTCAAGGTTAAGGACATCATAGTCCATAAGTTTAAGGACCCCACAGTCCGTGAAATGTATGATTGTTGGGACCCGTCACCTCTTTGAAGACGTTGAGAAATTACAACGACAAATATCAAAAGAGTGAAGAGATGTACCCTTGAACCAAGGTAGATTAAATGATCTGTAGCCCAATTTGGAACCAAGACCAATTAATTATAGTGTGAGCTCATTGGCTCAGTTAAGTCTGGATTGAGGACTTATGGCCAACTTGGGCTAAGTCCAATTAAGTATGGCCCTTTGTTGGACTGTTTGATATTTGTCTGGTTCCGGTCCACAAGAGTTTTGAGGGACTTGATAACATTTCTGTTGTAGCTCTGGATGTTATTCAATTTTGAGGTTCAATTGAAGGGGAGGCTTTGGCTCTGAAAGATTAGCCAATTTGGCTAGAAGTAGTGTTAAACACCAAATAACAAAAGTGTTAAACACTAAAGACAGAATTCTCAAACTAGTATTAAACACTAAAAGAACAATCAGTGTTAAACACTAGAAATATAGTTTTCGATTTAGTGTCAAACACTAGAAAATAATCAGTGTTAAACACTGCAAATAGGGTTTTCAAATTAGTATTAAACACTAAGAGAAATCAGTGTTGAACACTGGGACTAAAGATCTCTAATTAGTGTCAAACACTAAACAAAGAGGGGTCACGTGTGGACACGTGAGAGCGCCCCAAAGGTGGGATCAGATTCCCCTTATTCTGTTCTGCAAAAAAGTATTGAGTACTTTCTATGTTTGATTTTGGAGCATTACGTGCTGACACGTGACGAGAATTTGTGCGCTGATTTGCCAAGGGGTCACGTTGTAACACGTGAGAGCGCCCAGAGCTTCTGTTTCTTTTGTTTTTTTTCTTTCTGTGCTTCAGGGATCACGTGGAGCACGTGAGGCATTGCCTCTGAGTTCTTTTCTGTGGATCTTTACAGGGGTCACGTGGAGACACGTGACCCTGGTTTTTTGCCTGTTTGAAGATCTCTTTATCTTTTTAAGAATTAAATTCTTCATAGGGTTAAACCCTAGCTATAACTTTGGAGCAATTAAATTCCTATTTCTTTGGAAGAATTATATTCTTAGGTATGGTTAAACCCTAATTTTCCTTCTGTGGGAATTAAATTCCCATATATATAAAGAATCAAGTTCTGGCATAGGGTGAAACCCTAATTTCATTTTAAGAGGAATTAAATTCCTGTGAGCTTGAGAGAATTAAATTCTCAATTAGGGTTAAACCCTAGTTCTGTCCATCTCGAAGGAATTAAATTCCTATAATTTTGGAGAATTGAATTCTCATATAGGGTTAAACCCTAATTTTATCTTGGAGGAATTAAATTCCTATAGCTTTAGGAGAATTAAATTCTCTGAACTCAATTCCTTCTCTATGTTTTAGATCTGCATGGCAGGATCTCGATCCGATGAGAATTAAATTCTCAACTTATAAGGAGATGTGCACTTTGCAAATCTTCAACCAGAGAAAGAACTAAGTTCTTTTTTATATAAGAGTTAAACTCTTAGATTGAGAATTAAATTATCTTTATTGAAGTTTTGATCCCCTTTCTTTTCTTACCTAGGGTTTTTCTTTATAGAGAATTAAATTCTCCTCTCTTTTCTCTCTGAAATTTCAAGATTCCAAAACTCTATATCTCTTCCTCCCTTCTCTTGGCTCCTATTTACAGGAGAAAGGAAAGAATCAATTTGTTTAGTAAATCTTTCATTGAAAGATTTTGTTTGTTTTCATAATTAATATGATCCTTTAGATCATTCAGTAAATTTTATTCACCGTTGGATTTTAAATCCAAAGATATTCCGTTTGTTATTTTCGGTGAGATTTAGGGAAAATCTTTCCTTGTCTAAATTTTTTTCCATAAATTGGTGATTTTTAATTACCCTTGGATCTTTAATCCAACGGTCCCCATAATCCTTTTTCATTTGGAAAGATTTAGAACCTTTTAGAATGTAATTCTATTAACTGTAAGGTTTTCGAAGCTAGTCACGTGCTGGCACGTGACCCTTGGTCACGTGTGAGCATGTAACTGCCAATTGAGTCCTTTCCTCAGCGTTTATATATGCTTCAATTGTAACAGTCATGTGTCAACACGTGACCATTGGTCACGTGTGAGCACGTGACACCTCATTGAGGTAATGTCACGCCCCGCTTCCCAAAATACGGAATATGAGGGGTTGACAAGGCCAGCCATGCTCCTACGGTCAAGGAGAAGTCCTGCCGTTGTCACACTTCGGCTTCTAGCTTCACGTGGTAATCAGTAAACAATGCGCAGGTAATGAGAAATGCAGTAACTGAAACAAATCGAATACAAAGAACTGACCTGATGGAGGTAAAAAGAGTATTAACTCTGGATAGCTAATCAAGATGTCCGCGATGTACGTCTAGTCCTGGTCCAGGCTAGATCCACTCCTCACTCAGAGCATGCATACTCAGGTCGTCAGAGCGACACAATAGCAATATAAACATATAGATACAAGTGGCAAATTATACAGTGATAATAGATATATAACAGTAATCAAGACGATAAAGATATGAACATACAGTAACCAATGAAATGTCCAATAGATCAGGTGAACGGTAAAGCAGTAATATAGTATACCAGGTATGTCAACACAGTAAGTAATACATATCAATGCTATTATCCCTATCAGTCTCTAAGTCTCACTGTACAGGTCACTAAGCCTATCGTCAGTCCAAGTGTGAGAATCAACCACTCGCGAGTGTCCTCCACCCAAGGGTAGGACCCAAGGGCAAGGAACCACAGGCCCAAAATGTAACTCACGGTAATAATCATGTAGCCTGTAAATCTCCATATATCTCCATATATATAAGCCGGCATGGGACTCCCGAGATTCTATTGAACTCACACTCAAACTACCCCACATCCCGTGGTCTACATCAAACGCCAACCATAACCTCTAATACCGGTCGGTCCATGACAAGTCTGCGCGAGAACTGGAGATTGGATCTCCATCAAGCACGTCCCGACTAATACTCAAGATAAATGGGCAGTGTCTGGTGCCTTATCTGTGACACCTGTGTAAGAACTTCTATAAGTGTCCCATACCACTTATAGTCACACTTACACGCGTCCCACAGACGTCGACAATGCAATAGAATAATAGGGTTCACTGATTGTGTACAAGTACGTGTCACTTTCACTTATCCACTCTTGCACGAATACTAACGTACTTACCACAATCACCACTAATACCTAACACTGGGTAATGCACATGATCACTAGGCTACCAATGCAATAACATATACATATGATGTGATAAAAAAACAGTATGTAAAGCAGTATTAAGATGGCATGTGTCGGTGTCCTACCACATGCATAATTATCATAAATAATAAATGCCAAAATTTAGTGAAACAATGAAGATGGGATAAGTAGTATGTGTGATTATCTATCCATCGAATTTAGTTTCACGTCAATCGGGTTTCAGGATCACTAGATAAGGCCATTTCATTTTAAGCGTTCACTGCTGGAAATCCGATCTCTGAATCGGAAGTCCGTTTCGCAACGCATTTTAATCCCAGTTGGGATCAGATTTTAGCGACGCTACAGTTGAATGAAATCTAAGGTTTTCAGTAGGGTATTCAACTCAATAGATGGATCCTCAATCGTGTCTGTACGTCGAAAGTTTTACACTATTTAACACTAGTATGTCACTTCTGAATCTGTTATGGACTGTTATACGTCCTGCCCTTTTAATTTACAAATTAAATAGGAAACGACAATGAAACGGAATGAAACCACTCGTGTTATTTAGATAACAGATTCACCTTTAATAAAATGCAAAGTTCTGCAATATACGAGTTCAGGAAACGAGGTGGTACACATTACGGGACAGCACACAGTAACCAGAGTCGCTCTGGACTGCAGTCCAGAGTCGCACTCCGGCCCAATTATCGTAACAGCATCAGTATAGAAACCAATAGAAATTTGCATAGCATTATAGGTCGTCGAGTCGTCTTCGATTTGATCCCTCGAACGCATCATTTCGATATGTACATAATTTATGGCGATTTTAATGATTTTCAGACGCGGGAAAATCCCAGTTTTACGGATGTATTTGGGGTTATTCGTTTAGTCATTAACGGTCATATTTTCTAATGAAATTTACACACTAGGTTCACTGCCTTACGGGCCAGACCATGCAATTGAGTTCCGTCAAATTAAATGAAGATTTCCATTGAGATCATGCATCGAACAGTTACGTCATATAGTTTATCAGGAATAGTAAATATGGAATCTATACGATTATAGTTTGTAACCAACACAAATTAGCATGTAGCAAGTAGGGAACTTGCCTGGAAATGTGTCGACAATAATACTGCAGTGGTATCAGCACGATCGCGCCACGAACGCGGCACCGGCTCAGTCCTTTGGAATCTGACAATTTCACTCGATCTAGCTGCTCTTCATGCCTTCCTTTTCTTCACTGCTTTACGTTGTTCCTTGATTTGATGTGAGGGAGGGTGAGACGCTGATAAAGGGAGAGAAATTTAGAGAGAGAGGAAGAGAGAATTAGAGAGAGGGGGAATTAGAGAGAGAGAGAGAGAATTAGAGAAATTGAGAGAGAGAGAGAGGGAATTAGAGAGAAAGAACATGGGTAAGATGAGAGAGGGGGAATAGAATGAATGAGAATTAAGTGGTGATTAATATGATTTTAAAAGGGATTAATGGGGGAAATTAATTGGGATTAAAGAGGTATTAACTTCGTGGTTTAATGGGAATTTATAGAGTAGATTTGGATTTGGATTTGAAGGGATTTAAAAGAAATGAGGTGGGATAATTGTTATTTTAATGGGCTGGGTAGGGAAAATGGGCTCGGGCCAAGGGATAAGATAGTAGGGAAAAGAAAGGGGCCGGGCTTGGGATTTTAAGTGAATGAGAAAAGGATTAGAGGAGTGGGCCGGCTCTGGACTTAGGGAAAGTAACGGCTGGGCTAAAAATGAAAAAGAAAGGGGATAATAAAAGAGGAAGGGAATGAGGGTTTGGGTTAGGGAAAATTAAAAGATATGAGATTAGATTAGGATTTGAATTTTTAGAATAATACAAATAATAATTAAAAAATAAATAAATTTTAAGAGTGACAAAAATACGGATATTGGTATTCAAAAGGACTGGGTATTACAGGTAATTCCTTCAGCCATTTTTTATTTTATTTCTGTTTTAATTGTCATGTGTCAACACGTGACCATTGGTCACGTGTGAGCACGTGATACCTCGCTAAGGTAATTCCCGACTTTTAGAATTAAATTCTATTAAACTGTGAGTTTTTCAAAGCCCGTCACGTGCTGGTACGTGACCCTTAGTCACGGGTGAGCACGTGACCTCAAATTGGGTCATCTTTCAGCCTTTTGTTTTCCGTTTTTGTTTTAGTGAGATTTTAACCATCACGTGTCATCACATGACCATTGGTCACGTGTGAACACGTGATACCTCATTAAGATAATTCCTGATTTTTAATCAGGAAACAACGTGCTTGATACTTACAGTGTGGAAGAGCTGCAGGCGTTCTATGTCCCTCCCAGGCGAAAAGGCGATCCTATTCTACCGCTCCGGGGAAACCAAAGTGGAGAAAAAAATCTGGCACGGCGCGAATTCTATACTTGACAGGCTCCAGCCCATCCGTCTGCCTAGATATTATACAGAAGGCTTGAAGAGGCTGTTGAAGTGCCAAGAGATACCCTTCAAACAGACCGCTCGAAAAGCTAAGTTCTATGACAGGATCTGGAACGTTCCCGGAACTCAGCGCAACTTGCCTAATGGGAGAATGGAAGCGATCGGGTTTGGATATGTTTAGTCTAAGAAACGGGAGCTACTCCGCGACTGCTATGTCGTACATGACTTTGATGAAGAAGGAGATGCTCAATGGAAGAATGCTAAACCTGAACCAGAAAGAGCCCCCGACGTGAAAATGCTCAGTCCGTCGTTCGAAGAACAAATGGAAAAGCTTATAAGGGAAGCTGGTCAAAAAGTTCGAGATGACCATAATCGCGAAATGGCCAACTACAAGAAAGCCAGGACGCAACGCCTTCTTTAACAGGCTGCGAAAGATGAAAATGCCCTTCCCTGTCAACCTGTTGTACAAAAGGCCCGACGCAGAGGCAGAAATAAGTCAAAGAGCGGAAAAGGCGTTCGACAGCGACAAGCGAGACCAAGAAGTCACGCGATCGGGAATTGAGCGGTCCGGATTTGTTCCTTATGAAGAAGATGAGTCGAGCATACTCTTTTCCTCAAGACAACACAAAGAAGATACTTGATCTTGCCATAAGACATCAAATGCTTACACTCCTGGAGTCCAAGCACCCCGAGCAAGCCAACGAGGTCTCTCACCCAGATTATTGCTCGTATCACCGAGCAATAGGACATCCTCTCGAAGACTGCTTCACCTTCAAGGACTGGGTAGAAGACCAATATCAGCTCAGCAAGTTCACTCTATCCAGCAGTTGGAGGATAAACCCACCACAGAAGCACGAACAAAAAGCCGCGCATACAGCGAGAATAGAACCAGATCAACCTCGGTCTTGGAAGCGAGCTCGTACCTGTCACAAGATAACGCTGTCAGAAGAAAAGCCCGAGAATATGGATGACCTCCCCTGGTGCTTCGAAAACGATGATAATGAGGTGATCTCAGAGTTTCCACCGGCGCCGAAAGAGCTAGAAGATGGAATACATACCACTGCAGATAACCTCAAGAAAATTGATTTTGGGACGGCAAATGACCCGCGACCGATATTTGTCAGTGAGCTGCTATCTGAAGAAAGAGTGGCTGCGCTAAAAGACGTGCTTATGCAGCATAGAGATTGCTTCGCATAGAACTATTCAGAAATGTCGGGACTCGATCCAGAGATTGCTGTCCATAAATTGGCGATATCCCCGGACGTTAAGCCAATTAAACAAGCACCGAGGAGAATACGGCTTGAGCTTGAGATGAGTATCAACGCCGAGGTCAAGAAGCTAATCGACTCCGGCTTCATCCAAGAAGTTCAGTATCCTGATTGGATCGCCAACATCGTCCCAGTGATGAAGAAGAATGGGACGGTGCGCATCTGCGTGGACTTTCGGGATCTCAATAAAACTTGCCCGAAGGACGACTTCCCAGTACCGGTCACCGAGCTAATGATAGACAATACATCCACCCACGAAGTCTTCTCCTTTATGGACGGATCGTCAGGATATAATCAGATAAAGATGCATACTGAAGACCAGAAGTATACTGCTTTCCGAACCCCTCTGGGAATGTTCTGCTATAAAGTGATGCCTTTCGGTTTAAAGAACGTCGGTGCCACCTATCAGAGGGCCATGACGAAGATCTTTGATGACCTCATACATGAAATTGTCGAATGCTATATCGACGACCTCGTGGTTAAAAGCAAATCATACGAGGAACATCTCGAACATCTGAAGATCATATTTCAACGCCTTCGGCAATACAACTTGAAGATGAACCCTCTCAAATGTGCGTTCGGGGTGTCCTCAGGTAAATTCCTGGGGTTCATCATCCGACACCGAGGTATCGAGATAGATCCGTCAAAGATCAAGGCGATCATGGAATGCCTCCGCCAAAGAGTCTCAAGCAATTGCGGTCTCTCCAAGGGAAGCTCGCGTATATCCGGCGATTTATAGCCAATCTCTCTGGCAAGTGCCGTCCGTACAGTCACTTGATGAAGAAGGGAACCCCGTTTGTCTAGGATCATAAATACCAAGGCGCGCTGGACGAAATCAAGTAGTATCTGCAGAATCCGCCGGTGCTAGCCGCTCCGGTCAAGGGAAAGCCTCTCATTCTTTATACAACAGCCCTCGAAGGTTTTTTAGACGCATTATGGGCACAAGAGAATGACCGAGGGAAGGACAGAGCCCTCTACTATTTGAGTCGAGTTCTACCGGGGGCAGAAAGCAATTACTCTCCCATCGAAAAACACTGCCTGGCATTGATCTTCGCAATAACGAAGCTCAGGCACTATGCGTTGGCGCATGAAGTCCGTCTCATATCGAAAGTGGATCCACTCAAATATTTGATGTCAAAGGCCATACTGACGGGGTGACTCGCTAAATGGGCCCTGCTCTTGATAGAGTTCTCAATAACCTATCAGCCTCTTAAGACAGTGAAAGGCCAGGCCATCACCGACTTCCTCGCCGAACATCCAATACCTGCCGATTCTCCTTTGAATTGCGAACTGCCAGACGAACATGCGTTTGATGCGATCGGCGGTACTGATACTCGATGGGAACTTTATTTTGATGGAGCGTCTTCCATGAAGAAGCGCAAACAAAGCACCTCTATAATCCAATCAGGGGTAGGCCTCATCTTCGTGACCCCACAAGGAGGGATAATGCGCTTCGCCTTCTCCTTGATAAAGCCGAGGACGAACAATGAAGCCGAATACGAAGCTTTGATAGCAGGTCTCGAGATCGCCATCGACATGGGAATTGAAAACCTCCTCATATACGGAGACTCCCAGCTGGTCGTCAGTCAAGTAAATGGCGACTACCAAACGTGCAAACCATAACTGGTGAAGTACGGCGAGAGGGTACAGCAGCTGCTGACCTAAATACCTTCCTACATCTTGGAAAGCATACCGCGTGCGGAAAATAGCAAAGCGGATGCATTAGCCAAGCTCGCTAAAGAATTGGCCGACGAGAACCTCGATGACGTGAGGATAGTTGTGCAAAGCCGTCGGGTTCTTGCTCCGGCATAAATATTTCCAGAGTCATCCGAAGAAAAGGAAGCGACCGAACAAATGGCTCTACAAGTAAAAGACCAAGAGAAGGTTGAAGATTGGAGAGAAGTCTTCATAGACTACTTCAAATCCTGTTGAACGCGTGAAGACGCGTCCTCAAAACATCAACTCATGAAGCGGGCCCTATCTTTTGCCTTCGTCAATGATACTCTGTTACGCCCCGCTTCCCGGTGTATGGCGAAGTGGACGCGACGAGGCCCACTACGTATATACTCAGAAGTACATACGCTAAGCGTAACTAAGCAATATAAAGTAATTCACAAGAGACGAATGATATAGAAATAACAGCAACTTTTATTAATAACATTCTTTGTACAATCCATGAAAAGAAAATACAACTGAAATGAAAAGCGATGCCTAAACAGTGGCATAACAGGAAATGAAAATACTGAAAGAACAAGGTACAATATCTAAAGCTCTAGATCTTCGTGGAACTGCTCCAAATCTTCACCGGTGGGCTCGATCTCAGCTTGGTCCAACGCACCTGACAACATTCAAAGAAGAAAGAAATAGAATGTCGTCAGCGAACAGGTCGCTCGGTAAGTCCCAAAGATAAGGAAGAATTAGGAAGACAGTGTAATAGTATTTTCTAAAATATTATAATGTTGAATATTATGGAATATTGTGTTAACGCTGTTGTTTGTAGTTTGGTACAGAAGGATGCCAGTGTATACGAGGGGGATCTCTATATGCTAGAGACCAGGGCAAAAGGAAAGTACAAGGAACCGTTATGCCACGGTAAAACAGCAATAGGATTCAGGTTAGGTGTCTTAATCTGACCACCTCGTGCCACCTTTAACACCTTCCGTACCAATCTACCCTTTAAACCCCGTAGTGTTTTAATAATATTGTTGTATTGTATTGTGTAAGTTGGGTGACTGACCAAAACCATGATATCAGTAAACATGTTGTAACTGCATAATCAGGTAAATGGAATATCAGGATAAAGGTTGTATATCCATGGTTTGATTCAGTCAAAATGAATAGATTGTTAACTGGATTCTGGGATTCATGTATTCATCTTGAATTGAAATATAAAGAATATAGATTGACTTGAATCATATTCAAGTCAGAAATAGTCAGACTCTAACCCGAGTCAGACTAAAAGAAATGTAAATTGGAAGTTCAATAATTGTTAGGGGCCTTATTGTAATTTATAAAACTTGAGGGGGTTTTATGTAAAAAGTACTATTGTATAGTTTTCAAGATACACCTCAAGTATTTAATATTCGTCTTTTTAGTTATAATGAGTGTGAATTTTATTTGTGTTATTCTAGTGAATATATCTTAATAAAAGTATTAATTGATTTATTTGAAACTCATGGTATTTTAATGTAACTTTTAATCTTGTAATTTTAGAAAAAATAGAAACTTTATATTATAATAAAATAGGTGTTTAAATGATAATTAAATATATATTAATAAATATTTTATTTTCCAAAATCTCATTTTTCTTAAATGCTGTATTTTAAACCTTTCGAGACCGAATGCTCCTTGCGGAGGTCTGAATCTCGCACTACTAGCCCGTGGGTGTACGATGAAAAGTACTATCCCTAACGAGTTCCCCAAAAGTGGGTTGTAATGGCACTTTGCTTAGGTTTAACAAATACTATTCATTTAGGAAAACGGTTTTATAAATAAAAGGTATTTATTTGTAAAAGAGTATAGTTTTCCGTATTTTAGTCTCTAGGATTTCCTAAGCCAACTAGCCTATTTCTAAGGTCTAAACGATGAGTCATTAGAAGCCTCAAATCGCCTCTTCACCGTCAATTGCGGCCAGGTAAGTGCGAGGTAAGTGGGAGGCTCTCCACTACAAGTAGTGGCCCTAATTAAGTAACCACTTGCCTTAGACACACTTGCCTAGACACCACAAGACAGTTTAGATAAACGATCGATGTCCATGACCTATCGTGCTTTCATTTTAAAAGATTTTATTTAGAATTGTATACAACTTAACGCTTTCAAGAAAAGGTTATAAAGAATATGGTATTTTAGTGAAAAGTCCTGTATTTTCGTATTCTATGTTTTGACGTTTATCAATTAGGGTTATATTTGTGTGTGTGTAGAGGTAGGTCATTACCTCGTGACTTATTTTAAGTTTTAATGAAGTTTTAGAAGTTAAATATGATGTATTAAATTTGAAGGTATTAAAGCGCAAGAATACGGTATTTGAAAACGTTATCATTTCATGTGTGAAAACTCATTCAAATTGATTTCTACAAGTTTAGTGATCAAGATAAACATATTTAGGAGTGAGGGAATTAATTAGAACAAGAAAAATAAACTTTATGGTGTTTTTATGAAAAGAATACGATATTGCAAAGAAGCTATCATTTCATGTGGGAAACTTTGTTTAATTTGGTTTTTATGTGATTAATAGTCATCATGGATATATTTAGGTGTTATGGATTAGGCGATAAGTGGAAATTTGTAGAAAAACCGAATCGGAAATCGGTTTGTTCCGATTTCCGTCGGGTTCCAAAAAGTCGTATTTTTTTTATTAAAAGAAAAGAGAGATAGAAGAGATGGGACTTACGGGTTTGGAAAAACTAAGGAGGCTAAGGAAGTGGTGGTTGTCGGTGCGTCGAAAACGTCGCGAAGGTTCTAGTACGATCGCCGGAATCCGTCGTCGGTTTCGGCAGCGCTTCGCTTCTCGCTCTTTTTCTACGTACCGAGTTCTCTTGAGAATTTGGGAGAGTGGACTTAGAGTTGTAGGGTGAAATGGTAGAGGGTAGGGGTGTTTATATAGGGCTAGGCTAGGGTTAGGGTTTGGATTAAAAAAATATTTAAAAATGTAAAAATTCATTAAAATTTCATTAAATTTAGGAGTAAAAGAGGTGTAATGGGAAAATGATAACTGCTCTGGAAATTTAGTGTATACAGGGGGGTTGACCAAGTCAACACGGAATTTTTCCGTGTTGATGACTCGGCCAACCGGCGCCGGCCGATTCGGCCGAGCCGCCGGCCGACTTGGCCGAGTTGGGGCCGAGTCGGGGCTCATTGGGTGGGGAATCTTCTGGGGGGAATTTTGGTATACTTTATTTTTTTTATACCGTATTAATTTTGTGTGTTAAGGCTGTTTGACCGTTGACTTCCCAAAAAAATTTAAAACAAAAGATATAAAAAATATGTGGGGCATGGGATTCGAACTCTGGTGGCTTGGTTCAGCAGTGCAAGGTATTACCAATGAGCTACAAGCTCCTTCTTGTAATTATTGTAAGGAAATAGATACTTAAAGTGTTTTCAGTAACATCAATACTCCAAGTATACTTCAAATTTAAAGCAAATTTAGGTATACAAAAATTGGAGTTGTTACATACTCTGTACAAGAGATCATTTGATTCTCTATGGTTAAGATGCCTGAGACCTGAAGAAGCAAAAAGAGTCGTCCAAGAAACTCATGACAGACTCTGCGGTTCTCACCAAGCCGGACCGAAGATGAAGCTGAAGATCAAACGGATGGGCTACTACTGGCCCACGATGATCCAGGACTGCCTCCAATATGCGAAGAAATGCCACTCATGCCAGATTCATGGGGACTTTATCCATCAGTGTCACGACCCGCAGGGTACGGAACGTGACTGGCACTTAAGTTTACGAGACGTCTCAAGACGTCCGTAAAATAAGTGAGCCAAAACCCAGAACCAAAACCAAATAAGCAAAAGAGTGAAGAAAAACCAATCAATTGAAAGTGAGTTTATCAAATAAGTCATATCAACCCTTTTTAAAAACAATATCAATTTTTCCGAAAATTTCGGCAGAGTCTCCTTTGTAAATACTGGCCCCCAAAATGGGTACAACAAGAATATATATCACTACAACAAATAAGGCATCCCCAAGCGGGAGCTAGCTCTTCGCCACAAGGCGGTCACAAATCCCACACAATATAAAACAACAACATGCAAAATAAACATAAAGAAGCATAAGAAAAACCGCATGTCGACTCAAGTGAGCTCGACCCTAAAATACAGCATAAAAAGTCCACAAATCTCACAGTCTCATTTCTAGGTCAATATACAACAATACTGGTAGATACAGTAGATGGAGTACTCTAGATACAAAGAATATAAAAGATGGTACAAAAATAATAATACAACCTACCTACGAGCAAAAACCTCGAGTCCTGGCAAGAGAGGCAAAAGAAGCGGTGCGCCCGCCGCTACTGTGCTGACGGAACGGACCTGCAAAAGACTGTGGCACAACGGGGGTGAGTTGCCAACTCGTGAGTAATAAATAACATCTATAGAGGCTATCGCAAGTATGCACACAAGCATCCTAGCATCTATAATACAGGTATGGCAGGACATATTAGCAGGTATGTATGCAATATGAATATACTAGCAGGTATGAATGCAATGTGAATAAACTCATGATCTGAATGTGTAAGTATAAGAATCATGTTTTTCCTTTAGGAATCTCTTTTGAAATACCAGCACAATACCAATAGAATCAACAAGAACCTGTGTCCAGCAACGACACCTCAAAACTATCACAAATCTCATATATCCATGTCATAGTATCTCTGGCCTCAGCCATCCGGCTGACCCATCTCAATATCACTATCTTAACATCTCGCGGCCACGGTCGGTATCCTCTGGATATCCGCCGTGCCAAACAGTCACCGGTAGGTAATCCGTCCCCTGCCAGGCTCATCGTCAGCAACACGAGCTTCTTGCCCCGGGGTACCTTACCGGGCCCACCATGTACCCGAGACGGTTCATCCAACTCCTCAAAACGGGTCTCGAAAACCACAGCAAACTCATGGTGGACGACACTTACATCACTAGAAAACCGCAATTTACATATTTTAAAAATATAATAAGTTTAGAAATTTTGCGGCTTTCCCCCGAAATCCAGAAATATCACAAAATCTCAAGAAATCCTCATAAATGCATATGCCAATGATAATGAATGCATATGGTATCAATAATCAAGTTGCGATGTATGATTGATAGACTAGGCTTGAACAAATAACATGATGAGGTATATGCACATGATTAGCAATCTTATGATTTCATTTTAAGGAATTAAAGGCAATAGCACAGGTTTAAGTATCAATTATAGTAAAAGGTTTCAAATTATAGGTTATCTAGTGTGGTGGCATGGCAATTACCAGGACGTGTGTGTAAGCATGAATAGTGCTCGTGCTGCATATAAAAACCCTGGCAATGGTGCAGGTGTCCTATAGAATGGGTTCGCATATGTAGGTCAAATAAGGCATGGATGTAGTTACTAATATCACTAAAATCTTATCTACTTAAACTATCGGGAGACTTGCGCCATCCAAACGATAGTCCCCCGTAGATGTTAAATCTACTCACCGGAATCCCGAGCTAGCCATGTCGAATCACCGCTTTCCCCTTTCGTGCCGCGTCTGACGTCTCCGCGACCGAACCTGGAATTTACATCAATACCAAACATAGGTTACATATCAAGAACGACGCAAATCCCAAACGAAAATACTAACGTTCACAAGCTAGGTACAACGTGCACAAGGTGCGCGGAACACACGCGAAAATCGCAAAAACTAACTAAATCGTCGATTTGGTCGCCCGGCAAAGCTAAAACCCGCTCACTCAAAAAACCGCACTCACACATCCTAAATGTCATAGGATATGCCAAAAATATCATCAAGATATCGCAAATAATTCATCACAATATTATTATAAAAACCTAGTAAGCACTAAAAATTCCAAATTCGTGCAAACATCGCGTATTTGCGATAAAGTGCTCACATCATCACACAATCCTACAATCCACACAACTAGCTAGCCACAACACTCAATTTAACCCATTTTTACCATGCTTCAAAACACATTTTCCATAAACAAACCCTTTCTAGAATTTCATAACTAGCAATCTTAATCCAAACTATACATGAAAAACCCTAAATTAACACTAGTTTATAGCCCAATTAGCAAGTTAACCTCTTAGATTAGGTTCGCAAAACAACTAGATAACAAAATAGATTTAATTAACCTAGTAAAGATTTCTAAAACCCTAGTTTAATTTCAAACCATGAACTAGAAAAAACTAGATTAGGATTTAGCTATAATTTTAACACTAACACAACATGCAAGTTCTAATTAGCACACTTTAACTACAAATTAACCTTAGATTAGAAGTTATACCTCACACTAGAGATCTAGCAAGAACAAGATGCCTCCAAAGATGGTTTCATAGCACCATGATCCAAGCAAGAAATGCTAAGGAGAATGGGATGAAGGATGGGGGTTAATTTGTGAGGTTTAAATTGGAATTTTGGAGCAATATGATGGAATTTTGAAGGAAATGGAAAGAAAAAAAAATGAAGAGGGAGAGCTGCAGATTTCCAGCAGAGAATGGAGGGAGATTGGTGTGGGTGGTGATGGAAAAGTCATGGTCAACCCATACCAATCAACCAAAGACCCATACCCACATAAAAAAATCAAAACCCTTTTCAAAATACCTCATTTCCACACATAATAAAAAGTCAAAGGAGGCAAGGAAATTTTCCTTGTGCTGCTGAAAGTGGGCCGGCCTAGGGGTGAGGGAAGAGTGAGAGGGGTTTTACAAAAAAAATTCTATGCAAAAAGACCCCCTACAAGTCCAAAATTGCAAGTTTTAGCTTAAATTCAATAAATTTCGTTTTCCATAATAAAAATTAGTTAAAACTTAAAATAAAATACTAAAAATTTATATTACAACTAGATTTTAATTAACATGATTTTAAAGATTAAAATTAGCCCAAAGAAATTTGTATTTATCGCTAATTTAATGTATTTTCTTACCGGCTTAAAATAATATAAAAAAATTGAAAAATAGGGAAAATTTTTTAAATGACCAAAAATTAATAAGTAACTCATTAGCTACTAAAAACTAGCAATTACCTATCCAAATTAGGTATAATTAGTCCTAAACTGCAAAATAACAAAAAGGACGGTTTACGGAAAAATACCGAATTTTCACCGATTTTCAGGAAAACACCAAAACGACTTTTCAAGGCGCTACAATATTCCTCCCTTAAAGAAATTCGGTCCCCGAATTTAAAAATATAACTACGCGTACCTTCAAAGAGATGGGGATATTTCTTCCTCATCTCGCCCTCGGTCTCCCAGGTGACCTCCTCGCTGCTCGGGCCACGCCAAAGGACCTTGACGGTCGGTATAACTTTAGATCTCAACTTCTTCACCTGCCGATCCAGGATGGCCACCGGCTGCTCTGCAAAAGAAAGGTCGCGCTCTAGCTGGACTGTCGGGTGCTGAATCGCATGCGAAGGGTCGTGGAGGTACTTGCGGAGCATCGAAACATGGAAGACGGGGTGAACATCGGGAAAGCTAGGTGGAAGAGCCAAACGATATGCAACTGCGCCGACACGATCGAGAATCTCGAAGGGACCCACAAATCTGGGACTAAGCTTTCCTTTTCGCCCAAATCGCATCACGCCCTTCATCGGGGAGACCCTCAGAAAAACATGATCGCCAACTGCGAACTCTAGCCTACGACGGCGTCTGTCTGCATACGATTTCTGCCTGCTCTGAGCTGCTCTCATCCGGTCTCGAATCAACTGTATCTTCGCTGTCGTCTCCTCAACAAGCTGCGGCCCCAATATACTGTTCTCGCTGAGCTCTGTCCAACAAACGGACGATTTGCATCTCCTCCCATACAACGCCTCAAAAGGTGCCATCTGAATAGTATCCTGGAAGCTGTTGTTGTAGGAGAACTCCACTAACGGTAAATGACGATCCCAGCTACCGTCGAAGTCTAAAACGCACGCTCTGAGCATGTCCTCAAGAGTTTGAATGGTCCGCTCTGACTGTCCGTCGGTCTGCGGATGAAACGCTGTGCTGAAGCTCAAACGAGTGCCCAAAGCCTCCTGAAGTCTCTGCCAAAGTCGGCTGGTGAACTGGGTGCCTCGATCTGACATGATACAATTCGGTACGCCATGCAACCGCACGATCTCGTCGATGTAAAGCTGGGCATACTGAGCGAAACTGAAAGTGGTCTTCACTGGCAGGAAGTGAGCCGCTTTCGTCAATCGATCTACGATCACCCAGATGGAGTCGTACCCTCGACTGGTCCTGGGTAGACCCACAACGAAATCCATCGAAATCTGCTCTCATTTCCACTCTGGAATGGGTAACGGCTGTAGCTCTCCTGCGGGCCTCTGGTGCTCGGCCTTGACTTGCTGACAAGTCAGGCATCTCGATACAAACTCCGCAATGTCCCTCTTCATCCCGTCCCACCAGTAGGTCTCTTTCATATCATGGTACATCTTGGTGGAACCGGGGTGGACACTATATACTGATCGGTGTGCCTCCTCAAGAATGTCGTGTCGGAATCCATCAGCATCTGGTACGCACAGTCTAGATCCATATCGTAAAATCCCCTGATCATCAATCACGAACTCAGAAAATCTGCCATGACCCATCTGTGCCATGATCTCTGAGCAACGGTCATCTCTGCGCTGTGCCTCATATATACGGTCAAGCAACTGTGTGCGTGCACGAACATGCGCGAGCTGTCCCCCTGTCTGAGTGAACTCGAACTCAACTCGGCTGTCGCATAAAATCTGCCAATCTGCTGACGACTGCCTCTGCACTGCGCGCAAATAGGATAGACTACCCCCGGGCCTCCTGCTCAAAGCATCTGCCACTACATTCGCCTTGCCTGGGTGATATAAGATCTCGCAGTCGTAGTCTTTCACCAACTCCATCCAACGACGCTGTCTGAGTTTCAGGTCTCACTGTTGAAATATGTATTTTAAGTTCTTGTGGTCTGTGAATATTTGGCACGACTCGCCATATAGGTAATGTCGCCAAATCTTCAGTGCAAAGACCACTGCAGCCATCTCCAAATCGTGAGTGGGGTAGTTCTGTTCATGCTTCTTCAACTGCCGAGAAGCATATGCGATCACCCGGCTATGCTGCATCAATACGCATCCTAACCCCACTCGCGAAGCATCACAGTAGACCACAAATCTGCCTGATCCCGAAGGCGAAGATAATACCGGCGCCGTAGTCAAACAAGTCCGTAGCTGCTGAAAACTGCGCTCGCACTCCTCTGTCCAAACGAAAGGAACTCCCTTCCGGGTCAAACCGGTCAAAGGTGCAGCTATACGGGAGAAGTCCTGAACAAAACGCCTGTAGTAGCCCGCCAGGCCTAGAAAACTACGGATCTCAGTAACCGATGTAGGTCGGGGACACTGCTGAACAGCCTCAATCTTCTTCGGGTCCACACATATGCTGTCTCTCGTAATCACATGACCCAAGAATTCGACACTGTCCAGCCAGAATGCACACTTGGAGAACTTTGCGAACAGCTGGTGCTCCCTCAAAGTCTGTAACGTAATCCGCAAGTGCTGCTCGTGCTCCTCTCTGCTCCGGGAGTACACCAAGATATCGTCGATAAACACGATGATGAACAAGTCAAGATACGGCCTGAATGTACGGTTCATCAAATCCATGAATACTGCTGGGGCATTGGTGAGTCCGAACGACATCACCAAAAACTCATAGTGGCCGTAGCGCGTGCGGAAAGCTGTCCTCGGTATATCCTCCTGTCGAACTCGCAGCTGATGGTATCCTGATCGCAAGTCGATCCTCGAAAAATACCCCGCACCCTGAAGCTGGTCGAACAAATCATCAATGCGTGGCAACGGATATCTGTTCCGTACGGTAACCTTGTTCAGCTGGCGGTAGTCGATACATAAGCGCAAACTTCCATCCTTCTTCTTGACAAACAGGACCGGAGCACCCCACGGAGAAACACTAGGTCGAATAAGCCCCTTATCTAACAAATCCTGCAACTGATCCTTCAGCTCTCGAAGCTCTGCCGGGGCCATCCGATAAGGCGGTATAGAAATAGGCCCCGAGCCGGGAATCAAATCGATGCAGAACTCAACTTCGCGCTCAGATGGTAGCCCAAGTAGCTCATCAGGGAAAACATCAGGGAACTCACAAACAACCGGGACCCGGTCCAACAGAACCTCTGCAGCTCGAGTATCACAAATATACGCTAAGAATCCCTGACATCCCTTCCGCAAGAGCTGACCAGCGCGAAGGGACGAAATCAAGCTGGGAAGGGTGACGCTGCGGTCTCCCTGAATAACAAGGATTGGCTCTCCCGGAAAGCTAAATCTGACTGCCTTCTCACGGCAGTCCACCGAAGCATAACAAGTGGCTAGCCAATTCATGCCCAGAAGCACATCAAAGTCCAACATATCGAGGAGAATCAAATCAACCGATGAATCCCTCTCCCCGATACGAACGGAACACAATCGAAATACAAAACGAGCGACAAACGACTCGCCTACCGGAGTAATAACAACAAGCGGATGATCTAACGACGACGACTCACGGCCCAACATCGGTGCAAAGTGTGTAGATACGTACGAATTTGTGGAACCTGGGTCGAATAATACCCGTGCGTCGAAAGAGCAAACTGGCAAGGTACCTGTCACAACGGCATTGGATGCCTACGCATTCTGCGGTGTCAAAGAAAATACTCGGGCCTGTCCTCCACCGATAGCGGGCTGACCTCGACCTCGGCCTCTGCCTCCTCATCCTCTCTGAACAGGACCGCCGCGTCCACGGCCTCTGGGTGCACCTAACTGGCGTGGAGCATCGCCTGTGGTAGGAAGTAGGGCTCTCTGAGGAGGGGGTGGTGATGGTGGTAGGGTCACATGCGGAACTGTCGCCGCTCCCTGTCGTCTCGTCGGACAGTCTCTGACAAGATGGTGCGGACTCCCGCACCCAAAACACCCTAGCGACGGCTGCTGTCCCTGGGGATATGAACCATATAACTGACCCCATCCAAATCCTCTGCCGGGCCCATCCCTCGGAAAGAATCTGGCACGCTGCCTCTGAGACGGCACCTCGGTGCGAATCCTCTTCGGCCCAGAAATGGCCGAAGTCTGTGATATGCGTGCCTCCATCCGTAATGCCGTATCCATAGCAGCTGAATAAGTGTCGTAGTGCTGGGCGCCAATGGCAAGATATAACTGGGCATCAAGTCCCTGTATGAACCTCTTCACCCTCTTCACTTCGGTATCTACCAGGTACGGGGCATATCGGGACAACTGTGTAAACTGAACGTCATACTCAGACACCGTCATCCCAGGTGTCTTGACCAAGGCCTCTAAGCTACGAGCTCTGGCGTCACGAACGCTCTCTGGGAGGAAACGAGCTAGAAAGACCGCTGTAAACTCGGCCCAAGTCATAGGCGGTAGACCTGCAGCTCGACCTCTCAAGACTGACTCCCACCATATCTGCGCGAGACCCTCTAGACGAAAACTCGCAAGCTCCACCCATCGATCATCCGAACATCTCAGCGAACGGCAGATCCTGGCTAAACTGTCAAGGAACGTCTGTGGGTCATCCGCTGCCTCGGTGCCGGTGAATACTGGAGGTCTCAGCCTCATGAAATCCTGTAGTGAAACCGGGATGGTCACGGCGGTAGTAGTAGGAGCAGGTATCATAGTAGTCTGGGATGTAGTAGGTGCGTCATCCGGTCTCGGTATACGACTGGCTGCAACTAGGGATCCTACCATCTGACGTAGCTCCTGCATACTCCCCATCATCTGTCGCAACTCCTCCATACCAGTCTCAAGCCTATCCATACGGCCTGGGGAAGGTGGATCGGTCTGTCTCTGCGGCGTAGGCATACCACCCTGTTTAGTCCTAGTCTCGGACGAGCCAGCTCGAATCTCGTCTCGGGCGGCAGCCCTCTGTGCCCTCGTAGCCTTTGGCGGCATAGTGGCTGGTACAGGAAAAAGGATAATAAGAACAGTGCAATAGAATCATAGGATACACGGAATTGAAGAAGGAATTTCAAGCAAGTATATCCTAAAGTCACTTAGGCGGAATACCGTATCGCAAGTATGCTGCGGACATACACACGCTATGTTACCCTACTTAAGTCACTTACTCCATCTACCAAGGGTCATCCTACACTCAAAAAGGTAAAACCTCGCTCTGATACCAACTTTGTCACGACCCGCAGGGTACGGAACGTGTCTGGCACTTAAGTTTACGAGACGTCTCAAGACGTCCGTAAAATAAGTGAGCCAAAGCCCAGAAACCAAAACCAAATAAGCAAAAGAGTGAAGAAAAACCAATCAATTGAAATCGAGTTTATCAAATAAGTCATATCAACCCTTTTTAAAAACAATATCAATTTTTCCGAAAATTTCGGCAGAGTCTCATTTGTAAATACTGGCCCCCAAAATGGGTACAACAAGAATATATATCACTACAACAAATAAGGCATCCCCAAGCGGGAGCTAGCTCTTCGCCACAAGGCGGTCACAAATCCCACGCAATATAAAACAACAACATGCAAAATAAACATAAAGAAGTATAAGAAAAACCGCATGTCGACTCAAGTGAGCTCGACCCTAAAATACAGCATAAAAAGTCCACAAATCTCACAGTCTCATCTCTAGGTCAATATACAACAATACTGGTAGATACAGTAGATGGAGTACTCTAGATACAAAGAATATACAAGATGGTACAAAAATAATAATACAACCCACCTACGAGCAAAAACCTTGAGTCCTGGCAAGAGAGGCAAAAGAAGCGGTGCGCCCGCCGCTACTGTGCTGACGGAGCGGACATGCAAAAGACTGTGGCACAATGGGGGTGAGTTGCCAACTCGTGAGTAATAAATAACATCTATAGAGGCTATCGCAAGTATGCACACAAGCATCCTAACATCTATAATACAGGTATGGCAGGACATAATAGCAGGTATGTATGCAATATGAATATACTAGCAGGTATGAATGCAATGTGAATAAACTCATGATCTGAATGTGTAAGTATAAGAATCATGTTTTTCCTTTAGGAATCTCTTTTGAAATACCAGCACAATACCAATAGAATCAACAAGAACCTGTGTCCAGCAACGACACCTCAAAACTATCACAAATCTCATATATCCATGTCATAATATCTCTGGCCTCAGCCATCCGGCTGACCCATCTCAATATTACTATCTCAACATCTCGCGGCCATGGTCGGTATCCTCTGGATATCCACCGTGCCAAACAGTCACTGGTAGGTAATCTGTCCCCTGCCAGGCTCATCGTCAGCAACACGAGCTTCTTGCCCCGGGGTACCTTACCGGGCCCACCATGTACCCGAGACGGTTCATCCAACTCCTCGAAACGGGTCTCGAAAACCACAGCAAACTCATGGTGGACGACACTTACATCACTAGAAAACCGCAATTTACATATTTTAAAAATATAATAAGTTTAGAAATTTTGCGGCTTTCCTCCGAAATCCAGAAATATCACAAAATCTCAAGAAATCCTCATAAATGCATATGCCAATGATAATAAATGCATATGGTATCAATAATCAAGTTGCGATGTATGATTGATAGACTAGGCATGAACAAATAACATGATGAGGTACATGCACATGATTAGCAATCTTATGATTTCATTTTAAGGAATTAAAGGCAATAGCACAGGTTTAAGCATCAATTATAGTAATAGGTTTCAAATTATAGGTTATCTAGTGTAGTGGCATGGCAATTACCAGGACGTGTGTGTAAGCATGAATAGTGCTCGTGCTGCATATAAAAACCCTGGCAATGGTGCAGGTGTCCTATAGAATGGGTTCGCATATGTAGGTCAAATAAGGCATGGATGTAGTTACTAATATCACTAAAATCTTAACTACTTAAACTATCGGGAGACTTGCGCCATCCAAACGATAGTCCCCCGTAGATGTTAAATCTACTCACCGGAATCCCTAGCTAGCCACGTCCAATCACCGCTTTCCCCTTTCGTGCCGCGTCTGACGTCTCCGCGACCGAACCTGGAATTTACATCAATACCAAACATAGGTTACATATCAAGAACGACGCAAATCCCAAACGAAAATACTAACGTTCAAAAGCTAGGTACAACGTGCACAAGGTGCGCGGAACACACGCGAAAATCGTAAAAACTAACTAAATCGTCGATTTGGTCGCCCGGCAAAGCTAAAACCCGCTCACTCAAAAAAACCGCACTCACACATCCTAAATGTCATAGGATATGCCAAAAATATCATCAAGATATCGCAAATAATTCATCACAATATTTTTATAAAAACCTAGTAAGCACTAAAAATTCCAAATTCGTGCAAACATCGCGTATTTGCGATAAAGTGCTCACATCATCGCACAATCCTACAATCCACACAACTAGCTAGCCACAACACTCAATTTAACCCATTTACCATGCTTCAAAACACATTTTCCATAAACAAACCCTTTCTAGAATTTCATAACTAGCAATCTTAATCCAAACTATACATGAAAAACCCTAAATTAACACTAGTTTATAGCCCAATTAGCAAGTTAATCTCTTAGATTAGGTTAGCAAATCAACTAGATAACAAAATAAATTTAATTAACCTACTAAAGATTTCTAAAACCCTAGTTTAATTTCAAACCGTGAACTAGAAAAAACTAGATTAGGATTTAGCTATAATTTTAACACTAACACAACATGCAAGTTCTAATTAGCACACTTTAACTACAAATTAACTTTAGATTAGAAATTATACCTCACACTAGAGATCTAGCAAGAACAAGATGCCTCCATAGATGGCTTCATAGCACCATGATCCAAGGAAGAAATGCTAAGGAGAATGGGATGAAGGATGGGGGTTAATTTGTGAGGTTTAAATTGGAATTTTGGAGCAATATGATGGAATTTTGAAGGAAATGGAAAGGAAAAAAAATGAAGAGGGAGAGCTGCAGATTTCCAGCAAAGAATGGAAGGAGATTGGTGTGGGTGGTGATGGAAAAGTCATGGTCAACCCATACCAATCAACCAAAGACCCATACCCACATAAAAAAATCAAAACCCTTTTCAAAATGCCTCATTTCCACACATAATAAAAAGTCAAAGGAGGCAAGGAAATTTTCCTTGTGCTGCTGAAAGTGGGCCGGCCTAGGGGTGAGGGAAGAGTGAGAGGGGTTTTACAAAAAAAATTCTATGCAAAAAGACCCCCTACAAGTCCAAAATTGCAAGTTTTAGCTTAAATTCAATAAATTTCGTTTTCCATAATAAAAATTAGTTAAAACTTAAAATAAAATACTAAAAATTTATATTACAACTAGATTTTAATTAACATGATTTTAAAGATTAAAATTAGCCCAAAGAAATTTGTATTTATCGCTAATTTAATGTATTTTCTTACCGGCTTAAAATAATATAAAAAAATTAAAAAATAGAGAAAAAATTTTAAATGACCAAAAATTAATAAGTAACTCATTAGCTACTAAAAACTAGCAATTACCTATCCAAATTAGGTATAATTAGTGCTAAACTGCAAAATAACAAAAATGACGGTTTACTGAAAAATACCGAATTTTCACCGATTTTCAGGAAAACACCAAAACGACTTTTCAAGGCGCTACAATCAGCATCCAAATCCACTACATCCAACGGTGTCTAGCTGGTCGTTCGAAACGTGGGGAACTGACATAATCGGCCACATCGAACCGGCATCGTCCAAAGGACATCGTTTCATTTTGGCGACAACCGATTACTTCTCCAAATGAGCAGAAGCAGTACCGCTGAGAGAAGTAAAGACGGAGAATATCCTCCACTTCTTCAAGACGCACGTTATTTATCGGTTTGGAACTCCGAGACGGATCATATCCGATAACGGGCTAGCCTACAGAAGCCACAAGATCAGCCGCTTCGCATAACAGCACAACATAGACTGGAGATACTCTTCAGTTTATAATCCCCGAGCCAACGGTCTAGCTGAAGCTTTTAACAAAAATCTGACAAAGATCGTGAAGAAGACGATGTCCCGAAATAAGAAGGACTAGAACGAGAGACTGCAAGAAGCTTTCTTGGCGTATCGAACTCCGTTCAAGACGGCCACGAACACAACGCCGTACACGTTGGTATTCGGTACAGAAGCAGTATTCCCCCTCGAGATAGAGTTCTATCTACGAGTAGCAGTCCCTTATGAGCCAACGGACGAAGAGAATGCTCACCTTCGGTTTGAGGAGCTCGATGCCCTCGATAAAGCCTGGCTCCTGGCGCAACAAAATCTGGAGGCTTATAAAGCAAAGAGGACACGCTCATATGAAAGATTGACCGGGCCAAGGACATTCCGCCAAGGTGAACTCGTGCTAGTGGTCAAAAGACCTATGATCCCCAATCGCGCCAAGCGGGGAAAATTCGAGCCGAACTATGAAGGCCCGTACATCATAGACAAGGTCTACCACGGTGGAGCCTATCTACTCATGGACATGCATGGTGAAAGACCTTTCAGGCCAATAAACGGTCGCTTCTTGAAGAAATACTACGCTTGACGAGTCATGGCCTAGGTCAATGATAGATGACGATGACTATGTACGCTCGCTATCTTCCTAAGCCCAAACTCTATCAGTAGTAACCGGCTTCCTTTACCACGGACCGAAACGTCCTTAAAACTAACAACGGACAGAAATGTCCTTAAACTAACAACGGGCCACTATGTCCTAAAACTAGCTATTGACCGAGATGTTGATAAACTACAGTGGATTGCAGCATCCCAAAACTGATACTAAAATAAAAAAAATTAAAAAAAAATAAAAATGGTATGTCCATAAGCAAAATGGGCAAGGATGAAAACCCGAAAGGGCTCCGTGAGTAAAAACAGCAGGGCTACCGGCGAGTCTTGTGAAAACCCGAAAGGGCGCAATCTCATTAGAATAAAAAGAGAGAGAATAAAAAAAAGAGAAAATGGTATATCCATAAGCAAAATGGGTACGGATGAAAACCCGAAAGGGCTCCGCGAGTAAAAACAGCAGGGCTACCGGCGAGTGTTTGTGAAAACCCGAAAGGGCGCAACCTCGTTAAAAGACACTTACAGGGTTCTCTCGACCTTGTGAGGAGAAACCACCTGCGTGAGATCCTTACGACTCACAAGGGAGCAACACACTTAGGAATCCTCACGATTCCTAAGGATAAATTATACTTGCGAGATCCTCACGACTCGTAAGGAGAATCCTCTTATGAGACCCTCACGGCTTATAAGATTTGAAAGTCTTAAGCTACAGAGACCCGAACCTGTTCTTAAGCAACCCCCACAACCTCCAATACTGCCCTACAAGCGGCTCAATACTGATCCTTGTATACAATCCACGGGCGCGAATAAACATTTCCCTAACAAAGTCCCATCCGTGACTAGGGATATGTCTACACGGTGAACAACCCTTATGAGTCCTCCCGACTTATAAGGAGAAAACCCTCTTGTAAAATCATTATGACTTATAAGGGAACATACACTTAGGAGTCCTCACGATTCTTAAGGAGAAAACACACCTGCAGGATCCTCACGACTCGCAGGGAGAAATACCTTTGTGAGACCCTTACGGCTCATGAAGTCAAAAGCCTTAGTCGACAGGACCCTAACCCTGTTTGTTAAGCCACCTTTGTTTAATATCGACAGAGGCAAATGATGATTCTCTCCTGGCAATATCCCAGTTGTAGCGGTGCTGATGCCGAAATCGGTGTCTGATTCCAAGTTTGCAGTGAAAAGTCAGCAAGCCACACATGCATATAAAATAGCCGAAATGATGGGGCAACTTGCGACAAGATCAATAAGTAAGAATGTATGCATGCGAAATAGCCTAAATGATTGGGCAACTCACAATAAAAAGCAGCGAGTAAAAATAAAACAAATAGCCGAAATGATTGGGCACCGCAAAAAATAGCTGAAAAGATGGGGCAATCGCGACCTTCGCGATATAAAAGCTGAAATGATAGAGCATCGTATAAAGAAATAAAATAAAAATAAAATTGAAATTTATACCCTACAGGTGATATTACATCAATCCATGTATACAATCCAGGGGCGCAAACAAAGAAGGAATCACACTCCTCCTCCCCAGGTTTCATCAGAAGAAGCAGCCAAATATCAGTGGGTCACAGATAGCCTGGAGATCATCTCAACATTCGTCTCATTACAGCAGACACAACATCAAGTAAAGCGGAACAACGACAACTCCCAGTTCCATGACTCGGCGATGTACAAATGACCGAGAGTCAAATCACAACTCCGTGAAATGCGGATATAATCAACAAATTCCTGGTCACGTGGAATGCGGATAACGTCACTTCTGACCCCATGGAAAACGTCCAGAGCGGATCCTGGTCCTCGCAGAGCACGGCAGTGAACCCGTGTGAAGCATCCAGAGCGGAGTCTAGTCCTCGCCGAACACGGCAGTGAACCCGTGGGAAGCATCTAGAGCAAAATTCCTGGTTACGTGGAACGCGGATAACGTCACTTCTGACCCCATGGAAAATGTCCAGAGCGGATCCTGGTCCTCGCAGAGCATGGCAGTGAACCCATGTGAAGCATCCAGAACAGAGCCTAGTCCTCGCCGAATACGGCAGTGAACCCGTGGGAAGTATCTAGAGCAAAATTCCTGGTTACGTGGAATGCGGATAACGTCACTTCTGACCCCGTGGAAAACATCCAGAGCGGATCCTGGTCCTCGCAGAGCACGGCAGTGAACCTGTGTGAAGCATCCAGAGCGGAGCCTAGTCCTCGCCTAACACGGCAGTGAACCCGTGGGAAGCATCTAGAGCAAAATTCCTGGTTACGTGGAACGCGGATAACGTCACTTCTGACCCCGTGGAAAACGTCCAGAGCGGATCCTGGTCCTCGCAGAGCACGGCAGTGAACCCATGTGAAGCATCCAGAGCAGAGCCTTGTCCTCGCTGAACACGGCAGTGAACCCGTGGGAACCATCTAGAGAAAATTTCTGGTTACATGGAACGCGGATAACATCACTTCTGACCCTGTGGAAAACATCCAGAGCGGATCCTGGTCCTCGCAGAGCACGGCAGTGAACCCGTGTGAAGCATCCAGAGTGGAGCCTAGTCCTCGCCGAACACGGCAATGAACCCGTGGCAAGCATCTAGAGAAAAATTCCTAGTTACGTGGAACGCGGATAACGTCACTTCTGACCCCGTGGAAAATGTCCAGAGCGGATCCTGGTCCTCGCAGAGCACGGCAGTGAACCCGTGTGAAGTATCCAGAGCGGAGCCTAGTCCTCGCCGAACACGGCAGTGAACTTGTGGAAAGCATCTAGAGCAAAATTTCTGGTTACGTGGAACACGGATAACGTCACTTCTGACCCTGTGGAAAACGTCCAGAGCGATCCTGGTCCTCGCAGAGCACGGCAGTGAACCCGTGTGAAGCATCCAGAGCGGAGCCTAGTCCTCGCCGAACACGGCAGTGAACCCGTGGGAAGCATCTAGAGCAAAATTCCTGGTTACGTGGAATGCGGATCACGTCACTTCTGACCCCGTGGAAAACGTACAGAGCAGATCCTGGTCCTCGCAGAGCACGGCAGTGAACCCGTGTGAAGCATCCAGAGCGGAGCCTAGTCCTCGCAGAACACGGCAGTGAACCCGTGGGAAGCATCTAGAGCAAAATTCCTGATTACGTGGAACGCGGATAACGTCACTTCTGACCCCATGGAAAACGTCCAGAGCGGATCCTGGTTCTCGCAGAGCACAGCAGTGAACCCGTATGAAGCATCCAGAGCGGAGCCTGGTCCTCGCCGAACACGGCAGTGAACCCGTGGGAAGCATCCAGAGCAAAATTCCTGGTCACGTGGAACGCGGATAACGTCGCTTCTGACCCCATGGAAAACGTCCAGAGCGGATCCTGGTCCTCGCAGAGCACGGCAGTGAACCTATGTGAAGCATCCAGAGCGGAGCCTGGTCCTCGCCAAACACGACAGTGAACCCTTGGGAAGCATCCAGAGCAAACATCGGACTGTGGAGTCCTTAAATCCACAGACTATGATGTCCTTAATCTTGATCATGATGTCTTAAAACTAATATCGGACTGTGAGGTCCTTAAATCCACGGACTATAATGTCCTTAACCTTGACCGTGATGTCTTAAAACTAACAATCAACATTAATGATTTTAAACTAGTTTTACCTTGGTTCAAGGGTACATCTCTTCACTCCTTTAATATTTATCGTTGTAATTCCTCAACGTCTTCAAAGAGGTGACGGGTCCCAACAACCACACATTTCACGGACTGTGGGGGTCCTTAAACCCATGGACTATGATGTCCTTAACCTCGACCGTAATGTATTAAAACTAACATCGGACTGTGAGGTCCCTAAACTCACGAACTATGATGTCCTTAACTGTAAGTGCACGGCGGCGCCCCGGCCGTCAATCCGACGCCGGAATGCGGAAACGGTGAATAACTTAAATTTTTGCGGACTTAGCAAACCGGCACCACCGCGCACTAAACTCCGGATCGTAACCATTAACAAGTCTAAGCTACTAACAAGAAAGGGAAGAGATGTACCGACTGATCCGAGTCCTCCGGTCTTCATCTCCACTCCGATCTCCTCGCGGGATCTCCGTCCGTCTCCTCCTCGTCGGAAAGGGCACCACATCGCCTGTAGCTTTTACGGGCTCCCACCTCAATACCGAGGCAACTCGGGCGCGAAGCGGGCGAATCGACGCGTCCAAGATTTGCTGTAGGAAGTGTAGAGTCTATGTCTCATTGGGGTTTGTTGCCTTTGGATGGAGGAATGAAGATTGAGCTTTGGAGGGAAATGAAGCTCTCAATTTCTTTTTCATACAAAATGATATGAACAAATATACTCTTCACAAATGAAGCACTCACTCTCCCTCAAAGATTTGGCCGGCCATCATATGTGGAAATGGTGGAGGGAATCAACACATAATGCAAAGGGAGGTGAGTGTAGGAGCATAAGAAAGGTGACCATATCCATGGTCAAGGAAACATACACCATGCTTAAACTACTATACACTCCATAACCTTTCACATCTTAAAAAAGCAAGTCAATGGTGCAAGATATGAAAGCCATCATAATCAACACAATTGCAAGAAACCCCCCCACAAAGTGTTATTTGCAAAACTGCAAATAACCCCCTCCATCGAAAAAGTCCGGCCGGGAAAGAACAAAGGAAAACCGGCCGGAACGGAATGCAAACTGGCAACTCCAGAAAACTGGTCCCGTAATAAATTACAGGAAAACCCCGATACTGTGCATACACACCCGCATCTGTATTCAGTCCGGATACAAATGCAAAGAGACAAAATCTACACTGTACTAAACTAGGACCGGCTTAAACCAAAGCCGGCTAGTAATATCCGTTCGATCCTGATCCGTGCAATACCGCACGTATCTGATCGAACCCTGCCATAAACCTATACGGCTACTAGTACAAACCGTCCGATCCTGATCCGTGCAATACCGCACGTATCTGATCGGACCCTGCCATATCTCCATACGGCCTCTACAGCGTTTCGCCCGAAAGCTTGAGTAACTGAAAGTGTGGTGGACTCTAAAGACTCGTCAATACTATGGTTGTGGATTTAACCACTAGCACGTCAGAGGTATAAGCCAATACGTGACGGGCCACCAGCTATTGACTAAAAGGGACGTCGATGAGCGAACTCATCCTGACACCCTACTGAGCCTGTCAGTGACAATATCCGTGCAGTCCGGTCCGTTCGTCTATGAGCATCGCATGGCGGGCCTAGGGGGTTGGTAAAAGTCAGACCCCCAAAAGCGGTACAAGTCGTGTCGGAGTGTAGCCCAGAACACCCTGAGATACTACTGGAATACCTACCAGTAAATCTCCTTGCCTTGGCCAAGGACTTTGTGTAATGGCTCTCCTAGACACAGCACGACCTCACCCCCAATACCGGGAGAGACGAACCCCTGAAGATACGCTCACTGCCTCCATGTGGCTCGGGACTGTACCCAACTAAAACCTGTTTGCACGACTCCTTTGAGCCGTGGTAGGGTAGTAATCAAAGTACAGTGGGAACTCACACGAGACAAATGACGATCCCCAGGTCGATGAACTAACCTGCACACATGTCACCAGGGAACTGCCATCTGACGTCTGGTATATGACCAACTAGCATGTTCCCGGCGAGTCCTGTCCGGTGTACTCATAACCCAATGAGCACCTGTATACATCTTAGGTGATCCAACTGACACCAGTGGCTTGTGAGACCGGCCACCGCCCCTCGTCGGGGTCTCGACTGTATACACTAGTCTGCTAATGGAGTATCGATGCCCGGTCTCGAAACTCCCACGACTAGGGACCTTTTAAGGATATGCTTGTAGACCCCCAGCTCCCACTTATATGATCGCCCTCATACTGCTGGTGGTCAAGCAAGAATCCTAGGGGCTCTATCAACGTGCAATAGCGACATGTCAGGTCACCTAAAGCAGTACACGATGATAAAGGTAAACCAGATAGCATACTATCATCTCGAGTAAGACTGTCCTACCGGGATAGGTCCTCCCTCAATCATTACAATCACGTACCTGTGACCTAATAATTGACTCTGAGGGCACTATCTCCAACAATCTCCCACTTGCACTCAAGGCTAATTATTGCGATGTCGCCTACTCACAGCCCGTGTGATACCGAACATCCAACTCCTCTACTAGTCAGTCTCACAAAGCTCGTTTGCGGAACTATTGCGTTCGAGGAATAGCCTCAGTGAGTGGATCCGCTTTGTTGTTTCTTTCCATGTCTCTCTAAATCTCATGTTCGCGGAGAAACCCATCTCCCGAAATGAGCAATACCTGTCTTAGAATATGTCTGGATGTCTGATGGGACATAGCTCATAAATGAACTCCAAATCCAAACTTCTTAGACTGTATCGTTAACTGAACTTAATCAGTAACCTGCGCGCCATGCCTCCCTCAGTATTGCCTTGGACCACCTGTCCAAAATACTGCCCCTCATCAGAAGGAAAACTATAACTCTGACAACCTCCTTGTCGTCCATGTCACCTTAGAAGCCTGGAATGATAACTGTCTCCCGAATGAGGCTGTCGTTATCATATCCCTAGAACATCCTCTTATGTTCTAAAACTGCTTCCGACTGTTCCTCCAGGATTGGATCAATATCAACTTATTGCATTTCGTGCAAGAACAACATCTGGTGTGGTACTTGACATCTCATGATTGACTCAATTGCCTAAGCAAGTGATCTGCCAATCATGCACATCCCTCTCCACTTTAGTCTATAAGACACCTTTGGAGAGGGTGACTCCATCACCTGCAGGTACACTACCGTGCCAGGAGTCGTCCATTCTAAATGCTCTTAGAATGCTGTCAAAGTACCCAGATTGGGAAACCACCCAAATCTAGATCTAAAAACCATAGATCTAGTAACCAGTATGTCTGATATAATGTCCAAGTCCCTTGTGGAGAAATCACTGTGCGACGACCAAAGTATAACCGATCGTAGTATAGGAATTTCTTTTCCTATTCTATGTATGTCATCCAAATACCAGGATATCACACCCTACTACCTTCTCAACAGATCCATCCCCTATTCTGATGACGTCAAACCCATGACTGTCACATCAGAAATAGATGATCTATCTCCGCTACATCTGCTTTAGTCTATAAATAGATATAAGCCTGATGTCCACCAATGCTTCCGCTGCTCCCACTGACTACGACAACCCTCTGCCAGAGTCATATAGACGTGCACTTCTAAAACTAGTTTAGAACGACGCTATACTCATCCTCCTGCCGGGTCTCGCAGCCTGGAACAACAACAATGGCAAGTGTGGGTAAACAAGAACTTCCCTGTCACCGTCCTTGAGGCTACCTGAGTACCTCTCGGGTGCCTGAAGTTACCCACTTTATCTGCGGAGTGGCCAATGGAATGTCAATCCAGATTGAATCTTTAGGTTCCTTATCAAATCTTCAGTAATCGTTTGTGGTTCTGGAATCACTTCCAGTTCTACCATACTCCCACTACTGTTTTCTGAAAAAAAATCCATTTTTATTAAAACTGTGGCGAGTCTAGAACAATATCGCTATTGTTCATCCAGATGGTAGAAAGTCAACCCTCGTCATAGCCTGGGTCAACCCACAAACAGCCATTACAGAAACGTGCCTTGAGTTGTCCAGTGTCTGGTTTTAATCATAAACCGGACAACTCCCCGTACCTTAACATCGTTAAGATATGAACTGTTCTATATCCCATATAGGACCAGAGGCACTGATTTAATTGAACCAGATCCAAATCATGCAACTGTCTCCAGTGCATGTCAACTAAATGGAAGGAGGCCAGATCAGCGTTACTCAACTTAGGAATACTTCCAATTATGAGTAACCTGAAAGAGAAGCAATTTCTCTTAATCATTACTATCAACTGAACACCATACACAAGTATCTACATCTTCGATCTCTTTGAAGAATCCCGATACTTGCTATACCTGGTTCTCTACTCTATTCAAATACATATAACTTCTCCAAATTCGGACCCTGTGTTTCCACGAAACACCTGTCTAAAAATTAGAGGAGTCATAAGTAAACCGAATATAGTACGAGGACCATCCCCTCTGTCCTGATGGACTCTGGACAACATACAATACTCTGTAAAAGTCCCTTGAGTCTGATTACTCATTCACTGTGTGTCGTAGGTTGAAAACTGTACTTATGGTTAAGAAGAATTACACCGCTGTTTAATGCTCCTTACCTAACCATCCACTGATATAGGTAAATGTCGTAGACATAATTTCAGAAAGGTATATCTCACTCTATGAAAATAGACGTACAGATATATCAATTTGAAATTGGTGCATAACAGCGGATATTCAAAACCAAATATTTGCCGACCGGCAAACAACCCAGGTGATTTCCTCAAATATCACCGATTACAACGAATCCCGATATAATGAGGATAATCACCCAATTCCCAATAACTTACTCCCACTCATCATCTGTAAAACCATACAGATGTGAGAATCGTATCTGGTAAATACATACCCTGGAGTAAGTATCTAATCGGGAAATCAGTTTTCTATTAACAGTACACAGTGAAACTGAAACATTGAAATGTTTCGATGGGGTATCCTGGTATTCCTAGTAATGCCTCTTCCAGATTCACGACTGTAACCGTATAGTTCTTTGCCACCTCTCCAAATCCCTTCATATGTCTTTAGTCTTTACCTTCTGCACACCCCTTTAGGCCAAATGGTTTTCTTCCTTCCCTACCGTTCGGCACCAGCCTATGGTTTGGAAGAAGACTATCCAATAAGCATAATGGGTGTACTGTCCCAATCCTAGGAACACTCGCAACACGAGAGAAGGTGAAGATAAAAGACACCTGAATGTACTTTATTCCTATTTCTCCTGAACCAGGATCCATCCCCGAACTGGAACAAGTTCCTTTCGAGTTCGTATATAACCATACGATGGAATATCCAAATAAACTGTGGATCTTCGTAGTGATACGGAGTGTCCTGGAGAAGTACAAAGGTGATGTGGGAGTGGTAACGAAATATTTGGTTTGGTCGTGAATATCTGTTGCAATTTACTTTGCCCTCCTACTAATCCCTTGCTTTGTCTGAACTTAATACCTTCTGCACACCATCGTTATGCTAATTGGTTTTCTTCATTCCCTACCGGTCGGCACCAGCCTAAGGTTCGGAAGAAGACAATCCAATTTGCGTAATAGGTGTACTACCCCTAAACCAAGGAGTACTCGTAACCTGAGAGAGGGTAAAAGGAAAAGACAACTGAATAATCCTATCCGTTTTCTCCAGAACCGGAAACCATCCTCGAATAATTCTTTCGAGTTCGTATCTAACCATACGATGGTTTTGTCCAATGGAAGTGGACGTTCGTAGTAATACGGGGTGTCCTGGAGAAAAGGGTAAAAGTAGGAGTGGCAATGAGGTCTGCAACTCTGACAATCCAAAAGCCAGTGTTAAGTAAGTTCGGTCAACTTGGTCACGGAGTCATAGTCTAGGGTCGGGTCAATGGTCGCTGCCAGAGAGAGAGAGAGAAGAAACACTCAGCGTGCACTCTAACCTAGATCAGAATGGTCACCAATTTATCTAATCTGGAAACCTCCCACTGTACCTCAAATTCTCCTCCAAACCTGAAAAAAGAATTAGTCGGGGTCACCCGAGGAGTAAACTAACTCATCAGTGGGAATCAGGATCCAACTATCATCGCATGATAACGTGACGGAATCCGCTCACGGTATCACACTCCAGAAGGTATGCGCATATCTGGCAAGTTTCAGTTCTTTTGAAACTCCCGATGTGATTTCTGCCCCATGCTCTTATGACCTTGACTTTGGCCAACATATCATAAGTCACATGTCAAGTTCTACCCGTCATTCTCCAGGTTAATTTGAATCCACCCGTACATACCCTTGACTTTGGCCAAAATGGCAGCACGACTGTCCCAAACCAACGCATCTATCTATGCTGCATATGAATACCCCAATAGCTACCAATCACTGTGCCTTGACTTTGGCCAACATACACAGCTTGAATACTATTGACCACCCATATGAAACGACGGAGGGCTACGAATGGTTTCTGGCGAAAACCTTTAACGTAATGAACTTGATATCGTCGAAGGAACGGATAGCTTTTTAAAAAATATAGTGACGAAAACCGTTGCTAAAGAGGTCACTCCCTGTGAAGGGATCTCGGCTCTTTCCCCGTAGAATGAGGTGCAGGATATTCCAAATGAATACCACGGTGCAAAGCAAAAGTAATCGGCTATAGTGAAGTTAATGCCCTGACGCAAACTTCTGTCCAAGGGGTCACTCCCGGTGAAGGGATCTCGGCCCTTGCCTCGTCGACTGAGGAGCAGGATATTCTAATGAATACCACGATGCAAAACAAAAGTAAACGTCCTTGCAATAACAGCTTTTTGAAAAGTGTTCCAACAACATCAGATTAGGTTTGTTTTTAAACTTGCATTGATCCGAATCAATGCAGTCCCATCAATTGATCACACCAAAAAGAACGAAAATATACTGATGTACGTATATGCCATCCGCATTCGCCACTGGGTCCCGTCATTACCCGTTAGGTTAGCTTACTAACGACAGAGCGGGGACTGGACTAGCGCGGATGCAAAACATATACAACATCTACTAATATATATACCAATATATTATATTTCGCTCAAGGCGTGAATAAAATGCAACATCACAGAGAATGAACAGCATCACAGAAACAATACAGATATCTGGGATCCCCGGGTTTCACAGAGCCACTACTGAAACCCGACGTTCCCCTGGTCGTGTGGATAGCCTGTGCAATGAAATCCTAGACCCCTACGGGCGCGGCAAGTCACCCGCCAAAACCTGAAGCGAGGCAGCCCCCTTCAGCCCCGTGAATGGACCACCCTGCACTTCACGGAATCCGGCAACTTGGGCACCCCTCCTGGGTCAACCTGTACCCCCTACGAGTGCGGCGAGTAGCCCGCCAATCCTAGAGTGAAGCCCCCTCCGTCTCAATGCCATGAGATGCGGGCTTGTTGCCCTCTAGAACCCGGCTATCCGTGCACCCCTCCGCGGGGCAATCCTAGTACAGAAAGTAAAATATACATACACCGGGTACATCGACCGCAACCAGGTCGTGCCCCAAAATAATAATACAAACAGGCAGTGACGGCAGTCCACATGTCGGACGCTCGCCCCGCAATATCAAATGTACATAATACAACAAAACTGTACTAGCATTGCATCCAGGCTATCCCCCACGACCAATCCGCAACATCACAGCAAATACATAGAACATCAACGTGAAAGTCACGTTCGCAAATCCGTCTAACCGGGCTATAGCAGTTAGACCGGATTTACCGATCGAGTGACATTCACGGTCGCAGATATAATGTAAATACTGTGAAAAATGTGTTTAAAAAATTTCCGATTGATCAAACAATTAACAAGTGGGCCCCAAAGAAAACTGTAGCACTCACAGAAACAATTGGCCCAACTTTAATATTCCAAAGCCCATATTTTAAGCCCAGAAGGCCTCTGTAAAAAAATGGTGAAGTGATGTGAATAGTGCGCGGCGGAAGGGCCGCACAAAGGGGGTTTTCGCGGCGGTTCCGCGCTCCAACTGTGGAGTTACTTCATCAAATTTTTACAGAACTCTTAGATTTTCCAGTACATCAATATTTTATAACCTGAAAAATTTTTCGAGACCAAAAAATTTCAACAGAAACTGTCGTGGGCAAATACGGGTTTTTGGACATTTCGATCGATCGGAACTGAAAAACACATTACACAAAGCTAGACTAAGTTAATGGCGAGTCTCTGATACCACTGTAAGTGCACGGCGGCGCCCCGGCCGTCAATCCGACGCCGGAATGCGGAAACGGTGAATAACTTAAATTTTTGCGGACTTAGCAAACCGGCACCACCGCGCACTAAACTCCGGATCGTAACCATTAACAAGTCTAAGCTACTAACAAGAAAGGGAAGAGATGTACCGACTGATCCGAGTCCTCCGGTCTTCATCTCCACTCCGATCTCCTCGCGGGATCTCCGTCCGTCTCCTCCTCGTCGGAAAGGGCACCACATCGCCTGTAGCTTTTACGGGCTCCCACCTCAATACCGAGGCAACTCGGGCGCGAAGCGGGCGAATCGACGCGTCCAAGATTTGCTGTAGGAAGTGTAGAGTCTATGTCTCATTGGGGTTTGTTGCCTTTGGATGGAGGAATGAAGATTGAGCTTTGGAGGGAAATGAAGCTCTCAATTTCTTTTTCATACAAAATGATATGAACAAATATACTCTTCACAAATGAAGCACTCACTCTCCCTCAAAGATTTGGCCGGCCATCATATGTGGAAATGGTGGAGGGAATCAACACATAATGCAAAGGGAGGTGAGTGTAGGAGCATAAGAAAGGTGACCATATCCATGGTCAAGGAAACATACACCATGCTTAAACTACTATACACTCCATAACCTTTCACATCTTAAAAAAGCAAGTCAATGGTGCAAGATATGAAAGCCATCATAATCAACACAATTGCAAGAAACCCCCCCACAAAGTGTTATTTGCAAAACTGCAAATAACCCCCTCCATCGAAAAAGTCCGGCCGGGAAAGAACAAAGGAAAACCGGCCGGAACGGAATGCAAACTGGCAACTCCAGAAAACTGGTCCCGTAATAAATTACAGGAAAACCCCGATACTGTGCATACACACCCGCATCTGTATTCAGTCCGGATACAAATGCAAAGAGACAAAATCTACACTGTACTAAACTAGGACCGGCTTAAACCAAAGCCGGCTAGTAATATCCGTTCGATCCTGATCCGTGCAATACCGCACGTATCTGATCGAACCCTGCCATAAACCTATACGGCTACTAGTACAAACCGTCCGATCCTGATCCGTGCAATACCGCACGTATCTGATCGGACCCTGCCATATCTCCATACGGCCTCTACAGCGTTTCGCCCGAAAGCTTGAGTAACTGAAAGTGTGGTGGACTCTAAAGACTCGTCAATACTATGGTTGTGGATTTAACCACTAGCACGTCAGAGGTATAAGCCAATACGTGACGGGCCACCAGCTATTGACTAAAAGGGACGTCGATGAGCGAACTCATCCTGACACCCTACTGAGCCTGTCAGTGACAATATCCGTGCAGTCCGGTCCGTTCGTCTATGAGCATCGCATGGCGGGCCTAGGGGGTTGGTAAAAGTCAGACCCCCAAAAGCGGTACAAGTCGTGTCGGAGTGTAGCCCAGAACACCCTGAGATACTACTGGAATACCTACCAGTAAATCTCCTTGCCTTGGCCAAGGACTTTGTGTAATGGCTCTCCTAGACACAGCACGACCTCACCCCCAATACCGGGAGAGACGAACCCCTGAAGATACGCTCACTGCCTCCATGTGGCTCGGGACTGTACCCAACTAAAACCTGTTTGCACGACTCCTTTGAGCCGTGGTAGGGTAGTAATCAAAGTACAGTGGGAACTCACACGAGACAAATGACGATCCCCAGGTCGATGAACTAACCTGCACACATGTCACCAGGGAACTGCCATCTGACGTCTGGTATATGACCAACTAGCATGTTCCCGGCGAGTCCTGTCCGGTGTACTCATAACCCAATGAGCACCTGTATACATCTTAGGTGATCCAACTGACACCAGTGGCTTGTGAGACCGGCCACCGCCCCTCGTCGGGGTCTCGACTGTATACACTAGTCTGCTAATGGAGTATCGATGCCCGGTCTCGAAACTCCCACGACTAGGGACCTTTTAAGGATATGCTTGTAGACCCCCAGCTCCCACTTATATGATCGCCCTCATACTGCTGGTGGTCAAGCAAGAATCCTAGGGGCTCTATCAACGTGCAATAGCGACATGTCAGGTCACCTAAAGCAGTACACGATGATAAAGGTAAACCAGATAGCATACTATCATCTCGAGTAAGACTGTCCTACCGGGATAGGTCCTCCCTCAATCATTACAATCACGTACCTGTGACCTAATAATTGACTCTGAGGGCACTATCTCCAACATTAACCTCGACCGTAATGTCTTAAAACTAACATCGGACTGTGAGGTCCATAAACTCATGGACTATGATGTCCTTAACCTCGACCGTGATGTCTTAAAACTAACATCGGACTGTGAGGTCCTTAAACTCATAGACTATGATGTCCTTAACCTCGACTGTGATATCTTAAAACTAACATCGGACTGTGAGGTCCTTAAACTCATGGACTATAATGTCCTTAACCTCGACCGCGATATCTTAAAACTAACATTGGACTGTGAGGTCCTTAAACTCATGGACTATGATGTCCTTAACCTCGACCGTGATTTCTTAAAACTAACAACGGACTATGGAGTCCTTAAATCCACGGACTATGATGTCCTTAACCTCGACCGTGATGTCTTTAAACTACGGTATCCTGGAAAATATCCAGAGCGGAGCCTGGTCCTCGCCAAACAGGGTAGTGAACCCGTTGGAAGCATCCAGAGCAACCCCTGACTCCGTGAAATGCGGATAAGGACAACTTCACCCATCAGTTGCGGGTCCTTACGACTCGTAAGGGAGTAAATTCTCTTGTGAGATCCTTACGACTTTCAAGAGAAAACACACTTAGGAATCCTCACGATTCTTAAGGAGAAATTACACCTACGGGATCCTCTTGACCGGTAGGGAGAAAATTCTTTATGAGACCCTCACGACTCATAAAGTTGAAAAGTCTTAAGTGACATATCCTAACCCTATTTTCTAAGCCATCGCCACTCTAAAACGAGCCCAAGACTGACAGCTATACGCTATCTACAAACCGCACTTGCTAAAGTCACATGGCAAATAACACAGCAAGAAAGAAGAAAGAAGAAAGCAGAGAAATGACACAAGACAATACGAAGAACGTGTATCTTTTATTCATGAATTCGATTGGGTACAAAATACATCATATGAAAGAATAAAAGAACAAATACATTTTATTCAAAATTACAAATAGTACAAAATTTTTATTGTGAGGAAAGCGCTTTCAATAATCCAGTCAGCCGCTTGCACACTTCTCTCAGTCCCTCTTCCTGATCAGCTGCCACGGCCAACTCTGCTTCGATCTGGGCTTGCTGCTGCAAGTAAGACGAAAGTTGTTCCTCGACGGCTCGCTAAGCTGCTTCACGATCTTGTGCATCACGCTCAACGACATTGAGCTTCTGCCTTAATGTTAACCCATCAGAGATACATTGCAGAAGGCCTTCGAAGATAACTTTCAACTGGGCAGCTTCGCGTCGACCTCAGCATGCAGTCGAGCAGACTCACTTGAAGTTTCTTTACATTCCCTTTGCTTTAAAACCACTTCTTGTTCAAGATAGGGGAAGTAAGAAGCGCCCAGCTCTATCCATGCCGCCCGTTGAGTGCTCATAGCCAGAATCTCAGGTGCGGGACGCTTAAGCTCAAGCTCATGCAAGCAAGCCTCGATCTCCCTGCAACGATTAACCCAAAACTAAACGACGCCCTCACCATGAAAGTTCATGAGCGTCACCAGCATAGGGTTAATCTCTACAGCAAAATCCACAGCAGATGTGGGAGTATCTGCGTCAAACTCCTCAATATACTCGCTCAGCATGCGTAGACTGGTCACAGCACCTTTGGATGATGGACGCCTGGAAAAAGATCCTGTCGGCATTATAATACGAGACTCGAACGGGGTTGGAGTCGATGTGATTGCTGCAAAATAGATCATAATTAGATGTCAGTTCAGGAAATAAAGAAAACAAGCAAGAAGTAGAGTCTACTATACCGACTGCAGCAGGGGGCAGAGCTGGGAGTACTGGTGGCGCAACGAAAGCCTCGTCCCCTCCTTCGATTCGTAAGGCTACAAGCAATATAAAGAAGAATTAGCAATAATGCAACTGCCCGTTAAAGAGGAGGACGTCATTTAGAGAAAATACTCACCGACACCAGCAGGCGGACTAATCTCGGACAAGAAGGAGAAGTGTGGGTGCAGCACCTGGTACAGGTGGTCCAAAAGGCCTCCTATAAAGACACAATAATGCAACGTCAGTACATAAATTATACAGCCTAGAGATAAGACTGGTGGGTCACAAATCCATACCTTCCAGCATCTGAGACGGTGCGAGAGAAGGTAGAGAAGTGGTCACCGTCAGAGCGGTAACTGACGGTGCTGCCTTGGGTAACGCGACATCAGCACTAGCCGCACCTGCGTTAGAAACAAGATAAACCCTGTCAGGAAGGATTGCAGAATAAAGAAAAAAGGGCGGTGACCCAAAATTTACCTGATGAGTCGCCAGCCGGAGCCGTGACGAGGGCGTCACTTGATGTAACGGTGGCGTCTCCCTCCTCCATTAGGGTGGTCTCACCTCCCGTTGCCTCATCCCCTGACTCCACAGGTGTCGTCGTCACGCTCGCAACGTCAGGAGACGACAAGGAACCGTAGGCGGGGAAAGCGATAATCGGAGCGGTGCCCGACTCTTAAGAAAGAGCGGTCATCTCGTGCCCAGCGATCGTACTCGTTTCGCCCGCTACCACCTTGGGCTCAGTGGTCGCAGCCGTCTCGTCCATTGCTGCCTTAGGCTCGTCCGTAGCAGCCGTTTCGTCCACTGCTGCCTCAGGCTCGGCCGTAGCAGCTTTCTCACCCACCGCCACCTTAGGTTCGGCATTGGTGGCCATCTCGGGCATAGCAGTCATGACTGTCTCGTTAGCCACTATCTCGGGCCCGGCAACTATGGTTACATCGCCTACCGTCGTCTCGGGTTCAGCAGCTACCTCCTCCACCGCCCCCTCAGGCTCAACGGACGCCGCCACTCCTCCAGTAAGACTCGGCCCTGCAGGATAAGATATATAAGAACCGATAGTTTAAAGCTTTGAAAACGAAACCTCAAAACACATTACCTGAGGTTCATTTACCGTTGGCTTCCCGAGCTGCACGGGCCGCCCGTCTATGAGCAGTAGACAAGGCGACCGGGAGCTCCTCTGAAGGAATAGCAGCGGGAGTAATGACGCTTGAACCTGCCCCCACAGCCAAAGCAGCATTACGTTCCCTTGCTGCGCGCCTCAGGCACTTCCTTTCCTCCCAGGCCGTCATGACAGACCTTTTGAAAGCCTCCTTCAGCAAGGCGTCGTCGTCCGCATTCAGGGTTACCTCTAGAGCCGTCAAGGCTTCCATCATCGGTTTTTTAAGCAGGGCCTCTTGCGACAATGCCGAAAAGGCCGGGACTTTGGTATTTGGCCCGGGGAGAATTCCAACATCAGCTTGCGGGATAGGCCTTGTGGTCCCTGCGATAAGACAAAGAGAGGGTCAGATTACTCATAAGAAATGGAAGCAGAAATATAGCGAACCGAAATGTACCAAGGCCTAAGGATGCTCTAAGTCGTTCCTCCTCCTCGAAATTCTTGAGAGAAGCAGCGAGAGCTTCTTCGGTAGAAATGCCTATTAAAGAAGAAAAAGCGTTAGTCAAAGACAATGATAGAGGAATGATGCAATGACGAAAAATACAACTAATGATTACCCAATTGCGCGAGTTTAGCCAACCACTCGTCGCGCCTTGCCAATCGCTCGGAAGCTGCGATGGCAGCCGCCAGATCGGTGTCATCTGGCGGCATAAATAGGCCGTCGTTGGTCCCATACTCACTCAAGCCCTCGCTATAAGGAGCATGAGGTTCCTGACCAAATACAACGTCAGCAGAGAGGATCGGCTTCTTCTTCCTCTTTTGCACGCGAACTCCGGTCGCTGCCAAAATCAGCTTACGCTTCGCGGGCACTTTGGGACGACGGGTCCCGATATCCGAGCCCATGCCGAATTCGGGTTAAACCACGTTTACCGTCTCCACGGGAGCACGGGGCGCTGATGGCATGTCCACAGAATCACGGGGCAATCCACGCGTGGGGCTTAGCACACGTGGAGGCTCAACTACAGCATCTCCTCTTAGTGGAGGAGGGACAGGGGTCCTTCGCTTTAAGGGGACGTTGCGATCGCTGGCGGGGGGCGCACTCTTGTGATCAAGCAGCAGCCGCTTCTCTTCCTTGATGACAGCGCCCATCTCGTGTTGATATCAGGCCCCGTATACATTGAGGGCCTTTGGAATGCAACTCGGCTCGCTAATGAAGAAGTGGGAGCCCATATTTTAACCGCATAAAGTGATGCAGTGTACTCCGTATTCCCTTTCTGGTGGCCGCAGGCTCTTCCAAAAACGCCTCCAGTGGGACCCCCTAGTTATGACTTAGCTGCTGGGCAAAACGATGGGGGTTGTATCTCATAAAAAACTGCCGCATCATTTTGCCTGAATATGAGGAAGCCCGGCCTGATGGAGTATAGATGTAGAATCTCTCGAGCTTTCAATACGGAGGCCCCGTCCTTGAAATTGTCACGCAACGCCAGCACAGTCTTAGAAGTTTCCTGGCCGATCGTCAGGACCTTGTCCGTGAAAGAAATACCCGCTCCGACCGTGCGCGGATGAAGAAGCAACCCCCTAGCCTCCTGTTGAGGCGGATTCACGATAGAAGCGTCGATCAGGAATCTGTACTTTTCGTAAAACGAGGGTCTTTTATGAATCCCAAACACGCCGAGCACGTGCATTTCCATCTACGAAGTAAAGTAGTGCATCGGGAAATTGGCGGCTTGCACTCCTGGTTCAATTGTGTCCACCGCCATGCTAAGACCATGGTACAGGTGAGCCAACCCGGCAATCTCGATGGCCAATTGTATGCCAGCCACTATTCGATGTGCTGGGTAGAAGACGGACGGGCTCATATAGCGAGAGTGCATGGGGAGCGCGAACCAGCACAACCATAGCCCTAAAACTCGAGAAAGAAAGTCTCCTCGTCGATACCCGGAGCAGCGATTTCCGACAAAGGGATGATTGCGGCATCGGGGAGATAAAAGCCTTTTTGATTATCTTCCAGTACCGGTCGACGATCTAAGCCGAAGCCGAAGAGATCGTCAAGCTTGGCAAATTTTTCGCCCCGTTGCGATAAAATCTCCGGTTGAAGAAAACGGGCAATGAAGTCTGCGAAACTTACTCTCCGGCCTCCGGATTCCAAGAAAAGACTCTCGTACATATTCAGCACCTTTATCAGACTCGGAAACTGGTGCTGAATAGCGTTCTCTGGCTCTAGGTCCATCACCAACGGCTTGGTGGCAAAAACGTATTCATCCGGAGGAAGCAGCTCCTCATAATGCTCCCCCTCATCGGCAAACCGGAAATCTCAGCAAATTCTTCTAGAGAAATGGAAACTTCTCTGTCCATAAGAAGAAAGGTACGGGTGGGGATGTTCTATTGCTCCACGAACGCCTTAATCCACCATGTCGGAGGAGCAGAATACTGGAACAGCGAGGTATAAACCGCAGGGTATAGACTGATCTTCAGCAGGTGCACCATCTTCGCTGACAAAATGTATCCGGCCAACTGCAGATACCCGACCGAATGTCGAGGGGTCAACCCGATGTTGTAGGGTTGTCCCTAAAGGCGCGACTCGCCCTGGCATATGCGTTGCCCTAAAATATCCAAAGCTGCTGGCAGCTGCATGGGTATGGCAGCAATCGAAGGTTGAAGAAGACCCTCCGAAGTCCAATTAACGACCTCCACGGCATAGTTCACCGGGGGTATATTGTTGGAGATAGTGCCCTCAGAGTCAATTATTAGGTCACAGGTACGTGATTGCAATGATTGATGGAGGACCTATCCCGGTAGGACAATCTTACTCGAGATGATAGTATGCTATCTGGTTTACCTTTATCATCGTGTACTGTTTTAAGTGACCTGACACGTCGCTATTACACGTTGATAGAGCCCCTAGGATTCTTGCTTGACCACCAGCAGTATGAGGGCGATCATATAAGTGGGAGCTGGGGGTCTATAAGCATATCCTTAAATGGTCCCTAGTCGTGAGAGTTTCGAGACAGGGCATCGATACTCCAGAGTAGACTAGTGTATACAGTCGAGACCCCGACGAGGGGCGGTGGCCGGTCTCACAAGCCACTGGTGTCAGTTGGATCACCTAAGATGTATACAGGTGCTCATTGGGTTATGAGTACACCGGACAGGACTCGCCGGGAACATGCTAGTTGGTCATATACCAGACGTCAGATGGCAGTTCCCTGGTGACATGTGTACAGGTTAGTTCATCGACCTGGGGATCGTCATTTGTCTTGTGTGAGTTCCCACTGTACTTTGATTACTACCCTACCACGGCTCAAAGGAGTCGTGCAAACAGGTTTTAGTTGGGTACAGTCCCGAGCCACATGGAGGCAGTGAGCGTATCTTCAGGGGTTCGTCTCTCCCGGTATTGGGGGTGAGGTCGTGCTGTGTCTAGGAGAGCCATTACACGAAGCCCTCGGCCGAGGCAAGGAGATTTACTGGTAGGTATTCCAGTAGTATCTCAGGGTGTTCTGGGCTACACTCCGACACGACTTGTACCGCTTTTGGGGGTCTGACTTTTACCAACCCCCTAGGCCCGCCATGCGATACTCATAGACGAACGGACCGGACTGTACGGATATTGTCACTGACAGGCTCAGTAGGGTTGTCAGGCTGAGTTCGCTCACAGACGTCCCTTTTGGTCAATACCTGGTAGCCCGTTACGTATTGGCTTGTACCTCTGACGTGCTAGTGGTTAAATCCACAACCAAGGTGTTGACGAGTCTTTAGAGTCCCCCACATTCAGTTACTCAGCTTTCGGACGAAAGGTTGTAGAGGCCGTATGGAGATATGGCAAGGTCCGATCAGATACGTGCGGTATTGCACGGATCAGGATCGGACAGTTTGTACTATAGGCCGTATGGTTATATGGCAGGGTTCGATCAGATACGTGCGGTATTGCATGGATCAGGATCGAACAGATATTACTAGCCGGTTTTGGTATAAGCCGGATCCTAGTATAGTACAGTGTAGATTTTGTCTCATTGCATTTGTATTTCGGTCGAAATACAGATGCGGGTGTGTATGCACAGTATCGGGGTTTTCCTGTAATTTATTACGGGACCAGTTTTCTGGAGTTTCCAGTTTGCTTTTCCGTTTCGGCCTATTTCCATTGTTCCGTTCATTGGCCGAAGTTTGGTGGAGGAGGGCTTATTTGCATTGTTGCAAATAGGCATTTGTGGAGGGGGTTCTTTGCATCTTGTTGCATCATGATGGCTTTCATGATGTGCACCATCCCTTGACTTTGCTTCATGATAGTGTCATGATGGCTTGACCTTTGTTGTGATGATGAGGTTGGTGGAGTATGGCTTTGTTGATAATCATTTCCTTTCATGATATCATTTTTGACCTCTCTCACTTGGATTATTGTGTGTGAACCTCCCTCATTCTTTTTACACTACACACTCTCTCTCCCTCTTGAGGTCATGGCCGGCCAAAGCTTGGGGAGGGGCTGCCATTTTTTGGGTGTGGGATTTTATTCATTTAGCTTTGCAAAATCCCACAAGATCAATTTCCAAAATCCCCAAAGTTCCTCCACATAGTTCTTGTATCTTTTCCTCCACCACAAAGGCATCTCCATGAACCCCAAAGTGAGACTTGAGTCCTACACAATATTCTACAGTAAATCTTGGGTACGTCGAGTAGCCGGCTTCGTGCCCGAGTTGCCTCGGCATTGAGGTAGGAGCCTGTAAAAGAAGTAGGCGATGTGGTGCACTTCCGGCGACGAGGAGGAGACGGGACATTCCGCAGGAGATCGGGACGATGACGAGAAGACCGGAGGACTTGGATCGTCGGTATATCTCTATTCCCTTTCTTGTTGATAGCTAGGACTAGTTAGTGGTTCGATCCGGATATTAGTGCCCGGCGGTTTGCCAGTTCAAGAAAATTTAAGTTTATCACCGCTTCCGCATTTGGCCGTCGGATTGACGGCCGGGGCGCCGCCGTGCACTTACAGTGGTATCAGAGCCTTGCCATTAACTTAGTCTAGCTTGGTTTAATGTGTTTTGCATTTCCGATCGACCAAAATTCCAAAATCTACATTTTTGTTCGCGACAGTTTTCTGTTGAAATTTTTTGGTCTCAAAAAATTTTTCAGGTTACAGAAAAGTGATGTGCTAGAAGAAATAAGAGTTCTGTAGAAATTCGATGGACCAATTCCACTACGGGAGCGCGGAACCGCGGCCAAACACCCCTTTGGGCCGCGGTTCCGCCGCACTATGTTGGGTTTGGTGCATCAATTTTCTACAGTCTCTTTCTGGGCTAAAAATAGGGGTTTTGGAATATTAATATTGGGCCCAGAATTTCCTGATCTGCTGCAGTAATGTTTTGGGGCCCACTTGTTAAAATTTGATCGATCGGATATTTTAAACACATTATTTCATAGTATTTACATTATATCTGCGACCGTGAATGTCACTCGATCGGTAAATCCAGTCTAACTGCTATAGCCCGGTTAGACGGATTTGCGAACGTGACTTTCACGTTGATGTTCTGTTTTTGCTGTGATGTTGCGGATCGGTCGTGGGGGATAGCCTGGATGCAATGCTAGTACAGTTGTGGTTGTATTATGTACATTTGATATTGCGGGATGAGCGTCCGACATGTGGACTGCCGTCACTGCCTGTTTGTATTATTATTTTGGGGTACGGCCAGGTTGCGGTCGTTGTACCCGTTGTATGTATATTTTACTTTCTGTACTAGGATTGCCCCGCGGAGGGGTGCACGGATAGCCGGATTCTAGAGGGCAACAAGCCCGCATCTCATGGCATTGGGACGGAGGGGGCTTCACTCTAGGATTGGCGGGCTATTCGCCGCACTCGTAGGGGGTACAGGTTGACCCAGGAGGGGTGCCCAAGTTACCGGATTCCGTGAAGTGCTGGGTGGTCCATTCACGGAGCTGAAGGGGGCTGCCTCGCTTCAGGTTTTGGCGGGTGACTTGCCGCGCCCGTAGGGGTCTAGGATTTCATTGCACAGGCTATCCACACGACCAGGGGAACGTCGGGTTTCAGCGGCTCTGTGAAACCCGGGGATCCCAGATATCTGTATTGTTCTGTGATGCTGTACATTTCTGTGATGTTGCATTTTATTCACGCCTTGAGCGAATATAATATATTGGTATATATATTAGTAGATGTTGTATATGTTTTGCATCCGCGCTAGTCCAGTCCCCGCTCTGTCGTTAGTTAGCTAACCTAACGGGTAATGACGGGACCCAGTGGCGAATGCGGATGGCATATACGTACATCAGTATATTTTCGTTCTTTGTGGTGTGATCAATTGATGGGACTGCGTTGATTCGGATCAATGCAAGTTAAAAACAAACCTAATCTGATGTTGTTGGAACACTTTTCAAAAAGATGTTATTGCAAGGACGTTCACTTTTGTTTTGCATCGTAGTATTCAGTTGGAATATCCTGCTCCTCAATCGACGAGGCAAGGGCCGAGATCCCTTCACCGGGAGTGACCCCTTGGACAGAAGTTTGCGTCAGGGCATTAACTTCACTATAGCCGACTACTTTTGCTTTGCACCGTGGTATTCAGTTAGAATATCCTGCACCCCATTCTACGAGGAAAGAGCCGAGATCCCTTCACCGGGAGTGACCTCTTTAGCGAAGGTTTTCGTCACTATATTTTTAAAAGCTATCCGTTCCTTCAACGATATCAAGTTCATTACGTTAAAGGTTTTCGCCAGAAACCATTCGTAGCCCTCCATCATTTCAGTTAAATATTCGGTAGTATTCAAGCTATGTATTTTGACCTCACGCCAAGGCATAATGTTTGGTAGCTGCCGGGTATTTATCTGTTGCATAGATAGATGCGTTGGTTTGGGACAGTCGTACTACTATTTTGGCCTACGTCAAGGGTATGTACGGGTGGGTTCAAATTAACCTGGATAATGATGGGCAGAACTTGACATGTGACTTATGATATTTTGACCTCACGCCAAGGTCATAAGAGCATGGGGCAGAAATCACATCGGGAGTTTCAAAAGAACTGAAACATGCCAGATATGCGCATACCTTCTGGAGTGTGATGACGTGAGCGGATTCCGTCACGTTATCATACGATGAGAGTTGGATCCCGATTCCCACTGATGAGTTGGTATACTCCTCGGGTGATATCGACTGATTCTTCTTTCAGGTTTGGAGGAGAATTTGAGGTACAGTGGGAGGATTCCAGATTAGATAAATTGGTAACCATTCTGATCTAGGTTAGAGTGCACGCTGAGTGTTTCTTTTCTCTCTCTCTTTGGCAGCGACCATTGACCTGACCCTAAGACTATGACTCAGTGACCAAGTTGACCGAACCTTCTTGACACCGGCTTTTGGATTGTCAGAGTTGCAGACCTCATTGCCACTCCTACTTTTACCCTTTTCTCCAGGACACCCCGTATTACTACGAACGTCCACTTCCATTGGACAAAACCATCGTATGGTTAGATACGAACTCGAAAGAATTTATTCGAGGATGGTTTCCGGTTCTGGAGAAAACGGATAGGATTATTCAGTTGTCTTTTCCTTTTACCTTCTCTCAGGTTGCGAGTACTCCTTGGTTTAGGAGATAGTACACCTATTACGCAAATTGGATAGTCTTCTTCCAAACCTTAGGCTGGTGCCGACCGGTAGGGAATGAAGAAAACCAATTAGCCTAACGATGGTGTACAGAAGGTATTAAGTTTAGACAAAGCAAGGGATTAGTAAGAGGGCAAAGTAAATTGCGACTGATATTCACGACCAAACCAGGTATTTCATTACCACTCCCAAATCACCTTTGTATTTCTCCAGGACACTCCGTATCACTACGAAGATCCACAGTTTATTTGGATACTCCATCGTATGGTTATATACGAACTCGAATGGAACTTGTTCCAGTTCGGGGATGGATTCTGGTCCAGGAGAAATAGGAATAAGGTTTATTCGGTTGTCTTTTATCTTCACCCTCTCTCATTGCGAGTGTTCCTAGGATTGGGACAGTACACCCATTATGCTTATTGGATAGTCTTCTTCCAAACCATAGGCTGGTGCCGAACGGTAGGGAAGGAAGAAAACCATTTGGCCGAAAGGGGTGTACAGAAGGTAATGACTAAAGACATCTAAAGGGATTTGGAGAGATGACAAAGAATTATACGGTTACAGTCGTGAATCTGGAAGAGGCATTACTAGGAATACCAGGATACCCCATCGAAACATTTCAATGTTTCAGTTTCGCTGTGTACTGTTAAAGGAAAACTGATTTCCCGATTAGATACTTACTCCAGGGTATGTATTTACCAGGTATGATTCTCACATCTGTATGGTTTTACAGATGATGAGTGGGAGTAGGTTATTGGGAATTGGGTGATCATCCTCATTATATCGGGATTCGTTGTAATCGGTGATATTTGAGGAAATCACCTGGGCTGTTTGCCGGTCGGCAAATATTTGGTTTTGAATATCCGCTGTTATGCACCAATTTCAAATTGATATATCTGTACGTCTATTTTCATAGAGTGAGATATACCTTTCTGAAATTATATCTACGACATTTACCTATATCAGTGGATGGTTAGGTAAGGAGCATTAAGCAGCGGTGTAATTCTTCTTGACCATAAGTACAGTTTTCAACCTACGACACACAGTGAATGAGTTATCAGACTCAAGGGACTTATACAGAGTATTGTATGTTGTCCAGGGTCCATCAAGACAGAGGGGTTGGTCCTCGTACTATATTCAGTTTACTTATGACTTCTCTAGTTTTTAGACAGGTGTTTCGCGGAAACACAGGGTCTGAATTTTGAGAAGTTATAGGTATTTGAATAGAGTAGAGAACCAAGTATAGCAAGTATCGGGATTCTTCAAAGTGATCGAAGATGTAGATACTTGTATATGGTATTCAGTTGATAGTAGTGATTAAGAGAAATTGCTTCTCTTTCAGGTTACTCATAATTGGAAGCATTCCTAAGTTGAGTAACGCTGATCGGCCTCCTTCCATTTAGTTGACATGCACTGGAGACAGCTGCATGATTTGAATCTGGTTCAATTAAATCAGTGTCTCTGGTCCTATATTGGATATAGAACTGTTCGTATCTTAACGATGTTAAGGTACGGGGAGTTGTCCGGCTTATGATTAAAACCAGACACTGGACAGCTCAAGGCACGTTTCTGTAATGGCTGTTTGTGGGTTGACCCAGGCTATGACGAGGGTTGACTTTCTACCATCTGGATGAACAATAGCGATATTGTTCTAGACTCGCCACAGTTTTATTAAAAATGGATTTTTTCAGAAAACAGTAGTGGGAGTATGGTAGAACTGGAAGTGATTCCAGAACCACAAACGATTACTGAAGATTTCATAGGAACCTAAAAATTCAATCTGGATTGACATTCCATTGGCCACTCCGCAGATAAGGTGGGTAACTTCAGGCACCCGAGAGGTACTACGGTAGCCTCAAGGACGGTGACAGGGAAGTTCTTGTTTACCCACAATTACCATTGCTGTTGTTCCAGGGTGCGAGACCCGGCGGGAGGATGAGTATAGCGTCGTTCTAAACTAGTTTTAGAAGTGTACGTGTATATGACTCTGCCAGAGGGTTGTCGTAGTCAGTGGGAGCAGCGGAAGCATTGGTGGACAGGTAGCTTATGTCTGTTTATAGACTAAAGCAGATGTAGCGGAGATAAATCATCTATTTCTGACGTGACAGTCATGGGTTTGACTTCATCAGAATAGGGGATGGATCTGTTGAGAAGGTAGTAGGGTGTGATATCCTGGTATTTGGATGACATACACATAGTAGGAAAGGAAACTCCTATACTACAATCGGTTATACTTTGGTCGTCACACAGTAGTTTCTCCATATGGGACTTGGACATTATATCAGACAAACTGGTTACTAGATCTATGGTTTTAGATCTAGATTTGGGTGGTTTCCCAATCAGGGTACTTAGACAGCATTCTAAGAGTATTTAGAATGGACGACTCCATGCACGGTAGTGTACCTGCAGAAGATGGAGTCACCCTCTCTAAAGATGTCTTATAGACTAAAGGGGAGAGGGATGTGCATGATTAGCAGATCACTTGCTCAGGCAATTGAGTCAATCATGAGATGTCAAGTACCACACCAGATATTGTTCTTGCACTAGATGCAATAAGTTGATATTGATCCAATCCTGGAGAAACAGTCGGAAGCAGTTTTAGAATATAAGTGGATGTTCTAGGGATATGATAACGACAGCCTCATTCGGGAGACAGTTATCATTCCAGGCTTCCAAGGTGACCCGGACGATAGGGAGGTTGTCAGAGTTATAGTTTTCCTTCTGACGAGGGGCAGTATTTTGGACAGGTGGTCCAAGGCAATACTGAGGGAGGCATGGCGCAGGATACTGATTAAGTTCAGTTGACGATACAGTCTAAGAAGTTTGGATTTGGAGTTCATTTATGAGCTAAGTCCCATCAGACATCCAGACATATTCTAAGACAGGTATTGCTCATTTCGGGAGATGGCTTTCTCCGCGAACTTGAGATATAGAGAGACATAGAAAGAAACAACAAAGCGGATCCACTCACTAAGGCTATTCCTCGAACGCAATAGTTTCGCAAACGAGCTTTGTGAGACTGACTAGTAGAGGAGTTGGGTGTTCGGTATCACACGGGCTGTGAGTATGCGACATCGCAATAATTAGCCTTGAGTGCAAGTGGGAGATTGTTGGAGATAGTGCCCTCAGAGTCAATTATTAGGTCACAGGTACGTGATTGCAATGATTGATGGAGGACCTATCCCGGTAGGACAATCTTACTCGAGATGATAGTATGCTATCTGGTTTACCTTTATCATCGTGTACTGTTTTAAGTGACCTGACACGTCGCTATTACACGTTGATAGAGCCCCTAGGATTCTTGCTTGACCACCAGCAGTATGAGAGCGATCATATAAGTGGGAGCTGGGGGTCTATAAGCATATCCTTAAATGGTCCCTAGTCGTGAGAGTTTCGAGACAGGGCATCGATACTCCAGAGTAGACTAGTGTATACAGTCGAGACCCCGATGAGGGGCGGTGGCCGGTCTCACAAGCCACTGGTGTCAGTTGGATCACCTAAGATGTATACAGGTGCTCATTGGGTTATGAGTACACCGGACAGGACTCGCCGGGAACATGCTAGTTGGTCATATACCAGACGTCAGATGGCAGTTCCCTGGTGACATGTGTACAGGTTAGTTCATCGACCTGGGGATCGTCATTTATCTTGTGTGAGTTCCCACTGTACTTTGATTACTACCCTACCACGGCTCAAAGGAGTCGTGCAAACAGGTTTTAGTTGGGTACAGTCCCGAGCCACATGGAGGCAGTGAGCGTATCTTCAGGGGTTCGTCTCTCCCGGTATTGGGGGTGAGGTCGTGCTGTGTCTAGGAGAGCCATTACAAGAAACCCTCGGCCGAGGCAAGGAGATTTACTGGTAGGTATTCCAGTAGTATCTCAGGGTGTTCTGGGCTACACTCCGACACGACTTGTACCGCTTTTGGGGGTCTGACTTTTACCAACCCCCTAGGCCCGCCATGCGATACTCATAGACGAACGGACCGGACTGTACGGATATTGTCACTGACAGGCTCAGTAGGGTTGTCAGGCTGAGTTCGCTCACAGACGTCCCTTTTGGTCAATACCTGGTAGCCCGTTACGTATTGGCTTGTACCTCTGACGTGCTAGTGGTTAAATCCACAACCAAGGTGTTGACGAGTCTTTAGAGTCCCCCACATTCAGTTACTCAGCTTTCGGACGAAAGGTTGTAGAGGCCGTATGGAGATATGGCAAGGTCCGATCAGATACGTGCGGTATTGCACGGATCAGGATCGGACAGTTTGTACTATAGGCCGTATGGTTATATGGCAGGGTTCGATCAGATACGTGCGGTATTGCATGGATCAGGATCGAACAGATATTACTAGCCGGTTTTGGTATAAGCCGGATCCTAGTATAGTACAGTGTAGATTTTGTCTCATTGCATTTGTATTTCGGTCGAAATACAGATGCGGGTGTGTATGCACAGTATCGGGGTTTTCCTGTAATTTATTACGGGACCAGTTTTCTGGAGTTTCCAGTTTGCTTTTCCGTTTCGGCCTATTTCCATTGTTCCGTTCATTGGCCGAAGTTTGGTGGAGGAGGGCTTATTTGCATTGTTGCAAATAGGCATTTGTGGAGGGGGTTCTTTGCATCTTGTTGCATCATGATGGCTCTCATGATGTGCACCATCCCTTGACTTTGCTTCATGATAGTGTCATGATGGCTTGACCTTTGTTGTGATGATGAGGTTGGTGGAGTATGGCTTTGTTGATAATCATTTCCTTTCATGATATCATTTTTGACCTCTCTCACTTGGATTATTGTGTGTGAACCTCCCTCATTCTTTTTACACTACACACTCTCTCTCCCTCTTGAGGTCATGGCCGGCCAAAGCTTGGGGAGGGGCTGCCATTTTTTGGGTGTGGGATTTTATTCATTTAGCTTTGCAAAATCCCACAAGATCAATTTCCAAAATCCCCAAAGTTCCTCCACATAGTTCTTGTATCTTTTTCTCCACCACAAAGGCATCTCCATGAACCCCAAAGTGAGACTTGAGTCCTACACAATATTCTACAGTAAATCTTGGGTACGTCGAGTAGCCGGCTTCGTGCCCGAGTTGCCTCGGCATTGAGGTGGGAGCCCGTAAAAGAAGTAGGCGATGTGGTGCACTTCCGGCGACGAGGAGGAGACGGGACATTCCGCAGGAGATCGGGACGATGACGAGAAGACCGGAGGACTTGGATCGTCGGTATATCTCTATTCCCTTTCTTGTTGATAGCTAGGACTAGTTAGTGGTTCGATCCGGGTATTAGTGCGCGGCGGTTTGCCAGTTCAAGAAAATTTAAGCGCTTCCGCATTTGGCCGTCGGATTGACGGCCGGGGCGCCGCCGTGCACTTACATATATCTGCATACGAGATCGGTGAGATCAGATCCGATGGCGTCGCACAAGAGAAGCTTCGGCGACCTTTGATAATTTGGTCGTACCACCTACCCCACAGGTGAAGGTTTTTGTACTCCGGGTCATAGTCATTAATAAGAGCAAGAACCTCCCGGTCTACCGGTGCTTCAGGGAATCCTCCCTCTGAGCGGAAAAACGGGAAAGAAAGGTCAGAAGACATGTCGCCTGCAAGAAAGAACGAAATTCAATTATCGGTGTCATAATTTAATTTTAAAAAAAATCCCGACGCTCGGTACTTTAAATCTGTACCACACTGCAATACAGTGGAGAGGGGACCAAAGGGGGACCTATAAAATCCATATGACAATGCATCAATTAATAAGACAGCCTCATCATTGGATAAGACTGTCAATTAATGAGGAAATTCTCTAAGAATATTCTCATTGAATGAGAAATCCCTCGGGAGAAGAAGAAAATCTCCCTTTCAGAGCAAAGAACATAGTGACACTTGTCAAACTCTGGTCACGAGAGAATAAAATTCCTTAAAGAGCCTAGCTCTGTAATAATGATGGAAAATCCATCAAAGATTAATGAAAATTAATTCTTGAGAATTAAAATTCTGGGATCTTAAAGATCCATGAAAAAACTCTTAAGAGTTCTTCATCAAAAGATCTATATATTGTCAAAAGAGCAGAGCTCTGACTCATGGGCTAAGAAACCCTAAGAAAAGATCTGTTTAGATCTATGGGTTCATGAGAGCAAGGCTCTGTTTATGAAACCCTAAAGGGGTTTTCTTTAGACCAAAAGATCTATGAAGAGCAAGACTCTGTTAATGGGTAAAACCCCCAATTTATTAGAATTAATTTAATTTAATTTTACCTAAATTTAGTGGAGTTTTAACTCTTGGAAGTTCTTGAACAAAAGAGCAAGGGTCTGAATAAAATTCTTAAGAAGAAGGTGAAGAAAATCTGAGGACCAAAAGGTCCTATTTATAGGTGCTGAACCACCTCCTCAATTTCTGAGTTGATCCAAAGGCTCAGATGTTGCCACCACTGCACTCACGTCTGCGCCACGTGAGCGCAACGGTGGGGGCATTTGTTTCCCCCAATCAGAGCAAAACTCTGTTTTGAATTTCAAAATTCAAAATTGAAGCAATGCTTCAGATCCCGTGTGCTGCACTCTGCGCACCACGTGTCAAAAACAGACACGCCAGCGCCAGGAGCGCTGCACCCTAGGCAGCGCACCCCAATCAGAGCAAAGCTCTGTTTCAAAATTCAAAATTTAAAAGTTGAAGCAACGCTTCAGATCCAGCGCTCTGCGTTGCGCGCCACGTGTCAAGCATAGACGCGCTAGCGCACTTGCGCTGCGCTCTGCACTGCGCGCCACGTGTCAAGTACGGGCGCACTAGCGCAGTTGCGCTGCGCTCTGTGCTGCGCGCCCACGTGTCAAACGTAGGTGCGCTAGCGCAGTTGCGCTGCGCGCCACGTGTCAAACGTAGGTGCGCCAACGCCAAGTGCGCCAGCGCTGGAATTAAAAGAATTCCCCACCGTTAGATCAAAAGATCTAATAATAATAAATTATTAATTAATCAGAATTAAAATTCTGTTATGGAAAGATTTTCCAACCTTATTAAAACAAGAAGATTATCTTCTGTAAACAGAAGCCTTAGGATCAAAGAATAAACGGTGGGGAATATTCCCAAATCAATCAGAGAAAGATCTCTTCAATTAATTTAACAAATCAATTGGCCCTATATAAAGGCCCCAAGACTTCAAGTCTCATATAGAAAAAAACTCTCTGCAAACTTTGAGAAAAACTCAAAGAGAATGAAAGGCAAGAAAGGCAAGCTTTTGAAGAAAGAAGATCATTTCTTCATCTTTAAACGTAAAACAATTAATTCTTGAACAACAGAGATGAAATCATCTCGTAAAAAGAAGAAAAATTTTCTAAAAAGATCTTAGATCTATAAAAAAAAAAGACCAAGTTCTTTGATTAAACATAAAGGATTAAAAGATATAATCCTTAAAATATAAAAAAGAAGTATTTTACTTCATTCACAGATCTTTTGATCTATAAAGGCAGAGCCTTTTAGTAAAAACAAGAACTTCTATTCTTAAATCTTGACGCAAAGCCTATTTTAAAAAGAATATAAACTTGTTTTTTTATCTTAAATTTGATATGATGCGCTTTGCGCTACTGGAAAGTACTTTGCACTCATGAACTGCGCCTTTGCGCTCCTTGGACTGGCGCTCAGCGCCAATACATGCCACGTGTCAACCACAGACACAGCTTGCGTTTTGCGCTCCTGAAAACAGCGCACTGCGCTCTTGGGTTGGCGCTCAGTGCCAAGCGCAACCACGTGTCACTCACTGGCGCACCCATAAACCACCGCAGCGTGCTCATAAATTAAAAGCGCAGTGCGCTAACAAACCAACGCTTAGCGCTAAGCGACACGTGTCTCCTTCATGTGCGCTAGCGCAACGCGCTCTTTAATTGGCGCAAAGCTCCTGATGCGCCACGTGGCGCGCTGTAAGAACATACTTTGTTCTGATAAATACTATGCATTTAATTACAGACAAAATGTCAGAGTCCAATGTTTGGCATTATTAAGAGGGCAGAGCCCAAATAAAGGCCTAACAGGCAGAACAAAAATAAAATGTTAAACATTTTTAACTGGACTTAGCCTAATTCTGGCCATAAGTCCTCAATTTAAATTGAACTGAGCTTATCTGCTCTTCCAATCAATTTACATCCGGTTCGAGAGTACATCTCTTTACTCCTCTGATATCTGTCGTTGTAATCCTTCAACGTCGTCACAGAGGTGACGGGTCCTGATAACCACACATTACTATGGACTGTGGGGTCCTTAAACTCATGGACTATGATGTCCTTAACCTCGACCATGATGTCTTAAAACTAATGTCGGACTGTGGAGTCCTTAAATCCACGGACTATGATGTCCTTAACCTCGACCGTGATGTCTTAAAACTAACACCGGACTGTGAGGTCCTTAAACTCATGGACTATGATATCCTTAACCTTGACCGCGATGTCTTAAAACTAACAACAGACCGTAAGGTCCTTAAACTAACTATCGACCGCAATGTCATTAAACTAAACAACAGAGCCCAATTGCTCTCTTGTCGGATCTAAACGATCCCATTAAACTGATCTTAGTCTAAAATTAGACTAATGTGTCCTTAACAAACGTTTAAGTTGATCTTAGTCTCAAATGAGGCTAACGTATCCTTAAACCCAAACCCCCCCAACCCAAATCTAAGAAAGATACGGGATTTGGACTAGTCCACGCCTTACGGGAGACAATATAACTTAGTCTCCGTATACAATCCACGGGCAACCAAACACAAAACAAACACCCACGACACGAAGTAACCATCTGGAGAAGGAGAAAGTTGTTACCACGATACGGTAGCTTAATTAACTGCAGGGGCTTGTGCCTACAGGGAAGAGCATCCCCATAATCAAAAACCCTTCAAACGAGGGGGAATCTGACGAAGTCTGCTATATCGGCCGCATCCATTTAAACCTTCGATACATGGTGTCATAAATCAACTTGGCATGTTCGGAGAGGTGGACGGATAGCACCAATTAGCATCTGCCCCGAATTTCAGGTAAGACCGACCTGCGTGGTCGCGTCTCTGTATCCGGTTGTAAACAATGCAGTTTCATGAGATTTCTGGATTTGAGAACCGTGGCTATTTCAAAGGAAAGTATGTACTGTTTTAAAAACTCGGTTTCTCTTGAAATGATATTTCAGTGCGTCCACCATGCGTTGTCTCGGTTCTGAGACGTGTGCTTGAAACCCGATTCGAGAAGTAGACGATCCGTTTGCGGGTTCATGGTGGACCCGGTATGGTACCCCGGAAGGAGAACGGGTCTGCTGTGCAATAGACAGTGAGCCTGACAGAGGGACCACTACCTACCAGTGATAGTATTTGGGCTCGGCAGATATCCGGAGGATACCGACCGAAGTCGAGAGATGATATGGGCCAATCCGGACTGACGGAGCTCGAGATATGAGGATTTACGTGTCGATACTGGACACGGGTTTCATGATGTTTTTGAGTGTCGATACTGGACACCCAGGTTCCATGATTTTGATGTGTCGCGAGGGACACACGTTGATTTATATCCTTATACTACCATATATATGCTTTTATGATATTAACATGCATGATGTTGTTGTGTCGTCGGTTGACACGTGGACGGGATCCACTTGCATACATACATTGATGATATGGTTGCATACAAACATTGATTATATTGTTGGATGATATCCACATGCCGATTGTCATTGATATTGGTGTTAGCACATACACAGACCCGGTCACCCTAGATATCATAGTATCACCTTTATGATATAGTTGACCTAGGAGTCGTTGTTTATTCGATTTCTACTTGTTGATGTTTTTCTACTCACGAGTTGGCAACTCACCCTCGTTGTGCCACGGTTCTTGCAGGTTGACCGCTTGGATCAGTAGCGGCATCGCTGGCACACAGTTGCTTTCGGGTGATTGTTCACACCATAATATTGCATTATTATATTCCCCATTCTTATTCTTTTTATAAATAAACAGGTACTTTTGACGCATGTCTGCTACATGTTACAGGTTACAGGTTCTTGGACAGAAAACAGTGCAAACGATGTAAAGACAATAAAAATATGGACTTTAACCAACAAACGGAGGACTCTTGATCAAGCCTACATCAAAGATAAAATTCACAAAGTACAAGGCAACGCAAGGTCCAAGATTACAAGGCGAACGGTTAAAAAGCCATTGCAAATTGTTCACTGGAGATCTGGAACCAACCTAGAAGCACAAATGGAAAAAGATATATAGAACTAAGAAGCCCAAGCCACTAGAAATCAGCCCAAGAAAATTAGAAGCCCAATTCCTTCTTTTGGCCACGAAACCGCGGCCAAACCAGGCCTCGGGCCGCGGTTCCGCGGCGGTCTGAGCAATCAGAAGCTGAAATTTTTATAGTAATTTATGGCAGCATTGACTAAGTCTTTCTAGGGCTATTTGTGTAATTGTGGACATGCGAAACAAATGTAACCCTAGGGTTTCCTATTCTTTATAAATAGGAACTCTAATCATTGTAATTCTTTATGCCTCCTTTTAATAATAAATTCCAGAACTCTTTTGGAGAGCATCGGTGTTTCTTTTCCATTCAGAAATTTAGATCTGACAAACCTGCATGGATGATTGGAGGGATGCATCTGTAAGTAGATTTAATTTCTCGCCCTAGTGTAGATTTCAATTCTTTGCCCTGGGTAGAGTTAATCATGCCCTAGGAACTTGTTTAGGGTTTAGCTTTGGGGAACGATTTTGAGAGATGAGATCTCTCGTCCCTTTCTTACCCATCAAACATTTACAATAGGACTCCATGCATACACGCACACACCGCGCCCTACGGCACCCTATCCCTCGAGGTAGCGGTGATACCGTAGTGTAAAGGCCCGGTTGCGCGCGTTTTCCATGGAGCTTAGGGTAAGGATCTCTAAAGGAAGGACAAGAACCTAGAGGAAGGAACGCCTTCCCGAATGGATCTAATCCCTTTATTGATAATTACCATAATTCCTCATAGATCTTCATTCGGGTATAGAAAGCGTTGAGATTTAATTGCATTTCCAAACCATCTCTAAACCTAACCCTAGCAAGACTAGATCTAGATAATCTTAGATAGATAGATTTAGATTTTAGATTTAATAATCAATCCGAACACCCTTCGGAATTAACTCGTTAGCGCGACTAGGAGATTCACAAAATCCCTGTGGACCGACCCGTACTCACCGGCTAGCTTCAAGCGACGCCGTTCTTGATTGTGGTTATAGAAATAGTTTTTGACATACAAATCAAATGGCGCCGTTGCAGGGGATGGCGTGTTATGTCCTTTTTGCAATTTCGGGTTAATCTTAATAAAAAAAATCATAAAAATTTGAAAAATCATAAAAAATATAAAAATATATCAATTGTTATTTTTGGAAAGGATACTTTGTTGTTTGAATTTTTGCAGGATATACAAAATAGGATCTGGAAATTTCCAGAAAGTAAAACAGAAAATGAGATATCGAAACAGAAGGGATTTTAAACAACAGAGAGGAAGAAAAATTTTGGAGCCCCAAATCCCCTACTCCGCCGCGTTTCCGCGGCCAAAATCTGCCTTAGGCCGCGGAAACGCGGCCGTCTTGTCGAGTTGCTGCACAGAAAAAATTTTGGGGATCTGTGCCGCTTAGACCGCCGCCCTTCCGCCGCGGTAGACCCCCTTTGACCACGGAAACGCGCCCTTTTGGTGACATCATCCTCTGCATTTTGCACTGTAAGCTCCTCTGTTATTTCTCCTCTGCAAATTTTAAGATATTTTCTGAAAAATGCCTGCAGGATTTCGTGCGCTATAAAATATTTCCGCTTCCAAATAACGATCTTGTGCAGGATCTTTGCGCCCCAAAATTATGAATTAGATTGCAAGTAATAATTTGTTGTTGCATATCTTGTGTTGAAAATCTTTTTGCAACAAATTTTTCCTAATAAAGAGAAAAAGAATAAAAAAAAGTATAAGGAAAATTTTATAGAAACTTGCAAAGTTTTTTAGCCGCAAATAAATCCTTGCACCACAATAAACTTTCCTTCTTTCCCCTTCTTTTAACATGGGTACCCCACATAATAAATCATTAGCCGAACTTTGGTATCCCGAACTTAATCTTGCGTCGTACGTTAATGTGTTCGGTCAATTTAAATACGATCCTTCCTTACTAAAAAGATCTTTGAAAGATCAAATAGAGGCGTCTAGGAGAAACAGTTTGACTTTTCAACCCACTTTGTGTCAACCAAGTCAACCTTTACCACCTACATATGTTGATACCACTTCTTCAAGTTCTTCTGTCACTCCTAAACCGATGTCCATTGCTGAGCATATTGCTCAATCTCGCAGCCGATCTTTCAACCCTCTCCACTCATCTAGTTCTAGGGATCAACAAGTCCATTCACCTTTTTATCCATATGTTGACCCTACCCCTGTCTTACCACCTACTTCCTACCAGTCTTACCCGACCTTCCCACCCTTACTAGACACTGTTTCGACACAGCCATTAGGGAGTTTCACATATCCAACCAATTTCGAATCTTTCACCGAAACCCCCTCACCACCTAAGTCTAGTTTGGAAGAGTCGTTGGAGGCGTACATTGCAGCAACAAACAAAATGGTTAGGAATGTGGAAGCGTCCATGGCCACCCTTATGCAACCTACTGAACCGGTAGCTAGTTTCCCGCTATCTCAAAATTTTTCAATGTATAAGGAGGCGGTTGGACAGAGTGGGAATGAGAGAGGATTTCCAAATCAAACCTACCCATACCCAATTGAATCCAACAACTCCAATTTTCAAACATGTGTCCAAAATGATGAGTTGTGCGACTTTGTAGTGTTTGATTTGCCAAATTGTGAAGAACCCCTTTCGAATGAAACTACACTTAATCCTTTCGATTTTACACCTCCACTCTAGAACCTAAATCGATAAATATCCATGCTTTTGATGAGGTGTCTAAAGAAATTGATTTTCACTTGATTGAGGATATAGACGCTGGGAATATTTTGGATGATGAACCTGTCGATTTGATTGAAATTTTATGTTCAACTCATCATCCCGAGTCATTAGATTTTTCTCCCGAACTTCATATGCGTCTGGATTTTGATGATAATGGCATGGATGAGTTGAATTTTGAGGAGAATTATAAGGATAGTATTGAGGAGAGTTTTGAGGACCATATTGAGGTTGAACTATTTTTATTTGATGTGTCTGATTTTCCAATTCATCCTCCTGAACCTTTGACTGTTATAGCACCCTCCCTCCTTTCCATCGTTCCGACCCCGCTTGAAGACTGTGAGCTTGAAAATTTTTCCTTTGAATCTGACACAATTCTCACAGACGATAACACCTACGAGTGTTTCACTTTTTCGGACGATGCTGATGACTCACCGCCCGAGTTTGAGTCCTTTACATTTTCAGATGAGCCATCAGACTCGGTTGATTATAGTAGTTTCGAACCATTAATGGAATCTTTCAAGTTCGAAACAGTTTACTACGGTGAGAAAGATACTATCCCTAATTCACTCCCTTTCATCTTTCCCCTTGTTCCGACCGAACAAATGACCGTTACGCTTTCATCTTCTATACCAAGTTCGGCGTACCCATGTTTTCTTGCGAATCTTGAGGGATTTGACCCCATTTCCCGACGGGTTGATAGGTTAGCGCAATCGTTTATAACACATCGGTCATCACATATTGCGCTAATTTATTCACTCGATTTACACCCTCAAGATCGCGCAACTCTTATTTCTCCTTTCCGCCCTTCTTCTCCCCCATCGAGACCATATTCTACCATTCTTCTTTTCACACGGTCTCGCGTGTTTCTCATTTTCTTGCACCGACTATACCATTATCACGATAAGATTTTTGAATGGTTGGTGCTAACCTTTGGCTTGTGTAAGGCCAAGCTTAAGTTTGGGGGGAATCTTGTTGTATATATGTATATATATTTTTGTTTTCTTTTTCTATAAAAAAATAAAAAAAAATTTCAAAACAATAAAAAAAAGTTGTAAATAAATAAACAGGGGAGTGCCAGTATTTTGACCCTCTTGGTTTAGTATGACAGTGAGGACACTGTCAAGTTCAAGTTTGGGGTATGCTCGGTACGTCTTCTTTATTCGCATTCATTTGTACATATTTTTGCATTTGCATACTTATTTGAAAACCCATAAAAATTTGAAAAATTTCAAAAAAATTATAAAAATTTATGTATTCAATTTTGGCTAATTGACTTGAGTTTGACAGATAGGTTAACTGGCTATGAACAACTAGATCTTAGACTCAGTGAATTAAAAACTCTAAAAATAACCTTCCTTAAAGTTTAACGATAGAAAGTATATGCCTTGTAGTTTATTTAGAAATAGGCAAATTTTGGGTTCATTTCTTGGGTTAAGTCAAAATGAGGGAAGAGTATTGATATTCTTATTAGAGTATAAGTTTGAAAAATAGTTCCTAACTTAAGTCTAGATTCTGAAAATGTATACCCTACAAATTGCACAATCACGCACCTTGAAACTTGGAATAGTAGAAGAGACCTTGAAATGCTCTTGTCTAAGTCCTTAGTACGAAGAAAATAAAAGAAAAAAAGTGAATAAAGAAAAAAAATGGACACTAGTTTTTGTAATTACTTAAGGCTGCAAAAATAGAAAAATATTTAGCGAGGGTGCTTCATCACCTAGTGCCTTAGACCAACTAGTTTGGGAGTCACTGCTAAAGCCTTGGGTGTTGCAAAACTAGGAAGTACGCTTTAAAGTGCTAACGCATCTTGTAATCAGTCGTTGGTACCTCAAGAAGTATTAACGGTCGCATGAAGGATGTGTAAGCAAAATTCAATTAAAAATTCACCTATTAATAAGTGCTTTGGACAACGGACAAGGGCATGATTGCTTGATTTGAATTTCCAAGTGTAGGGGTGATTTATACACACACGTGGAGATATGTGATTAGAGTTTAGATAAGAGAAAGGAATGAAGAATAGAACTTGTATCTTTAGTAGAGTTGATAGAAATTCCTAAGTGGAAATGAAACCCTAGAAGGAAGACTTAAGAGATGCCGAAAGCTAAGTAGGTCTACATAACATATATAATCTTAAGTTAAATAATGAGGAAGTGTGAAGAATATGGGTGGATAATTTGCGGGTCGATGATAATAGAATTCTTAGTTAGAAAACCTAATTGGAGAACAAAAGTCAATGGGCCGAGTTGATAGGATTTTGTGGATAGTATCCGCTGAAAACCCTCAGGAGACAACACTCCTCCTACTAGGGACACCTAGAGGTTTAACGGCTTGTTGCACGAGCTCAGTGTAATCGCGTTTCCCTGCGAAAGTACGGTTAGGATTTTAGTGAATAAAAAATAAGTTTGCTCGAGGACGAGCAAAAGATAAGTTTGGGGGTATTTGTTCACACCATAATATTGCATTATTATATTCCCCATTCTTATTCTTTTTATAAATAAACAGGTACTTTTGACGCATGTCTGCTACATGTTACAGGTTACAGGTTCTTGGACAGAAAACAGTGCAAACGATGTAAAGACAATAAAAATATGGACTTTAACCAACAAACAGAGGACTCTTGATCAAGCCTACATCAAAGATAAAATTCACAAAATACAAGGCAACGCAAGGTCCAAGATTACAAGGCGAACGGTTAAAAAACCATTGCAAATTGTTCACTGGAGATCTGGAACCAACCTAGAAACCCAAATGGAAAAAGATATATAGAACTAAGAAGCCCAAGCCACTAGAAATCAGCCCAAGAAAATTAGAAGCCCGATTCCTTCTTTTGGCCGCGGAACCGCGGCCAAACCAGGCCTCGGGCCGCGATTCCGCGGCGGTCTTGAGCAATCAGAAGCTGAAATTTTTATAGTAATTTTTGGCAGCGTTGACTAAGTCTTTCTAGGGCTATTTGTGTAATTGTGGACATGCGAAACAAATGTAACCCTAGGGCTTCCTATTATTTATAAATAGGAACTCTAATCATTATAATTCTTTATACCTCCTTTTAATAATAAATTCCAGAACTCTTTTGGAGAGTATCGGTGTTTCTTTTCCATTCAGAAATTCAGATCTGACAAACCTGCATGGATGATTGGAGGGATGCATCTGTAAGTAGATTTAATTTCTTGCCCTAGTGTAGATTTCAATTCTTTGCCCTAGGTAGAGTTAATTTCATGCCCTAGGAACTTGTTTAGGGTTTAGTTTTGGGGAAGGATTTTGAGAGATGAGATCTCTCATCCCTTTCTTACCCATCAAACATTTACAATAGGACTCCATGCATACACGCACACACCGCGTCCTACGGCACCCTATCCCTCGAGGTAGCGGTGATACCGTAGTGTAAAAGCCCGGTTGCGCGCGTTTTCCATGGAGGTTAGGGTAAGGATCTCTAAAGGAAGGACAAGAACCTAGGGGAAGGAACACCTTCCCGAATGGATCTAATCCCCTTTATTGATAATTACCATAACTCCTCATAGATCTTCATTCGGGTATAGAAAGCGTTGAGATTTAATTGCATTTCCAAACCATCCCTAAACCTAACCCTAGCAAGACTAGATCTAGATAATCTTAGATAGATAGATTTAGATTTTAGATTTAATAATCAATCCGAACATCCTTCGGAATTAACTCGTTAGCGCGACTAGGAGATTCACAAAATCCCTGTGGACCGACCCGTACTCACCGGCTAGCTTCAAGCGACGCCGTTCTTGATTGCGGTTATAGAAATAGTTTTTGACATACAAATCAGTGATTGCTTTGGTAGGTGGGACATTTGTATCGTACCCACTCTTGTATTTATACTTTATATTGTATCTAGTCAACTCCATCAATCAAATTTAGTAATTGTGTAAGTAATGAGACTTAGTGAGACTTGTTGTTGCGAGACTTAGAGCGAGAGGTTTTCCGCTACTTATGGTTTTGATGCCTTGCTTATTTCTTTATCTTTTGTGGTGAACTTCGTCGTTGGGCGTCGTATACTTATATTTATTGTCTTGCGTGGTTGTGATCTGCCGTTTGGCGAAGAGCTAGCTCCCGCTTGGGGATGCCTTAATCTTTATCTTGTATTGTAGTTTTGGATCAAAATATATAAAGGAGGTGTTGCCCAGATATTTAAAAGACGAAACATGTTTTCAAACTAGTAAAATTTCACTTGCATTATTCATGTTTCTTTTCTATGCATTTAAGAAAACTTGATTTCATTATACCCTTATTTCAAAACTTCACCTCCTTGATTTTTCTTTAAAAGGTTTAAATTTCTGGATTTCGGCTTACTTGAATTACGTGACGCCTTTAGACATGGCGTGATTTAAGTGCCGGTCACGAGCTAATATTTCGGGTCGTGACAAAGTTGGTATCAAAGCGTTGTATTTAACCTTGGTTCGAGTCTATGTTTGACTATGCGGAGTCTAGGGCGGGTATGTATTTCGGAACCTAGGCTTGACCTTATGGAACTTAGACTTAAACAGGGGGTATTAGACCCGAACTTTCGTTTCATAGGTTGACATGATTGATGGAGTAGGTAGCTTGAGTAGAGTGACGTACCGTATGTATGTTCCGCGGCATATTTACGATATAATACTCCACTTAAGAAATCTTAGGGTGTACATATTTTGAGACTTATGATTCTCTTCATACCCATGATTATACATCCATTTGAGATCCTTGATTCTATTTGTTTCCATGATCATACTCTCATTGATGCTGTTCCTTCTTATGATCATGTATCCATTCTGGATCTGTCGTTTCCTTTTTGGCAGTTGATCTACTCTCTTCGATACTCGATTGAGGTTCCTGTCACCGTGTTTGAGCGCATATTGAGCCGCTGCTAGTGTTGCGGTCAGGGCGAGCTCGTCTGGTACGAAGGCTGACCATTGTGTTTTCTGGTGACATTGGAACGTATCGAGTTAGTTTTTGTATTGTGACCTCTTGTGGAGGCGAGTGCTTGGTTTTACACCGGATGATCGAGCCATTGTCAGAGCTGCCAGTTGCGAGAGGACTGTTGATGTACAACATACCTCAGAGATTTTGATGTCGCCTACCGTGCAGACAGATGACCCAGCTGTTGCTGAGATGATGGGATGTCGCTTCCAGGGCTTACGAGCTGAGATCGCTGGAGCGAGATGCGACAGCTGATAGCTAGTCTACCCCGATTTGAGAGACGAAGGTGATTCGTCAAATTGATGCGCCGACGCATGCCCAGTTGAGTTGAAGATTTTCAGTGTGGAGAGTCTTACTCAGATTTAGAGCAGACCGATCCAGAGATGACCGTTGATATATCGTCTTTCCTGGAGGATTGAGGCATTGTTTAGCATGCGGGCGGACAGTATTCACATGTTGTATAGGTAAGGCTAAAAAGTTCGAACGAGTGTCAGAAACCCATTTTTCCCAAGTGTAAAGTGTTCGGAGGAACATGTAAGTGATTCTGTGGACCCTCTAGAAGAATGAAACCCTAACTCGACATAATGACCATGGAACCGCTTTTGAACCTTAGGGTTTGCAGCAGTTTAGCGGTGCCATCAATGAAGCTTGGGTTTGCCCTTCTACGGCTGGTCCAGAGGTATTGTGGTATGTACCAGATATTTTTATATTATGCTCAGGTGTTGAGCCTTCGGGAAATTTTGGGACCTTGATGACTCGATCGAAAAGTTTGACGTCGTCCGGATATCATGTGATAAAAAACCAGTAAGTTGACCAGTTTCGGATAGAGGACCTCACCCAGATGCATTAAGAGTTGATCGAGGACGAGCGAGCATGGAGTATTTCTCCAATGGTTGGGACGAGTTCCCGAGAACGTGTTCGGCTAGAGATCTTCTACAGAGTGATGAAGATACTGAGTTCGTAACTTCGAGTCCGTGTGAGAGACTCCAGATTGACCGTGGCCGAGAATAGTTGCAGTGCGCAGATAGTGTCACGCCCCGCTTCCCAAAATATGGGATATGAGGGGTTGATAAGGCCAGCCATGCTCCTACGGTCGAGGAAATATCTCTCCGTAGTCACACTTCGGCTTCTAGCTTTACGTGGTAATCAGTAATCAATGCACAGGTAAAGAGAAATGTAGTAACTAAATCAAAACAAATGCAAAGAACTAACCAGATGGAGATCAAGAGAGTATAGCTCTAGGTCGCTGATCGAGATGTCCGCGATGTCCTCGAGGTACGTCAGGTCCTGGTCCGAGCTAGATCCACTTCTCACTCTGAGCATGCATACTCAGGTCGTCAGAGCGACACGATGGCAATATATATAGATACAAATGGTAACTCGTGTAATAATAATGAATATGTAACAGTAATCAAAAGGGTAAAGACGTGAACATAAAGTAGCCAATGTAGGTATCTAATAGAGCAGGCAAACAATAAAGCAGTAAACAGTATGGCAGGTATGTTGAATCAGTAAGCAATACATGTCAATGTCACTAACCCTATCAGTCTTTAAGTCTCACTGTAAGGTCACTAAGCCTATCGTCAGTCCAAGTGTAAGAGTCAACCACGCAGGAGTATCCCCCACCTAAGGGTAGGATCCAAGAGCAAGGGAACACGGGCCCGAAACACGCACGATAATAATCAGTAACTCCATCCATACAACTCCCAAAATCACGATATAAGCCGGCAATGGGACTCCCGAGATTCTGTCGAACTCACAGTCAAACTACCCCACACCCCGTGGTCTACATCAAATGCCAACCATAAACTCAAATACCCGTCGGTCCATGACAAGTCTACGCGAGAACTGAAGACAGAATCTCTATCAAGTATGTCTCGACTGATACTCAAGATAAATGGACAGTGTTTGGTGCCTTACCTGTGACACCCATACAAGTGCTTCCATAATTGTCCTATACCAATTATAGTCACACTAATACGCGTCCCACAGACGTCGACAATGCAATAAATCAATAGGGTCCACTGATTGTGTACAAATACGTGTCACTTTCACTTATCCATTCATGCTTAATCACTAACGTACTTGCCACAATCAAACACTAAAACCTAACACTGGGTAATGCACATGATCACTAGGTTATCAATGCAATGCCATATATGTAATGTGATGAGAATACAGTAATTAAGGCATGATTAAGATATCATCAGTCGGTTTCATACCACTTGCATAATTTATCCTAAATCATACATGCAAAATTTAGCGAAACAATGAAAAGGGGGTAAGTATTATGTTTGATTATCTATCCATCAAAATTGGTTTCACGTTAATCGGGTTTCAGGATCACTAGATATGGCCATTTTATTTTAAGCGTTCACTGCTGGAAATCCGGTTTCAGAATCGGAAATCCATTTCGTAACGCATTTTAATCCCAGTCGAGGTCGTAATCAGGCGATACTATAGTTAAACAATATTTAGTAATATTAGTTAGGTTTCCACCACAATTGGAGGATTAGTAATATGCTATGTCAACAGGGAGTTATGGACAGATTATGTTCGATGTGTAAAATCTGCCTCAGCAGAATTTAGCACGACGTATCAACATTATGAAATGAGTTTAAAATATCAAACGGTTTAGGAATCCAGTGAAACTAGTGGAGGAAGAAAGCTAATTCAATTATCCACGTAACGATATAGGGTTCCACACATTCTCATAATTGAACAGGAGTACACAGGGGCTTAGAAACATGGGTTAACTGGGATTTCCGTTCTGGACTGCAGTTCAGAATCGTAATCCTTCGCAATTATCTCTATCATAGTTTATTAAAATTCAGTGATCAACAATATAATACAGTAGGTTGGACATTTAGCTTCTACACGAGCCATCAAACACTAAAATCCGGTTTGCACATAATTTATTATAAATTTTATAGTTTAGCATGTACGAAGGTTTTCAGGTTTTACGACAGAATTTGGGACATCATTTTATGTGAGCAAACGACATAATATTGTAACCAAAGTCTCAAGGGACATTCCTTACAACTCGGGCCATCACCTTTTATATATTGCCGCCAATTTAACGGGAGTTTCCATTCGGACCGTGCATCGAACACTTGAATTATACGGTTCACGTAAAAAGGGTATGCGGAAATTATTAGTAACTAGAATTGTAACATAAAGATTTAGCATGAAGTAAGTATCAAACTTGCCTGAAGACGTATCGACAACGGTACGGCAGCGGCGATGATGCGATCGCGATACGTGCACGGCACGGCAACACAACGGCACGGGCGAAATCATGACACGGTGCGGCTATACATGGCTAGGGTTCGGGCTTGGCCTCGGCGATGGAGCTCGATATTGTGCTTGATGGCTCGGTGGGTGCAAGTAGTGCTCGGCCAAAAGGGGTTCGGCCTCGGGTTGCTGGCGATGAGGTGGCTCGGCTTGAGTCGTCGGCGGTGCAGGGGGTGGTATTCGGGTGTGGAGAGTAGGTCGGTGAGGGGGGAAAAGTGAGTGTGTCGACGGTGGTTGCAGGCGGCCGTGGAGGGGAGCTCGATGGTGACGACGTGAGGTCGATGGAGGCGCCGGCGAGGTGGCCTGCAGAGGGCGTGCACTCGGGTCTGCAGCTTGGAGGGGCACAGGCGAGGTCTTGGCGTTGGGGTGGTCGGCAGCGAGGATCCGCGATGACGAGGGTGTTGGGTTTCTCGACCACGAGCACGAGGACGAAGGGAGGATAAAAGATGGGTTCTTGGTCGTTGACGAGGCGAAAGCGATGGGCTGTCGGCGATGGTGACACGCTAGAGCGAGAGGCGAGGGTACAGGGAAGATGGGTGCGATTGTGATCGAGGAAGGTGAAGTCGCCGGAGATGGGTTCTTGGAGTCGTTCACGGAAGAGAGGAGCCGGTGAAGTGCAGGCGATGGAGTTCTTTGATGAAGAGGAGGGAGCGAGTTTGAGAGACGAGGGGAGGTCAGTGACATGGAGACGGGGTCGAGGGAGGCTTCTCGCGTGTGGGGTCGTAGGGACGTGGGCGCGAGCGGGGGCGTTGGCGACGTGGCGGCGACGTGGGGAGCGCAGAGAGAAGGGAGAAAGAAAAGGAGCGGGAAAAGGAGGCAACGTGGGGAAGAAGGGTTGCGAACGGGTCGGGTCGGGCGCTTGGGCGCGGGCGCGGGTAAGGGTTTGGGCTGAGGGAAATTTATTTAATTCAAAAGTAAATTCTGTTGGGCTAGATTTGGGGGAAATTTATATATTTAGTTTTAATTTATTTTGGTAAAGGGAAAAAATGGATATAGGCTGGACTTGGAGATTTCAATTCAATTTAAATTTCGTTTGGGCTGGTTTTATTTGTTTAATTTTATTTGCTTGGGCTGGGGTTTTCTTGTGGGAATTTGATAAAAGGGAATGGGATTAATTGAAAAAGGAGAGAGGGATGGGCCGGCTCGGGAAGAAATGGGGAAAAGAAATTTAAAGGAAAATAGGAGGGAGTGGGCTGGGTTAGTTTAGGGAAAATAATGAAAGGAAAAAGGAAGTATGGTTAGGGTTTGGGTTAGGAAATTATAAAAGGAAATGGAGATTAAAAAATAGGGTTGGGGTTATAATAGGAACCAAGATACAATGAAGGGATTAGGGTTTTATTTAAAATACTTAAAATAATTATGACATCAATAAGTAAATTATGTAAGTGACCCTTATAAAAATACGGAAAATTTGTAGTAAATTTTGGGGAAATACTTGGAGGTTTATTTATTAAAATAGTATAGCGTGACGTCATAGTGGACGATGATACAGACGAGTGGAACCAAAGGTTCGTGCGAGACGCTGACGAGCCGTTGTTACTTCCCGTCAAGATTAGAGATCTGCTATGCAAACAGAGGCGTTAGGATACGGCCAGTTCCCGAGAAAATGTTGTGGTGAGAACACAGATGTTCAGAAAGTGAGAAAAGATTATGTGAGAGTACTAGCCTCCGTACAGTTCAGCATAGGCGAGATCAGAAGAGACCTTGAGCAGGATTTCTTCCAGGACACTGCTGCAATAAAATTTGCATCGAGGATTAGTTGTGTCGCGAGTATTCAAAGGACCAGAGGCCGACGCCAGTAACGTGCTGCTTTACGAGTGGTCGTGATGATTGGCCAAGAGATGACCAGAGAAGTGCCAGAGCGGAATCATTCCGTTAGCACACCCGACAGGGCCGTTGAACTGATGGATTGCGAGATTGGTAATCCACAGAAAAATGAAAACCCAGAGACGGAAGACGCCAGACCGTGAGCAGGAGGCAAGCGGACGATCTTGCTCTGCCAGTTTTGAGCGCACCGAAATTTTTCGACATTATAGGAGGTGTACCTCGATGTCATTTATTGCGATTTGCATTTGTGATCCGAGTATCACGCTTATATCGCTTGGATTTGAGTTTTGATGATTGAGTTTCATGATATTGGTTTTCGTGCACCATGGCTGCACCTGCTCAATATTTACATTTTTGTGCATGGTTATTGCACTTAACATATATTGTATACACTGTTGTGTTGATTTGCGATTTGTGCATATCCATTGCATTTGATGTCGATTTTGTACCTTCGTAGCATGTGTTTATGATTTCGTGGATTTCATACGAATGATGTGATTTTTGCACTCGGTATAGCTTATATGTGCTTGCAATGCATTGAGATGTGATTTTGTGCACACCGGATGCGCTCGATTTGGGATTTTTATTCGTGCACGTTAGTTACACTGGATTGAGATTTTCATGCACTCTAGGTGTACTTGATATTACTGTCGTGCACACCAGTTGCACTGGACAGATGCTTTCATGCATACCCGTTGCACTTAGTTTTGGCTTTTGTGCATATCGTAGCACCTGTATTTGTATTTGATTTCCGTGCGCACCAGACGCACGTGATTATTAGACACGCCTTTTGAGGCTGATTTTGCTTTTGAGCATCTTGTTTTCATGATGGGCACTATATTATGAAGTAGCCGAACATGACTGATCTGAGGACAGTACCAGAGTACTTTGCATGCATTCAAAAAAGTTTAATAAGAGGTTTTCAAAAAGGATCTATAGTCTCGCTATTTCCTACGTGTCCGTGAGCGACACGAACGTTTTTAAAGGAAAACCTTTTGGGATATTTTGAAACGACGGAATGTATATTTAGCAAAACATATATAGACATATATTATTATTTTACAAAAGAGCGTCCATCATTTATGCCGTGAGTTACGTATCCACGCGGTGATTCGGAAAAGATTTTGCATGTATTCTATTCAGTTCTTGAAAGTTTTCCAAAGATGCGTATTATACACGTATTATAGTATGTAACTAGTGTATATTGGATTTCAGTAATGGATTTCGAGATCTGTATCTCTATTGTAACTCCGAGGATAGGCGTGCAAATCAGATGATTTTCGTGACGCTTGACGAAGTTCGATTTGAGTCTTGTATTCGTTTTCAGGCGCACGCGATACGCTGTAGTATTTCTGCATCTTCCATGATTTCGGAGCCCGTTGATTTGAGTTGGTTATTGAAATATTTTAGATTTTGGGGGTTTAAATTTAAATTCGGGGACCGAATTTATTTAAGGAGGGAAGATTGTAACATTTCAGAAAATATAGAATATTATTTTTAGAATTTAATATTAAAATAATATTTTTCCCAAAAACTGCCCGATTTGCGAAATTGGGGTTTTCGAAAAAGGGTATAAATATATACCGATAATTGTGAAATAAATGGAAATTTAAGATGATTTATTCATTTTAAAATATATTTAAAGGATTTGGCATTTTTAAAATTTATTGTATACAATTTGGATAAAAACCTGATTAGTGCACTGCTAATCGCGATTAAGCTAAATCCGTATTTTTACAGTTTTCATGGTTAGTGCACCATGACATGTTTTATTTGGTTACATGTTGTTTTATATTATGATTTTATTGTGGTGAGAAAAGAAAAGAAAGGAAAAAGGTGTCATGATGACTTGAGGAGAGAGAGAGGGAACATCATGATGAGAGGTGAGTATGCTAGGAGAGAGAGAGAGGAAGAGAGGTAAGGCTCCACCCCCACCTCATCCTTCATTCTTCACTTCATTTCATTTCTTCAACTCCATCATCCTTCTTCATCTTCTTCTTCCTCCACCTCACTACCCATGGGAAACATCTCCAAAACTTAATCAAAACCCCAAACTCCTTTCATTAAAAATGATCTCCACCTCACCCTCATCACATTGGACCCATCAAAGTTAGATTTTGAAGACATGGGACTTCTAGGGGTTTTCTTGGTGGCATTAATGAGGTATAATTCCTTCCATTTAGTTTAGTTATGTATTCATAGCGTTTTAGTTTAGTTTAGAATTCGTTTAGTGATGAATTTGTGATGTTGGAAATTTCAAGAGAGGAATTAGGGCTTGTTTGGAATTGGTGTTGGGTAGTGGCTCCCTACAGACCTTAGTGTTGACTTTACTGGCCAATAACCGGATTTGAAAACAAAACACGAACTTAGAGTTTTCCCGACATCGAATATTGACAGTTCGTGATTGTATTATGGAATCTGGAGTAATCCGGGGGCACTAAAAATAATTTAGCAAAGACAGTGAGGTAAGCAGGTGATTGTGAGTGTACCCTAGAGACCTGAGACCCTCCCTTTACTAAGTGGCCGCAGATTTATTCGACTTGGCCGCAAATTGCGGCCAAGTGGTGGGTGTTTGGTGTGGATTTTGGTATGTGGCATTGTTATCCTATATCTAGAGCAACCCAATCTACAAAATTTCTTAGTTTGTCCTATAGTGAAATTTGGAAAGGGTTTTCCTACATTGTCGTTTTCCATATTTTGAAATATTTAGTTTTGATATTTGGATTTGTATTTGGTTGTTGGATATTTGTACATCAACAACAAGGGAAGATTTATTGGTTTTGCATACGTGGGCTATAGGTTGTAACCTATAGGCGATCCGTGTGCTGTATCGGTTTTTCGGATTCGATTTTAATAAGCGATTTCAATTGTGTATTATTGTAGGTACCTTCACGTGGATTCTGAGGTGACGAAGCGTAGCGTCATCGACTTCGGTAAGCAAGTAGCAAGTTGAGTAGATGTCATGCCACGCTTCCCAAAGTACGCTAAGATAGCCACGTGACATAGCCAACCATGTTACCTGTGGCTAGGAAATATCCTTCCACAGTCACGTTACGGCTGTAGAGATATCAAGAACAATAATAAACTATCTAACACATGTCCATAAGCCAAAATAAAACGAGTCAAGAATAAAATAATACGGAAGTAAAAGATCCAATACAAGAATAACTGGAATGTATGTCCCATAATGCGGGCTCACATCAGTAATGAAAATACCGAAAATAAAAGAACCAACTCCTAACAAGTCCTCACTGCTCAGCCTGCTGACTGAAGTACTCCTGCTCGGCTTGTAGCGAAGGTAAAGAATCTGGGCCATGCAAAACCCAGACGTCAGTGCGTTATAATATCAAGCAATAATATAAACAGGGGTAGCAAGACATGTAGGTATGAGTATAAGCAAGAATATAATACGAATATATAACAGTGAGTATGCCAGTATAAGTGACGTACAGTGATATCTAAACTGTGCTACGGGGTTATCTATTCTAAAGCCTTCGAAACCAAGTAATGTAGTTCTCATCATAACCCATCGGTGATTATTCCGTAACGTCCGGAAAAATGGCAAACAGTAGGTAGTCCGTAACGCCCGAAAAAAAACGGCAAACAATAGGTATTCCGTAATGCCCGGAAAAACGGCAAACAATAGGTATTCCGTAACGCCCGAAAAAAAACCGGCAAATAATAAGTATTCCGTAACGCCCGGAAAAACGGCAAACAATAGGTATTCCGGAACGCCCGGAAAAACGGCTAACAATAGGATGGCCCTTTGAGTTACGTTCGGTTACAATCCTGATTTCTCTATACCCCCAAGTTATATATGTTCAAGTCAAGTATTAAAAAATCTGGAACTAATGCCAACATAGGATCAGACAGGTACAGGTTTGTCTGGATAGACAACAGGACATGTCCGTTGGGACAACAGGTCAGGTTTGTTGGCATTAGTAACAAGATCAAGTAATAGTGAAAGCCATGGTACCTCAAGTCAAGTCAGGTAGTGTATAGTTATCATGTCAAGTCAGGAAGTGCACGGTATCACGTCGTGCCAAGTAATGGTATGTCAAGTCATGCCAGGGGTGCACAAATGTCACATGTGTGCTCATAATCAAACAATAATAAGCATGGATATACAAAACAAGTATGGGGTACTAATGGAACAATAAAAATGGAATATTGTGGTGTTATATGCAAGTAAGTACAGATTAAAGCATATGGATGCACAGTTATCTACTTGAGTTAGGGTTGTGGTCCAACATTAATTAAATTACACCTTATCAAATATGGAATGTTAAATTTACAATACTATGTAGTCAAATGATCTATGGATGTGACTGTATAAATAATATAATAAATGGATGCAAACGGTGTCCGAAAGGTTATAAACAAATAAAAGGGTATTATGGGCTATACAACTCAACAATATGTGATTCAAATATGGACATGGGTTCCGTGTATCGTAAACTAATATGCAATATGAAATGTTTCAGGTTCTAGATCTAAAATGGTATAAACGGAACATCGAAATGTTAAATTGGAACATATGGCCTTAGATTTGATCTACAGGTTTAACATGCAGTTAATTAAGTATAAAAATATTATGAATAGCATGTAGCAAGTTTTACTTGCCTCGACAGATCAAGAAACGGGTGAACGGAACGTCTCACGTCGGCGGAAAAGGTCGCGACACGCGCACTGTACACGGAATAGATCCAAACAACGCACAAGGTGATCATACGGGTCAGGTACGCTCGCTGGGTCGTCAGGATCGTCGACGGTACGATCGGATTCCGGTGATCGCTGGAAAACAGATTTCACAAGAATAAAGAAAGAGAAAGAAAAAGAAGAAGAGGAAGAAGAAGGGAGAGGGATGTGCTCACTGGGTTTGTGCACATGAGTTGTCTTGGGGTCAGAGGAGTGGGCAAGGGGCGACAACGATGAAGGATCGCCGGCGGTGAAATCTACAGCAAGGCAGTGGGGATCCTCGGGTCGAAAGGGGTGTGCAGGGAAGCTCTGGTGGTTTGGGATGAAGAGATGATGGTGGTGGTGGTGTCAGGAGGTTGGGAGAGAGAAGAGAAAGGTGCCGAGGTGACGACGAAGTGGGGTCGTCGGCGGTGGTGTACGTGATGCGGGTTTTCTGCAGTTGTGGGTCTGCGCAGGGCTCGGGAAGAGAGAGGATGTGGAGGTAGGGATAAGGGTGAGGAGGCGGCGATGAGACGGCGATGGTGACGACGACGGCGACGAGGTAGGCGATGGGGCGATGGCTACGGCTAGGGTTCGTGTAGGATCTCGTGAGTTCAAAGGATAATGAGGAGGGGAAAGAAATAAATAAATAGGGGGAGAGAGAAAGTTAATATGAGAGAGAGAGGAGATCAAGAGGAGAGAGAGAAGAGAGAGAGGAGATCGAGAGGAGAGAGAGACTTCATCATCCATGACGACGGATCTCGTGGGTTCATAACAGACTTCATCATCCATGACGACGGATCTTTGAGATACGGCAGCAGATTGTGTGTACCAAAAGGTCCTGTTCGGGAAGAGTTAATGAAAAAAGCTCACAGCTCTCCCTACTCAGTACACCCTGGAGGTACCAAAATGTAAAAAGATCTACGTTAGAATTATTGGTGGCATGGAATGAAGCGTGAAGTAGCCAGAAGCGTCGCAAAATGCTTGATGTATCAGCAAGTAAAGGCTGAACATCATAGGACCGCTGGATTACTTCAATCGTTACCAATCCCAGAATGGAAGTGGCAACACATCACGAAGGACTTTGTGACTGCTCTTCCTCACAGCACAACGGGTAACGATGCCATATGGGTCATTATTGATCGACTCACAAAGTCGGCTCACTTCATCCCATTTCGAGTTGGCCAATCTACTGAGACACTAGCGAAGAAGTATATGGAGATAATAATCTAATTTAGATTTAAAACTCTTCATAATGTACTACCTCTGAAACCCATGAACTCATACAGGAAATTGTGAGACTTCATGGAGTACCGGTCTGCATTGTCTCCAATCATGACACCAGATTCCGATCGCAATTTTGGCAGAGTCTGCAAACAAGCTTGGGAACAAGTCTGAACTTCGGTACGGCTTATCATCCACAAACAGATGGTCAGTCGGAACGAACTATTCAGATCTTGGAGGATATGCTCAGAGCGTGTATGCTAGACTTCAAAGGATCGTGGGAAGATCACCAACATCTTGTGGATTTTTCGTACAACAATAGCTACCAAGCAAGCATAGGAATGGCACCTTTTGCAGCATTGTATGGAAGGAAGTGTCGATCGCCATTAAGTTGGGACGACATCAGAGATAGGGAACTTCTTGGACCGGAGATGATAGTAGCGACTGTTGATGTGGTCCGTACTATCAGGGAAAGGATGCGCATAGTCCAAGATCGACAGAAGCACTGGGCTGATGCAAAGAGACGACACTTGGAGTTCCAGCCAGGAGATCACGTATTCTTGAAAATATCTCCGAACCACGGAGTGATCCGTTTTGGAAGACAGGGTAAATTGAGTCCGAGATATATTGGACCGTTTGACATACTAGAACGAGTCGGTGAAGTGGCATACCATTTAGCGCTTCCACCTTCATTGGAAGGAGTGCATAATGTGTTCCATATATCCCAACTCAGAAAGTATGTGAGTGACCCCAGCCATGTTCTCGATCATTCCGAGCTCACTATACAGCCCGACTTGTCTTATGAGCAACAGCTTGTGGAAATCCTGGACAGGAAGGTGAAGACACTTCGGAACAAGGAAGTTAACTTAGTTCGAGTGATATGGAGGAAAGACACTCCAGGAGAGTCCACTTGGGAAAGGGAGGATGAAATGCGTACTAGATATCCACACCTCTTTGTAAACTAGTTCTCAAATAAAAGATGTAAATTTCGAGGACGAAATTTTTATAAGGAGGGTAGACTGTAACAACTCCATTTTTTAATGTACAAAAAATTGATTTAAATTCAATGTATACTTGGAGTATTTATTGTAGCTGATATCTCTTTAAGTATTTATTTCACTCCATAATTACAACAAGGAGCTTGTAGCTCATTGGTAATACCTTGCACTGCTGAACCAAGCCACCAGAGTTCAAATCTCGTGCCCCACATTATTTTTGTATTTAATTTGTTTTAATTTCTTTTGGAAGTCAACAGTCAAAACGCCATAACTCACAAAACTTGAACTGAAGACAAAAAAGTAAATATACCAAAATATTCCCCAGGAAAATCCCCGGCCTCCGACCTTCTGACTCGGCCCGGCTCGGCCGGCGAACCGGCCGACTCGGTCCGGCACCGCCGGCCGGACTTGGCCGGACGGCCGAGTCGTTAACACGGAAAAGTTCCGTGTTGACCTGGTCTTCTCACCTGCACACTCTAAATGCTTGGATCGGTTACCTAATGCCCAATAAATCCCTTTTACTCCAAGGTTTAATGATTTTTAATGATTTTTATATAACTTTTATATATTTTATATTTTTTTTATTGAAAACCCTAACCCTAGCCTAACCCTATATAAACCTCCCATACCCTCTACCCTCTCATCCTAAATTCCTAAGTCCACTCTCTAAAAATTCCAAGAGAACTTGGTACGTTAGAAAACGAGTGAAAGGCGAAGCGCTGACGAAATCGACGGCGGAATTCCGGTGATCGTGCTAGGACCTCTCAACGACGATTTGACGCACCGGCAAACCCTCTACTTCCCTCTCACTCTTTAGTGTTGTCCAAACCCGTAAGTCCCCCTTTTCTACCTTTCTTTTCTTTCATTAAAATACGAATTTATAAACCCGACGGAAATCGGAACAAACCGATTTCCGATTCGATTTTCTATAAAATCTCACTTATCACCAATACCATAATACTTAAACATCTTCATGTTGACTACTAATCACTTAAAAATTAATTTGAACAAGTTTTGACACATGAAATGATAGCTTTTGCAATATATCGTATTCTTTCACATAAATACCATAATGTTTAGTTTTCACATTTAAGCTCTTAACATTGCTATACCTTAACATAGATCACGAGGTAATGACCTACCTGCTCACACACTCATATGCAATCATAACACGCTACCTTGAAAACTTAGAATCCGATGAAACAAGATTTTACATTAAAATACCATTTTCTTAATAAAACCTTTTCTAAAAGTTCTAAGTTATATACAATTTTAAAACAATATCTTTTAATAGGAAATACGATAAGTTGTGGACATCGATCGTTTATCTAAATCTGACTTTGTGGTGTCTAGGCAAGTGTGTCTAAGGCGGGTGGTTACTTAATTAGGGCCACTACTTGTAGTGGAGAGCGTCCCACTCACCTGGCACTTACATGGCCGCAATTGGCGGTGAAGAGGCGATTTGAGGCTTCTAATGAGTTGTCGTTTATACCATTTAGAAATAGGCTAGTTGGCTTAGGAAACCTTAGAATCTAAAATACGGAAATTTACACCTTTTACAAATAAATACCTTATCTTTATAAAACCGTTTTCTAAATGATTAATATTTATTAAATCTTTGCAAAGCGCCACTACAACCCACCTTTGGGGAACTCGTTAGGGATAGTACGGTTTATCGTGCATCCTCGGGCTTAGTAGTGCGAGATTCAGACCTCCGCAAGGAGTATTCGGTCTCGAAAGGTTTAAAATACGACATTTAAGAAAAATGAGATTTTGGAAAATAAAATATTTATTAAAAATTATTCGTGTATAAACATATGTATATTTATCATTTAAACACCTATTTTATTATAAGATAAAGTTTCCACTTTTTTCCTAAAAATTACAAGATTAAAAGTTACACTAAAATACCATGAATTTCAAATAAATCAATATTACAAATTAATACTTTTATTTATGTAATTAGGATATTTTCACTAGAAATAACATAAAATAAAATCACACTCATTATAACTATAAAGACGAATAATAAATACTTGAGGTGCATCTTGAAAACTATACAACGGTATTTTTTTACATAAAACCCACTCAAGTTTTATAATTTACAATAAGGACCCTAACAATTATAGAACTTCAAATTACATTTCTTTTAGTCTGACTCGGGTTTGAGTCTGATTATTTCTAACTTGAATATGATTCAAGTCAATCTATATTCTTTAATATTCCAACTCAATATGAACACATGAATCCCAGAATCCAGTTAACAATCTATACAACTTGACTGAATCAAACCATGGATATACATCCATTATCCCGTTATTCCATTTACCTGATTATGCAATTATAATCTGTTTACTGATATCATGGTTTTGGTCGGTCATCCAACTTACACAATACAATACAATAATACAATCAAAACACTACGGGGTTTAAGGGGTAGATTGGTGCGGAAGGTGTTAGAAGTGGCACGAGGCGGTAAGATTAAGATACCTAACCTATATTCCATTGCTGTTGTACCGTGGCTTAACGGTTCCTTGTACATTCCGTTTGCCCTGGTCTCTAGCATACTAAGACCCCTCTCGTATACACTGGCACCCTTCCGTACCAAGCTACAAACAACAGCGTGAACATAATATTCTACAACATTATACTTTAGAAAATACCTCTTATTCTGTCTTTTCTAATTCTTCCTTATCTTTGGGAGTTACCGAGCTACCTGTTCGCTGACGACATTCTATTTCTTTCTTCTTTGAATGTCTTCAGGTGCTTTGGACCCAGTAGAGATCGAGCCCACTGGTGAAGACTTGGATCAGTTTCATGAAGACCCCGAGCTCTAGACATTGTACCTTGTTCTATTCGGTATTTCCATTTTCTATTATGCCATTGTTTAGGCATCGCTTTTCATTCCAGTTGTATTTACTTTTCATGCATTGTACAAAAGAATGTTATTAATAAAGTTGTTCTTATTTCTATATCTCTTGTCTCTTGTGATTTATTTTATATTGCTTAGATACGCTCAGCGTATTTACTTCACAGTAAATACGTAGCGGACCTAGTCTCGTCCCCTTCACCGTACACCGGGAAGCGGGGCATGACAGGTTTTGTTGGTGGCCCATGCGGGTCAGAACTGTATGAATCCCTATTATGCAGTTCTGGTCTGCGTGAAAAACCTAAGTAATATAACACAAGAACCAGCAACTAAAACATTCTTTACAATTCATGTTTCTTGAATCTTACAAATTTCTATTCCTTGAATCTTATCATTTCATGTATTTGAATCTGTCCTATCCCAAATTTTTCTTCAAGGTTATGGATTCCCCGAACAATACCAGCACCAACGTTAACAACACCTCCAGCACTACCTCTCGCACCAGCTGTTCCTGCACCACCCACCAAGCAAACGGTGCTACTTGAGGTGATCCGCAGCCTTCTCGAGGGACAACAACAACTCCTGAACCGTCCTGAGATCAACGCGCCAGGGGTAAAGCAATTCAGGGCTTTACACCCCAAGCAATTCTCTGGTAAAGGAAGCCCTCTTGAAGCTGAAGAATGGGCACAAAATATAGAAGACAATCTGGCAGCGGCTCAAGTGCCAGATATCGATTGGGTCCGTGTGGCGAAGTTACAGCTCACAGATAATGCTCGCAACTGGTGGAAGGCGGAAGAAAGCCGTCTGGTACAGCCTATTGAATGGAAGACTTTTCGCAAGAAGTTCGACGCGAAATACTTCCCTGTGACTGCCAAGTTTGCCATGGAGCAGCAGTTCATTCATCTACAACAGGGTTCAATGTGGGACAAATCAGTAGATGAATACGACGCTGAATTCACCATGTTAAGCCGGTAAGATATGTCACAATAGTTCAATTTTTAAATCTCACATACTACACAGCTAACACAATCTTTAAACAGATTCGCGGCATACTTGATACCGACGGACGAGATCAGAGCCCGTCACTTTCAACAAGGACTGGACACGGAGATTCAGGCTGCTCTAGCCACGGGAAAATTTTTGACTCATGAGGATGCTCTGGAAGCTGCCCGCGGTTATAAGGCAGTGATAAAAGCAAGGGGCAGACCTCAGTCTGCAGGAGTCAAACGTCCTGCCAACCAGATGGCAGGTGGAGCCTCGTCCAGGCCACCTTTCGTGCCAAGGCGACCCGGAGTACCAAACCATCGTCCCAGCCCAGCCTTTTGCACCTACTGTAAGAGAACTGGACATATGATGAAGGACTGCCGTCGAGCCAACCGCCTTTTCTTAGTCTGTGGCTTAGCTACTCACGATATTGGGTCTTGTCCCCAAAGACAGAACCCAGTTGCTGCACCCAGGCCAGCAATTACTTATCCGCAGTGACCAGCTCTTCAGGCACCTGCTCCCAGACCTGCACTCCCTGCATCACCCAGAGGACCACAAGCTGCACCACCTCCTCGTCAGTTCCATCAAGCTCAAAGGAACGTTCCGAGGAATGCTCCTCAGGCCAGGAGGAATGTACCAAGGCGCCAGGCTTTCATGATGTCCGTAGAAGAAGCTGAGGCCACTGGCCAAGTCATCACCGGTAAACTTTTCTTTTCAAACTTTGCTTTTCTATTCTACTACTTAGTTACATATTTTCTATACCTAAAACAAATCCCACATACCTTAGGTACAATCTTAGTATCCTCAATCCTTGCACTTGCACTGTTTGATACTGGAGCATCACACTGCTTTATGTCGCAACGGTTTGTTCGAACCCATGTGATTCCAGTCTCACCGCTTATATCCCGCTGGAATGTCAGTTCAGGAAATGGTATTCTAAAGGCAACTATGGGATACAACTTGTGTCCAGTCGTCGTCTGCAGTCGAGAATTTTATGCTGAGTTCAAAGTGCTGGACATACCGAACTTCGATGTGGTTCTAGGAATGTATTGGCTTGGAACTTTTTATGCTACCATCGACTGTCGTCAAAAGAGGGTAGTATTCGAGATTTCAGACCATCCGGTCTTCTATTTCAAAAGCGGAGACCGTACACTGGAGCCAAGTATCTATAAAGCGAAGCCAAGAGAAGCAGTAGTTGCAGCAGCTCAAGCGGAGGAAGAATCAAGACCAGATGTGGTTCGAGAGTTCGACGATGTATTTCCTGATGATATATCAGGTTTGCCTCCCGATCGAGCTCTTGAATTCAGTATTGATTTAGTACCAGGAGCACAACCGGTGATCAAAGCACCCTATCATTTATGTCCGGAAGGTTTAAAGGAAGTCCGAACACAGTTGGATGAATTACTGGCGAAAGGATGGATTCGTCCCAGCACTTCAAGTTGGGGATCACCTGTACTACTTGTGAAGAAGAAGGAAGGTTCATATAGAATGTGCATCGATTATAGAGCCTTGAACGAAGTCACTATAAAGAACAAGTATCCACTCCCGCGCATCGATGATTTATTCGATCAGCTAAGTGGATCTTGTGTTTTCTCTAAATTAGATCTTCGTTCAGGTTATCATCAAGTAAAGGTCAAGGAAGCTGATATTCACAAAACAGATTTCAGAACTCGCTATGGACATTACGAATTTCCAGTGATGCCATTTGGAGTGACCAACGCACCCGCAATATTCATGAACCTTATGAATCAAGTTTTCCGGGAGTACTTAAACATGTTTGTTATCATCTTCATCGACGACATCCTGGTGTATTCTAAGAGTCGAAAAGAACATGCAGAATATCTACGAATTGTCCTGGAAACTCTTCGTCAACATCAGCTTTATGCCAAGTACAGCAAGTGCGAGTTTTAGCTAAATCAAGTTGGTTTTCTTGGACATATCGTATCAGGAGAAGGAATCTCTGTAGATCCAGCGAAAGTTTCGGCAGTTAGCGAATATCCTACACCAAAGTCAGTGAAGGATATTCGAAGTTTCTTAGGTTTAGCTAGATATTACAGAAGTTTATTGAAGGCTTTTCAAAGATAGCAACGCTCCTGACCAAGCTCACACATAAAGATAAAGAATTTGTGTGGTCAGAAGCATGCGAATAAGCTTTCATAGAACTCAAGTCAAGGTTGACATCAGCACCTATTCTCGTCATACCGGATCAATCTGGAGGATTCGAAGTGCATTGCAATGCATCTGGTAAGGGATTAAGATGCGTTCTATATCAGCACGGTAAAATTGTGGCTTATGCTTCAAGACAGCTGAAGATTCATGAGCGTAATTATCCGACGCATGATCTGGAGATGGCAGCCGTCATCTTTGCTCTCAAGATTTGGCGTCATTACCTACTTGGTGAACGGGTGAACATCTACACAGATCATAAGAGCCTAAAGTACGTATTTACTCAGAAAGAGTTGAATATGCGGCAGAGAAGATGGTTAGAACTCATGGCGGACTTTGACATCAACTTGCAATATCATCCAGGGAACGTGAATGTAGTACCTGATGCTCTTAGTCGCCAACCATTAGCAATGGATCTCACCGTTCAGTGGAAGCTTCAACAAGACTTGCATCGGATGGAGATTGAAGTAGTCATGCCAGGTAATGCTTCAAGTTTGATGAATTTACAAGTTCAATCAACCATTGTCAATCAGATCAAAGCAGTTCAAGCAAGTGATGCTGAGTTGCAAAAGATCAGAGAACAAGTAAAGAATGGACTCAGAAAAGACTTCATCATTCATGACGACGGATCTTTGAGATACGGCAGCAGATTGTGTATACCAAAAGGTCCTGTTCGGGAAGAGTTAATGAAGCTCACAGCTCTCCCTACTCAGTACACCCTAGAGGTACCAAAATGTACAAAGATCTACGTTAGAATTATTGGTGGCATGGAATGAAGCGTGAAGTAGCCAGAAGCGTCGCAAAATGCTTGGTGTGTCAGCAAGTAAAGGCTGAACATCACAGGACTGCTGGATTACTTCAACCATTACCAATCCCAGAATGGAAGTGGCAACACATCACGATGGACTTTGTGACTGCTCTTCCTCGCAGCACAAAGGGTAACGATGCCATATGGGTCATTATTGATCGACTCACAAAGTCGGCTCACTTCATCCCATTTCGAGTTGGCCAATCTACTGAGACACTAGCGAAGAAATACATGGAGGTAATAATCTAATTTAGATTTAAAGCTCTTCATAATGTACTACCTCTGATACCCATGAACTCATACAGGAAATTGTGAGACTTCATGGAGTACCCATCTGCATTGTCTCCGATCGTGACACCAGGTTCCGATCGCAATTTTGGCAGAGTCTGCAAGCAAGCTTGGGAACAAGTCTGAACTTCAGTATGGCTTATCATCCACAAATAGATGGTCAGTCGGAACGAACTATTCAGATCTTGGAGGATATGCTCAGAGCGTGTATGCTAGACTTCAAAGGATCGTGGGAAGATCACCTACATCTTGTGGAGTTTTCGTATAACAACAGCTACCAAGCAAGCATAGGAATGGCATCTTTTGTAGTATTGTATGGAAGGAAGTATCGATCGCCATTAAGTTGGGACGACATCGGAGATAGGGAACTTCTTGGACCGGAGATGATAGTAGTGACTGTTGATGTGGTCCGTACTATCAGGGAAAGGATGCGTATAGCCCAAGATCGACAGAAGCACTAGGTTGATGCAAAGAGACGACACTTGGAGTTCCATCCAGGAGATCACGTATTCTTGAAAATATCTCCGAACCGCGAAGTGATCCGTTTTGGAAGATAGGGTAAATTGAGTCCGAGATATATTGGACCGTTTGACATACTCGAACGAGTCGGTGAAGTGGCATACCGTTTAGCGCTTCCACCTTCATTGGAAGGAGTGCATAATGTGTTTCATATATCCCAACTCAGAAAGTATGTGAGTGACCCCAGCCATGTTCTCAATCATTTCGAGCTCACTATACAGCCCGACTTGTCTTGTGAGCAACAGCCTATGGAAGTCCTGGACAGGAAGGTGAAGACACTTCGGAACAAGAAAGTCAACTTGGTTCGAGTGATGTGAAGGAAAGACACTCCAGGAGAGTCCACTTGGGAAAGGGAGGATGAAATGCGTACTAGATATCCACACCTCTTTGTAAACTAGTTCTCAAATAAAAGTTGTAAATTTCGAGGACGAAATTTTTATAAGGAAGGTAGGCTGTAACAACTCCATTTTTTAATGTACAAAGAATTGATTTAAATTCAATATATACTTGGAGTATTTATTGTGGCTGATATCTCTTTAAGTATTTATTTCATTCCATAATTACAAGAAGGAGCTTGTAGCTCATTGGTAATACCTTGCACTGCTGAACTAAGCCACCAGAGTTCAAATCCCATGCTCCACATTATTTTTGTATTTATTTTGTTTTAATTTCTTTTGGAAGTCAACAGTCAAAACGCCATAACTCACAAAACTTGAACTGAAGACAAAAAAGTAAATATACCAAAATATTCCCCAGGAAAATCCCCGGCCTCCGACCTTCTGACTCGGCCCGACTCGGCCGAGTCGGCCGGTGAACCGGCCGACTCGGTCTGGCACCTCCGGCCGGACTCGGCCGGACGGCCGAGTCGTCAATACAGAAAAGTTCCGTGTTGACCTGGTCTTCTCACCTGTACACTCTAAATGCTTGGATCGGTTACCTAATGCCCAATAAATCCCTTTTACTCCAAGGTTTAATGATTTTTAATGATTTTTATATAATTTTTATATATTTTTATTATTTTTTTATTGAAAACCCTAACTCTAGCCTAACCCTATATAAACTCCCCATACCCTCTACCCTCTCCTCCTAAATTCCTAAGTCCACTCTCTCAAAATTCCAAGAGAACTTGGTACGTTAGAAAACGAGCGAAAGGCGAAACGCTGACGAAATCGACGGCAGAATTCCGGTGATCGTGCTAGGACCTCTCAATGACGATTCGACGCACCGGCAAACCCTCTACTTCCCTCTCACTCTCTAGTGTTGTCCAAACCCATAAGTCCCCCTTTTTCTACCTTTCTTTTCTTTCATTAAAATACGAACTTATAAACCCGACGGAAATCGGAACAAACCGATTTCCGATTTGGTTTTCTATAAAATCTCACTTATCACCAATTCCATAATACTTAAACATCTTCATGTTGACTACTTATCACTTAAAAATTAATTTGAACAAGTTTTCACACATGAAATGATAGCTTTTGCAATATATCGTATTCTTTCACTTAAATACCATAATATTTAGTTTTCACATTTAACCTCTTAATATTGCTATACCTTAACGTAGATCACGAGGTAATGACCTATCTCCTCACACACTCATATGCAATCATAACACGCTACCTTGAAAACTTAGAATACGATAAAACAAGATTTTACATTAAAATACCATTTTCTTAATAAAACCTTTTCTAAAAGTTCTAAGTTATATACAATTTTTAAACAATATCTTTTAATAGGAAATATGATAAGTTGTGGATATCGATCGTTTATCTAAATCTGACTTTATGGTGTCTAGACAAATGTGTCTAAGACGAGTGGTTACTTAATTAGGGCCACTACTTGTAGTGGAGAGCGTCCCACTCACCTGGCACTTACATGGCCGCAATTGGCGATGAAGAGGCGATTTGAGGCTTCTAATGACTTGTCGTTTAGACCATTTAGAAATAGGCTAGTTGGCTTAGGAAACCCTAGAATCTAAAATACGGAAATTTACACATTTTACAAATAAATACCTTATCTTTATAAAACCGTTTTCTAAATGATTAATATTTATTAAATCTTTACAAAGCGCCACTACAACCCACCTTTGGAGAACTCGTTAGGGATAGTACGGTTTATCGTGCACCCTCGGGCTTAGTAGTGTGAGATTCAGACATCCACAAGGAGCATTCGGTCTCGAAAGGTTTAAAATACGACATTTAAGAAAAATGAGATTTTTGGAAAATAAAATATTTATTAAAAAAATTTCTTATATAAACATATGTATATTTATCATTTAAACACCTATTTTATTATAAGATAAAGTTTCCACCTTTTTCCTAAAAATTACAAGATTAAAAGTTACATTAAAATACCATGAATTTCAAATAAATCAATATTACAAATTAATACCTTTATTTATGTAATTAGGATATTTTCACTAGAAACAACATAAAATAAAATCACACTCATTATAACTATAAAGACGAATAATAAATACTTGAGGTGTATCTTGGAAACTATACAACAGTATTTTTTTTACATAAAACCCCCTCAAGTTTTATAATTTACAATAAGAACCCTAACAATTATAGAACTTCAAATTACATTTCTTTTAGTCTGACTCGGGTTTGAGTCTGATTATTTCTGACTTGAATATGATTCAAGTCAATTTATATTCTTTACTATTCCAACTCAATATGAACACATGAATCCCAGAATCCAATCAACAATCTATACAACTTGACTGAATCAAACCATGGATATACATCCATTATCCCGTTATTCCATTTACCTGATTATGCAGTTACAATCTGTTTACTGATACCATGGTTTTGGTCGGTCATCCAACTTACACAATACAATACAACAATACAATCAAAACACTACGGGGTTTAAGAGGTAGATTGGTGCGGAAGGTGTTAGAAGTGGTACGAGGCGGTAAGATTAAGACACCTAACCTATATTCTGTTGCTGTTGTACCATGGCTTAACGGTTCCTTGTACATTCCGTTTGCCCTGGTCTCTAGCATACTGAGGCTCCTCTCGTATACACTAGCATCCTTCTGTACCAAGCTACAAACAACAGCATGAACATAATATTCTACAACATTATAGTTTAGAAAATACCTCTTATTCTGTCTTTTCTAATTCTTCCTTATTTTTGGGACTTACCGAGCGACCTGTTCGCTGACAACATTCTATTTCTTTCTTCTTTGAATATCTTCGGGTGCTTTGGACCTAGTAGAGATCGAGCCCACCGGTGAAGACTTGGATCAGTTTCACGAAGACCCCGAGCTCTGACATTGTACCTTGTTCTATTTAGTATTTTCATTTCCTGTTATGCCATTGTTTAGGCATCGCTTTTCATTCCAGTTGTATTTACTTTTCATGCATTATACAAAAGAATGTTATTAATAAAGTTGCTGTTATTTCTATATCTCTTGTCTCTTGTGATTTATTTTATATTGCTTAGATACGCTTAGCATATTTACTTCACTGTAAATACGTAGCGGACCTAGTCGCGTCCCTTTCGCCATACACCGGGAAGCGGGGCGTGACAAAGCTCCTCCAAAAGTGTGATAAGAAACGAGTGTCACGGTCGGACACGATGCTCACCGGTACTCCATGCAATCTTACAATCTCTTGTATGTACCGTTCTGCCAAAGTTTCTGTTGATTGACCAACTTGAAAAAGGATGAAATGAGCTGCCCTGGTCAATCGGTAAACAATCATCCAAACTGCATTGTTGCCTTTTGGACTCCGCGGTAGAGCCGTCACGGAATCCATGGTTATATGTTCTCGCTTCCACTGAGAAATCGGAAGTGGTTTCAATAAACCAGCAAGCCTTTGATGTTCAGCCTAAAATTTCTGACACACCAAGCACTTTGCTACAAAACGGGCAATCTCCCGTTTCATGCCTTCCCACCATAAATGCTGTCGTAAATCTCGGTACATTTTCGTGTCTCCTGAATGTACGGGATATGCTGAACAGTGCGCCTCCTTCATAAGTTCTTCATGAATATCTGTAATACCCGGCAATTCCAAGAAAGCTTCTGATCTCTGCAACATTCTTCGAAATCGGCCAATCTCGAGCTGCTGCAATCTTTTCAGGATCAACGGTGATTCCATCTCCAGACACGACATGTCCCAAAATCTTCACTTCTTTAAGCCAAAACTCGCACTTGCTCATCTTTGCATACAAATTTTCTTGCCTCAACGTCTGCAATGCGATCTTCAAATGTTCTGCATGCCCTTCAATACTCTTGGAGTAGACCAGAATATCATCAATAAACACCACTATAAACTGGTCCAAGAATGGTGAAAAGATTCGGTTCATCAGATCCATAAATATCGCCGGTGCATTCGTTAATCCGAAGGGCATCACTAAATACTCGTAATGTCCATACCGAGTTCGGAACGCCGTCTTACAAATATCTTCTGTTTTAACTCAGAACTGATGATATCCGGATCACAAATCCAGTTTCGAGAATACCCTCGCGCCACAAAGCTGCTCGAACAATTCGCCAATGCGAGGGATCGGGTACCTATTCTTAATAGTCACCCGGTTTAATTCTCGATAATCGATGCACATCCTCCTTATGCCATCTTTCTTCTTTACTAGAAGAACTGGAGCTCCCAAGGTGAGTTACTGCTGCGAATCCAACCCTTCTCAACCTGCTTCTTTACTTCTTCCAACTCCACTGGTGCCATCGGAAAGTACGCCTTTGAGATTGGCGCTGCACCAGGAACATGATCGATCGCGAACTCCACATCTCTTTTGGCGGTAAACCCGAGATGTTCTCGAACACGTCCATGAACTCTCAAACTAAAGCTGGCGCTTCATCTTTAACAACTTCCATTGACGAAAGAACACTATTTGTCGGCCTAGCCTTAAACTCGACTGGCCCGACAGAACTGCTAGCACCAAACATCCTCTGGATGTCCGGGAATCTGGAAATTCGCTTTCTTTGCTCTACGCTCAATGTGAGCGTGGAAAGTGCCGAAAAATCCATTTCCAAAACGACTTCATAACTGCCGGTAACAATCACCAAGAAATCTACATATAGCTTCCGTCTGCCAACAACAACAGAACAATTCTTACACCCTCTATTAGTTATGATTTTCCCATTCTCAGTGTGTATGTCCCCATAACTAAACAGGGTTGTGCAAGTCATCGAGTGTAAAGTAATAAACTTGGACAACATAAATCAATGGGATGCACTAGAATTGAATAACGCTAATGCGAGAAAACCATGAACAAGTAGGGTACCTGAAACGACTTCCTCTAAAGCTTTAGCCTCTTCAACCGTCAGGGTAAAGGCTCGAGCTTGATTGGGTCCTTGAGTTATCAGCTTCTGCCCCCGAAACTGTCTCTGCGGTGGTTTCTGAACATCATCCTTCGTGTGAAGCTTCAACGGACAAGTATCAATGGTGTGATCAGCTGATCCGCAAATAAGACAAAGTCCAAGCCTCTTACGACAATCTCTTCGATAATGACCCGGTCGTTGGCAGTAATCGCACAACACCCTTTCTTTTTGCTCGGGCAAAACTGGCTTCTTCATTGGTACAACGCCACGCCTGTCCACCGGAATACCTCTGCGTCCATGTGCTCGGTTCGGTGCAAATGCCGGCTTCCGTACTGTAACTGCTGGCTGTTGTGTACTTCTGGTCTTCATAGATAGGCTCTGCTACTCTCGGGCTGCTGTAAGTACTTGTGAGAAAGTAGTCAAACCCAGGGAGATAATCTGCCTCTGGATGTCCACATCCAAACTGCGCATGAACCTCCTTACCCTATCAGCATTGTTGGCAACCAAAGGTCCAGCGAATCTACTGAGCCTCATCCACTCAGCTGCATTTACATTTACAGGTGCGCCGTTCTGTTTCAAACTGACGAACTTTTCTTCCATTTCCTCCCGTGCAGTCCGCGGGAAGAACTTCTTCAAGAAACTCTTTGAAAAATCCGTCCAACTGATCGGCTTGGGCAAGCGGGTCTCTTCCACAAGCCACCATTCACGGGCGTAGTCTACCAACTGGATGCGTACCACATCCACCCTCTTATCTTCTGGGATTTGTGCTGCAACGAGTAAATTCTCCGTATCAACCAGCCACTGCTCCGCTGGCAACGGCTCCTCTAAGCCAGTAAAGACAGACGGACCCAGTCTCCTGAAATCCGCCACCGTACCCACACGATCCACGGGTCTGGCCACAACATTGTTTACGGACTGCTGAACGGTCCGCAAACCTTCCTGAAAAGATTCAGCTTGCTGCTGGATCAGCTCGGTTTGTCGTTTTTGGTTCTCCAACATCCCACGTATTACTCCAAACATAGCGGCTTCGTCAACACGGCTTTGGTACGTTTTCAGATTCTTGTCTGCCATGTTCCTGAAATCAAAGCACCAAAGGATTAGCATGATAACAGATTCAAAATAGATCAAGGATATGAATCAAGGCTACAACTCCAAGTTACTTAGATAGAGTACCGCATTGTAACCATGCCGCAGTATCATAGCTACAATCACATAACTCCACCCAAGTCGTCTAAGTTCTAGAGATAACCAAAAGGAATCCAGGTTTCGAGTCGATATGCAAAGGAGGTTTGCATATCGTAAAAGTAGAATCAGGTGAAAATTAAGATTCAAAAATGGTAAGACGGTAAAGTGGCAGGACATGTTTCCTAATCACGAGTATTCTGATTCGTGTATTGGGTACAATACCCAACTACAAAAAAGAATCGAACTCGATTAACCTATAACCTATGTCTCTGATACCAAAAGAACCATGTCACGCCCCGCTTCCCAGAGTACGCTAAGATAGCCACGTGACATAGCTAACCATGTTACCTGTGGATAGTAAATATCCTTCCACAGTCACATTACGCCTGTAGAGATATCAAGAACAATAATAAACTATCTAACACATGTCCATAAGCCAGAATAAAACGAGTCAAGAATAAAATAACGCGGAAGCAAAAGATCCAATGCAAGAATAACTGGAATGTATGTCTCATAATGCGAGCTCACATCAGTAGTGAAAATACTGAAAATAAAAGAACTAACTCCTAACAGGTCCTCACTACTCAGCCTGCTGACTGAAGTACTCCTGCTCGGCCTGTAGCGAAGGTAAAGAATCTGGGCCATGCAAAACCCAGACGTCAGTGCATCATAATATCAAGCAATAATATAAACAGGGGTAGCAAGACATGCAGGTATGAGTATGAGGAAGAATATAATAAGAATATATAACAGTGAGTATGCCAGTATAAGTGACGTACAGTGATATCTAAACTGTGCTACGGGGTTATCTAGTCTAAAGTCTTCGAAACCAAGTAATGTAATTCTTATCGTAACCCATCGGTGATTATTCCGTAACGCCCGGAAAAACGGCAAACAGTAGGTATTCCGTAACGCCCGAAAAAACGGCAAACAATAGGTATTCCGTAACGCCCGGAAAAACGGCAAACAATAGGTATTCCGTAACGCCTGAAAAAAATGGCAAACAATAGGTATTCCGTAACGCCCGGAAAAACGGCAAACAATAGGTATTCCGTAACGCCCGGAAAATGGCAAACAATAGGATGGCCCTTTGAGTTACATTCGGTTACAATCCTGATTTCCCCATACCCCCAAGTTATATATATTCAAGTCAAGTATTAAATAATCCGGAACTAATACCAACACAGGATCAGGCAGGTACAGGTTTGTCTGGATAGACAACATGACATGTCCATAGGGACAATATGTCAGGTTTGTTGGCATTAGGAACAAGATCAGGTAACAGCGAAAGCCATGGTACCTCAAGTCAAGTCAGGTAGTGTATAGTTATCATGTCAAGTCAGGAAGTGCACGGTATCACGTCGTGTCAAGTAATAGTATGTTAAGTCATGCCAGGGGTGCACAAATGTCACATGTGTGCTCATAATCAAACAATAATAAGTATGGGTATACAAAACAAGTATGGGATACTAATGGAACAATAAAAATGGAATATTATGGTGTTATATGCAAGTAAATACAGATTAAAGCATATGAATGCACAGTTATCTATTTGAGTTAGGGCTGTGGTCCAACATTAATTAAATTATACCTTATCAAATATGGAATGTTAAATTTACAATACTATATAGTCAAATGATCTATGGATGCGATTGTATAAATAATATGATAAATCGATGCAAACGGTGTCCGAAAGGTTATAAACAAATAAAAGGGTACTATAGGCTATACAACTCAGCAATATGTGAATCAAATATGGACATGGGTTCCGTGTATAGTAAACTAATATGCAATATGAAATGTTTCAGGTTTTAGATCTAAAATGATATAAACGGAACATCGAAATGTTAAATTGGAAATATGGCCTTAGATTTGATCTACAGGTTTAACATGCAGTTAATTAAGTATAAAAATATTATGAATAGCATGTAGCAAGTTTTACTTGCCTCGACAGATCAAGAAACGGGTGAACGGAACGTCTCACGTCGGCGGAAAAAGTCGCGACGCGCGCACGGTACACGAAACAGATCCAAACAACGCACAAGGTGATCACACGGGTCAGGTACGCTCGCTGGGTCGTCGGGATCGTCGACGGCTCGATCGGATTCCGGTGATCGCTGGAAAACAGATTTCACAAGAATAAAGAAAGAGAAAGAAAAAGAAGAAGAGGAAGAAGAAGGGAGAGGGATGTGCTCACTGGGTTTGTGCACAGGAGTTGTCTTGGGGTCAGAGGAGTGGGCAAGGGGCGACAACGATGAAGGATCGCTGGCGGCGAGATCCACAGCAAGGCAGTGGGGATCCTTGGGTCGAAAGGGGTGTGCAGGGAAGCTCTGGTGGTTTGGGATGAAGAGATGACGGTGGTGGTGGTGTCAGGAGGTTGGAAGAGAGATGAGAAAGGTGCCGAGGTGACGACGAGGTGGGGTCGTTGGCGGTGGTGTACGTGATGCGGGTTTTTTGCAGTTGTAGGTCTGCGCAGGGCTCGGGAAGAGAAAGATGTGGAGGTAGGGATGAGGGTGAGGAGGCGGCGGCGAGACGGCGATGGTGATGACGACGGCGACGAGGTAGGCGAGGGGGCGACGGCTGCGGCTAGGGTTCATGTAGGATCTCGTGGGTTCAAAGGAAAATGAGGAGGGAGGAAGAAATAAACAAATAGGGAGAGAGAGAGAGAGTTAATATGAGAGAGAGGAGAGAGAAAGGAGATCGAGAGGAAAGAGAGAAGAGAGAGAGGAGATCGAGAGGAGAGAGAGAAAGAGATAGCGGTTGAGAGAGGAAGAAAGAGGAAGAGAGAGAAGAGAGAGAAGTGGGGCCCGGCGCAAGGAAAGGGGGATTTTCATTGGCTCGTGGGGATGGGAATTGATTTTAAAAAATTTAAAAGATTTTATATTTTAAACTAAAGTATATGTTCTGTTACGAGATTTGTTAAAGGAAAATTTAAAATAAAATTTAATAAATTTGAATTTAGGCGGATACAAAATATTTCAAAATGCGTCCGGGTCAGGTCTAAAAATTTAGATTTAAAATACGAAAATTATATGCAGCTTCCAAATTTTAAAATGCAAGATTAGGTAACTAAAATGCATACCCCTAAGAATAGACGCACGTACATCCGCGTAGCCATCCAAACACGTCCGTTTCACTGAACGGGACGAGAACAAGATGCATGGACGCTACCACAGGGTTAGGGGTATCATGCAGGCTATGAAATGCAATTTTAATTTATTTTACGTGATCTAAAATGTCATGTGTAAAATGTGCGATACTAGGTGAAATATTAATATGCGGTATACATGAGATGCACGTGTCTATTTAACAGGCCAGGGTAATTTATAAATATGAACCAACCAGTTCAAGCAAGCGGGTCGGGTCGAATGCAATATAAAAGTAAACTACCATTCGCATTCAAACATGATAAATCAATAAAATACCACAGATAATAAATACGGGGACTAAATTGGTATAAATGAACTCGATTGTTACAGTAGATCTGTATCTATGGAGGAAGTCGGGTGGATGGCGTATAGCACCCCCGCAAAATTTTGGTGGAAACCGATTTGTAGCATATGGTTAAGAAGACCTAAATTAAGAAACTAGAATTAGAGTTTTAAAAATTGTTAGTGAAACCATATTATAAACTAAAGGATGGTTAGAAGTTTTTTGATACGACTAATATGTGATGACGGAATTTGAGAATGACGTTCGACGATATTGCCATTTAGGGTACTATAGGACTAGATAACCGATGTAATTGTATCATCCGAATCATACATATTTCCAAACCGAAGAATCGTATGCATCTTTTAAACAGATATCTTGAAGGACATTACGGATTTTCAAATGATATCTTTTCTGTAAAAACATCGTAGCCCATACTTTCAAAACTACGATTCGCATCTTTAAAAAACTGCTTGTATAGTTCGGGTGTGTATGTTAGATTAGATACGTATACTTATAGTAAAGGTAGAATGTATTTGTAAAATTGACTTGATGTGGGATATAAATGCGATGAAAAGAATATATGACGTGATATGATGATTTGATGATATGTTGGTATACGGATGCGGGTCAATTGAGATGATTTATACCCTGCTGATCCCCTGATATGAGATTGTTGCGGATGCGACCTGAGACATAGGTATATAGAGATATTTATATACGTTGTGAATCGTGAGTGATAGCCGTACGAGTCGTTAGGTCCGTACCCTCCTCATCTTATAGGTTGATAGGATCATTAATGTTTTAATACCGCCGTACGATGATTTTTTCCGTACGTGATGAGTTGACTTGATGTTTGATCCATACCCTTGACTAGAGAATGCCGTACAATAGATTGTACCGTACGCGATATTGTGAGACTGGATGCCGATTGATAGATTCACTGACTCGGTCTTGTAGACACGTATACCTTATAGCTTTTAGCTGATGATTTACCTTATGTTGATTCATGTTATTCGCATTGCATTACTTATACCTGTGCTAGTACATCTGCACCATTATCGATGATGCGTATGTTACATGTACACAGATTTGCCGGCTCACACACTTTATCATCGATAATTGCCATGTCACTACACAGTAGAATTGCTGCATTATGATGTGACTCTTTGCATAATTTACTTGCTATAGTTACATATGCACCTTTATACGATATTGCATTTGACTTTGGAGAAATTGGGAACCACATGATATATTTTTAAAACTGGAATCATTTAAAAGAGCGGTTTTCCTTTAATATGTTACATCACTGTTCCATGTTGCATGATATACAGATATGCTTACATTTCTATCATATGTCGCATACATCATGCTTTATGATTTTACGCATTGAGACATGCAGTTTTATGAGATTTCTGGATTTGAGAACCGTGGTTATTTCAAAGGAAAGTATGTACTGTTTTAAAAACCTGGTTTCTTTTGATATGATATTTCAGTGCGTCCACCATGCGTTTTCTTGGTTCTGAGACGTGTGCTTCAAACCCGATTCGAGGAGTGGACGATCCGTTTGCGGGTTCATGGTGGACCCGGTATGGTACCCCGGGGCGAGAACGGATCTACTGTGCAGTAGACGGTGAGCCTGACAGAGGGGCCACTACCTACCAGTGATAGAATTTAGGCTCGGCGGATATCCGGAGGATACCGACCGGTGTCAAGAGATGATATGGGCCGATCCGGACTGACGGAGCCCGAGATATGAGGATTTACGTGTCGATACTGGACACGGGTTTCATGATATTTTCAAGTGTCGATCTGGATACCCAAGTTCTATGATTTTGATGTGTCGTGAGGGACACACGTTTATTTATATTCTCATATTTCCATGCATATGCTTTTATGATATTAACATGCATGATGTTGTTGTGTCATTGGTTGACACGTGGACGGGATCCACTTGCATACATACATTGATGATATGATTGCATACAGACATTGATTATATTGTTGGATGATATCCACATGCTGATTGTCATTGATATTGGTGTTAGCACGTATACAGACCCGGTCATCCTAGATATCATAGTAACACCTTTATGATATAGTTGACCTAGGAGTCGTTGTTTATTCGATTTCTATTTGTTGATGTTTTTCTACTCACGATTTGGAAACTTACCCCCATTGTGCCACGTTCTTGCAGGTTGACCGCTTAGATCAGTAGCGGCATCGCTGGCACACAGTTGCTTCCGGATGATTGCTTTGGTAGGTGGGACATTTATATCGTACCCACTCTTATATTTATATTTCATATTGTATCTAGTCAACTCCATCAATCAAATTTAGTAATTGTGTAAGTAATGAGACTTAATGAGACTTGTGGTTGCGAGACTTAGAGCGATGGGTTTTCCGCTACTTGTGGTTTTGATGTCTTGCTTATTTCTTTATCTTTTGTGGCGAACTTCGCTGTTGGGCGTCGTATACTTATATTTACTGTCTTGCGTGGTTGTGATCCACCGTTTGGCGAAGAGCTAGCTCCCGCTTGGGGATGCCTTTATCATTATCTTGTATTGTGGTTTTGGATCAAAATATATAAAGGAGGTGCTGCCCAAATTTTTAAAAGACGAAACATGTTTTCAAACTAGTAAAATTTCACTTGCATTATTCATGTTCCTTTTCTATGCATTTAAGAAAACTTGATTTCATTATACCCTTATTTCAAAACTCCACCTCCTTGATTTTTCATAAAAAGGTTTAGATTTCTGTGTTTCGGCTTACTTGAATTACGTGACGCCTTTAGACGTGGCATGATTTAAGTGCCGGTCACGAGCTAATATTTCGGGTCGTGACAGATCTGGAGTTCCTAGCCGTCGTCTTTGCTCTCAAGATTTGGCGCCATTATTTACTCAGTGAACGAGTGAACATATACACATATCACAAGAGCCTAAAATATGTGTTTATTCAGAAGGAGTTCAATATGCGGCATAGAAGATAGTTAGAACTCATGGCGGACTTTGACATCAACCTGCAATATCACCCAGGAAAGGTGAATGTGGTTCCAGATGCTCTTAGTCGCCAACCATTAGCAATGCATCTCACCGCTCAGTGGAAGCTTCAATAAGACTTGCATCAGATGGAGATTGAAGTAGTCATGCCAGATAACACTTCAAGTTTGATGAATTTACAGGTTCAATCAACCATTGTCAATCAGATCAAAACAGCTCAAGCAAGTGATGCTAAGTTGCAAAAGATAGAGAACAAGTGGAGAATGGACTCAGAATAGACTTCATCATCCATGAAGATGGATCTTTGAGATACGGCAGCAGATTACGTGTACCAAAAGGTCCTGTTCGGGAAGAGTTAATGAAAAAGCTCACAGCTCTCCCTACTCAGTACACTCTGGAGGTACCAAGATGTACAAAGATCTACGTCAGAATTATTGGTGGCATGGAATGAAGCGTGAAGTAGCCAGAAGCGTCGCAAAATACTTGGTGTGTCAGCAAGTAAAGGCTGAACATCACAGGACTGCTGGGTTACTTCAACCATTACCAATCCCAGAATGGAAGTGGCAACACATCACGATGGATTTTATGACTGCTCTTCCTCGCAGCATAAACGGTAACAATGTTGTATGGGTCATTGTGGATCGATTCACAAAGTCGGCTCACTTCATCCCATTTCGAGTTGGTTAATCAACTGAGACACTAGCAAAGAAGTACATGGAGGTAATAATCTACTTAAAATTTAAACTATTCATAATGTTCTATCTCTGATACCAATGAACTCATACAGGAAATTGTGAGACTTCATGGAGTACCGGTCTGCATTGTCTCCGATCGTGACACGCGGTTTCGATCGCAATTTTGGCAGAGTCTGCAAGCAAGCTTGGGAACAGGTCTGAACTTCAGCACGGCTTATCATCCACAAACATATGGTCAGTCTTAGCGAACTATTCAGATCTTGGAGGATATGCTCAGAGTATGTATGTTAGACTTCAAAGGATCGTGGGAAGATCACTTACACCTTGTGGAGTTTTCGTACAGCAACAGCTACCAAGCAAGCATAGGAATAACACATTTTGCAGCACTGTATGGAAGGAGGTGTCGATCACCATTAAGTTGGGATGGCATCGGAGATAGGGAACTTCTTGGACCAGAGATGATAGTAGCGACTGTTGATGTGGTTCGTACTGTCAAGGAAAATATGCGCATAGCCCAAGATCGACAGAAGTACTGGGCTGATGCAAAGAGACGTTACTTAGAGTTCCAGCCAGGAGATCACGTATTCTTGAAAATATCTCCGAACCGCGGAGTGATCCGATTTGGAAGACGAGGTAAGCTAAGTCCGAGATACATTGGACCGTTCGACATACTCGAACGAGTCGGTGAAGTGGCATACCGCTTAGCACTTCCACCTTCATTGGAAGGGGTGCATAATGTGTTTCACATATCCCAACTCAGAAGGTATGTGAGCGACCCTAGCCATGTTCTTGATCATTCCGAGCTCATTATACAGCCCGACTTATCTTGTGAATAACAACCTGTGGAGATCCTGGACAGGAAAGTGAAGACACTTCAGAACAAAGAAGTTAACTTGGTCCGAGTGGTGTGGAGAAAAGACACTCCGGGAGAGTCCACTTGAGAAAGGGAAGATGAAATGCGTACAAGATATCCTCACCTCTTTGTAAACTAGTTCTCAAATAAAAGTTGTAAATTTCGAGAACGAAATTTTTGTAAGGAGGGTAAACTGTAACAACTCCATTTTTAGTGCACAAAAAAATTTGCTTAAAAATTTCATGTATGCTTAGGGTATTTACTTTTGTTGTGATTATTTTAAATAATTAATTAGCTCTTTAATTATAAGAAGGAGCTTGTAGCTCATTGGTAATACCTTGCACTGCTGAATAAAGCCACCAGAGTTCAAATCACATACCCCACATTATTTTTAGTATTGTTTTATTTTTGGATTTTTAGAATACCAACAGTTTACACGTGCATATCTCACAAAAACCCCACTACACTAGAAAAAGTAACCATACCAAAGGGATCACCAAGCGTCGAGAGCGATTCCGGCCGCCTGACTCGGCCGGCGGACCGGCCGACTCGGGCCGCCGCAGGCCGGAGTTGCCGATTCCGGCGAGTCACCAACATGTGAAGTGTGCCTTTTGGGATCCCCTGTATACCTGCACACTCTAATTACTTAGACCAGTAACAAAGAATTCATAAAACCCCAATTACTCCGCTTTTAATATATTTTATTACATTTTTTCAATTAAACCTTTCATCCACCTTAATCCTAACCTAATCTTATAAATACAACCCCTAAACACTACCCCTTCACCCCAAAATTCTGAGCAAACTCTCAAGAAATTTTCTAAAACCCTAGGGTGCATTTGAAGTGAGCAAAGAGGCAAAACTCCGGCGAATTTTCCGGCGACAACCTTAGGAGTTCCCGGTAACGAAACGGCGCACCGGAAACTACGTCCACTCCCTCTCCCTCTCCTCTTTAAGTTAAACCCGTAAGCCCCACTTTCCTTCTTCTCTACTCTTTCTGAAAATACGAAATTCTAAAACTCGACGGAATCGGAATAAATCCGATTTTCGATTCGGTTTTTCCTAAAATTTCACTTTTCGTTTAATACAATCTTGTCAAACCATTACATGTTGACTATTAAACACTAACTAATCATATTGAACAAGTTCCATATCAAAAGAAATTGCTATTTCCATTTTACCGTATTTTTTCATTAAAATACCATATAGTTTTATTTTCGACATTTAAACATCACAAACTTACTATACCTTTAAGTAGATCACGAGATAATGACCTACCTCCTCACAACACTCATATGCAATATAGCACAATACCTTTCGAGAACATAGAATACGGAAAAACGAAACATTTCAAATAAATATCATTACCATTAAAACCGTTTTCTAAAATATTAGTATTTTATACAAATCTTTGCAAAGCGCCGCTACAACCCATTTTGGGGAACTCGATTGGGATGGTGCGGATTATCGCACATCCATGGGCTTAGTAGTGCGGGATGCAGACCTCCGCAAGGAGTATTCAGTCTCGAGAGATTTAAAATACGACATCTTAAGAAAATGAGATTTTTAGAAATATAAAATATATATTAAAATTATTTTTATATAATTATGTATACATGTAATATTAAAATATCTATTTTGAAATAATATAAATATTCCAGCTCTTTTCAAAAATCACAAGAATCACTTTACATTAATATACCATGAATTCCAAACAAGTAAATATTACAAATAAATACCCTTTATTATGAATTTAGGATATTTTCACTAGAAATATGACAATTATAAAATCTACATTCATGATAACTCTAAAGACGATAACTAAATACTTGGGGAGTATTTTGAAAATTATACAAAAGTATTTTTACATAAAACCCCCTCGAGTTCTATAAATTACCCTAAATACCCTAGTAAACATAGATTTAAGTGGGACCAATCTCTTGAACCTCAGGGAGCCGGAGAAGTGGGTGCTTGCCTATCTAAGGTCGACAACTTAACAACGGTGTTATCAATACGGTAATCGTTTTTGAAAAAGGCACAAATCCTGCCGCCCATGTGCAGCGGTTGCCGATAATATCAAAACCATGAGGACTTCAATTTATTTTTTCTAATTGTCTGACTCAGACTGAGTCTCATTAATAAACTGACTTGAATATGATTCAAGTACAATCTACAATTTACAATCTACAATCTGCAATCTATAATATTAAAATTCAACATGAATCCATTCAATCTATATTGACCGAACCGAACCATGGATATACTTCTATTTACATGATTCTCCAGTTACATCCATGATTCTACAGTTACATCCATTTCCTGATATCATGGTTTCGGTAAGTCATCCAATTATACAATTTATACAGTTTACAATATAAGACAATACAATACAACTATACAAACAAGACATCTCGGGATTTAAGGGGTAGATTGGTACGGAAGGTGTTAGAAGTGGTACGAGACGGTAGGATTAAGACATCTAACCTATATTCCGTTGCTGTTGTACCGTGGCCCAACGATTCCTTGTACATTCCGTTTACCCTAGTCTCTAGCATATAGAGACTCCTCTCGTATACACTGGCATTCTTTTGTACCAAGCTACAAACAACAACGTTAACACCGCATTATAACAATATAATACAATTTTAAAAGCTACCTTCTTATTCTGTATATTCTATTTCTCGCTTATCTTTGGGATTTACCGAGCGATCTGTTCGCTGACGATATTCTCTTCTTTCTTCTTTGAATGTCGTCAGGTGATCTGGACACGTGAGAGATCGAGCCCAGCGTTGAAGATTTGGACCATTTCGTCGAAGACCCGGAGTTTTAGTTCATTGTACACTTTTATTTCAGTACCTTTCCTTTTCTGTTATGCTATTGTTTAGGTATTGCTTTATTTTAGTTGTATTTACATTTCCATGTATTGTACAGAAAGAATGTGAATAAATAAAGTTGTTGTTTTATTATATCTTGCCTCTTGTGCATTTACTTTTATATTGTTTAGATACGCTTAACGTATTTACTTCACAGTAAATACGTAGCGGTCTCTTCGCGTCCTCTGCCCGAATACTGGGAAGCGGGGCGTGACAGTTGTTATGTAACAAGTTTAGGTTGCTTAAAGATGAGTGATGATGGTTTCTATGACGCATCATGCGACTGCATAATACACGGTTTGGATTCAGAAAGTAGATATATGTAAACGTTGCTCGATGTTAGATTTGGATTTCAGACACCGTTACAGCACGAGGGTGGATAGTATGGTTTGATATGGCTTAACAACCAACTTCCATTCGATAGAGGAATACAAGTGCCTTTCATGGTTTTGTGTGGGACAAAAAAATAAGAATAGACATGGGTGCATCATTGGAGGATTTTGATCTCATACACACCATACGAAAGACCAAGGAAAGAAGAAAAAGAAAACACTAGCAAGACAGCAGCAGCGATCGAGACAAACAACTATTTATAATAGTTCATTGCGCAACATTTAAAAAAGGATCTTTCCGCTATTATCTTCCAAATGTTGTTGATTTTGATATTAATCCTTCAAATCTTGTTATTTGTTAAAATTTTGCTTATATGTTTTAAGTTAGTGCAATTACAGACATATGGTCAGTATTGATCCATGGTTAGGAAAACAGTTATATGGTGTAACCGGGTCATCTTTATCGACAGCTTTCCGGACAAGTTATGGTTCAATTGAGTTTGATGGGAACATGATGGTTTAAGTGTACCGAACATACACCATTGTGATTATCTAATATATGTTGGTTTGCAAGAGTGACGAACAGAGTAACAAGGTATTTATAGCTACTTCTCGTTGATTACAACTAGAGACAAATTATCAACCAACGCGATAAGCCTAACTCAAATCAACTCTAGATAAATCTAATGCAGCTTATAAGATTTAAGAGACCTCACAGTACGATTGATTCAGAAAGCAATATCGAAATTGTTAGTGGGAAAAAAAACACCAAAAAAATTATTTTGAGCATTTCCATGACTCGGAACTCTCCGAACATGTGTATGGCCAAGATCCCGCGTTAGATTCCCCTTTTCCAAACACCCTATGTCCGGTCAAAGCCAGGTATAGAAAAACAAATGCAGACAAGACAAAAAATCCAACGCTCCCAAATCTAGACCCCAATTCAACGGCCGAGATCTCTCCCCCCCACCTTCCTTCTGATCAAATCCCAAGGAGAGAGAAAGTCTCTTTCTCATACAAGGCGAGGGAGAGGGCATCCGCTCTCTCTCTCTCTCTCTCCCCCCGGAAGATGGAGGCTCCTCAGAGCTCCTTATCGTGCCCTGCGGCGCACGATAGAGGAATCATCAAGGAGGCGGAGGTTGAGGTGGAGGAGAGACATCAGCGCGCGATAGCGGCGGCAGTGGATCCTTTCCTTGTGGAGGCCCTCGAGAACCCTCGCCATCGCCTCACTGGTTTGTTATCCTAATCTTTATTTGGTTTGATTGATTCTCATACCTGTCCTGTACTCTCTAATTAAAAACTTAGGGTTTGCTTGCGATTATGGAGCTTTTGTTAGCAATGAAATCCCAAATTAATAACCCTAGACTGAGGTGGACCCTAGTTGCCACTCTCTAATTTCACCGTCAGAGCATTAGTGCTATAGACAATACGTCCTAGTTTGGCAACAAGATTTCTGAAACCGTGGTTTCGATTAACTTAAAACAAAACCACCGTTTGCAGGGGAGGGGAGCAAACCGTGGTTTCATTTTAAGTCAATCGAAACCATGGTTTCAGAAATCTTGTTGCCAAACTATGCCGTGATGTCTATAGCATTTTGCTCCAATGGTGAAGTTAGAGAGTACCAACTAGGGTCCTCCTAAATCTAGGGTTTTTAATTGGGGATTTCATTCTAGCAATAACTCGATTTCGCAAAATTTAGGGTCCTTTGGAACACAGTTTATGAAACCAAGGTTTAATTTAATTTAACCTATTTTTTTAAGATATAAAGAGAGACAACACGAAACTTTCTAAACCCCACTATTTTTGGAGTTAAGAAAAATGGGGTTTCGAGCCATCGAAACCTTTTGAAACCATGGTTTAGGAAACTCCATTTTGGTTGCCAAACCAGCCGCGATTATAAATTCTGGAGTTTAGTCTCGAAACCACAGTTTCGGAAACCGTAAGCTCGTTGCCAAACTATGCCTACAGCTCTAAGACAAGAAAGGTCCATTTAAGGAAAGAATGCATTTGTATAATTAGGTTTTGATCTTGCTTCAATAATTTTGTTTGTTTGTTTGTTGTGGATGAGCATCCGATGCTTCTTCATGGTGTGTAAGTGCTTTTGGGGGGAGCCAACTGAATTTGATGCTGCCCTTTTGTTTTTTGTCACAGTTTTTGGTATGGGAAATTGCATTAATCTCTAGGTATGAATCAACTAGTTAAATAGAAATACATTCTTGCTATCAATATATATAAAGTGAAAAAATTATGATTTAAACTGCAATCTATGTCATGTAATTGATACCATGACTGTAAAAAGTGTTGAGCGGTGGCGGGCAGTAGGCGTATCACCTATCGCGTAAGTGCGTAAGAACCACCTAGGCGTTGACTTGGCGGTTTTATCTTCTAAGTAAATATTTGCATATATGCAAAAAAAAGTACGGGTAGTTTACTAATATTTTAATAAAATATAAAACTACAAAAAAATATTATTAAATATGTTACCTGGATAATAATTAAGAATCATCAAATGACAAATAACAATGTATTAAACGTCTAAAATCCGCTTAATTCCTGCCGAAACAACTCAACCTAGTAGCTTTAACCATTTAATTCACCACCTAGATCCAAGCAGAGCTGTCTAAGACCGTTAAACGGTTGTGTAATCCATTTTTTTAGAACCGTGCTGCTTACCAATGCTTCAGCTATTGATATATAGGATGGTTTTGCTATCCACATGGAACTTTGAATGTAGGGCCGTAGAATATCCCCTACCACTATCAAATACTGATTTGGGATTACATGATTTATCATTCGGTAACTGCAAGTACACGGAGTAAGAGGCCGCATTATTACACCTTAATCGTATTTATTTCTTTATGTTTTTCGTCAGGGGATTGATGGGCTCATTTTAAAATTTCATATGACATTGTTTTTTTAATCCTCATGCCATTTCTCTTGTTTATCCAGTTAGGTCCTCTCCATCTCTCTTTTTTAGGCTACTTATCTATCTGTACATATTGATGTTTGCTAAGGCATTAGCTTATTGGCTAATGGCTATATGGTAGCTTAAGTTTGTGTTGTGAATTTGGTTTTCACTTTTTAGTTTACTTTACAAAAGTTTGTCCTTTTGTTTTTATGAATAAGAATCTATTTCTTTACCCTACACAAACTTGGTTTTATATACGAATATACCATGGATTTTTCTTTACTTGGATAAGCTATTAAATTATTTCTACACTCCGTATAGCCGACTGTGCCACTTTTAGAACCCTTGGAACCAGAATAATGTCGCAGCAACTTATGCCAATGATGCATTATGCAACAAGTTTAGACTACTTAGAAATGCTATGATTGGCTTCTGTGATACATTATGTGGTTGCGTAAGATACCAATCCGGTTTCATAAAATGGAGCTAAATAATGATATATGTAAACATTACTCGACGTTAGAGTTAGATGTCATATACCGCTACAACATGAAAGTGGATTGTTTGGTTTGATATGGCTCTACAACCGATACCAATCGATAAATGAGTGTGAGCGTCTTCCATGGTATTGTGCGGGACAAAGAAATGAGAATAGATATGGTTACATCATTGGAGGATTTTGATCTCGCTATACATACCATATAAAACACAAAAAGAACACGAGCAAGTCGAAAGTAGTGATTGAGATACAAATAACCATTTATATAAGTTTCTTGTATAACATTTAAAAAAGGAATATTCCAATATAATATTCTAGATCTTATTGATTTCGATATTAATTTTTGAAATCTAGTTATATGCTGTAATTTTGCTTATACCTTTTCAGTTACCAAAATTAATGACATCTGGTTAATCTTGATCCGAGGTTAAGAAAACAATCTATAAGGTCTAACCAAGACATTTTAATCATTTTTTGTCAATTCTCAACCGTAAAGCGATTGCTTTTCTACATTATAGTCCGCCCCTCTCATTTTAACAACTCTCCGCCTTTCTCTCCCCTCCTTATTTGATCAATTCACTACATCTTTATGGCAAGTTGTGGTTCAATTGAGTTTGATGAGCACATGATGGTTCAAGCATAGCGAATAGATGTCATTGTGGTATTATCTTTAATGCATAGGTTTGCAAGAGGAGAATAAAACTAACAAAGTTTAATAGTTACTTGTTAATTATAGCTAAAGACATACTGTTAACTAAGGGGATATTTGTTTGACATGAAGTAGCCAAGAATTACCAGAAGTAAGCCTACTTTAGGTACTTGAGTTGTTTGGTTTGACGGAAGTAGAACTTGGAAGTTACTGTATGGTGATGATGTGGATCCTATGCGGCATAGTTACTTTCAAGATTTTCTTCTCGTTTTCTATGGGAAGTAAGACGAGTAACCATGGAGCACAAGGAACAAGAAAAAAGATTTATTATTTAATGCTTTTCTTTATTACTTCCAAAAAGTAATAATATATTACTATTAAAAAATACTTTTTTGTTTGTTTTTCTTATAAAGAAACATAAGAGGTCGCTTCATTTTTTACTTCCTTCAGAAAACATACAAACACTAAAAGTATTATTTTGGTCTACTTCCATGACAACTTTTTCGAAAGCCACTTCACTATCACTTCCGATACTTCCAGACAACCAAACAAGTCCTAAGTGCAATGATGTTAATCAATGGTTGAGCTACATATGGGCAAGTATGGGCAATTGCCCATGGTTGGAATCCTGAAAAAAATTGCAGTACAAATCTCCTCCTTAGTTAAAATAATAGAACTCCTAAAAAAAACAGCGTTATAAAGAACATACATAAATTTCTGTTAGCTCGTTGAAAATATTTTAATTACTCATCCTTATCATTTCAAATATAATTAGTTATATTATGTTTGCTATAGTTTTTACACTCAATATAATATCCTAATAAGTAACCTTCATCTTTTGTAAATTTGGTTAGGATTTTTATTTTTTAGATATAGAATTATAGTTATATTTTTTAGGTTATATAACAAATTGTTATGATATACATATATAACAAAAAACAAAATATTTAATTTTTATGTTTAATAACTAGATTAAAGTGTGAATTCAAATTTAAGAAGGATTTTAAATATAATTTTTACAAATGTTGTCTAATTGTAAGGAAAGATTTTAGTATCAGCTATTGTTTCATATAAACATGCGCATGCACTTCTTATAATATTTTTATTCAAATTATTCTTTCATAAAAGAGAGAAAAATGAATACTAAGATTGAAAAAATTACTAGTTTTAATTTTTATCTTTTTTTGTAATGATTTATTTTTCGAAATTGAGCATTTATGTCGTGTTTGCTATAGTTTTTACACTCAGTATAATATCTTAAAAACTCACCGTCACTTTTTGTAAATATGATTGGGGTTTTGTTAGATATAGGCATACAATTATATTTTTTAGGTTATATAATAAATTAAGTTATATTTTTAAAGTTTTATAACAAATTAATTAAAACAAATTGCTATGATATACATATATAACAAAATAATAAAATATTTAAATTTTATTTAAATTTTTTATGTTCAATAACTAGATTAAAGTGAATTCAAATTTAAGAAGGATTGGAAATATAATTTTTATTAATGTTGTCTAATTGCAAAGGAAGATTTTAGTATCGGCTATTATTTCATATAAACATGCACTGATAATATTATTATTCAAATTGTTCTTTCATAAAAAGGAAAAAATGAATACTAAGATTAAAAAATATACCAGTTTTAATTTTTATCCTTTTTTGCAATGACTTATTTTTCTAAATTGAGCATATGATATATTATATTTTGCACATCTTTGAGAAAATTCATGGTTCCGTCTTTAAACACCGGACCAATATAACAATCAGATTAACTTTAGATACACTAAAAGCAGTTTATAAGATTTAAAAGACCTTTAGAGTAAATGATAGATTCAGAAACGGATATCGAAACCACTATTAAAAGAAAGCTCAAAAGATAAATCATTTTGAGCATTTCCATGTCCCCAACCGTTTAAATACATGTAGGGCCAAAATCCCAACCTCATATTCCTTTTTGCCAAACTCCTCGTGTCCGATCAAAACGATGTATACAAATATAATACAAATACAGGCGAGACAAAAATCTAACGATCCCAAATCTAGTTATCATCCTCCATTTCAACGGCCGAGATCTTTCTTTCTCCCCCTCTTCTTTTTGATCAAATCCTAAGAGAAAGAAAATGGGGTCTCTCTTTCATACAAGGCGTGAGAGAGGGTATCCGCTCTCTCTTCTTTCCTCCACAATGTTTCTCTTTAGAAGATGGAAGCTCCTTAGAGCTCCTTATTGTGTTCCGCGGCGTGTGATAGCGAAATCATCAAGGAGACGAAGGATGAGATGGAGGAGAGGCAACAACACATTATACCGGCGGCAGTGGATTCTTTTCGTGTGGTGGCCTTCGAACCTTCGTGATTGCCACACTGGATTGTTATTCTAATCTCAATTCCGTTGGATTAATTTTCCATAACTGGTATGTACTCTATAATCTGATAATTAGAGTTTACTTGTGATTATGGAGTTCATGTTAACTATGGAAATTTTAATTAAAAATCATAGATTGAGGAGGAATGTTCGTTTATGCTCTCCAATTTCACCATCATATCATAATGCCGCAAATATTACAATCCTAAGACAAGAAAGGTTCAATTAGGAAAAGAACGCATTTGTATATTTAGCTTTAGATCTTGGTTCAATAATTTTATTTGTTGTTGTGGATGGGCATCCAATGCTTCTTCATGATGTCTAAGTACATGTACCGATGCAGCAAATCTTCCTTCTTGATTTTTTGGAGGAGGGTTTGAAAAAGAGCCAACTGTATCTGATACTTCTTTTTTGTTCTTTGTCACAATTTTTGGCATGGGAAATTGCAATAATCCCTAAGTATGAAGCAACCGGTTAAATAGAAAAACTTTCTTATTATCGATATATAAAGTGAAAATTTTATTCTTTAAATCGCAATCTATGTCTACTTGTTTCCAAGATTGGAAAAAGTGTTGAACGATGTCGGGTAGTAAGGGTATTACTAAGTGCATAAGTGTTTAGAAACCATCTAGGCGTTGGCGAGACAATATTATCTTTTAAAGCAAATATTTGTATACATGCAAAAAAAAAGCATGAGTAATTTTCTAATATTTCAATAAAATATAAAAACATTATTAAATAACATTACGTGGCAGTGATTAAGAACCAACAAATGACAAATAATTATGTATTGAATGTATAAAATCCTCTTAACTCCTACCTAAACAACTCGACCTAGTAGCTTTAACCACTTAATTCACCATCTAGAACCAAAGTGGAGTTGTCTAAGGCCGCTAATGGTCGTGTAATCCTCTTCTTCAACCCGTTGCCGCCGCCATCACCATCATGACCATCATCATCCACACCACCATCTTCTTCCTCATCTCCTTCAACACCACCACCACATCTCCCCTGCGAGCACCCTCCCTTACTCCGGCCCCTTGCCTTCCCAAGCCGCCCCTCCCTCCATCCCCCTCTTCTGCCTCCGACCCTGCCCCTCCCTCTAGCCCCACCACCATCATCATCGCCCCCGCCTCAATCATCGCCACAATCATCAGCACCATCGTCGAAATCACCGCCACAAATCACAACCGTCTAAATCACCACCGCAACAATCACCATTATCATACCACCGCCACAAATCACCACCGCCATCATCATCACCACCGTCTCAATCACCTCCACAATCGCCGCCGCCGCCAACCCGCCCCTCCCTCCAATTCCCCTCCATCTCCAAGCCTTCCCGCCTCATCTCCAAGCCTCTCCTGACCTCCCCGCCCCATCTCCCAGCCTCCCCGCCTCATCTCCAAGCCTCTCCCGACCTCCCTGCCCCATTTCTGAAACCCCAGAACAAAATAAATTTAATTTATTAAATTAATAGTTAATAAGCATATAAAATATTATTATTATAGTTAATAATTAATTATTTGTTTCATGATAAGGGCAAAATGGTCTTTTACTGCAAAATTTAACACCGTTAACTTAAACCGTTAACTCATGATAGTTTCTTGATGGTTTTAAAGGGAATGATAGTTTTGTTTAAATAGCCCAAACCTGTTGGGAGTTTTCAGTAAATAAGCCTAATTATTTTCATTTATGTGTAAAATACCACTCTTTTGGTCTTTTGGGTCAACACAAAAGATGTGCTTTTTTGTTTCATTTCTTGTTTTCCTTAGCATGCACAAGACTTGAACCAATATCTGAGCTGTGATAAAATGTTATCAGCTATTGATTTGCTGATTGGAAGGCTGATTTGCCTCCAATTACCGAGTGACAGCTTAAGTGCTTAATCTGTCAGCCCAGTTGGACGTTCTGCATTTTTTCTTACCTGCTTTAAGTGCATTGTAGTCTACAAAAAATATGCATGTAACCTTGAAGTCCTTGAAAATCATCAACATACTTGATATCAACCATATTGTCATTATCATTTTTACCATTATTTTGTTCATCATCCTTCAACTTATTTGCACAAGTGGTACTCTGTTGCGTGATATATTATTTGTTAAGACACTTTATTGCTTTTGGGATGAAAGAAGACTGCCTTGAAAGTTTATAATGACACAACACGAATGGAATAGGTTAAATAAAAGCTCTGGTCAAAACTTTGTAGCTCTGATACCAACTCTCACATGGGGAATCAGAGATTGCTAGATGTATGAACCAGAGATTACTACTTGAACACTTTCTGATGGTAAAGAATATATTAGGCTTGGGTTTTAAATATGGGCACATTCTTGAAAATTATACAGCCAAGCATTAAAAATATAAGCATATTGTTGCCTGTTAATAATATACTATTAATAATAATGTATGTTGAACTGTAGTTTTGCGGATGGAATTGAATATTCAGAGGTTCATGCAGAACTCCAATCAGAACCAGTTTGAATTCCAACACCTACCAACTTCATACCTAAGATGTGCTGCCCATCGAGTTGCACAACACTACGGTCTACAGACTATGGCACTAGAAAACAATGCAATAGATGGTTTTGTTGGAAAAGTCGTTGCAAGGAAAACACCTGAAAGTAAATATCCAGTCGTTCTTTTATCAGATATTCCGGTAAAACAGCCTGAAAATGAGAAAGCCCAACAAGTGAAGATCGTTACACGTCCTAGACCGAACCAAGTTTCAATGGGTGATGCAATGGAATCAGGAGGTAGTAGAAATCTGTTGAGAACTGTTGAAGAAAGAAAAGAGGAATATGATAAAGCACGTGCACGGATTTTTAGTGCTCCTTCAAGTCCAGAAGTAGAAGGTGGGTCTTCTATGCATGCAGCTGATAGAAGAAGCTTGAGTTTGGACCTAGGTGATCAGGAATACAATAGCACTGTATCTACTGTTGAAGAGCATGACAACATCGAAAAGATTGGCATAAATGATGGAACTTCCTCAATTGCCATTTACAGAGACATGGAAAAGGACCGCAGTGATCCCGACTATGATCGGAGTTACAACAGGTATTTACCGGAACATGTTAGGGCGCACTTGGTCAATTGCATGTCTAACTGCAGCAGCACATACTACCATAGTAGGAATTGCATTCTTGTTTGGTAGGGTTGCCCTTTCCACTATACCAGTTAATTATTAAACGACTTTAAATATCCATTAACATCTTTTTTAAGGGATGAAATCAATAAAGCTATGCCATAGCGAGGAATTGATGATGTGGCAAGTAACTTCCAGCATGTTGTTGGTGTTGCACCAGTTTTGAACGTTTCACTAACTACGCCATTTTCACTTCCATTTGCTTTTGCGACTACATGAGGGGTTGCAAGAACATGCAATGAATGAACCGAAAAACCAATTTACATGTTATAGGAGCGGCTCCAACCACACACAACTAAACAGAACCTTAGTAATATGATCAAACTTTTTTCAAAATAATGGCTAAATTACCCTGAACTATCATTATTTTCCACTAAACTGCCTTAATTTATTTATGAGCTTAGGGGGCCAACACAACAGAGAGAAAGGATGGAGACCACTCATGGCATGGGCTTCTCACTCTTTAGTCACGTTGTGTATTGAGTTGCTTAGAGAGAGTTGCTTAGAAACTCTTTTCTCTTTATTTGTTACAGTAAACTCCCATTAGCCTATTACAGAAAACTCCCAACAGCTTTGGTCTTAAGGGGGTTTTCTTCCGCCAAAATACCCTTAAATGCAGCACTTTAAGGGAGCTTCCTGCAATAAAAATTCTTTAAGACAGTTTAGTGAGCAAACCTCATGGTTAAGGTTCTTAAGGAATAAGGATAGTTAAGTGAAATTTAGCCGTAAATAAACCATTATTAATGGAGCATAAGTCTTTGCAGGTACGCTAGGCGCTTTGTTCCTTTCCATGAATTCAATTTGGGGACCTGCAGTGTTCTGCAGCCTTCGTTTCTTCAATATGAACCTGGCTTTCATCAGATCTCTAGGACCCAGGCTTCTGTGAACTACATTTCAGCAAACCTGATAAGCACGCCATTTCCTGCTGCTGGGTGCAATCAAACTTCACCGGATGCTGTCTATATGCAATGGCCTACGCCTTCCATGGTTTATGCACAATCTTATGATCCTTTCAAGCATGCCATTTACCAGGTAAGAATGCACATCTGTGTGATGCTTTAGTTGTGTGAGTTAGGAGTTTGTGCGTAACACATTCTGCCAATTGTCTGGACGAAGTTTTGCTTGATACTACTGATAGCTGGTATTGGGCTGAGTGAAATAGTGGCCTCAGATTTAACCCTCTGATATTCCCTTAGTAAATAAATAATGGCTTGATAACAAAAAACTACCAAATACTCTCAAAACTATGAGAAACTACCACAAAACTTTCAAAAAATACAAGAAACCACCACAAAAGTTCTAAAAACTTCCATAACCAAGGTGCCACGTCAGCAATATTTGCAAGCAACTATCACAAAACTTTCGAAGTATGTTAGTTTCTTATAATTATGATAGTTTTTGGTAGTTTCTCGTGACTGAGCCAATGTATCCGGTGGTTTTTTGGAATTAAGCCAGAAATAAACAAGTCTTTTAACAAAAAGAAAAGGAGAAAGTGAACGACAATGAACTGCTTTAGCATTTTAATATGAGCATAACCAAAACTCATGGAGTTCCACATAGGTGGCTAAGTGGCTTTAATATGTTTTCCTTGCATCTTATATATTCCTTTATAGAAAGTGGTTTTATAAAGTAATGCAATATAATCCAAATTGGGTCACCAATGCACTACATCGCGTTGATTTATTGTCGACTAGGCACATCTGTATCGGATTCGTATCCATATAGGATACAATTGGATCCCTATCCATAGGATTTAAATGGATTGTCAAGGTTATTAATGAGACTCTTTTCGACACGTCCTAAAATTAATATTGTATTCTAGATGTATTGAACATGCATCAATAATGAAGACACTAACAATCTATACATCAAAATTAATTAAGAATTGTATTATCAGCAAGGTTTTTGAAATCATGATATTGGTATCGGCATTAGTTAATCATTTTCGGGATTGGAATAGGCTATCTCTGATCGGAAGTACATGACTATTATTGTTTTAGTAAACGACTTTTTAAAAATTGGTAAAATTTTAAATAAATAGTTAAAATTACTATAAACAACATGACACATTTCTTAGTAGTTAATGATGTTTAGAGTAGTTTTTTTAAAATAAGTTGTAAAGAAAATTGTTTACTTTTTGACATTTTATTAGTAATTAATGATGTGGACTAAATCAATAATCCATTTTAAACTCACTAACCCATTAATAAACATAACATTAAAACCGCAATAATCAATTGGTAAACCTAACACTAAGGCTTAAAATCTCGTTATCGTAACCCAGGTGGTTGTTTTTTGGATCAGCCATCTCGGATCAGGATCCGCTGAATTTTCAATCCATGATTATTAGTTTATATTAGTCAAATGATATATTCTTTTTGTTATTTTCTAGATATAACAATAAATAATTCATGTGTCCCGATGGATCCTATTCTATCGATGAATCCATGTACCTAAACAATACCTGAGGTCTGACTTTGTCTGCTATAGCGTGTTTCGTCACAAAAACGTTAGGAAGTGAAATAGGATTTTCTTGAATTTTTAAAGTTTGTGTTCGCCCAACTGTTTGGCCATGACTTATGTTGTGGAAGCCACAACCTGGAAGACCGTTATCTAGAAATTTAAAATTCTGGTTTTCCAATGAACCGAACACATGGCAGTCTGGGACTCACTGAACCACAGTTTAGAGACACTCATGGTATTCAAGATTATGCTTTGTTACAGGTTCAAAGTTGGTGCTTTTCTGTAATTACTACTGCTGGCATTTGAGCGTTTTCATTTGTGCAGGCACCGGTGTATCAGCAACCCTTGAGCTTTGAGCATTGGCCAAGCCGCTAAAGAAAAGAGGGTGTATCTACTTCTCAAACGTCGCTCTAGTTCTGGTAGAATGTTGGTCTGCAGTCCGTCTCAGTGTTGTTTTTCTAGTACATTTGTCTGTTGTCTGTTCAAATTAGGATATTTCTACTATTGTTGTTTAGTATTTTTTGTTTGGGTTAAATTTCCATTCATATCATGTTACTGCTGCTTAATGCAATCTACACTGTTTGGGTTTGGGTATATTCTTTGTTGATTAGGATTTGATTGGTATCCTTTCCTGCCAAGTAATATAGAAGCTTGTCGCCAATTTTACAATCTGTAATGGTGAATATGTAAGCAGCTGGTACCCTGGTATGTGAACACTGCAGCATCAAATTCATAGCCGAAAGATTCCTTGCGGTATAATCGGTCTGAATTCTGTTCAGCCCGATGATTTGCCTTATCTAAAGATCAGCTTTTTATTGTCAATCTTATTTATTTGATTGAATTATTGTTCTTATCTGGGAAATCGTGTTGAGTGTGTTGTTGGAATGCTAGTGTGCTTTTTAGCTTATGCTTTATTCAGATTGATTTTGAAAGCATGAAGTTTGCAAGGGAATGCAGATGTTTGTGATAGTCATAGGCATGTTAATTCAAGCTTCCCATGTGTTTATGTACAGGGTAAATCGTGCAAAATAGCGTTCTCTGTTCATCGACCGTAGCTGTTAAAAAAACTAGAATTCTTCTTTGCGCAATAGTGGAATTATATAACTATTTTTAAAAATTAATAACATATAATTCCACAATGCAAAGATGTAATATAAAAACGTCAAATCGATGAGCTGAAGTCTAAAATGTAGAAGAAATAAATAATCCTGTAATAGAACATTAAAATGTGTGTGGAACCCGGAAAAACAAACACGGGGTTGTAGGCCCTTCAAAACGTACTCAAATCATTAATATTCTAACGTATAAAAATCATTTCGATTATAAGGCAAATATCGAGTCGTTCCTAACACTGTATTACGACTCTACGAAGTTTAGCACTTTACAAGTATTTTTCTTTTCTATCTATATAACAATTGGTTAACCTTGTCATATTGACACATGCCTGGGCAAAACAATAGTTGAAAAAGAAAATTAGAAAAGCGATTTTGGGGGTGGGGGTGGGGAGGGGAGGGGAATGGTAAAAGAGAGAGAAGTTTCGATTCAGCTTGCACTGGTCCAGTGGCTCAAGAGTCCAAAATTTCCCTTCATTGGGCTACTCTCGGGTCGGATATAAACACCTGTAAACCCGACCCGTGTAGCACATGCTTCCATCTCCTAATTTCTTCATCATCTTCATCGCTTGAATCTGTAACAATCAATGGCTCCTGCTTCCACTCTCAAACAAGAGGAGGAAGGCGAAGATCACACACAGAAGAAAACTCAATCGAAGAGGAGATCGAGGCTCATCGTTTGTCTCGGCTCCTTCCTCGTCTCTCACAGCCTCCTCTTCAGGTTAAAAACAAACAAAAAAAACTCTCCTCTCTTCCTCTATCTCTGCTTCATCTTTGATGATGGATTTTGATCTCTTGGATCAGCGCGGTATGCTGCATCGCGGGCCTGATAGTGCTTCTCCTGCTCCCTGTTCTCGCCAAGAACACTTACATCTCTGAAAACGCTCTCTTGCCAGGTTACCCTTTTCCCTTATCTTAGGGTTTTGCTTGAAATTTTTCAAAAAAGTTGATTCTTTTCTGTAAACAGGGTCTGCAAACCCTATGTTCTCTTCTGAAGATGTGCTCGAAGCTAAGAAATTTGTTAGAGGCGTGCTCGATAGGTCGATTACGGAGGAAGGAAGAAAAATGTATGTCGATTTTTCAACTTTTTTTTTGGTATTTTACTTTGTACAATTCAGCTTAGCACTCACACAAGTTAAGCTCACTCATAGTTGTGCTTTTGTATTTTTATAAATCGTATATCGATGTATGCTTAGGATATACTTAGGCGACCAACCTAGCTTATTGGTCTCATCAAAATTCCATTTTGGCTATGTTTTTAGTGTGAAAGCGCATGTAGTTCATATAGAAAACTTGTAGATTTAAGTTTGCGGATCTTGATACTTATTTTTCTGTAAAATTCTTTTTGACAGACATAATGTACATGCCTTGACTACTGTTTGCAGTAAGCTATCTTATCGTTCCTAAGAGCCTGTTTGGCAAGTTGAGTCCCAAAAACTTGAGTGTACTTTGCGTCAGGAGCCAAATTTTTTTTGTGTCCTTGAGTATGGAGTCTAGTGTTTGTTTGGGTTTTTTTGTTCTCTTGAGTAGTAAAATTGAAAGAGTTTTTTGTTTGTTTGAAGATTGAGTTGTTTTTTTGAGTTGAAAAAATGGTGGAGTATGGACACCTATGGTGTGAACAAACTATGTCACCCCAAGCACATATTAAGATGTTGTATTAATAATTATTAAAGTAATTATATCTATGGGAGGTAACCATATCTATATTTCTTTCTTTATTATTAAAAAGGGTGAGATGGCAAGAGTCAAGCCAAGAGTTGGCCTCAACTTTTGGCTTTTGATGACGTGGGATGATGTTTTGGCTCCCAAGTCAAGAATTGGAGTCAAGCAAACAAACCCAATACTCCAAACTCAAGGGGACAAGAAAAATTGTTCTCTCCCTTAATTCGCTACTCAACTCCTAAATCTATGAAACAAACAACCCTAATGTGATATGCATATTTTACTACAATGCTATCCATGCTATATTCGACGCTTTGTGGAGGATGCGAACCGAGTTCTTCTCGCGCATGATGAGTCCCTATGCCGATACCATCTCACGGCTGTCCATAACTTAGTCTATTTTTGAAACTTCTACGCTCCTTTAAAATAAACTATGTTTAACTAGATTCTCGGTTTATGCTTTACTATGGATATATCCTAGTATCCTACTATTCTCATAGCTCCTTTTTTTGGTTCTTGCCTTCACCTTATTTATGGGCACAGGCCAGTCATCGGTAGGCTACTACAGAGACAGAGACATGGGACATGACATGGGCATGGTGACACGATCGTTCCTAAGAAAGTAGGACATAAAGACACGACAACTTGAATATTGGTTTTGTATAATGAGAGTATAAATGATGGGAACTAAGAACAAACAGCATATAAAATAATAAAGAGAGGTTCCACACGAGCAAATGCATAATTGCACATATAAACACACCCTTATGCAAACGTGGGCACACACATTCCTGATAATTATATCACATATAATGTTTAGTCTATATTAAGAATTAGCTACCATGCATTCACATTTGCATATTATTTAGGTCTTGATTTCTTCACTGTTTACTGAATAGCTTAATGTTTCTCATTTCTTAAAGAAAATATAAACTATAATTGATATATATCGATATACATATGCAAATATAGTTTTGACCACCTTTTTCCAATTAAATATAGGCTCCATATATAAATGAAAGTAAATGCATTTGAATGCATTATTACAAAAGAAATGTTTGTTAAGTGCAGAAAATTTGTCCAAGAAACGTTTGAGAAGTGTCAAATTGCAAAAATGTAATAAAATTGAGAACATGTTTGGGATAAATCAGACACCTGTCCAAGGAGTATGTGTTTGGCACGTGCTTGACAGTTGACACCCCAGTCAATGTTATTAATTGATTTTATTTTTGGCATGCGATACAGCGGAAAAACCATCACACTATGATGTCATTTGTTCACATGTGGACTTTCACCTGATAGTTCAGCATCAAGGCATACTATTTCTAGTACCTATTGGATTGAATTGAGGTTTTAGTGGAAGATCAAATTATCTATTGTCTAGACTTGTAAAATAGTTCAGGTTTTATCCCTGAGACTTTTCTCTTTTTTGAATGGTACACTCCTAATGTGCTTTAATTTTTATTTTTTTTCAATTTATTCTGCTAAAGCTATTCTTTGATGTGCTGTCTTACTACATCACCTTTTTTATATAGGTTTTAAGCTGGAATCTTAGTATATCATCTTTTTTCATTTGTAGTATATCATCTTTTTAATATAGGTTTTGAGCTGGCACACTCATCTTAGTTCTCGTCCAACCATAAAAATAAGCTTTTGGATTAACTTCTGCAATGAATATGTATATTTCTGTCTACTCAATATCTATAATTTGTGTATATTTTACAGAGAAATTCCAAGATTGATAGAACAGCATGTGACAGATGTTGGGGCAGAAGCTTATCACCATAAGTATAATGCTCACAGTACCCAGTTCAATTTTCGTCAGTTCTTTTCTTCCATCCCTAGTACTTCAACCTCAGAAACTAACGATAGCTGTTCATCATTTGGTGTGAATACCATTGGCATCATTCGAGCCCCTCGTGGTGACGGAAAAGAATCAATTGTATTGGTGACTCCTTATAACTCAGAGAATATTCAGCCAAGTGAAGCATTATCTCTGGGCCTTGGATACTCAATCTTCTCCTTTCTTAGCAGAGTCACATGGCTCGCAAAGGATATTGTGTGGCTTACTGCGGATTCTCAACATGGGGAGTATACTGCAGTTGCCGCTTGGCTAACAGAATACCATAACCCTGTTTTCCTAAGTGATTCACGGGAAAATGATTTTGGTATGTGTTCTGCAAGAAGTATTCAACATCAACGGGACAATAAAAAATTTACGGCGAGAAATTTGTATGTTTTTAAGCGTTCTGGAACAATCGCTGCTGCGCTTGTATTTAAGGTTTTGGAAAATAAGGAAAGAAGTGAAAGGGATAGGCTTGATATATATGCCGAGGCATCGAATGGGCAAATGCCCAACCTCGACCTTATCAATACCGTACATTATTTAGCAGTTCATAGACAAGGTTTGAGAGTAGTGGTTGGCACCATAGGTTCTTTACTTGACTCTGCATGGCTTAAGATTATCGGTAAAATACTGGAACGACTCAGCAAACTGGTTAAAAGCGTAAATCCCAAATGGAAATTTGAGACCACATCTGCCGAGTTTGTTGAAGGCACTGCTACCCTTGCAAGCTCAATTTTCCATCAGGTAATGTAAAGCGATCTCCATCTTTTTTTTGGTATAATTAAACTTAATCTGAAATAGCTACGTATATTATACTGAGCTTATATGATATTCTTTCCATTCTGCAGGCACTTGGGGTGCCAACTGGGTCTCATGGAGCTTTCCGTGATTACCAGGTGGATGCTATTACTTTAGAACTCTCACCCAGAGTTTATCTGAATGATGAAAATGCTCAATCAACATTTCTTTTGAGGAGCGGAAGGTAGATATGTATTTAAATTTCTAATCTCTTAGCCAACCAGCAAGTATCTTCCTTCTAATATCCGTGTCACCTGTCAAGTATTTGCATAAAAACTGGTGCACGTTATGTTATTTACCCAACTCAGATGTGGCAAGTGGCAACACTCAAAGGGTCCTTGTATAACACAATATTGTGCAGACATTCTATAGTGAGAATATGTCCATGTCTGACATGTAGCCAATGGACAAATGGCCTGCTCACACCTGACTCGTGCCCTCCTGACTTTAGGTGGGTATGACCTTAGCTTTGAGTGAGCTAGAGATATTTTAGGCCCAGAGGAAAAATCAGACTGAGTCAAGATGTAAAATCGGCAAGTAAAGAGAATTAGCAGGTACTAATGCTATAATTTAACAAGAATTGAATTGAAAAGCAATGAAGCAATTTAATTTTATTACTTATCTGGAAGATGATCATTATAATTTCAGTTACAGTCATATTTTTTGAGATATGACTCTTTATTTGTATTTGCCATATGAAAATAAATGGTTGTGGTAACCTGCCACTTGAGTCATCTAGTGAAGCAGCTTAACTTAAGACACCTTGGGCATTTTGAGATCTCTTTAGGTGTTTAGTGGCTTCTTTTTTGAACAGTTCACTTCAGACGCGTTGATAAAATTGCACTGGCTAAAAGTTAATAATTTGTCAAAATAAATGATTTTTTCAATAATTATTTCTACAGATTTCTTGTGATTCGTATTTGTTCTAGTATAAAAGTGAGATGCACTTGTTACTCTGTAGGAAGACCAAGAAGATGAAAACTTAGGACCAGTTGTCTATACAAAGTCATAGTAGTGCTTGGAATGTTGATAAAAAATAGTATTCAAGACCAGTTTCCTAATTTAGCGATATGAACATTGGATATCTAAACATATTTAACTTACCCGAATCTGATGTTTAACGTTAATGCTATTGAGAACATATATGTCCAGTTAGGTTTTTGGCTTGCGCAGGCCAAAATTTATAGGATGAAATAAAAAATGTTATTAGTATTTAGACAATTAAAACTCTAAGTAGGAAATAAAACTCTAGTACGTATTAAAATAGCACATGATGCGAATACTCGACACGAATATTAATTAATGTTTTTGATAAATTTTGACAAAGATAATCACAACTACAACAAAAGCAACAAGCTTGCGTCGCAAAATTTTGGGTTCGGCTATATGAATCCGAGTCTTCCTTTCTTCTTTGTTAAGGGTCCTCTCGTTAAAATTGACAATCAGCATTTCATTTTAACTGCCTCGAACGAAAAATAATATAGCATAAAATTTAAATGATACACACACGGTTAAAATAGCCCCCCCCCCCCCAATTTTTAATGGCCTTCAAAGATCACTACTTTTACTTTAAAAGTGAAAATTATTTATTTTTAGTTGCATGCTAGATTTTAAAGCAATCAATTCAAATGTTCCAATTGTTAGAATCAAACAAACAAAAAAGCAACATCCAAAACTTACTGTGTGGAATTGAATTTGTACTTGCAAACTAGTATGAAGAGAAATAAATGTTTAACATTATTATGCAAAAGAGAAATAAATGTATTTTTAAATCAATTTTGGGTTATATGAAGAGAGGGGAAACGAGCTAAAGAAAGAATCCCAACGAAAAATTAATGAACCAAATAGACTTAGGTGCCCCCCCCCCCCCCGCCCCCCCCAAAAAAAACAAAAAACAACAACCAAACAACACACACACACACACACACACAAGAACAAAAATAAAAGTGTTCGTTTACGCCTGGTATTGTCCTTGCCAAGTTATTAACCAGTTGAGGAGTTATCCATATTGTGTTGGCATCGTTTTATGTATGCTAAAGCAAGAAGGTTGTTTTTTTAGAGAGAAGAAAGCAAGAAGGTTGTTGTATGTTATTATATTTGAAATTATCTTTTAAAACATTATTGGTTTGGCTTTTATAGCTGATTTAGTAATTTTAGTTACATTTTTATGTCTTGTTATACAAATACGCTCATGCATAATCAAATACATGCACATGCATATAAAACACACATAATTTATAACTTCTGCATTCAAGCTGCATTCATTCCTTGATTCGGTATGCTGTATCAGCTTATCTGACCTGCATCTCCGCCACTCCAGCACCAATGTTCACAAAGAGTCAAGGATTATTTAAAAGTTAGCTCCCCCCTCCCCCTCCCCCTCATGTGATGTTACACACAGGGGAGTTGAGATCCGGCATGTGCTTATCATAGATTTTAATGCTTCTTTATATGATCCAACATCGTTATTCCTTCCATGGTTTACTTCGTCCTAACCTTTGCAAATTCCACAACGCTTCAGACTAAGGTGATAAATTTTGACTAAATCCACTCTGTTTTGGGAGGGAATTGCAGTTATAGTGATTTTGGTCTGAGAAGTGGTCGAAAATTAGTTTAGCTTGTTTCTTACGATTAACTCCGAGGAAATAAATGGTCAATACTAACCCTAGTGCCAAAGGGGAAGCCTGTTACAAGGGTATAAAACGATTATGTAGCCTCGAAATGAGGAAGAAAGAAAAATAGAGTAGGAAGGCGGAGAATTTCTTTTTCTTTCTTTTTGGGGTGTGGGTTTGTGTGTGTGTGTGTGCATGCACACATGTTAGTTCTCCATTAGCGAGCGCGCGTGTTAGCTCTCCATTAGCCCGCAGCATCCACTTCATAGTTCATACTCTGCACTTTGCTAATTTGCTGATTGGAATGTGAAGTCCCTGAAGTAACAATTCTAGGATTTTGTTTACAAGGGCTCAGTGGACAGCTATCTTCATCACAGGTTAAGTTGAAACTGATGAAAGTGATTTGGGTTTAAAATTTTTAATTAATACAATAAATCCTGATGCACCTATCGTGACTCCATCATTAGCATCTAAGAAATTGTTGTGACAAGAACGAATTTGTTCAACTGGCCTCCTTCTTGGAACTAGAATGTATAGTAACTTTGTGATCGCATATCAATTTTTTTATTCTTAAGCAAAACACTTCAAATTTTGAATAAGCATTAATTTCTAACTCAATAACAGAGAAAACATCCATGTTGCCTTCATACTAGACATTTGAGGATATCATAGCACTATATATTACAGCTGATATATAACTTATAGACTAAATTCCCCTTGTATCTAGCATTCTACAGCTCGTTATATAATTCTTTTGGTGATATCTGAAAATTTTAAAACTTTTAATCTCTTGATGCAGGTTGATTGAAGGAACCATACGCTCAGTAAACAACCTACTTGAAAAATTCCACCAATCGTTCTTCCTCTATTTCTTAACCGCTCCAAACAAATTCATCTCCGTTGGCGTCTACATGATTCCCTTCGCTCTCCTCATAGCTCCCATCCCCATCATCGCTGCATCTCTTTTTTCCGCAAATAAAAAAATCGAAACCAATTCAGATTTCGAGCCCAATTCATTTAAATGGATCCGTGCCGCAAAAATAGTCTTCGCTGTTCACCTGTGGGCCGTTCTTATCTCTCAACTCCCTCATCAAATCTCTCAACTATCTAACATGACCTCTACAACAAGCATGCTCTTGTGGGGCCTACTTTCTTTCATTACACTTCTAATTTCATATCGCGTTTTGGGTTCTTCAAGAAAAAATGAATGGAAGATTCTGAAAGCCGTGATGATTGCAGTTACGTGCATAGGTTTGAGCCTAATGTCAATAATTAATTTTGCTACGGCTCAAATTGGGGCTTTGCTTCTTGTTCCGATGTGTATTATGGTTAGACCTTTTAGGAGCCAGAGTTTGAGTTTGAGATCAATGGTTCTTGTTGCATGCAACCTTGTGTTTTTGACTGTTGGATTTCCTCCAGCGGGATTGATGATGATGAAGGGGTTGTTTGAGGGATTTGGCAAAGCTACTGTTGGTGAATTTTGGGAGTGTGCAGAGTTTCTTTGGTCGTGGAATAGTGCGACGTATTTGTATATGCTTTTGGTTCATCTTGCTTGTTGGGTTTTATGCGTGCATGTATTTATGCATCCTTGATGAAAAACGATCGGTCGCTTGTATGTGCGGATTTTTATGGGGAAAACCTTTTTTGGTTTTGATTTGGTGACTGTTCTTGTTGGGGAAGAGGAAGAAGATGAAATGTATGATTCAGGAATTAGATTGCTTGAACATGTATATTTGCCAAACATGATAACAATGAGTAAATGTCTCCTGTTTTACCTTCTTTGTTGTTGTTAGATTATGTGCTTGAAGTAAGCCATGAAAATTTGTGTTATCGTTTTTTTAAATTATACTCCTAATTTGCGGTTGATATAGCTTTATGTTCTCTCTCTCTCTATAAAGCGTAGGTTGAGATATTTTCGAGGATTCTGTAGGTCGTGTTAATTACATATTGTGGCATGGTAAAGCATGGATATAAAATGCCTTATAATATATATGCAGATATTGTTTTCTGTTGTAATGTTTGTCGTACAATTTAGTGAATTTTAAGGATTCTGCGATGAGCTCAAAGGGTGTTTGTGCTAATAAATCCGCTTGATATCCTAGTAGATGTTTCAAGAATTATCTTTTAATAGATATCTGTTCAAAACATGACCATTTCGAGTTGCAGTGATAAACTCTTCACTGTGTATGAGTGTAAAATGTTATTTTCCGTGTGCTGCATTTTCTGTCAGTCACACACACACAGAATAATGGAGGAAATAGGCCATAGGAGGGAATTTCCTTCTATGGCGTCGAAAAAGTACGCCCTCCATCGTATTTTCCGACGATCGGAATCCATCATCTTCATCGTTATCATCTAAGATATGGGTACGCCAAATTTTATGTGATTCAACAACTTTTTCACCGTTGATTTAGCAATGTAAAAAGTTCTATTGTCGGTAAACGGTTAATTTTCAACCCACTAATTCAACGGTGAAAAAGTTGTAGAATCACATGAAATTTTGTGTACCCATATCTTAGATGATAACGATGAAGATGATGAGTGCCGATCGTCGAAAAATACGACGGAGGGCATAACTTTTCGACGCCATAGGAGGAAATTCCATCTTTCCTCCATTATATATATATATATATATATATATATATTCTTCAAGCGGTTAGCAAATTGTGTTTACTTATTTGCTACATCTGTTTCACCATATCATATTTATTGAATTAAAAAATGTCCATGAATTTACAGTTTTGAGCACTGAATTTGAAAATTAAGCAAGGCTTTAAACAATAAACCATATAGCTTAGGGATTAAAAGAAACGTTAATTTAAAAAAAATATATCTAAAACAAACATAAGAGATCCAACTTTACAATCTTTGTTATATATGTTCACTCTTCAGATGAAAGGATCTTTGAAACAACATGAAATTTCTCATACAGAGAAATGTGGATATCTCATCTTCTATGACAAGGATAACCATATTTCTCATACAAATATGGAAAATGTATATCTCTACCAGAACTCAAGGTTTCCCAAATCTTTTCTATTATATACATTTGAAACATGCTTTTGCCAACAATCAAGGTAAAAAGGAAAATAAACCAACATTTGTCTTAAATACATACAATCGATATTGTATTTTAGCGAAGTAAAAAGAATTAAGAAAACAGGGCCCTACACATGGGCGGGTGGGTCTCGCTGGCTTTTTTACATTTAGCCCTCTGGCCTTCACCCGCCCACATGAGAGGTTACTGCAGTTTAAGGCCCGGGTGTCACTGCATGCCCGTTTCCTCAAAAGACTTACCATCATTTATTAATGGATAGTGCTGAAATTTATTTTCGCACAAGTCGTAGATGTCATAATCCAGTAAAATATAAATATCTTGTACGGGATCTAAATAGAAAGGTTTTTTTTATCCGGTTCACCAATTCTTGGTATTTCTGTAAAAGGGATACCAAAAATGCAGCCTCCAATGGTTGGGTATTTCATCTAATTAATACCACAGTCTCTGTTTCCAATCTTGAGGAAGCTATCATTATTCCCAACTTGAGCATCAAAATAAAACAACATAAATTTCCATTGTCTGCTCATCGTGAAGAAGCGTTTATTATTCCCAATCTGGAGCAATCCTAACAATAAATCTCTATATACTATGAATGAGAGGCAAGATTATGATATATTGCTCTTGATTATGTCTTAACTAGTAGAGTATTATTAAGCAATAAGATTTTATTTTGGATATGATAAATACTATACGATAAACATACAATGGTTATTTTGGATCAATGAGTAAATATTTCATTGTAGTTTTATTAAATTACCTTAAATCTCCCCTTTCACTCCCCAATGCCTCTTTCTCTTCACGTGCACAGAACACAAGCCGCCCCAACGGTTGCAATGAATTCCAACGGCCCAGATTGATCCTTTGTGAATCGATAATTTTAACAACTAGGGGCACCGAAGAAAATCGATTAGGGTTTAGGGTTTAACTGCGGAGCCGCCATCGGAGCACGATGCCTCAATGGAGAAGAGACAATCGAAACCCGATCGATCTCAGATCATCAATTGGACCCCTCCTTCGTCTCAAAAATCCGACCCCAGCCTCGACGAGCTCCGATTCCAGAAGCATCTCTCTCAAGCTGCGGCCAAATTCCCCAACTTCATCGCCGAAGATGCTTTTGTTGGAAGAGTTTGCGATCACAACCCTAATTCTTCCAAGGAGAAGAACACGGCGTGGGTTTGGCTCCCTCGATCCTATATGATCTCTTCAGCCATCGTCCCTGGATCTCTTGTCTCGGTAATTCAATTCAAATTTTCCTTCTTTTGATTCCTTTTGTTGTTGAATTATGAGCAGAAACTTTGTTGCTGGATATAAAGTTGATAGATTTTGAACATGTGCGATTCAAATGCTCTTAAAGGTGCCTTCTGTAGGTTTTTAGGGATATTTATATGAAATTTGATGACAAATTTATCCAAAGATTTCAATTTCTTTTTTTCAGTTCATTGTGGGTAAGTTGAAATACAATTTCTTTCAAATGAAATAAACAAGAATGAATTTTGTTCTTAGTTGTATCTGATATAGAAACCGTGAACAGGTGTCACTTCCTGCAATAGGCGATGAATCTCTGAGTAATTTCCCGCCTTGACAGTTTATTCAAGGAATGTGTGAGACATTTTCGTGTTGATGCTGGTGGTAAAAGTTTAGTGGAGCTTGTAATTACTTTGCGACCGCCTCTGCTTTCCCTTCTTCTGAGGTATCAAACAGTCAATATATTTTACTATTCATCTTTTGTCTTAACAATCATCTACTCTCTATTTAAGGGCCGTTTGGTTGAAACTAAACGGAAATGCAACACTTGTTATACCCAATTAATGTTGCATGTAGCATTTTGTTGCTTGTAGAAAATCTCAAATCCATTGTATGGGTATGTTTAAATTTTATTATGGACAATTTTTTTTAATAAAAATCCTCATTTAAAATTTAATTAGTGAAATCGACCTCTCTAAGTTTTATTTATGAAATTCGACCTCTAAACTTAATCTAACGTGATTAGTGTCCTATTTATTTTGAAATTAACTTTAATGCAAATCTGGGGTTGGCAACCCTGGATTCATGGAAAACCAATTTTTACTCGACAAAGACTTTGGTTGTTGTAGGCAGTTGGAATAGAACATATAGAATTATTGTTTGCTTCTTGACTTGCTCTTTTTTCAATTAATATGCTTTTTCGTTTCATAATTTCGAGTTATTAATCTTCTGCAAACACATGGTGCAATCATGATAGTGTTTTTTTACAGTAGAATCGTAAAGTTGTAATCGTGGTAGTGTTTGGATACAAAATTTTCGTATTTACTTCCTACTTTGCATATATTCAACTTCAGGACATATTGCATATACTAAGTAATAAGTAAGCCTTATGCTTGAAGTTGTTACAACCAGGGCTTGCTCGATGTCCTCTATGTTTATTTCTTAAGGCACAATACTCGTAATTCAAGTTCTCCCTATTATCCCGCTTATCATATTAATTTCCAATAGTTAGTATTAATTGCAAAGTCTGGTTTTGAGATGATTTTAGTGCACTTATAATTTTCACCCTCCCTCTCAATAGTATGTTTGTTAATAATACATCTTTTCGCTGAAGCTATATTCCCTAATGATTTCTTCAAGCAATCTTTCATGACTCACTTTTTCTCTTTTTCATCTTCCTCTTCTCCTGATTTTTCATTTCTGACTCTCTTAGTCCTAAAGTAAAATCTTTAATCACTTTTTAGTATATAAGATTTTATTGTGCAGGTATAAAGATGCATATTTAATTCAAAAATGAAAGAGAAAGTTGTGTTTCTATGTTCTATGCTTCAGATTTGCTTGGTTTCAGCTATAATGATTTATGAAGATCTATGCTAAATTAGAGCCCTTAAGGACAACCAAAAGATTTTGTTGCTCTCTCTTTCCTCTTTAATCAATTTTAATAGTACAATGTAAGTCTACGTATATGGATTATTAGGCTGATGGGTTGTATTAATTCTTTTAATTAGTTATGAACCGGATTGCCCAAGAATTAGGACTCAATCAGTAACCCATGCCTTCTGTGCCAACTACAAGCATCTTTTAAAATATCTTTTAATTAAAAAAAAACACAATTTTTTTAATGAATTTGTCACATTCCGCTTCCCAAAGCACACAAATATGGGAACGTAACAAAACCAACCACCCTACCTACGGAAAGGAAATATCCTTTCACAGTCACATTACAGCTGTCAATTAGTAATCAAGAACCATATACTAATAAATCTATCTATCACATATTCAATAGCCATAAGAAACGATAACAGAAAATGATAGCGGAAGCAATAAAGATCTAAGGAAATAAAAGAATACCTAAACCATCAATAATAACTAGATCAGTGGGATGCTTCTTACTGATCGATAATCTTGTCGAAGCAATCATGATCCTCCTGTGGTAAAGTCAAAAGATCTGGGCCATGCAAAACCCAGACGTCAGTGCGTCATAGATGTCATATTAATAATATATCCAGTATGAAATATAGTATACTATATGCAATAAACTCGATGGCATGGGTATAAACAATAAGCGATAACAACACATGTGATGCAACAAGATATCGGTATCAACCATGTTATGTGTATCCTAAGGGTTCACGTTGCTATGTTATCTATCCTAAAGGTATTTGAAACCAATCAATGGAATTCTCGATATAACTCATAGTATTCTGTGCGTGCCCATGACCACAGTCATGATTCTTGGGGCTGAATCCGAGACGTGCTGCTAGACAGTAAAACAATATCATGTATAGATGAATGATACCGGCATCATCATTCCGGAGCCTGAAGCTTATATCGACCGATCAGTCTCTGACAAGTAGTGAACTGTTGAGTTACAAGTCGGGTTTCATTCTTGATTTTCCTTTTCCCCCAGGTTTCATGTTCAAGCTAGGTATAAAAGTAATATCTATCTAATGCCAACACAAAAACCATCGTGTGCAAAATACGTTCATCAAGACATCAGGAATACATCCATCAAGACAACAGGTCAAGCCAATCAAGTCAGGTCAGGGTTGTTGGCATTGATAAATATTACGGCAAATAGGTACTAGCATGATAATGGTAACAATAACAGGATGGCAGGTTACAAGCATGTCAGAGATGGTGTACTAAAACATGTGAAGTGTTTATATCACAATAATATCGCATAAACGAGTCATGACGAATAACAGGGAATATAGTTGTAACAGTTATCTAGATGCGATACATGATGTAACGAAATTGATGTATCAACTATTACTTATGCAATAGATTAGGATGGCCGTATTTAAAATAGTGTTGTCAAGATTATCAAGTATTATTAATTAAATATAAATTAAACTATATTAATTGAATATAAATTAAACTATATTAATTGAACTTATTATGAATTAAACTTATCATTATTAATGAAATTTATTATTGTTAATCTAGTTAATGGTATTAAATAACGACATTGATCAAATCGTCTCCTATCAGTTTATTATATCAGCTTAACCCTGTTAAAGTAATCTTTAAACATGAGAATCAATTTATATGCTAGTTATATGCACGATCATGAAATGAATTTAATTGATATATTATAACTTCATTTATTTATACACTAATCTCATAATTAAACTATCTATATAAAAATGATATGATAATTATAGTAAAATATTACGGCTTGATATGAATTTGCCGTAACCAGCATATAGCAAGTATAAAGATACTTTCCTGGATACTTATAAACATGACAATACGATGTAAAAATCCCCGCTTGATGCTAGGGATCACGAGTAGGCTTGAACTAGGCTCAGGTCCGGATCTTCTCAGTTCTGGGCTTGCTCGGTTAGAGATTTGAGTTAGGGTTCGAGTCTTGGTTAGCGTTTGGAGTTCTCGGCAATGGGATGGAGGCGAAGACGATGACAATGAACGGTTGAATCGGTGGTGATGGCTTGAGCTAGGGTTTGAAGAGTGCCCGGGTTTAGGGTTGTAAGGGAGATGATGAAGGCGACGATGAAGGAGGGGATCAGTTGCGATGAGGGATCTTAGGTGTTGATGGTGTTCAGGTCGACGGTTGGGTTTTAAGGCGATGATGGGATTCTCGGTTGGGTTGAAGGTGATGGGTTCAAAGGCAGTAAAGGTTGCGGCGACGGGGTCGATGGGTTTTGATGAACGAGGAGATGGTCGGTTAAGTCTTGGAGATGGGTGTGCGGTGCTTGGAAAGCGCCAGCGGTCGAAGGAGGCCAGTGCAGATGACGTGGTGGTGATGGCAAGGGGTTGTGGGTGTTGCAGGGCTTCCCAGTGATGGAGGTTAGGGTTTGTGGTGATGGAGATGGGATCATGGTGAAGGAGTTGCTGGCGATGCGGGTTTGGCTGTGGTGAAGATGAAGGCGAGATGACGGTGATGCTCGAGAAGAGGTCGAAGGTTGCTGGGAGGTGGCTGCGCGTGAAGTCTCGGCTAGGGTTGCTCGACAACGAAGAAGAGATGCTAGGGTTGAGAGGACGCGGCATGAGCTCTCGGGGAGGATGATGGGTATGAGGGAGAAAGAGAGACGGGTTTGGGTTAGGTGACGAGAGGAATCGGCGGCAATGCAGCGGTGCTAGGGGATGAAGGCGACGAGCTCGAACGAGGACGTCAGTGTCTCGGCCACGAGCACGAGGCGCGTACGAGGAAGAAGAAAGAAATGATTTATATATTTATTTTATATGTTAAGGTAAAGATATAATATTATATGTATATTATATATATATAGTTATATATAGTTATCTAAATATTTATTAAATAAATTTACTATTTAACAGACGTAAAACTCCTGTCAACCTGCTACTACAGTAACTCAAAATATATTTTGGGATCAGTGAACCAACTAATATATGTACATATTATCATAACAGCCTATTAAACCATAATACAATGGCTACAAAACTAATATTTGATAATATATGTTGTATGCAAAATAAATCAAGATATTAATAAATTAGCAAACAAATCTTTAACATCATATAATTAACCAACCTAAACAACCGTAGTATATTCGGTACAAACAAAATAATGTTAAACTAATATTTCATATGCATACTAAAAGATATTTGTAGAAGAGCAAAACAAATATTAAAATAACAATTATCATCTATAACCAACTAGATAAACAATATATATATATATATATAAGAATATTAACCACCAAATATTAATAGTTTATTAATGCAAAAAATATATAAACTGGTAATATCACTGCACCAAGTTCTAATCCGGGGTAGGCAACTCGGATTTACATTAATGTTAACTAAAAATTAAATCTTGTGCCAATTACGCCAAATTCACTTTAGAGGTCGAATTCCACAAATAAAAATCAATGAGGTCGATTTCCCTAACTAAATTTTAAATGAGGATTTAAAAAAAAATCCTTTTATTATTGGATCTTCAAATCTAAAACCCCTTTTCTGTTTGTTTGAACCCCCCCAAAAAAGGAATGGAAATGCAACATATGTTGCAAAATTGCTTATATGGTGTATGATAAGTTTATAATGAGTGCTTGACACATTTCCCAAAATTGCAACTTTTTTTTGCAAGATTTTGCTGCAATTTGCAAATCCATATGTAATTTCAATTCTTTACTGAACACGAGAATGAAGATTCTTTTGCAACAAATGCTGCATATAACTCCATTTGCAACAAACCAAACAGACCCTTAGGCCAAATATTTTGTGGAAATAGTGCGCATCACCGCGCCCCACATGCTCCTTTCAAGGAGACAACGATCATATCTACACCGTGTTGTGCTTTTAACAGGTTCTCAAGAATAGAGTAAAACTGCCGTGGGGTCTTTCCTGCACCATGGGCGTTCCTGATACGGGAAGACCTGTATTTGTTTTTCCTATGAGAAGTTTTGATCGCATAAATAAGAACGATAAAGGTGGACATCTCTACCCCCACTAGTGCACAGGCCTATATCTAAATCTCGTTCCACCAAAGCCTGTTCAGGTTACCAGTATTAAGGGGCCATCAAACACTGGTATTTTAAGGAATCGTGTCAACGCCACAAGTGAAAATGGAACACCTGTGTCTCCAAAGACTCCATCTCAATTACAGAAACCCCGTGGTTCTTTATTAAGCACACATTCTTCTATATGCCAGGATATTTCTTCTATGAGGTTGGCATTGGCGGATGAAAAGTCTAATGAATTGTTGCTATTGTCTTCTTCTATATGGCTTCATGGCCGCTATTTGCTCAACGGGAACATAGTAACCGTCCCACTAATGTTTCAGATTTGTGTATTCCTAGTGGAGGGCATAGACAAGTTGAGTTTTGATGAAATCCAAGTCTTTGATTCTGGGAGAGATGCTGATGTTGCTCATTTGGTGGGTACTCAAACAAAACTTCATATTTCTGACCCCATGCCTTCAGCTGGGGAAAACTCAAGTAACTCAGGCTTCTCAAAAGAGGATCCAACTTTTAAAAAAAACAGGGACACTGAAGGTTTCAATGTACTGAAATTAGGCGGATTATCCAATGAAGTTGCAGATTTAAAGGAGATCCTTTAGCTCGTTGGCAATCAAGGGTGACATGCTAAGGTTTTTATTCCATACTTTTTTCCGTCATCTATTCCGTTTATTTTAAATTTTTAATTACATTTCCTTTCTTGTAAATTCGTTTCTTTTGGCACTACTCTTTATAATTTAATGTTTATTTTAGAAAAGTGGAACAGAATTGAGACAATTTAGAGTCATTAGACTCGAGTTTGATACTTTGATTTCTCCTTTTAGATTTTCTATCTTGATAGAACTGTATTCTCATGTATATATTATGGTTGATGCATATGATTTTTAAAAGATAACACACTACTGACTGCTAGCTGTTAAAAAATAATATTCGAGTGACCAGATTATCTTCCTTGAAAGGAAAGCGTGCCTTGAAAAAGCCATCCTTGTTACTTCTATTTCACATTTTGTTTTGTTTCTATAATCAAGTATCTTACTCCTTGAGATGCCTTATTCAAAATTTGATTTCCTGTCCCATCTAAAATTATTTTCTGCATTGCTTATCTGTTTGTGATGTGCTCATTTTGCTTAATCATATTTCCATTGTTTATCAGATACACAGGAGTCCTTCTTCATGGTCCACCAGGTACTGGGAAAACATCTTTGGCCTCCTCTTGTGCTTGCGATGTTGGAGCTAGCCTGTTCACTATCAATGGCCCTGAAATTATTAGTCAATCTTTTCGAGAAAGTGAGCAAGCATTGCATGAAGTGTTTGAATCAGCAAGGCGAGCTGCTCCTGCTGTGGTTAGAATATATTTTTCATTAGTTATCTCAAAATACCTTCTTTTCTTTTTTATTTGCTGGCATATCAGAAGTCTCTGTTCAATTTTCCTTTATGTTTATTGTAAACTCTACCTAAGTTGTGATTTTTCGTTCCTCCCTCCTTATATCCTTGTGCTGCTCCATAGATTTTATGAGACGAGCTGCACGGTAATAAATTTATTTCTCAAGTTGACTATACAAAAAATTATATTATAAGCAACCCGTTCGGTTGTTTCTTGACGAAATGATATTTATTTTATCACTATCTTTTAGCTCTACTTGGAGAGTCTGGGAATTACTGTATCACTTTGACATCATCTTCTTTATTTGGTAGTTTTCTAGCAGCTGTTCTTTTGGGAAAATTAATCGAGCTAAGTAGCTCTTTGGTAACTGTTCTTTTGGGAATATTAATTCAGCTAGCATAAGGCCCAAGTTTTGAAAGCCTCGAAGCGTGCTAAAATTTAGCAACATTTGTTTAGTTAAACTGTTCTTTTGGGAACATTACTTGAGCTAGCGTAGGGCCCAAGTTTTGAAAGCCTCGAAGCATGCTAAAATTCATCAACATTTGTTCAATTAACTGTCAAGAGAAGGCAAGAAAGGAAAGAAATCCTTATAACATTACTTTGTACTGTCAGGATTCCATGCTTCTCTCTTTGGCTTATTATTAAATGATTCATGTGGTATCAGTCTCTGGAATTTAGTCCTTTTGCTGCCATTCTTACACTTGGGCTTACTTTTGTAATTAGCTGTATTAAGCTTATAGACCTATTGATTATTTTGTTCTTGAACTCAAGATTTTACTGTTTTACCTGAACCTACTCGGTTTGGTCAGTTTAATCTGTTTTTTTTTGGGGTGGTGGGGTGGTGGTGTTAAAGATTAGCACCTAGGTTTGATATTCGATACTGTTACATTGAGGTTCTGTGTGGTGAATGCTTTTATAGTTTGTTATATGCTCTTATTATATTATCGTTTCATTTCAATATGTTTTTTTTGGGATAAATTGTGTTGTACTATCCTAGAAGCTATTTGAATGTATTCCTTTGCCTTTTAGTCTATCTTAAATCTTGAATACTTGGTCTACCATCTAATCATTTTATGATTTATTTTAGAGCTTTAAAATGAATTGGCAAGCTTGATTTTAGCCCACTCATACCCGCAATATTCATTATACCCCACGCATATCTTCACCATTAATTGCTTTGTTGCATAAGGTTTTTATTGATGAGTTGGATGCCATTGGCCCAGCTCGAAAAGATGGAGGTGAAGAGTTATCGATAAGAATGGTTGCAACACTGACAAAGTGTATGGATGAGATAAAAGATGATGGCATATTTGTAATTGCTGCTACAAATCGACCTGACAGTATTGATCCTGCCATCAGACGGCCTGGAAGACTAGATCGGGAAATCGAAATAGGTATTCTTATTTAGTTTCCTCCTATCTGATCAGTCTTGGGCTCTATTTATGTGCACATGGTTGCATATGAAAGTCTAATTTCAAAAAGACTTTAGTTACTTTTGGGATGCAACAATTTTGAAAACAATATATGTTTAAGGGGAATAGTATTAGGCATGTATGAATCAGAACCCTAACTATCTTGAAGATACTCATTAAAATAGTTTGATGCAAATGAATATCATCTCCTACATTGCTTTGACACAACTTTTTAAAGAACTTTGATCATGAATAGAAATGAGAATTGATTATTGAAAGAAAGGTTTGTATAATTGAAAATGTCCTGGTTTGCCTTAGAATAAGGTGCTGACATCTAGAGTAGTGCCCTTGTCCTTCCTTTGATGTGTTACAAGTGTCCTATTCTGTGTCATTTGGATTCTTCTTTTCTTCCTCCTCCTCATCATTTTCTTCTTCTCTTTTTACTGAAAATGTATCGAGAGATTTAGTCTTTTATTTTGTAACGCCCCAATTCCCGGAATGCGGAAATATGGATCGAAACTGCCAGTGCTCCTAGACAAGAGGAAATCGTCTTGCCATAGTCACTCCTAAGGCTCTAATTAAACATTTACGATAGTATTCAAGATATAATACTAATATTGTGTTGCAAGAATAACGAGTAATATCAAAAAAGGAATCACAAGATGATTATAGATCCAATAAAATATCAATGGAAGATAAAAGATCCGAATAAACGAAATATATGATATAAAATAAAGATACGCCACTCTTAACGTCCTGCGAAGGCGCACATTCTAATAACAACTGAAATAAAATAGAAATAAACCTACAAATACTACTGATCTTCGGTAAACTTCTGATAGTCATTCTGATCCTGCTCTGTCTGTGAACTAGTCTCTAAATCTGATATGGCAAGTTTCAGGGATGTCAGAATATCCCAACAAGTACTCAATCGTAATAGTGTGTGTATATGTGTGATAGTATGAATATGTGAGTGTAGTGAAGCCCGCATGCACATGTAGATATAGATATGACTGTAATATGAAGCAAGCATGTAAATAGGTCAAGTCGGTCAAGTCATATTCTAGTTGGTCACTAAAAGGGTAATCGAGTGGATACGTCAACCTCTGCATCCATTGGTGATCATCAAAATTGTGATGTTCATTTACGTAGTCAAAATTGTTTACAATATACATTTGTGACATGCACATGGTTGGTCTTGGTATGGAATATACGGACACCGGCCGCATTTAGGAGATGAAACAAGCAGTCTTCTTCAACAAAAGTTTCCTTTTCTTTACATCAACTACGGAAGCCATAGGAGTAAGAAAGTTAATCTAAGACTGTAAAGTCCTTTCCGTTATATGAGGCAACAAAAGGAATGAACTCTAGTGCTCAACCGCATTCTGTCATGACCTGGTTTTTAACGTCAATGTTTCTGCAGTTTCTTCTTTTTTATTTTTTTGTTTGGCAACCTCTTGAAAGAGAGATAAATAATGAGCTGAGCCTGATTGAAGGTTTTTCCTTGATTCTATTTATGATTTTTTCCACTATTTTATTTACTCATTTTTTGCCTATTCATTCGAGATCTTCTTTTCACAAGGTCTCTCTTTTTAATGTTTTTTTCCTGCATGATTGCTTATAATAGGATGGTTACTTCATCTTTTTCGGAGAATGGACGTTTATTGCAACTGGAAATATAGGAGAGGTTTGGGAAATTTTGGAGTTCGTAAATATTTAAAATAGGAACTAAAATTTCCAATCCATTTATTATTCGTATTTCACTTCAGGTGGAACTTATGCAGAATTGCAGACCAAAATCGATTAACAATAAGATAAAACATATAAATTTCACTTGTTAATATTTGAGAGCACCATACATATACAAGATATGTGGACATTCTATTACTGGTGCTTATATGATCAAAATACAGTAATTAAAGAGAAATCTTGGAGTTAGATTCCAATTGTAAATTTTAGCCAATTTTAATTATTAATAAGTTATTCTATTATTATGCTGTTTAATCTTGTTTTCTTCAATTTGCAATCTTAAATTACTGGCAGGGAGTACTTAAATGGAAAAATATATAACTAACTGTTCTAATAAGTTATTGGAAGCCATTGATTGGTTAATACCCAATTCTGGCAATAAACTATTTTGATTTTAGTTTGTTCTTGGTTTTCTGGCAGGTGTGCCATCTCCAGAGAGAGATTGGATATCCTTCACACCATTCTCAGTAGAGTTGATCACTCACTTAGCGATGATGAAGTCCAGGGTCTAGCTTCATCAACTCATGGATTTAGCTGATGCTGATAAGTGGGGAGTGACTTCCGCAGATGCTGATTTAGCTGCTCTTTGCATGAGGCTGCAAAGACAACTCTGCTTCGCTATGTAGAATTCATAAACTCACATAGGCATTCTCAGAATTTATGTTTGGAACGTAATCAAATTGATTCTTTATCACCATCACTGTCAGAATTGGCCATGTCACCTAATTCCCCCATTAGTTCTCAAAGTGTTTATGAAAGTGTTGATTCTTCTTACAAGCTTAGCAGAACTAACAGAATGGAAGCACGGTCGCTAACAGTGACAGTGGAGGATTTTGAACAGGCTAAGATGAGAGTGAAGCCCAGTGCAATGCGTGAGGTACTGCACTTGTCAGTTTACATACTAAAGTTTTCACATGTGATGTGTAATATAACTTGAGACTAGGGTTACACCCTGTGCAATGCATGAGGTTGTGAGTTCAGGTTGTGGGTTCATATATAATTATATATAGATAACCAAGTAACGTTCTATAAATATTAACTACCTATATAATGTTAGCTTTATTATAATATTAATCAGTTTAATATTTATTTTATTTTTAATAGATATTTTACATAATCAAAATTATATCTAGTACAATTACATTAAGCGCCGTATTCGACCGCGGCTGATAAACCAACTGTACCAATACCATAGAAAAATTGGTATAGGTATATATATATCGGAACTTTAAACACCGACAATTCTATATAAAAAATTCTTGCCATTGCCCTAAATATTTAAGCCGATGAAGTTTGAAATCCATTAAGTACACCATAATAATACGCAATCTCCATACACACAATAACAAATCCTCTTATCAAAAATCCTACTACCATCTTTTCATTGGAAGGCAAATTTGGAATTAAGAGATCTTCCCATCCCTTGTCAATAGTATTTAGAAATGAGCTTCTTGTTAGAAAGTAGGTATATAGTAGCTATCTACAGCCTTTTAATCCATACATCTCCACACTCTATTCGCCCATATCCCTCATTTGCGTTTTATAATTTAGTTTTTTGTCTGTATTTTGAAATTAGCACGTGCTTATTTTGGAACACGAAGAAGACATCTACTAAGATTATACTGTTCCTTAATCAAACGTTACATGCAAAATTGTTATGGAGAAAATGTGAAAGTTTTATTTTTTTGCAAAAGGTTCCATCAATAATTCTATTTTGTTTTATCCAAAAATAATAATTAATGCTGAGGGAGCCGAGGCCACACATATACAAATTTCGTTTTATTACGAGTTAGAGGGTAAAGATTTTGTGTTTACTCCAAAAGGCTCGAAGGAATTACTCAACCATGCACGGCCCACAAGCAGCGATAATTGGTTCACTGTATTAACCTACAAGTGGTATTGCCACCATATCCTATCATTTCTCATACATTTTCATGATCCTATTCTGTCTCCTCCATTATGTCCAATTTCCTATTAAATAAAAGGAGCTTTGCATGAAATTCTTGTAGCATGAGCCCCTAAAATTTCTTTGCTACATTCACAGTTCAAAAGTGTATGGTCTACAGTTTCCTTCCTTTTGACAAATAAGGCTATCAGCAGGTCACAGCCATTTGAAAGCTTGAGGAGTTTCTCTCTCGCGCTGATAGTATCCTTTGAAAAAACCAGTTAAAATTCCTAACTTTTCCATTGGTAAACCTTTCGAATCACATTAGCATTAGGGGATTTCACCCCCACCCCCAATCGAAATCAAATATTTCATATAATGTTTAATTGTGTATCCTTCATTGCTTTTCCCACGTCCTTCTGATTGCGTACAGGTTCCAACCGATAAGGAGTCCACAAGATTGCAAATAAATTATAAGCTCTTCCTTTTCATCTACAACCACATTCATTAAGCACCACTTTGAACCTAGGGATCATCATTCCAATTTCAGGCCAATGACAATAATTACGAGAATTTGTATCTTAGACCAATCTCACCACGCCTTTTCTCTTTGCGGAAGTTAGTAGCATGACTATTACCAATTTTAAAGCATGTGCCGGTAAAAAAATAATCCTGTATGTGAGTAACTCATCTGCAGATCTGGAATTTTTTTAATAATCTGCATCAGTAACTACAGTTTTATTGGTATATGCATAACTGATGCATGGTTATCCTGAAATTTACATATTTTTTAATCAGCATCTGCGGAAGTCACTCCCCACTTATCTTGATTTTGTGCTATGATTAGGTAATTATAGAGCTTCCAAAAGTACGGTGGGAAGATGTAGGCGGCCGACAGCAAGTTAAAAAACAGTTAATTGAAGTTGTCCAATGGCCACTGGCTCATCCTGATGTTTATAAACGCATAGGAATCCGTTCCCAGAGGGGACTTTTAATGATTGGGCCTCCGGGTTGTAGCAAGACCTTAATGGCACATGCAGTGGCTTCAGAAGCAAAGCTGAATTTTCTTGCCGTCAAGGGTCCTGAACTTTTCAGCAAATGGGTTGGAGAGTCGGAGAAGGCCGTGAGTTCTTTATTTGCAAAGGCAAGATCTAATGCTCCTGCTATTATATTCTTTGATGAGATAGACAGGCTTGCGACATCTCGTGGACAAGGAGATGATGGCACCTCTGTCGCTGATAGGTTCTAAGTCAGTTGTTAGAGGAAGTGGATGGTATGTGCTTGTTATATGGGTAAATTTCACTTCAGTACCCTTACTATCGCTCTGTTTCACTGAACTACCTTACAATTTTTATTTCAGAGAGTTTTTTGTACAGTTAAGGGTGTTTTGGTGAAAATCATGCTTGTTATTTCAATAAATTCCACGAGCATTTGGAACCTGGTTTATATCATATTTTAATATTCTAAATATATTCTGGTCTTGATTAAGAAGAGCGCCATTGCTCTATTCATTACCAGTTATCTTATAATTGATAATTTGTTGACATCAAATGAAAAGGCATGTTTTTTAAGAAATTGTTTAGAAATTATTTTTAGCCTCTTTTTATCATGTCTCGAAAGTTATTACTTTGCACCATACAACTAATGTTTTGGATTACTTGGAACTTCTTATGTCAGTGCTACCTGTTATCATTATCATGATTTGATTACTCAATTTTTTTCTTCATTTACATTGGTCATTTAGGTTTGGGCCAAAGAAATGGTGTTACTGTTACTGCAGCCACTAATCACCCTGATAAGATTGATCCTGCACTTCTAAGACCAGGTATCGCGGTTTCGCATCACTTTCCCCCTTTTCGTCACGTTTATCCGTAATCTCATGAGGTTTTTGCTAATATAGGGAGAAAGGGAAAGTAATACTTAGCATTTACAAAACACTCCACCTGAATAATATTTACTCTTTAAGCTAATATATGAATGAATTTTCAAACAGGACGCTTTGATAGGCTGGTTGATGTCCAACCACCAGATGAAACTGATGGTGAAGAAATTTTCTGCATTCATACTAGGAGTATTCCTTGTCATGCTGATGTCAGCATGAAAGAACTTGCGCGGCTCACTGAAGGTTATACTGGTGCGGATATAAAATTAATATGCAGGGAAGCAGCCATAGCCGCACTAGAGGTATGTTGATACCCTCTCTTTACCCTTTTGCTTCACTTATTTTTATTCGACGATCGCTGGGATAAATGGTGGACATCTCGTATTCATTTTTTATTCAGCTGTCTACCCGATTTTACCCCAGGTGGGACCCCCACCCCCCGGTTATATGCCCACCCCCCGGTTATATGCTCGGTCGACTGCAGCTACATCAACCCCTACACAGACACATACATATCTATATAGACAAAAGATATTTAAAAAAACCGCAAATAATGAAAGAAAAATATTTCAATAAGGAGTAAAAAAGGGACCGTAACTAGATATTGAATTTGGGTTTCAATTTTGGATATTGTGTAAGTAATGCACATCGTATATGCGTCCAATTCAAAGGCATTACTCACATATTCTGCATAGGGCTAATGCGCTATTTGTCCATTTATTTTTGTTCGATGCGGTAGCTATTTGAAAATATTTAAGCGTCAGATTAATTGCTTCTTAAATCTTGTTTGGCAATAGTGCTGTGGGCAATGTTTTCTTGCCCTATACAGTTTATGATAGATTGTTGCATAGAAGGGGGACGGTGGGCAGCCATGATAAATTGAAGAAGAAGTTGGGACTGAAATAGTGCATCTCATCAGGGGTGGATCCAAGAATTTTGATTAGAGGGGCACAACGCAGACAACCACCTTCTATTGATAAGCCCAAATATATAACATATAAAAACTATTATACAACTTAAGAACTAGACAAAAGATTTGATATAATTTAATCATATAACAAAATCTCCAAATTTCCGAAGGAAAAGTACAATGGAGCTCATACACCATTTAAATAGAGAAAAAATAAAATTGACTTGGTTGTGGGAATTGAACCCAACATCTTTATTGTGGGACAAATCCGAACAAACGAACTTACCATCTTGGCTAGACTCCTTTGTTGATGTTCTATAACATATAATTTCAGCGTTCTAAATGTCGGTCGATATCGTCGAAATGTTGGCGACATGTCGGTTTTGGAAAGAAAACAACACAGATTTGTAGAATTATTTCGGTTACCGATATTTCGTGATGTCGGCCGACATTTTGTGATGTCGTTTTACCCGACATTTACCGATATGCGGAGAAAATTATTTTGGGTAATTTTCTTCCAGGTTTTCGACTTTGTACATTAAGTAATTAATAGACGACCGCTCTATTGAGGAAGATATAAACTTAATAAAACTAAAAATCTACATAAGTTAATATTTATAAAAAAAGTTATATAAATGACGTTTATATTATAAAAATATAGAACCCGATATTTGATAAAACCACCCGACATTTCACGTATCCGATATCAAAAACTTCAGGCCGACACGACACTGACATCCAAAATTTAGAACATTGACATATGTGACGTGTGTGTGTGTGTGTTATATATATTGTGAGATGTCAACTCTTGGTTGCAACTGATATTAGTCTTCAATCTTCTTTCAAAAATTCAGTGGGGGCACTTGCCCCCCATGTGTACCCTTCATAGAGCCTGTGCATCTCATTTGAAGGCTGTATTATGAAGTGAAACAAAAGACGCTTGTTCAATTATACAGCTAACAGCCGTTATGATTAGATAAATATAGTTGATGTTATAGAGGTGAAAAGAGGCTGGAGAGCTGCTTGTGATTGTTTTCATTATTCTTATTTATTTATTTTGGGGGTTGAGGCACGGTTTAAAGCAGGACACCACCTCGTCAAGGGAGATGGTAACAACAATATAATAATATTCTCGTAAAAAGAAAATTTTGAAGTACAATGTTTAGTTGGCCATAAACCGCAAGATGGATATTTAATTAAGTTTAATACCATTATCTTCGTATCAGCATATCTATATCTAGTTAGACAATTTAAACATATTTTGTGCGCCTTAGTCTTGAGCTTTAATCCATGCTAGTGCAACATTGTTCTAGGGTGGTCTAATCTAAAATAAAACGTTAGTGATTTAGTGTTGTTTAATTCCATTATAAGATTTGATGCATGGTTTAAATCTCGGCCACTCCCACTCCAACATGGCCAATTTTGACCCAAAAAATGATTGTCCCAGTTTCGAGATTGAGATTTATAATGGAACTTTTAACCTTGATAGTGGGTTTGCCAATTGATTATTGAGGTTGTCATATTACGTTAATTAATTGGTTAGTGGGTTAATCAGTTGTTAATCGGTTTATTGGTTTAATTGACATCATCAGTTAGAAATTACTAAAAAAATTCAAATAGTAAATAGTTTTCCTTTCAACATATTTAATAAACCACTCTAGGTGTCAGTAATTACTAATAAAATATGACAAATTGTTTATAATTATTTATACTATTGTCTAAAAATTTTACCAATTTTTAGAAGTGTGTTTAGTCGAACAATAAAAGATTTGATACTAATACAGTTAAGATGGTCGATATCGAACCCAAAAGTGGCCAATTGAGAGCCCAAAAACCTGGTATCAACTCCAAAATTCTAAATCTTGATTTGAGGGGAGTGGGAGATGGGACTTGTAAGAGAATAGGTGAGGACTGAGGAGGAAATGGCAAGGATGAGATAAGTTCAAGGAAACAGCAGGAAAATTTTTATAGTTAAATGACTTAAGTTTAAAAGATTTGCACGATGACATTAAAAATGAACATATAATTATAAAATGTTGGACAATGAATTGGTTTGATAATGGTATGATATTTTGTTTCTGAATAAATAGCTATCCTGTCAATAGATCTTATTTTCTGTTGATTAAATAAAATAAGAATTTTATTCTAATTGATTTTGTAATGACAATTTAGATAGATTTGTGTTGAATAAGTAATTAATTAATTCTTCATCAAAAAGTAGTTAATTAATTAATTAATCAAGCATTGATGGTGTTATGCCATCTTTTGAGAAAGTTCTCTTGATATTTTTCTAAGAAATAAATATATTAAATGGTTTAATAATTGCTCTGGGAGAATTAATTTCTTACTACATAATAAATTAGTATACTTAACATTTGTTAATGCTTCCTATTCTTTCTGGTAGCTAGACATATATATGAAAGTTCTTAGTGGTTTTCTGTCATAATAGCCTCATGTAAATAATGTACTTTATCATTTAACTTATCTACTATATCATTGTTGATTAAGCGACCGCGTGTCATGTAACCTTTTTTAAGTTATTGTGGATGCCATTTTTAGCTGCTAATGTATGAATTTGAACCTCGACAGGAGAGCTTTGCGATATCAGAAGTATCAGTGGAGCGTTTCAAGATAGGGATTGAAAAGGTGTATCCAACAGATGTCCAATTTTACAAGGAACTTGCTACAGAATATCGGAATTTTGTCCAAGGATAACATCGTCGATTGTAAGTAAGTGATCCACTAGGTCACTTGATTCTTAACATTTTTGTAGACGACGCTTGTTCTGTACATTGTGTACACTGCAGTGCTGTGATTATTTTGTAAAATATTTATTGTAAAAAATAGCAGGTTTTGGAATAATCCCTTTTCCCCCCACCCTAGATTGGCTTTGGTCGTAAAAATTAGCAGGTTGTTGAATTATGAATGATACTGGTTTCTTGATGGCATAAATATTGGTCGGAATCGGAGTCTGATATGGCAATTCCGCAATTGATTAGGTTACGACTATAGAAATATCATGAAATTATCTATAGAAAATTTATCATGTCTTCCCATCGGCGACATCTCTTTTATCGACCGGAGAGTTGGAAGCCAAATGATTTTCTATGGTCATGACAAATCATATCCACTCCCCCTCCCCTATAATTTAGTATTTCAACAAGCTACTTCGGGTATTTTTGCAATGAACCCTTGTATTTTTGTATTTGCTTATCTGCTTTTGTATTTGTTTATATGATGCAATGTGAAAACTCACAGAAACTGAGTTACATTTTGAATCAAACCTTCGACTGCTTCATACAAAACCATTACATAAACAGCTTGGTAATAAAAATTCCCCCATTTAAATCTCCTATAATTACGCACATCCATTATTGTAGCCACCTAGTCCTCATCCTCGAACAAACTGCTTTATTAGAAATAGAAATTCAACTTTACAAAACAAATATAATGGCCGTTTCATTCTTCTCTAAAGAACAACTCTTTCCAACGTGCACTACGTAGGGTTCCTCTCCTCTCAAAATAGTCACCAGATTTTCAAAACCTAACCTTCAAAGAAAGAAAGAAAAAAAGAAAGAAAGGAAAAATATCTCTGCACTTATCATATCGATTCAAATTCGGTTTGATATGACTTCCGACGAGCAATTCCCCATCAAGCTCGTAGAGGCTTCGAAACGGAAAGGAAGGCCTCGAAAAATCTTTCGGAATTTCCGTGCGGCTTTTCGTGCCTTCCCGATTCTAACAATGCCGACGGTTGTGTGCAACCGGCTCCAGATTCCCAGTTTGGGAGGTGCCTCGGCGCCAAACCACATCTCCGGTGCGAAACGCCTCACCGGGACTCTGTTTGGGCACCGGAAGGCCCGAATTACCCTTGCGATTCAGGATAATCCACGGAGCGTACCCATTATTCTGCTCGAGCTCAATATCCCGACAGGAAAGTTTATGACGGATATGGGGTCGTCGGGGTTGATCCGGGTAGCACTTGAATGCGAGAAGAAGGTAATGGAAGATAACATTGGTGTTTCCAGATGAGATATGTTTGCTATGTGATATAAATACAATCATGATATGTTCGACATCCATATCACAAGCAAAATACTTTACCTACCAGGTGGGCAGGCTGGTCATTAGCTACAGTGTTGATGATTTATTAGAAGATGGGATAGGGAAATGCAAGTTTCAAAGGTTCGCTTCGCTATCCCATCCTCTAACCAATTACCTCGTAGCGCATGGTTGGCATGTAAAGTATTACCCAAATTAATATACAATTTTTCTCAAGAATTAAAAAAAAAATCCTTTACTTACCCAACTATAATTCATGATAAGGTCGTTAATTTATCAACAAATATTAGAAACTCATGGTTTAATTCTCTCTACTGCAGGCAGATGTGAAGGGAGAGAAAACAAGACTACTAGATGAGCCCCTGTGGACGGCATACATCAATGGAAAGAGCGTAGGATATGGATCTAGAAGGGAGCTGACGGATGGAGACCTGCAGATCATGCAACTGCTGCATGCAACGTCAATGGGAGCCGGAGTGCTACCGGAGAAAATGACTGATCCGGTGGATGGAGAGCTTACTTATATGAGAGCGCATTTTGATCGGGTGATCGGGTCTAAGGATTCAGAGACGTTTTATATGGTAAACCCCGATGGAAACATGGGGCCGGAGCTTAGCATCTTCTTTGTTAGAATATGAAATGATTTTTTTTTTCTTTTTACTTTTCTTTTTTTTAGATTTGTTGTTGCTTGGTTCGCCAATTTGCTCCAAGAAAATTGGAATTTGATTTTTCCTTAATTGTCTTGAGTCTATGCTAGTGACAAGCTGCATGAGAGAAAAAAGAAGGCAATATTAAAGAAGAGATCCGTTGTTTTTCCTCTTTCACTATTCATTAATTAACAACACATACGATGGAAACATTGAGATGTTGTTCTTTGTCATGTAGTAGTAAGGCCTGTCATATCTCCTCTATGATATTGGATTTTTTTCTTCCTTAATTGGAATTTTTTCCAACTTCTATTAATCATGCCTTCATCCTAAATTCATTCATAATGTCGTGTAAAGAAAATATATGTCAGCTCTAACAAACCAAGTAGTTAATGAACTGAACAATAGCTTGATTGGTTCCACACTTTCCCTTTTTGGGTGTGTGGGTTCAATCCCCGGGAAAAATGGTCACAGATTAACGCTTTCGAGGTAAATTCATGGGTCTCCTGGATACGTTTATTTTGTGTATATGCTGTGTGTGGGTCTGGTGTATGATTGGATGAGGTACACGAACCAATTTGAAAAAATAAAAATAAAAAATAGTTAATGAACTGAACTGTAAATGGCAGAAACAAAGCTAACAAAAACTCGAGCCACACAAAATAAACCAACCCGAGTCCTAACATGGATCAACCCATTTAGTGTCCTTTGAGTCAGCTTGGTTATACCGAACCTTGTTTATTCATATCGACAAGTTAATTTGTTGCATCGGTTGCTTTGTTATACTCAACGGACAAGATAGCAACAGATCCAACCACTATTATTAAAGCTATGGGACATCAATGCGGTGCACGCTTCTTAATGAGGCCCATTTAAGTGCAACGAATTATACCGATGATTCACGAAGCATCTGGCATATCGGTAATATTTTATTCCTATCAGACATCAATGTAGTGCACTTCTTAATGAGGCTCATTTAAATGCAACAATTATACCGATGATTCACGGAGCATCTGGATAATATTTTATTCCGTCGTCATCAGTGACTATAAGAACTACAACATACCAGCAACGGGGTGTTGAGGGGTTGGACCTATGCTTCAAACTTTTAGCATGAGTCTATAACTTTTCTCCTCTAATAAAGGAAATAAAACTGATTGGGCGTATGGTTCGTGCGGTGAGAATTTCCTCGACATAATAAGAGATTGCCAGTTTGATTCTCGGACGGGCTGTATTAAGAAAAGAAATAAGGGTAAATTGTCAAAAAGCCCCTGGTCAATTTCCCCGCTGTCAAAAAACCATCGAGCCTTTTGCTTTTGTTAAAAACCCTGGGCCCAATTAAAACCCCATGCTATACTTTTGACCGCCTATAATTTCGTATATCCCAATAATGCTGCCTTGACAGTTTAGTCATGGCAGTCACCGTACAATGACTTGCATGTAATATCTAAACACTTGCCTACAATATCTAAAAACTTGTCCGTAGTATCTGGAGACTTGCATGTAATATCTATTATGTTTACATTTTCCTTTCCAAATATACTTTTTTTCCACTAAAAATCTAATTTTCCCGCCAAACATACTTCTTTCCCACCAAAAGGCTTTAAAATATATTTCAACTTTCATGTAACATCTAAGTAGTTGCATGTAATATCTAAGTATTTGCATGTAGTGTCCAACAAGTTGCATGTAATATCTAAGCATTTGCCTATAATATCTAAGTGTTGCATATAATATCTAATCTGTTACATCTATTCAAACAGTATTCATGTAATATCTAAGCAGTTGCATGTAATATCTAAGCAGTTGCATGTAATATCTAAGCATCGTCATCTCCTTTTCCATCAAAACCATGTTGGAGCGGCAAAGAAAGAAGAGGAGCGAGGAGGATTGATGACAGATGAGCGGATGTAGGAGGAGTGGAGGGAGGAGTGGCAGAGCAACGGCGGAGGAGGGAGAAGCGGAGAGAGGAGGAGTGGCGAAGCAATGACACAGGAGAGAGGAGGAGCGGCAGATGAAGAAGAAAAATCGGAGGTTTTGGACGGTGAGAGAGGAGGAAGATGAATAATGGAAGGGAGGGGTATTTTTGTATTGCATTTAGACAACTCTCAAGTGGGCTGGGGGGCTTTTTGATAATTTACCCAAGAAATAAAGCCAACAGGTAAAAGCCCATTAGCGGCCCAGTAGGCAGGGCAATTTTCTCTTAGCATTCTGAGCAAACAAACTGATCCGCCTCTCTGTCCCAAGAGCCGGGCTTTGGCCATTTTAGGGTTTTAGCTTCATCATCATCTTCCTCCTCCTCTTCTTCTTCTCTTTCTTAGGGTTTTAGAGGGTTTAGGGTTTGCTCTGTCTCCCCCATAAGAGACTGTTGGGATCCGTGGCCATGTGGGCCCTTCGCAGAGCTGCATATCCTCTGAGGTGAACCTCTTAATTTTCTAAAATTTTGGATTTTTATTGATAATCTTTGCAGCTTTAGTGATTTCTACTGTTTGTTTGGTGCTGTATGTTTGTAATTTCAACTAATACCATTTCATAGTCAGCACTTTTGCCCATTTTGGTGATGGGGATTTTGGAGTGATGGGTGGAATTGATAACTTCAAATACTGTATACGATCGTTTTGTTATGATCGCATTCTATTATTCTATAAAATAATCAAGATTTTCCTTACCATTGTGATGCTGTCAAATAATTGGGAAACACCTTCATTAAGATGTTTTTTTGCTTGTTCGGAAATGGAGCTGCATGCAACATTCACTGAAAAAAATAAAATAATTCATTCCCCATGTTTGGTTAGCATCATTATGACAGATTTGGAAATGAAGTTGAAAAATGCAACCAACTTTGCAGCATTTGTTGCAGTGAAATCAGCTCCCAATAATTTTGTAACTTCAGAAGATGTGGTTATAGAATTTATTACCGGCACTTACTTTTCGCTTTGCAAATTTGCAACAAATGTTGAATTTACACCTTTTTTTTGTTAAACCAAATACGAATTTTTTGATTTATGTTCTTGCGACAAAATTAAGAAAGAAAAAACAAACAATGAAATTGCAGTCATTTTGCTTGCAGTAAATTTTCTTTGGCAACAAACCAGATGGTCTTTGGCCAAAAAGAAAACCAGAAAGTCCAAAAAAGATTGTTACATGTGCTGTGTACTAGTCTATCTATAGCTTTTTCTGTATTCTGACCAAATCTGCAGACTTTTGCAATGTATAAATTGCTTGATAAGTTATTGCATCAATAATATATACATTTGGAACTGTTTCGGTTTATATTTCGTATAACGTTGCTAAAACTGCCCAAGTGAGCATAGTTAAATATCTCCCAGAAAATTGTGCTGACTCTTATATACCATGTTCCACTCTCAGGAGCGAAAGCCGCCACATTGTGGTTGCTTGTACTTGTTTCACAAAAACAGATATTTTAAATCGAAATGTCGAGTTTGAAGTTCATGATGCTAATAATCTTATACTTGAAGGACGTTTCTTGCCAAAGCCATACGCCTGTGAATCTCCAATCTCTTTAAGATCTTCCTTACGGAGCCGGAATCTTTCGTCCCATGCCGGAGCCAAATCGAGCGATAACGCAGATAAATTAGAGGATAGCTTTTCCGGTTTAGAAACGCCTTCAAAAAGTGGTAAAAATGTTGTAAAGGAGGATGATGAGGTTGAATCTGAAGAAATCTCTGAGGAAGAATTAGATGAAACTATTGAGGATGTGCCTGGGTTGTCGGATGTTGGGATGGAGTCTGGCAGTGAAAAAATTTCAGCGAAGAGAGTTTTCTCTCCGCTTTTCGAAACTTTAATGGAAACACCTCGACAATCCATTAATACGGCTTTGGAGCAATGGATAAATGAAGGAAAAGCTTTGGGGCGAGATGAAATATCCTTGGCAATGTTTCATCTTCGAAGGCGGAGGTTCTATGGGAAGGCATTGCAGGTTTTTACTGTTTACTCTCCTGATATATTAAATTTTATAGCTTAATTTCACTAAACTACCAAAAACTGCACTCGTTTTCCTTTTGACTGTCAAAAACTTCATAAATTATGAGTAACTACTACAATATTTCATATTAACGATATCTGTTTTTCGCTAGACTACCTTAACAGAGGGTAACAAATATTTTTGACACCATTATATTAGTTAGAAAAAATATGAGTATAATTTACCAAGGAAAAAGCACGTATTGTAATTATGAAGATTTTTGGTAGTATCTTGTAATTTACCAAGGTTTTGGTAGCTTAGTGAAAAACAGGTGTAGTTCTTGGTAGTTTAGTGAAATTATGACTTACATTTTATGCCTTCGATGTGAAGTGATTGCTGTACGATATATACTGGATCATTTGAAACAACCTTCCATCCTTGATAAGTAGGTCACTTTGCTAACAACAAAGTTCCTATAAGATACCATTCTAATGGATAAAATAGGTCGCCTTACTAGTTATATTCTTCAATATTATGAATAAAATTAACAACCATTACTTGTTATATGAGTTGAATATACATATATTCAATAAAGAGACATGACAGTTTTTTTTTTCTTTTTGACTACAAACATAAGAAATTATATTTGTGTCCGGTAACCCCAAGGATGTATGCCTATAAGCATAAGAAATAATATTTTATACTTGCATGCTAGCTGGGGTTTGTTGTTACAGAAATTTATTAAGAAGCATAAAATATTCACTCAATTTTTTTTGTCTTCTTTATCTTTTATATTATGGAACATAAGGGTGGATAGTCAAACTGAGGAGCTAACTAGCTTCATACTATGTTTCGTAAATCAACAAAGCCATACATTGGAAAATAAGTCCAATAAACCTTCCAAATTATCCAAACTTCACCCTGTTCTACTTAAAACATCAAGCTTTTTAACAAATAAATTTCTTTGCATCATCTCATATTTATCATCATAAGCACCCTTAACCGAAAGCTACTGACTATCCACTGCATCATTTTTTTTATCACCAATCTCTAGGTTTTAATCAAGGTTTGAAAATCTCAGCATCGAAAATTTATTTTTGGGATTGGAATCAGCCATATCAGGCTTCGTGTGTGAGGATATTGGATTTCATTATGTCAACTGAATTAAGAGAGCAAAATTGTTTGTTAAATTTTTATATAAATAGTGAAAATAACTATACATTCTTTGAATAATTATATACTTTGCATATAATATTAGATTACTTTTTGTATATTTTTGTACATCGGCATTTTTTTATTAAAATAATGTGTGTATGCATACATATATGCATGCATATGTGTGTGCGCCTAGGAAGCATGGACACTTCTATTTGCTCGCCGTGTCCGTGTTCGACACGTATTGGATACTCTGTTGGACGCCGTGCCCGACACGCTTATGTTGTGCCCATCCAAATTAGACGTGTCCGACACTTCTACGTAATGTAAAGAGTTGAAAAATAAGAACGAGTATGTGTGCAGACTACTCTGATAACTTGTATACAAGAATATAAAAAATTTCAATATCTTTCATGTCGGACTAGATTTAGGAGTAAAGATTCAAATTGATGCAAATGATGAAGTTGTGTTTATGAAAGTCGGCTCCAATTACAAATGGTTAATATTTTATTTGTTTTAACTATAGTAATTTTATTCTTGTGTGTTTGGCCTTAAGTTTTATATATTTTAACTATAGTAATTTTATTCTTGTGTGTTTTGCCTTAAGTTATATATATATATATATATATATATATATATATATATATTTGTGCTTAAGAAAACTTATGGTCATGTTGAAAATATAGCCTTAAATTATTTTTTTGTGTTTCTTTTCATAGTTTATTTATATTTTGTTGTGTGTATAATATAAAATAATATAGTTGTGTCCCTATGTCCTTTTTATAAATTTACAGTGTCCCGTGTCCGTGTCGGTGCTAAATAGGCGCACGTGCGCGCGCGTGTATATATATATATATATATATATATATATATAGGAATAATGAAGGAAAGAGGCTCTATGAGGCTTTTTCGTTAGGTGATGTCAAAAAACTACACCCTCCATCATTTTATTCGATGATCGGCATTCATCATCATTTTTATCATCTAAAATGTGGATACACCAAATTTCATGTGATTCTACCACTTTTTTACCATTGAATTAGAAATGTAAAAAGTTCTATTGTCGGTAAACCGTTAATTTACACCCACTAAATCAACGGTAAAAAGTGATACGATCACATGAAATTTGGTGTATCTACATCTTAGATGCTATAAAATCATGGAGGGTGTATTTTATCGACGCCATAGGAGGAAATTCTCTCCTATGGCGCCTTTCTTCCATTATCCCATATATATATATATATATATATATATATATAGAGAGAGAGAGAGAGAGAGAGAGAGAGAGGAAGTGTTTATGAGCTGTCATCTTATTCTAAGAAATGAGATGTCGTATTTAAATTTGATTTTACACCATATTTTCCGATGATCGGCACCGTTCAACTTTCTCTCTATACTTTAGATCATAGAATTATCAAATTTCATATGTTTTCGATAATATCTAACTTGCATCGAGTGATTGCAAAATTAACGGTTTACCGACAATAGAACATGTGACAAAGTTAGATCAATGTGCAAATGTTATTGAAATCATATGAAACTTAGTGTATCGATGTTTTATACCATGGAAACAAGATGAACGGTACTGATCATTCACAAAATAGATGAATAGTCAAATTTTAAGGCGACACCTTATTTCTAAGATTAAGGTGCCACCTCATAAACACCAACCTCATATGTATATAGTTTTTTTTATTTTGGACCCCTAAAACTTCCATATTTCGAAAAAAAGCACGTAAAACTTTGTATTTCTAAAAAAACACACCTTATTCTTAAAGGTTAACTAAAATAGCCTCCTAGTTAAATTCCATCTAAACCAAGTTATGGATCTGTTAATTCTAGCCATTGGAGGCCTTAAACGACCTAAATACCCTTCAAGGGTCAGGTTTTAGGGTTTGGAGGCCTTAAATGACCTAAATACCCTTCAAGGGTCAGGTTTAGGGTTTAGAGAGGGTTGCACCTTCTTCTTTCTTCCCTCTGGATTATGTTGCTCATTCTATGTTTTTCAATCATTCTTCCTTCTATGTTTTTCTGTACATCAACACCCAAAATTCCCCTATTTTCTTAAACAAAAATACTAGATTTAGATGTTACAAGAAACGAATAAAAACTGAGAATTGAGGAAGCAAGGGAGTTAAAAATTTTACATGCGAATTGGGGCTACGACATTAACTCGGGATTGATAAATTGACGGCTGCGTCTCTTCGATTTGGGGCTAGGGTTCAGGTGAGAGGAGATGAGAGAAATTTTGGGTTCCTTCAATTAGATCGTTGCCGGTGAAAGGAGAGGAGAGGAGAGGAGAGAGAGGATTCGGGGCTGAGGTGTTAGGTCCTTAATTGAATGAGTTTAGGGATTTGAGAGAGCAGCTCCTTCAACAAGGGTAATCTATTTCTAAATGCATTAGTTAACCCTAGTTGGGTTAACTAACCCTCCTGACTAACAATATACAAACGGAATGGTTGTTTTTAGATAACGGCGAAGTTTTATGTGTCATTTTTAGAAACATGGAAGTTTTAGGCGTCCAAAATAAACCCCCCAACACACACACACACGCATAAGAGAGTGCTCCATTGCAAACCGGCCCGTGTTTTTAAATATGCGTGTGTGTTATACTACTATTTAAAAAAAAGTAATTTGGTTTTAAGCTATTATTTCTAATTTTTGTTTAGGTATTGTATATCCATTATAGTTATCCTAATTATATTCAAAGTTAAAATAAAGTGTTTAAGGATCTAATAATATATATTTTTCAGATCGGTCCTGATTGGTCTTGACTTGGTCCGACTCGGCCTGGATCAGACCTAGTCAAATAAAAAAAGACCTAGTCAAATCGACACCGACAACATTTCTTTGAGTTATTGAACCAAAATGCCGGATCAAAGTTTTCAAGGGTATCTCATGTCCCTTCAAAATCCAATCCGATCTGGCCAATCTAGATTGGGAACGGCTGATTTTTAAACCCTTGGTTTTTATACATCAACACAAGTTTCCAATTAGCCTTGTCATCTGTTGTCTTGAAATAAACCTATAAATCAAGCGGTTAACCCTGAGTATAAACTGCTCATTAATGTGGGCATTTACCCATTCTTTAACCGAAACATGCTTACCCTAGCATGCATGTAATTATTAGCTAATTCATCCTAAGAATGTCAATTTTAGCTCCAAATAAGCTACATCTTACTAGCTTTATTGATGATTACACAAAAATGCCTTGCTTGCAAAGAGGCATGATGTTTAGATGACATTGACATAAAGAAGTTTGAGCAACACGAAGAGACTTAGTTATATGCTGAGGAGGCGGTCAATAGACCAATTTCTAAAAGGAATCCAACTTACAATGTTACTGATCATGGAACATGCAGATGTGTTATCGAAGATATAAATAAAAAAAATCCAATTTTATTTGCAGGACAGACAGCATAGATTAGCAACTGCCAGAATCTGGATAGAACTTTGTTCTTGGTGTCATATAAGCAACTTGGATCTATATGTTCATATATACGAACTAGTATATTCGCCTAGGTGTAGACATGTCCATACTGTGTAAACTTTGGGGCTATTTGTTTTCAAAGAATCAACTTGGAATTGACGGAACTGGGGAAACAAGACATTGCAGCGCAATGCAATTCTTTGTGAATGCTGTATTCTTCCGTTTGTTTTTAATGGAATGATACAAGAATTGGCTGCTTACATCATGGATCATCAATTTTAGGGGTTGCAACACCTTATAAAATGGGAGGTTGGGTAGGTTTCTCTCTATTCTAAGGGATTTCATTTCACCATGCCAACCAAACAAAGGAATCGAAAGTTTCATTCCCTAGGAGACAAAAAATGCTCATTCCTCGAAAACAAACACAAACTTTGGAATTCCGGATCTATTGCACAAAAGTCCTGAACGAACCTGACACCAATTCTATACTGGGTTTTGTGTCGTTGCGCCTAAACCTTTACAGAAGGCATACATATGAACCATCTAAGCTTAGTTTCATTATGTTATTTTCCCCCTGTATACACCAAGTACCGTTCCTCCGAATATTTTTTGCAGTGTAAAACTTCATGACATAATTTTGCAGTTTGTGGAGTGGCTGGAAGCAAACAAACACATAGATTTCTCAGATCGAGATTATGCTTCTGTCGTGGATCTAATTGCCAAACTACACGGTCTCCAAAAAGCCGAAAGCTACATAGAAAAACTTCCGGAATCATGGAAAACTGAAATGGTCTACGGAGCTCTTCTAGCAAACTGTGTCGCCACAGGCAATGTAAAAAAATCTGAAGAAATTTTCAACAAAATCAGGGACCTCGGTTTCCCCCACACAATCTTTGCTTGCAACCAACTCCTACTACTCTACAAAAGAAACAATCGCAAGAAAATTGCCGACGTCCTGAAATTAATGGAAAAAGAAAATATACGACCCTCTCAATTCACATATAGGGTTTTAATTGACGCTAAAGGTCTTGCTAGCGATATTTCGGGCATGGAAGAGTTGGTAGAAAGGATGAAAGCCGAAGGTATGGAGCTTGATTTAAGAACCCACGCAATGCTCACAAGATATTATATCCTTGCAAATCTTAAGGAAAAAGCCATGGCTGAATTAAAATCAATTGAAGGAGACGACATTGTAGAAAACCGAAATGCCTGCGGGGAGCTTCTTCCTCTTTATGCTTCTCTCGGCAAAGCGGATGACGTGGCGAGAATCTGGAAGGTCTGTGAGTCGAATCCTCGAACTAAAGAATGCTCAACTGCAATCGATGTGTGGGGAATTTTAGGGAAAATTGAGAATGCAGAGGAAGTCTTTGAGTACACGATGAGGACTTGGAACAAACTCTCTTTTAGATTTTATAATGAATTACTTAAAGTTTACGCAAATCATAAGCTTCTATCTAAGGGTAAGGATTTGGCAAAGAGAATGTCAGAAAATGGGTGTAAAATCGGTCCTTTGACTTGGCACGTGCTTGTTAAGCTCTATGCCGAATCCGGGGAGGTTGAGAAAGCTGATTTGATTATACAAAAGGCAGTGCAGCAAAATAACACGCGGCCTTTATATTCCTCTTATCTGGCTGTTTTAGAGAAATATGCAAATAGGGGGGATGTTCATAATGCCGAAAAGATTTTCCATAAGTTGAAGCAGAGTGGTTATTTGGGGAGAATAAGATTGTATCAGTTACTGCTTCAGGCTTATGTAAACGCGAAAGTTCCAGCTTACGGGTTTAAAGAGAGGATGAAAGCTGACAATATGTTTCCAAATAGAATAGTAGCGGAGCAGTTGGCGGCCGTTGATGGTTTCAGTAAAACACAGATATCGCAATTGCTGGACTCATGAAGCGGTTCTTGTTTTTTTTATTTGAAAAGTATGTTTGCTTGCAAAAAATATGGTTTCGAGCGATAATTTTATGTCTAATGCTGAATGGTTGTTGAATTGTTGTTGTGGTATGCTCATGTTGTAGTTGGATCTGCCTTTATTTCATTTATGAGTTGCACAGGGGTTTGTTTTGAGAGAAGATGAAGGTAGAGAGTATTTTGATGCAATGATCAACTTGTCTCTCTTTGAGTTATCCTGTTTTGATTGTAGCAAGACACAAAAACATATATAATGCCTGATATAGAGCTCAACTAATTTTGGGAGTGAAAGCAGGCAAAGTTGTGAAGTACCTGAAATCCCTTGCCATGCTTCTTTGCTTTTGAATTCGCATGGATCGAGCCGCTCATTGATGCAAGTAGCGTCATCTGTTTATGAGGCTAAGGGTTTGCATGCACACATTCTTTTGATGAATCCCACAATTCCATTGAATATGCAAATTCCCAAAAACCTTGCCGGCAATTTGCAGCGCTTGCGTACTTTAGACTTGAGCCATATTGATGTCCATGAGTTGCCAAGTTCAATTGGTGATCCGAAACACTTGAGGTAGCTTTCTCTCTGCAACACGAAAATCAAGAGTTTGCCCAATTCGGTGAGTAAGCTTTATCATCTTCTTAGCTCAAGACTACGAAACTGTTGCGAGATGATTGAGCTACCCAAAGATATGAAAAACTTGCCAAATCTGAGACACCTCGAATTACACACCTCGACAACAGGTTTAAACAAAAGGGTTGTCTAAGATCCGTGCCAAGGGAAATAGGGAAGTTGACCTGTTTGAAGACATTGGCTAGATTTGTGGTGGGCAGGAAAGCTGGCACAAGTGAGTTAAGAGAAATGAATGACCTACATGGGGATCTCGTCATCTCGAGCCTTGAATCTGTCAGCGATGCTTCCAATGTGACACAAGCCAATTTAAAGAATAAAGAGCACCTCCAAACCTTGGAATTGCAATGGAGTAAAGCTTCAACAAACTTGCGCATTGGAGAACAAGCACTCGACCATCTCCAACGTCCCAACGAAATCAGAGAACTGAAGATGGTTGCCTACAGTGGGTACATATCACAACCATGGATCGAAAGATCCATGCTTCTGCAGTTTAGTATCGGTAAATCTGATCAACTGCAAGAACCTTACGAAACTTCCACTCGTAGGGAAACTCCCATCTCTACAGAAGCTACATCTAGTAAACCTGCCCAGACTGAAGAGTTGGGATCAGAATCACGAAGGCGACAAGTTCTCTTCACTGGAGGAGCTTGTGATCAGAGTCTGCATCAATCTCACTCAACTTAGCACCAGCTTTCCTTCTCTGAAGAAACTAGAGATAGATAGATGTCCAAAACTCCCCGGTCTTCCCCAGTTCCCATCTCTCCTTTCTCTGAAAGTGAAAGATCGTGGTGACTGGATCTGGAGCTCATTACATTGCCTCAACTCTCTCACCTCTTTGGCCCTTTCTGGGTTGCCCATTACAACGGCAATGATGGAGCTACAAAATTGCAGTAATCTACGACATTTGGAAATGAGCAACTTCAACTCACTAGACTATGTACCAGATGATTGGCTACCCACCACAATTATTTATCTCAAGATCGAGAACTGCCCATCACTTCAAGCTTTAACCAAGCTGGTTGTGATACCTTACAGATCTTGAAAATTTGCTAATCCAAGACCGCGCAGAGCTTCAATCTCTGCCCATGGGAATGGCGGGGCTCAAAAGCCTCGTAAATTTCGGGATTTCAAAATGCCCCAAGGTTCCAGCAATGCCGAGGGATGGAATTCCTGATGGGCTTCAAATTCTCAGCATCAACGTTTGCCCCATGCTAGCCCAATCACTGCAGCAGCATTATCATAACATCGTTGAAAGAAAAAAAATAGTATCGATATGGATCAATGGTGACTTGATAGTATCAGCCGAAGCAAATGAAAACCATTCAAGCACATCAACAAGTCAAGGCAAGAAATTTGGAATATTTAGCTAGCTGACAAGTTTATTATATTTGATCTCTTGGAAAATTTCTCTCTGTTTGTATTATAGCAAGTTATTGTAAGTAAATTTTATCTTTGATTGATTCTTAGATCAATATTGAATCAGGACATGTAACTGCTTGTAAACCAGATAAATTTCCATAAATGAAAGTTTAAGCGATGGTTCACCATCCGTAGGCGTAGGCATTGCCGAACCACATTAAATTTGTCTCTATATTTCGCGTATTTCAATATATAATATGGTCACAGGTATGTCATACGTACTCTTCTTGTGCTTCCTAGCCATACAATATAGCATCTACCATCTCATTTTCTTGCTGGAATTAGTATTCTGAAGCATTGAAAGAGTATCTACTTCTTTTAGTCTCTATATTTCGTGTATTTCAATATATAATATGGTCACAGGTACGTCATACATACTCTTCTTGTGCCTCCTAGCCATACAATATAGCCTCTACCATCTCATTTTCTTGCTGAATTAGTATTCTGAAGCATTGAAAGAGTATTTACTTCTTTTAGTTACAACCATGCAGTTTTAGTTACAACCATGCAGTTTTATCCAGAGGCTAGGTGTCACGACCCGGAATTGGCACGTGACTGGCACTTAAATCACGTGAAATCTATAGGACCCCACCTTAACCCAAGTATGCCGAAAATCATGAATCTAAAGTTTTTTAGGAAAATAGTGGAGGTGAAGTTTTGAAAAAGAGATATAAATGAAATCTAGTTCCTCTTTTAAAGTATAAGTAAGTTTATAGAAATACAAGTGGATGTATGCTAAAGTTTGAAAACGTTTTCGTCATTTGAAATTTGGGCAGAACCTTCTTTGTAAATTTTGATCAAAACAATACATAAACAATAATAATATTGGCATCTCTAAGCGGGAGTTAGCTTTTCGCCAATCGGCGGAAACATAACCACACAAGTAGGTATATACGACGCCCAAGACGAAGATCAACTCAGAAAAAGAAAGTAAAGAAATGCCAGAACATTACCAACTCAAATGTAAGAATATATACATGCCACGACTCTAAGTCCGAAAGAATATATATCTGGTCTCTAAGTCCACAATATACATAGTCTGATTGATAGAGATCTTAACTAGATTATAACTGAATAAAAATATACAATGGTGGTTACGATCCGGACTGTAACCACCTACCAAGCAAAACACCCAAAGAAGAAGTGTGCCAGCAAACCGCCACTTATCCGAACGGTCCAGTAAAATAATTATGGCACAACGGGGGTGAGTTGCCAACAGTAGAAGACATCATCAGATAGAAATCGAATGTATAATGATCTACCTAGGTCATACTGTAATATAATAACGTCATATCGTGTGGTATCGAAAGTAAACGTGTATACATATGTATATAAATATATAATACCGTGCCTGTATCAATATGTGGTACAATGTCATCCATATCATGAATATATACATATCATCCGATGAGTGTCCATCAACGATACCCGAAATCATCATAAAACCCTGAGTGTCCAGTATTGACACTCAAAATCATTATAAATCCCGTGTCCAGTATCGACACGTAAATCCTCATATCTCAGGCACTGTCTCATCGGATTGACCATCATATCTTAAGTACCGTCTCATCCGATCGGTCCTCATATGCATTTGTCTCATATCACTTAAGTCGGTATCCTCCGGATATCCGCCGAGTCTAATACTGCCACCGGTAGGTAAGGTTCTCCAGCCAGACTCAACGTCTTTCTATACGATCTTCTTGTCCCGGGGTACCATACCGGGTCCACCATGTAACCGCAATCGCTCTCTACCCTTATCTCGATTCGGATAATAATCATAGCTCAGAACAGAGAAATCTCATTGTGAACGCCGAAATATCATATCAAGAGAAAACCGCTTTTTAAAAACATTCACAAGTTTTTAAATAATATTGCGGTTTCTCAAATCCAGAATCTAATGAAAACATGATCTCATAAGAATATGACAATAATGAAAAGATATGTGCAGGAACAAAACAATACTATAATGCATAGCAAGTGTGTTCATATAAGCATGTCGTATAGTATTGTAAAGAAAGCAGGGCCGGTCACTGCTGCCTAAGAGAACATTCTGGTTTTTGGCTTCTGGGTCAGTGAAAGTGAAATTGTAATCTAACATGCCAACACGTATAGTGTGATGCGGTAGCATAACGAGTTCTATCTGTGTACGCGACATGGCAATTGCCGATGATGTGTGTGTGAGCATGCAAGTATGTGCACGTGCAACATGTAAATCATCGGTAATGGTGCGCGTGTCCTAATACAAGGTCAAGTAAAACTAAGGTATAAACGTAGTATGCATCATAAATGATCGAAACGCGAGTGTATGCAGAAATAAGAAATCGAAAAGCGAGCGTAAACGGAAATAAGAAATCGTAATGCGAACAAGTATAAAAATATGCAACTACATATGAGGCATACTGTTATAATTTAAAATAGTACGAAACGTTATTTTAGAAAATAGGGGGCTACGATATTTTTGAAGAAGATACTGTTTGAAAAGTTGTAGCGTCCCCTTAAAATTATCATTTAAAAGTTCACAACGATTCATTAGTTTTGAAAATATGTATAGCTCTAAATATATCATAATATCTACTTTAATGATTATAAACAAGATTTCTCGAGTCGAAATAAATATCGGCGATCCATCCTCATTATATCACATACAGAATATCCATCGTACGATATCATCAAATCAAATAGTACGGATCTATAATCGCGTACATCATATCATCTCATCTCATAACATATCATCTCCTATCATATCATATCACATTGCCTCATATCACCATTTCGCATCATATCGACTCATCATCATGTCGTAAATATCCTTGTATCATTAGTAACTTGTATCATATAAGGCAATCATATGTATATATATACTTACGTAAGTAGATATAACTCATAAGCTAAGAAATAGTACTAGGGGTATATCATTCTATTAAGTATAGACTTATATATATATGATAGTCTAGCATAACCTATAGACTAAGTATACTATTCTAATATCTATATCGTATCCTAATTCTACGGTTGCGGGGGTGCTATACGCCATCCACCCGACTTCTCCCGTAGATATACATCTACTCACCGAATATCCTCGCTCTAGTCAAAGTTGACGGACGCCTTGCTCTTCTTCATCGTCTCGGAAGTTCATGCAATTGTACCTACAATCAAATCCATAACCAAAATCGCATAAAAACCTGAATCGAATTTGAAATCACGTGCGAAGCGCACATAGGTTAGAACCTATTATCAACACGTGCTAAAACAACAAAATACTCCCTGACGTCGACATACGAACGTCAAACGACCAAGTCAAAACTCAAATATTAAAAACCAAGTTTTCAAATATCGCAAAACATTGACAGAAATTAAGTAAAACTCCAGATTTTTTTTCAAGTGATCTGGGACTTTTTAACGTATAGGGTAGTCTTAGTTATCTAGTGAGTGAGTTACAGAACAAATTTCAAAGCCTAATTCCAAAATCGACCCGTAAATTGCGGCTAAAGTGAATAAATTTGCGGCCAGAACTAGGAATTGGGGGCTCGGGCTTATACAGTGGTTTTCTACTGGTCTATACATTTCTCTGTATCCTCTATTTAACTTTCAGAGTTTTCTAGTTGCTCCAGATTTTAATTGAACATCAAAAGTTCAACAAAAACGGCATTGGAAAATTCTAAACTCAATTTTGAAACTTCAAAACTCATCTAAATCAGGCATACTATCATTAATAGGCTAGTAATCACTCACTTAACCCCCTACTACACCACCACCACTACAAGTTCTATTCACCACGACTCACCTAAGAATTTTCAAGACTTGAAAACATGCACATTTAAATTCTAAACTACTTGTGAAGACAAGAACATTTAAAAACTTATCTAAAAGTGGAATTATTACCTCATGAAGCAACTCAAGAAATTTCCAAGATGGCATAAGGCTTTCAAAACGAAAATTTGATCTCACCATGAAGTTTAGGATGGGATTAAGAACATTTTTAATGAAGATGTCGTGGTATTTTGAAATGTTTTGGATAGTGATTTGGGATGGTAGAGGAGGCCGAGGAAGATGAAGAAGAAGGAGATGAAGAAATGAGATGAAGATAAAGAGTTTGTGAACAAAAGAAATGGCTAAGGTTGCCATGGCTCCCCCTTCTCTCTCTCCCCTATCCATACCTACATGTCCCTTTGTTCCCTCTCATGTCACATTCCCTTTTTCTTTCTATTTTTCTTTTCTTTGGAAAACCAAAGTAAAACCAAAGTAAAAAATAAAAAGGTAACATTTACACAATATATCATGCACACTAAATATGGTTTAGCAAAATGGATTTGGTTTAATGCATAATTAAGAAAAAATTAACCAAGTTAATTATCAACTAATACGGATATAATCATATACTAATTTATAAAAAGTCCAAATCAAATAAATACCTTCATAATTAATAATTCATTTTAAATTTCAATTATTTTCCAAAATAGAGGTATATAATTATACCATTCTATGAAAACTCAATTCTATATTTGTATAATATCCGTGAAATTTATTACTTTATTATTTAAATTCAAAAATAATATTTTCTATTTTCTGAAATATTACAATCTCCCCTCTTAAATAAATTCGGTCCCCGAATTTAAATTTAAACCTCCGAGCTTTAAAATATTTCAGTAAATCAAATCAAATCAACGAGGCTCCGAAATCGTGGATAAATTAGAAATATCATAGCACAACGCGTGCGCATGAAAATGAGTGCAAAACTCAATAATCGAAACTCCGTCAAGCGCCATGCAAATCATAAAAGTTATGAAGAAGTATGTCATTTGAGAAATCTACCGTTTAAATCAAACACAATATCGCCAAGGCTACAATACATATATAGTACGCATCAAGTAAAATAATTTAAGTACCTGAAAAATATATGAAAATCATTTTCAAATCGCCGTGTGATGCGTATATCACGGTACAAGTAGCGGATGTTCATTTGTGAATATATATATATATATATATATATATATATATATATATACATTTTGCTTAAAATATACGTCCTGCTTTTTTGAAATGATTTAGAATGGTTTTCTTTTGTTAAGTTTCGTGCTGCTCATAGACACGTAGGAAAATAGTGAGACTATATCCTTGTTTTTTTGAAAAGCTCTTCAGTAAATATCGATGCATGCAAAACACTCAGATACTGTTCTCAGACCAGTCCTGCTCTGCTACTATATAACATAATAAATATCATAAAACGCGATCCTCGAAAAAGAAATCAATCCTAAAATGTATACTTGAAAACCAACCCACATGCGTCTGCTACGCACGGAAATCGAAATTAAACTATGTGCAATGAATGTGCACGAAATCGAAAACTGAGTGCGGCGGGTGTGCACGAAAGTATCTGTCAAGTGCAATAGGTGTGCACGAAAGCATCTGTCAAGTGCATTAGGTGTGCACGACAACAACATCCAATGCATTTGGAGTGCACGAAAATTTCAATCGAGTGCGACTGGTGTACACGAAAATTCTCAAGTGTATCAAATGTGCATAAAACTACATCAAGTACGTCGAGTGTGCGCGAAAATCTAAATCAAGTGCATCAGGTCTGCACAAAATCATTTAGTGCAATAGGGTGCACAAAAATCAATATCAAGTGCAATTAGGTGCACAAAAACATAAATCTAGTGCAACTGGCATGCACAAAAACTGTATTAATGCATCAAAAGCGCACGTAAACAATATCAAGTGTACAAGTCAAAATCATGTGCATGCAATATGGACGAAATCAAAATCAAGTATATCGAAGTACACGAAATCATCAATATGTGCAACGGCGTGCACAAAACAATACCAAGTGTAAAGGATATGCGCAAAAACATAAATCAAGTGCAATCGCTGTGCATAAAGAAACTATCCATCAGGTGCAGCTACGGTGCACGAAAATATCAATCATGAAACTCAATCCTCAAAACAAAAGAATCAAAATGACAAGCGTGATACTCGAATCACCAAAACACAAATAAAAAATAAATGATATTGATGTACACCTCCTACAATGTCGAAAGATGCCGGTGCACCCGGAGTTGGCAAAGCAAAAATTTCCACTTGCCTTCTGCCCACGGTCTGGCGTCCTCTGTCTTTAGTTCCTTATTTTCTCTGTGAATCCCCAATTCCACGACCTCCCGGCCCGACAGCCTGGTTAGGAGTAGCGATGGAAACAATTCCGCTCTGACGCCTCTCTGAACATCTCCTGGCCAAGCAACCTGGCCACTCGCAATATAGCACGTCAACGATGGCGGCTTCTGGCCCTCTGAATATGTTCTATACAACCGATTCTACGTCCAAATCTCTTATCGCGGTAGTATCTTGGAAAGAACTTTCCATGGCCCCTTCCGATCTCATCTCTGTCGAACTGCTCGGAAGTTGGCACTCTTAAATTAATCCGTTTCCGTTCCGGGACAGCTGCAATCTCATCACGACCTTCCTCTGAAAATATGGTCGTATCCAACGCCCATGTGTACGTATCAAATCTCTGGCATCAACTGAGAGGAACACCTGCTAATCGAGGTCTCGCACGAACTTTGTAATCCACTTCGCTTCAATATCTACCAAATCAGAATCATATCTTTATAGCTGCGTAGACTGCAATTCATATTCGGCTCTGGTCATATCCAGAGTCTTATGTAAAGACTCGAAGCTACGAACTTGGGTATTTCCAACACTCTGTGGAAGAAATCTGACTAAATACGTCCTCGAGAACTCGTCCATTCCATTAGAGGAATACGCATTGCTCGTCCTCTATCGATCGACTCACTCCAGGTCTGAGCAAGACCTTTCGAACTGAAATTAGCCAACTCAACTGATCTCGCATCGGGGCATCCAAACAAACGAAATATCCTAATCACTTTATCCAAAAATCACTAGGGATCCTCTATCACATCCCTGCCTGTAAATTCATATGGTTTCAGCTTCGTGAGCTCTGGAAGCGACATCTCGTCAATCTCAGCAACAGCTGGTACATCTGTCTACATGGTAGACAACACAACAATCTCTGCAGTAAACTGTACGTCAACAGTCCTCTCGATCTGATCTGACTGGCTTCAAGCAATAGCCTGATCATATGGTGCAGATCCAGAACGCTCGTCTCAAATGAGAAATCCTAACATAAATGAGAAATCAATCTACTCCTTTCTCATTGGAATGACACCCTGGTCAGTCCTCGTCCTTGACGAGCTCGCTCTGACCGCATCTCTAGTCACATCCTTCTCAGCTCGCGTAGCCATAGTGATAGGAATCACAAACAAATATCGATGAGGATAGATCATAAGAACGAATATAATAACGGATCTCAAGATATGTACATCCTAAGATTACTTAAGCGGAGTATCGTATCGTACGTATGCCGCGAAATATACGCACGGTATGTTACTTTACTTGAGTTATTTACTCCATCAACCAAGGTCAACCTATATAACGAAAGTTTGAGTCTAATACCCTCTCAGTCTAGTTTTCGTAAGGTCAAGCCTATATTCCGAAATATACGCCCTAGAATCTGCATAATCAAATCTAGACTCGAACAAAGGTTAAACTTAATGCTTTGATACTAACTTTGTCACGACCGGAATTGGCACGTGATTGGCACTTGAATCACGTGAAGTTTATAAGACCCCACTGTAACCCAGGTAAACCGAAAACCAGGAATCTAAACATTTTTAGGAAAATAGGAGAAGTGAAGTTTTGAAAAAGGGGTATAAATGAAATCAAGTTCCTCTTTTAAACTATAAGTAAAGTTTATAGAAATACAAGTGGATATATACTAAAGTTTGAAAATGTTTTCGTCATTTGAAATTTGGGCAGAACCTCCTTCGTAAATTTTGATCAAAACAGTATATAAACAATAATATTGGTAGCATCCCCAAGCGGGACCTAGCTCTTCGCCAATCGGCGGAACTAAAACCACACAAGTAGGTATATACGACGCTCAAGACGAAAATCACCTGAGAAAAGAAAGTAAAGAAATACCAAAACATCATCAACTCAAATATAAGAATATATACAAGCCACGACTCTAAATCCGAAAGAATATACAACTGGTCTCTGAGTCCACAATATACATAGTCTGGTTGATGGAGCTTTTAACTAGATTTCAACTAAATAAAAATATACAATGGTGGTTACGATCCGGACTGTAACACACCTACCAAGCAAAACACCCAAAGAAGAAATGTGCCAGCAAACCACTACTGATCCGAGCGATCGGTCCTATAAGAAAACTATGGTACAACATGGATGAGTTACCAACTCGTAAGTAGAAAATATCATCATATAGAAATCGAATGTATAACGATCTACCTAGGTCATACTGTAATATACTAACGTTATATTGTGTGGTATCGAAAGTGAACGTGTATACATATGTATATAAATATATAATACCGTGCATGTATCAACATGTGGTACAATATTATCCATATCGTGTATATATACATGTCATCCAATAAGTGTCCATCAACGATACCCGAAATCATCATAAAATCCTGAGTGTCCAGTATCGACACTCGAAATCATCATAAATCCCGTGTCCAGTATCGACATGTAAATTCTCATATCTCAGACACCGTCTCATCGGATCGGCCCTTATATCTCAGGCACCGTCTCATCAGATCGGTCCTCATATTCATCTGTATCATATCACTTCGGTCGGTATCCTCCGGATATCTGCCGAGTCCAATACTGTCACCGGTACGTAGTGTTCCCTAGCCAGGTTCAACGCCTTTCTATACGATCTTCTTGCCCCGGGATACCGTACCGGGTCCACCATGTATCTGCAATCGGTTTCTCCCTCTGCCTCGATTCGGATAATAATTATAGCTTATAACCGAGAAATCTCATGGTGGATGTCGAAATATCATATCCAGAGAAAACCGCATTTTTAAAATATTCACAAGTTTGTAAATAATATTGCGGTTTTTCAAATCCAGAAATCTCATGAAAACAGAATCTCATAAGAATATGACAATAATGAAAAGATGTGCATGCATAGAACAACACTGTAATGCACAACAAGTATGTTCATATAAGCGTGTCGTATATGTAGGGTGTTTTTCATCACCCCATTGAGATGGGAATACACGCGCTTGTAAGGCGCATTATAGATTCCCCCTGCCTAGGGTGGGTTGGGGTTTATTGATTGTGGGGATCCGAATCTCCGGCAGCCGCGGACTAACCTGCCGTTAATTACCCCTCGCCTTTGGAGCGAGAGAACCTCCGATTAACGGGTCAAACAGGTTATGCGAACTCAATGTGCAATATTGTGTTTTGAAGGGGTTTTGGATATATCGGGGGCCCCGCAGAGTTTTTACGGGGGTCCCGCTACCCAGATAGCGGGCTGTGGATCAAGGGGGCTAGCAGCCCCCTTGCGGGGTGCGGGCAACGCCCCGTTCGAAATTTTTTCTAGCGGGGACAGTGTGTGTAAAGAAAGGGCATCCAAAGGATGCGTGGGAGAAGGCGCCAGTGCCTCACGTGCGCAGCACGCGGGCGCTCGGGCGCTAGCGCTTTGGGCATTAGCGCATCACGTGCCTGGCATGTGGGCGCTCGAGCGCTGACGCTAGCGCCTCACGTTCCCGGCATGTGGGCGCTCGGGGGCTGGCGCTAGCGCCTCATGTGCCCGGCACGTGGGTGCTCGGGCACTAGCGCTTTCGGCGCTAGTGCCTCACGTGCCCGGCACGTGGGCGCTTGTGCGCTGGCGCCAGCGCCTTGGGTGCTGGCGCGACACGTGAGGCGCTCGGGCGCCGGCGCCAGTGCTTTGGGCGCTAGCGCCTCACGTGCGCGGCACATGGGCGTTGGCGCTAGCGCCTCACGTGCTCGGCACGTGGACGCTTGGGCGCTTGGGCATTGGCAGGAAAAGGGACTTAGTCCCTGCACTGGGAGCCGTGCTCCCGATTTGACTTATGGAATTGAACTCTCAGAAAGAAAGACTCTTCTCTTTTTTTTATATGTGGAGTTAAACTCCCAGAAGGTTTAATTTGTGGAGTTAAACTCCAAGAAATCCTTGTAAATGCCCGAGGGAACCCCTTTCTTCTCTTCTGAGCCTTGGATTTTTCCCAAAATGGGGTCTTTGGAGATGGGGTCTCCTCCTTCCTCCCCCCTGTTGACCGGATCTTAAAGAAAAGGGAAGTATGAGATTTTAAAAATCTCTTATTTTTAGATCTGATGGGAGATCTGAGTTCCCCTTTGTGGGTTTTGTGGTGAAAACCTATTTAGTTTTGGAAAAGGAAGAGTAAAACTCTTGATTTAGTTCAAAAGAAAAGAGAAGGTTTAGAACCTTGAGGAAGGAGAAGGAGGCACGGGAACCCTAGTTTTTGGGGAGAATGAAAAGTTTTTATTCTTTATTCATCATCATGTTGCCTTATATAGGCTTACACATTTACATATAGCCCCTTGGACTTTATAAAATGGCATTTTGCCCATCCCCTGGCTCATGTGCCATTTCTTTTTGCACATAAGCCATGGGCTTTACAAAAATTTGGCTTTATGCCCATTCATACATACATTCATGCACAAAAAATTACATCAAAATTATTTGTTACATGATTTTTATATTGGTATGGGGAGGCCGGCCGCGGAGCTTAATTTGGGCATGGGCCCACTTGCTTGGGCTTAGGCCCGCTTACTTGGGGTTGACCTTGACTTTGACCCGGTCAACCAGGGTGCAAATTTTGACCCTAACAAAGTGCCTCCGATCAATAAATGCACACCACACATATGAGTTGTGTGTATGAAATTGATGGATCTTGAAACTAGACTTCGAGGTGGAACATCATTCCGCGGGCGGAGCATCCCTTGGGGAGCATGATTCCCGGGGATCGGAGCATCATTCCGATTTGCAGAGCATAATTCCAGGGTCGGAGTATCATTCCGAAGAGTCGGAGCATAATTCCGAGGATATGAGCATAATTCCGAAGAGGAGTATGATTCCAGGGATCAGAGCATAATTCCGATGAGTAGCAGATATTCTGACCGAAGCATAACTTCGATGCAGAGGTTGATTCCTAGGCGAAGCATAATTCCGACAGGGAATGCAGATACTCCGAGGCGAAGCATAATTTCGACACGGGGTACATTCTGAGATGAAACATGATTCCGGCGCAGAGCTTGTTGGCTGATTTGATTCCGAGACGAAGCATAATTTCGACAGGGAAGGCAGATACGCCGAGGCGAAGCTTGATTTTGACGCGGGGGACACTATGAGACGAAAGCATGATTCTGACGCAGAGCTTGTTGGTTGATTCCGAGCCGAAGCATAATTCCGACAGGGAAGGCAGATACACCGAGGAGAATCTTGATTTCGACGCGGGGTGCACTCTGAGACGAAGCATGATTCCGACGCAGAGCTTGTTGGTCGACTTGATTCCAAGACGGAGCTTAATTTCGACGAGGAGGTCGCTTGTTGACTTGATTCCAGGACGGAGCATAATTCCGATGAGGAGGTCGCTGGTTGACTTGATTTCAGGACGGAGTATAATTCCGACGAGGAGGTCGCTGGTTGACTTGATTCCGAGTCGAAGCATAATTTCGACGAGGAGGTCACTGGTTTTGATGTAGATGATGATTCCCATGCGAAACATAATTCTGACAGGGCAGGTGGATACTCCGAGGCGAAGCATGATTTCGACACGGGATACATTCTGAGACGAAGCATGATTACGCCACAGAGGTTGGTTTGATTTGATTTGGGTTGACATCAGCATCACTACACTGGAATATGGTACCAGGAGCGAATCATCATTTTCCATGAGAGGGTTTGGGGATTTTGGTTTTGTTTGGCATCAGTATCGCTCCACTGGAATATGGTACCAGGAGTGAATCATCATTTGCATTTGCTTATTAGGAAGCGATGGCTCGGGAGACAGGTTTTAGGTCCCTATCACCTAAGACTTTTCAATTTTATGAGCCGTAAGGGTCCTATAAAAGCATTTTTCCCTACGAGTCGTAAGGATCCCGTAAGTGTATTTTCTCCTTAGGAGTCGTGGGGACTCCCAAGTGTGTTGCTCCTTTGTGAGTCGTAAGGATCTCATACGGGAATTTTCCCCTCACAAAGTCGAGAGGACTTTGAGAGCGCATTTCATCTTTTTTTCACGAGTTTGCGCCCTTTCGGGTTTTCACAAACTCGCCGGCAGTCCTGCTGTTTTTACTCACGGAGCCCTTTCGGGTTTTCATCTGTGCCCATTTTGCTTGTGGACATACCTTTTTTTTGCGCTGGTGGGAATTTGAATGTGGTCTCGCCGGTAGGACTTGGGAGAGATTGAGATCGTTTTACACCCATGGATTGTATACGGTTTTGCAGGATGTATGATCCATACCGTAGGGCAGGAAAAATTTTGGGACTTTGTCGGCGTCTGCATCGCTGCACTGGAATATGGTACCAGGAGCGACTCATCATTCGCCGTTGGGGTACAGGATTTAGAATTTGGTTGGCGTCTGCATCGCTGCACTGGAATATGGTAGCAGGAGCGACTCATCATTCGCTACTTGGGGTATTGGGTTTGGAATTTGGTTGGCGTTTGCATCGCTGCACCGGAATATGGTACCAGGAGCGACTCATCATTCGCCATTGGGATTTGAGTTTGGAATTTGGTTGGCTTCTGCATCGCTGCACTGGAATATGATACCAGGAGCGACTCATCATTCGTCGTTGCCTATTGGGAAGCGATGGCTTAGGAGACAGGTTTAGATCCCTATCACCTAAGGCTTTTCAATTTTATGAGTCGTAAGGGTCCCATAAAAGCAATTTCTCCCTACGAGTCGTAAGGATTCCGTAAATGCATTTTCTCCTTAGGAATCGTGAGGATCCCCAAGTGTTTTTTTTCCTTTGTAAGTCGTAAGGATCCCACGAAGGTTTGTTCTCCTCATGCATCGTGAGGACATATGAGTGGGTCTTCCCAATGGAGCATAATTCCAAGGGCGGAGACCAGCCGCGTAACTGGTGGTTGCGGTAGGGAATGTGTATGATGAGAATTATTTGAGCCCGTGAATTGTATACGGTGGTCAACTTGGGGACCAACCGTAGGGCCGGAAGAATTTTGGGAATTTGACTTTTTGTTGGTGTCTGCATCGCTGCACTGGAATATGGTACCAGGAGCGACTCATCATTCACCGTTTTTTACCGCGATTGATCTATCATTTCAGCTTTTCTTATTGTGAAGGTCGCGATTGCCCTATCATTTCGGCTTTTTATTCGCGGTTGCCCCATCATTTCGTTTATTTATTTATATATATATATATATATACATACATATATTTTTTTCTTTACACATTTTTACATCCCCAGTTTAACGACTTAGAGGTCGACTATTCCCAGTTTAATGACGTGGTGGTCGATTGTTCCCTGAGAAAGGCAGATGTCTGAGAGAATCAGTTTCACGAAGAACTTCGGTCTCCGTTTATATGAAATTGGCGGTCGCGGCTTGACTGTTTGTTAACACGCCTTTGGACAGTTCTATCTCTCCTGCCTTGTATTGCTTTTTGACCCAATCTTTGAAGACGAAGCAGTCTTCTATGGCATGACCTATCACTCTGTGATAGGGGCAGTATTTGGGATCGTCGGTCGTATTCGCTTCCTGCGGTCTTTTTGACTCTGGCAGTTGTAGACCGTTCCTCAGGGCGTCTTTGAATATTTTACGGATTTTGTCCCTTCTGAAGGAATAGACCTTATCCAGCTTCTCTTTTAGTGGTGATTCTCCCCTCTCTCCGAACACTGGCTTCCGAGGCTGGTTGGCATTAGGCCCGCTCATCCCTATCTTATTTCGGTTAGCCGAAGTGTTGAAAGATTCAGAATCATCGGAGTTTCCGCCTTTGCGATTTTCATCTTTTCAGTTTCTCCAGGACCTATTGTTATTTTGGGAATCCGAGGAGGACTCCTGCTTTGAGCGCTCCAGCATCTGAACTTTCCTGGTCAGCTCTTGGAATGTTTTAATATCCACGGTGCATAGAAACGGGGTCATCCAATTGTTGAGATTTCCGACAAGTAGACTGACAGATTGGTCCTGCTCTATCGGCGGTTCACATTTGACGGAGAGATTGCGCCATCGGGTTATAAAATCCATGCTGCTTTCGTTGTTCTTTGGCTTGGTCCTTACGAGGTCGGCAATGGTGATCTTATCGCTGACACTCATGAACCTTTGTCGGAACAAAGATTCCATTTGGACGAAAGTTGTGACGGAGCCATCCGGTATGCTCGCGTACCAGTCGAAAGCAACATCGGTCAAGCTATTAACGAACTGGCGGAGGAGAAGCGCATCATTTCCCCCAGTATTTCCACATGAGGCTTTGAAGTGGGCGATGTGCTGATTCGCATTTCCCGTCCTATCGAATCTTTTGAATTTAGGGATGACATAGCCGTTAGAAAATTCTACCAGATCATACTGAGCAGGATATGGTCTCCCGCTACTGCTAACATCTTTTTGCGCTTCATCTTTTTGCGCTTCAGCTTCGGCTACCAATGTTTTGACTTTGTTGGCAAACAAATCCATGATTTAATCTTGAGTTAGCGACCTACTGTCATCGGTAGCCAAGACATTTCCCAAGATAGGATGCGACTGACTTTCATGTTGTCCGCCTACCTTCGGATTTGAGGGAATAGGCGTCGGATGCCCTGGGACACCGTTTCCCGGTTCATGAGCAGAGCCTTGCGCTTGATTGGGCGGCTGAGAGGCAAGTCGGGCCGTGAGTTGCAAGACGACATTCGTCAAGTCGTCAATTTTGGAGTAAAGTTTGGCCATCTTCTTATCTTTACTTCTGAGCTGTTTTCGGAGCTCTTGGAGAAGTTGCTGCTCTGCGTTTTTGGGACGGAAGATTGGCTCCTCTTCACTTTCTGAGCCCGACTCCTCATGAACCGAAGGCTCTCTCTGCTTATCAGCCTTACTGGAAGGGTCTTCATTACCTTCCAGAGGAGGCCAGTCTTGGAATGTGGCAGCCATATTCACACCAGATTGGATTTAAGATGTGGTGGCCCCATCCTTGCTTTTGCTGCGAAGGTTGTCGCTGGGACGCGTGCCCACCATGTAGACAGTGTGGATAACACATTCATCCATTCTTTCACCACTGGCAGCTGATTTCGCGGAGCGGTCCGGGCTTTGGAAATTCATAAATTTTAACATGGCCAGATCCCTAGCCCTTTTGTTGGCTTTGTATCTGAGCCGCTTCTGCCTCAGCTTCTCTGTCTTGAGCGCTTGGCAGGCTTCGACCTTTCGGGAAGCCGCCATAGGCTGAGTGATGGGGAGGCTTGAGAAGACATCCGTCTGCGTTTCCGTTGAAGGTATCGCCTGGGCTTGCCCACGACGTCCGGCAACTTCTTTTGTTCTGACGGTTTTGTCCCCAGCTGGGGCTATGGAGAGCCGTTTGAACACGGACTCGCGTTTAGGTTGGGGCACCCTCGAGATCACCACATTTGGCCTTTTGCCTTTCGAGGCCGGTTTGTCGGTTACCGGAGCTTGAGGTGCAGGGATGACATTAGCCGAGAAAAACAGAATAGACCCAAATTGTAGCAGCGGTTCTTTCCACTGTCATCCGAGACTTGCCGGGAGGACCGTCCTGGCGTCTATCTTCATCGTGTAGGAGACATGAGCTAAGTTCATCTTTGGAGACATTGTTGAAAATTGATTGCTTGAAAACCTGCATGAAAAAGAATTATTTTAGTATAAATATAGATGTGTATATTGATTGAGTTCGCATGGATATTTAACCCGAAATATGGGAGGAGAGATAGGTCACACCGGACATGCCAGAATCTGTAGGGTGTTTTTTATCACCCAATTGAGACGGGAATACGCGCGCGCTTGTCAGGCGCATTACAGATTCCCCCTGCCTAGGGTGGGCTGGGGTTTATTGATTGTGGGGATCCGAATCTCCAGTAGCCGCGGACTAAGCTGCCGTTAATTACCCCTCGTCTTTGGAGCGAGAGAACCTCCGATTAACGGGTCAAACAGGTCATGCGAACTCAATGTGCAATATTGTGTTTTGAAGGGGTTTTGGATATATCGGGGGCCCCACAGAGTTTTTACGGGGGTCCCGCTACCCGGATAGCGGGCTAGGGGTCAAAGAGGCTAGCAGCCCCTTTGCGGGGTGCGGGGCAGCGCCTCGTTCGAAATTTTTTCTAGCGGGGACAGTGTTGTGGAGTACGTGTGTGTGTATATGTATGTGTGTGTATAAAGGGCATCCAAAGGATGCGTGGGAGAAGGCGCCAGCGCCTTACGTGCGCAGCACGCTGGAGCTGGCGCCTCACGTGTCCGGCATGTGGGCGCTCGGACGCTGACGCTAGCGTCTCACGTGCCCGGCACGTGGGCGCTCGGGGGCTGGCGCTAGCGATTTGGGCGCTAGCGCCTCACGTGCCCGGCACGTGAGCGCTTGGGCGTTGGGCGCTAGTAGGAAAGGGACTTGGTCGCTGCACTGGGAGCTGTGCTCCCGATTTGACTTATGGAGTTGAACTCCCAAAAAGAAAGACTCTTCTCTTTTTTTATATGTGGAGTTAAACTCCAGAAAGTTTGATTTGTGGAGTTAAACTCCAAGAAATCTTTGTAAATGCTCAAAGGGACCCCTTTCTTCTCCTCTGAGCCTTGGATCTTTCCTGAAATGGGGTCTTTAGAGACGAGTCTCCTCCTTCCTCCCCCCTGTTGACCGGATCTTGGAGAAAAGGGAAGTATGAGATTTTAAAAATCTCTTATTTTTGAGATCTGATGGGACATCTGAGTTCCCCTTTATGTGTTTGTGGTGAAAAACTATTTAGTTTTGGAAAAGGAAGAGTAAAACTCTTGATTTAATTCAAAGAAAAGGAGAAGGTTTAGAACCTTGAGGAAGAAGAAGGAGGCACATGAACCTTAGTTTTTAGGGAGAATGAAAAGTTTTTATGCTTTATTCATCATCATGTTGCCTTATATAGACTTACACATTTACATATAGCCCTTTGGGCTTTACAAAATGGCATTTTGCCCATCCCATGGCTCATGTGCCATTTCTTTTTGCACATAAGTCATGACTTTTACAAAAAATTGGCTTTATGCCTATTCATGCACAAAAAATCACATCAAAATTATTTGTTACATGATTTTTATTTTGGCATAGGGAGGCCGGCCGCGGGGCTTGACTTAGGCATGGGCCCACTTACTTAGGCTTAGGCCCGCTTACTTGGGGTTGACCTTGACTTTGACCCGGTCAACTGGGGTGCAAATTTTGACCCCAACAGTATAGCATTGTAAAGAAAGTACTAAAAGAATCTAACATGCTAACACATATAGTGTGATGTGGTAGCATAGCGAGTTCTATCAGTGTACATGACATGGCAATTACCGATGATGTGTGTGTGAGCATGTAAGTATGTGCACGTGCAACATGTAAATCATCGGTAATGGTGCGCGTGTCCTAATACGAGGTCAAGTAAAACCAAGGTATAAACATAGTATGCATTGTAAATGATTAAACGCGGGCGTATGCAGAAATAGGAAATTGAAAAGCGAGCGTAAACGGAAATAAAAAATCGTAACGCGAACAAGTATAAAAATATGCAACTACGTATGAGGTATACAGTTATAATTTAAAATAGTATGAAACGTTGTTTTAGAAAATAGGGGTTACGATATTTTTGAAGAAACTATTTGAAAAGTTGTAGCGTCCTTTTAAAGTTATCATTTAAAAGTCCGTAACGATTCATTAGTTTTGAAAGTAGGTATGGCTCTAAATATATCATAATATCTACTTTAATGATTATAAACAAGATTTCTCGAGTCGAAATAAATATCGGCGATCCATCCTCATCATATCACATACGGAATATCGTACGATATCATCAAATCAAATAGTACGGATCTATAATCGCGTACATCATGTCATCTCATCTCATAACATATCATCTCGTATCATACCATATCACATCGTCTCATATCACCATTCCGTATCATATCGACTCATATCATCATGTTGTAAATATCCTTATATCATTAGTAACTTGTATTATATAAGGTAATCATATGTATATATATACTTACGTAAGTAGATATAGCTCATAGGCTAAGAAATAGTACTAAGGGTATATCATTTTACTATTCTAATATCTATATCGTATCCTAATTCTACGGTTGCGGGGGTGCTATACGCCATCCACCTGACTTCCCCTGTAGATATACATCTACTCACCTAATATTCTCGCTCTAGTCGAAGTCGACAGACGCCTTACTCTTCTTGATCGTCTCGGAATTCCACGCGATTGTATCTACAATTAAATCCATAACCAAAATCGCATAAAAACCTGAATCGAATTTGAAATCACGAGCGAAACACACATAGGTTAGAACCTATGGTCAACGCGTGCTAAAACAACAAAATACTCTCCGGCGTTGACATACGAGCGTCAAACGACCGAATCAAAACTCAAATATCAAAAACCAAGTTTTCAAATATCACAAAATGTTGATAGAAATTAAGTAAAACAACTCCAGATTTTTCTTTAAGTGATCTTGGACTTTTTAGCGTATAGGATAGTCTTAGTTATCTAATGAGTAAGCTACAGAACAAATTTTAACGCCCAATTCCAAAATCAACCCGCAAATTGAGGCTAAAGTGAATAAATTTGCGGCCAGAACTAGGAATTGGAGGCTCGGGCTTCTACGGTGGTTTTTTACTGGTCTATACATCTCTTTGTATTCTCTATTTAATTTTCAGAATTTCCTAGTTACTCCAGATTTCAATTGAACATCAAAAGTTGAATAAAACCGACATTGGAAAATTCTAAACTCATTTATAAAACTTCAAAACTCATCTATACCAGGTATACTATCACTAATAGGCTAGTAATCAATCACTAAACCCCCTACTAAATCACCACTACAAGTTCTCCTCACTACAACTAACCTCAACTCACCTAAGAATTTTCAAGAATTGAAAACATGCACATTTAAACTCTAAACTAGTTGTGAAGGCAAGAACACTTGAAAACTTATCTAAAGATTGAATTATTATCTCATGAAGCAATTCAAGAAATTTCCAAGATGACATAAGGCTTCAAAAACGAAAACTTGATCCCACCATAAAGTTTAGGATGAGATTAGGAATATTTTTAATGAAGGTGTCATGGTATTTTGAAGTGTTTTGGATGGCGATTTGGGATGGTAGAGGAAGATGAAGAAGGAGATGAAGAAGTGAGATGAAGAAAAAAGGTTTGTGAACAAAAGAAATGGTTAAGGCTGCCATGGCTCCTCCCTCCCTCTCTCTCTCTCCTCTATCCATACCTACATGTTCTCTTGTCCTCTCTCATGTCTTTTTCTTTTTCTCCTTTTCTTTTTTTTTGAAAAACTAAAGTAAAACCAAAGTAAAAAAATGAAAAAAAAACATATACACAATATGTCATGCACACTAAATATGGTTTAACAAAATGGACTTTGTTTAATGCATAATTAGAAAAATACTAATCAAGTTAAATATCAACTAATATGGATATAATCATATACTAATTTATAAAAAGCCCAAATCAAATAAATGCCTTCATAATTAATAATTCATTTTAAATTTCAATTATTTTCCTAAATAGAGATATATAATTATACCATTATATGAAAACTCAAATCTATATTTGTATAATATCCGTGAAATTTATTATTTTATTATTTAAATTCAAAAATAGTATTTTCTGTTTTCTGAAATATTAAAATTTTACACTAGGTGTTTCTAAACACCAGTTTTGATACAAACATTAGTTTTAGTTTTGAAATACAGAAAACTGCTATAAATGTATACCCGCAACATAGTTGCTTAGAAAACAGAAGTTGAGCATGTTACTGTTTTGAAAAACAGAAGAATCATGTTTCTCCCATGCACTGATAAATTGCAATGGCTGATAAAATCAGATTAATAAAACACCATAAAAATTTCTCAATTGGAACAAGATAGCAGATCTCTTTAACGAATAGTTTATCAAAGATTCACATGAGGCACAAGGATCATCCACAACAGAATAATCAATCTGGCACTAAAACTAAACAGAAACGATGAACCCATTTTTGGAATATGCAAGTTAAATACTAATAGTACTATAGTTAGAAAAACATTTAAGGTGTGCCATTAAGCTGAATAGTTAGCGGCATGTTTTTTCTTAAAAAAAATATCATCCTCACCTTTTGCAATTTGATCTTAAACCACGTTCTCAAGAGACTGGACCTGCCTCCAAACTGTAGGAATCTTCAGAAGAAAAGCTTCAAAAAAGGGTAAACCACAAATTTGAGCAAAGATAAACGATGGGGCAATGATAAAAGGAGGAAGCATTCATGGACTCTCATGAGCTAAAGAACTTACCCAGAGACATCAGTACAAATATGTCATAGCAATGACATTACGGGCTTCTCATAATGAAACTAAAAGAAAAGAACAAAAAGATTAGGTATTTGCTGTCTGCGCAACGCTGAATGGAATTTGGCATGAATTTCTTGAGCGCAGGATATAATTCAAAATAATCATAATGCAAGAATGCAACTTCAAATTTTGCAATATATTTCAGAAGTTTCAAAATAAATATTTGTTGCAGTAACTGTTAACATGAAGAATAAATTTTTTTTTTGCAACTTGAAAAAAGTAATGAACATTGTGAATGATGCTGTATAATTTAACAATGTGGCATATCATATCATGAATCGAAACAGTAAATTGCAATATCAGTTTAACGAAAAGTTGTTGGTTTATCCATAGTATATAAGAATAGAATAATGTGTGTACGATGCAAGGTTTTGAGCATTTCTAGTCTTCTTACATGTTTATTTCTAATATAAATTGAAAATTGCATCAAGAACTTTGGTCTTCAACAGTGATACTCATGCCATCTTGGAGAAATCCTCATGCCTACATCCACAATGAACCATCACTCAAAGTTTTATTCAGGATTTTTCTTGTTCAGGAAATTTCTATGCCCAATTGGGAATAAACTCATGCGGCAAACTTTCTTCTCCAAAGTGAGAGTTCACTGGTTCGATTCCCAAAAGGGTTGCATCCAAAAGGAAAAAATTCTATGTTGCTTATAGAATATTGACCTAGAATCCAATTAAAAAGAAAATTCTAGAATAACATACTAGAATACAAGTAAAAGAGAGAAAAAAAGGCTGGCAAACATATGGCAGACATAATTTCCCTTGAAAGAAAATACAATAACCTTGTCAACTAGATAGAATATTTCCAATTATCTGCTTTGGCTTGTAGACGAGCCTGAATGGTTTTCTTTTGATTCGTCCGACACTACTAGTTCACCATTGATCCACAGTGAATGCTTTTTTCCTTGCAATAATGCTCTGATTCTGCAGTATTGTTTACTCTAGCTTGGGGCGGTTGATGATGCTGAGAATTTCAAGTCTATCAGGAATTCCATCGCTTGGCATGGCTGAAATCTTGGGACATTCCGAAATCTCAAGGTTCCTGAGACAGCGCAACCCCATCATTCTCACTGGCAGAGATAGATGCTCCTCCCAATGTTGCATATGCAAGTTTTCAAGAGCTCTAAGGTACCACAACTCACTGGTAAAGCTTGAAGTAGTAGGCAATGATAAATCTTGATGGGTAGCCAATCATCTTGTAGAGAGTTTATAGACACAAAGTTGCTTATTTCCAAACAATGTACAGTAGTGCAAATTTGAAGCTCTGATGTTGCTGCTGAAATTATTAACCAGAAAAGGATTACAAGGTAGGAAAGTTGATGCAACACAATGAGCTCCTGATCGAAGCACAACTATTTACCACTTTCTAGGAAGAGAGTGATGGTGGTCAAGAAAGAGTGCTGATTTTAGGGCATTGATCTATCTCTAGTTCCTTCAGGTCAGGAAGGGTGGGCGCAAATTGAGAGAGATTGATGTGGTCTGTTTACAAGCTCTTGAAGTGAAGGGAATTCGTTACCCTGGTGATTTATGATTTAATCCCCAATATTCCATTTCGGCAGGTTCACAAGGCAAATCTTCTGTAGAGATGGAAGTTTGTCAACGTTACTGTAATTGATGACATTTATTAATGCTGAACTGGAGCGGGATGGATCGTAATCCATAACGGCAGTGTGTGTCCACGGTAAGCAACTATCTTCAGTTCTGTAATAATGTTGGGAGTTCGGAGGTGGTTGTGCACTTCTTCAATAACCAGGTCTTGTTCGCGTCACACATTTTCTCCGTTCTCTTGTTTCTAACTTCCTTTAAGTTATCACAAGTTTTATATTTAGCCTCGCTAATTAGTTTACTAACTTCCTTCTTTGCTAAAGCATATTTCTCAGATAAATTTTATTGTTGCTGAAGTTTTGTATTAGGTCTCTACTTTGCTTTAATTCTTCTTTGAACCTCCTTTGTTCCACCACCAACCATCTTTACCAGACAATCGATAATATCCTTAGATCCACCAAGTACTTATTCAGCTAATCTGTTGATGATTATTACTTTCGTCCTCTACATTCCGATTACCTCATCATATATTTCTACACTCAACAAGCATCAAATTTGCATCTTACAAAACTTCATCCTCCAAATTGCCATCTCCTATCTATCCTAGTACTTCTCATCGATACATGTTATGTGGTCAAGCTAAGTTGATGGCTTGATGCAATCAAAAACAAGATCCTAGTTCAAAATATCACACAACCACAAGATCCATGATCGAATAGCATCAAACTACTCATCAGGTCAACAAATTCTTGACATCTCATCAGAAATCGAGCAAATCCATCACAGCTAAAACCTATCAAGGCTCAAGCTTTAACATTACATACGTTCACATTCGAATTCAAGCTTATATAACATGAATTAGGGTTCCATTAAAATTATGAAAAAAGACAAAGAAAAAATTAAAACCTAACATCGATCGATCTATGATTTTTCGAAATATTAGAAGAAGCGAGAATCGAAGGGGGCGTACCTCCTTTAGAATCGATGATCTGCGAGAATCGACGATCGCCGGAACACAGTAAATGGAATGACTAAAATTGCAAATAACCGCCTCGATTTTGTTCGATTAGCATAAGACAACTTTCTACTTTTAGGACATGCATTTTGCCCCTTTGAATTCTTTCCATTTTCAAAATACCCCTATCCAGAAAAAATTCTGGTTACCAACCGTTAATCACACCATAACAGATAAACAAGAAAATATATTATCGAAAATAATAATATTGCTAGTTTCTTTTTTTCGTTTTCGTTTTCTTTTATTTATTTTTTTGGGCTTTGGGTGGCGGCTGCACTTTAGTCCGGTCCAAAATCGAGTTATAGCAATATCATTGCAGGTAACAATGCTTGTCTATATTCAGCCTAACACTTGATATGCATATATCATATCTAGACCGGTCAATAATAATATGATCAATTGATCTTTGTCAAGTCATTTCGAGATAGATCATCAGATCTAAATGACAACTTACTGGTACATACACGTTCATAGTCTTAACATCATCAAAATCAACAATATGGTGTCAATCTAATGTCTACCTTTTTTCATTTTTAGGACAAAATTCAAGCCTGTGACAACTTTGACAAAAAGACCGACCTTAATTGTAGTTTATCAACATACATCTACTAATATATTCTTAGACCTTGGGAAAAGTCTAAAAGAAAGAGAAGATGGTTATATTTGCTAGGCTAAATTGCATATAAATGCTTAAAATTTCACCCGCTTGACATATAAATACCTAAGTTTCTGTGAGCAGTGTATAAATACCCTACGTTTTGCTCCGTTAGCACTTAACTACCCGCCGCTAGCAAACCGTCAGAAAATTCTTTTTTGATCCATCGTGCATTGCACGTGATATTTTTTGTCCATTTCCCTCCCTCCCTTTTCTTAATTGAACCCAAACCCTTGCATGGCCTCCTCCTCCTTCTTCTTCTCTAATTGAACCCAAACTCATAGGCCTTTTTCTTTCTCCTTCTTCTCCAATTGAATTCTAACCATCTTCCTCTCTTCTTTTTCTTCTCAAATTAAACCCTAACATTTGTCCATTTTCTCTCATCATCATTTTCTTCTCAGATTGAACCCTAACATTTGTCCTCTCTCTCATCATCATCTTCTTCTTCAATTGAACCATAATTCTAGCCCTTTTCCTTTCTTCTTCTTCTTCTTCTACTGCTTTTTAAATAAGTTATAATTGTATCAAAATAAATAAAATTGATAACCCTAACCAGTTAATGGAGATTCTTCAAGGTTGGAGTTAGAGTTGGCGGCGAGGCCGAGGAAGAAAAAGAGGATGGGAAGAGGTGTAGGTTATTTGACTGGGGTAAAACGGTAATTTTGCAACTTCCGTTAACACCGTTAGTCATCAACTGTTAGAGTCAAAGATAGGTATTTATGTGTAACTCACAGAAACTTAGATATTTATGTGTCAAATGCATGAAACTTTGGGTATTTACGTGCAATTTAGCCTATTTGCTATAAAAAAAATATCTATAGTAACTTATAGTCAAGTAGTTAATTTTTTTTCTTTCTTGCAACAACGCGTAGGCTTTGAAAGAAGGGGTTAGGCTTCTAGGGCCATAGAAACTTTCTTCACATAATTTATTGAAAATGCCCCTTGCTACCTGGCAAGTGGGGGTTTTGAACACAAGACCTTTCACCAAGCGCGGGAGTGTTATTGTCGCACGAGCAAAGGCTCTTTGGCAACAGTTAATTAAATCATCTTTTAAAGTCAAATGTAGAATATCCCCTACATGTATTGCTAAATAAATAGAGTAATACTTTTCTTACCAGTGCGGTGGATCCATATAGGCTACATGAATTCCCATAGGATACAAGGTGGGCCATATTATTAGCTTTTAAAAAGAATTTAGCTTTTAAAAAGAATCTCTTTATATTTTGATTATTTTACAAAAACCATATACAATATAATCTAACCATGTCAGAAACATCAAAATGCTACAGGATGGAGTTATTCAAGCATCATGACAATCATTGGAATTAACTGACATCAAATGGAGTATCAAATTGACTCACTCACATTCAATATGGATTTCAACGAAATATACGAGAAAGTCGATATCAAAAATCGTTCTAGCCATTCAAGACGTCCAAGACTTTTTTTATTTTTTGAGTTTAGAGTCAAATCGATCTCAAAAGGTTAGAATCAAAAATTTCGAAAACAAATTCCTGAAATCCATTTTTTTTTAAATGATGTCTGAAAAAAACTATGTCTAAATATCAAACATATATACGTCTATTTCAAGAAAATAGATGTCTGTATATAAAAATTTTCAAATTTAAAATTTAATGGCAATTTTGGTTTTGAAACGATTTTATAACGGTTAGAAACTGCCCTATAATTTAGGGGGAGTTATTTTAACTGTCCCAAAACATTTTCTATAAATAAGACAAAGTTTCATTTGATTTTCAACGATTTCTTGCTTTTAAAACTTTGATTTTCTGATTTTCTAGAGTTCGTGAAAACTCTTTCTCTCAACACTCTTTAAGTCTTTGCTATTCTTCTTCAGAGAGAAACAATCTTTCTACACGTTTAGACTTTTCTAAATACTTTAGAAAAGAAAGATTGTTAAATTATCGAAGAAGGTACTGATTTTAAACTTGTGTTGATTTTTTGAAAAATCTCTTCGATTTGATTTTAAACTTTTCTATTTTTCAAAATATAATCACCATCGACTTGATTCTAAGTTTTTTTTATTATTCTTTTGAGATCGTTAGGATTGTCAAAGTGGGTTTAAACTGAGATTGTTATAATCGTGAATTGTAAAACCTAGTGAAGTGAGGTTATTTAAGTCCTTCACAAATTGTAAAGGTTTAGGACTTAAGCATGTTGTAAAAAGTTTAGACGTTGACTGCCTACAAGTGTAAAGGTTCGAACTTGAGCCTGGAAAAAGGTCTCGGTTTCTCCACCCGCTAAGGAGTACTTGGTGAATCCTGAGCAGTAGTCTCAGGCGAGAATTAGCCACAGGAGCGGTGAAGCTCGTTAAAAATTCTTTATGTCATTTTACTTTTTCTGCATTTTTGTAATTGCCTTAGTGATTGTGATTAGTTTGTATTTAATTTTCTTTATTCCGCTGCATTTGTTTTTAAATAACTCTAAATACTCTAAGTTTGCCATATTGCCTTATTCACCCTCCCTCTAAGGCTCTTTTCAATTGTTATCAGAGTAAAGATACTCTGTTTATAAGATTAATCTCTTGAGTTTCTGATTTTATGACAAATCAAATGGAAGGACAAGTCATTAACTGTCCTCCTCTTTTTAATGGTATAAATTATCAATTTTGGAAAACTAAAATTAAGGTTTTTCTCTAATGTTTCGATCTAGAAGTTTTAAAAATCATTCAAACTCCCTTTGTTCCTCCTACTATAAATCCCTTGTCTGATACTGACAAGAGATTGATGACGTTAAATGTCAAGGTAATGAATGCACTTCATTATTCATTAAATTCAGAAGAATTTATAGAATCTCAATGTGTCAGACTGCTAATGAGATTTGGACTACTCTCCAGACTGTCCATGAAGAAACGAATCAAGCCAAAGAGAGTAAGATCAAGCTTCTCATGCATGAATATGAGATGTTTCAAATAAGAGACGATGAATACATCAAATCCAAGTTTTCTAGATTCAACAATGTCATTATCAAACTTTTTAATTTAGAAAAGAAATTCGATGACAAAAAAGTGCTATAAGTTGCTAAGATCTCTTACGATATCTTGGCAATATAAAGTCACTGCCATTGAAGAGGCTAATGATATGACCACCCTAAAGATAGAAACCATAATAGGTAAATCTAAGACCTATGAGATGTAATTAGGAGACCTTAAGATAAAGCAAGAAATAGGCACTCAAAAGAAATCCATCACACTAAAAGCAACCACCAAGCCGAAACATCAAGAATCATTAAGAGATAGCACATATCGCACGACACTTCAGAAGATATTTGAAGTCCAGAAAATCCCCCCAAAAGAAAAATATGTATAAGTCAAATAAATTTTTTAAAACTAATAAACCTTTGTTTTGTTTTAAATGCAACAAGGAGGGCCATCTAAAGTCCGAATGTCCGAATCTAAACAAAGACAAGTGGAAGTCCATGTCCGAATATAAACAAAGACAAGTGGAAGTCCAAGAAGGAATCAGAAAAGAGATCATTTCAAGCCATCTGGGATGATACCGATTCAAGCGATTCGGAAGCCGAAGAAGTTGCTAATGTGTACTTTATGGCACAAGAAGATAAGGTAACTGATGATGAATTTGATATAGAATCTCTAGGTAAAACAAACTTAATTAAGTTATGTCACTTTCTGAATGATAAGTATGATAAACTAAAATCCAAAAATAAAACTTTAAAGACAAAATTATCCACTAAAACTAATTCTGAATTGATAATTCAAACTAAATTTAGGAAAATTAAAATAGAAAATGAAAAACTAGCAGAAAATTTAAACTTCATAAATGAAGATAAAGAAAGATAATCGAAATTAATAGATTTGAAGTTTTTGATCTTAAAAGATAATTAGAATTAAAAGAAGAAATGCTTTTGAATTTTACCAAAAGCAAAGATAATTTAGATATAATTTTAGGTCAATCAAAGAAGGAATATAGTTCAATAAATATTCTGAACCAGTTTCTAAAACAAAACCGTTTAAAAATAAGTACGCATATAAATATGGTATTAAGATCAGTAAGTTATTCACAATCTACTTGTAATTATTGCTAAACTATAAGACACATATCACAATATTGCAATAATAAAAATAATGCAATTTATAAATATAGTTTTATACCTAATAATATACAAACTAAATCTATGTGGATCCCAAAAATAACGCTTTCTTCTTCCTGTATTGCAGGACTTTCAAAGACGCAATAGTCATTGGATACTTGATAGTGGTTGCTCGAGACACATGACTGGAAACATTCAAAACTTCAAAACCCTATCAAAAGAAGAAAGTGGTAATGTCACTTTTGGAGATAACAAAAAGGGTAAGATCACTGGTAAAGGTGATATTTGCTTTAATAATTTAACTAATACAACTAAAATAAAAGACGTATTATATATTGAAAACCTAAAACACAATATATTTAGTGTTAGCCAATTTTGTGATAAATTTTCTAACGTAATTTTTAAAAAGGATACATGTAAAATAATGTTTGATAATCAAATCATTTTAACTGGTAAAAGATATCATAACATATATATAATATAAACAGAATACTTTAATAATCCAGATGTAAAATGTTTTATAGCTAATAATGAAATAGACTCGTTGCTTTGGCATAGGAGATTAGATTATTCCTCAATGGATACCGTATCCAAGATCACCAGGAATAACTTAGTTAAAGACATCTCACATGTAAACTTTGTTAAAGATAGATTGTGCGATACTTGCCAAAGAGGAAAAAAAATTAAAACATCATTTAAATCTAAGAATAATGTATCCACAGATACTCCTTTACAATTGCTCCATATGGATTTATTTGGTCGTAGTCGCAATGCACGTTTAGGAGGTAAATTCTATGCATGCATCATAAAAGATGATTACTCAAGATTTACTTGGGTTTTCTTCTTAAAAACAAAAGAAGAAATATTCAATACATTTAAAATCTTTTCAAAACAGATTCAAAACGAAATAAACCTAAGAATATCTAAATTAAGAAGTGATCATGGTGGAGAGTTTGAAAACCAAATATTCGAAGAATATTGTAATAAAAGAGTTTAAAACATGAATTCTCATATGCCAGAACTCCACAACAAAATAGAGTTGCTGAAAGGAAAAATCGTTTCTTACAGAAAATGGCACGCGCCATATTAAATAAAAATAATCAACCTAAATATCTATGGGCTGAAGCTATTAGCACTTCATGTTACATAATAAATCGAGTAGTAATAAGAAAATATTTAAACAAGACCCCATACGAACTATTTTATGGTAGGACCCTAAATGTTAAATATTTCAAGATGTTTGGGTGCAAGTGTTACATATTAAATACTTTTGATTATTTAGGAAAGTTTGACTCTAAATATGATGAAGGAATATTTATGGGTTATTCATTAACCAGCAAAACCTATCGTGTTTATAATAAACAAACTTTAATTATTCAAGAAAGCACGCACGTCCAATTTGATGAGACGAATTCCTCAAGACCTGAAGCTATATTAGATGATGATGAATCTATCCTATCAAAAAATATTCCATCAACTATTAGGATGGTGAAACCAATTAATTGGAATAATAAGAGCAAGCAGATGATATTTCTTTTCCAAAAGATTGACAATTCAACAAAAATCACCCAAAAGACCTTATAATAGGAGATATAGATAGGGGAGTTGTTACTAGATCATCAACGTTTAACTTATGTATCACTTCGGCCTTTATATCGGTCATTGAACCAAAGAATTATAAAGAAGCCGAACATGATGAGCATTGGATAGAAGCAATGCAAGAAGAATTAAATCAATTTGAAAGAAATAAGGTTTGGAAATTAGTTCCAAAACCCAAGAATAGACCAATTGTAGGTACTAAATGGGTTTTTAGAAATAAGTTGGATGAAGCAGAAAATATAGTAAGAAACAAAGCACGTCTAGTTGCTCAAGATTATAATCAAGTTGAAAGAATTGATTGTGACGAAACTTACGCTCCTGTTGTACGACATGAAGCTATTAAAATATTGTTAGCCTTTGCTTATTTCAAAGTCTTTAAAGTATTTCAAATGGACGTGAAAAGCGCTTTCTTAAATGGAACAATAGAAGATGAAATATATGTAGCACAACTACCGGGTTTTGACACAAACATCCTGAGTATGTATACAAACTAGAAAAGGCTTTGTACGGTCTCAAACAAGCCCCTAGAACTTGGTATTAGAGACTTAATACATTCTTAATCAAGATAGGATATACAAAAGGAATGGTAGATAAAACCTTATTCACCAAATCCTATGGAAAGGATATTGTAGTAGTTCAGATATATATTGATGATATTATATTTGGTTCGACTAACGAGCAGTTTTGCCAAGAATTCTCCAAGTCTATGCAGGATGAATGAGATGAGTATGATGAGAGAACTAAACTTGTTCCTCAGACTTCAAATCAAATAGAGTTCAGAAGGACTCTTCATCAATGAATCCAAGTATACAAAGGAACTCATCAAGAAGTTCGGATTAGAAAGCACACAGATTTGTGAGACACCTGTTTCCTGATTTAAAATCAGGAAAGCCTACGGAAGAGGCTTCAGAAAAGGGTCACGTGCTCACACGTGACCAGCAATCACGTGTTGGCACGTGACATCTAAAAGCATCGGCAAGGCAGATTCAGCTTCCCGACTACATTAAAGAAAAGGGCTTCAGAAAGGGTCACGTGCTCCCACGTGATCAGGGTCACGTGTTGGCATGTAACATTTAAAAACGGCTTCAAAGGCACATCGGTTCCCTGATCAAATCAAGGAAAAGGTTTCAGAAAAGGTCACGTGCTCCCACGTGACCAGGGTCACGTGTTGGCACGTGACACTCAAAACAGCAGACTCATTTTCCGGTTAAATCAAGAAAAAGGCTCCAGACGAGGGTCACGTGTTCACACGTGACCAGGGGTCACGTGGTGGCACGTGACGGCTAAGCAGCGGCCCGAAGGCAGAGCGCAAAAAGAAGAAGAGGGCTCGTTCCAAGGGGGTCACGTGCCCACACGTGACCAAGGGTCACGTGGCCACACGTGACCAGCTTTCAAAGCTTATCTGTTAACAGAATTAAATTCTGAGAAAAGACCTCTCAAATCTTTCCAAAGGAACTGATTGAATTAAAGATTTAAAGGTGATTAAATATCATCTATTTGTGGAAAAAGCCTGAACTTGGAAAGATTTCCTCTTAAAATCCAACCGAAATAACAAAGGAGAATCTCTGGATTTAGAATCCAATGGTGAATAAAATTCACCTAATAATCCAAAGGTCCAAAATGAATGGTGAATACAAATCAAATCTCTCAATGAAAGATTCATCAAAAACTAATTGATTCGGCTGCTTCTCCTATAAATAGGATCCAAGAGACACACAGAGATAGAGATATGCAGAAAGGGATCGATACATAAAAAAGAAGAGAGCCTTGATACTTTGGAGGAATTTGGATCTTCTGCAAAAGAAAACCCTAGGTAAGAAAGGGAAGGATTTTTGAAAGGAAAAGAGAATTTAATTCTCAACAGAGTTTAACTCTGATATAAAACAGAAGAACATAGTTCTTTCTTTGGTGGAGGATCTGTAAAGTGCACATCTCCCCTTGAATTGAGAATTTAATTCTCATTGGGTTGAGATCCTGCCATACAGATCCAAAGCATAGAGAGGGAATGGAAGCTTGAGAATTTAATTCTCACAGAACTATAGGAATTTAATTCCTTTAAAATAAAATTAGGGTTTGACCCTATGTTATGGGAATTTAATTCCTTCAGAATAAACAGAATCAGGGTTTAACCCTAATTAAGAACTTAGTTCTGTTGAAATAACAGGAATTTAATTCCTTTAAGAAAGAAGAAATTAGGGTTTCACTCTATGACAGAATCTCATTCCTCAGAATAATTCTCTAAAAAGAGAGTGGGAATTTAATTCCTTAAAGCTTTTATTAGGGTTTAACCCTATGATAGAATTCAGTTCTTCACATATATGAGGAATTTAATTCCTGCAGAAAATTCAGAGTTCAACTCTATCCCAGAATATAAATCTTCAAAAGGAAATAGGAATTTAATTCCTCTAAAATTATTGTCAGGGTTCAACCCTACGAAGAATTTAATTCTTGAAAGGGATTAACAGATCTTCTAAAAAAAACATACATAGAGGCAGGGTCACGTGTCACCACGTGACCCCCGAAAAGATCCACAGAAAAGGCCCTTTTGAGGCAGTGCCTCACGTGACCCACGTGACCCTTGGCAGAGGCTTTAACATACAAGCATTTAAATGCCCGTCACGTGATGGCACGTGATGCTCCAAAAGATGCGATATTCTCAGCAGAATAAATGAAGGGAGGGCGCCCTCACGTGTTACCACATGACCCCTCTTGCCTTAGTGTTTAACACTAAATTGGAACCCCTGAATCCAGTGTTAAAACACTGTTTGGCTTTAGTGTTCAACACTAATCAAATAACTTTATTTGCAGTGTTTAACACTGAATTTCTTAGTGTTTAACACTAATTTGAAGCCTCTGCTGCTAGTGTTTGTCACCGATTTGCTCTAGTGTTTAACACTAATTTGGACCCCCTGTTGCTGGTGTTTAACACCAACTGTCTTTTAGTGTTAAAACAATAACTTGGTCCCAGTGTTCAACATTGTTGAATTAACGTTAGCCCAATTGGCTAAATGGCCAGAGGCAAAGCCTCTTCTTCAATGGACCAATAGAAAGTCAATATTCCAAACATGATTGGACTTAGCCCAAGATGGCCATAAGTCTTCAATTCAGACTTAACTGGGCTAATGGGCTCATAACATAATTAATTGGTCTTGATCCCAAATTGGGCCAACGACTATTTAATCCACCCCGGTTCAAGGGTACATCTCTTCACTCCTTTGATACTTGGCGTTGTAATTCCTCAACGTCTTCAAAGAGGTGACGGGTCCCGATGACCACACATTGATACAGACTGTGGGGTCCTTAAACTCATGGACTATGAGGTCCTTAACCTTGACCGAGATGTCTTAAAACTAACAACGGACTGTGGGGTCCTTAAATCCATGGACTATGACGTTCTTAACCTTGACCGAGATGTCTTAAAACTAACAACGGACTGTGGGGTCCTTAAACCCATGGACTATGACGTCCTTAACCTTGACCGAGATGTCTTAAAACTAATAACGGACTGTGGGGTCCTTAAACCCATGGACTATGACGTCCTTAACCTTGACCGAGATGTCTTAAAGCTAACAACGGACTGTGGGGTCCTTAAACCCATGGACTATGACGTCCTTAACCTTGACCGAGATGTCTTAAAGCTAACAACGGACTGTGGGGTCCTTAAACCCATGGACTATGACGTCCTTAACCTTGACCGAGATGTCTTAAAACTAACATCGGACTGTGGGGTCCTTAAACCCATGGACTATGACGTCCTTAACCTTGACCGAGATGTCTTAAAACTAACAACGGACTGTGGGGTCCTTAAACCCATGGACTATGAGGTCCTTAACCTTGACCGCAATGTATTAAAACTAACATTGGACCGCAATGTCCTTAAACTACCCATGGACCGCAATGTCCATAAACTACCTACCGACCGCAACGTCACTAAACTAAACAACAGAGCCCCCCCTTTATTGCTCTCTTGCTGGATTTAAACGATCCCGTTAAGTTGATCTTAGTCTAAAAACTAGACTAACGTATCCTTAACAAACGTTTAAGTCGATCTTAGGCTCAAATGAGGCTAACGTATCCTTAAACCCAAACCCCCAAACCAAATCTAGGATAATACGGATTTGGACTAGTCCACGCCCTACGGGCGACGACATAACTCAGTCTCCGTATACAATCCACGGGCAACAAAACACAAAACAAACACACACGACACGAAGTGACCATCTGGAGAAGGTGAAAGTTGTTACCGCAATGCGGTAGCGTAATTAACTGCAGGGGCTTGCGCCTGCAGGGAAGAGCGTCCCCACAATCAAAAACCCCTCAAGCGAGGGGGAATCTGACGAAGTCTGCTACATCGGACGCATCCGTTCAAACCTTCGATACATGGTGCCATAAATCAACTTGGCATCTTCGGAGAGGTGGACGGATAGCACCAATTAGCATCTGCCCCGAATATTAGGCAAGACGTCCAGTCGCGCCGTCCTTCGGAGGGGAACAGATTCTGGCACGCCCGGTGGGACCTTTTCCTCTTTCCACTCCACACTTCGTGTGTCGTGATTCGCGAACCAATCGCGGTTCGCTAATGGTTGCCCTTGGGTTTCAAGATACTAAGACTTGGTGTCTTGCTTATTGCAGAAAGCAAAGAATCGATGGCTTCTACTTATGCGAAATGCTCCAACTGCTCGGACTGCAATTGCAACCAGCGCTCCGCCTCGCCAGGAGGTATAGCCTACGGACCCCAAGCTGCTTCGCTATTCACAATGCCTGTGGAACAGGTCAGTCGAGCCACCACAGGATTGTTTTTTTTGGGACCATGCTCCCGCCGACAAGCTTCACCGCTCCGGTGCTGACAAAGGAAGCTCCCAAGAAGTCGGTCTTTGATCGTCTTACCCCTGCCGCGGCCCCTCTCAACGGGTAACCCAACACCAGCGCCTCGGTCTTCTCTAGATTGGGCCAATACTCCTGTGGACCCACAATGGGGCCTACAATCCCAGAGAAGGCTGCTTCTAAGAAAATGACCGGTCCTGCTCCTGAAATAGCCAAGGCGGCTTCCCCGGCCAAAAAGTCGGTCTTTACAAGATTGACGGCTTCAGCTCCCGCTCCTGCTACCCACAGGACATCGGTCTTTAACAGGCTAACACCAGCAACGACCCCCCACCTACAAAGGGGGCAAGACGAAGCCATCCTCACCGCTGAACCAGCGCCGTCCGCTCGACACGCTCGATATCGCCACTGGCGCCGAGTAAGGAAGGCTGGGGGCAACTCCCCCTCTGGGCTAACTCCACCAGCCTCAACGGTGGAAGTTAATGCTGCCGTTCCAACTGGGAACAGCTTTGAGATGCTAAATAAGGTGCGAGGGAATTCTTCTACTGCGGTACTAAAGAGGTCTCCTCCCCCACTAAAAAAGGTTGCGGAAACAAAGCCAGAACAGCCCCGATCCCCTCAACGGCTGTCTTCCAAGATCTATAAGGTTTGGCGGCAGGCCCGAGACTCGATGATCGATCCAAACTTCTCCCGCCAGCACAAGAAGCTGAAAATCCAACAGGAAGCCAGTCACCAGGCTAAACCACGAAAGGCTGTTTGGGTGTCCACCTCAACGGCCCCCTCAACTTCCACTGCTCATAAAAGGAGGAAGCCAGAGAAGATCCCCCCAGCCTGTAACGACAGCTAAAGGCGCTAAGCCTGGACGCCCTAAGTCTGGGGGCATGATGGTCCATACCGTATACATGGCGTCAGGAAAGGAAGACAGCCGTGCGTCTACAGGTCATAGATCGCTTACACGGTTGGTGACCAAAGCTCAGGAGCAACAGCAAAAGCTCCAGGAAATGATGAATGCTATGGCCGCACTTACCGGGCCAAAAGAAAACCCAGAAACGTCTTCGGACGAACGCCAGGAGGAAAAAACCGACGCTGAGTTCCTTCGCCGAATATTGGAGAAGAAGGACAAAGAGGCTGCCGAACAAGCAGCCAACATACAGCGTATGGGCCTTCTCTTCCAAGATATGATAGGAATGATGATCCAACAGGACCCACCCGCTGAGGATCCCCCGACCGTTCTTGAAGACGGCCGGGGAGAAACGTCAAATCCACCGCCGGCCCTCTCAACGGCCAAGGAGGAGACAATCTCTAAGGCTGATTTGGTCGACTATATAGCCCAGCAAATCCGGGTTCATCATGCGACTGAGGCAGCTGGTCAAGTTATAAAAACGGGGCGGCCGTATCCAAGCTGGTATGACCAAATCAAATATCCGTCGGGTTATACAATACCAAAATTTCACGTGTATAAGGGGACCGGCAATCCCCACCAACATGTCGCCCAGTTCAGGGCCCTTTGCGGTAACATCGGCGGTGATGATAAACTGTTGCTTCGCCAATTCGTGGGTAGCTTATCAGAAACAGCGTTCGAATGGCATTCAGAACTCCCGAACGATTCTATCAAGACGTTCGCTGAAATGGAGTTGCTATTCACTCAGCGATTCGCAAGCGCCAGCGAACGCACTCCAATAACGGCACTGATTAATGCCAGGGTGAAACCAGGCGAAACTTGGGTCCAGTATGCTATACGCTGGCGGAATTTGTGGTCGAAATGCGAGCAACGCATTGAGGAAGCGCCCGCGGTGGGCATGTTCGTGGGAACCCTAGACCCTCACGCAACTATCTCCCAGTTTATGATGTTCTTTAAGCCAACCATATTCCAGGCTTTAATCGACAAGTTGGCTCAGATGGACCAGATGGGTCATAGACTACCTCCCCCGAAGTCGGAACCTCGGAATGACAAGGGTAAAGGAAAGGCAACCTTCGTCGCGAATGCCCAGCAGCAACCCAATGCCCCAAAGCTGGCAGATCAATTGGAAGAAAGACGCCGGTATTATAATGAGAAGATGAAGCGTCCCTACTCGTTCCCACGAGACAAGACGAAATGGTTATTCGAGCTGGCAGTACGCAACAGACTTATAAACCTACCAAATCCAAGACGATCGCCACAACCCACTGAGGTGAATAACCCTAACTATTGCCCTTACCATCAAACGGTAAGTCATCCGATTGAGGATTGCTTCGTCCTCAAAGGATGGATTGAAGATCAATACCTCCAGGGGAAGTTTGCGCTGTCCGAAAAGTTGAAGGTGAACCCACCACAGCCGCATGCTCCTAAGAAAGCAGATACACCGGGGGGAACCTGTTCCTTTATTGAGGAAGCTCCATGGGAGGTCGTGCTGTCAACTAAAACCAAAAGAATGCTGAAGGACCTTCATGCGTGCCCGGCAGTCGAATGGAAGGACCCGCTGGAACCCCAGATCATTGAAGGAATGCTGAGGCCGCGCCCAACTACAAAAAGCGGTGGTGATAGCCCAAGTACTCACGCCCAACCGTCAAAATCTTCGAAGAAAAAGAAGAAAAAATCCAAGAGGCCCGTGAAGCCTGGAGACAAGCGCACGAACTTGCAGAAGCAAATCGACGCGATGGAAGAGTACAATCAAAAGGTGCGAACTCCTGTCACGCTGCAGGAGTTCCTCAGCCACATCTTTCAAGAGGAAGATGATGGAGAGAGCTCGTCGGATGAATCCGAGGGATATGTGGCGAGTTGTAATGTAATCTCCCACTCGTTTACCGACGATGAAAAAACTCCTGGCACTAAGAAACTGGGGACAGAGCCTGAACCAGAGATTGTGTGGCCAACAGATGAAATGATCGACGCCTTTCTCGACGAGATTCGTCTAAAGAGTAAAGCGGATCAGGAGCGTGAGATGGCCGCATCGGAAGGAGCCAAATGCAGGCGACTGAACGAAAGAGTTGAAGTACTCCCGCCAGATCGAAAGGCATCCGATGCAGACAAAAAGATATTCAAGACGAGGAAACGGTTTGCCAAGGCCGTGTCAATGGGAATGAAATTACCACCCTCGGAAGAAAACACACTTGATGGGGCGGAGATGCATCCTAATTACTGCTCATATCATCAGAAGATTTCACACCCCACGGAGGAGTGCGACGCCTTTAGGATATGGTGGCAGGGATATGTTGCTCATCGGCAACATTTTAAGCGCATGAAACGCAAGACTCGTCGGGAACGAAGAAGTACTGCCGACGGGCACAACAGAACCACTGACAACTGTTACATGGTTAACGCCGGAGGGTCACAAGTTCTCACCTTCGGGAGCGACTCTGATGAAGAAATGGCTCTGGACCCTCTCTTTAAAGAATCCGTTTTAGGGAAAGAGGAGGAACCGGAGGCCTGCGAAAACATTCAGCTGCACAATCGCACACTCCCGGAAAAGAATCTCGGGCCCGCAAATAGAAAAGATAAGGGAAAGGAAAAGGTCACTGAGGATATCACTTTAGATGACCAAGTCATGAAAGAGCTGACTACCAAAGACCCTCCCAGGAAGGGTAAGGTGGACTACAATATCCTGGCGCACCTAAGGAAGCTACCTTCTCAACTTAGCATTCTCGATGCCTTCCTATTATTAAAAGAAGCGCAAGATTCACTAATTAAGGCATTACGAGAACCTGAGCAATTCCAAGCCTTCCTCGCAACTGAAAGGATGAAGGATGAACTGGAGGAAGTGCATACGGCTGACATCACTTTCAGGGACGAAGACCTCCTTCTCGGGACGTGCGACCACAACCGTCCCCTATATGTCTCTGGATACTGCCATGATATCAAGACAGGCAAGATCCTGGTGGATAATGGATCCTCCGTCAATCTCTTTAACGTTCGGGTGTTAAAGGAAATCTGCATGAGTGTGCAACACCTCGCTCGTGACAAAATTACCATCTCCGGTTTCGATTCATAATCGTCACGGACTCTCGGATCTGTAATACTAACATTACGCTTCGGACTGCTTATCATGGACATCAAATTCCATGTCATTGATGCCAAGACCTGATACAACGCCTTGCTCGGTCGCCCTTGGTTACACGAGTACAACATCATCCATTCTACACAACATCAGTGTATGAAGTACTTTAAGGATGGTTTCGAGTATACCGTAACAGGTGAGCTGAACCCATTTTCCGTGAACGAAGTCCGCAAATACGAAGATGCGAAGTACTTTTTGCCAGATTTTGAGGATACAGAAAGGTGTCGCAAGCCAGAGAACAAAGCCGCCGCCACCATCCCTGTTTTCGGGAGCGATACCGAAGAAGAAGAAGAGATAGTTTATGCTGGGCCATCTCAACGCGACAACCCGGGGACGTCCGCCCCCATGTTGGTCTTTAGAAGTGACTCGGAAGATGAGGTTAATGCCGTGTTCTCCAATCGGCCGTCAATACAAGTACCCCCTAGCGATAATCAGAGTTTGCAAATCACCATGGTGCCGCGAGAACACTACAAGGATCTCGACACACTTCAAGCTTACAATGTGCAGGACCTGCAAACGTTTTACGTCCCTCCCAGGCAAGGGGGTGAGAAGGTAATCCTATTCTACCGATCCTCAGAGTCGAAAGTAGAGAAAGAGATCTGGCATGGCGCGGATGCTACACTCAACAGGCTCCAACCCATCCGTTTGCCCAGATACTACACAAATGGACTAAAGAGGCTATTGAAGCGCCAAGGAGTACCCTTAAAACAGACTGTTCGACAAGCTCGGTTTTACAACAGGATTTGGGATGTCCCTGGGACTCAACGCAAATTGCCCAACGGGAAAATGGAAACACTTGGGCTTGGATACGTGAGAGCCGGAAAACAGGAACGGGCCCACAGTAGCTACGCCATATATACCTTTGATGAAGAAGAGGATGCCCTGTCAGGAAATGCCAACCCCTCATCAAAACTAGATCCCACGATTGAAGGGCCGAGTCCGTCGTTTGAAGAACGAATGGACAAGCTTATCAGGAAAGTGGGTCAAAAAGCTAGGGAAGACCACAACCGCGAGATGGCCATCTACGAGAAGGCCAGGACGCAACGTCTGTTTCAACAGGCTGCAAAAGACAAAGATGCTCATCCCTGTCAACCCGTTGTATGAAAGGCCCGACGCAGAGGCAGAAATAAATCAAGAAGCGGAAAGAGGAGCCGACAACAACGACGCAGGATTAGAGAGTCGTGTGATCAGGCGTTGCGTGGTCCGGATTTGTCCCTCATGAAGAAGATGAGTCGAGCGTATTCCTTCCCCCGAGACAAGACGGAGAGGTTACTCGAGCTCGCTATAAAACATCAAATGATCGCGCTTCCAGAGTCTAGACACCCTGAGCAAGCTAACAAGGCTTCTCATCTGAGCTATTGCTCTTATCACTGAGCCATAGGACATCCTACCGAAGACTGCTTCACCTTCAAGAACTGGGTCGAGGACCGGTACCAACAGGGCAGATTCGCTTTATCCAACAGCTGGAGGGTAACGCCGCCACAAAAGCATGAACCTAAAGCCGCGAGAGCAGAGCCAGACCCACATCGGTCTTGGAAGCGGATTCGCACTTGTCACGTGATTACAATATTAAAAGAAGAGCCCAAGAACATGGATGACCTTCCCTGGTGCTTTGAGAACAGCAATGATGAGGTGATCTCAGAATTTCCGCCAGCTCCGAAAGAACTGGAAGATGGCATATATACTACTGCAGATAACCTCAAGAAGATTGAGTTGGGATCGGCAGATGATCCGCGACCGACATTCGTCAGCGAGCTGCTATCTGAAGAAAGGGTGGCTGCGTTAAAGAACGTGCTTCTACAGCATAGAGATTGCTTCGCGTGGAACTATTCCGAGATGCTGGGATTAGATCCAGAGATTGTTGTGCATAAATTAGCAATATCCCTGAATATCAAGCCAGTCAAGCAGGCGCCGAGAAGGATGCGACTCGAGTTTGAGATGAGCATCAACATCGAAGTCAAGAAGCTGATCGATTATGGATTTATCCAAGAAGTCCAATATCCCGACTGGATCGCCAACATCGTCCCGGTAATGAAGAAAAATGGGACGGTACGCATATGCGTGGATTTCAGGGATCTCAAAAAAGCTTGCCCGAAGGACGATTTCCCAGTACCGGTAACCGAGCTAATGATAGATAACACGTCCACTCACGAGGTTTTCTCCTTTATGGACGGTTCATCAGGGTACAATCAGATAAAGATGCATTCCGAAGACCAGAAGCACACCGCTTTCCGGACCCCTTTGGGTATATTCTGCTACAGGGTTATGCCCTTTGGGTATATCCAAATGGGCAGAAGCAGTACCGCTGAGGGAAGTGAAGACAGAGAATATCCTCCACTTCTTCAAGACGCACGTCATCTATCGGTTTGGAACTTCACGGCGGATTATCTTCGATAATGGGCCAGCCTACAGAAGCCATAAGATTAGCCGCTTCGCGCAGCAGCACAATATAGACCGGAGATATTCTTCAGTTTACAATCAACGAGCTAACGGTCTGGCCGAGGCCTTCAATAAGACCTTGACAAAGATCATAAAAAAGACGGTGTCCCGAAATAAGAAAGACTGGCACGAGAGGCTGCAAGAGGCCCTTTGGGCCTATCGAACTACGTTCAAGACGGCCACGAACACAACGCCGTACGCGTTGGTATTTGGGACGGAAGCAGTGCTCCCCCTCGAGATAGAGTTACCCTCTCTGCGAGTGGCAGTCCACTACGAGCTGACAGATGAAGAAAATGCTCACCTTCGGCTTGAGGAGCTTGATGCCCTCGATGAAACTCGGCTCATAGCGCAACAAAATCTAGAGGCCTACAAAGCAAAGATGACGCGCTCGTACGAAAGATTGACCAGGCCGAGGACGTTCCGCCAAGGCGAATTCGTACTAGTGGTCAAAAGACCTATGATCCCCAATCGCGCCAAGCGGGGAAAATTCGAGCCAAACTATGAAGGCCCGTACATCATAGATAAGGTCTACCAGGGTGGGGCCTATCTACTCATGGAAATGCACGGTGAAAGGCCTTTCAGGCCGATAAACGGTCGCTTCCTAAAGAAATATTACGCTTAATGAGCCACAGCCTAGGTCAATGATAGGTGACAACGACCATGCCCGCTCGCTATCTTACTAAGCTCAAGTTTTATAAACAGTAGCCAGCCTCTCAACGACGGACCGAAACGTCCTTAAACTAACGACGGACCGAAACGTCCTTAAACTAACGACGGACCGAAATGTCCTTAAACTAATAGCGGACCGAAACGTCCTTAAACTAATACCGCAGCATCCTTAGGCTGACGAGGTAAAAAAAAAATAAATAAGGAAAAATATAATAAATAAGAACGGTATGTCCATAAGCAAAAAAGGCACGGATGAAAACCCGAAAGGGCTCCGTGAGTAAAAACAGCAGGGCTACCAGCGAGTGTTCATGAATACCCGAAAGGGCATGGCCTCGTAAAAAAAAAGAAGGAGAAAAAGAAAATGAAAAGAATAAAAAAAACGGTATGTCCACAAGCAAAAAGGGCACGGATGAAAACCCGAAACGGCTCCGTGAGTAAAAATAGCAGGGCTACCGGCGAGTGTTTGTGAAAACCCGAAAGGGCGCAACCTCGTTGAAAGACACTTACAGGGTCCTCTCGACCTTGTAAGGAGAAACCACCCGTGTGAGATCCTTACGACTCACAAAGGAGCAACACACTTAGGGATCCCCACGATTCCTAAGGAGAATACACTTGCGAGATCCTTACGACTCGTAAGGAGAATTCTCTTATGAGACCCTCACGCCTCATGAGATTTAAAAGTCTTAAGTTACAGAAACCTAAACCTGTTCTTAAGCAAATCCCCCACAACCATCGATACTGCCCTACAAATGGCTCAATACTGACCCTTGTATACAATCCACGGGCGCGGATAAACATTTCCCCAGCAAAGTCACACCCGTGACTAGGGACATGTCTATATGGTGAACAACCCTTATAATTCCTCTCGACTTATAAGGAGAAAACCCTCTTGTAGGATCCTTACGACTTACAGAGGAACATACACTTAGGAATCCTCACGATCCCTAAGGAGAAAATACACCTGCAAGATCCTCACGACTTGTAGGGAGAAATACCTTTGTGAGACCCTTACGGCTCATGAAGTCAAAAGCCTTGGTCGACAGGACCCTTAACCCTGTTTACTAAGCCACCTTTGTTGGACATCGACAGAGACAAATGATGATTCGCTCCTGGCAACATCCCAGTTGCAGCGGTGCTGATGCCGAAATCGGTGTCTAAAATCCAAGCTTGCGGCGAAAAAACTAGCAAGCCATACATGCATACGAAATAGCCGAAATAATGGGGTAACTTGCAATAAAAAGCAGCAAGTAAAAATGTATGCATGAAAAACAGCCGAAATGATGAGGCAACTCGCAATAAAAAACAGCGAGTGAAAATGAAATAAATAGCCGAAATGATTGGGCACCGCAAAAAATCGCCGAAATGATAGGGCAATCGCGACCTCCACGATATAAAAGCTGAAATGATAGAGCATCGCGGAAAAAGAAATAAAATATAAAAAAAAGGGATCATACTTCTCCCCCAGGTTTCATCAGAAGAGGAAGCCAATTCTCGATGGGCCAAAGGAGACCTGGAGATCGTTTCAACACTCGTCTCGTAACAACGGACACAACTCTAAGCTAAGCGGAACAGCGGCAACTCCCAGTTCCATGGCTCGGTGGTATACATATCGCCAACAGTCAAACCTCCGTCCCGTGAAATGCGGATACAATCAGCAAAATTCCTGGTTACGTGGAATGCGGATAATGTCACTTTTTGACCCCGTGGAAAACATCCAGAGCGGAGCCTAGTCCTCGCCGAATACGGCAGTGAACCCGTGTGAAGCATCTAGTGCAAAATTCCTGGTTACGTGGAACGCGGACAACGTCACTCTTTGACCCTGTGGAAAACGTCCAGAGCGGATCTTGGTCCTCGCGGAGCACGGCAGTGAACCCGTGTGAAGCATCCAGAGCGGAGCCTAGTCCTCGCCGAACACGGCAATGAACCCGTGTGAAGCATCCAGTGCAAAATTCCTGGTTACGTGGCACGCGGATAACGTCACTCTTTGACCCCGTGGAAAACGTCCATAGCGGATCCTGGTCCTCGCGGAGCACGGCAGTGAACCCGTGTGAAGCATCTAGAGCGGAGCCTAGTCCTCGCCGAACACGGCAGTGAACCCGTGTGAAGCATCTAGTGCAAAATTCCTGGTTACGTGGAACGCGGATAACGTCACTCTTTGACCCCGTGGAAAACGTCCAGAGCGGATCCTGGTCCTCGCAGAGCACGGCAGTGAACCCGTGTGAAGCATCCAGAGCGGAGCCTAGTCCTCGCCGAACACGGCAGTGAACCCGTGTGAAGCATCTAGTGCAAAATTCCTGGTTACGTGGAACGCGGATAACGTCACTCTTTGACCCCGCGGAAAACGCCCAGAGCGGAGCCTGGTCTTCGCCAAACACGGTAGTGAACCCGTGTGAAGCATCCAGAGCAAACATCGGACTGTGGAGTCCTTAAATCCACGGACTATGAGGTCCTTAACCTTGAATGCGACGTCTTTAAACTACGATGCCTTGAGAAACCCCTGACTCCGTGAAACACGGACAAGGGCAACCGCATCCAGCACTTGCAGGCCCTCACGACCTGTAAGGAAGAAAACTCTCTTGTGAGATCCTTACGACTCTCAAGGGAAAACCCGCTTAAGAATCCTCACGATTCTTAAGAAGGACTTACACCTATGGGATCCTCTCGACCCACGGGGAGAAAAAACTCTTTATGAGACCCTCGTGGCTCATAAAATGCAAAAGTCTTAGGAAGCAGATCTTAACCCTGAATCCTAAGCCATCGCTGCCCTGCAAGTAGGCCAAGATGAATTGTCCGCAGAATACATTCAATGAAAAGAGACACGCCGTCAAGAAGAAAAATGTATCTTTTATTCATAAACCAAAATGGATACAAAGAAACAAAAAGAAGATACTCTCATTCATGAGTATGTACAAAAAAAGGGGAAAGGATACAAGTCCTCAAGCCGGCGGGCGGTGTAGTAATTTTACCAGCTCATCGTTTTGTTGCTGAGCCACGGCTTCATGACGCAAGATCTCCAGAAGACGAGCCTCCGCCTGAGCTTGCTGAGCCTGATACGAAGCAAGCCGAGCTTCGAGCTCTTTCTCGGTGGCTTTATGAGCCTCGACCCTTTCACGAGTGAACGCGGCAGCTTTGTCGAGAGCCACCACCTCTTTGATGGACTCCTGAAGCACCCGCCAGAGTTCATACGCTTTGTTGGCCTTGGCGGTAAGAGTGGTGCGAAGCTCGCTCAGCGCCTTGGAAGCTAGCTCCCTCTCCGAGAATTTGCGGCCAAGCCTCTTCTCGCATGACGTCATGTTGGCCGCGCATCGTGCTATCAGACCCCGCAACTCCACTTTTGCAGCCATGGCTTCCGAGGAAAGGTGAGAACATTCAAGGGCGTGCAAACAAACCTCCACCTTCCTACAGAACTCCACCCAGACCCGCACCACCTCCTCACTATGATAGGTGGCAAGAAAAGGAAGAGAGCCGTTAGCTTCAGCGGCAAACGCTTCGGCTGTGGTCGCGCTACCAATACGAAGCTCCTTGATGAAAGATGATAGGGAGACAAGGCTTAATTGGGCCAAGCGTTCTGAAGCCCGCAAAGCATAAGGGCCGGGCGGCATCATGATGCGCGATTTCAACGCCATGGAGACTGGCAGGGCTGTTCAAATTTGACAGATGTTAATAAAATTCTTAAGCACGGAACGAACGGGATTATAATAAAATGTCACTCACCGACAGTCATGCAAGTAGGAGCTGAAGGTTCCCCTGGCCCTTCAACGACCTCGACCTCATTGTCAGCTTCCAAAACTATAAGAGACATCAACGTCATTTCGCAAAATAGTAACAATGTTATGGTAAAAGAAAAAATGGCGAATGACACTAACCTTGCCCGGAGGAAAGGACAATACGCTGAGGGGAGATCGCCTGCGGAGCTGCCATCTCCAATAAACGCTGAAATGACTGTCGAGGCGACAGATCATCGATAGTGGCCGCCAAACCGCGCAATTCTGGGAAAGATAAAAGAGTTTAGACCATGGAAGGGTTGCTAATTTAAAACGCAGAGGGTTACCTTCAACTCTCCTCCCATTCTGAGCCGGGGGGATAGCAGCTTCAACGGCCTCCGCCGTGACCTCAGGCTCCAACAAAGGAAGAGTAGTCCCGACTACTTCTCTTCCAGCCTCTGGGCCGCCCTCAGTAAGAGTCATTGGGGCGGTGACCTCCAAAGGAGCCTCCCCCAAAGGGGCAAGCGCTCCCTGATCAAGAACCGCCGCTGGAGGCTCTACCATGAGAGGAGCAGCCTCATCAGCCCCCTCCACATCAAGCAAGGCTTCATTGAGAATTTCGGCGGGCTTTAGCTTTAATGGGCCTCTAGGGAGCTCCTCCAGCGTCGAAGATTCTGCACGATTCAAATAAGAATAATGATACATATGCACGGGCATAAATAATCGGAAGAACTACAAAAGAACCACAACGTACCGATACGCAAAGAAGCCCTCAATATGGCTTTTTCAAGCCGCTGCTCCTTCTCAAGGAGGTGGGCTCGCCGGGGTTCAAGGGTAGACTCATGGCCGCCGGTCCATAAAGAAAGTGCGTCCGCTGCGTCTTCTGAAGCGGCCTGCTTCAGAGCCCTTTCCCCCCATTCCTCCAACGGACCGATAAATCGCCGCCGAATCCACGAAGGGTCTTCGTAAAAAATTACAGCGGGATAGGACTTCTTCGGAACCTTGGCGTTATGAGACACGTCTTTGGAACGCCGTATGGCCTCAGCCAACTGTGCGGCCTCCTCATCGGCCGAACTCGGGAAGAGAAGTCCAGCGTCTGACTCTTGTAGGGCCAATGATTCGTCTTCAAGGATAAGCTCAGACTCAGCCAAAGAATCGAGCAGATTGGTGGCCTCTTTCTTCTGCCGCTTAGACCCAGAGCCGGTCGCCGAGGATGACCGCTTCCTTCCCCGCGAAGCCTTAGGACGGCGCCGACCCACATCGCCCTCGACACCCTCATCCCTATTACTCTCGCTCGGTGCCACAACCGAGGATGACACCGCCATTGTCGACGCCACGGGGGGCGGTACTGACACCGGCGGTGGTGTTACTACTGGGGCCCGTCTACCCCGCGATCGGGAACCCAGAGGCATACCAGCTGTCGGAGTAAGGTCTACCCCTGACTCCCCCGGAATGAGCGCGGTGCCAATCTCCCTCAGAGGGAAGCGGACCGGAACCCTCGGTCGCAGCTTAGCCCCCGGAATCTGAGGAGGGGCATTGTGACCAAGAAGCACCCTTCTTTCTTCAAGAATAATTGGGTTGATCCGATGAAGATACCAACCCGTAAACGCACCCACGCACCGGGGCATGTACTCGGCTTCAGGGACCATGAAGCGGGAGCCGGTGTTTAGCCTCATGAAATGATGAGTGGCATCGCGAACGGCATCGAGCGAAGGGATTGGGGCGACTATAAAAGCCTCGAAAGGAACACCCTGGTCGTATCCAAGTTGTCGGGCGAATCGATGTGGATTGTACCGCATGAAAAGAGCTGCACTGTCCTGGCGAAACACCAAGTAGCCCGGTCTAATTGTATACAAGTGCATAGCCTCCCGGGGCTTCAAAGAAGGTGCGTTGTCTTTCGAATGGTCCCAGAGTTGTTGAACTGGACCTGAGGGACTAGACAAGACCCGATCATTAAAAACTAGCCCGCCAGCGGCAGCGTGAGGAGAAATCAGCACCCGAATAGCCCCGAATTGAGTCGGGTCGGCGGCAGAAGCACCCACCAATCGCATAAGGCGCGGGAAGGGATAGGCGTCGTAAAACGTGGGCCTCTGATGCATAGAGAAAGCCCCCAGCACATGCATTTCGACCCAGGACGTGAAATAATGAAGCGAAAAGTTTATTACATCCACGCCGGGTGTAGAGGTATTAGCTGCGGTGCCCAACCCATGATAAAGGTGCGCCAAGGCTGGGATGCCGATGGCCAACCGTGTCCCCTCAGCAATACGATGAGCCGGGTAGATGACCGAGGCTCTCATGAAGCGGTGATGCATGGGGATAACGAACCAACTGAGCCAGACGCTGACAAACCCCATGAAGAACGTCTCTTCATCCATACCGGGTGCTGCAATGGACTCAAAAGACATCGGCGACATGATGGGGATATAGTATTGAGGTAGATCCGATTCAGTGGTCGGCAGCTTCTTCGGACCAAACCCAAAGGGGTCTTTAATGTCGGCGAACTTCGGAGCTGTCTTCGACAAGACGTCCTCGCGAAGGAAACGAGCAATGAAGCTCTTGAAAGTAACACCCTGCTCTTCGGATTCGGTGAATAATCGGTCGAAAATACCTAGCGCCTTGATTAAACTGGGACGCTTGTGGCGGACGGCATTCTCAGCAGACAGGTCGTCAACTGGGGCGGGCTCGGGTTCAAAAATTTACTCGTCAGAAGGCAGCAACTCCTCATACAGACTACCCCTGATTGGCAACCCCGAGATGTCATAAAATTCTGCCAGAGAGATCGAGACCTCGCGATCTCCTAGAATGAAAGTGTTGGTGGGAAGATTACATTGGTTCAAAAACGCCTTAACCCACCAGACATGCGGGGACTTATAATGGAAGAGTGATGCGTATATTGCCTGATAAAGCCCGACTTTCTGCAGCCGCGCACGATGGGCAGAAAGGATGCAGCGAGCCCAGAGAAGGTAGCCCGTAGGGTGCCGAGGAGTGAGCCCTATCTTATAAATTTGCCCCCACGGGTGGGCCTCACCCTGGCAAATACGCGGCCCCAAGATATCTATGGCCGGGATCGGATGGTTCGGAATACCGGTTGTCGAAGGCTCGAGCCTCCTCGTTGGAGTCCAGTTGGGCATTTCCACAGCGAAAACCGTTCTCGGAGGGTCCATCGGTAAGAATGGGAAAGTGGGCTCTGTCGGTACCGCGCAAAGGAAACTCCGGCGACCCTGAATAATATGACCATACCAAGATCCCCATTGAAATAGGTTGGTGCAGTTCGGGTCATGGGCCCGGATCATCGCCATCGTTTCCTCATCAGATGGTGACTGAGGAAAAGCAGCCTCCGAGCGAGAAAAGGGAAAGCATAGAACAGAAGCCATCACACCTGAAATCCAATAAAAGAAGACTGTCAAAAACAAAGCTAGCAATATATATACATGCATGAACATGAGGACTAGCCGAAGAAAGCGACAACGGACTCTTTTTCTGGGACCATTGGCTACAAAACACATGGGCCCCACAGAATCAGGATGACGGCTCATTAATAATGAAACCAAGCAGTTATAATAAAACAGAGGGAATATCCTCATTAAATAAAGAGTGAGAAATCTGTCTCGGGCTCTACAACAGATTCAACAGGATCAAAGGAATTAAATTCCCACAGAAGACATCATTACAAAGCTCCTGTTTCATTAATTGCAGAGGGACAACCTCGGGTCAAGAGACCCCAAGAAGCCTCCATGTGAAGAAATTGAGTTCTTCATAGGAATTAAATTCCTTATTAAGAAAAAGGGAATTAAATTCCCAAAAGCATTTTTTCTGTGAACGGGGTTAAGCTCCATGGATTATCACCATTATCTCCCTAAAGACCATCTAAACCCTAAAAGATCTACTTTTGAAGGCTAAAATGGTTTCATACTTCGGTTAAAAAAAAAGCTTGAAGAAAAATAGGTTCTTTGTTAAAAAAGGGTAAAAACCCTTGTTTTGGATTTAAAATCCAGAGGAATGTGAAAGTTCATCATTTGTTCAAGGACATTACCTGAGGAAAAGAATTCTTTTCGAACAGAGTTAAACTCTGAAAATTGTTTCAAGGCAGAGAACTAAGCTCTAGGAAAAGAGAATTAAATTCTCAAAAGAAGAAAGTTTGCAAGGAAGAAGAGGAGCAAAGTGGAGGCGTCTCTGAAATGACCCCAATATTTATAGGAGATAATGGAAACGTTTCATCTCCCCAAATCCCTAGAGGAATCCAACGGTCACAAAAGGTGACAGCGTTGCACTCACGTGCAGACACGTGAGAACAACGCTGTGGGGGCATTTGTTTCCTGATTTAAAATCAGGAAAGCCTATGGAAGAGGCTTCAGAAAAGGGTCACATGCTCACACGTGACCAGCAATCATGTGTTGGCACGTGACATCTAAAAGCATCGGCAAGGCAGATTCAGCTTCCCGACTACATCAAAGAAAAGGGCTTCAGAAAGGGTCACGTGCTCCCACGTGATCAGGGTCACGTGACATTTAAAAACGGCTTTAAAGGCACATCGGTTCCCTGATCAAATCAAGGAAAAGGCTTCAGAAGAGGTCACGTGCTCCCACGTGACCAGGGTCACATGTTGGCACGTGACACTCAAAACAAAAGACTCATTCTCCGGTTAAATCAAGAAAAAGGCTCCAGACGAGGGTCACTTGCTCACACGTGACCAGGGGTCATGTGGTGGCATGTGACGGCTAAGCAGCGGCCCGAAGGCAGAGCGCAAAAAGAAGAAGAGGGCTCGTTCCAAGGGGGTCATGTGCCCACACGTGACCAAGGGTCACGTGGCCACACGTGACCAGCTTTCAAAGCCTATCTGTTAACAGAATTAAATTCTGAGAAAAGACCTCTCAAATCTTTCCAAAGGAACGATTGAATTAAAGATTTAAAGGTGATTAAATATCGTCTATTTGTGGAAAAAGCCCGAACTTGGAAAGATTTCCCCTTAAAATCCAACCGAAATAACAAAGGAGAATCTCTGGATTTAGAATCCAATGGTGAATAAAATTCACCTAATAATCCAAAGGTCCAAAACGAATGGTGAATACAAATCAAATCTCTCAATGAAAGATTCATCAAAAACTAATTGATTCGGCTGCTTCTCCTATAAATAGGAGCCAAGAGACACACAGAGATAGAGATATGCAAAAAGGGATCGATACATAAAAAAGAAGAGAGCCTTGATACTTTGGAGGAATTTGGATCTTCTGCAAAAGAAAACCCTAGGTAAGAAAGGGAAAGCTTTTTGAAAGGAAAAGAGAATTTAATTCTCAACAGAGTTTAACTCTGATATTAAACAGAAGAACATAGTTCTCTCTTTGGTTGAGGATCTGTAAAGTGCACATCTCCCCTTGAATTGAGAATTTAATTCTCATTGGGTTGAGATCCTGCCATGCAGATCCAAAGCATAGAGAGGGAATGGAAGCTTGAGAATTTAATTCTCACAGAACTATAGGAATTTAATTCCTTTAAAATAAAATTAGGGTTTGACCCTATGTTATGGGAATTTAATTCCTTTAGAACAAACAGAATCAGGGTTTAACCCTAGCTAAGAACTTAGTTCTGTTGAAATAACAGGAATTTAATTCCCTTAAGAAAGAAGAAATTAGGGTTTCACCCTATGACAGAATCTCATTCCTCAGAATAATTCTCTAAAAAGAGAGTGGGAATTTAATTCCTTAAAGCTTTTATTAGGGTTTAACCCTATGATAGAATTCAGTTCTTCACATATATGAGGAATTTAATTCCTGCAGAAAATTCAGAGTTCAACTCTATCCCAGAATATAAATCTTCAAAAGGAAATAGGAATTTAATTCCTCTAAAATTATTGTCAGGGTTCAACCCTACGAAGAATTTAATTCTTGAAAGGGATTAACAGATCTTCTAAAAAAACATACATAGAGGCAGGGTCACGTGCCACCACGTGACCCCCGAAAAGATCCACAGAAAAGGCCCTTTTGAGGCAGTGCCTCACGTGACCCACGTGACCCTTGGCAGAGGCTTTAACATACAAGCATTTAAATGCCCGTCACGTGATGGCACATGATGCTCCAAAAGATGCGATATTCTCAGCATAACAAATGAAGGGAGGGCGCCCTCACGTGTTACCACGTGACCCCTCTTGCCTTAGTGTTTAACACTAAATTGGAACCCCTGAATCCAGTGTTAAAACACTGTTTGGCCTTAGTGTTCAACACTAATCAAAGAACTTTATTTACAGTGTTTAACACTGAATTTCTTAGTGTTTAACACTAATTTGAAGCCTCTGCTGCTAGTGTTTGACACTGATTTGCTCTAGTGTTTAACACTAATTTGGACCCCATATTACTGGTGTTTAACACATACTGTCTTTTAGTGTTAAAACAATAACTTGATCCCAGTATTCAACATTGTTGAATTAACGTTAGCCCAATTGGCTAAATGGCCAGAGGCAAAGCCTTTTCTTCAATGGACCAATAGGAAGCCAATATTCCAAACATGATTGGACTTAGCCCAAGATGGCCATAAGTCCTCAATTCAGACTTAACTGGGCTAATGGGCTTATAACATAATTAATTGGTCTTGATCCTAAATTGGGCCAACGACTATTTAATCCACCCCGGTTCAAGGGTACATCTCTTCACTCCTTTGATACTTGGCGTTATAATTCCTCAACGTCTTCAAAGAGGTGACGGGTCTCGATGACCACACATTGATACGGACTGTGGGGTCCTTAAACTCATGGACTATGAGGTCCTTAACCTTGACCGAGATGTCTTAAAACTAACAACGGACTGTGGGGTCCTTAAACCCATGGACTATGACGTCCTTAACCTTGACCGAGATATCTTAAAACTAACAACGGACTGTGGGGTCCTTAAACCCATGGACTATGACGTCCTTAACCTTGACCGAGATGTCTTAAAACTAACAACGGACTGTGGGGTCCTTAAACCCATGGACTATGACGTCCTTAACCTTGACCGAGATGTCTTAAAACTAACAACGGACTGTGGGGTCCTTAAACCCATGGACTATGACGTCCTTAACCTTGACCGAGATATCTTAAAACTAACAACGGACTGTGGGGTCCTTAAACCCATGGACTATGACGTCCTTAACCTTGACCGAGATGTCTTAAAACTAACAACGGACTGTGGGGTCCTTAAATCCATAGACTATGACGTCCTTAACCTTGACCGCAATGTCTTAAAACTAACATTGGACCGCAATATCCTTAAACTACCCATGGACCGCAATGTCCTTAAATTACCTACCGACCGCAACGTCACTAAACTAAACAGCAGAGCCCCCCCTTTATTGCTCTCTTGCTGGATCTAAACGATCCCGTTAAGTTGATCTTAGTCTAAAAACTAGACTAACGTATCCTTAACAAATGTTTAAGTCGATCTTAGGCTCAAATGAGGCTAACGTATCCTTAAACCCAACCCCCCAAACCAAATCTAAGATAATACGGATTTGGACTAGTCCACGCCCTACGGGCGACGACATAACTCAGTCTCCGTATACAATCCACGGGCAACAAAACACAAAACAAACACACACGACACGAAGTGACCATCTGGAGAAGGAGAAAGTTGTTACCGCAATGCGGTAGCGTAATTAACTGCAGGGGTTTGCGCCTGCAGGGAAGAGTGTCCCCACAATCAAAAACCCCTCAAGCGAGGGGGAATCTGACGAAGTCTGCTACATCGGACGCATCCGTTCAAACCTTCAATACATGGTGCCATAAATCAACTTGGCATCTTCGGAGAGGTGGACGGATAGCACCAATTAGTATCTGCCCCGAATCTCAGGCAAGAGTCCAGTCGCGCCGTCCTTCGGAGGGGAACAACACCCATGGCAGCAACAACTAAACTTTCCAATGACAAAACTGGAAAAGCGGTAGATATACGACTCTACCGAGATATGATTGGAAGTTTATTATATTTAACTGCAAGTAGACCTAATATAATGTACATTGTCTGTCTTTGCGTACGGTTCCAACCTGATCCTAGAGAGTTACATTTGGTAGTGGTCAAGAGAATTTTTAGATATCTTAAAGGCACTATCAATCTAGGATTATGCTATCCAAAGAATAACATATTTAACTTAACAAGTTATTCAGATGCCGACCATATTGGAAGTCAAACCGATCGCAGAAGCACTAGTGGCACTTGTCATTTTCTAGGAAATTGACTTGTGTCATGGCAATCCAAGAAAAAAGCGTCAGTAGCTTTATATACTGCTAAAGCTGAGTAAATTGCCGCAGGTACGTGCTGTGCACAAAGTCTTTGGATTAAATAAACTTTAGAAGACTATAAAGAATTAGTCTCTAAAATACCAAGATTTTGTGATAACACCAGCACCGTCCAAATGACCAAAAATGCTGATCAACATAGCAGAACTAAATACATTGATGTTCGATATCATTTCTTATGAGTTCACAATCACAAAGGTGATGTTGTTCTTGAATATGTACCAACTGATTCACAATTGGCCGATATATTCATAAAACCCCTAGGTAGAACTCGTTTTGCTAAAATTAGAGATGAATTAAATATGTTAGAATTAGAAACATAATTTTAACTATAATTTAATTCACTTTTTAATTTTTTTATAGATGTCTCAGAGATGTCTATTAGACATAAAATAGACGTCTATCTATGCACCTTTCAGTTTTTGAATTTTAAATTCAAACTCTGACGGTTTTTTAACCGTTTTGATTTCCCTATCTAATTCTTACCTATATATATAGAGGAAAAATTACAGAGACTTCTTTATTCCATTTTCTCCTCTCCATCTTTACTTCACAAAATCAAACAATTTTCCCCAATGACAAAACGAACTATCTGCATAAGAAACACACCCATCGACGAAAGACAAACCTCACTAAAGAAAATTAAGGAAGAACCCATTACCCCGATTCGACGTACCCCAAATCCGAATTGAATTCTTCCATTTTCTTTACCGAAGTCTTCTTCTCCATCGACATCGGAAGAGGATCCAAGCAAAGAGAATTCGTTTCATCCTCCCATAAACGACGAAAACATTCTTCCTGTCGATCCTCCTCCACAAGGTTCAGCGGCACCACAAAATTCATCGGCACCGAATCCTAATACGCAACGCTATTACCACACTCCTACGGGAATCGAGACCGGCGAAAATGATCCTTATTACGTTCATCCGGGTCCGGATGAGGGAACGCTTTTCATTGGCTGCCATGAATCTTGTGAAACAGTAATTTAAGCGTTTGATCGCATAAAGGGGGAGTTCATCACGGAGAAGGAACAAAGGTTATCGACATTTGGAAGTATCTTCCTCGCTTCTAAATTTTTGATGATCAACTCAAAATTGTGTGTTTGTATGTTTAGTTGTTAGTGTGTATTTTTTTTTGTTTTTTTGCGTTGTATTAGTTTTAGTTATATGTGTTTCTATATAGTGTTTTTTTATTTTCATGTATGTCGTTATTTAACTTAATTGAATATTTGTTTGTTTGTGTTAAATATATTCATTTTTATATTATACTATATATATAATCCTTAATATATATGTTTAAAACCATAAACTATAAAAATGCATCACTAAAACCTATTCTAAACACCAAATAAAAATTCTCTGTTTTCTGCTATTTATGTATAGTAGACGGCTTAATAGACGTATATATAGGCGTCTATTGACAAAAAGAGACATCTATTTCTGGAAATAGACGTCTGTCGCAGACGATATTTTCTAAATCTGAATTGAAAAATCATATTCCTTGGATGCATCTGTTCATATCATAATATTGCATTATTATATTCCCCATTCTTATGCATTTTACAAATAAACATATGTTTTTGACCCATGTCTGCTACATAGTATAGGTTACAGGTTCTTGGAGCAAAAACAGTGAAAAAGATAAAAGACGATACAAAAGTGGGACTATGACCAACAAAATAGAAGGATCTTGATCAAGCCTACACAAAACATCAGTACACAAAGTACAAGGCAACGCAAGATCCAAGTTTTCGTCTCGAAGCAACGGTAAAAGTCCACTACGATTCACTGGGAAATCTGGAAGGAACCTAGAAGCCAATTTGAGAAAAGTACTGAAGAAATAGGAAGCTCAAAAAGCCCACCACCAGCACATAAAATTTCAGCAGATGAGCCTACCATTGGGCCGCAGAACCGCGGCCCAACCCATGCTGCGATCGCGGTTCCGCGGCCATCTAGAGCCCGGACTTGGTAAAAATTTTACCATAACTTGGAGGCGGTGCTGAAAAGTCTTCCTAGGGGTATTTTTGTAAATGCAGACGTGCGGCAATTGTAAACCTAGGGTTTTCTATGTCCTATAAATAGAGACCCAATTCATTGTATTAGTTCATTCCTCTTTTCATCAATAAAAATTCAGAATTCTTTTGAAGTTTGGAGAGCATCAAATTTGTAAGTAGGTTTATTTTCTGTCTTAGTCTTAGTTTTAATTTCTACCCTAGGTAATTTCTCTTCTTGCCCTAGTTTAATCTAGTTTAGAATTTTTATTAATCCGCAGTAGATCTTTAATCTCTTAAATAAAAACAAAATAAAAATCATGTTTTTCGTAGATCCCTTAATGAGCGAGTAGTTTCCTCGCTTGTTAGGGTTAGGAATAGGGAAGGGTTTGAGAGATGAAGATCTCTCACCCTTTTCTTTGCCAATCTCTTATGAACAATTAGGACTCCATGCATACTTTCATATTCCGCTCCATACGGCACTCTACCCACGAGGTAACGGTGATCCATAGTATAAAAGACCGGATATGAATGTTTTCCATGGAGGTTAGGATAAGGATTAAGAAAGGACGGACAAGGATCTAGAGGAAGAAACATAGTTTCTTCCCGATCATCCTAATCCCTTTTATTAATAATTACTATAACTCCTAAATGATATCTAATTTAGGGCATTGAAAGAGGTGTAGATATTTATTTACCAAACTTTACCTAAACCTAATCCTAGCAAGTTTCTTAATCCTAGTATAACTCAACTTAGTTTTTTGTGATAAAAGATCCAACACCCTTTGGAATTAGCTCGTAAGAACATTTAGGAAATTTACAACATCCCTATGGACCGACCCGTATTCACCGGCTAGCTACCAAGCGACGCCGTTCTTGATTGCGGTAACATATATTTTTGATCGTAAAATCTCTCTAAATCAAATGGCGCCGTTGCCGGTGATGGCGTAAAAATTTTCTTTTTGTAATTTCGGGTTAATATAAAATATAAAAAACCATAAAAATTGAAAAAAAAACATAAAAACATAAAAATTCTATCATCTTTTATTGTTTGAAGGGTTTCTTGTGTGAATCTTTGCAGGATCGACGGATCTGGAAAAATCCAGAGTGCGAAACAAAAATTGGTAGATCAGAACAGAGGGGGAATTCCACAACAGAACAACACAATTTTTCTCGGGATCTGAAGCCTCCACGAGACCGCTAAACCGCCGCCGCAAGCCCCCTACAGCCGTGGATCCACGGTCCCCCCTTAACGTCAGCGCGCCAAAATTCTCTGTTTGTTTCCTCTTTTCCCCTCTGCAAATCCCCATATATCTTTTTGCCAAATTTTCTGCAGGATTCTTTGCGCTTAAAAAAAATCTTCCCCCTTCCAATAATTGATTTTCTGCAGGATTCTTTGCGCCGCGCTTAAAAGAAAATTGATTGCAAGTGATTTACTGTTTTGCATATTTTAATCGGACTTTAAGGGGTTTTTGACCAATTCACATTGGGTGGGGATTTCATCACCCTTCCCAGGACCCCAAAAATCACATAAGACATTTGCATTGACCATTCTTAATTAAAAAAATACTAGACTCAGCCTTAAGGACGTCGCGCTCAATAGGACAGAGGATTAGTTATAGGCATCAGCCGTTAATCCTAACCTGACTTTGCGGTGTCTAGGCAAGTGTGTTTAAGGCAAGTGGTTACTTAATTAGGACCACTACTTTCGTAGTGGGGAGCCTCCCACTTACCTGGCACTTACCTGGCCGCAATTGGTGGTGAAGAGGCGGTTTGAGGTCCTATTTCTAGCCCTTTGGAACAGTTAGGAGCTGTCTAGCTGACCTAGGTGACCCTAGATCTTGGCCTGATTATGCATTTGTGGTTGATCGCATTTGAGTCAAAGTCTCTTCTCAAAAATCTTTTTGCAAAAAGCTCCACATAATAAAAAAAAGAAAAAAAAAGAAAAATCTTTTCAAAACTTGCAACTTGTCGCTAAAGAAATCTTTGCACTCCACTTACACCACTTCTTCTCATTGACGTTGTTTTACCTCCATATTCTGTCTTTCACATTTTTGACTACACTACCTCTTTAGTGTATGTCCGGTTGGACTAGGGACACTAGCGCCTGATTAGTCCGTGTTTCGTTGGTACCGACCGACGAACCTTTCGACTTCGAAGTCGAAATCCTTTCCACTTCTTCACTTTCACCTTCAAACTCTTCTTCCGAAGGTATGTCGGGATACAATCCTAATAGCACCTTACCGACGGGACTGATTCCACCTCTGTTAGGTGCGAATAACCCGAATCACCCGCCTGTTGAAGCGCCCTAATGAGTCGCGCTCCAGGATCTTTTCTACCCAATCCGCACTGCCCTACCTACTTGTCTTTCCCTCCAACCGGCAAATGGGGACAATTTTGAGATCAAACCCCACTTCATCAATATGCTACCAAAGTTTCACGGATTGGAATCCGAAGATGCATATATCTTTATCAACAAATTCCAAAATATTTGCGCTATGATGAAAACAACCCAATTAAGCGACGATGCTATAAGGCTAAGGGTCATTCCATTCACCTTATGTGACTTAGCCGAGAAGTGGCTATACAACACAGCGTCGCATTAAATTAAGAATTGGGAAGAGTTTGTGAAAACCTTTCTTAAAAAGTTCTATTCTCATCACAAAACTGCTAGAATACGTAATGAGATTATACAATTTTCCCAGCTTCCTTCCGAACTATTTTGGAAGTGTTTTGAAAGATTCAAAGACCTACTTGTTCAATGCCTTCATCATGGGATCGAAAATTGGCAATTTTGCTAAATATTATACGAGGGATTGAACCCGGCAACGAAGTAGTCGCTCGAAACCATTTGTCAAGGCCACTTTCTAACCAAATCTAGTGAGGAAGTGTGGCCGTTTCTTAAGGATCACAGTGAACAAACAATTCAGTGGGAGAGCACCAAGACCACCTCATCCTCTTCTATTGGTCAGTCTAGGGCAGGCATACATTAATTAGATATGTCGATTGCTATGAAGGCCGAGATGGCCGCACTTACGAAAAAGCTAGAAGCGATTGAGACCAAAATCTCATCGCCTTCTCCTGCCCCTGTTGTGCCCCCACGAACTGTTTGTGCTTGTTGTTCGGATCCATCACATCTCACCAAAGAGTGTCCTTACAATCCATCTACTCAAGGACATGATCAAGTCAATGCTGCCTTTCAGCAACGACAAAGAAACGATCCATACTCTTCGACATACAATCGGGGTTGGAGGAGTCACCCAAATTTTGCTTGGAACCAAAATCAACAATTCCAAGAAAACAACAATTTTCAAAGGGCCCCTCCTCCACAACAACAAGCACCTCCACAAACTCAATTTCAGCAACCTTTCCAACAGCAACCTTACCCCAATCAAGTGAACAATTTTGTGCCCAACAATTCTTACCCGCCAAACAATTTTGTTCCACCTAATAATGACAAGGTTAACTTGCTTGAAAGAAGTCTAGATTCGTTCCTAAAGCAATCTACACAATCCGCAGCAAGGTTAGAGACTTCTATTCAATCTTTGGTGCAAAACAGCGCCTCACACGATCAAAGCATCAAATCTATTAAGGCACAAATTGCACAACTCAATGCTGCGTTGAAAGAGCGAGAAAAAGGAAAGCTTCCATCTCAACCACTGCCAAATCCCGATCACGCATATGTTGTATATGAACAGCAAAATCATAACGTAAATGCTGTGACCATGTTGAGATCTGGAAAAGTGTTGAAAAATAATGTGGGTATTAACAATGACACCCCTGCCGGTGGTCCTTCTTCATCTTCTTCACCTTCTTCTATGTTCGAGCCTATTCTCCATCCTTCACAAGGCTCTACTTCTTCTAGCTCGAATGGACCCACTTCTCTCAACACGAACACATCTACACGGGGATCCGTTCCAACTCCACAATCTGATCCACAAAAATTGGATTCAACAAATTTTCAAAATGTTCCTTTTCCAAACCGGTTGAGATCCAATAAACCAACTCCACAAATGGAGAAGATTGTAGATTTGTTCAAACAGGTTAGCATAAATATCCCTCTTTTGGACGCAATCCAACAAGTTCCTTCATATGCAAAAATCTTAAAGGATTTATGCACCAAAAAGAGGAAGTCACAAGTACCAAAGAAAGTTTTCATGGCTAGTGCTGTTAGCGATGCTCTTGTCTAATCTTTACCCCAAAAGCACAAGGACCCCGGTTGTCCTACTATTTCGATAACAATTGGGGACAAGAACATCAATAGAGCACTATTAGATCTTGGTGCTAGTGTCAATTTGCTAGCTTATTCTGTGTACGAGCAATTAGGCGTTGGAGAGCTTAAGCCCACTCATTGTACTCTCCAAATGGCCGACCGATCCATCACCCATCCTAGGGGAGAGTTAGAGGATGTGTTAATTAGAGTAGGGGATTTCATTTTCCCCGTTGACTTTATTGTTATGGATACACAACCTGTAGCTAACCCCCGGAGTCAAATTCCGGTGATACTTGGTCGACCATTTCTTGTGACTTCTAATGCGGTGATCAATTGTCGTAACGGTTCAATGAATCTATCTTTTGGCAATATGACAATTGAACTCAACATTTTTAAGTTGGGAAATCAGCCTTCCGAGCCTAATTCTAGCGTACTTGATGTTTGCTCGATCAATGAGATCGCGGAGGAGGACTGTGAGTTCGAAAATTTTATATTTAACCACAGCAGTGTTGACGCCACTAGTGCGTTCCTCTTAGAATCCGACACAGCTTTCACGGCGGACAACGATTATGAGTGTTTCACCTTTGTAGACGATTTTGAAGACTCACCATCCGAGTTTGAGTCTTTTTCTTTTTCGGATGAGTTAATTGAACTATCCGACTCGGTTGCGTACACTCGATTTGAACCTTTGATGGAATCCTTCGAGTTTGAAACAGTTACACCATTATTACCATCGATTGTTTCACCTCCTAAACTCGAACTAAAGCTTTTGCCGTCGCACCTTAAATATGCTTATCTAGGTGAGAATGAGACCCTTCCCTTTATCATAACGGCATCTCTAGCTCTTGGGCAAGAGAAGGCCCTTTTAATAGTCTTACAAAATAATCGGCAAGTTTTTGGCTGGTCTATGGCGGACATCAAGGGGATTAGTCCCCTCATAGTTGAACATCATATACACTTGATGGATGATGCCAAGCCGGTAAGGAATCCACAAAGACGCCTCAATCCCATAATGAAAGAGGCCATCAAGAAGGAGATTGTTAAATGTCTTGATAGTGGTATCATTTACCCTATCTCGGATAGCCAGTGGGTTAGCCCCATTCATGTTGTGCCAAAGAAATCGGGCATCACGGTCATTACCAATGAGGCAAATGAGTTAATACCCACTCGCACCCAAACTGGGTGGCGAGTTTGCATCGACTATAGAAAACTCAATGCCACGACAGGAAAGACCACTTTCCTTTACCTTTCATTGACCAAATGCTAGAACGCTTGGCTGGGCACGAGTTTTACTGCTTTTTAGATGGCTATTCCGGCTATAACCAAGTCCCCATCGCCAAAGAGGATCAAGACAAGACCACATTTATTTGTCCTTTTGGCACTTTTGCTTATCGTTGCATGCCCTTTGGGTTATGCAATGCACCCGCTACATTTCAGCGGTGTATGATGGGGATCTTTTCAGACATGGTTGAAAAGTTTTTGGAGATCTTTATGGATGATTTCTCTATTTTTGGTGACTCCTTCGATGAGTGCTTGCTACACCTTGACACAGTTCTTACCCGCTGTAGGGATAAGAATTTAACTTTAAATTGGGAGAAGTGCCATTTTATGGTACGAGAAGGCATTGTCTTAGGACATGTCATTTCGCAAAATGGCATAGAGGTTGATAGAGTCAAAATTGAAGTCATTTCCAATCTTCCTCCTCCTAAATGCATCAAAGACATCCGAGCTTTCCTTGGCCATGCCGGTTTTTATAGATGGTTCATTAAGGATTTTAGAAAGATTGCTAGACCCCTGACTCTCTTATTGGCCAAAGACACAACATTTGATTTTGACTCAACTTGCATGGAAGCGTTCAAGTCATTGAAACACTCTCTCATTTCTGCGCCCATTCTTTCATCTCCAGACTGGACGCATCCCTTCGAAATTATGTGCGACGCATCAGATTTTGCCATTGATGCTGTTCTTGGACATCACATTAATAAGATGCCGCACGTGATTTATTACGCTAGCCGTACATTAAATGAGGCCCAACTAAACTACACAACAACAGAAAAAGAATTTTTAGCCGTTGTGTTTGCACTTAAAAAATTTCGGCCTTATTTAATCGGCTCTTCAGTTATTGTGTATACGGACCATTCAGCTCTTCGCCACCTTTTTGCGAAGAAGGATGCTAAATCAAGGCTAATACGTTGGATCCTCTTGCTACAAGAGTTTGACCTTGTCATAAGGGACAAAAGAGGATGTGAAAACGTAGTGGCCGATCACCTTTCACGACTTCCTTCTTCGCCTACACTCGAAATTCCAATCAAAGATATTTTTCCTGATGAGCAACCCTTAACCGTGTCTTGCGAACCATGGTTCGCTGATATAGTAAACTACTTAGCCACCGGCTTGATACCTAAAGATTGGTCGAAACAGGATAAACTTCGATTCTTGTCCCAAGCAAAACATTTTTACTGGGATGAACCTTATCTTTTTAAATACTGTTCCGACCAAATAATTCGGCGGTGTGTACCGGAAAACGAGTTTAAGAGTGTGCTGTCTTTTTGCCACGATCAGGCATGTGGCGGGCACTTTGGCCTAAAGAAGACAGCCGAGAAAATCTTGCAGTGTGGTTTCTATTGGCCACGACTCTTCAAGGATGCATATGAATACTGCAAGACATGCTCCCGGTGCCAACACTTGGGCTGGATATCGCGGAGAAACGAAATGCCGCTCCAACCAATTTTGGTTGTGGATGTTTTTGATGTCTGGGGAATAGACTTCATGGGACCATTTCCTAATTCTTTTGGGAATGTGTATATTCTTTTGGCTGTTGACTACGTTTCAAAGTGGGTCGAGGCTGTGCCTAGCCGAACGAATGATAACAAGGTTGTCGTTCGATTTCTTAAAGAACATATCTTTTCTCAGTTTGGGCACCCTCGCGCGATTATAAGTGATAATGGTTCTCACTTTTGCAATAGGACTTTTGAGTCCTTAATGCGCAAATATTCTATTACCCACAAGCTGTCAACGCCATACCATCCCCAAACATGTGGGCAAGCCAAGATGTCGAATCGGCAAATCATGCAAATCTTGGAGAAAACGGTTTCTAAAAACCGTAAAGATTGGTCACTCAAACTGATCGATGCACTATGGGCTTTACGTACTGCATATAAGACCGATCTTGGTATGTCTCCATACCTGCTTGTTTATGGGAAGGCTTGCCACCTCCCAGTAGAGATTGAGCATAATGCATTTTGGGCTATCAAAGAGTTGAATTTATCATTAGGAGATGCGGGCAGCAATCGAAAGCTGCAGTTAAATGAACTAGAAGAGCTGCGGGATGAGGCTTATGATAATGCCGTAATTGTTAAAAACCGAACTAAAGTGTTCCATGATAAACACCTTCTGCGAAAAACATTTAAACCTGGTCAACAGGTTTTACTCTATGATACTCGGTTATATTATCACCCCGGCAAGCTCCGTTCTAGGTGGAAAGGACCATTTGTAGTTCGCACCGTTTATCCGCACGATGCGGTCGATCTTGAAAATCCGGAGGATGGTACTTTATTCAAAGTAAATGGACATCGATTGAAACTATTTCTCACAGCGGACCCATCGGAGGAGCTCCTGTTTTTGCAGGAGCTGATCTACACCGATTAAATCTCCTCCACTTTCACCTCCGAATTTCCAATCAATTTTTCCAAAACTTTTTTTCAAATAAGTTTGGGGGTGTGTATCATTTGTAAATATGTTAATAAACAGGAAATTGCCGACATTATCGACGCACTTGGTGCAGCATGACAGTGAGGACACTGTCCAGTTTAAGTTTGGGGGTATGCTCGGTAAGTCTTCTTCCTTCGCATTCATATGTATATTTCTGCATTGCATCCTTATATAAAAATCATAAAAATTGAAAAATTGAAAAAATAAAAAAAAATTAGTAAAAGAAAAACCCATAAAAATTGAAAATTTCAAAAATTATAAAAATTAATGTATTCAATTCTGGCCTTATTTGACTTGAGTTTGACAAATAGGTTAACTAGCTAGGAACAACTAGATCTTAGACTTAGTAAATTAAAAAACCCTAAAAATAACCTTCCTTAAAGTTTAATGGTAGAAAGTATATGTCTTTGTAGTTTATTTAGAAATAGGCAAATTTTGAGTTCACTTCTTGGGCTAAGTCAAAACAAAGGAAAAGTATTGATATTTTTATTAGAGTATAAGTTTGAAAAATAATTCCTAGCTTAAGTCTAGATTCTGAAAATGTATACCCTACAATTTGCACAATCACGCACCTTGAAACTTGGAATAGTAGAAGAGACCTTGAAGTGCTCTTGTCTAAAGTCCTTAGTACGAAGAAAATAAAAAAATATGCAAGTGTGAATAAAGAAAAAATGAACACTGGTTTTTGTGATTACTTAAGGCTGTAAAAAATATAAAAAAATATTTAGCGAGGGTGCTTCATCACCTAGTGCCTTAGACCAACTGGTTTGGGAGTCACTGCTAAAGCCTTGGGTGTTACAAGACTAGGAAGTACGCTTTAAAGTGCAAACGCATTTTATAATCGGTCGTTGGTACCTCAAGAAGTATTAACGGTCGCATGAAGGATGTGTAAGCAAAATTCATTTAAAAATTCACCAATTAATAAGTGCTTTGGACAACGGACAAGAGTATGATTGCTTGATTTGAATTTCCAAGTGTAAGGGTGATATATACACACACGTAGGGGTATGTGATCGGAGTTTGGATGAGAGAAAGGAGTGAAGAATAGGACTTATATCTTTAATAGAGATGATAAAAATTCCTAAGTGGAGATGGAGCCCTAGAAGGAAAACTTAAGAGATGCCGAAAGCTAAGTAGGTCTGCAGAACATATATAATCTTAAGTTAAATGATGAGGAAGTGTGAAGAATATGGGCGGATAATTTACGAGTCGACGATAATAGAATTCCTTGTTAGAAAACCTAATTGGAGAATAAAAGTCGAAAAGCCGAATTGATAGGATTTTGTGGGTCGTATCCACTGAAAACCCTCAGGAGACAACACTCCTCCTACTAGGGACACCTAGAGGTTTAACGGCTTGTTGCACGAGCTCAGTGCAATCGCGATTCCCTGCGAAAGTGAGGTTAGGTTTTTGTCGAGAATAAAACTAGGTTTGTTCGAGGACGAGCAAAAGATAAGTTTGGGGGTATTTGTTCATATCATAATATTGCATTATTATATTCCCCATTCTTATGCATTTTACAAATAAACAGGTGCTTTTGACCCATGTCTGCTACATAGTACAGGTTACAAGTTCTTGAAGCAAAAACAGTGGAAAAGATAAAAGACGATGCAAAAGTGGGACCACGACCAACAAATAGAAGGATCTTGATCAAGCCTACAAAAGATCAGTTCACAAAGTACAAGGCAACACAAGATCCAAGATTTCGCCTCGAAGTAACGGTAAAAGTCCACTACGATTCACTGGGAAATCTGGAAGGAACCTAGAAGCCAATTTGAGAAAAGTACTGAAGAAATAGGAAGCTCAAAAAGCCCACCACCAGCACATAAAATTTCAGCAGATGAGCCTACCATTGGGCCGCAGAACCGCGGCCCAACCCATGCTGCGACCGCGGTTCCACGGCCATCTAGAGCCGGACTTGGTAAAAATTTTACCATAACTTGGAGGCGGCGCCGAAAAGTCTTCCTAGGGGTATTTTTGTAAATGCAGATGTGCGGCAATTGTAAACCTAGGGTTTTCTATGTCCTATAAATAGAGACACAATTCATTGTATTAGTTCATGCCTCTTTTCATCAATAAAAATTCAGAATTCTTTTGAAGTTTGGAGAGCATCAAATTTGTAAGTAGGTTTATTTTCTGCCTTAGTCTTAGTTTTAATTTCTACCCTAGGTAATTTCTCTTCTTGCCCTAGTTTAATCTAGTTTAGAATTTTTATTAATCTGCAGTATATCTTTAATCTCTTAAATAAAAACAAAATAAAAATCATGTTTTTCGTAGATCCCTTAATGAGCGAGTAGTTTTCTCGCTTGTTAGGGTTAGGAATATGGAAGGGTTTGAGAGATGAAGATCTCTCACCCCTTTCTTTGCCAATCTCTTATGAACAATTAGGACTCCATGCATACTTTCATATTCCGCTCCCTACGGCACTCTACCCACGAGGTAACAGTGATCCGTAGTATAAAAGACCGGATATGAATGTTTTCCATGGAGGTTAGGATAAGGATTAAGAAAGGACGGTCAAGGATCTAGAGGAAGAAACATAGTTTCTTCCCGATCATCCTAATCCCCTTTATTAATAATTACCATAACTCCTAAATGATATCTAATTTAGGGCATTGAAAGAGGTGTAGATCTTTATTTACCAAACTTTACCTAAACCTAATCCTAGCAGGTTTCTTAATCCTAGTATAACTCAACTTAGTTTTTTGTGATAAAAGATCCAACACCCTTTGGAATTAACTCGTAAGAACATTTAGGAAATTTACAACATCCCTGTGGACCGACCCGTATTCACCGGCTAGCTACCAAGCGACGCCGTTCTTGATTGCGGTAACATATATTTTTGATTGTAAAATCTCTCTAAATCAGCATCCATTCAATCTTAGATGTTTATTCACTATATATAAGTATCTTTTCACTCTTATAACCCTATCCAACCAGTAAAAAACCCTTTCTCTTCTTCTTTTACTCCCAAAATTTTCACCCTTTTCTACTTTCCACTTTTACTCCTTTTTTTCATAAAAAATGATGAGGCCTTAACGAGTTGAGTTAGGACAATTATCTATTTCTAAGAGATGCCGAAGTGCTCGCCATCCTCCTTCCCAACCTATTAAAGAAGAAGAAAGTGAAGACGAGACTTATCAAGCGTCAACGGAGCTAACCGACATTCAAGAAGATATTGTCGCCGAAGATATCGAGTTTCTATTTATCTCACAAGACGCCTCCAATCTTTACAACTGCCTTGTCACCAAGAAAACCAAGACCGGTTCACGGATCGTCTAAATGAAATCGCTCATTTTCAATTCAACACTCTTTTCAATTTTCAAGCTTGGATTCTATTTTTAACACTTTCTTGTTTATCTCATGCAAATTTCATTTATATTTTCTATTCCAACATGCAAAGTAGTCACGCTTAACCTAATGTCCTTCGTACTCGTCTTCAACAAACAACTATCATCATATCACCCGCTTCTCTTGCACGAATTTTGCAAGTTCCTAATGAAGAGGTTGATATTTTCAATGAAACACTAGAATCTTTTTAACTACCTCCCGGTGTTTCTCACGAACAAATATCTAGGTTGATGCATGGAGATGAAAACCCTCAAATGTTTCATGTTTTACATACTAAAAATCTTTTGCCTAGGGTTCGAGTTCTTGCATTTCTACTTGGTCACACCGTTTATCCAAAATCGGGAAGTCATGACAAGTTACACCCTACACACAAATTACTCACATTTTGTGCGTTAGCCCGCATTAAAGTCAATTTACCGGATTTTATAATCCAACAAATGTGTACTTTTATATCTTCAAAGTCCAATCTTTATTATGGTAAAGTGATAACTAAAATTTTAGAGGATGTTTGTATAGATCCAAACATTGACGCCAATATCATTTCTCCCGACAAGGATTTTGGTATTCTCAATGTTCATCTCATGGGTCTCGGTGATATCGGTGTTCAAGCACCTCCTTCTCCACGTCATTCTCCTCCACATTCTCCTAATCAAGAACAACCCCCTCTTGAACAACAACAACAACATCACGAACCACAACAATCACCTCCTCAATATCCATACCAACAACCACCACAATATTTTCAAGACTTCTCAAACCAATTGTTACGAAAATTTCAGGATCTCACTGTCAACTTGAACTATAGGTTTGATGAACTCAATGTAAAGGTAGATTATCACATATCAATATTCGAATGCCAACTACCATCCTCCCCGTTTGAGTATCATCCACCACCACCTCAACAATCCGACAACAACGATGGCGATGACAGTGACGATATATTATGTTTAGTTTCCGTTTCTTAATGTTTGATCAATCTAGTTTATAATTTCTTATGAACTTCGTTAAAATAGTTATTCGCTTTTCAATTTGGTTGTAATAGACTTATTTAATATGTGTTGGTTTATGGTTATGTATTTTACATTCTCATGTCACATTTTTTCAAAGAATTTAATCATAAGCTTCTTATATTTATATTTTACTTCCTATATTTATATTTATCTCTTCTGTCACTACTTTTTGATATTTCCAAAAAGGGGGAGAAATAAATATTGAGCATTCATTAAGGGGGAGCATATGAATACAATATATATAATAGTATAAGTTTTGTAAAATATCAAAAAGGGGGAGATTGTTAGTGTTCCCCTCCGAAAGACAGCGCACAAGACCGCGAGGTCCTGACGCTGGGGTTCAGGGCAGATGCTATTTGGTTTTATCCGTCCACCTCTCCGAAGATGCCAAGTTGATTTATGGCACCGTGTATCGGAGGTTTAGACGGATGCGGCCGATGCAGCAGACTTCGTCAGATTTCCCCTCGCTTGAGGGTTTTTTTTGATTGTGGGGACGCTCTTCCCTGCACGCGCAAGCCCCTGCAGTTAATTACGCTACCGCATCGCGGTAACAACTTTCTCCTTCTCCAGAATTTCACTTCGTGTCGTGTGTGTTTGTTTTGTTTGTGGTTGCCCGTGGATTGTATACGGAGACTAAGTGATGCCGTCGCCCGTAGGACGTGGATTAGTCCAAATCCGTGTTTACTTAGATTTGGGTTTGGTGTTTTAGTTTAAGGATACGTTAGCCATATTGAGGCTAAGATCAACTTAAACTTTGTTAAGGATACGTTAGTCCAGTTTTGAGACTAAGATCAACTTAACGGGATCGTTTAGATCCGACAAAAGAGCGTTCGGGCTCTATTGTTCCAGTTTAGGGACATAGTGGTCCATAGGTAGTTTACGAATATTGCGGTCCATATTCCAGTTTAGGGACGTGGTGGTCCATATTCCAGTTTAGGGACGTGGTGGTCCATAGGTAGTTTAAGGACGCTTAAGTCCGTGGGTTTAAGGACCCCACAGTCCGTGTTTTAGTTTAAGGACGCATAAGTCCGCAGGTTTAAGGATCCCACAATCCGTCTTTTGGTTTAAGGACGCTTAAGTCCATGAGTTTAAGGACCCCACAGTCCGTGTTGATGTGTGGTTGTCGGGACCCGTCACCTCTCTGACGTCGTTGAAGGATTACAACGATGGGTGTCAGAGGAGTTCGGAGATGTACCCTCGAACCGGTCGTAAATTGATTTAAGAGAGAGCAGCTGTGCTCAGTCGATTTAATTTGAGGACTTACGGCCATGATTGGGCTAAGTCCAGTTGAAAAATATTCAACGCTTTTATTTGTTTTTGGTCTATTAGACCTGTGCTAGGGCTTTGCCCACATTTAAATAATGCATTGCATTACTTTTATTTTTGTTTGGGCTCTGTCCATAAAGGATGCAGAGCATCAATTTGTTTTGGGCTCTGCCTATTTATAAATGATGCAGAGCATCAATTTTACTTGGGCTCTGCCCTTTATAAATGATGCAGAGCATCAATTTTATTTGGGCTCTGCCCTTTTATTGCTTTGCAATTTATTTTGGCCTACTAGGTCTTTTTGACTTGGGCCTGGCCTTTTAGCAAAAGAAATGCATTGCATTTGTCAGGCGCTTTGCGCCAAACAAAGAGCGCAAGCGCTTGTGGTGATGACACGTGTCATGCAAGCGCAGTGCGCTGCGCTTGCGCTGCTGACACATGGCGCGCTATGGTGAGTTGCGCCAGTTTCAGAGAGCAAGGCTCTATTTCAAAAGCGCATAGCGCAAATGGTTCAGATGCTGACACGTGGCGCTCTCTGGTGGCTTGCGCCAACCCGAGAGCGCAACAGCACAGTTTTGCAAGTGCAGGACACTATTAACTTGAGAATCTTTTAGATTCAGAACCAATGGTTCATAAAAGAAGTGCAAAGCACTGTTTGTTTTCTTGATCTAATTTAGATCAAAGAAAACAAGTTTCTCTTGTTTTTCTTATCTCAGGGAACCAATGGTTCATAGAAAAGTGCAAATCACTTATTATTATTATTATTTTTTTTATTGGAGATCCTTGATCTTGTTCTCAGGTCAATGATCTGTTCATAAGAGAATTTTTTCTTTTTTCTAAAGGTTTTTACCTTTTTTCTTTTTGAGGAATTCTCTTCAATTCTTCAGAGTTCTCTCTGTTTGAAGTTTTCGATTTCTCACAAAAAATGTTGATGCCTTTGAATTGAGGTCTATGGGCCTTTATATAGTGCCCATAAATTTGTTAAAGAGATTTTTCTCTGAGTGATCTGGGGAATTTTCCCCACTGTTGGATCTTTGATCCAAGGGCTTCTGTTTTACAGAAGAAAATCTTCTTGTTTTAACAAGAACAGAAAAATCTTACTCGAATTTAATTCTGTTTGGCGCAAACGCCCCAGCGCGTGACACGTGTCAAGCAGCGCATAGCGCAGCGCAACTGCGCTGACACGTGTCGCGCAGCGCACAGCGCAGCGCATCTGCGCTGATACGTGTCGCGCAGCGCAACTGCGCTGACACGTGTCGTGCAGCGCAGTGCTTGCGCAACTGAAGCGTTGCTTCCTTTAATTTTGTTTTAAATAGAGCTTTGCTCTGATTGGGCGCACTGCCTCGGGCGCTGCGCTGATGTATCAGCTTTTGACACGTGGCGAATCTGAAGCGTTGCTTCATTTATTAAAGTTTAAATTTTCAAAGTAGAGCTTTGCTCTGATTGGGGGAAGATGAAGCGTTGCTTCATCTTCCGCCTTGGAATTTGAACAGAGCTTTACTATGATTGGGGTAAACAAATGCCCCCCGACCGTTGCGCTTGCATGGCCCCAAACGCGAACGCAACGGTGGCAGAATTCCAACCGTTACGGCAACTTTTGGAAGTTGAAAGGGCACTTGATGCCTATAAATAGGACCTTTGGTCTTACACAGATGATTATCATCTTTAAGATTTTTATTTTCAAAAAACTTCAGAGCTTTGCTCTTGCCTTCAAGAACTCCATGAGTTAGATTTTCTTTAAAAGAAACTATTTAGGTAAGAATTAATCTTGAATTAAATCAATTTTAATTAATAGAGCTTTGCTCTCATAGATCTTTGATCTAAAGAAAACCCCTTTGGGGTTTCACCAAATAGAGCCTTGCTCTCAAGAATCTGTTTCAGGGTTTCTTAACCCATGAACAAAACCTTGCATCTTCGGCAAAACATAGATCTCTTTGATCTAAAAAAGACGAACTCTTAAGAGTTTGAATATGGATAATGAAAATTAAAAATGGAGTTTTGTATTTAATGGATTATATCATCTTTTAATAGTAACGATCTCAGAGTTCTCGGGAGATTTCTTTAAATTTCCCTTATTACTGAATTTGATAGGCGTCACCCCTATTCGTAGAGCATTGCTCTCGAGGAGTTTAACTCTCTGTGCTCGTTTTTAACAAGAATTCGCTTAGTCAGTCGGTCTGCTAATTCTGTTGATCTTCTTTTACAGGAGCAATGGACGCCCATATGTATGATCTTGACGAGATCATCTCTTACAGGGACATCCGCCGACTTGGCCGTTCTCAAAATCGAGAGTTCACAAAAGTGGAGTGTGCTGAAATCATGAGCCGCTTCGACGCATATAACGGTCCACTGCTTCCCCGACGTCCCTCCCTCCTTAAGCTTATCGTGGGAGCCATCTGGGAAGCGCTTCCCCTATTCTGCTCCGGTGTGCCGCTTAGGGCGTTGGATGCCGCCGAGGATAAGTTGCACTCGGTGTACCTGATGAACTTAATCTCGAAGAGACGGCGATACAACCTTGTCGATCTCTTGCACGAGGTCTTTCAACAGTCCGCCATACTCGCTGCTTATCGAAGGGTGGAAGACATTAGGGGGGACCCTGACACTTGTGCTCGCGAAAGAAAGCACACCAGGATGGTCCGCGAGGCTTGGAAAGTCATAGATAGGGTCACTTTCGAGTTCCTCAATCCATGTCCTGGGTTCGAGGTTATACCTTTGTAAACATTTTAATAATGTTATTATCTATTTCTCTGTGATTGTAAGAACCCCTTTTTATGATATGAATAGAAAATTTCCTTTTCAGCTTGTCTTATTCCTTGTTCTGAATCTTTTGCACATGCATGAATGAGTGTGTCTCGAACGCTTGATCAAATGTAAATCGGATGTTCTTCCTGTCACTTACTTCTTTCTTTTATTTTGCGTATGCTGTCTTAATAAACAGGGTCGATAGATAATAGAGTAAGCATCTAAATTTCTCCAAGGGATAGCGATAGCTTAGGCCGCAGGTTCAGATCTGCTGCCTAAGACTTTTCAACTCTATGAGCCGTGAGGGCCTCATAGAAACTTTTCTCCCTACGGACCGAGAGGGTCTCGTAGGTGTATTTTTCTCCTTAGGAGTCGTGAGGATTCCCAAGCGCGTTTTCTCTTCTAATTCGTAAGGATCTTATAAGAGAATTTTTCCCTCTTATGAGTCGAGAGGACCCGTAAGCGGTTGTTTCCCTCCTTGTCGAAATTCGACTTTGGAGAGTGAGACCCGTGAATAGTATGCAAGAGACCATTTTAGACCGACTTGCAGCGTCCCATTGTTCAGGAAACAAGTTTTTAATTCCTGTTGCCTGAGGCTTCATCTTGCAAGTTGAGACGAATCGGGGATTTCCCGCGGGGACACTGGTTTCTCTGCGATCCGACGCGAATCAGGATGCTCTCATCAAGGATATTTGTTTCCCTGAATTGAGGTATTTTCCAAGGATATTTGTTTCTCTGGTGTTGAAACGGATCGAGAATTTCCCACGGAGACACTGGTTTCTCTGCGAGTCGACGCAAATCAGGAGGCTCTCATTAAGGATATTTGTTTCCTTGAATTGAGGTATTTTCCAAGGATATTTGTTTCCCTGGTGTTGAAACGGATCGAGAATTTCCCATGGAGACACTGGTTTCTCTGCGAGTCGACGCGAATCAGGAGGCTCTCATCAAAGATGTTTATTTCCCTGAATTGAGGTATTTGCCAAGGATATTTGTTTCCCTGGTGTTGAAACGAATCGAGAATTTCCCACGGAGATACTTGTTTCTCTGCGAGTCGACGCGAATCAGGAGGCTCTCATCAAGGATGTTTATTTCCCTGAATTGAGGAATTTGCCAAGGATATTTGTTTCCCTGGTGTTGAAACGGATCGAGAATTTCCCACGGAGATACTGGTTTCTCTGCGAGTCGACGCGAATCAGGAGGCTCTCATCATGGATATTTGTTTCCCTGAGTTGAGGTATTTGCCAAGGATATTTGTTTCCCTGGTGTTGAAATGGATCAAGGATTTTCCACGGAGACACTGATTTCTCTGCGAGTTGACGCGAATCAGGAGGCTCTCATCAAGGACGCTTGTTTCCCTAAATTGAGGTATTTGCCAAGGATATTTGTTTCCTTGGTGTTGAAACGGATCGAGAATTTCCCACGGAGATACTAGTTTCTCTGCGAGTCGACGCGAATCAGGAGGCTCTCATCAAAGATGTTTGTTTCCCTGAATTGAGGTATTTGCCAAGGATATTTGTTTCCATGGTGTTGAAACGGATCGAGAATTTCCCACGGAGACACTGGTTTCTCTGCGAGTCGACGCGAATCAGGAGGCTCTCATCAAAGATGTTTGTTTCCCTGAATTGAGGTATTTGCCAAGGATATTTGTTTCCCTGGTGTTGAAACGGATCGAGAATTTCCCACGGAGATACTGGTTTCTCTGCGAGTCGGCGCGAATCAGGAGGCTCTCATCAAGGATGTTTGTTTCCCTGAATTGAGGAATTTTCCAAGGATATTTGTTTCCCTGGTGTTGAAACGGATCGAGAATTTCCCACGGAGATACTGGCTTCTCTGCGAGTCGACACGAATCAGGAGGCTCTCATCAAGGATATTTGTTTCCCTGAGTTGAGGTATTTGCCAAGGATATTTGTTTCCCTGGTGTTGAAAAGGATCGAGGATTTCCCACGGAGACACTGATTTCTCTGCGAGTCGACGCGAATCAGGAGGCTCTCATCAAGGACGCTTGTTTCCCTGAATTGAGGTATTTGCCAAGGATATTTGTTTCCTTGGTGTTGAAACGGATCGAGAATTTCCCACGGAGACACCGGTTTCTCTGCGAGTCGACGCGAATCAGGAGGCTCTCATCAAGGATATTTGTTTCCCTGAATTGAAGTATTTTTCCAAGGATATTTGTTTCCCTGGTGTTGAAACGGATCGAGAATTTCCCACGGAGATACTGGTTTCCCTGGTTTCTCTGCAGATTCGTCAAGGATGCTTGTTTCCTCGAGTCAAAGGATTTGCCGAAGACATTGGTTTCTTCGGGGTTGGGATGAACCGTCGAGATTTGGCTTCGTTTTCTGGCGGAGCCTGTTGGGAAAGTATGGTTCCCTCTTTGTTTGCGCCCTTGGATTGTATACAGGGATCGATGTGATCTCAACTGTAGGGCTGGAGTTTTATCATTTTTTCTTATTTCCGCGATGCTCTATCATTTCAGCTTTTATATCGCAAAGGTCGCGATTGCCCAATCATTTCGGCTATTTTTCGCGGTGCCCAATCATTTCGGCTATTTATTTTATTTTCACTCGCTGCTTTTTATTGCGAGTTGCCCAATCATTTTGGCTATTTTGTATGCATACGTTTTTACTTGCTGCTTTTTATTGCAAGTTGCCATATCATTTCGGCTATTTCGTATGCATGTGCGGCCTACCGGCTTTTCACCGTAAACCTGAAATTAGACACCGATTTCGGCATCAGCACCGCTGCAACTGGGATATTGCCAGGAGCGAATCATCATTTGCCTCTGTCGATGTCGAACAAAGGTGGCTTGGCGAACATGGTTAAGGTCCTGTCAACTAAGGCTTTTAACTTCATGAGCCGTAAGGGTCTCACAAAGGTATTTCTCCCTACAAGTCGTGAGGATCGTGTAGGTGTATTTTCTCCTTAGGAATCATGAGGATTCCTAAGTGTATGTTTCTCTGTAAGTTGTAAGGATCCTATAAGAGGGTTTTCTCCTTATAAGTCGAGAGGACTTATAAGGGTTGTTCATCATGCGCACATATCCCCAATCACGGATGAAACTTGGTTAGGGAAATGTTTATTCGCGCCCGTGGATTGTATACATGGGTCAGTATTGAGCCACTTGTAGGGCAATATCGAAAGTTGTAGGGGTTGCTTAAGCACAGGTTTAGGTCTCTGTAACTTAAGACTTTCAAATCTTATGAGCCGTGAGGGTCCCATAAGAGAGTTCTCCTTACGAGTCGTGAGGATCTCGCAAGTGTATTTTCTCCTTAGGAATTGTGGGGATCCCTAAGTGTGTTGCTTCCTCGTGAGTCGTAAGGATCTCACGCGGGTGGTTTCTCCTTACAAGGTCGAGAGGACCCTGTAAGTGTCCTTTAACGAGCTTGCGCCCTTTCAGGTTTTCACAAACACTCGCCGGTAGTCCTGCTGTTTTTACTCACGGAGCCCTTTCGGGTTTTCATCCGTGCCCATTTTGCTTATGGACATACCGTTTTTTTATTCTTTTTATTTTCTCTCTCCTTTTTTACGAGGTCGCGCCCTTTCGGGTTTTCACGAACACTCGCCGGTAGCCATGCTGTTTTTACTCATGGAGCCCTTTCGGGTTTTCATCCGTGCCCATTTTGCTTATGGACATACCGTTTATTATATTTTTTTTATATATTTTTTTTCTTTTTCTTTTTCTTTTATTCATCTCGTCAGCTTGAAGATGCTGCGGTAATAGTTTAAAGACGTTTCGGTCCTTCGTTAATTTAAGGACGTTTCGGTCCTTCATGGAGAAGATTGGCTACTGCTTATAGAGTTTGAGCTTAGGAAGATAGCGAGCGGAGATAGTCATCGTCATCTACCATTGACCTAGGCGGTAACTCGCTAAGCGTAGTATTTCTTTAGGAATCGACCGTTTATTGGCCTATAAGGCCTTTCACCGTGCATATCCATGAGTAGATAGGCTCCACCTTGGTAGACCTTGTCTATGATGTACGGGCCTTCATAGTTTGGCTCAAACTTTCCCTGCTTGGCACGATTGGGGATCATAGGCCTTTTGACCACTAGCACGAGTTCGCCTTGGCGGAATGTCCTTGACCGGGTCAATCTTTCATATGAGCGCGTCATCTTTGCTTTATAGGCCTCCAGATTTTGTTGCGCTATGAGCCGGGTCTCATCGAGGGCATCGAGCTTCTCAAGCCGAAGGTGAGCATTTTCTTCATCTGCTAGCTCGTAGTGGACTGCCACTCGTAGAGAGGGTAACTCTATCTCGAAGGGGAGTACTGCTTCTGTACCGAATACCAGCGCATATGGCGTTGTGTTTGTGGCTGTCTTGAACGTAGTTCGATACGCCCAAAGAGCTTCTTGCAGTCTTTCATGCCAGTCCTTCTTATTTCGGGACACTGGCTTCTTCATAATCTTTGTTAAGGTCTTATTGAAGGCCTCAGCTAGACCGTTAGCTCGCGGATTATAAACTGAGGAATATTTCCAGTCTATATTGTGCTGTTGCGCGAAGCGACTGATCTTGTGGCTTCTGTAAGCTGGCCCGTTATCGGAGATGATCCCTCGTGGAGTTCCAAACCGATATAGGACGTGCGTCTTGAAGAAATGGAGGATATTCTCCGTCTTAACTTCCCTCAGCGGTACTGCCTCTGCCCATTTGGAGAAGTAGTCAGTCGTCGCCAGGATGAAACGATGTCCCCTGGACGATGCTGGTTCAATAGGGCCGACTATATCAGTTCCCCACATTTCGAATGGCCGGCTAGCCACTGTCGGGTGTAGCGGATTTGGATGCTGATAGATGAAGTCCCCATGAATTTGGCATGAGTGGCATTGCTTCGCATATTCGAGGCAGTCCTGAATCATCGTGGGCCAGTAGTATCCTATCCGTTTGATCTTCAACTTCATCTTTGGGCCCGCTTGGTGAGAACCACAGAGTCCGTCATGAACTTCCTGGACGACTCTTTTCGCTTCATCAGGTCCTAGGCATCTCAACCACAAAGAATCAAACGACCTCTTGTATAGAGTATCATTGACGAAGGCGAAAGACAGAGCTCGTTTCATAAGTTGATGTCTTGAGGACGCATCTTCGGGCGTTTGGCGGTATTTGAAGTAGTCTATAAAGACTTCTCTCCAATCCTCGGTATTTTCCCGATCTTTTATTTGCAGGGTCGTCTGCTCAGTCGCTCCCTTCTCTTTTCGAGTGATTCCGGAGATATTTCTGCTGGGGCGAGCACCCGACGGCTTTGTACCACAATTCTGACGTCATCGAGGTTCTCATCAACCAATTCTTTAGCGAGCTTGGACAACGCGTCTGCTTTGCTGTTTTCCGCGTGCGGTATGTTCTCCAAAGTGTAGGAAGGAATTTGGGTCAACAATTGTTGCACTTTTTCGCCGTACTTCACCAATTCTGGTTTGCATGTTTGGTAGTCTCCGTTTACTTCACTAACGACCAGTTAGGAATCTCCATATATGAGGAGGTTTTCAATTCCCGTGTCGATGGCGATCTCGATGCCTGCTATTAGAGCTTCGTATTCGGCTTCATTGTTTGTCTTCGGCTCCGTCAGGGAGAAAGCAAAGCGCATTATCCCTCCTTGTGGAGTTACAAAGATGAGTCCTACCCCCAATTTGATTATAGGGGTGCTTTGTTTGCGCTTCTTCACGGAAGATGCTCCATTGAAATAAAGCTCCCATCGGGTATCATTACCGTCAATCGCATCAAACGCATGTTCGTCTGGAAGATTGCAATTCAGAGGAGAATCGGCGGGTATCGGATGCTCAGCGAGGAAGTCGGCGATGGCCTGGCCTTTTACCTCCTTGAGAGGCTGATAGGTTATCGAGAACTCCATCAAGAGCAGGGCCCATTTAGCGAGTCGCCCTGTCAATATGGCCTTCGACATCAAATATTTAAGAGGGTCCACCTTCGAAATGAGACGGACTTCATGTGCCAACGCATAGTGCCTGAGCTTTGTTATCGCAAAGATCAACGCCAGGCAGTGTTTTTCAATGGGGGAGTAGTTGCTTTCTGCCCCCAGTAGAACTCGACTTAAGTAGTAGAGTGCTCTTTCTTTCCCTTGGTCATTCTCTTGTGCCCATAACGTGCCTAAAGAACCTTCGAGGGCGGTTGTGTAAAGAATGAGGGGCTTTCCCTTGACCGGAGCAGCCAACACTGGCGGGTTCTGCAGGTATTGCTTGATCTCGTCTAGCGCGCTTTGGCATTTTTGATCCCAGACGAACGGGGTTCCCTTCTTCATCAAATGGCTATAAGGACGGCACATGCCTGAAAGGTTGGCTATAAATCGCCGTATATATGCGAGCTTCCCTTGGAGAGACCGCACTGTTTGAGAGTCCTTGGCGGAGGCATTTCCATGATCGCTTTGATCTTTGACGGATCTATTTCAATACCTCGATGTCGGACGATGAATCCCAGGAATTTGCCCGAGGAAACTCCGAATGCACACTTGAGAGGGCTCATCTTCAAGTTGTATTGTCGAAGACGTTGAAATACGGTCTTCAGATGCTCGAGATGTTTCTCGTATGATTTTCTTTTAACCACGAGATCGTCGATATAGCATTCGACGATTTCATGTATAAGGTCATCAAAGATCTGCGTCATGGCTCTCTGATAAGTAGCACCGGCGTTCTTTAAACCGAAGGGCATCACTTTATAACAGAATATACCCAAAGGAGTCCTGAAGGCGGTGTGCTTCTGGTCTTCGGGATGCATCTTTATCTGATTATACCCTGACGAGCCGTCCATGAAGGAGAAAACTTCATGAGTGGACGTATTGTCTATCATCAGTTTGGTGACTGGCACTGGGAAATCGTCTTTCAGGCATCTTTATTAAGATCCCGGAAGTCTACGCATATGCATACTGTCCCCATTTTTCTTCATCACCGGGACGATGTTGGCGATCCACTCGGGATACTGGACTTTCTGGATGAAGCCAGAGTCGATCAGCCTCTTGACCTCGGCATTGATACTCATCTCAAGCTCGAGCCGCATTCTTCTCGGCGCTTGTTTGACCGGCTTGACGTCTGGGGATATTGCCAACCTATGCACAGCAATGTCTGGATCTAATCCCGGAATTTCGGAATAGTTCCATGCGAAGCAATCTTTGTGCTGCATAAGCAGGTCTTTTAACGAAGCCACCTTCTCTTCAGACAGCAGCTCATTAATGAATGTCGGTCGCGGGTCATTCTCCATTCCCAACTCAATTTTCTTAAGGTTATTTGCAGTGGTATGGATTCCATCTTCCAGCTCTTTTAGCGCTGGTGGGAATTCTGAGATTACCTCATCGTTGCTGTTTTCGAAGCACCAGGGAAGGTCATCCATATTCTCGGGCTCTTCTTTTGACATTGTTATCATGTGACAAGTACGAATTCGCTTCCAATCCCAATGTGGAACTGGTTCTTCTTCCATGGCCTTGGGTTCGTGCTTCTGTGGCGGCGCTACCCTCCAGTTGTCGGACAGAGCGAACTTGCCAAGCTGGTACTGATCTTCAACCTAATTTTTGAAGGTGAAGCAGTCTTCGAGAGGGTGCCCCATCACTCGGTGATAAGGGCAATAGTCCGAGTGAGAGACTTTGCCTGCTTGTTTGGGATGTTTAGACTCCGGCAGTGTAAGCATATGATGTTTTAAAGCAAGGTCGAGTATTTTCTTCGTCTTGTCCCGAGGAAAAGAGTATGCTCGACCTATTTTTCTCATAAGGGATAGATCGGAACCGCTTGGTTCCCGCTTGCGTGGCCTTTTAGCCCTGCTTCGTTGCTATTGAGCGCCTTTTTCGCGTTTCGACTTGTTTCTGCCTCTGCGCCGAGCCTTCTTTATAACAGGTTGACAAGGAGCGGCATTTTCATCCTTCGCGGCCTGTTGGAGGAGGCGTTGCATTTTGGCTTTCTTGTAGATGACCATTTCGCGGTTATGGTCGTCTCGGACTTTTTGACCAGCTTCCCTTATAATTTTGTCCATTTGTTCTTCGAACGACGGACTGGGCTCTTTTGCATCTGGAACTTTCACTGTCTCAGGATTAGCGTCCTCCCATTGAGCATCCGCTTCTTCATCGAAGTCATATACGACGTAGCAACCGTGTAGTAGCTCTCGTTTCCTTGACCGGATGTATCCAAGCCCGATTGTTTCCATTCTCCCATTAGGCAGTTTGCGTTGAGTCCCGGGAATGTTCCAGACTTTGTCATAGAACTTGGCTTTTCGAACGGTCTGCTTGAAGGATATCCCCTGACGTTTCAGCAGCTTTTTCAAACCTTCCGTATAATATCTGGGAAGACGGATAGGCTGAAGCCTGTCGAGCGTAGGATCCGTGCCATGCCAGATTTCTTTCTCCACTTTGGTTTCTTCAGAGCGGTAGAATAGAATTGCTTTTTCGCTTTCTTGCCTGGGAGGGATATAGAACGTTTGTAGCTCTTCTACATTGTAAATATCAAGTGCATCCAGTTCTTTACGGTGTTTAAGCAGCACCATGGCGACTTGTAGACTTTGCTCTTCGTCAGCGGACGTTTGTATTGAAGGTCGAGCAGAGAATACAGCATGGACCTCATCTTCCGAATCGCTACCAAAGATCAACGTAGGAGTATATGGCCCTGGCTTGTTGTGTTGGGGCGGACCTGAATAAACTATCTTCTCTTCCTCCTTGGTATCACTGCCGAAGATAGGGATGGTGGCGTTAGCTTTGTTTTCCGGCTTGTGACACCTTTCCATATCTTCGAAATCCGGTAAGAAGTATTTGGCATCTTCATATTTGCGGACTTCGTTCACGAAAAACGGATTCAGTTCTCCCGCCACGGTATACTCAAGACCATTCTTAGCGTATTTCATACACTGATGTTGTGTAGAAGGGATGGCGTTGTACTCGTGTAACCATAGTCGGCCGAGCAGAGCATTGTACCATGTCTTGGTGTCTATGACATGGAACTTAATGTCCGTGACGAATAGCTCAAAGCATAGCGTCAGTATCACATACCCAAGAGTTCTTGATGATTGGGAGTCGAACCCGGAGATGGTGATCTTGTCTCGAGCAAGGTGCTGGACGCTCATGCAGATTTCTTTTAACACCCGCACATTGAGGAGATTAACGGAGGATCCATTATCAATTAGGATTTTGCCTATCTTTATATCGTGACAGTATCCTGAGACGTAGAGCGGGCGATTGTGTTCGCACGTCCCAAGGAGAAGGTCTTCATCACTAAAAGCGACATCGGCAGTGTGCACTTCCTCCAATTCATCCTTCATCTTTTCTTCGGCCAGGAAAGCTTGGAATTGCTCCGGATCCTGTAGTGCCTTGATTAACGAATCTCTCGCCTCCTTCGATAGCAAAAGGGCGTCAAGAATGCTGAGCTGCGAGAGTAGTTTCCTCAGATGCGCTAAGATATTGTAATCGACCTTATTTCTCTTCGGCGGGTCCTTGACACTTAGCTCCTCCAGAACTTGGTCATCTAAGACCATATCTTCAGAGACCTTTTCTTTCCCTTTATCTTTTCTGTTTGAGGGTCCGAGATTCTTTTCAGGTAGCGTCCGATTACGCAGCCGGATATTTTCGCAAACCTTCGTCTCTTCTTCTTTTCCCGAAGTGGACTCTTTAAAGAGAGGGGCAAGTTCCAGCTCCTCATCAGAATCGCTCCTGAATGTAGGCACTTGTGACCCACCGGTGTTAACCATGCGACAATTGCCGGTAGTTCTATTAATCCCTTCGGTCGTATTTTTCCGCTCCCGACGAGTTTTACGTTTCTCCCGCTTAAAATGTTGTCGATGAGCAACATATCCTTGCCACCATCTATCGAAAGCTTTGCATTCTTCGGCGGGGTGCGAAATCTTCCGATGATATAAGCAATAGGAGGGGTGCATTTCTATTTCACCAGTAATTTTTCCTTCGAAGGATGGTAGCTTCATGCCCATTGATATGGCCTTAGCAAACCTTTTCCTCATCTTGAATTGGCTTTTGTCGGTAGTGGAGGTATTTTGCTCCAGCGGGATCGTCTCAGCTCTTTCATCAAGTTGCTGGCGCTTGGCCCTTTCAAATACAGCCGTCTCGTGTTCTCGATCAGCTTTACTTTTCAATCGAGCTTCGTTAAGGAATGCGTCAATTACTTCATCTGATGGCCCCAAAATTTTTGATTCGGTATCTGCCCCCGGCTTTTTAGTGCAAGGAGTCTCCTCATCGTCCATGAACGAATGGGAAATCACATGACAGCTTGCCACATATTCTTCAGATTCATCAGATGAACTTTCCCCCTCATCTTCCTCTTAAAAGACATGATTGAGGAACTCTTGGAATGTAATGGGAGTCCGTGCCTTCTGGTTGTATTCCTCCAGCGCGTCAATTTGTTTTTGCAAGTCCGTGCGCTTGTCGCCAGGCTTCATGGGCTTCTTAGATTTCTTCTTCTTCTTTTTCGAAGATTTTGACGGCTGGTTGCGAGTGCTTGGGCCACCACCATCGGTCTTTGGAGTTGTATGTGGCTTCAACATCCCCTCAATGACCTGCGGTTCCAACGGGTTCTTCCACTTGATTGCTGGGCATGTCTGAAGATCGTTCAACATTCTCTTTGTCTTAGCTGATAGTACAACCTCCCAAGGAGCTTCTTCAACGACGGAGCATGTTGCCCCCGGCGTATTCATCTCCTTAGAGGTGTGGGGCTATGGAGGATTCACCTTCCATTTGTCAGATAACGCGAACTTGCCCTGTCGATACTGGTCTTCAAGCCAATTTTTGAAGACGTAGTAATCTTCGATCGGATGACCCAGTACTCGATGATAAGGATAGTAGTTGGGCTCATTGATATCATTTGGTTGCGATGGACGTTTTGGATCCGGCAGATTTATGAGTCGGTTGCGCAACGCCAGCTCGAATAACCTTCTCGTTTTATCTCGGGGAAATGAGTAAGAACGTCCTAGCCTCTCCTCAAGGGCTACGTACGGGCGCATATTATTTTGACGAACAACCGGCTTCGAGTTGCTCGGTTGTGGTTGAGCATTAGCGACAATGATCGCTTTTCCCTTCCCTTTGTCATTTCGGGAGTCCGTCTTTGGAAGAGAGGGTTTATGGCCCATCTGATCCATTTGCGCTAGCTTGCCAATCAAGGCCTGGAAGGTAGTCGGCTTGAAAAACATCATAAATTGTTAGATGGTTGCTTGCGGATCAAGGGTTCCCACGAACATACCCACCGCGGGAGCTTCTTCAATGCGCTGCTCGCACTTCGACCATAAGTTTCGCCACCGTATAGCATATTGAACCCATGTCTCGCCTGGCTTTACCCTGGCGTTAATCAGTGCCGTCATCGGGGTGCGTTCACTGGCGCTTGTAAAACGCTGAGTAAACAACAGCTCCATCTCTGCGAAGGTCTTGATAGAGTCGTTCGGGAGCTCAGAGTACCACTCGAACGTTGTATCTGATAAGCTTCCAACAAACTGGCAAAGCAATAGCTTGTCATCACCGCCGGTGTTACCGCAGAGTGCCCTGAACTGGGCAACATGCTGGTGAGGATTGCCCGTCCCCTTGTAGACATGGAACTTTGGAATTGTGTAGCCCAGCGGGTACTTGATCTGGTCGTACCAACTTGGATATGGCCGCCCCGTTTTTACGACCTGGCCAGCTGCTTCAGTCACATGATGAACCCGTATTTGCTGGGCTATGTACTCGTCCAAATCAGCTTTGGAGATTGTCTCCTCCTTAGCTGTTGACAGAGCTGGTGGAGGATTTGACGTCTCTCCCCTATCGTCTTCAGGGACGATCGGGGGATCTTCGGCTTGAGGATCTTGTTGGATCATCATCCCCACCATGTCTTGGAATAGGAGGCCCATACGCTTTATGTTGGCTGCTTGTTCAGCAGCCTCTTTATCCTTCTTCTCCAATATTCGACGAAGGAATTCGGCGTCGGTTTCTTCCTCCTGGTATTCATCCGAGGACGTCTCAGGGTTTTTTTTTGGCCCGGTAAGTGCGGCCATAGCGTTCATCATCTCTTGGAGCTTCTGCTGCTGCTCCTACGCTTTGGTCACTGACCGCGTAAGCGGTCGATGACCCATAGATATGCGACTGTCCTCATTACCAGACGCCACGTAGACAGTATGAACTATCATGCCCCCGGACTTAGGGCGTTTGGGTTCACCACCTTTGATATTCGTTGTCGGCGTAGGGACTTTTTCTGGCCTTCTTCTCTTATGGGCCGTAGAAGTTGAGGAGGCTGTTGCTTTGGGCACCCAAGCGGTCGTCACCTTTCGTTGCTTGACCGGGGGATTTTCTACTTCCCGACCTTTCGAATTTTTCTGTTGGCGAGAGAACTTAGGATCAATCACAGATTCTTGGAATCGTCGCCATGTCTTATAGATCCTGAAAGACAGCGATTGAGGGGCCTGCTCCGTTTTTTCTGCTTCCACGGTAGTCTCTACTGGTGGAGGAAATCTTTTGAGCACCGTAGTTGGCGAGTTTCTGCGTACCCTATTCAGCAGCTCGAAGTTGTTCCCGGTGGGAACAGCAGCGTTGACTTCCACCGTTGGAGCTGGCGGAGTCATCCCAGAAGGGGAGTTGCCCCCGGTCTTCCTTACCCGGTGCCAGTGGCGTCGTCGGGCGCGACGAGTTGTCAGTATTGGCTCAGAGACAGAAACAGCTTCTTCTTGCCCCCTGTTCAAGTGTAGGGCTATCGCCGGCGTCAGCCTGTTGAAGACTGACATCTTTTGAGCAGCAGGAGCAGGAGTGGGATTTGGGACGGTCAGTCTTGTAAAGACTGATCTCTTAGCCGGAGAATGCGCCTTGACGACTTCATGAGCAGGTTTGGAAATTCTTTTTGGAATAACCTTTTTCGGGACTGCAAGCTTCATCGTGGGCCCGCAGGAGTTTTGTCCAAGTCTGGAGAAGACCGAGGCACTGGTGTTGGGCGACCCGTTGAGAGGGGCCGCAGTAACTGTAAGTCGATCGAAGACCGACTTCTTAGGAGCTTCTGGTACGGGCACAGGGGTGCTGAAGCTTGTTGGTGGAAGCATGGTTCCGAAAAACAGCCCTGTGGTGGCTTGAGTAATCTGCTCCACGGGCATCGTGAACAAAGAGGCCGCTTGGGGCCTGTATGCTACGCCTCCAGGTAAGACGGAGCGTTAGTTGCATTGGCACTTTGAGCAATTCAAGCAATTTGAGGCCATTGATGTTTGATTTCTGCGCCAGGCAAAAAACCAAATCTTAGTAACTTGCAACCCAAAGGCAACCATTAACCAACTGCGATTCGTTCGCGAAGACGACACACGAAGTGTGGAGTGGAAAAAGGAAAAGGTCCCACCGGGCGTGCCAGAATCTGTTCCCTTCCGAAAGACGGCGCACAAGACCGCGAGGTCCTGACACTGGGGTTCGGGGCAGATGCTATTTGGTTTTATCCGTCCACCTCTTCCGAAGATGCCAAGTTGATTTATGGCACCATGTATCGGAGGTTTAGATGGATGCGGCCGATGTAGCAGATTTCGTCAGATTACCCCTTGCTTGAGGGGTTTTTTTGATTGTGGGGACGCTCTTTCCTGCAGGCGCAAGCCCCTGCAGTTAATTACGCTACCGGATCGCGGTAACAACTTTCTCCTTCTCCAGAATTTCACTTCGTGTCGTGTGTGTTTGTTTTGTTTGTGGTTGCCCGTGAATTGTATACGGAGACTAAGTGATGCCGTCGCCCGTAGGACGTGGATTAGTCCAAATCCGTGTTTACTTAGATTTGGGTTTGGTGTTTTAGTTTAAGGATACGTTAGCCATATTGAGGCTAAGATCAACTTAAACTTTGTTAAGGATACGTTAGTCCAGTTTTGAGACTAAGATCAACTTAACGGGATCGTTTAGATCCGACAAAAGAGCGTTTGGGCTCTATTGTTCCAGTTTAGGAACATAGTGGTCTATAGGTAGTTTAAGGACATTGCGGTCCATATTCCATTTTAGGGACGTGGTGGTCCATATTCCAGTTTAGGGACGTGGTGGTCCATAGGTAGTTTAAGGACGCTTAAGTCCGTGGGTTTAAGGACCCCACAGTCCGTGTTTTAGTTTAAGGACGCATAAGTCCGCAGGTTTAAGGATCCCACAATCCATCTTTTGGTTTAAGGACGCTTAAGTCCATGAGTTTAAGGACCCCACAGTCCGTGTTGATGTGTGGTTGTCGGGACCCGTCACCTCTCTGACGTCGTTGAAGGATTACAACGATGGGTGTCAGAGGAGTTCGTAGATGTACCCTCGAACCGGTCGTAAATTGATTTAAGAGAGAGCAGCTGTACTCAGTCGATTTAATTTGAGGACTTACGGCCATGATTGGGCTAAGTCCAGTTGAAAAATATTCAACGCTTTTTTTTTTGGGTCTATTAGACCTATGCTAGGGCTTTGCCCACATTTAAATAATGTATTGCATTACTTTTATTTTTGTTTGGGCTCTGCCCATAATGGATGCAGAGCATCAATTTGTTTTGGGCTCTGCCCATTTATAAATGATGCAGAGCATCAATTTTACTTGGGCTCTGCCCTTTATAAATGATGCAGAGCATCAATTTTATTTGGGCTCTGCCCTTTTATTGCTTTGCAATTTATTTTGGCCTACTAGGTCTTTTTGACTTGGGCCTGGCCTTTTAGCAAAAGAAATGCATTGCATTTGTCAGGCGCTTTGCGCCAAACAAAGAGCGCAAGCGCTTGTGGTGATGACACGTGTCATGCAAGCGCAGTGCGCTGCGCTTGCGCTGCTGACACGTGGCGCGCTGTGGTGAGTTGCGCCAGTTTCAGAGAGCAAGGCTCTATTTCAAAAGCGCATAGCGCAAATGGTTCAGATGCTGACACGTGGCGCTCTCTGGTGGCTTGCGCCAACTTGAGAGCGCAACAATACAGTTTTGCAAGTGCAAGGCACTATTAACTTGAGAATCTTTTAGATTCAGAACCAATGGTTCATAAAAGAAGTGCAAAGCACTGTTTGTTTTCTTGATCTAATTTAGATTAAAGAAAACAAGTTTCTCTTGTTTTTCTTATCTCAGGGAACCAATGGTTCAGAGAAAAGTGCAAAGCACTTATTATTATTTATTTATTTATTTATTTTTATTGGAGATCCTTGATCTTGTTCTCAGATCAATGATCTGTTCATAAGAGAATTTTCTCTTTTTTCTAAAGGTTTTTACCTTTTTTGTTCTTGAGGAATTTTCTTCAATTCTTCAGAGTTCTCTCTGTTTGAAGTTTTCGATTTCTCACAAAAAATGTTGATGCCTTTGAATTGAGGTCTATGGGCCTTTATATAGTGCCCATAAATTTGTTAAAGAGATCTTTCTCTGAGTGATTTGGGGAATTTTCCCCACCGTTGGATCTTTGATCCAAGGGCTTCTGTTTTACAGAAGAAAATCTTCTTGTTTTAACAAGAACAGAAAAATCTTACTCGAATTTAATTCTGTTTGGCGCAAACGCCCCACCGCGTGACACGTGTCAAGCGGCGCACAGCGCAGCGCAACCGCGCTTGCGCAACTGCGCTGACACGTGTCGCGCAGCGCAAAGCGCAGCGAAACCGCGCTAGCGCATCTGCGCTGACACGTGTTGTTCAGGGCGGGCGGCGTGAACTCTGATTCGATCCGGGTATTCAATCCCGCTGCGCATCGCAACTGCGCTAGCGCATCTGCACTGATACGTGTCGTGCAGCGCAGTGCTTGTGCAACTGAAGCGTTGCTTCCTTTAATTTTGTTTTAAATAGAGATTTGCTCTGATTGGGCGCACTGCCTCGGGCGCTGCGCTGATGTATCAGCTTTTGACACGTGGCGCGTTGCGCGCAGCGCAAAGAATCTGAAGCGTTGCTTCATTTATTAAAGTTTAAATTTTCAAAGTAGAGCTTTGCTCTGATTGGGGTTGTTTCATCTTCCGCCTTGGAATTTGAATAGAGCTTTGCTCTGATTGGGGTAAACAGTTAGCTTTTAAGGAGAATCTAGTTTTTAAAAAGAATCTCTTTGTATTTTGATTATTTTACAAAAACCATATACAATACAATCTAACCATGTCAGAAACATCAAAATGCTATACATTGAAATTAACTGATATCAAATGGAGTATCAAATTGACTCAATCGCACTCAATATGGATTTCAACAGAATATACGAGAAAGTCGATATCAAGGATCGTTCAAGCAATTCAAGACGTCCAAAACTTTTTCATTTTTTGAATTTAGAGTTAAGTCGATTTCAAAAGGTTAGAATAAAATATTTCCATCTTATCTCAAAACAAATTCCCAAAATCCAAATTTTTTCTTAAAATGATGTCTGAAAAAAGTATGTCTGAATATCAGACATATACACGTCTATTTCAGGAAAATAGACGTCTATTATGCAATTTTTCAAATTTCAAATTTGATGGGAATTTCGGTTTTGAAACGGTTTTATAACGGCTAGAAACTGTCCTATAATTTAGGGGGAGTTATTTTAACCGCCCCAAAATATTTTCTATAAACAGGATCAAATTTCATTTGATTTTCAACGATTTCTTGCTTTTAAAACTTTGGTTTTCTGATTTTCTAGAATTCGTGAAAACTCTTTCTCTCAACACTCTTTAAGTCTTTGCTATTCTTTTTCAGAGAGACAATTTTTATACGCTTTTAGACTTTTCTAAATACTTTAGAAAAGAAAGATTGTTAAATTATCGAATGAGGTACCGATTTTAAACTTGTGTTAATATTTTGAAAAACCTCTTTGATTTGATTTTAAAATTTTCTGTTCTCCAAAGTACAATCCACTATCTCCTTGATTCTCTGTTTTTTTTGATTATTTTTTTGAGATCGTTGGGATTGTCAAAGTTGGTTTAAATTGAGATTGTTATAATGGTAAATTGTAAAACCAAGTGAAGTGGGGTTATTTAAGTCCTTCGCAAATTGTAAAGATTTAGGACTTGTCACGCCCCGCTTCCCAGTGTACGGGTAAGAAGACGCGATGAAGCCCGCTATGTATTTACTCAGAAGTAAACACGCTAAGCGTATCTAAGCAATAGAATGTAAATATACACAAGAAGACATGAAGTGTAAATGAACAACAACTTTTATTTATTAAACATTTCTTTACAAGTACAACTGAAAATGCAAACACAGGAATGGAAAACAATGTCTAAACAATGCCATGAACTAAAAAGAAAAATATATACAAGAATCTAGAGCTCTAGGTCAATGGCGGACTGCTCCAAGTCTTCAGTACTGGGCTCAACCTTCAGAGAGTCCGATCCACCTGACAACATTCCAAAGAAAAAGAGAAGGAATATCGTCAGCGTACAATCGCTCGGTAAGTCCTAAGGATAAGTAGAGCTAGAATAGACAGAAAGAATATAACTGGTATATTGTAATTTTTGTTAACGCAGTTGTTTGCAGCTTGGTATAGAATATGCCAGTGTATACTAGAGGAGTCCCACTATTCTGAAGACTAAGGTATACAGAGCACAAGGAACCGTTAAGCCACGGAACAACAACAGTAGATATTCAGGTTAGGTGTATTAAATTGACCGTCTCGTGCCACTTCTAACACATTCCGTACCAGTCGACCCCTTTAACACCGTAATGTCTTTTGTATTGAATGTATTATTTTGTTTGATAGATGTACGACTTGTCGAAACCATGATATCATGTAAACGTAATGGATATAAATGGATAGTCATGTAATCAGAGTAAATCCATGGTTCGGTTTAGTCGAGTCATATTGATATAGATTGAATTTTGGTATAAATGGATTCATGTTGTATTGTAGTTATACTTGAATTGAATTCAAATCAGATTGATTTCATATTAGATTGAGACTCTGTCTGAGTCAGACACTTTAAAAGAAATTGAAGTCCTGAATTAGTTTTGATGTTATCGGTAACTGCTGCACATGGACGACAAGATTTGTGTTTTTTTTCCAAGACAATTACCGCATTGATAACACCATTTTTAGGTTGTCTACCTTAGATAGGAAAGCACTGATATTCTCCGATTCCCTGAGGCTCAAGAGAACTGGTCCCGCTTAAACCTATGTTTACTCGGGTCTTTATTGTAAATTAATATAACTTGAGAGGGTTTTATGAAAAATAGTTTTGATATATTTTAAAAATACACCTTAAGTATTTAATTATCGTCTTTAGGGTTTTTATAATTGTAATTTTTTATAAAGTGAAATATTCTAGTGGATATAACCTAGATTTCATTGTATATGGTATTTTAGTGTAATATTGGAATTGTATTGATTTGTAATGGTAGTTTCATGAAATTTATGATTTCTTTAATTTAGAAAACATGGAATATATATAATGTATATTTAAAGTAGATATTTTGATAATATATATAGTAAAAAAATTTTATTTATTAAGTAGAAATCTCATTTTTCTTAAAAATTGCATTAAAAATTCCATCGAGATTGAATGCTCTGTGAGGAGGTCTGTATCTCGCTCTACTAGTCCCGAGGATGTGCGATAACCCGCACCATCCCGATCGGGGTTCCCTAAAATGGGTTGTAGAGGCGTATTTGCAATGAATTAAATAATACACTTTTAAAGAAAACGATTTTTGAATGTTTATGGTATTTAAATGTAAACTCGTATTTTCCAACAAACTAGTGTTCCAAAAGTCATCGTGCTATGTCAAAAATGTGAGTTGTGATGAGGTAGGTCATTACCTCATGAGTTTTCTAAAGGTATTATGGATAAAATGAATAAGCAATGTCGTATGGAAACATGATGGTATTTTACCGTAAAAATGAAATAGAAGTTGCAATACATATTATTTTGAATTGAAACTTGTTGTAAATGTTTTTTTATGTTTTTTAAAAAACATAAGAAGAGATGGTAATTTGTTGTTTAAGAAAAATTTGAGTTTTTAAAGAAAAGAGAATCGGAAGTCGGAATAACTCCGCTTCTGACGAGTTTTGAAAAGTGGAAGTTTTAGACTAGATATTGAGAAGGGAAGAGGGGACTTACTGATTGAAAATAAGGAGGGGAGATGGAGGAAGCTTTTGGAATTGTCAGGGAGTCGTTTCGTCGCCAGATTTGTCTCGAAACGTCGCCGGAACTTCGACCTTGGCTAACTCCTTTTGTATAACTTTGGACTTGGAAATTTTAGAGAGTTTTTGCGATAATTTTCAGAATGGAGATGACTATGGTGTAGGGGTACTTATAGGATAGAATTAAGTTTTAGGGTAATGAAGAATGGAATTAAAATGGATTTAAGAGAGGAATTATCACTCTTTAAATAATTGCAGAGAAATTAAACAACATGGGGGTAGTGGGGTAGGCCAAAGGGTGCCAGGGGAAAAATTCTAGAGCATTACCTACGGGGGGCCCGGCGGCGCCGGCCCTATAGGCAATCTCGCCAGTCCAAATCCGATGGTCAGGGTTTGGATCTCTGCCACGTGTCCATATCGCTTGGTATATCATTTCCCACATGTTTGTTTACTTTGTGACGTTTCATTTTACGTGTTTTGCATGTGTAAACTTTTGAGCTTCTAAAAGTTTAAAAGAAAATCAACAAAAAAATATATGTGGCTGGGGAATTTCGAACACAGGAGTTACGTCACAGCAGTGCAAGGTTTTATCAATGAGCTACAAGTTGTTTCTTTCTGTTCAAAAGCAATTTAAATACTTATAACATACACAGGTTTGCAGATACTCCATTTGTACATTAATTTTTAAACAAATTTTCTATACACTGAAACAGAGTTGTTAAATTCTATCCTCCTTACAAAAATTTCGTTCTCGAAATTTACATTTATTTTAAGGACTAATTTACAAACAATTGAGGGTATCTTGCATGCATGTCTTCCTCACACTCCCATGTTGATTCTCCTGATGAGTCTTTACTACACATCACTCGAACCAAGTTTACTTCCTTGTTCCGAAGTGACTTCACCTTTCTATCCAGGATTTCAACAGGTTGTTGCTCACAGGATAAGTCAGGTTGTATAGTGAGCTCGGAGTGATCAAGAATATGACTGGAGTCACTCACATACCTTCTGAGTTGGGATATGTGGAATACATTGTGCACTCCTTCCAATAAATATGGAAGTGCCAAGCGATAAGCCACTTCTCCGACTCGTTCGAGTATGTCGAACGGTCCAATATACCCCGGACTGAGCTTACCCCGTTGTTCCCTGATTAAAAATCAGGAAAAACTTCAATAAGGTATCACATGCTCACACGTGACCAATGGTCACGGGTTGACACGTGATGGTTAAAACAACAACATAAATAAGCGGCTGAGAAGAGGACTCAATTGGGGGTCACGTGCTCACACGTGACCAAGGGTCACGTGCCAGCACGTGACTGGCTTTGAAAGCCTTACAGTTTAATAGAATTAAATTCTAAACGCCTCTAAATCTTTCCAAATGGAAAAGGGTTATGGGGGAACCGTTGGATTAAAAATTCAGGGGTGATTAAAAATCACCAATTTATGGAAAAATCTTAGACAAGGAAAGATTTCCCTAAATCTCACCGAAAATAACAAACAGAATATTTTTGGATTGAAAATCCAACGGTGGATAAAATTCATTGAATTATCTAAAGGATCATATTAATTATGAAAACAAACAAAATCTTTCAATGAAAGATTTACTAAACAAATTGATTCTTTTCCTTTTCCTATAAATAGGAGCCAATGGGGGAGAATTAAAAGAAGAATTTTGGATATAGAATTTTGGAATCTTGAAATTTCAGAGAGAAAAGAAAGGAGAATTTAATTCTCAAAAAAGAAAACCCTAGGTGAGAAAAGAAAGGGGATCAAAACTTCAAACAGAGAATTTAATTCTCAAAATCTAAGAGTTTAACTCTTCTGCAAAAAGAACTTAGTTCTTTCTCTAGTTGAAGATCTGCAGAAGCAAATCTCCTCATAGGTTGAGAATTTAATTCTCATCGGGTTGAGATTTTGCCATGCAGATCCAAGACTTAGAGGGAGGATTGAGTTCAGAGAATTTAATTCTCCCAAATTTATAGGAATTTAATTCCTCCAAGATGAAATTAGGGTTTAACCCTATATGAGAATTTAATTCTCCCAAAACTCATAGGAATTTAATTCCTCTAAGATAAATTAGGGTTTAAACCCTATCTGAGAATTTAATTCTCCCAATTTACAGGAATTCAATTCCTTCAAGATAAATTAGGGTTTAAACCCTATCTGAAAATTTAATTCTCCTAAAAATATAGGAATTTAATTCCTTCAAGATGGACAGAACTAGGGTTTAACCCTAATTGAGAATTTAATTCTCTCAAATTAACAGGAATTTAATTTCTCCTAAAATGAAATTAGGGTTTCACCCTACACAAGAATTTAATTCTTTTACATATTTGGGAATTTAATTCCTCTAAAAGAAATTAGGGTTTAACCCTACGTGAGAATTTAATTCTTAAAGAAATAAGGAGACTTAAAAGATCTCCATGCATGCAAAGAACCAAGGTCACGTGTCCCCACGTGACCCTTGAAAAGATCCCTGAAAAGGAGAAGAAAGAAGCTTTGAGGCAATGCCTCACGTGCTCCCACGTGACCTCCAAAACACAGAGAGAAAAAGCAAAGGAAATCAAAGCTTTGGGCGCTCTCACGTGTCCCCACGTGACCCCTCAGCAAGTGTTTTAATAATCAGTGCATAAATCTCCATCATGTGTCGACACGTGATGCTCAGAATAAAAAATAAAAAAAAGTGTTTAACACTTATTCGCAAAGAAAAAGTAAAGGGAATCTGGTCCCACCTCTGGGTGCCCTTACGTGGCCCCACGTGACCCATTTCTATTTAGTGTTTAAACACTAATTTAAAGGACTTATCTCCTGTGTTTAACACTGTCATTTTCTAGTGTTTAACACTGACTTGAGAGTTTTATTTCTAGTGTTTAACACTGATTTATTTCTAGTGTTTAACACTAAATCGAGGATTATATTTCCAGTGTTTAACACTGTCATTCTCTGGTGTTTAACACTAACTTGAGAGCTTTATTTCTAATGTTTAACACTACTGTTCTCTAGTGTTTAACACTACTTTTAGCCAAATTGGCTAATTTTCCAGAGGTAAAAGTCTCCCCTTCAACCGTATCTCAAAATTGAGTAAAATCAGAACTATAATGTCCACTGCTCAATTAAAGATAAAAAAATGTTACCAAAACCTTCAAACTCTTGTTTAGCATTACTAAATAATGTATGTCTAATGGTCCAGTAAAGGGCCAATATTCCAAACTTAATTGGACTTAGCCCAAGTTGGCCATAAGTCCTCAATCCAGACTTAATTGAGCCATTGTGCTCATAATATAATTAATGGATCTTAGTTCCAAATTGGACTACAGATCACCAATCAACCTTGGTTCAAGGGTACATCTCTTCACTCCTTTGATATTTGCCGTTGTAATTCCTCAACGTCTTCAAAGAGGTGACGGGTCCTGACAACCACACATTTCACGGACTGTGGGGTCCTTAAACTCATGGACTATGATGTCCTTAATCTCGACCGTGATGTCTTTAAACTAACATTGGACTGTGGGGTCCTTCTTAAACCCATGGACTATGATGTCCTTAACCTCGACCGTTATGTCTTTAAACTAACATTGGACTGTGGGATCCTTAAACCCATGGACTATGATGTCCTTAACCTCGACCGTGATGTCTTTAAACTAACATTGGACTGAGGGGTCCTTAAACCCATGGACTATGATGTCCTTAATCTCGACTGCGATGTCTTTAAACTAACAGTGGACCGAGATGTCCTTAAACTACCAATGGACCGTAATGTCCTTAAACTAATTATCGACTGCAATGTCACTAAACTAAATAATAGAGCTCAATTGCTCTCTTGTCGGATCTAAACGATCCCGTTAAGTTGATCTTAGTCTCAAATGAGACTAACGTATCCTTAACAAATGTTTAAGTTGATCTTAGTCTCAAATGAGGCTAACGTATCCTTAAACCCAAACCTCCAAACCCAAATCTAAGAAAGATACGTATTTGGACTAGTCCACACCCTACGGGAGACAACATAACTTAGTCTCCGTATACAATCCACGGGCAACCAAACACAAAACAAACACACGCGACACGAAGTGTCCATCTGGAGAAGGAGAAAGTTGTTACCGCGATGCGGTAGCGTAATTAACTGCAGGGGCTTACGCCTGCAGGGAAGAGCGTTCCCATAATCAAAAACCTCTCAGACGAGGGGGAATCTGACGAAGTCTGCTACATCGGCCGCATCCATTTAAGCCTTCGATACATGGTGCCATAAATCAGCTTGGCATCTTCGGAGAGGTGTATGTAAGTCGATGTACAACACCCCACGACTTGCGGGGAGGCGGAAATATGAAAAACGATCTTGTTCTTTGCTTAAACATCGACTAACCGCATGAATCGAAGCTAAACGATAACTAACATCAAACATAGAAGTTCTAAACTACTATGTGAAGTGATTATACCTAAAGAACCGTGTCCTTCATCTTTACGAACTCTACCTCCTCCTCGGCCTTCTCCAACTAGTAGATGATCCACCACGAGAGCTTTACTCCAAGCTTTGCCTCTAAACTTGAGGCAACTAGGTTTCTTTAAGTTCTAATCAAAGTACCTAGATGATATAGAGTGAGGGTTATGGTTTAATTAGTCTAACTAATCCTTGTACTCAACACATGAGAGGAGAGGATTAGGGTTTGAAGAGAGAGAGCTTGAGGAGAGAGAAGATGAACATAATAATGAAATGAGAAAATGAGCTATCATAATATATATCAAGCATTATTGTTTTTCAAGAAAAGAAAAGAAAATGATTTACAACCATGCTTGATAAATATCTTATGGTGATTCATCTCCATGAGTCATTAAGCAATTATGAAGCATTAATGACATGGATGAATCATCCATATGACTCACTAATCTCATTCAATGTATATGCCAACTAAAGCTCCTTAGTCACCATCTTCTAGAAGTTTCTCGCGCAATTACGAGAACGCCCCTCCTATCCGTGAAAACACGAAAAAACTTTAGACTGTATAAATCCAATAACCGGATACTAGTAACTGGCTTAAACCAAAGCCGACTAGTAAAAACTGTCCGGATGTCGTACGTGCGCAAACACACGTATGCGTCCGAACCCTTGTCGTAAAACCATACGACCTCTATATCGTTTTGCCTGGAGAAGGGAAACTCTCTGTGTGGGACTCTAGAGACTCGACTACTACGCTGGCAGTGGGTTTAACCACAGACCGCAAGCGGCACTAGCTGTACATAACGGTCCCCAGGTAGATGTCGATAAGAAGGCCGATGAAGAAAACCCATCCGAACTCCTACTGAGTCTGATGTGACAATCTCCGTACAGTCCGGTCTGTTCGTCTAAGACTATCGCATATCGGGCCTAGGGGGCGGCAAGCGTCAGTCCCCTAATAGCGGTATAAGTCGTTTCGGAGTGAAGCCCATTACACCCTGAGAAACTACTGGAACCTACCGGCAAATCTCGCTTGTCCTGGCCAGGGACTTTGCGTAATGGCTCTCTGACACAGCGCGATATCAACCCCCAATACCGGGAGAGACGAATCCTGTCTAACCGCCACTGCTTCCAAGTGCTCGGGACTGCAACCAACTGCTACCTGTTTGCACGACTCCTTTGAACCGTGGTAGGGTAGCAATCTAAGAACAGTGGGACACACTCGAGGCGAAGTAGCAGTGTCAAGTCTGCGGACTATGCTGTACTCATGTCACCTGGGAACTGTTCACTGACGACTGGTATAAAACCAACCAACAGTTCCCTGTGAGTCCTGTCCGGTGTACCCGTAACCTAACGAGCACCTGCATACTATCTCCAGTACGACGTACTGATAGCTGTGGGACAGACCATCTCCCCAACTGGGATGAGAAGCATACACACTAGTCTACTCCGGAGTATCGATGCCCTGTCTCGATAATCCAACGACTAGGGACCTGAATAAGGATGTGCTTGTAGACTACCCAGCCCCCACTAGTGTGACTGCCATCACAACGCTGGTAGTCAATCAAGATCCTAAGAGCTCTATCAATACGTATACTCACATATTAAGATAGAAAAACCAAGTAGCATACTACCATGTTTAGCAAGACTGTTATATACATGTGAATATCCCAAGCTTCCATTAAGTAATATACAAACTAGTATGATACAATAATGGCCCCTAGGGCATATACACTAACAATCTCCCACTTGCACTAGGGCCATGTACTGGCATATCGAAGACCGATGATCTCGAGTAGCCTCTCGAACTGAATCTGAGGTAAGGCCTTTGTGAATGGATCAACAATGTTCTCTTCAGTAGCAACTCTCCGAACCTCGATCTCCCGACGATCAATGATCTCCCTGATCAGGTGATACCGCCTTAAGATGTGTCTGGACTTCTGATGGGACCTTGGTTCCTTCGCTAAAGATATAGCTCCGTTGTTGTCACAATACAGAGGTATTGGATCAACAATGGTAGGAAACACCTGAAGTTCTGTTAGGAACTTCTTCATCCAGACTGCTTCTTTTGCGGCATCGCAAGAAGCTATATACTCCGCTTCCATCGTCGAGTCAGCAACGGTGTCCTGCTTGGAGCTCTTCCAGCACACCGCCCCTCCATTGAGGGTAAAGACATAACCCGACATGGACTTGGAATCGTCCTTATCACTCTGGAAGCCGGAATCAGCATAGGCCTCCAACTTGAGGTCTTTTCCGCCGTAAACCAAGAACATCTCCTTAGTCCTTCTCAGGTACTTGAGAATGTTCTTTACTGCTATCCAGTACTTCTCCCCTGGGTCTGACTGATACCGGCTTACCACGCTCAGTGCATAAGCTACATCTGGTCTAGTGCACAACATCGCATACAATATAGAGCCTACCGCAGAAGCGTAGGGTATAATAGACATGCGTTCCCTTTCCAAATCAGTCTTGGGAGACAACTCTTTGGAGAGGGTGATTCCGTGACAAGTCGGTAGATTACCGCGCTTAGAATCTTCCATACTGAATCTTTTCAGTACAGTGTCGACATACCTGGACTGCGAAAGTCCCAACATCCTCTTGGATCTATCACGATAGATCCGGATCCCCAGAATGTAAGAGGCATCACCCAGGTCTTTCATGGAGAACCTGTGTGACAAGAATCCTTTGACAGATTGTAGCATAGGAATGTCATTTCCTATCAATAGAATGTCATCCACGTACAAGACGGGGAATACGACACTTCTGGCTACAACTTTACTATATATGCATGGTTCATCTGGATTTTTGATAAAGTTATATTCTTTGACCGTCTCATCAAAACAGATGTTCCAACTCCGCGATGCCTGCTTTAGTCCATAAATGGACTTAAGCAGCTTGCATACTTTCCCGCTGCTCCCACTCTGATTGAAACCCTCTGGCTGATCCATATAGACGCACTCTTCTAAATTTCCATTCAGAAAAGCCGTTTTTACGTCCATCTGCCAGATTTCATAATCATGGAAGGCAGCAATAGCAAGAAGGACCCGAATGGATTTGAGCATAGCCACTGGAGAAAAAGTTTCGTCATAGTCCAAACCAGGTCTTTGACGAAAACCCTTTGTAACAAGTCTAGCCTTATAGGTTTCCACCTGTCCATCTACACCAATATTTTTCTTGAAGATCCATTTGCATCCTATGGGTTTTACCCCATCTGGAGCAAAGTCCAAAGTCCATACTTTGTTGGTGTATATGGACTCCATTTCGGTCCGCATTGCATCTAGCCATCGTACCGAGTCGCCGCTCTAGATGGCTTGCTGGAAGCCAGTAGGTTCATCATCATCTATGATGCAATCCTCTCTATCCCCATCTATGAGAAAACCGTAGTATCTCTCAGGCGGATGAGACGGCCTACTACTCCTGCGGAGGGGTGCGGGAATGTCCTGTTCTTCTTGAACTACTTGTTCTACCAAACTTTCAGTATTAGTTTGTGGTTCTGGAATTTCTTCCAGTTCTATTTCGCTCCCACTTATTTCCTTTTCTAAAAACTGCTGTTCCAGAAAATAGGCATTACGAGAAACAAAAACCTTTTGTTCCTCTGTGTAATAGAAATAATATCCCTTGGAGTTCTTTGGATATCCCACAAACTTACATTTTACTGATCGTGCCTCGAGCTTGTCCACATGCTGCTTTTTAACAAAAGCTGGACATCCTCAAATCTTCATATGCTGAAGATGGGGTTTCTTCCCACTCCACATCTGATATGGGGTGGTAGGCACAGTCTTGGTAGGAGCCCTGTTCAGAAGATATGCCGCTGAATCTAGCGCATAACCCCAAAAAGATCGCGGTAACTCAGCATTACTCATCATGGATCGTACCATATCTAATAGGGTTCGATTCCGTCTCTCCAATACACCGTTATGCTGTGGAGTGTATGGAGGAGTAAGCTGAGAGAGAATTCCTTTCTCTTTTAGGTAACCTAGGAACTCGGCACTCAAGTATTCACCACCTCGATCAGATATACTTTTGCCGGTTTGGTTTTCTACTTCATTCTTATACTCTTGAAATTTCTCAAAAGCCTCGGATTTATGTTTCATCAGATAAATGAATCCGTACCTTGAGTAATCATCCGTGAAAGTAATGAAATAGGAAAAACCACCTCTTGCATGTGTAGACATTGGACCACATATATCGCTATGTATGAGTCCTAAGAGCTCGCTCGCTCTTACTCCATGTCCAGTAAATGGAGTCTTTGTCATCTTTCCTTTGAGACAAGATTGACAATTGTCATAAGTTTGATATTCGAACGAGTCCAAATATCTTTCTCTATGCAACTTAGTCAACCTTCTCTCATTGATGTGACCCAGTCTACAATGCCATAAGAAAGCTTTATTTAAATCTGGAGACTTTCCTTTTAGTGTGTTCTGGACATTGAAAATTTGGAGTTGGTTTAACACATATATACCGTTATCCAGTGTACCGGACCCAATCAAACCATGATTAAGGTGGATGTTAACAACACCACTTCCAAACGTGAAATCATAACCTTTATTTGATAACAAGGAAACAGATATGATATTACACGTTAAGCTGGGTACACAAAAACAGTTATGTAAAACCAAAATGTGTCCACTCGTCAATCCCAGGTGATAATCCCCTACGGACACAGCTCCCACGCTAGCTCCGTTAGCAACCATCAGGGTCATATCACCTTCCTTCAGCACTCTACGGTTTCTCAGTGCCTGCAATGAATTGCAAATATGAGATCCTGATCTGGTATCCAATACCCAGGAAGTAGAGTTGATTGACAGACAATTCTCAATTACAAACACACCTGAAGTCGAAGCCACAGCTTGCTTCAGTTCCTGGTTCTTGGCGCTCCACGCCTTGCAATCCTTTTTCCAGTGCCCTTTCCTGTGACAATGGAAGCACTCATCCTGGGCCACTACCGGTACCGTAAACTTTTTCTTTCCCTTCCCTACCACCTTACTAATACCTCCTCTAGGTCTGTTAGGGGCCTTATTCTTCCTTCCTTTGGTTTTAGCTTTGGACCCGGAAGAAGAAGTACCGCGAACAAACATAGCAGGTGTTTCCCTTGCTTTCTGCAAGGTGCCCTCTGCACTCCTCAACATGTTAAGGAGTTCTGAAAGTTCAACTTCTTTTCTTTGAATGTTGAAGTTCAGAATAAACTGTGCGTAGGTGGGAGGGAGGGACTGGAGAATAAAGTCTGTATAGAGCTCATTATCCAAAGTTGTCCCCAGGTCTGCGAGCTCTTCTATACAGCCGATCATCTTTAGGACATGTTCTCCTACCGATGACCCGACAGCCAACCTCGCTTGAAACAGCTTCCTTGAGGTCTCGTATCTTGCTATACGAGATTGCTCTCCATAAAGTTCCTTTGTATGGAGAAATATGGTATCAAGATCCATATCCTCGTGCCTCCTCTGATGTTCATTGTTCATCGAGGCAAGCACGATGCACTTGGCTTTCACGCAATCTAAATCCCAGGTTTTGTGGATTTCCTTATCCGCATTACTGGATCTGGGACCTGGGACTTCAGGTGCCGTAGCGGTGAGGACGTACCCCAATTTGTCATAGGTCAAAGCCATTTTCACATTCCGCAGCCAATCTTTATAGTTTGGCCCTGTCAGTATATTTTTCTCTAAAAGTAACTTAAGGCCAGTCATTTTCAGGGTCGCTGCAATTAGGAGAGAGAGAAGAAAACTCTTTAGCATGATGCTCTTGCAAGTTTAGAGTGGTTTTTAGTTTATCTAAACTGGATGGCTCCCACTGTTTCTCGAATCCTTCCTCAAACCATAAAAGAAGAATTAGCCAGGACTATTCGCACTGTACAATTCTTGCTTAACCGTTCAGCCAGGCTAGTGTCGATACTTCGAGGGAGGTTTTCCAACGCTTTCACGAAGTTCCTTAATTAAATAACCTCTTTTCTCTGGGGGCGTAACCCCGCTGACACCTTTCTTGACACCTACTTGGTTTATAGCATTGATCGTTAAGTGATGAATATCCCGATAAGTAGCATATACTCACAGTAGGATCGGGATCCAAATATCATCGTATGATAATGTTGAAGGAATGCTACCAACATTCATCAAACTCCAAATGGTATGCATCTCTTTGCAAATTTCAGTTTCTTTAGAAATTCCCGATATAAGTTTTTGCCCCATGCTCTTATGACCTTGGCTTTGGTCAAAATGTCATAAGTCATATGTCAAGTTCTACCCATCATTATCTTGTCAATTTGAACCCATCCGTATATACCCCTGACTTTGGTCAAATGATAATACGACTGTCCCAAACCAACTCATCTATCTTATGCAACAAATGAAAACCCAGCAGCTACCAAACACTATGCCTTGACTTTGGCCAAAATATATAGCTTGAATACTACTGAATACCCAAATGAAATGACGGAGGGCTACGAATGGTTTTGGCGAAACCGTGAACGTAGTGAACTTGATATAACCGAAGGAACTTGATAGCTTTTAAAAGGAGTGGTTAAAGCTCCACATTTAAAAATATCCGTTTTTAAAATTAACCGAGTGGTTTCTTTTAAATTGTTCCAACGATTAAACTTTTGGTTTATTTTCTTTACATTATAAATAATGCGTCCCATCATTAACCTATCATTGCAGAAAACAACGAAAATACAACGTCCTCTTATGCCATCCGCATTCGCCACAGGGTCCCGTCATCACCCGTTAGGTTACTTAACTAACGGCAGAGCGGGGGCTGGGCTAGCGCGGGTATAAAACATAAGTGATGTCTAAATAGCTATCATATATAGATATTGTACATTCGTCAGACGCAATAATAGGCATTCCAGATCTCATATGAACTTTATTGGATTTGCAAGCAATCCGCGTTTGTTTAGAGCATGCAACAAAAGACGGATTACACAGTTGTGATGAATAGACATTACCCCACCCCAGACCCCTATGGGTACGGCAAACTACCCGCCAAATACCCGAAGTGAAGCGGTCTTCCTCAACAAAGTGAGTAGACCACTAAACACTTCAAAGTACCCAGTAGTTTGTGCACCCCAACTTGGGTCTATCATAGGAGCAGAAACAGTAAAAATGAAATAATACAACGGTGGCTACAACCGCAACCTGGATGCGCCCCGCAAAATAATATTACAACATATTACAATCATATCGAATGAATTAAAATAATAACCCATCACAAACCCCGGCTATACATCACAACAGTCCAACACAGTTCATATACACAAACAGATAAAATCCATTACAGAAATGTGCAACCCCCTGCCAACCGACATACTAGCAGTTAGGGGAGGTTTACGAACACATTATACAAACACAGATATAATCCAACAAGCAAATACCGTATAATTTCGATTTGATTAAACACATTTAATTTTGCTCCAATACTTCTCTGTAAATCTGAAACCTGAGCAAAAATTAAAAAATTCCAGAAAATACCAGATATCACAGAGAACCCCCACAGGAAAATTGGGCTGATGAATCGGCAACTCGGCGGCGGAATCGCGGCGGATCGGTGGGATCCGCCACGGTCCCGCGGCGCTTTAGCCGATTCATGAGCCCCGTTTTCTTGGGTGTTCTTATACTATCAATTAAGGCATTCTGAAGGTCCCTGAAAAATTTTTGGACCTCAGTTAAAAATCGACAGAAAACTTATGATATCGGGGTTTTTCCGGTTCGTTTTTCCGTTCGAAATTCATACAATTTTGCAAGTGAGTTATTTATTGTTTAGCGAGTCTCTGATACCACTGTAAGTCGATGTACAACACCCCACGACTTGCGGGGAGGCGGAAATATGAAAAACGATCTTGTTCTTTGCTTAAACATCGACTAACCGCATGAATCGAAGCTAAACGATAACTAACATCAAACATAAAAGTTCTAAACTACTATGTGAAGTGATTATACCTAAAGAACCGTGTCCTTCGTCTTTACGAACTCCACCTCCTCCTCGGCCTTCTCCAAGTAGTAGACGATCCACCACGAGAGTTTTACTCCAAGCTTTGCCTCTAAACTTAAGGCAACTAGGTTTCTTTAAGTGCTAATCAAATTACCTAGATGATATAGAGTGAGGGTTATGGTTTAATTAGTCTAACTAATCCTTGTACTCAACACATGAGAGGGGAGGATTAGGGTTTGAAGAGAGAGAGCTTGAGGAGAGAGAAGATGAACATAATAATGAAATGAGAAAATGAGCTATCATAATATATATCAAGCATTATTGTTTTTCAAGAAAAGAAAAGAAAATGATTTACAACCATGCTTGATAAATATCTTATGGTGATTCATCTCCATGAGTCATTAAGCAATTATGAAGTATTAATGACATGGATGAATCATCCATATGACTCACTAATCTCATTCAATGTATATGCCAGCTAAAGCTCCTTAGTCACTATCTTCTAGAAGCTTCTCGCGCAATTACGAGAACGCCCCTCCTATCCGTGAAAACACGGAAAAACTTTAGACTGTATAAATCCAATAACCGGATACTAGTAACTGGCTTAAACCAAAGCCGACTGGTAAAAACTGTCCGGATGTCGTACGTGCGCAAACACACGTATGTGTCCGAACCCTTGTCGTAAAACCATACGACCTCTATATCGTTTCGCCTGGAGTAGGGAAACTCTCTGTGTGGGACTCTAGAGACTCGACTATTACGCTGGCAGTGGGTTTAACCACAGATCGCAAGCGGCACTAGCTGTACGTAACGGTCCCCAGGTAGATGTCGATAAGAAGGCCGATGAGGAAAACCCATCCGAACTCCTACTGAGTCTGATGTGACAATCTCCGTACAGTCCGGTCTGTTCGTCTAAGACTATCGCATATCGGGCCTAGGGGGCGGCAAGCGTCAGTCCCCTAATAGCGGTATAAGTCGTGTCGGAGTGAAGCCCATTACACCTTGAGAAACTACTGGAACCTACCGGCAAATCTCGCTTGCCCTGGCCAGGGACTTTGCGTAATGGCTCTCTGACACAGCGCGATATCAACCCCCAATACCGGGAGAAACGAATCCTGTCTAACCGCCACTGCCTCCAAGTGCTCGGGACTGCACCCAACTGCTACCTGTTTGCATGACTCCTTTGAGCCGTGGTAGGGTAGCAATCTAAGAACAGTGGGGCACACTCGAGGCGAAGTAGCAATGTCAAGTCTGCGGACTATGCTGTACTCATGTCACCTGGGAACTGTTCACTGACGACTGGTATAAAACCAACCAACAGTTCCCTGTGAGTCCTGTCCGGTGTACCCGTAACCTAACGAGCACCTGCATACTATCTCCAGTACGACGTACTGATAGCTGTGGGACAGACCATCTCCCCAACTGGGATGAGAAGCATACACACTAATCTACTCTGGAGTATCGATGCCCTGTCTCGATAATCTAACGACTAGGGACCTGAATAAGGATGTGCTTGTAGACTACCCATCCCCCCACTAGTGTGACTGCCATCACAACGCTGGTAGTCAAGCAAGATCCTAAGAACTCTATCAATACGTATACTCACATATTAAGATAGAAAAACCAAGTAGCATACTACCATGTTTAGCAAGACTGTTATATACGTGTGAATATCCCAAGCTTCCATTAAATAATATACAAACTAGTATGATACAATAATGGCCCCTAGGGCATATACACTAACAGTGTACGGATAACACCAATTAGCATCTGCCCCGAAATTCAGGCTAGACGTCCGCCGCGTCTTCGCCGCGTCTTTCGGAGGGGAACAGATTCTAGCACGCTCGGTGGGACCTTTTCCTCTTTCCACTCCACACTTCGTGTGTCGTGTTCGTGAAAGAATCGCGGTTTGCTAATAGTTGCCATTGGGTTTCGAGATACTAAGATTTGGCGTTTTGCTTGGTGCAGAAAGCGAAGAATCAATGGCATCCACCTGCGTGAAGTGCTCCAGCTGCAACTGCAATTCACATTCCGCCTCATCTGGAGGCATAGTTTACGGGCCCCAAGCGGATTCCCTGTTCACGATGCCGGTGGACCAGGTGACTCAGGACACCACTGGTTTATTCTTTGGGACCATTCTCCCATCGATGAGTTTCAGCGCCCCTGTGCCAACACCGGAAGCTCCCAAGAATTCGGTCTTTGACCGGCTTACAACTACCGCGGCCCCTCTCAACGGGTCGTCCAACTCCAGCGCCTCAGTCTTCTCCAGATTAGGCCAAAGTTCCTGTGGGCCCAAGATGGAACCTGCAATTCAATAGAAGGTTATTCCGAAAAGAGTAACCAACCCTGCCCCTGAAGTCGTCAAGGCGGCTTCGCCTGCCAAAGGGTCAGTCTTTACAAGACCGACTGTTCCAGCTCCCACTACGGCTCCCGCCCCTGCTCAAAGGTCTATCTTTGACATACTGGATACCGCTACTCAAAATACGTCAGTCTTCGAGAGGCTGGCACCAGCGGCTCCTCACCTGGACAGGGGGCAAGACAAAGCCATCCCCATTGTCACGCCCCACCTCCAATACAGAGAGTATTGTCCGCTCTGGCTGAAGCCGCACGGTTTTGTCCTTTTGGGCAAACTGGACCCGACCAGGGGCCACTTCCCAGGAGGTCACCCATCCAAAGACTTCCCTGGCCCGAGCACGCTTAACTACGGAGTTCTCAAGCTCATGTAGTTCCGGTTCACTTAAAAGGCGCCTATGTATTAAAGAGTGGTATCATTCCATTTATAGTACAGATCTGCCCCTTTCGGAATGTATTTCGAAGAGTCCCCATTGTTCTACAGTGGGTTCCATGGACTCAAGAGGTGGCCCCCATGGATTCAAGAGGTGGCCCCCGCCCACTTAACACGACACTTGGCGTGACACTTTATTCCGTGTGGCACTTTGCTCCGTGAGCAAGAACCGGGTCCCGACACCCATCGCCGAACCAACCCCAACAGTTTGACACGCTCGACGTCGCCATTGGCACCGAGTAAGGAAGGCTGGGGACAACTCCCCCTCTGGGCTAACTCCACCAGCTCCAACGGTGGAAGTTAATGCTGCTGTTCCAACCGGGAACAACTTTGAGCTGCTGAACAAGGTACGCAGGAACTTGCCTACTGCCGTACTGAAGAGATCTCCGCCACCGGTGGAGACTGTCACAGGAATAAAGCCGGAGCAGTCCCCTCAACGGCTGTCTTCCAAAGTTTACAAAATCTGGCGGCAAGTCCGAGAGTCGGTGGTTGATCAAGACTATTCCCGTCGGCAGAAGAAGCTGAAGATCCGACAGGAAGAAAACCGTCCTGTTAAGCCACAAAAGGCGACGGCTACTTGGGTGTCCACTGCAACGGCCCCTTCAACTTCGACCGCTCATAAGAGGAGAAGGCCGGAAAAAGCCCCTATGTCTGCGACAAATGTCAAGGGCATTGAGCCTAAACGTTCTAAGTCTGGGGGCATGGTGGTGCATACTATCTATATGGCATCCGGAAAAGAGGATAGCCGTATCTCCACGGGTCATCGACCGCTTACGCGATCCGTGACAAAAGCCCAAGAGAAGCTGCAGAAGCTTCAGGAGATGATGACTGCGATGGTCGCACTCACCGGGCAAAAGAAAGCCCGGAAACATCCGCGGAGCAACGCCATGAGCAGGAAACTGATGCCGAATTCCTTCGGAGAATGCTTGAAAAGAAAGACAAAGAGGCCGCAGAACAAGCGGCCAATATAAAGCAAATGACCCTTCTATTCCAGGATATGGTGGGCATGATGATCCAGCCGGATCCCCCATCCGAAGATCCTCCAGTAATAATTGAAGATGATAGAGGAGAAACATCAAACCCTCTGCTGGCTCTGTCAACAGCCAAGGAAGAGACAATCTCCAAAGCTGCCTTAGATGATTAAAACTGGGCAACCGTATCCAGGCTGGAATGATCAGATAAAATACCCGCCGGGCTACACGATCTCAAAATTCCATGTGTACAAGGGGACAGGCAATCCCCATCAACATGTCGCTCAGTTCAGGGCTCTTTGTGGCAACACCGGTGGCGATGATAAACTTTTGCTCTGCCAATCCGTCGGCAGCTGATCGGAGACGACATTTGAGTGGTACTCCGAACTTCCAAACGACTCCATCAAAACTTTCGCAGAAATGGAGTTGTTGTTCACCCAACGATTCATAAGTGCTAGTGAACGCACCCCAATAACAGCATTGATCAATGCCAGGGTGAAGCCGGGAGAGATGTGGGTTCAGTACGCAATCCGATGGCGGAATCTGTGGTTGAAGTGCGAACATCGCATCGAAGAAGCACCAGCGGTGGGCATGTTCGTGGGCACCCTAGACCCTTATGCAACTATTTCACAGTTCATGATGTTCTTCAAACCGACCACATTCCAGGCTTTGATCGACAAGCTGGCCCAGATGGACCAGATGGGTCATAGACCGTCTCCTCCGAAACTGGAGCCGTGGAATGAAAAAGGTAAAGGAAAGGCGACCTTCGTTGCGAATACCCAACAGCAGCCCAGTGCCCCAAAATTAACGGATCAATTGGAAGAGAGACGGCGCTATTATAATGAGAAAATGAAGCGTCCTTACTCGTTCCTACGGGACAAAACGAAGAGACTCTTCGAGCTGGTGATGCGCAACAGGCTTATCAATCTACCGAATCCAAAGCGACCATTGCAACCCGACGAAGCGAATAATCCCAATTATTACCCTTACCACCAAACGGTAAGCCATCCAATCGAAGATTGCTTCGTCTTTAAGGGATGGGTCGAGGATCAGTACCAACAAGGCAAGTTTGCGTTGTCTGAGAAGTGGAAAGTGAGCCCACCACAACCACATACTCCTAAGAAGATGGACACACCGGGGGGGCAACGTGCTCTTTTGTTGAAGAAGCTCCACGGGAGGTCGTTCTTTTGGCCAAAACCAAAAGAATGTTGAATGATCTCCAAACATGCCCGGCGATCAGGTGGAAGAATCCACTGGAACCCCAAATCATCGAAGGAATGCTGAAGGCGCGCCCAACTCCAAAGATTGGTGGTGATAGCCAAAGTGTTCACACCCAGCCGTCAAAATCTTCGAAAAAGAAAAAGAAATCCAAGAAGCCCGTGAAGCCTGGCGATAAGCGCACGGACCTGCAGAAACAGATCGACGCGCTGGAAGAGTACAACCAGAAGGTACGGACTCCAATCACGCTCCAAGAATTCCTTGGCCACGTCCTTGAAGACGGAGATGATGGAGAAGACTCGTCGGATGAATCTGAGGATTGCGTAGTAAGTTGCCATGCGATCTCTCATCCGTCGATAGATGATGAAGAAGCTCCTTGCACCGAGAGACTGGGGGCAGGTGCTGAACCGAAACTTCCAGGGCCATCAGACGAAATGATCGACACATTCCTGAACGAAGCTCTTCTGAAAAGTAAAGCTGATCGGGACCGTGAGATGGCTATATTTGAAAAGGCCAAACGCCGGCGAATGAACGAAAGAGTTGAGACATCCCCGCCGAATCAAAGGATATCTGTCGCAGATAAAAACAAGTTCAAGATGAGGAAAAAGTTTGCGAAAACCATATCAGTGGGAATGAAGCTACCACCCTCCGAAGGAAACACTCTTGGTGAAGCAAAAATGCATCCTAGCTACTGCCTATATCATCGAAAAATTGCGCACCCCACCGAGGAATGCAACGCTTTTAAAAGGTGGCGGCAATGGTATGTTGCTCACCGGCAACATTTTAAGCGGATGAAATGCAAAACTCGTCGGGAGCGAAGAAGTACGACCGAGGAGTATAAAAGAATCACCGGCAACTGCCGCACGGTCAACGCCGGGGCATCGCAAGTTCTCACCTTCGGAAGTGACTCCGACGAAGAGATGACTATTGGCCCTCTCTTCAAAGAATCCACCTCGGGGAAAGAGGAAGAGTCGAAGACCTGTGAAAATATCCAACTGCGCAATCATACTCTGCTCGAAAAGAATCTCGGACCCACGAATAGAAAAGATAAGGAAAAAGAAAAGGTCTCTGAGGATATCGCCCTAGATGACCAAGTTATGAAAGAGCTGACAGCCAAGGACCCGCTGAGGAAGAGTAAGGTGGACTACAATGTTCTCGCACACTTGAGGAAGATACCCTCGCAGCTCAGTATTCTTGATGCCCTTCTGCTATCGAAAGAAGCAAGAGATTCATTGATCAAGGCGCTACAAGAGCCCGAACAATTCCAAGCTTTCCTCGCCGAAGAAAAGATGAAGGACGAGCTAGAAGAAGTGTACACAACCGATATCACCTTCGGCGATGAAGATCTCCTCCTTGGGACGTGCGAACACAATCGTCCCCTTTATGTCTCCGGATACTGTCACGATATCAAGGTAGGCAAAATCCTGGTCGACAATGGGTCATCCGTCAATCTCCTCAACGTACCGATGTTGAAGGAAATCTGCATGAGCATTCAGCACCTCGCTCGTGATAAAATCACCATCTCCGGTTTTAACTCCCAGCCATCACGGACCCTTAGGTCGGTGATACTGACGCTACGCTTTGGGCTACTTGTGACGGATATTAAATTTCATGTCATCGACGCCAAGACCTGCTATAACGCTTTGCTCGGCCGGCCTTGGTTACACGAGTACAACATCATCCCTTCTACACAACATCAGTGTATGAAATACTTCAAGGATGGTCTCGAGTATACCGTAACAGGAGAGCTGAACCCATTCTCCATGAACGAAGTCCGAAAGTACGAAGATGCAAAATACTTCTTGCCAGATTTCGAGGACACGGAGAGATGTCACAAACCGAAGGACAAAGTTATCACCACTATTCCAGTCTTCGGGAGTGATACCGAGGAGGAAGAAGAGATAGTTTATTCAGGGCCGCCTCAACGCAACAACCTGGGACCGTCCGCCCCCATGTTGATCTTCGGCAGCGACTCGGAAGACGAGGTTAACGCTATATTTTTCGCTCGGCCATCAATAAAAGCCTTCGCTGGCGGTAATCAGAATCTGCAAATAACCTTGGTTCCATAAGAGCATTACAAAGATCTCGATACAATTGAAACTTGTAGTGTGCAAGAACTGCAGACATTCTACGTCCCTCCCAAGCGAAGAGATGAAAAGGCGATCCTCTTTTATCAATCCACGGAAACTAAAGTAGGGAAAGAAGTTTGGCATGGCGCCGATTCTACGCTCGACAGGCTCCAGCCCATCCGTCTGCCTAGATATTACACGGAAGGCTTGAAAAGGCTATTGAAGCACCAAGGGGTACATTTCAGACAGACCACTCGACAAGCTCGATTCTACAACAGGATTTGGGACGTCCCCGGGACTCAACGAAAGCTGCCCAACGGGAGAATGGAAACGGTCGGGCTCGGATATGTCCAATCCAGGGAACGAGAACGAGTCCATGGTAGCTACATCATATATGACTTCGATGAAGAAGAGCACGCCCTGTTAAAAGATGCTGATCCTGAACTAAAACAATGTCCAGTCATCAAAACGACGAGTCCATCATTTGAAGAACGAATGGACATGCTAGTAAGGGAAGCGGGTCAAAAGATCCGGGACGACCATAACCGCGAGATGGCCATTTACGAAAAAGCCAGGACACATCGCCTTCTTCAACAGGCCATGGAGAATGACAATGCTCTTCCTTATCAACCCGTCATACAAAAGGCTCGACGCAGAGGCAAAAATAAATCAAAGAGAGGGAAAAGCGTTCGAGAGCGACAAAGCGAGACCAAGAAGCCACGCGATCGGGAAGCGAGCAATTCAGATTCATCTCTTATAAAGAAGATGAGTCGAGCATACTCTTTTCCTCAGAACAAAACACGGAAGATACTTGATCTCGCCTAAGACATCAAATGATTACACTTTCGGAGTCTAAACACCCCGAGCAAACCAACGAGATCTCTCACCCAGACTATTGCCCTTATCACAGAGCGATAGGAAATCCTCTCGAAAACTGCTTCACCTTCAAGAATTGGGTCGAAGACCAATATTAGCTCGACAAGTTTGCTCTATCCAGCAGTTGGAGGATAAATCCGCCACGGAAGCACGAACCAAAAGCCGCGCATATAGCAAGAGTAGAACCAGATCAACACCGGTCTTGGAAGAGAGCTCGTACTTGTCATATGATAACGTTATCAAAAGAAGAGCCCTAGGATATGGATGACCTCCCATGGTGCTTCGAAAACAACGATGATGAGGTGATCTCGGAGTTTCCGCCGGCGCCGAAAGAGCTGGAAGATGGAATACATACCACTGCAGATGAGCTCAAGAAAATTGACTTGGGGACGGCAAGTAATCCACGACCGACATTCGTCAGTGAGTTGCTGTCTGAAGAAATGGTAGCTACACTAAAAGACGTGCTTATGCAGCATAAGAATTGCTTCGCGTGGAACTATTCTGAGATGCCAGGACTAGATTCAGAGATTGCTGTCCACAAACTGACAATATCCCCGGACGTCAAGCTAATCAAACAAGCACCGAGAAGAATGCGGCTCGAGCTTGAGATGAGAATTAATGCCGAGGTCAAGAAGCTAATCGACTCCGGCTTCATCCAAGAGGTTCGATATCCTGACTGGATCGCCAACATTGTCCCAGTGATGATGAAGAATAGGACGGTGCGCATATGTGTGGACTTTCGGGATCTCAATAAAGCCTACCCGAAGGATGACTTCCCAGTACCGGTCACTGAGCTAATGATAGACAATATATCTACCTACGAAGTTTCTCCTTCATGGACGGATCATCAGGATATAATCAGATAAAGATGCATCCCGAGGACCAGAAGCATACCGCTTTCCGGACCCCTTTGGGTATATTCTGCTACAAGGTGATGCCCTTCGGTCTAAAGAACGCCGGCGCCACCTATCAGAGGGCCATGACGAAGATCTTCGATGACCTCATACATGAAATCGTCGAATGCTATATCGACGACCTCGTGGTGAAAAGAAAATCATACAAGGAACATTTAGAGCATCTGAGAATCGTGTTTCAACGCCTTCGGCAATACAACTTGAAGATGAACCCTCTCAAATGCGCGTTCGGGGTTTCCTCGGGCAAGTTCCTGGGATTCATCGTCCGACACCGAGGCATCGAGATAGATCCGTCAAAAATCAAGGCAATTATGAAGATGCCCCCGCCAAGGACTCTCAAGCAATTGCGGTCTCTCCAAGGGAAGCTCGCGTATATCCGGCGATTTATAGCCAATCTCTCAGGCAAGTGCCGTCCTTACAGTCACCTGATGATGAAGGGAACCCCGTTCGTCTGGGATCACAAATGTCAAAGCGCGCTGGACGAAATCAAGCAATACCTACAGAATCCACCAGTGATGGCTGCTCCGGTCAAGGGAAAGCCTCTCATTCTGTATACAACCGCCCTTGAAGGTTCCTTAGGCGTATTATGGGCACAAGAGAACGACCAAGGGAAGGAGAGAGCCCTCTACTATTTGAGTCGAGTTCTACTGGGGGCAGAAAGAAATTATTCTCCCATCGAAAAACACTGCCTGGTATTAATCTTCGCGATAACGAAGCTCACGCACTATGCGTTGGCGCATGAAGTCCGTCTCATATCGAAGGTGGATTCTCTCAAGTATTTGATGTCAAAGGCCATATTGACGGGGCAGCTCGCTAAATGGGCCTTGCTCTTGATGGAGTTCTCGATAACCTATCAGCCTCTTAAGGCAGTGAAAGGCCAGGCCATCGCCGACTTCCTCGCTGAGCATCTGATACCTGCCGATTCTCCTATGAATTGCGAATTGCCAGACGAGCATACGTTTGACACAATCGGCGGGGATGATACCCGGTGGGAACTTTACTTCGATGGAGCATCCTCCATGAAAAAGCGCAAACAAAACACCCCCATAATTAAATTAGGGATAGGAATCATCTTCGTAACTCCACAAGGAGCGATAATGCGCTTTGCCTTCTCCTTAACAGAGCTGAGGACAAACAATGAAGCCGAGTATGAAGCTTTGATAGCAGGTCTCGAGATCGCCATCGACATGGGAATTGAAAACCTCCTCATATATGGAGACTCCCAACTGGTCGTTAGTCAAGTAAACGGCGACTATCAAACGTGCAAACCAGAACTGGTGAAGTACGGCGTGAGGGTACAGCAACTGCTGACCCAAATACCTTCCTATACCTTGGAAAGCATACCGCGTGCAGAAAATAGCAAAGCGGATGCATTAGTCAAGCTTGCTAAAGAATTGGCCGATGGGAACCTCGATGACATAAGAATCGTGGTACAAAACCGTCGGGTTCTTGCACCGGCAGAAATATCTCCGGAATCGTCCGAGGAAAAGGGAGTGACGGAGCAAATGGCTCAACAAGTGAAAGACCAAGAAAAGGTTGAGGATTGGAGAGAAGTATTTATAGACTACTTCAAATCCCGTCGAACGCCTGAAGATGCGTCCTCAAAACATCAGCTCATGAAGCGAGCCCTATCTTTCGCCTTCGTCAACGATACTCTATACAAGAGGTCATTTGATTCTTTATGGCTAAGATGCCTGGGACCTGAAGAGGCAAAGAGAGTCGTCCAAGAAACTCATGATGGACTCTGCGGTTCTCACCAAGTCGGGCCGAAGATGAAGCTGAAGATTAAACGGTTGGGTTATTATTGGCCCACGATGATCCAGGACTGCCTCGAGTATGCGAAGCAATGCCACTCGTGCCAGATACATGGGGATTTTATCCATCAGCATCCAAATCCACTATATCCGACGGTGGCTAGCTGGCCATTTGAAATGTGGGGGACTGACATAATCGGACCCATCGAACCAGCATCGTCCAGAGGACATCGATTCATTTTAGCGACAACTGATTACTTCTCCAAATAGGCAGAAGCAGTACCGTTGAGGGAAGTAAAGACGGAGAATATCCTCCATTTCTTCAAGACACACGTCATTTATCGGTTTGGCACTCCGCGACGGATTATCTCCGATAACGGGCCAGCCTACAGAAGCCACAAGATCAGTCGCTTCGCACAACAGCATAACATAGACTGGAGATACTCCTCAGTCTATAATCCCCGAGCTAACGGTCTAGCTGAGGCTTTCAACAAGACCTTGACAAAGATCGTGAAAAAGACGGTGTCTCGAAATAAGAAGGACTGGCATGAGAGACTGCATGAAGCTCTCTGGGCGTATCGAACTACGTTCAAAACGGCCATGAACACAACGCCGTACGCATTGGTATTCGGTACAGAAGCGGTACTTCCCCTCGAGATAGAGTTACCCTCTCTACGAGTGGCAGTTCATTACGAGCTAATGGACGAAGAGAATGCTCACTTTCGGCTTAAGGAGCTCGACGCCCTTGATGAAACCCGGCTCATAGCACAGCAAAATCTGGAAGTTTATAAAGCAAAGATGACGCGCTCATACGAAAGGTTGACTAGGCCAAGAACATTCCGCCAAGGTGAACTCGTGCTAGTGGTCAAAAGACCTATGATCCCCAATCGTGCTAAACGAGGGAAATTCGAGCCAAACTATGAAGGCCCGTACATCATAGACAAAGTTTACCAGGGTGGAGCCTATCTACTCATGGACATGCATGGCGAAAGGCCCTTAAGGCCAATAAATGGTCGCTTCCTGAAGAAATACTACGCCTAACGAGTCATGGCCTAGGTTAATGATAGATGACGATGCCTATTTCCGCTCACTGTCTTCCTAAGCCAAAACTCTATAAGTAGTAACCGACAACGGACCGAAATGTCCTTAAACTAACGACGGACCGAAACGTCCTTAAACTAACAACGGACCGAAACGTACTTAAACTAACAACGGACCACTGTGTCCTAAAACTAGCCGTTGACCGAGATGTCAATAAACTACGGTGGATTGCAGCATCCCAAAGCTGATAAAAAAAAGAATAAAAAACGGTACGTCCAAAAGCAAAATGGGCACTGATGAAAACCCGAAAGGGCTCTGTGAGTACAAACAGCAGGGCTACCGGCGAGTTTTGTGAAAGCCCGAAAGGGCGCAGCCTCGTTAAAATAAAAAAAAAAGAAAAGAAAAAGAAAACGGTATGTCCATAAGCGAAAAGGGTACGGATGAAAACCCGAAAGGGCTCCATGAGTAAAAACAGCAGGGCTACCGGCGAGTTTTGTGAAAACCCGAAAGGGCGCAACCTCGTTAAAAGACACTTGCAAGGTGCTCTCGAATTTGTAAGGAGAAACCACCTGCGTGAAATCCTTACGACTCACAAGGGAGCAACACACTTAGGGATCCACACGATTCCTGAGGAGAAATTACACTTGCGAGATCCTCACGACTCGTAAGGAGAACCCTCTTATGGGACCCTCACGGCTCATAAGATTCAAAAGTCTTAAGTTACATGGATCTGAACCTGTTCTTAAGCAGCCCCCACAACCTCCGATACTGCCCTACAAGCGGCTCAACACTTACCCTTATATACAATCCACGGGCGCGAATAAACATTTCCCTAACAAAGTCCCATCCGTGAATAGGGATATATCTACATGGTGAACAACCCTTGTAAGTCCTCTCGACTTACAAGGAGAAAATCCTCTTATAAGATCCTTACGACTTATAAGAGAACATGCACTTAGGGATCCTCACGATTCTTAAGGAGAAAACGCACCTACGAGATCCTCATGACTCGCAGGGAGAAATACCTTTATGAGACCCTTACGGCTCATGAAGTCAAAAGCCTTAGTCGAAAGAATTCTAACCCTGTCTACTAAGCCACCTTTGTTCGACATCGACTAAGGCAAATGATGATTCGCTCCTGGCAATATCCCAGTTGTAGCGGTGCTGATGCCGAAATCGGTGTCTAATCCCAAACTTGCAGCGAAAAGCCAGCAAGCCACACATGCATACGAAATAGCCGAAATGATGGGGCAACTTGCAAATAAGAAGTCAGCAAGTAAAAATGTATGCATGCAAAATAGCCGAAATGATTGGGCAACTCATAATAAAATAACAGTGAGTAAAAATAAAACAAATAGCCGAAATGATTGGGCCCCGCGAAAAATAGCCGAAATGATTGGGCAATCGCGACCTTCGCGATATAAAAGCTGAAATGATAGAGCATCGCGGAAAGAAATAAAAAAAATGATGAAATTTATGCCCTACAGGTGATATCACATCAATCCCTATATACAATCCAGGGGCGCAAACAAAGAAAGAATCATGCCTTTCCTCCCCAGGTTTCATCAGAAGAAGAAGCCAAATCTCAACGGTTCACAGATGGCCTGGAGATCATCTCAACATCCGTTTCATTACGACAGACACAACATCAAGCAAAGTGGAACAGCGGCAACTCCCAGTTCCATGACTCGGCGGTACACAGATGACCGAGAGTCAAACCCTGACTCCGTGAAATGCGGATGGAGCAAAATTCCTGGTCATGTGGAACGCGGCTTATGTCAATCCTGACCCCATGGGAAACGTCCAGAGCGAATCCTGGTCCTCGCAGAGCACGGCAGTGAACCCGTGTGAAGCATCCAGAGCGAAGCCTAATCCTCGCCGAACATGGCAGTGAACCCGTGGGAAGCATCCAGAGCAAAATTCCTGGTCACGTGGAACGTGGATAATGTCAATCCTGACCCCGTGGGAAACGTCCAGAGCGGAGCCTGGTCCTCACCGAACACGGCAGTGAACCCGTGGGAAGCATCTAGAGCAAAATTCCTGGTCACGTGGAACGCGGATAATGTCAATCCTGACCCCGTGGGAAACGTCCAGAGCGGATCCTGGTCTTCACAGAGCACGACAGTGAACCCGTGTGAAGCATCCAGAGCGGAGCCTGGTCCTCACTGAACACGGCAGTGAACCCGTAGGAAGCATCCAGAGAAAAATTCCTGATCACATGGAACGCGGATAATGTCAATCTTGACCCAGTGGGAAACGTCCAGAGCGAAGCCTGGTCCTCGCCGAACACGGCAGTGAACCTGTGGGAAGCATCCAGAGAAAAATTCCTGGTCACGTGGAACGCGGTTAATGTCAATCCTGACCCCGTGGGAAACGTCCAGAGCGGAGCCTGGTCCTCGCCAAACATGGCAGTGAACCCGTGGGAAGCATCCAGAGCAAAATTCCTGGGTATGTGGAACGCGGCTTATGTCAATCCTGACCCCGTGGGAAACGTCTAGAGCGGATCCTGGTCCTCGCAGAGCACGGCAGTGAACCCGTGTGAAGCATCCAGATCGAAGCCTGGTCCTCGCCGAACACGGCAGTGAACCCGTGGGAAGCATCCAGAGCAAAATTCCTGGTCATGTGGAACGCGGATAATGTCAACTCTGACCCCGTGAGAAACGTCCAGAGCGGAGCCTGGTCCTCGCAGAGAACGGTAATGACCCCGTATGAAACATCCAGAGCGGAGCCTGGTCCTCGCCGAACACGGCAGTGAACCCGTGGGAAGCATCCAGAGCAAAATTCCTGGTCATGTGGAACGCGGATAATGTCAATCTTGACCCCGTGGGAAACGTCTAGAGCGGAGCCTGGTCCTCGCCGAACATGGCAGTGAACCCGTGGGAAGCATCCAGATCAAAATTCCTGGTCACGTGGAATGCGGATAATGTCAACTCTGACCCCGTGGGAAACGTCCAGAGCGGATCCTGGTCCTCGCCGAACACGGCAGTGAACCGGTGGGAAGCATCCAGAGCAAAATTCCTGGTCACGTGGAACGCGGATAATGTCAACTCTGACCCCGTGGGAAACATCCAGAGCGGAGCCTGGTCCTCGTAGAACACGGTAGTGAACCCGTGGGAAGTATCCATAGCAACTTCTGATTCCGTGAAATGCGGATGATGATAACCTCACCCATCACTTGCGGGTCCTCACGACTCGTAAGGGAGCAAATTCTCTTGTGAGATCCTTACGACTTGCAAGAGAAAAACACACTTAGGAATCCTCACGATTCTTAAGGAGAAAGTACACCCGCGGGATCCTCTCGACCGGTAGCGAGAAAATTCTTTATGAGACCCTCACGGCTCATAAAGTTGAAAAGTCTTAGGAGGCAGATTTTAACCATGAATTCTAAGCCATCGTTGTCCTGCAAAGAGAGCGAGATAGACTATCCATAGAATACATTCAATAAAAGGGGACACATCATTGAGAAGAAAAATATGTCTTTTATTCATGAACCAAAATGAATACAAAGTACAATTCATGAAATAAAAAAAATATATACTCTTGTTCAGGAGTATGTACAGAGTGAGAATAAAAAAAAATACATCTACAAGTCTTCAAGCCGGCGGGCGATTTAGCAGATTGGTCAGCTCATCCCTCTTTCGCTGGGCCTCGCCTTCATGGTTCAGTATCGCCTAAAGACGGACCTCCGCTTGAGCTTGCTGGGCCTGATATGAGGCAAGCCGGCCTTCGAGCTCTTTCTCGGTAGTCTTGTGAGCCTCAACCCTTTCACGAGTGAACACGGCGGCTTTGTCGATGGCCACCACCTCCTTGATGGCCTCTTGAAGCACTCGCCAGAGTTCATACGCCTTGTTGGCTTTGGCTGTAAGGTTGGCTTGGAGCTCGTTTAGCGCCTTAGAAGCCAGCTCCCTCTCTGAAAATTTGCGGCCAATCCTTTTCTCGCACGACACCATGTTTGCCGCGCACCGCTCTATCAGACCCCGCAAGCCCGCCTTCGCAGCCACAGCCTTTGAAGAAAGGCGGGTACACTCGAGCACATGCAAGCAAGCCTCCACCTGCCGACAGAACTCAACCCAGACTTGCACCACTGCTTCGCTATGATAGGTGGCAAGAAAGGGAAGAGAGCAGTTAGCTTCGGCGGCAAACGCTTCGGCTGTAATTACGCTGCCAGCACGAAGTTCCTCGATCAGCGATGACAGAGAGGCGAGGCTTAGCTTGGCCATCCGTTCCGAAATACACAGGGCATAAGGGCCGGGTGGCATGGCGATGCGCGACTCCAGCGCAGTAAGAACTGGCAGAGCTGTTCAGATTTATAAACAGTGGTGTGTAAGCAAAAGAACAAATGGAACAACGTTGGGACTTTACTTACCCACGGTCATGAAAGAAGGAGCTGAAGACTCCCCTGACCCTTCAAGAACCTCAACCTCATCACCGACCTCCATAACTGTAAAAGACGTCAATGTCATTCTATGAAAAAGTGACAATGCTATGAAAAGGATGGTAAACAACACTAACCTTGCCCAGACGAGAGGACAATGCGCTGAGGAGATATCACTTGCGGAGCAGCCATCTCCAGCAGACGCTGAAAGGACTGCCGGGGAGACAGATCGGTAATAGAGGCCGCCAGTCCGCGCAATTCTGAAAAGACAAAAGAGTTCAAATAATGGAAAGATTAATAATTTAAAATATAGAAGGTTACCTTCGATGCTCCTCCCATTCTGAGCTGGAGGGATACCAGCTTCAACGGCCACCGCCACGACCTCGGGCATAATATCGGAGACGCGGGCCGGTGCAACGGCTTCGGAATGAAGAGCAGTGGCTGCCGCTGCGTGCTCCAACGAAAGGAGAGTAGCCTCAACTACCTCCATCCTAGCCTCTGGGCCGCCCTCAGGGAGATCCATTGGGATGGCAACCACCAAAGGTGCCTCCCCCGAGGGAGGAAGTGCTTCGGGAGCAAGAACCACCGCAGGAGGCTCTATCGCAAGAGGGACGGCTTCATCGGCCAGAATACGGCCTAGAGCCTTCGCCATCGCCGAAGTCTTTACACAGTTCACACAAGGATAAGAATACATATATATGCGTGCAGACAATATGACGTATTACAAAGAAATATAGGAATATACCAATGCGCAAGGAAGCTTTCAGTATGGCTTGCTCAAGCCGACGCTCCTTCTCAAGGAGGTGTGCTCGCCGAGGTCCGAGGGTGGACTCGTGGCTGCCGGTCCATAGTGAAAGCGCGTCCGTGGCATCCTCCGAAGCAACCTGTTTAAGGGCTCGTTCACCCCATTCCTCCAGAGGGCCGATGAATCGTCGCCGGATCCATGGAGGGTCTTCATAAAAAATGACGGCTGGGTAGGGCTTCTTTGGAATTCTTACGTTCTCCGACTCGTCTTGAGAACGTCTTATAGCCTTAGCCAATTGTGCGGCTTCCTCGGCAGTTGAACTCGGAAAAAGTAAGCCAGCGTCTGATTCTTGCAGGGCCAATGGTTCGTCCTGAAGAATGGGCTCAGATTCTACTAAAGAGTCGAGCAAGTTGGTAGCCGCTTTCCTCCACCGCTTGGATCCAGAACTGACCGCCGAGGACGACCGCTTCCTCTCCCGTGGAGCCTTAGCACGACGCCGACCCACCTCACCTTCAACACCCTCATTCCCATCGCCCCCGCTTGGTGGTGCTACCGAGGATGACACAGCCATTGTCGACTCCACGGGTGGTGGTACTGCTACTGGAGCCCGATTAGCCCGCGACCGGGTACCCAATGGCATACCAACTGTGGGGGTGAGGTCCACCCATGACTCCCCCGGAATAAGCGCAACACTGGTATCCCTCAGGGGAAAGCAGACCGGTGCACGCGGCCGCGGCGGAACTCCCGTGACCTGAACCAGAGCAGGAGCGCCATATCCAAGAAGCACCCTCTTTTCCTCAGCAATGATTGGGCTGACCCGATGAAGATACCAGCTTGTGAAGGACCCCACACATTGGGGAATATGTTCGGCTTCAGGGATCATGAAGCGGGAACCAGTGTTCAGCCTCACGAAATGATGAGCAGCATCACGAACAGCTTCGGGTGAAGGGACCGGCGCAACTGTAAAAGCCTCGAAAGGAATGCCCTGATCGTATCCAAGCTGCCGAGCGAAGCGATGCGGATTATACCGCATGAAAAGGGCCGCGCTGTTTTGACGGAATACCTGATAATCTGGTCTGATCGTATACAGGTGCGTGGCCTCCCGGGGCTTCAAAGAAGACACATCATCTTTAGACTGGTCTCAGAGTTGTTGAACTGGACCTGAAGGAGAAGATAAGGCCCGGTCAATGAATACCAGTCCGCCCGTGCTGGCGTAAGGAGCAATCAACACGTGAATGGCCCCAAATTGAGTCGGGTCAGGGGCAAAGGCATCCACTAGCCGCATGAGTAGCGGAAAAGTGTAGGCGTCGTAAAATGCGGGTCTTTGGTGCGCAGCAAAAGCCCCCAACACGTGCATCTCAATCCAAGATGTGAAGTAATGAAGGGAGAAGTTTACTACGTCCACACCGGGAGTCGAAGTATTAGTCGCGGCACCCAACCCATGATAGAGATGCTTTAGCACCGGGATGCCTACGGCTAGCCGTGTCCCCTCAGCGATACGATGAGCCGGATAGATCACCGAGACTCTCATGAAGCGGCAATGCATGGGGATGGCGAACCAGCTGAGCCAGACACTGATAAAACCCACAAAGAATGTCTCCTCATCCATGCCGGGAGCTGCAATCGATTCGAAAGATACCGACGACATAATAGGAATGTAATATTGCGGCAAGTCCTCTTCCTTAGTCGGCCGCCTGTTCAAACCAAACCCAAAGGGGTCATTGATGTTTGTAAACTTCGGAGCCGTCTTCGATAGGACATTCTCGCGAAGGAAGCAAGCGATGAAGATCTTAAAGGTGACGCCTTGCTCCTCAGATTCTGTGAACAGTTTGTCAAAGATGCCCAGGGCCTTGATCAAACTCGAGCGCTTGTGGCGGACGGCATTCTCAATAGACAGGCCGTCGAGTATTGCGGGCTCGGTCTCAAAGACGTACTCGTCGGAAGGCAGCAATTCCTCATAAAGGGTCCTCCTGATTGGCAGCCCCGAGATCTCGCGAAATTCTTCCAAAGAAATCGAAACTTCGCGGTCCCCTAGGAGAAAAGTGTTGGTGTGGAGATTCCACTGGTTCAAGAAAACCTTAACCCACCAGACGTGAAGGGATTGGTAGTGGAAGAGCGATGCATATATTGCCTGATAAAGCCCAACCCTCTGCCGTCGCGCGCGGTGGGCGGACATGATGTAGCGAGCCCAAAGAAGATAGCCCATGGGGTGTCGAGGGGTGAGCCCTATTTTGTAAATCTGCCCCCATGGTTGGGCCTCGCCCTGGCAAATACGGCGTCCCAGAATATCTATGGCCGGGATAGGATGATTCGGGATGCCCGTCGTCGAAGGCTCAAGTCGTCCCATCGGAGTCCAATTAGGCATCTCCACAGCAAAGACTGTCCTTGGAGGATCCATCGGCAGGAACAGATAGGTAGGCTCCGTTGGTACTTCGCAAAGGAAACTACGGCGACCCCGGATGATGTGACCGTACCAGGCCCCCCACAGAAGTAAGTTGGTGCGATTCGGGTCATGAGCCCTGATCATCGCCATCACTTCCTCGTCAGATGGCGACTGGGGAAAAGCGGCTTCCGAGCGGGTGAAAGGGAAATACGGAATATACGTCATTGTACCTGAAACGAAATAAGAGGAAACTGTTAAAGCGAAGCCAACAGTATATATATATATGTGTTTATATATATATATATATATATATATATATATATATATATATATATATAAAGACAGTGGAAGAAAGAGACAGAGGGCTTATTTTATGGGACCATTGGTTACAAAACACATGGGTCCCACAAAATCAGGATGGCGGCTGGCTAATGATGAGGCAAAGCAATTATAATGAGACAAAAGGAAGATTCTCATTAAATAGACAGTGGATTTCAAATGACCCTACACATTCCCCTAAGAGAAATCAATCTTGGACTCTGTGACAAATCAAACAGAATCAAGAGAATTAAATTCCTAAAAAGCAACATTGCAAACTTCTTCTTGGTTGTGAAGAAGACAACTCAGGGCAAGAAAACCCAAGGAGTTCTATGGGAAGAACCGAGTTCTTCATAGGAATTAAATTCCTTGTTAAAAAAAAGGGGAATTAAATTCCCAGAGATATTTTTCAGAGCCAAAGCTTTTTGAGGATGGAATTAAATTCCAGGGGAAAGACAAACACCACCATTGACCCCTGAAGATCAGAAAAACCCTAAGAGATATATTATTTGAAGATTAAATGGTTCTCTGTTTTTTTTAAATGAGTTTCAAAAATATGGGTTCTTGATTAAAGGGAAAAACCCTTGGTCTGGATTTAAAATCCAATAGAAATTTCTGCAAAAGTTCTTCATCTGTTCAAGATCATTACCTGAAGAAAAAGTCTGTTTTTTAACAGAGTTAAACTCTGAAAATATTCGAGGCAGAGAACTAAGCTCTGGAAAGGAGAATTAAATTCTCGAAAGGAGAATTAAATTCTCAAAAGAAAAAATTTGCAAGGAAGAAGATGAAAGAGTGGAGGCGCTTCTGAAGAGACCCCTGCATTTATAGGGTGTGATGGAAACACTTCATCTCCTCGATTCCCTAGATGGATCCAACGGTCACAAAAGTGACAGTGTTGCACTCACGTGCAGACACGTGAGCAACGCTGTGGGGGCATTTGTTTCCTGATTAAAAATCAGGAAAAACTTCAATAAGGTATCACGTGCTCACACGTGACCAATGGTCACATGTTGGCACGTGATGGTTAAAACAACAACATAAATAAGCGGCTGAGAAGAGGACTCAAGTGGGGGCCACGTGCTCACACATGACCAAGGGTCACGTGCCAGCACGTGACTGGCTTTGAAAGCCTTACAGTTTAATAGAATTAAATTCTAAATTCCTTTAAATCTTTTCAAATAGAAAAGGGTTATGGGGAACCGTTGGATTAAAAATCCAGGGGTGATTAAAAATCACCAATTTATGGAAAAATCTTAGACAACGAAAGATTTCCCTAAATCTCACCGAAAATAACAAACAGAATATTTTTGGATTGAAAATCCAACGGTGGATAAAATTCACTGAATGATTTAAAGGATCATATTAATTATGAAACAAACAAAATCTTTCAATGAAAGATTTACTAAACAAATTGATTCTTTTCCTTTTCCTAAAAATATGAGCCAAGGGGGGAGAATTAAAAGAAGAATTTTGGATATAGAATTTTGGAATCTTGAAATTTCAGAGAGAAAAGAAAGGAGAATTTAATTCTCAAAAAAGAAAACCCTAGATGAGAAAAGAAAGGGGATCAAAACTTCAAACAGGGAATTTAATTCTCAAAATCTAAGAGTTTAACTCTTCTGCAAAAAGAACTTAGTTCTTCCTCTAGTTGAAGATCTGCAGAAGCAAATCTCCCCATAGGTTGAGAATTTAATTCTCATCGGGTTGAGATTTTGCCATGCAGATCCAAGACTTAGAGGGAGGATTGGGTTCAGAGAATTTAATTCTCCCAAATTTATAGGAATTTAATTCCTCCAAGATGAAATTAGGGTTTAACCCTATATGAGAATTTAATTCTTCCAAAACTCATAGAAATTTAATTTCTCCAAGATAAATTAGGTTTTAAACCCTATCTGAGAATTTAATTCTCCCAATTTACAGGAATTCAATTCCTTCAAGATAAATTAGGGTTTAAACCCTATCTGAGAATTTAATTCTCCCAATTTACAGGAATTCAATTCCTTCAAGATAAATTAGGGTTTAAACCCTATCTGAGAATTTAATTCTCCTAAAAATATAAGAATTTAATTCCTTCAAGATGGACAGAACTAGGGTTTAACCCTAATTGAGAATTTAATTCTCTCAAATTAACAGGAATTTAATTCCTCTTAAAATGAAATTAGGATTTCACCCTACACAAGAATTTAATTCTTTTACATATTTGGGAATTTAATTCCTCTAAAAGAAATTAGGGTTTAACCCTACGTAAGAATTTAATTCTTAAAGAAATAAGGATACTTAAAAGATCTCCATGCATGCAAAGAACCAAGGTCACGTGTCCCCACGTGACCCTTGAAAAGATCCCTGAAAAGGAGAAGAAAAGAAGCTTTGAGGCAATGCCTCACGTGCTCCTACGTGACCTCCAAAACACAGAAAGAAAAAGCAAAGGAAATCTAAGCTTTGGGCGCTCTCACGTGTCCCCACGTGACCCCTCAGCAAGTGCTTTAATAATCAGTGCATAAATCTTCATCACGTGTCGATACGTGATGATCGGAATAAAAAATAAAGAAAAGTGTTTAACACTTATTCGCAAAGCAAAAGTAAAGGGGATCTGGTCCCACCTCTGGGTGCCCTCACGTGGCCCCACGCGACCCATTCCTATTTAGTGTTTAAACACTAATTTAAAGAACTTATCTCCAGTGTTTAACACTGTCATTTTCTAGTGTTTAACACTAACTTGAGAGTTTTATTTCCAGTGTTTAATACTGATTTATTTCTAGTGTTTAACACTAAGTCGAGGATTATATTTCCAGTGTTTAATACTGTCATTCTCTAATGTTTAACACTAAATCGAGAGATTTATTTCTAATGTTTAACACTGCTGTTCTCTAATGTTTAACACCACTTTTAGCCAAATTGGCTAATTTTCCAGAGGCAAAAATCTCCCCTTCAACTGCATTTCAAAATTTAGTAAAATCAGAACTATAATGTCCACTGCTCAATTAAAGATAAAAAATGTTACCAAAGCCCTCAAACTCTTGTTTAGTATTGCTAAATAATGTGGGCTGAAACCAGACAAATGTCTAATGGTCCAGTAAAGAGCCAATATTCCAAACTTAATTGGACTTAGCCCAAGTTGGCCATAAGTCCTCAATTCAGACTTAATTGAGCCATTGTGCTCATAATATAATTAATGGATCTTAGATCCAAATTGGACTACAGATCACCAATCAACCTTGGTTCAAGGGTACATCTCTTCACTCCTTTGATATTTGTCGTTGCAATTACTCAACGTCTTCAAAGAGGTGACGGGTCCCGACAACCACACATTTCACGGACTGTGGGGTCCTTAAACTCATGGACTATGATGTCCTTAACCTTGACCGTGATGTCTTTAAACTAACATTGGACTGTGGGGTCCTTAAACCCATGGACTATGATGTCCTTAACCTCGACCGTGATGTCTTAAAACTAACATTGGACTATGGGGTCCTTAAACCCATGGACTATGATGTCCTTAACCTCGACCGTGATGTCTTAAAACTAACATTGGACTGTGGGGTCCTTAAACCCATGGACTATGATGTCCTTAACCTCGACCGCGATGTCTTTAAACTAACAGTGGACCGATATGTCCTTAAACTACCAATGGACCGTAATGTCCTTAAACTAATTAACGACCGCAATGTCACTAAACTAAACAATAGAGCCCAATTGCTCTCTTTTCGGATCTAAACGATCCCGTTAAGTTGATCTTAGTCTCAAATGAGACTAACGTATCGTTAACAAATGTTTAAGTTGATTTTAGTCTCAAATGAGGCTAACGTATCCTTAAACCCAAACCCCCAAACCCAAATCTAAGAAAGATACAGATTTGGACTAGTCCACGCCCTACGGGGGACAACATAACTTAGTCTCCGTATACAATCCACAAAACAAATACCCGCGACACGAAGTGACCATCTGGAGAAGGAGAAAGTTGTTACCGCGATGCGGTAGCGTAATTAACTGCAGGGGCTTGCGCCTGCAGGGAAGAGCGTCCCCACAATCAAAAACCCCTCAGACGAGGGGGAATCTGACGAAGTCTGCTACATTGGCCGCATCCGTTTAAACCTTCGATACATGTTGACATAAATCAGCTTGGCATCTTCGGAGAGGTGGACGGATAGAACCAATTAGCATCTGCCCCGAAATTCAAGCTAGACGTCCGCCGCGTCTTCGCCGCGTCTTTCGGAGGGGAACACCCGTATTCTAAAGTGAATCACTCCACAGTTTGAAGAAATCTTCAAAAAGACATGATCTCCCGGTTGGAACTCCAAGTGACAGCGCTTTGCATCAGCCCAGTGCTTCTGTCGATCTTGGGCTATGTGCATTCTTTCCCTGATAGTGTGAACCGCATCCACTGTTGCTACTATCATTTCAGGTCCAAGAAATTCTCTATCTCCGATGTCGTCCCAACTTAATGGTGATCGACACTTCCTTCCATAAAGAGCTGCTAAGGGTTCCATTTCTATACTTGATTGGTAGCTGTTGTATGAAAACTCCACAAGATGTAGGTGATCTTCCCACGATCTTTCGAAGTCTAGCATACACGCTCTTAGCATATCTTCAAGTATCTGAATAGTTCGCTCAGACTGTCCATCTGTTCGTGGATGGTAAGCTATGCTATAGTTCAGACTTATTCACAAGCTAGCTTGCAGACTCTGCCAAAATTGCGATTGAAATCGGTGTCACGATTGGAGACAATGCAAACCGGTACTCCATGTAATCTCACGATCTCCTGCATGAGTTCATGGGTATCAGAGATAGTACACATTGAAGAGTTAAATCTTACTTAGATTCTTACTTACTTCCATGTACTTCTTTGCTAGTGTCTCAGTAGATTGGCCAATTCGAAATGGGATGAATTGAGCCGAATTTGTGAGTCGATCCACAATAACTCATACCGTATCGTTACCTTTCGTGCTGCGACGAAGTGCAGTCACGAAATCCATAGTGATGTGTTGTCACTTCCATTCTGGGATAGGTAACGGTTGAAGTAAATCAGCTGTCCTGTGATATTCAGCCTTTACTTGCTGACACACCAAGCATTTAGCAACGTTTCTAGCTACTTCACGCTTCATTCCATGCCACCAGTAATTTTGACGCAGATCTTTGTGTCTCTAGGGTGTACCGAATAAGGAGACCCGTGAGCTTCTTTCATCAACTCTTCCCGCACAGAACCTTTGGGCACACACAACCTGCTTCCGTATCTCAAAGACCAGTCGTCGTGTATGATGAAGTCTGTTCTAAGTCCACTTTCTACTTGTTCTCTGATCTTTTGCAACTTAGAATCACTTGCTTGAGCTGCTTTGATCTGATTGACAATAGTAGAATGAACATGTAAGTTCATCAAACTTGAAGTGTTACCTGGCATGACCACTTCTATCTCCATCTGATGCAAATCTTGTTGGAGCTTCAACTGTGCGGTAAGATTCATTGATAGAGGTTGGCGACTAAGTGCATCAGGTATTGCATTCACCTTCTCTGGATGATATTGTAGGTTAATGTCAAAGTCCTCCATAAGTTTTAACCATCTTCTCTGCCACATATTCAACTCTTTCTGAGTAAACACATACTTCAGACTCTTGTGATCTGTGTATATATCCATTCGTTCTCCAAGAAGATAATGACGCTAAATCTTAAGAGCAAAGATAATGGCTGCCAACTCCAGATTATACGTCGGGTAGTTGCGCTCATGAATCTTCAGCTGTCTTGATGCATAAGCTACAACCTTACCGTGCTGATATAGAACACATTCTAATCTTATACCAGATGCATCGCAATGCACTACAAAACTTCTAGATTGGTCCGGTATGACAAGGATAGGTGCTGATGTCAATCTTGACTTGAGTTCTACGAAAGCTCGTTCGCATGCTTCTGACCACACGAATTCTTCATCTTTACGCGTGAGCTTGATCATGGGTGTTTCAATTTTCGAGAATCTTTCAATAAACCTTCTGTAATATCTTGCTAATTCCAAGAAGTTTCGAATGTCCTTCACTGACTTCGGTGTCGGCCATTCGCTTACTGCTGATACTTTAGCTGGATCTACAGAGATTCTTTCTCCTGATACAATATGTCCGAGGAAACCGACTTGATCTAACCAAAACTCGCACTTGCTGTACTTGGCATAGAGTTGATGCTGTCATAAAATTTCCAGGACAATTCGTAGGTGTTCGGCATGTTCTTTAGACTCTTAGAATACACTAAGATGTCGTCGATGAAGATGACAACAAACCTGTCTAGATACTCTCGGAAAACTTGATTCATTAGGGTCATGAATATAGCTGGTGCGCTGGTCACTCCAAATGGCATCACAAGAAACTTATAATGACCATAGCGAGTCCTGAATGCCGTCTTCGGAATATCAGACTCTTTGACCTTCACCTGATGATAACCCGAACGAAGATCTAAGTTGGAGAAAACGCATGATCCACTTAGCTGATCGAATAGGTCATCGATGCGCGGAAGTGAATACTTGTTTTTTTTATAGTTATTTCGTTCAGAGCTCTAAAATCAATGCGCATTCGATATGAACCTTCCTTCTTTTTTACAAGCAGAACTGGCGATCCCCAACTTGAAATGCTGGGACGAATCCATCTTTTCTTCAATAATTCGTCCAACTGAGTACGGACCTCCTTCAAACCTTCAGGGCTTAACCGATACGGAGCTTTGATCACCGGTTGTGCTCCAAGTACTAAATCAATGCTGAATTTAAGAGCTCGATCGAGAGGAAAATCTGATATGTCTTCAGGAAATACAGTATCGAACTCTCGAACTACCTCTGGATTCGATCCTTCCTCTGGTTAAAGTGTTGCAATTATTGCCTTCTTCGGTTTTTCTTTGTATGTGCTTGGCTCCAGGGTACGGTATCCACTTTTGAAATAAAAGACCGGATGCTCTTGAATCTTGAACACTACTCTCCTTTAACGACAGTCAATGGTAGCATAGAATGTTCCGAGCCAATCCATACCCAAAACGACATCGAAATTCGGTATGTACAACACCTTGAAGTCAGCATAGAATTATCTGCTGCTGACGACTACTGGACACAGGTCATATCCCATTGTTGCCTTTAGAACGCCGTTCCCTGAACTGACATTCCAGCTGGATACACGAGATTTGACTGGAATCGCATGAGTTCGGACGAACCGTTGCGACATAAAGCAATGAGATACTCCAGTATCGAAGAGTGCTAGTGCAGGAAGTGAAGCTACTAAGATAGTACCTAAGTTATGTGGGATAGATTTTAGGTATAAGATAAAGATATATGGGTATATATAAAAACTGAAAGAAAGCATGAAAGGAAAGAGTTACCAGTGATGACTTGGCCAGTGGCTTCAGCTTCTTCCACAGTCATTGTGAAAACCTGTTGCCTTGGTACATTCCTCCTTACCGGAGGAGCATTCCTTTGTCCGTTCTTCTGTCCTTAAGGTAAGTTCCTTTGAGCTTGATGGAACTGACGAGGAGGAGGTGCAGCCGGTCCACGAGGTGGTGGAGCTGGGAGAGCGAGTCGTGGAGTAGGTGCCTAGATGGCTGGTCGCTGCTGATAGGTAATTACTGGTCTGGGTGCAGCATTGGGATTGAGTCTATGAGGAAAAAACCCAATATCATGTGTGGGTGAACCACAGACCAAGCAAAGGCGATATGCACGCCGGCAGTCCTTCGCCAGGTGTCCATCCCTCTTGCAGTAGGTGCAAAAGGCTGGGCTGGACTGGTTGATTGGTACTCCCAGTCTCCTGGGCACAAAAGGTGGCCTTGAAGAGGCTTCTCCCACCATCTGGGTGGCATGGCTCTTCATTCCGGCAGATTGGGGTCTGCCCTTTATCTTCACCACTGTCTCATATCGACGGGCAGCTTTCAGAGCCAGTTCGTTGGTTTGGAAATCACCTGTAGCTAAGGCAGCTTAGATCTCCGGATCTAATCCTTGCTGAAATCGTCTGGACCTGATCTTAGCAATCAGTATCAAGTGTGTCGCGAACCTGTTAAGGTCTTGTGTTAGCTGTATAGTATGAGATATAAGAAAATCGAATATTGAGACATATCTTACTTACTGAGCAAGGTAAACTCAACATCATACTCATCCACAGATTTGGTCCACATCGAACCCTATTGTAGGTGGATGAATTGCTGCTCCATGTCAAATCGGGCAGTCTCTGGACAGTACTTCACATCGAACATATCGCGAAAAGTTTTCCATTCGATCGGTTGGTCAAGACGGCTTTCTTCCGCCTTCCACCAATCTCGGACGTTTTCGGTGAGTTGCAGCTTCACAACTCATACCCAAGCGATCTCTGGCACTTGTGCTGCTGCTAGATCATCCTCAATACTCTGAGCCCATTCTTTCGCTTCTAAAGGGCTCTCTTTTCCCGAAAATTGCTTTGGGTGCAACGCCCGGAATTTCTTTACTCCGGGCGCTTCAGTAATAAAGCAGTTTGCTGCTGCTGTCTTTCCAGGAGGCTTCGGATTGCCTCAAGTAGGACCGTCTGCTCATTGATCGGAGTAGCAACGGTAGGTGTAAGCGGTAGGGGTGGTGGTGTGTTGTTGAAGTTGGTGCTGGTATTGTTTGGAGAATCTATAAATTTGAAAGAAAAAATAGGGTTATGATAGATTCAAAGTATATGAAATTATAAGATTTAAGGAATATGAAATGTAAAGAATGTTTTTAGTTGCTGATTCTTGTATTATATTGCTTAGGACTTCATACAGAATTGACCTGCAGGTCCATGCAGAACTGACCTGCATGGGCCGCCAACAAAACCTGTCATGCCCCGCTTCCTAGTGTACGGGTAAGAAGACGCGACGATACCCGCTACGTATTTACTCAGAAGTAAACACGCTAAGCGTATTTAAGCAATAGAATGTAAATCTACAGAAGAAGACATGAAGTGTAAATGAACATCAACTTTTATTTATTAAACATTTCTTTACAAGTACAACTGAAAATGTAAATACAGGAATGGAAAGCAATGCCTAAACAATAACATAAACTGAAAAGAAAAATATATACAAGTATCTAGAGCTCTGGGTCAATGGCGAACTGCTCCAAGTCTTTAGTACTAGGCTCAACCTCCAGAGAGTCCGATCCACCTGACAACATTCTAAAGAAAAAGAGAAGGAATGTCGTCAGCGTACAATCGCTCGGTAAGTCCCAAGAATAAGTAGAACTAGAATAGACAGAAAAAATATAACTGGTATATTATAATTTTTGTTAACGCAGTTGTTTGTAACTTGGTATAGAATATGCCCGTGTATACGAGAGGAGTCCCACTATTCTGGAGACTAAGCTATACGGAGCATAAGGAACCGTTAAGCCACGAAACAACAACAATGCATATTCAGGTTAGGTGTATTAAAGTGACCGTCTCGTGCCACTTCTAACACATTCCGTACCAGTCTAATGTGTTTTGTATTGATTGTATTGTTTTTTTAATAGATGTATGACTTGCTGAAACCATGATATCATGTAAACGGAATGGATATAAATGGATAGTCATGTAATCAGAGTATATTCATGATTCGGTTTGGTCGAATCATGTTGATATAGATTGAATTTTGGTATAAATGGATTCATGTTGTATTGTAGTTATACTTGAATTGAATTCAAGTTAGATTGATTTTATATTAGATTGAGGCTCTGTCTGAGTCAGACACTTTCAAAGAAATTGAAGTTCTGAATTAGTTTTGATATTATCGGTAACTGCTGCACATGGACGGCAGGATTTGTGTCTTTTTCCAAGACAATTATCGTATTGATAACACCGTTTTTAGGTTGTCTATCTTAGAAAGGAAAGCACCCATATTCTCCGACTCCATGAGGCTCAAGAGAACTGGTCCCGCTTAAACTTATGTTTACTAGGGTCCTTATTGTAAATTAATATAACTTGAGGGGGTTTATGAAAAATAGTTTTGATATATTTTCAAAATACATCTTAAGTATTTAATTATCGTGTTTAGGCTTTTCATAATTTTAATTTTTTATAAAGTTAAATATTCTAGTGGATATAATCTAGATTTCATTGTATATGGTATTTTAATGTAATATTGGAATTGTGTTGATTTGTAATGGTAGTTTTATGAAATTTGTGATTTCTTTGATTTAGAAAACATGGAATATATATAATGTATATTTAAAGTAGATATTTTGATAATATATATATATATATATATACATATATATATTTAGTAAAAATAAATTTTATTTATTAAGTAGAAATCTCATTTTTCTTAAAAATTGCATTAAAAATTCCATCGAGATCGAATGCTCCGTGAGGAGTTATGCATCTCGCTCTACTAGGTCCGAGGATGTGCGATAATCCGCACCATTCCGATTGGTGTTCCCCAAAATGGGTTGTAGAGATGCATTTGTAAGGAATTAAATAATACACTTTTAAAGAAAACGGTTTTTGAATGTTTATGGTATTAAATGTAAACTCGTATTTTCCAACAAACTAATGTTCGAAAAGTCATCATGCTATGTCAAAAATGTGTGTTGTGATGAGGTATGTCATTACTTCATGAGTTTTCTAAAGGTATTATAGGTAAAATGAATAAGTAATGTCGTATGGAAATATGATGGTATTTTACCGTAAAAATAAAATAGAAGTTGCATTACATATTATTTTGAATTGAAACTTGTTGTTAATGTTGTTTTATATTTTTTAAACAATATAAGAAGAGATGATAATTTATTGTTTAAGAAAAAATTGAGTTTTTAAAGAAAAGATAATCGGAAGTCTGAATAACTCCGCTTCCGACGAGTTTTGAAAAGTGGAAGTTTTAGACTAGATATTGAGAAGGGGAGAGGGGACTTACTGATTGAAAATAAAGAAGGGAGATGGAGGAAGCTTTTGGAATTTTCGGAGAGTCGTTTCGTCGCCGGATTTGTCCCGAAACGTCACCGGAACTTCGACCTTGGCTAACTCCTCTTGTATAACTTTGGACTTGAAAATTTTAGAGAGTTTTTGTGATAATTTTCAGAATGGAGATGACTATGGTGTAGGGGGTATTTTACGTGTTTTGTACCTGTAAACTTTTGAGCTTCTGAAAGTTTAAAAGAAAATCAACAAAAAAATATATATGGCTGGGGGATTCAAATACAAGGGGTACGTCACAGCAGTGCAAGGCTTTACCAATGAGCTATAAGTTGTTTCTTGCTGTTCAAAAGCAATTTAAATACTTATAGCATACACAGGTTTGCAAATACTCCATTTGCATATTAATTTTAAATAAATTTTCTGTACACTGAAATAGAGTTGTTACAGGACTTAAGTCTGTTGTAAAAAGTCTAGACGTTGACTGCTTGCAAGTGTAAATATTCCGCTGCATTTATTTTTAAATAACTCTAAATACTCTGTGTTTACCATATAGTCTTATTCACCTTCCTATAAGGCCGTTTTTACATATGGATTCCACCGCAGCGGTAGAAAAAAAATATTACTCAAATAAATATGCACGCGGCTAAATGTAATTCAAATGACTGTATTAATGCATTTTTTATATAACCAAAACGAAGGCACATACTCCCATGTTTCATTTAAAAATCACTTACCGAAACTAAAACATAAAGTTGCGGAGAAAAAGGGAAAATATATTATAAACAAAAGCAGGAAACAAATATCTTACATAGTGCTCTCAGTGAAATCACACCTCTCGCTTAGCAAAAGAAAATACCCCCCTCTAACAGGGACGTCCTCTCATAGCATATCCAAAAGCTACGACCTGATCTTGGTTTGTCCCCTCCGCTATATCTAGAGCCTCCAAGTCTCTATGCAATGCCACTGAACTCTCTTCTAACACTTTTGGTAGCCCTTGCTGCTGCAGTGCAAGGCCAAAATGCAGTATTTGTTTCAAGCTAATTAATAATGTGTATAATAGATTTCTTATAATTCTAAAAAGTTCTATTATTTCTTTTTAACGAAATTCTATTATCCATGCATGTTAATTAAAAAACAAGGGAAGGCAGTATAAAACTAGAAACTTGAAGTTATGCAGTTGCCTATACATCAAGACATATTTAATTTGGACATATTTCTACATAATATATATGAGATTGATTCAAACATTTGTCAAGTGATAATAAAAGACGAGAAATTTTTCGCTGTGATGGACGCAATACATCGAAACAGAAGAAAGAAACAGCAGAAAATTTTCAACCATGTTGATGGGATCCATGTACTTATTTTTCTCTTTCATGACGAGGCATGCACTAATTTTTTTCCATAAAATCACACACATCAAGAAAACAAACTCCATAGAGAAACAACCATCATCAACATTATCATTCCGCTTTGGCCAGAAAAACAAAAAAAAACATCATTCCTCGACCATGTGTATATGTACATATATTCAGAAGTGAAACACGAAAAAGAAAATTAAAAAAAAAACTATTGTCAACCATACCATATCAAGAACTGCTCGGTTCTCGTATCAGGATAAGTTTTCCTCCCTTGCTGCCAGCGTACTTTTCACCGCCCACCACTTTTATCGATCACCGCATTGGCTTCAAGTTCCTTTTCCATATTAATTAGCACCTTTTTTTTGAGATAATAGGCGGATGATTAAGCCACCCAACAACATAACATAAAAGCGAGTCCAAAAACCATCCTCTATAAGCACTCACTCATCAGCAGTAATAGTGATAGGTTCACAGCACAAAAAAACTACGGCCATTACAGACCTAAGATAAAGACATAACCAAATCCATTACAGATGGAGGTGCTTTTCAGATTTCCTTCAGATGTTGTCTTCCGTCGATCTCCCGATGGATTCTGTAGGGGATCCCCTGTTGTGTGTGGGTCTCAATGGGTTTTGAGGAGGTTTGGTGATTGAAGGAGTTGGACGCCAAGTACCTGTAAAAAAGTCCCGGGGTGGTTTGATGCCACCGAGAACCCTCCGACGATCAAGTTAGTACTAGATCCGAGCAGCGTAATGGCTAAAGGAGTCAAAAATGGCTTACTTGACCCCTCTATGATGGGATTTATATAGTGGTGGTGGCACGCAGCAGCAGGCGCGAGAATCTCGTCGGCAGTTATGCTCCCGACGTCACGTCCGCGTAGAGAGCGGATCGTCCATTAATGGAGATCGCGGAGGCGTGGAACGTGGGATGTTGCTGGCGGAGAATCCGCGCATGGCGAGATTCGCGGAGCGGCGGTTATGCCCGTGAGCGGTGGAGCTGGTCGGCGGAGCGAGGAAGCCGGCCTCGGCCGGGGGCTCGGGGACGAGCGAGAAGGCCGAGGAGTCTTGGTCTAGTGGTAGCTTGGGGCGAGCCGAGAGGCCAAGGAGGCCAATCTGCGGGGAGCCCCGAGGGAGGTTAGCTTGTGATTGCAGGTCGGGTACAGGGGAGGCCTGGTCGGCCTTGGTGGACCCTTTCTTCCGGGTCAGGGGACATGCCATCTGCCACATGTCCTGATCCCAGGCGTCGCAAATATCGAGCATCATTATCAGCCCCCCACTATTGTCCCGATCAGCCAGTGGGTCGGGTCAGGAGTGGACCGCCGGGCTGCCCGGGATGAGCTCCCTCCTAATGGTTTCGTCGGGACGCGTCCTCGGGCCGTGAGCTGTCTTTTCTGCCAGCGGATCAGGGCAAGATCTCCGCATTTAAGGAGGGTGCGCCGGTTCGAGTCGCGTTGAAGTGATGGCCCACGTGTCAAGCGTCGGTTGGCTGACGCAATGTGTGCAGACCTGCGACGTCTGAAAGGACGCCGTCCAGTGCGAGGACGACAAGTGGAACAATCGGAGCCGTTGGACGCGAGGAGGCGTCTTGGCGGGAGGTGAAGGGCACCGTTGGATGAGGTCGCTTGTGACGGTAAATAGGGGTGGGGCCCATTCTAGGCCCCCTACTCCTTCATATTTCTTGTTTCTAGGCCTCGGTTGCTCGGCGCTCATCTCCTCCCTTCCACTTTCGTTTCCTGAGGATCATTCTTCCCAAGGTTGGATGTCTTCTCTTTTCGAGTCAGTAGATGTCGTTGAGGTAGGTTCTAGGAACCCTTTAGGCGAGTCTGAGTCCTCCCGGGGGGGGGCAGGGGTTGGCCATACTTCCCGAGATCATGTGGCGGGGGCAGCCCCTGGGAAGGAGGCGGTAGATGCTGCCCCCAGTGCCTTGTGTTGGATAAGGTACGAGGACGAGCTTGCCAACGCGCGGGCTCGTTTCCATATCCCCTCGCGCTATACGCTCCGCCTGGCCAAGGAGGGAGAGATGGCGGACCAAGTACAGGGCAGGGAGATCGCCATGTATTTGGAAGCATTTTTAGGTGGAATGCGTTTGCCCTTCTCTCCTGAGGTCGTTGAAGCGTTGCACTTCTTCGGGTTAGCCCCCGGTCAGTTAGTGCCAAACTCGTGGAGGATTCTCCTCGGGTTCCTGGTCCGCCTGAAATTACATGTGATCCCCTTCGGCCTTTCCCTCCTTGATTCTTCCCTCGTCTTCAAAAATCATCCCGGTGGTCGAGCGGGCGACCCGAGGTGAGTCTATCTCTCTTTCAGAAAGCGACCAGGGGGTCCCGCCGGGACGGGGGTTGTGGCCCTGCCTTCTTCCATTCACGACTGGAAGAAGAAGTTCTTCTTCATTTCCCCTCCTGAGGGAGAGGACTGGCCCATGCCTATAGAGTGGTCGAGGGAGAAGCACTTGCCGGGAAACCAGTCCAGTGACCCCGCCGCGGTGAGAGTGGCGTCGTGGGAGCCCATCCCCCACTACGACGTGCTGTTGTCGGAAAGGGTTCTGAGTTGGGCCGGACTCAGCTCCGTTGAGTTCGTCGGTAAGTTTAGGTTTGCTTTTTCTGCTCGTATATTGCCTGTGTCGCTGACTCCTTCGCACTCGGTTTTGTGCAGGTCCCATGGATTTGGACTCGCTCAGAAAGTCCATGCGCTAGCCGAGGCCGGTCGTGAAGGTTGGGGGCGCCGGCTCTTCCCGTTCACAGCCCGCCCCGTCTCCCTCTCCCCCGGTGGTAGCGCCCCGCGAGCACTCATAGGCGGATCCCGCCCCGGGACCTAGCAGAGCGTCGGGTCGGAGGCGGGCTCGGATTCTGGAGGACCCGGCCTCGGAAGAGGAGGCCGGCTCTCCCACAAGGCCGCTCAAGAGGAGGTCTGCCTCGGGACCGTCTTCGCCAATCACGGTGGAGGAAGGCGGTCTCCAGTTCGTTGTGCCCTCGGGGCTATCGATCGTGGATAGCCTGCTGCATAAGATAGAGGCGTCGGCCGGGGGTAGAGTTCCCGGGGGGACCTTCAGGGCTCAGCTGGCGTCCATCGCCCAGGAGTCCGTGCAGGTAAGCGTCTGTCTTTCATTACTATTTGAGGTTCGGTGCCTCTCTCATTTTCCTGATCTCTCTTCTGCCTTTCAGGTCCTTCAGCACGTCGCCCTCACCTTGCGTATGGAGGCCGAGGTGGTTGCCCCGACGATGAAAGCTGCGGGCCATCTCGCCTCGCTGGAAGAGAGCTCCAAGCGGGAGCTGGAGGCGATAAAGGCGAGGGTCGTCGCCCTGGAGGGTGAGGTGGAGGCCGGGAAGTGGGAGGTTGCCTGGCACCGCGAGGCCGCCGCGGTCGCTGAGGCCAAGCGTGAGGATGCTCAGGTGCTGGCCGGCAATCTGAAGAAGACAGTAAAATCCCTCCGGAAGGAGCTCGGGGCGGCGGCCGAGTGGGCGAAGTCGGCCGACCTGAGGGCGGCCAAGTTGGCCGACCTCTCAACGGCGAAGGCGGTAGAGAGCTACAAGAAGTCGAAAGACTTCTATGATGACTTGGCCGCCGCCACGACCCTTATCTGGCACGAAGCCCTCGACGCTGTTAAGGCCCGGGTGCCGGGGTTCGTCGATGAAGAGCTCCGGGCCTTGTACCCCCTCGCGGACACCAATGGGCAGGGGCAGGAGATTAATGACGAGGAAGTCGCCGAGGACCCAGCTCATCTCGTGGTGGATGTCGAGGGTCCTGAGGTCGCTCCTGGCCCCGAGGCCTAAAGCCCCGTCTTCCTCCTCTTTTTTTTATTTTGCTGCGTCTAGATCTTTATAAGCCTCCGGGCATTTTGTTAGGCTGGGGAGCCAAGAATACCCTCTGTAAAGACCGATTTTTAGTAATAATTTTTTTTCTTTCTTTGGTTTCCTTGATTTGCGCTTTCGTCTTTTGTTCGCGATGAACACTTGTAAATTTTTTCTCCTTGCGCTGTTGGGCCTCGAATTCGAGGGGAGATCGTTCGAGACTTGGATAGACCTGATGACCTTGGTTGGAAGCTCGGGCCGTCCGTGCATGGTGGGCGGAGGGCTGCCCGCCTTATTTGGACCGAGCAGGGTAGTTGCCCGGTTGCCTCTTGCGAGGGCTTTTTATTCCTTCAGGACGGGGACCGAGCATGGTTACTGCCCAGTGCCTCTTGGCGAAGGCTTTGATCCCTGTCGGTTGTGGTAGGAAGCTACCAGCCGGGGATAGCCGAGCAAGGACTCGACTGCCTCTGGGAGGACTTTGGTCCTTGGTGCGGGAGGGGCTGTAGAAGCCTGCCAAGGACCCTTGGCCGGGCAGGGTTACTACCCGGTGCCTCTTGGTGAGGGCTTTTGTCCCGAAGGATAGCCGAGCGAGGGATCCTCGGGCTCGACTGCCTCTCGGAGGGCTTTCTGATCCTTGGTGTTGAGGTAGGGAGGCTACCCGCCAGGGATATCCGAGCGATGGTTGTGCCCGACTGCCTCTGGGAAGACTTTTTGATCTCCGGCGTTGCGGTAGGGGAGTTACCCGCCAGGGGTGACCGAGCAGGACAGCAGCTCGGTTGCCTCTTGGTGAGGGCTTTGGTCCCTGGCGTTGCGGCAGGGAAGCTACCCGCCAGGGGTGAACGAGTAGGACAGCTGCTGGCTTACCTCTTGGCGAGGGTTCTGATCCCCGGCGTTGCGGTAGGGGAGCTACCCGCCGGGGATGGCCGATTAGGGCAGCTGCTAAGTTGCCTCTGGGAGGGCTTTCCGATCCCTGGCGTTGCGGTAGGGAAGCTACCCGCCAGGGATAACCGAGCAGGGCGACTGCTGGCAGCTGCTAGGTCGCTTCTTGGTGAGGGCTTTGGTCCCTGGCGTTGCGGCAGGGAAGCTACCCGCCAGGGATAACCGAACAGGGTAGCTGCTCGGTCGAATCTTCAAGAGGTTTCGCCCGACCATACACCTGGGGAACTGGAACGGTTAGCATGCGTATTGAATGCGGGGGGAGGTGAAGCGCCAAGGCCGCGTCGCTTCGGTTCCGTCGGAGGAGGCTTAGTGATCGCCGCGTGGCAGCAACTCCTTGGACGAGAGTGGATGACCGTTGGGTTCCTCTGGGGCGCAGTGGGCTATATAAGGCTGAAGGAGCACTAGATCTTCCTTCCCTTGCAAACAGAGCATTGAGAATGCAGGACTTCCCATTTACCATCCCCGACATCATCAATTTCGAAGATGTGTACCTGTATGACCAGTACAGTACCGAGGACACAGTGCAGTTGGTGTACAGGAGCATCGAGGACCACTTCGGCCGGTTGCACCCCCGACGTTCTTCCCTGCTGCAGCTGCTGATGTACTCCATCTGGAGGGCATCGCCGGGGCTCTACAACCCCCTGTCCGAGCAGCTCTATGACGAGGCTGTGGGCAACCTGCGGTCTTAGAGGCGCTTCGGCCTCATCTCCGCGAACCGGCTGGCTCGCTCGGAGGCGCTCGTCCGTGAGTGTTATGAACCGAGACTCGGGGTCAACGCGCGTGGAGGGAACCGAGGGGAGAGGTTGGACATTGCGAGGCCTCGGCTGGCGGAGATCTTCACCGAGTATCATGAGCAGTGCTCTCTGCACCCTCTTCCCCCGCTGTTGTAATATATTTTTTTTCCTTCTTGCATGTACGGCTGAGGAGCCCATAATACCCCCTTCTTTTTTTTGAATAAATAAGATCTTTTCTACTTTCTTCGCAATGTTCTGCTGATCTTTATTAAATTGACAATAGGCCATAGGGAGAGTTTACATTTCCTCAAAAGAAAAGTACATTCTAATAGATGACCCTATCAACGTGGCCCGAGCTTCCTGGCAGCTTGCTGGTCTCCGTGCTTGGCACCGGGTACGGGGCTACCCGGGTGCCGGACTGGTCGTCTGAGGAGACAAGCATGATCTGACCGATGGTCAGCTCGGCAGGAGGTGGACGCTGCTCCTGTTCGCGGTCGGCCTGCCGTTTATCCCTTAAATAAGCGGCGAGGTGCCCCGATCGAATGAGCTCCTCGATATAATCTCGGAGTTGCTTGCAATCCTCGGTGGCGTGGCCCAGCGTCCGGTGGAAGGCGCAGTAAGGGCCCCGGGTCCGCTTTGAGGCCTGACGCGGGATTGGAGGGAACTTGAAGAACCCTTCGCCTTGGGCCTCCTCCAGTAACACTGCGGTAGAGAAGTTGAGCGGGGTGTACTCCTGGAACTTCGGGTGATAGAGCTGCTGACGCTCCGGCTTTTCCTCCCGAGCCCTCTTCTTCTGGTCGGACCGCTCTGCTCGGGGGAGGTTCGCGTTCACCTCGGACTCTAGCTGAACCTTGCTCTCGGTCCACGCCTTGACCTCGGCCATGGTCTTAGGCCGTGCCAACGCAAAGGAGAGCAGCTACTCCTTGTGCCTCAGACCAGATCTGAGCGCCGTGATGACGGTCTCATCCCGGTGCTCGGGAACCTCGAGTAGGGCGTTGTAAAAGCGGGTGATGTAATCTTTGAACGTCTCCTTGTATCCACTCTTAATTGTGAATAGGTAGTCGACCGTGCGCTTCTGCCGACGGTTCCCAACGAAGTGGTCGAGGAACTAAGTAGCCAGCTCGTCGAAGGTCGAGATTGAGCGAGACTCGAGTCCTCGGAACTAGTCCCAGCCAGAACGGATGAGGGTGGCTGGGAGGGCCCTGCACTGGGCGGCATAGGAATGGTCCTGGAAGCTCATTCCCACGGTGAAAGTGTCCAAATGGTCTTTGGGGTCGGTTTTCCCGTCGAACAGAGAGACTTTGGGGGGTTTGTTGCGCGAGGAGACGTGGACAGCGAGCAGTTCCTTGGTGAACGGTTTGGTGAGCGAGTCGGCGGCGTACTCGGCCCTGTTGGCCGAGAGGTGACCTTCCCGGCGCATGCCCTCGATCTTCTTCTCAAGGGCGTCGAGTCGGCCGTGGTACCCCGAGGACTCGGCGCCCCGTGATCCCTAGCCCCCGCTGTGGGAGACTTGCGTCTGGGCACGGCTCCGGTTCCTCTCGATGAGGTTCCTCAGATCCCCGGGCGTGGTGGCTCTCGAGCCGTCGTGGCGAGCCCCTTCTGTGCGACCCCGTCGGGGGAATGGGTGCCGGCCATGCCTGTGGGCAGGCGAGGTGACCGACATCTTCTAGGGGGGCAAGGGTCGCGAGGAGGTTCGAGGCGTGGTGTTCTGGCGGCGGACCTCGGGGTGGAGCCGTGAGGCGCCTAGTGGGCCTCAGGGAGTATCGGTCCGTAAGATCCGTGGTCAGGAGTAGCAGCCTGCCGGTGGCCGGCCGTGCCGATAGGGGCAGAGCATTCAGGATGCAGAGGAGCGTGCGAGGTGGGGCCTAGGCCCGGCCGTTTGGGTGCGGACGAGCGCCTCTACGAGGGACTGTAGCCGCTCTATTCGGCTGGCGAGGGCGTGGATGATGGTCGCCGAAAAGGGTTCATCCGTGCCTCCGGTGAGGGGGAGGCGGTGGCTGGTACCCGAATCTTCAGGATGGTCGCTTGCCATGTAGACGGAGATCGGAAGGCCAACTTTGTTTTTTTGTGGAGTTTGCGTTCCCACAGACGGCGCCAACTGATGGAGGTGCTTTTCAGATCTCTTTCAGATGCTGTCTTCCGTCGATCTCCCGATGGATTCTGGAAGGGATCCCCTGTTGTGTGTGGGTCTCAATAGGTTTTGAGAAGGTTTGGTGATTGGAGGAGTTGGACGCCAAGTACCTGCAAAGAAGTTCCGGGATGGTTTGACGCCACCGACGACCCTCCGACGATCAAATTAGTACTAGATCCGAGTAGCGTAATGGCTAAATGGGTCAAATTTGTCTTACTTGACCCCTCTGTGATGGGGGTTTATATAGCGGTGGTGGCACGCAGCAGCAGGCGCGAGAATCTCGCCGACAGTTATGCTCCTGACGTCACGCCCACGTAGAGAGCGGATCGCCCATTAATGGAGATCGCGGAGACGTGGAACGTGGGATGTTGCTGGCGGGAAATCCGCGCATGGCGAGATTCGCAGAGCGGCGGTTATGCCTGTGAGCGGTGGAGCTGGTCGGAGGACCGAGGAAGACGGCCTCGGCCAGAGGCTCGGGGACGACCGAGAGGGCCGAGGAGTCTTGGTCTAGTGGCAGCTTGGGGCGAGCTGAGGGGCCGAGGAGGCCAATCTGCGGGGAGCCCCGAGGGGGGCTAGCTTATGATTGCAGGTCGGGTACAGAGGGGCCTGGTCGGCCTCGGTGGGCCCTTTCTTCCGGGTCATGGGACATGCCATCCGCCACGTGTCCTGATCCCAGGCGTCGCAAATATCGAGCATCATCAATTACATCATCAAAGTAGAGATAATTATATAACCAAGTCATGCTCTATTAGCAGCAAAATGTCCAGCTCCCATAACACCAGATTAATAATTAACACTAATTAATAATTACTACAATATCAAAAGCTCGAAATCTTTCATTTGAAGTCACCTACCGCTGGTGAACATCTCTCTAAGAAGATCGTTCACATTGAAAGCACTAATTCTGAGCCCACCAATCCAAGGCATCATGATGAAGGGGCGTTTCCGGTCTCCTTCAGATGTTGTCTCCCGTTGATCTGCCGATTGCTGCGATTAACGGCTGGAATTTGATCTTGGACTTGATCTCCTACGATGTGTGGATCTCAATGGGTTGGAGGAGATTTGTGCCGAGTACCTGCAAGGAAGTCCCGGGATGGTTTGGTACCACCGAGGATCCTCCGACGATCAAGTCAGTAACAAGATCAGAGTAACAGCTTAGTGGAGTAAAAATGGCTTACTTGATCTCTCTGGGAGAGGGGTTTATATAGCGGCTAGCAGCAGGCATGGGCAGACGCGAGAATCACGCCGGCCATTACGCTCCCGGCGTCACGCCTGCTTGATAAGCGGATCTTCCCATTAATAGCGAGACATGCTCGTTAATGGGGATTGTAATGGCGTGGAACGTGGGATGTGGCCGGCGGAGATCTCGCGCATGGCGAGATTCGTGGAGCGGCGGTTACGCCTACGAGTGGCACCGTTGTTCGGTCGATGAGACCGAGGAAAATGGCCTCGGCGGGAGAGCTCGGGGGCGAGCGAGAGAGCCGAGGCATCTTGGTCCTGTGATAGCTCGGAGACGAGCTGGAAGGCCGAGGAAGCCAATTTGTGCATGGGGGCTCTGAGGAGAGCACGCTTGTGCTTGTGGGTCGGGCACAAGGATGACCTGGTCGGCCCTTTCTTCATAGCTCTGGGACATGTCATCTGCCACGTGTCACAATCTGGAAGATCGCCGATATCGAGCATCATCACGTCATCTCTGCAAGATCTTTTTTCCATTGTTCATCATCATCTTCTTATCTTCTTCCTCTTCTCCTTCGCCCACATTATAATAAAAGGCTTAAATTCATAAAACTACTAAATAGTATCCTTATTTTGCTAGTAACTACCAAATAGTTTCAAAACTATGAATAACTATAAAATTTAACGGTGATACGTCAACACCATTAATAATACGTATGCACTACATCAATAAATTTGCCACATCATTAAAATTTTAAATTTTCCCCAAAATACCTTTCTTCCTCAACTCCTAACCCTATCCAGGACCCTAACCGTAACTAGTGCCCCACTCCCTGCCGATGACCTCGTCCGACATGTCCTACAGGCGCCACATCCTCTGGCACCCCTAACAGCGCCTCCTCCTCCCTCAACGTTGGTTTCTCTCTTGAGCCCCCTCTCCCCTCCGCCCGCGACATCACCGCCGCCCTCCGCTTCCTCTTCCACCTTGACCTCCCTATCGTTGTCGCCACCGCCGCCTTAGCCACCCTCGCCAACTCCTCGTCGATTCCCTCGCCATGTTGAGATCATCTTCCTCCATAAACCGATCCTCCATAAGTCAACCCAAACTTTAACCCTAATTCTTACCCTAATCGCACTACTCCCTCCGGTCGCCGCCACCACCTCCTCCTCCTGATACCGCTCTCTTTTTTTTCATCTTCATCTTCATCTTTATCAACAACCTCATCTTCACCGTCTTCTCCTTATATTTCTCATTAATTCTTCCTAAATCCTAGTCTGCTTCGGCCATTCCTCGCCGTCATCACAGGCAAATCCACTTCTGGCCATCTTCCCTGCCTCGACCCCTCGCTTCCGGCCACCTACTCAGCCATGGTCAAACCGTAACTCTCTTAATTATTAAGAAATAGTTAATAAAATAATAATTAACTAATTATATTGTATTATATTATTGAAACGGCAAAACCGTCATTTAGTTCATCAATTTAACACCTTTAACTGTTGATCTGAGTTGACCATCAGTTTTGGTAGTTATTCATAATTTTCAAACTATTTGGTAGATAGTTACAAAACATGAAAACTATTTGGTAGTTTGGTGGATTTAATCCTAATAAAAATAATAATTAATTAACATTAACTGATTACTAATTTATAAAATCAAGAACTGAAAATGATCACATTAGTTCTAAACTTACCATCCGAGGTAATTTCAATAGCTTCTTCTTCATGAGCAGCCTTTTCGGATTGAATCACCACATTTGACATGCAATCCTTCAAATCCGTCTCCAGATACCCCAACAAATTACCCACCGCGTTGTCCAATGCCTCGACCTCGTCTCTAAGAACCTTCTTCATGCCTAGAAACACGGCCAGCCGAGGCAAAACCAAAACAAAAACCAATATCGTTACCAAACACCCTGGTCCTAAACGCATTGTACTCTATCCCCTCACCAAAATACTCTTTCTTGGTTGCCTTTTTGAGCTCGTCTATATCCCGTTCGCATCGTTTTCTCCACTTCTTGATCGCTTTCATTCGGTGGGCAGATTCTGTAATTGTTTTTTTTAAGAATGGGGTCACAAATAATTTTCCGGATTTCTTGGAACTGATCGGAGGCGAGGTTGCGGAATTCGCTTACGAGTTCGGAGGCTTCTTGACTCATTCGGATGTTGATAATGCTTTGTACGACGCAGAGCAAGGAGGAGATGGCTGTGGAGTAGAAGATGAGGAAGTCCAGTTGCTCGTTGACAGAGGATTCCGCGACTAGTTCCTTGATTTCTTGGATGCGATCTTCAAATCCCTCCTGTGCTGCTTTCTTTGCTGTCACATATAACGTTGAAGAACAGGAGTTGGTGCTAAAAAAATAGAAGAGAGTGGAGATTGAGATTGAGAGGAAGAAGAAGCCCTTAAGAGATCTCTCTCTCTATTATCACTAGTAAAATAAGGGGTTGCCCCTACGGATAATGACATCCGTAGGGGCAATTTAAGTTTGGCCCTACGGATTAGTCCGTAGGGCCATAAGGTTGTCCCTACGGGTCCTCACATATTAATTTAAAAATATTAAATCTTAAATTGTTGTTTGCCCCTACGGAGCCGCAAACCAAACATCTACGGACTTATCCGTAGGGGGCAACTAAATAGAGATTTAATTAAAAAGGCACGGATCGATCTCTACACTGATCATTTTCTTCTGTGCGTGCGAACCCAAATTCCTCCCAAACCCTCGTTCCCGCCGATCGATCGTCGATCTCGTCGTCCCCACCGCCGGCCGATGCGTCGTAGCCACCGCCTGCGCCTTTCGTCGTCGCCAGCGCCGGGTCATCTCTGTTTTCATCGTCGCCTTCGATCAGGTAAAATCTTCAATTACTCAAATTTTTGATTGTTTTAGGGCTATGGTTCATTGTTTGGGTACCGATGAGGCATCGGTTGGGGTTGGGGTTGGGATTGGGGTTGGGGCTGGGGGCTCGGGCTCGGGCTCGGGCTGGGGTTCGGCAGGGGGTTGGGATTGGGGTTAGGGTTAGGGTTGGGGTTCGGCTGGGGCTGGGGCTGGGGTTTAGGGTTAGGGTTAGGGTTTATGGTTGGGGTTTAGCTGGGGCTGGGGCTGGGATTGGGGTTAGGGTTAGGTTGGGGCTGGGCTGGGGCTGGGGCTGGGGTTAGGGTTAGGTTGGGGCTGGGGTGGGGCTGGGCTGGGCTGGGGGCTGGGGCTAGGAAAGAATTCGTGAAGTCATGAGGAATTAATGTAGTCTCTGACGATGTTGCCCTAATTTCCATGGAGACATGAGGAGACATGGGAAGAATTCGTGTCTTTCGTGTTGGTAGATATAGAATCAAGTAGCTAGCTATAGATGATTGCTCAAAAATTATAATTGTATGCATTCATGTGGTGGTTGTAGTTTGTGGCCAAATAAATCTTTGCATGCTGCCATTGGCAAGTCTTTGTCCAACCAAAACATGATTCAACATACTAAGCTTGTGGTACCAGACCATTCATAATGCAAAAAAAAAACACATTTCTGATTTGAAGAAAAGGAAGGGCAAGATAGGGATTTAGTTATGGATTTTACTTGGACGCCATGACACCGTGTACCCAATTTTCCCACACCACACCCCTTCACACATGAAGGTTGGCAGAAGATGTTTTTCTGGTAACATCTTCAGCATCATCGAGACTTAATTGCATTTGAAAGGAGGATATATATTCTTTCAACTTAAATTTATATTATATTCATCTTGTTTATTGATTTCTTTTCTATGTTGCAGGTATGTATCTCAATCTCAAGTCTAATGCATCTTAGTTCTTTAATGCTCAATTTTCAAAGGAGCTTAGTTCTCCAAGATAGGAGCATGCTCCTCTCCATAATGCGCATATGCGCAAGCGCCACGTTCACTACGTGCAACGCACGTGCGCACCGCCATGCGCGCACCACGTGCAACGCACGTGCGCACCGCCATGCGCGCACCACGTGCAACGCACGTACGCACCGCCATGCGCGCCACCACGTGCAACGCACGTGCGCACCACATGAGAATATTTAATAATATTAAAAGGAGCTTAGTTCTCCAAGATAGGAGCATGCTCCTCCCCATAATACGCATACGCGCAAGCGCCATGTGCGCTACGTGCAACGCACGTGTGCCCGCCATGCGCGCACCACGTGCAATGCACGTGCGCACCACATGAGAATATTCAATAATATTAAAAGGAGCTTAGTTCTCCAAGTTTGGAGCCTGCTCCTCCCCATAGTGCGCATATGCGCAAGCGCCATGTGCGCTACGTGCAACGCACGTATGCCCGCTATGCGCGCCACCACGTGCAATGCACGTGCGCACTACATGAGAACATTTAATAATATTAAAAGGAGATACGTTCTCCGTAGGAGCTTAAGTCTAATGTATATATACGATTTTCTCATTTGTCAGTAACTATCCCGTTCTTATATTTCTCAATATAGTAAGCATAACCTACAATTTATATGTTATACAGTCTAACATGGCCCATGAGTACGTCAGAGCTAAGGACTGGATGTATGTGGATTGGAAATAACGTATGCAACCTAAGTTTGTCACAGGAGTTGCTGCTTTCCTTGAATTTGCACGCACTCATAATAAGATCATAATAGAGAAGATTCTCTGTCCGATGCGATAGATGTGGCAATAAGTACTGGCAGAAGGTAGAATTGGCAGAGCTTCATATTGTAAAACATGGGTTTACTAGACTTTATACAACTTGAAAATATCACGGAGAAGGAGAAGAATGCAGTACTGCGGCAGAAGAAGTAGAACACAATAATGCGGCAGGAGAAGAAGAATTCGGTAATGCGGCAGAAGGAGAAAGCGGTAATTTATTTCCATCAGAAGAAATGGAGGATATGGTAGAGGCTGCCCTAGGTGAATCTATTCGTACCGAAGATGACATCCCTTCCGGTCAAGGACCTCGTACGGATAAATATGAAAATTTCATGAATGATGCTAGGAAACCAATTTATGAGAATGCGAAGTATTCCACCCTCTCATGATTCGTCCAACTTTTCCAGATTAAGTGTCTAAATAGATGGAGCAACAAATCATTCACAATGCTTCTTTCGTTCTTGAAAGATTCTATACCTCCGGGAAATAATGTGCCCGACAGCTGGTACGAAGCCCAGAAGATGATGTCTGATTTGGGTCTAAAGTGCGTGAAGATTCAAGCATGTCCTAAAAATTGCGTGTTGTACCGGAAAGAGAATTCAGATTTGAAGAGTGTCCAACATGCGGAGAGGCCAGGTATAAGCCGAAAGATTCTGATAAGAAGCCTGATATACCTGTGAAGATAGCACGATACTTTCCCATAACACAGAGGCTACAGAGGCTATTCAGGTGCAAGAAAACAGCCGAGGCAATGATTTGGCATCACCGTGCTCCTCCAAGTGAAGATGGAAAAATGAGCCATCCAAGAGATTCACCGGCATGGAAGGATTTCGATAGGAGGCACGCAATATTCAGTAGCGATCCTCGCAATGTCCGGCTCGGACTGGCTACTGATGGCTTCTGCCCATTCAACTATATGGCTGGAAGTCACAGCACATGGCCCGTTGTAATGATAATTTATAATCTGTCGCCTTGGTTGGCTATGGACCAATCATACTTTATGATGCCTCTTCTTATCGACGGACCAAACTTACCGGGGAACAATATCGACGTCTATCTCCGACCTCTGATCGAGGAGTTGAAATCTTTGTTCGTTGATGGTGTAGAGACATATGATGCAAACACAAAGACAACCTGCATACTGCGTGCGGCTTTAATGTGGACAATTAATGACTTTCCTGCGTATGGAATGCTATCAGGGTTGGTCCGTACATGGTCACAAAGCATGTCCTCATTGCCATGAACACACAACATCGAAATTCTTGAATTTTAGCAGGAAGGTTTGTTATTGCGGCCATCGACGTTTCCTGCCTCCAGACCACCCCCTATAGGTTAGAACACGGTTCACTTTGATGGTCATTAGGAGCTTCTTAGACCTCCATCCCCATTGTCCGGAGAGGACGTGGCTGCTAAATGGGATGGTTACAATAACGTGACCTCGGGATGGATCCGACGAAACAGGTCAAACCACCATATTGGAACAAGTTAAGCATTTTCTTCGAGCTTCCGTACTGGTCTACAAATTTAGTGCGTCATTGTCTGGACGTCATGCATATAGAGAAGGGAGTATCAGAGCACATACTTAACTTGCTTCTTTATAAAGACAGGAAATCTAAAGACAACATGAATGCTCGGATGGATCTACAAGAGTGGGGAATAAGAAGTGAATTGCACCCTAGACCGGTAGCGGGTAAACCGGGTAAGTTTGTACTTCCCAATGCCGCTTATCATATGTCACAACCGGAGAAGAAAAGATTCCTGCAGGTGTTGCATGATTTGAAAGTCCCCACAGGTTTCTCAGGATCATTCAGCAGGAAAATAAAAATTGTGAAGGGCAAGATCGATGGGCTGAAAAGTCATGATCACCATGTTATCTTGGAGCACCTTCTTCCCTTAGCCCTCAGGACTTCTCTCCCCGACTCGGTTGGTCTAGTAATCAACGACCTATGTTGTTTTTTCAGGGAGTTGTGTGCTAAAACACTGGAGGTTGTGACACTGGATAAACTAGAAAATTCTATTGCGTTGATACTTTGCAAGTTTGAGCGTATTTTCCCACCGTCATTCTTTGATATCATAATACACTTGACGGTTCATCTTGCAACTGAGGCGAAATTAGCCAGACCGGTACAATATCGATGGATGTATCCCGTCGAGAGGTACGTGTAATTTTTCGTTTCGCGCAATTTATAAATTTATTGTTGTCCTGTATGCCCGTATTTATTTATTCAACATATTCTCATTAGGTACCTCTACACTCTTAAGAAGTATATATGCAATAAAAATCGACCAGAGGGTTCTATCATGCAAGGTTATCTTCTTGATGAAGCAACCACATTTTGTTCCCGCTATCTGGACGAGAACATTGAGACAAGGCTTAACCGACCACGAAGAATTCAAGACGGGCCATATGGTAAAGCCGAGTATAAGAGGGTAGACACTATGTTTATCAACAAGATATACCGGTTTATCTTGCTTAATTGCGTATGTCTTGAACAAATTAGAGAGTAAGTTCTTTTGGATTAATTGTTATATCTGTGTTTGTGTGTGTATGAAATGATATAATATTAATGTCATAATTATTTGTCGAAAACAGAATTCATTTTAACGAGGTACGTGAGGGGCATCCTGATTGGAACGAAGAACGTTTGGAAAAATACCATCAGGATAATTTTTGTGATTGGGTCACAGATCATGTAAGTTATTCGAATAACATTTTATTGCTATCAGTTTTAATCTAAACTTGTATCGTTATGTATTTTTCGTAAAATTTGTTCTGTTAGATCCACGATCCGAACTTGTCTGCATCATTTGAGAGTGATTCAAGATGTTTAGCTCAATTTCTTAGTATGGAGGTTGCATATTACAAAGGATTTGGTATCCTTAGATACAAATTCGAAGTTAAGGACATAGAAACATCTAGAACCACTCAGAATAGTGGGATTGCGACGGTAGGATCGGACGGTGTGATTTACTATGGGTACTTAAATTGTATACTCGGCATCCACTATCCCGGACGATCAGAACCCTTTTATATATTCCAGTGTACTTGGTACGATCCGTGAACCGATACGGACAGGTGGAGAAGCAGTCTTGGGACTTGGAAAGATGAATATGGATTGACCAGTGTGAACACACTTCGATTTTACGGTCAGGACGATCCGTTTATCTTTCCGAACCAAGCGTTCCAAGTATACTGCTCACAGTGTTTGAAGCATCCGGGGTGGAGTGTTGTATGCCGATGGAAACCCAGAGATGTCTACGATGTCCCAGAATACGAGGACAGCGATGAGGACGAAGAAGAGAGAAGGCTTAAAGTGCTCCGACCGTCTGTTGCGAAGGACGGGTTGTCTTCGACCGATCATGAAGTTACGTGGGTTAGAAATGACATCGACGATGAAATCCAAGTAGATATGTATAATGCGCCCACGAAACGAAAAAGGTTATCAGTAATGTTATATTATTACTTCACATTTTACGCTCTATACATATATAGTCAATACTTTTAATGATTGTCTAATGCGTCCACGAACCGTTTATCTAGATTTGATGACGATGTCGGGAGCAGCGAGGGGCGGCAGGAGCTCCAGCCGCGGCAGAGGCAGAGGCAGAGGCAGAGGCAGAGCGGTTCTGCCGCCCGGAGAGCTCCGTAGGGAGCTTCAAAGGGCCGGTCTTGCACCCAGATGGGAGACCCCTTCGGATGCCTCATTCCGTGTGGATTTTGCCACATCTCCAGGTATACTGCACGCATATCCATCTTGAATGTAATATTACTGATATTCATGCCTATTTATGTCAAAATTACTTATATTGTCAATGTTTGATTGTTTAGTTGTTGGTGATGCGTCCACATCTGGGACAGAGGCCACCCCCGCTCCTCCAGGTATGTTTATATATCATATAATGTATGTATATTGATTTAGAATGCTATATCATAAATACACACATTCCTTTTGCTTTTAGTTAGCAATTTTTATTATTGTCTAGCTGTAGGTGGTGACTGTAAGTCCGCGGCAGCGCCCCGGCCGTCTAACAGACGCCAATATGCGGAACAAAACTTTTACGACTGGCGCTGTCGCGTACTTTAACCCGGATCTGCCATTAAAACCTAAACTAACAAATTGTAAAGAGGGTAGAATTGTTATACCGAACGATCCGAGTCCTTCGGTCTTTAACCATCATCCCACGCTTTGTTGCGGCGGCTTCGATCTTCTGAAACTCTAGTCTCGTCGTCCAGGTGGCACCATGTCGACAGATCTTTAAACGGGCTCCCGCCTCTGAACCGAGGCAACTCGGTCGTCAAGTTTGCTAAAAGAGACGACCAAGATGAAGTAGAGAATGAGTAGAATAGTTTGTCTCGTTACGTCCAAGGCTATGGACGAACGGTTAATAGAAGTTGCCAATTGGAATCGGGTGAATGGAAATTGAACTAGGAAATTTCCATACACTAAACTATCATGATCTTTTCTCTCAAGCAAATGAAAAACCATCAAAAATCCCATACCATCCTCACAAGAGGGGGCTGGCCACTATATAGAAGAGGGAGGGTGAGTGTAGGAGAGGGGAGGGTGAGCTTAAGAGAAAATATCTTGTGTGAACACAAAGTGTGAACACATAGTGTGAACACAAAGTATGAACACAATAAATGCACCATCAATGAACAAGTGAGTCACAAGCCTAATCACCCTCTCTAGAACCTTCTAGAACACTGACTCACCTCATCAAGAAAAGATAAATCCGTATTTAATCGAATGTCAAAATACGGCTGATAGAAAACTGGAAACTGGCAACTTTCAAAAGTGATCCTGAAACGAGTTTCAGGATAACCCCGTAATGGTATAAACATACCCGCATTTATATTACGACCGAATATAAATGCAACTGAGACAAAGATATTATATCTACACAGTATAATACTGGAATCCGGCTTAAACCAAAGCCTACCAGTATTATCTGCCCGAAAAATAACACGTGCGAAAATGCACGTGCTTTTTCCGAACCCTGCCATAAACTCATACGGCATCTACAACATTTCGCCCGAACTTGGGAAAGTGTCTGTGGGGGACTCTAATGACTCATCAACACATTGGCACTGGGTATAACCATTTAGCACGTCAGAGGTACAAGCTGTACGTAACGGTTTGCCTATGTATCGATTGGAAGGGAAGCTGACGAGCGAACTCATCTATAAACCCTACTGAGCCTGACAGTGACAATATACGCATAGTCCGGAACGTTCGTCTATGAGTATCGCATATTACGCCTAGGGGGTCGGTAAACGTCAAACCCCCAATAGCTGCATAAGTCGTGTCAGAGAGCAGCCCAGAACGCCCTGAGATACTACTGGTATACCTACCAGTATATCTCGATTACCCTGGCCAGGGATTTCGTGTAATGGCTCTCCTAAACACAGTGCGATCTCACCCCCAATACAGGGAGAGACGAATCCCCTGCCGATCCGCTCACTTGCCTCCAATGTGGCTCGGGACTGTACCCAAAATATACCTATTTGCACGACTCCTTTGACCCGTGGTAGGGTATAAATCAAAGCACAGTAGGAACTCACACGAGACAAATGACGATCTCAGGTCGATGAACTAACCTGTACACATGTCACCAGGGAACTGCTATTTGACGATATGTATAATACCAACTAGCATGTTCCCGGCGAGTCCTGTCCAGTGTACTCATATCCCAATGAGCACCTGTATACATCTTAGGTAATCCAACTGACACCAGTGGCTTGTGAGACCGGCCACCGCCCCTCGTCGGGGTCTCGACTGTATACACCAGTCTACTCTGGAGCATCGATGCCCTGTCTCGAAACTCCTACGACTAGGGACACTTTAAGGATATGCTTATAGACCCCAGCTCCCACTTATATGATCGCCATCATACTGCTGGTAATCAATCAAGAATCCTATGGTCTCTATCAATATCTATATATGATGATAAAGAAAGACCAGATAGCATACTATCATCTCGAGTAAGACTGTTTATCGGTATAGGTCCTCCCTCAATCATTGCAATCACGTACCTGCGATCCAATAATTTACTTAGAGGGCACTATATCCAACAATCTCCCACTTGCACTTAAGGCTAATTATTGCGATGTCGTGTACTCACAGCTCGTGTGATACCGAGCATCCAACTCCTCTACTAATCAGTTTCACAAAGCTCGTTTGTAAAACTCTTGTGTTCGAGAAATAGCCTCAGTGAGTGGATCCGCTTCGGTGTTTCTTTCTGTATCTCTCTATATCTCAACTTCGCGGAGATAACCATCTCCCGAATTGAGTAATACCTGTCTTAGAATATGTTTGGATATCTGATGGGACCTAGTTCATAAATGAACTACAAATCCAAACTTCTTAGACTGTATCGATTACTGAAACTAATCAGTGTCCAGTACCATGTCTCCCACAGTATCCTCTTGGACCACCTGTCCATAATACTGACCCTTGTCTGAGGGAAAACTATAACTCTGACAATCACTCTGTCATCCAAGTCACCTGTGAAGCCTGAAATAATAACCGTCTCCTGAAGGAGGCTGCCGTTATCAAATCCGTAGAACATTCACTTATGTTCTAAAACTGCTTCCGTAATGTTTCTCCAGGATTGGATTAATATACACTTATCGCATCTAGTGCAATAACAACATCTGGTGTGGTACTTGACATCTCACGATTGACTCAATTGCCTAAGCAAGTGATCTGCCAATCATGAACGTCCCTCTCTCCTTTAGTCTGTAAAACACCTTCAGAGAGGGTGATTCCATCATCTGCAGGTACACCACCATGCTAGGAATCATTTATTCTAAAATACTATTAGAATATTGTCAAAGAACCCACATTGGGAAACTACCAAAATCTAGATCTAAAACCATAGATCTAGTAACCAGAATGTCAGATATTATATCCATATCCTTTGTGGAGAAACAACTGTGTGACGACCACAGCATAACCGATCGTAGTATAGGAATTTTACTTCCTACTCTGTGTATGTCATCCATATACCAGGGCATTACACCCTACTACCTTCTTAACAGATCCATCCTCTATTCTGATGAAGTCAAACCCATGACTGTCATATCAAAAATCAGATGATCTATCTCCGCTATATCTGCTCAAGTCTATAAATAGACACTAGCTACTTGCCCACTACTTTTCCGCTGCTCCCACTGATTACGACAACCCTCTGGCAGAATAATATATGCGTGTACTTCTAAAACTAGTTTAGAACGACGCTATACATTTCCTCCTGCCGGGTCTCATAGTCTGGAACAACAGTAGTGTCAAGTCTGGGTAAACAAGAACCTCCCTGTCACCGTCCTTGAGGCTACCTGAGTACCTCTCGGGTGTCTGAGGTTACCCACCATGTCTGTGGAGTGACTATTGGAATGTCAAACCTGATTGAATATATAGGTCCTATTAAACTTTCCGTAATCGTTTGCGGTTCTGGAATCACTTCCAGTTCTACCATGCTCCCACTACTGTTTTCTGAAAAAATCCATTTTAATAAAACTGTGGCGAGTCAAGAACAATATCACTATTGATCTTCCAAATGGTAGAAAATCAACCCTCATCGAAGATAGGGTCAACCCACAAACTGCCATTAAGAAACATGCCTTGAGTTATCCAGAATCTGGTTTTAAGCATAAGCCGGACAACTCCCCGTACCTTAACATCGTTAAGATATGAACTGCTCTATATCCAATATAGAAACTATGTCACTTATTTAATTGGAACCAGATTCAAAACATGCAGCTGTCTCCAGTGCATATCATTTTAATGGAGAGAGGCTAATCAGCATTACTCAACTTAGGAATCCATCCATTTATGAGTGACCTGAAAGAGAAACAAGTTTCTCAAAACCATTACTATCAACTGAATACTAATCACAAGAATCGACATCTTCGATTTCTTTGAAGAATCCCGATACTTGTGATACATGGTTCTCTACTTTATTCCTATACCCACAACTTCTCAAAACTTAGACATTGTATTTCTACGAAACACTTGTCTAAAAACTAGAGAAGTCATAAATAATAGAACATAGTATGAGGACCAACCTCTTTGTCCTGATGGACACTGGACAACATACAATACTCTGTGTATAAGTCCGGTGAGTTGAATAACTCTTAACCTGTGCATCGTAGGTTGAAAACTGTCCCCAGGTGATTTCCTCAAATATCACCAATTACAACGAATTCCGATATAATGAGGATGATCATCTAATTCCCAATAACTACTCCCACTCAACATCTGTAAAACTATATAGATGTGAGAATGAAACCTGGTAAATACATACCCTGGAGTAAGTGTCTAATTGAGAAATCAGTTTTCTATTAATAATGTACAGTGAATATGAAACATTAATATGTTTCGTAGGGGTATTTTGGTATTCTTAGTAATGCCTCTTCCATAATCCAAATCATGACTTTAACCGTATATTTCTTTGCCATCTTTCTAATTTCCTTTATTTGTCTTTAGTCGTTACCTTCTGTACACCATCATTAGGCTAAATGATTTTCTTCCTTCCCTACCATTCGGCACCAGCCTATGGTTTGGAAGAAGACTATCCAGTAAGCATAATAGGTGTACTCTCCTAATCCTAGGAGTACTCGCATCTTGAGAGAAGGTGATGATAATAGACAACTGAATAAACCTTATTCCTATTTCTCCTGAACCAGAATCCATCCTCAAAAAAATATCCTTCGAGTTCGTATATAACCATACGATGGATTTATCCAATGGAATTGGATGTTCGTAGTGATACGGGTTGTTCAGGAGAAATCAAAGGTGAAGTAGGAGTGGCGATGAAATACGCGGTTTGGTCGTGAATGTAAATAGTCGCAATTTACTTTGCCCTCTTTCTAATTCCTTTATGTTGTCTTTACATATTACCTTTTGCACACCCTACTTAGGCTAACTGGTTTTCTTCATTCCCTACCATTTGGCACCAGCCTATGGTTTGGAAGAAGACTATCCAATAAGCGTAATAGGTGTACTCTCCTAAACTAAGGAGCCCTCATAACTTGAGAGAAGGTGATAATAAAAGACAACAGAATAAACCAATTCTATTTCTCCTGAACCTGGATCCATCCTCGAAGAATTCCCTTCGAGTTCGTATTTAACCATACGATGGATCTATCCAATGGAAGTGGATGTCCGTAGTAATACGAGGTGTTCTGAGAAATACAAAGGGTAAAAGAAAGAGCGGCAATGACTTATGCAACTAAAAAACAATCCAAAAGCCAGTATTTTAAGAAGGTTCGGTCAACTTTGGTCACTGAGTTATAGTCTAGGGTCGATCAAAAGTCGCTGCCAAAGAGAGAGAGAAAAGAAACACTCTGCGTGCACTCTAACTTAGATCAGAATGGTTATCACTTTATCTAATTAGGAAACCTCCCACTGTTATCTCAAATTCTCCTCCAAACCTGAAAGAAAAATTAGTCGGGGTCACCCGAAGAGTAAACCAACTCATCAGTGAGAATCGGGATCAACTATCATCGTATGATAATTTGATGGAAGCCACTCAAGTTAACACACTCCAGAAGGTATGCGCAAGTCTGGCAAGTTTCTTGTATGTTTGAAACTCCCGATATAATTTTTATCCCATGCTCTTATGACCTTGACGTAGGCCAACAAATCATAAGCAACATGTCAAGTTCTACCCGTCGTTGTCCTGATTAACTTAAATCATCGTACATGCCCTTGACGTAGGCCAACAAGGCTGTATGTCTGACTTAAACTAATGCATCTATCTATGCAACAAATGAATACCCAGCAGCTACCAAACACTACGCCTTGACGTAGGCCAACAAACATAGCTTGAATACTACTGACCATCCATAAGAAACGACGGAGGATTACGGCTGGTTTTTGGCGAAAAACCTTTAACGTAATGAACTTGATCTCGTTGAAGGAACTTGATAGAATTTTATAAAAAATATAGTAGCGAAAACCTTTTGCTAAAGAAGTCATTCCCGGTGAAGGGATCTCGGCTCTTTCCTCGTGGAATGAGGTGCAGGATATTTCCAACTGAATACCGCGATGCATAGCAACTTGTAATCGAGTATATAGAAGTTATTACCCTGACGCAAACTTCTGCCCAAGGGGTCACTCCCGGTGAAGGGATCTCGGCCCTTGCCTCGTCGAATGAGGTGCAGGATATTCTAACTGAATACCGCTATGCAAAACAAAAGGAAACGTCTTTGTAATAACTCCCTTTTAAAATTTGTTCCAACAACATCAAATATATGTTTGTTTTATCTTTGCATTGATAAGAATCAACGCAGTCCCATCAATCAATCACAATAGAAAAGAATGAAAATAAAATGTACGTATATGCTATCCGCATTCGCCACTGGGTCCCGTCATAACCCGTTAGGTGACTTAACTAACGACAGAGCGGGGACTGGACTAGCGCGGGTGTAAAACATATACAACATCTAATAGTATATATACTAATATACAGTAATCGCTCCAGGCATGATAAATGCAACATTACAGAAAAGTAATAAACATCACAGAACAATACAGGTAATCTGGGATCCCCGGGTTTCACAGAGCCGCTGCTGAAACCTGACGTTCCCCTGGTCGTGTGGATAGCCTGTGCAATGAAACCTAGACCCCTACGGGTGCAGCAAGTTACCCGCCAAAACCTGAAGCGAGGTAGTCCCCACAACTTAGTGAATGGAACACCCGGCACTTCACGGAATCCGGTAAATTGAGTACCCCACCTTGGGTCAACCTGTACCCTCTACGAGTGCGGCGAATAGTCTGCCAATTCTAGAGTGAGGTCCCTTTTCCTCTCAAAGCTATGAGATACAGACCCGTTGGGCTCCAGAACCCGGCTATCCGTGCACTCCTTCGCGGGATAAACCTAGTACAGAAATAAAAAAAATGTACAACGGGTATATTGACCTCGACCCGGTCGTGCCCCAAAAGAATATTATACAACAGGCAGTGACGGCAGTCCACATGTTGGACGCTCGTCCCGCAATATCAAATGTACAAATAAATCCAACTGCACTATCATTGCACCCTGCTATCCTCCACGACAAATCCGCAACATCACAGCACAACACAGAACATCAACGCGAATGTTACGTTCGCAAACCCGTCTAAAAGAACTATAGCAATCAGTCGCGGTTTACCGATCAAATGACATTCCCGGTCGGAGATATAAAGTAAGTACTGAAAACTAACACGTTTAAAATTTCGATCGACAAAATATCCCAAAGTGGGCCCCACAAACATCTGCTGTACAGTAACAAAATCTGGGCCAAAACAAACAGTACCAGAAACCACAATTCCCTGTATAGAAGCCACTGTACAAATTTGGATCACTGTTCCCACTAAACGGCCGCGGAAGCGCGATCAAACCCTAGGTTTGACCGCTGTTCCGCGGTCGTTCTATGGGATCACGTGACCAATTTTGTACGGAATTCTTAGAAAAGCCTGCTTGTTTTTCTGTGACATGCAAAATAATTTTTAGAACAGTTTAAAAATCAACAGAAACTTTTTGTACAGAAAAATGTAGTTTCGGAAATTCCGTTCGATCGATCTTTTAAACGCGTTAGCACAAGTTAGTATAGATTAATGGTGAAGCTCTGATACCACTGTAAGTCCGCGGTAGCGCCTCGGCCGTCTAACAGATGCCAATATGCGGAACAAAACTTTTACGACTGGTGCTATCGCGTACTTTAACCCGGATCTGCCATTAAAAGCTAAACTAACAAATTGTAAAGAGGGTAGAATTGTTATACCGAACGATCCGAGTCCTTCGGTCTTTAACCATCATCCCACGCTTTGTTGCGGCGGCTTCGATCTTCTGAAACTCCAGTCTCGTCGTCCAGGTGGCACCACGTCGACGGATCTTTAAACGGGCTCCCGCCTCTGAACCAAGGCAACTTGGTCGTCAAGTTTGCTAAAAGAGACGACTAAGATGAAGTAGAGAATGAGTAGAATACTTTGTCTCGTTACGTCCAAGGCTATGGACGAACGGTTAATAGAAGTTGCCAATTGGAATCGGGTGAATGGAAATTGAACTAGGAAATTTCCATACACTAAACTATCATGATCTTTTCTCTCAAGCAAATGAAAAACCATCAAAAATCCCATACCATCCTCACAAGAGGGGGCCGGCCACTATATAGAAGAGGGAGGGTGAGTGTAGAAGAGGGGAGGGTGAGCTTAAGAGAAAATATCTAGTGTGAATACAAAGTGTGAACACATAGTGTGAACACAAAGTGTGAACACAAAATATGAACACAATAAATGCACCATCATGAACAAGTGAGTCACAAGCCTAATCACCCTCTCTAGAACCTTCTAGAACACTGACTCACCTCATCAAGAAAAGATAAATCCGTATTTAACCGAATGTCATAATACGGCTGATAGAAAACCGAAAACTGGCAACTTCCAAAAGTGATCCTGAAACGAGTTTCAGGATAACCCCGTAATGGTATAAACATACCCGCATTTATATTACGACCGAATATAAATGCAACTGAGACAAAGATATTATATCTACACAGTATAATACTGGGATCCGGTTTAAACCAAAGCCTACCAGTATTATCTGCCCGAAAAATAACACGTGCGAAAACGCACGTGCTTTTTCCGAACCCTGCCATAAACTCATACGGCATCTACAACGTTTCGCCCGAACTTGGGAAAGTGTCTGTGGGGGACTCTAATGACTCATCAACACATTGGTACTGGGTATAACCATTTAGCACGTCAGAGGTACAAGCTGTACGTAACGGTTTGCCTATGTATCGATTGGAAGGGAAGCTGACGAGCGAACTCATCTATAAACCCTACTGAGCCTGACAGTGACAATATACGTACAGTCCGGAACGTTCGTCTATGAGTATCGCATATTACGCCTAGGGGGTCGGTAAACGTCAGACCCCCAATAGCTGCATAAGTCGTGTCAGAGAGCAGCCCAGAACGCCCTGAGATACTACTGGTATACCTACAAGTATATCTCGATTACCCTGGCCAGGGATTTCGTGTAATGGCTCTCCTAAACACAGCGCGATCTCACCCCCAATACAGGGAGAGACGAATCCCCTGCCGATCCGCTCACTTGCCTCTAATGTGGCTCGGGACTGTACCCAAAATATACCTGTTTGCACGACTCCTTTGACCCGTGGTAGGGTATAAATCAAAGCACAGTGGGAACTCACACGAGACAAATGACGATCTCAGGTCGATGAACTAACCTGTACACATGTCACCAGGGAACTGCTATCTGACGATATGTATAATACCAACTAGCATATTCCCGGCGAGTCCTGTCCGGTGTACTCATATCCCAATGAGTACCTGTATACATCTTAGGTGATCCAATTGACACCAGTGGCTTATGAGACCGGCCACCGCCCCTCGTCGGGGTCTCGACTGTATACACCAGTCTACTCTGGAGCATCGATGCCCTGTCTCGAAACTCCTATGACTAGGAACACTTTAAGGATATGCTTATAGACCCCAGCTCCCACTTATATGATCGCCATCATACTGCTGGTAGTCAATCAAGAATCCTATGGGCTCTATCAATATCTATATATGATGATAAAGACAGACCAGATAGCATACTATCATCTCGAGTAAGACTGTTTATCGGTATAGGTCCTCCCTCAATCATTGCAATCACGTACCTACGATTCAATAATTGACTTAGAGGGCACTATATCCAACAGTGACACCACCGCACCTGCGGGTATGTTTATATATCCTATAGTGCATGCATATTGATTTAGAACGTTATATTATTGATCTACACATTCTTTTTGCAATTTTTTATATAATCTATTTTTAATTGTCTAATTATAGCTGGTGCATCCACATCTTCCGCAGGGGCCACTCCTGCCGCTTCCATACCCTCCGCATCGTCTGCAGGTTAGTATGAATAAATTTAAAATATTTATTCATTTTACATATGCTCTATAGAATAAATATGAACTTCATGGAAATTTAGCGTCGATGTTTATTTTCTAGTTGGAGGGGATGCGTCCGCATCCGGGACCCCGGTTGTTCCTCACCGGAGGAACTATCGTCCCGCTCGTGCTGCTGCCCGGGCCCAGGCTCGTGCGATAGTCACCGGAGGTATATATCACGCTTGAATTTTCGTTTAACCTTGATTTCTTAATACAACTTTGTCTTATTATTGATTGTCTTGATATTTCGTGCAGACGCAGGGCCTCCCCATCCCCAGAGGGGGACTCGAGGCCCGAATCAGTCCCATAGGCTGAGGCCTGACAGAGCTAGGGGGGAGGCATCATTCCCCCTTTTTTTTACCCTTGACTATCGCTATACCGGTCCTCATGCCGAGAGGTTCGGCCGGTATTTGGGGGACAAGAGCCGGCTCATGAAGAACTATCCACTTCACGTTGAGTGGGGCGAGCAGCACCAGCGCTCATTCGCCCTCTTCTTTGATCAGGCTCGGGTATGTATTAATATATATTTTCATTTGATCTATCTAATATATTTATTATTAACACTTGCAATCTAATAACAATTTTGTTTTTGTATTTTCAGTTGGATTACGATTTTCAGCCTGTAGCCGACCCTGATCATCAGGGGAGGGTGCTCGACCTTCATGCTCTGTACAATGGCCTGATGAAGAACATGCAGGCCAAAGTCCGATACAACAGGAATGAGCTGAAGGCCGACTTCTACTCCCTGTGGATGGCGACCCCCGAGGCAGAGAGAGCGGCCCTCCTATCTACTCCGGCGTTTGTGAGAGTCGACGTAGAGACATGGCCTCTATTGTGCGCTTATTTCGACTCCCAACGCAAACAAGTATGTATTTTAAATGTAATTCATTATTTATGATATAATTTATTTCTTTGTGTTTCTTAATTAGAAAACTAAATGTTAATGCGTTGTGCAGAAACAGGCCGCTCAGAATACAGAGAACAGGAAGTCGGCGAAGAGGGGTCGCCCCACTTACACAGGTGGCTCGAGGAACATTACTCGAGCCATGGAGTTATCGGTAAATTACAATAGACCGACCTTTGTGATATTCTGCAATATTAAGAGTTATTTTCTAATATTTCTAATATTAAGAGTTACTTTCTAATATTGCAGACATCTCGGACCGTGGCGTCAGGTGGTACACCGAGCGTGCTGTCCGCATATCTTGCCGTCCACGGCACCTCGACAGATCCCGCCACGGGCGAGCTTCGATATCCCGACGTCGCTACCCAGGAGTACTGCGTAAGTGTTAATATTTTTTCTACTTAAATTTGAAATTTTAGTTTTGGAAGGTTCAAGTTTAAATTTTATACTTTACTGCTTAATGTGGGTGTAGGAGCGGGTGGTTGAGCAGGCCTAGGCCTCGGGGATCGATTTTACCGGACAGAGCGATCCGAGGCTGCTGACCCCAGTTCTGGACGACGCACACGGAGGGCACCACGGAGGTTAGGAGAGAGGCCGGGGACTGGGCCCTAGCAGGGCCCATATGAGGTTGGACTCCACCCCGGCGGTTACTTCCTCCGTCTCCAGTGACCGACGTGTCCATCAGGAACTGGAGAGCTTGAGGGCCACCATTCAGGAGTTGAAGGAGATGCTGGTATATATACTACTTTATAGTAAAATATCATGTCATATTATATAGATATCAATATATCCATAATTAGTACGTAGCTTGAGCTTATTTGGTTTTAGACTTAAGTTTGATTAATCATACATACAGATGTAATTAAAATAAACAACAAACTAGATATCCAAACGGGGTTTCGAAATAACTTAATAATGATACGAATTCGAATAATACACAGTTCTTACATGCTTATTACACACGTTAGGTCCAGACGTGACAGGGTACATCGGCCGAGCCTCCACATGCATCTCCTTCGGCTGCGGCTCCGCAAGCCACTACATCGGCTGCGGTTCCGCAGACAGCTCCTATAGCTCCACCGCCCGCTCAGACTCCCGCAGCCGCGGCTCCGCAAGCGACTATCTCGACGGCGGCTGCGCAGACCACATCGCCAGCTCCACAGGCCGCTCAGACTCCCGCTCGCGCCGAATTGCAGAGTTTATTGACCGAGGAGCAGGCGCGCGTTATTCTATCGTTATTCAGAGGTGGAGCTGGACCGAACTAGGGTAGCTTTTTGGTTCTTATTTTTTGAAACATGTATTTATTTATATCATACACATTGTACTACATTTTGAAACGATATTGATATTGGTTTATATTTATATCATATTCAGTTTTTGGGTTTCTTTTGTATATTATATATATGCGTGAGATGTGATTATGAATACTGCGATATATGTTGTGTGATGATTAATTTTATATTTGATTGATGTATATATTATTGTGCACAGGGCGGGAAAAAATCAAGCAGCCCATTTTTTAAAAAAAATACAGATAATATGTACCTACGGATTAATCCGTAGGTACACATGTTGCCCCTACGGCTATATCCGTAGGGGCCAAATATCAGCAGTAACTGATATTTCCCCCCTGATTTCAGTACCAGGGGGGTGGGAGTGCCCCTACGGACATATCCGTAGGGGCCACTGCTTCGCCCCTACGGAGTTATCCGTAGGGGCAACATATCAGGATTCCTGATATTTTGCCCCTACGGATAGGTACCTACGTAGATATCCGTAGGGGGTAGTACTTGGACCTACGATCATGTCCGAAGGTACATTTAATATATTAAAAAAAACCGGGGCAAGTTCAGGGCTTCAACTTGCACCTGCGGCCTTTGCACCTACGGGGTATTATTTCGCCCCTACGGATATATCCGTAGGGGCAGTGGGTTGCCCCTACGGATAAATCTGTAGGGGCAACCCTTATTTGTAGTAGTGTATATAGCTTTTCCTTATATATTATTTCGTATGTATCTCAGTTTACAACCAGATCATTTAAACATAATCTCTCAAATATATTGTTGCAACCGAATCTCTTAAAAACCAGTCAAAGAAATCTTTCTAATCATTCTACTGTTTACCGCCGAAAACCGGACTGAGACGCGGAGACGTCTAACCTGAATTTGGGGGCAGATACTATTTGGACATATCCACCCACCTCTCTGAAGATACCAAGTTGATTTATGAAACCGTATATCAAAGGTGTGAATAGATACGACGATATAGCAGACTTTATTAGATCCCCCTCATTTGTGAGGGATTTTTGATTGTGGGGACGCTCTTCCCTGCAGACGCAAACCCCTACAGTTAATTACGTCATTACGTTGCGATAACAACTTTCTCCTGCTCTAGTAAGTCATTTCGTGTCGTATTATGTTTGTTTTTATGAGATTGCTCTTGGATTATATAGGGAGACTAGTTTATGTCGTCGCCCGTTGGACACGGATTACTTTAAATCCGCATATATATTTGGGTTTGGGTCAAGTAATTGATTGACGGGGTCCACGTTGGTGGCTTGGTTTGCCAACATGAATGAACTTAGGACACACTTCTTACATTTGTAAGGTCCATCGGTTCATATGAAACTCGGGCTTTATCTAAGGATCGTTAGTCAAATTTGAGATTAAGATCAATTTAGATATTTTGGTTCAAGTATTTACTTGACAGGGTCTGCGTTGGTGGCTTGGTTTGCTAACGGGAATAAACTTAGGACGCATTTCTTCATTTGTGAGGTCTATCCGTTCGGGGGAAACTTAGGTTTGATCTAAGGACCGTTAGTTATGTATGAGACCACAATCGACTTAGGAACAATGAGCATATGGGCTCGACTGATCATTAGATCACATATGCATTGCCCATGAATAACATACAGTAGTCAATATGGAGACAGTCCGCAGGGCAAAACATATTATTTTAAGAACATTTCGGTCCAATATCGCTGTGTTTGGGGCGAATATTAGTTTAAGGATGTTTCAGTCCAAAATTCTCGTGTTTGGGACAAAGTTTAGTTTAAGGACATTTCGGTCTAACATTCCCATGTTTGGAGGAACGCGCTAGTTTAGGGACGTCTCGGTTCAAAATTTCCATTTTGGGGACGAATAGGTGTTAGTTGTTGGGATACACCATCTCTCTGAAGACGTTGAGAAATTACGGCGACATATATTATATGTGTGGAAAGATGTACTCTTGGGTTTTGTAAATTGGTATTTTTGGTGTTGTTTGATTTGTCTCAGATTTCACTTTGTGTCATCTTAGCTTTGGGACAACTCGGGAGTTTTAAAAACTCAAAACTTTTGCATCGTCGGTATCTATGATATATATGTTGCTGAACGTCGTCTAATTGCTATATGTTCATTTAGACGGGGTTGCACACATTCTGGTGTTGCTTGCTTCTGCGGTTATATATATCTGGTTATAGTTTGTGCGGATTGTCATGTGGGATAACCCTTAGTGCGATATTGATTGTACAGTTTTGATTCAGTTTGTATATTAATTATTGAGGGGCAAGCGTCCGACTTGTGGACAACCGTTTTTTCCGTTATATATATTCTTTTATTAGGACTCGACCAGGTTGCGGTCGTTGTCACTCTTGTACATATATTTCATTTCTGTACTAGTATTATCTCGCGGAGGAGTGCTCCAATAGCTGGATTTTATAGGGCAATAGGCCCGCATCTCATGGCGTTGAGACCGGGTGGGCCTTACTCTAGAATTGGCGGGCAATTCGCCGCACTCGTAGGGGGTATAGGATTGACCCGCGGAGGGATGCACAAGTCACCGGATTCTAGAAAGCGGCGGGTGACCGACTCACTTTGTTGAAGGCGTGTTACCCAGTTTCTAGAATTGGCAGGTGGCTTGCCGCACTCGCAGGGGTCTAGGATCGATTTTGTACGGGCTATCCACATGACCGGAGAACATCACGTTTCATTTACGGCTCAAATAAAACGCGGGGCTCCTAGTTTATCCGCAATTCCGTATTGTTGTTCGCATGCCTGTGATGACTATAATCTGCCTGCGATGTTGATATATATATATATATTATATTTAGTAGATACTTCTATATGTTTTGCATCCGCGCTGGTCCTGCTCCCGCTCTGCCGTTAGTTAAGTAACCCAACGGTGCATGACGGGGCCCCGTGGCGAATGCAGATAGCATATAAATAGCATGCTATTTTGGTTGTTTCTTTTGTGGCTTGGAAACTTAAAATGATGGGAACATATTATCTGAATAGTGCAAGGAAAATAAACCTACATGATATTGTTGGAACCAATTTTTAAAACTATTCGGTTTTCTTCAAAACTTATGGTCGTATTCTTTTTCTTTGCATTGAGGTATTCGGTTAGGAATATCCCGCACCTCATTCTATGATGGAAGAGCCTTAATCCCTTCACGGGGAGTACGTGAAAGTATGTCTTAGCACCACCACAAGGTTTATACAAGTATCAAGTATGAAATTTTTAAAATTTTAGGGTGCTAAGCTATACTAACTTAGAATATAACTAGAGTATTAGGCTTTTATAGCATGATAAAACAAGTTTACAACTAAGTGAAGAAGATTACAATCTTTATAGACCAAGTCATTCACTTCTAAAGCTCCGAGTAGTAGTCACTACGACTCCTCATAGCTCCACTTGAAGAAAGGATCGAGCTTGCTTTGCGTTCTTCGAGGCCGAAGATGATCCAACTTGAAGTTTCTCTAGGTCAAGCTACCTCTTCACTAATCAAGTATTAGTGAAGGAAACATCCTAATCTAGAGGGCTAGTTTAGAGTAGGTTGATGAAGTAGGAGTTTTGGCTCACTTAGAAATCTCTCTCTTTTAATTTCCAACTCAAGAAAAACCCTAGTGAGCTCTTGAAAGGAGGAAGAAGAACATGAGAGTGTGAAAAATGTGGAGAGAGAATGAGAATGCACAAATGAGCCAGGGTTGTGTTGTGTGTAGAATGGCTCAATGATCATCTTACTTATTGAAGCATCCATTATTTCACAATACAAATAATGAACCATACTTCAATAGTGATCACAAACCATTAAACAAATGTTTTGAGCCATGCTTCACCCATGCCCCAAAAATCTCCTCATTTTCCACCTCATATATCCATTTTCTAAAAATAGATAATCCATGTTCTATGTGTCATCTACCATGGCACAATATAAAACACACACACACACACAATCCATGGGTACAAATGAAAAAGGGAATCATATTTTCCCACCAGGCTCCGTCAAAGGGAAAGCCAGATCTTGATGGCAACATCTACAGCCTAGAGATCAGCCTGACGTTCCTTCTCATTCCAGCAGGATGCAGACACGACGTCGACAAAGACCCAAGGGTCAAATAAAAAATGGAGCCATGGCAAAATCCTAACTCCAAGTCTTGACAGTTCATATACAACTCAGAGACTACCCCAGCGTACCTTCTTATTCCATCAGAGTACAGACGTGACATCAACAAAGCTCCAATGAGCCGAATTAAACTGGAGTAAAGGCATATTCCTAGCTCCGGACTTCAACTGCAATACATACAGCATAGAGGTCCTGTAGATGTCTACCCTATTTCAGCAAAAAAACGGCACGGTATCGTCAAAACAAAAATGAAGCAATGGCATATTCCCAGCTTCAGGGTCTCGACGGCAACTCATATAAAACCTATGAAACTATCGGAGATCATCTCACACCAGCGTGGAGTGGTTATGACTCATCGGGGCTCCAAATTGAGCCCAACCCTAAGTAAAAAGCAACATGGCAAATTCCTAACGCTTGCTCTTCTGACGGTCATATAGCCTAAAGAGATTACTTGAAGAAATCTTGTCCAGCCCCCAAAGGGATCAGAGACACGACAGGCACGGGGCTACTCAAACAACGGCTTAAAGACCGTATATCGAGGAATACATCAGCCAACGCGACGGTGCCACGGACCAAAGCCCTAGTACCACAAAACTTAACAGACCTTTGTCACAAAGAATGGAGGTTATCTATATACAACGTTTAGACAAGTTTTCCTGTAAACCCAAGGGAGGTGAACTAAATAAACTCCGAAATGAGTACGTAAACTAGAGACTCCGAAATGAGTGAATAAACTACAAACTTCGAAATGAGTACATAAACTAGAGACTCCAAAATGAGTGAATAAACTACAAACTCCAAAATGAATACATAAACTAGAGACTTCGAAATGAGTGAATAAACTACAAACTCCGAAATGAGTATATAAACTAGAGACTCCGAAACGAGTGAATAAACTAGAGACTCCGAAACGAGTGAATAAACTAGAGACTCCGAAACGAGTGAATAAACTAGAAACTCCGAGATGAGTACATAAACTACTTTACGTCAAGTCAAGACGGAGAGGCACAAGTATGAAATGAAATATGTCTTTTATTCATAAATCAAAATGAATATAAGATAAAAAAGAACAAAAGAAAAAAATATACAGTGACAAAAATTTCTAAACTGATGGGCGGTTCAATAAACCAGCAAGTTCGTCATTCTTCCGCCAGACTTTCGCTTCAATCTCTATCAACGTCGCGAGCTGAGTCCCTACCTATTCCTGTTGGTTCTGATATAAGGAAAATCGACTTTCAAGCTCTTTCTTGGTAGTCTTATGGGCCTCGACCATCTCGTGTGTAAAAATAACGGCTTTATCAAGAGCCACCACCTCCGTAATGACCTCCTGAAAAACTCGCCAAATTTCGTAAGCACGAGTAGTCTTGGCGGTGAGTTGGGCTTGAAGTTCCCCTAAATCTTTTGAAGCCAATTCCCTCACCGAAAACTTTCAGTTGAGCCTTTTCTCACATGACTAGAGATTGGCTGCACATCGGTCAATCCATCCACGCAGGCTGGCCTTTACTGACGAAATGTCGGAGGGAATGCGTATTCATTCAACCCCATGTAGGGAAGCCTCAACTTGACGACAGTACTCGACCCAAGTACGCACTAGCGCCTCGTCATGATAGGTGGTAAGAACAGACAAAAAAACATTGGCTTCAACAGTGAATTCTTCGGCCGTAATGGATGTACCGGCATGGAGATCTTCAATAAAATTCTCCAGCGAATGAATGCTTTGTTTTGCCATCCTCTCAGACACGCGTCGTATTGGGTTATGCCAGCGCCCCGGCCATCAATCCGTTGCCAAATGCAGAACAAAAACTTTAAAAAACCGGCGCTAACGGAACCCGATTCCCGGATCGAACCATTAACCCTACACTAGTGGTATGTCAAGGAGTTTAGAGAGGTTATAACGAATGATCTGTGTCCTTCGGTATTCAACCTCTGTCCCAAGCTCCTCACGGCTTCCAGGATCATGTTTGATCTCCGGTCTCCCCACATCGAAGAAGATCCACGTCGAGAGTTTGTAATATGGGCTCCGACCTCAAAACCGAAGCAACTCGAGTATTTAGTTTGGAAACCTAGATAGCCAAGATGGAGTAGAGAGAGTGTGTGATTATTTTGTCTCAATACACCCTAGGTTTCTCAACACATGAGACATGTAAGGTGGGGGTTGAAGAAGATGCCATGGGAGAAGAAAGTGTGAGGCACAGAAAAAAGGAAAGTGAAGAAAAGAGGTGGTTGCTCTTTTTTCTTGAGTGAGTGTTTTATATGAACCAAGCTAGCAAATAAAGAAAACAACTCAAGAAAAAATATCTCCTCACAACAAATATCCCACACCACAAACAAAAACCTTAGCATGTTACCCATGACCCACCATGAGTCACACCCATGTGACATCCATGAATCACTAAGTGAGAATTCTAGAATAAAGAGTCACACTTTCCCACTCCATAAACATTTAAACCAAAATATTTAATAACAAAATGAAATGGCAACTTCTAAAGTAATCTTGTAACGAATTATAAGAATACCCATCATCCGTATATACATACCCGCATCCGTATTCCGACTGAATACAAATACAACGAGACGAAAATAATCCAACAATATAATACTAGGATCCGGCTTAAACCAAAGCCCACAAGTATTATCAGTTCAATCATGATCCATGCACAAGTGCACGTATATGACCGAACCCTGCTAAAAACCATACGACCTCTACAACGTTTCGCCCGAAACAGGGAAACCCTCTGTGTGGGACTCTAAAGATTCGTCAATATGCTGGCGGTGGGTTTAACCACAAGCACGTCAATGGCACTAGCTATACGTAACGGCTACCCAGGTATTGAGCGAAAAGGAGGCCGATGAGCAAACACATCCTGAAACCCCTACCGAGCCTGACAGTGACAATATCCATACAGTCCGGTCCGTTCGTCTATGAGTATCGCATATCGAGTCTAGGGGGTGGATAAAGTCAGACCCCTAATAACGTGACATTTAGTGTCGGTATGAAGCCCATCACCACCTGAAAAACTACTGATCTGAATCAGTAATTCTCGACTATCTTGGCCAAGGATTTCTGGTGATGGCCACCCGTGCACACCGCGACATCAACCCCCAATACCGGGAGAGACGAATCCCCTGACGATCCGCTCACTGCCTCCATGTGGCTCGGGACTGTACCCAAACCTATTTGCACGATTCCTTTGAGCCATGGTAGGGTAGTAATCAAAGCACAGTGGGAACTCACACGAGAAAAATGACGATATCAGGTCGATAGACTAACCTGTACACATGTCACCAGGGAACTGCTATCTGACAATAGGTATAATACCAACTAGCATGTTCCCGGCGAGTCCGTCCGGTGTACTCATAACCCAACGAGTACCTGTATACATCTTAGGTGAACAAACTAACACCAATGGCTTGTGAGACCGTCCATCGCCCCTCGTCGGGGTCTCAATCCGTATACTCTAGTCTACTCTTGGAGTATCGATGCCCAGTCTCAAAACTCCCACGACTAAGGAAATTTTAAGGATGTGCATATAGACCACCCATCTCCCACGTATATGATCGCCATCATACTGCTGACAGTCAAGCATGAATCCTATGGGCTCTATCAATATGTAATAGTGATCTGTAATGTCACCTGAAGCATATACACGATGATAAAGACAAACCAGATAGCATACTATCATCTCGAATAAGACCGTTCTACTGGTATAGGTCCTGCCTCAATCATTGCAATCGCGTGCCTGCGATCCAATAATTGACTTGAGGGCACTATAGCCAACAATCTCCCATTTGCACTTAAGGATAATTATTGCGGTGTCGCATACTCACAGCCCGTGTGATACCGAACACCCAACTTCTCTACTAATCAGTTTCACAAAGCTCGTTTGTAAAACTATTGCGTTCGAGAAACAAGCTCAGTGAGTGGATCCGCTCCAATGTTTCTTTCTATGTCTCTCTTTATCTCAAGTTCGCGGAGAAAGCCATCTCCCGAAATGAGCAATACCTGTCTTAGAATATGTTTGGATATCTGATGAGACCCAGTTCGTAAATAAACTCCAAATCCAGTAAACTTCCTAGACTCTATTGTCCATTGAATTTAATCAGTATCCTGCGCCATGCCTTCCTCAGTATCCGCTTGGACCACCTGTCCAAACTACTGCCCCTCAAAATAGGGAAAACTATAACTCTGACAGTCACTCTGTCATCCAGGTCACCTTGGAAGCCTAGAATGATAACCGTCTCCCGAAGGAGGCCGTCGTTACCAAATACCTAGAACATCCACTTATGTTCATGAACTGCTTCTGAACGTTTCTCCAGGATTGGATTGATATATAAACTTATTGCAACTAGTACAAAAACAACATCTTGTGTAGTACTTGACATCTCATGATTGACTCAATTGCCTAAGCAAGTGATATGTCAATCATGCACATCCCTCTCCCCTTTAGTCTGTAAGACACCTTTAGAGAGGGCGACTCCATCACCTGCAGGTATACCACCATGCCAGGAGTCGTCCATTCTAAAACATATTTAGAATAGTGTCAAAGTACCTAGATTGGGAAACTACCCAAATCTAGATCTATGACCATAGATCTAGTAACCAGAATGCCTGATATAATATCCATAACCTATATGGAGAAACCACTGTGTGACATCCACAGTATAACCGATCGTAGTATAGGAATTTCACTTCCTACAAAGTGTATGTCATCCAAATTCCTGGACATCATACCCTACTACCTTCTTAACAAATCCATCTCCTATTCTGATGATGTCAGAGCTTATGACCGTCACATAAAAAATAGATGATTTATCCCCGCTATACTTACTTTAGTCTATAAATAGATACAAGCTACTTGTCCACTATGTTTCCGCTGCTCCCACTGACTATAACAACCCTCTGGCAGAGTCATATACATGTGCACTTTCAAAGCTAGTTTAGAACGACGCTATACTCATCCTCATGCCGGTTCTCATAGTCTAGAACAGCAGTAATGGCAAGTCTGGGTAAACAAGAACCTCCATGTCACTGTCTTTGAGGATACTGAAGTACCTCTCGGGTGGTTGAGGTTACCCACCATATCTACGAAGTGGCTCATGGAATGTCAAACCCGATTGAATCTTTAGGTTCTATTAAATTTTCAGTAACCGTTTGTGGTTATGGAATCACTTTCAGTTCTACCACACTCCCACTACTGTTTTCTGAAAAAGTCAATTTTACTAAAACTGTGGCGAGTCAAGAACAATATCACTATTGATCTTCCAGATGGTAGAAAGTTAACCCTCGTCATAGCCTGGGATAACCCACAAACTGCCATTACAGAAATGCACCTTGAGTTTATCCAGAGTCTGGTTTTAAGCATAAGCCGGACAACTCCATATATCTTAACATTGTTAAGATATGAACCATTCTATATACAATATAGAAACATAGGCACTGATTTAATTGGAACCAGATTCAAATCATGCAGCTGTCTCCAGTGCATGTCAACTAAATGGAGATAGGGAAAGTTCCCCACTAAAAGAACCCCCACGTGTTTAACACGTGAGTGTTTTCTTCTCTCTCTCTCTTCTAGTAGCGACCGTGACATTCCTTAATCAAGATAATAATACGGATGTATTGACCGAACCCGCTTGTTATACTGAGCTGGGGAACGTTGGTTCTGCTCTATCTTATAATTTTTATAAGTCCGAGCAGGAAATAGGGGAATACCAGGATTCCCATGCCACCCAATCAAGAAAAAATCATGTTGATGCATATTCTTCGGGTGTGTTCGTTACCGAAAACTGTTTCTCAGTATCCTCTACGTCCTAGGTATGAGATACCGGATCAGGATCCCACATATGTAATCTGTTACATGGGCTACAGAAAGGAAGAGAACTGGGATTGGGTGATATGTCTCTAAGTATAGAGAATAGTGCAATTGTTGCAGCCAAATAAGTTGGCAAATATCACCTTGTATTACCAAATGGTAAATACATTGATTCTGAACAAATGTTATTACATGCCGAACCTGATATACAACATTATATCAGTTTCTTTATTAAGTTAAAGAAGAATATAATTTTGTATTGCAGGATAATGTTGTGAACATTTTCCTTAATTAAGAGTTGATTGGATCAGGCATGTTATGTAATGGCATATATGTTCTAAATCAAACCATAATTCAAAGTATATAGAACACACACAAGAGAAGTAGTTCAAAAATGAACGAATCCTTCTTGTGGCATTGTAGACTAGGTCATATTAATGCGACACTACTAGCTAAGTTACATAAGGATGGATATTTGAATATGTTTGAACTTACATCTTATGAAACTTGCCCGTCATGTCTCAAAGATAAAATGACCAAAACTCCGTTTACTGGAAACGGAGAAAGAGTTACTGAACTCTTGGGAATGATACATAGTGATGCATGCGGCCCTATGTCTACACATGCCAGGGTTGGTTCTTTATACTTCATTACATTCATCGATGATCTCTTAAGATTCGGACATGTGTTCCTGTTGAAACACGAGTATGAAGCTTTTGAGAAATTCAAGGAATATAAGTGCGAAGTAGAGAACCAGACGGGTAGAAGTATTAAAGTCCTTTGATGTGATCGGGGAGGAGAATACTTGAGCATGGAGTTCCTGGATTATTTAAAAGAGAATAGGATTCTCTCTCAGCTTACTCCTTCATATACACCGATTGATGATGTTTTATATGTGTGTAGTAACCGCAATCAATAACGGTGTCGCGTGTAGCTAGACCGAGATGAGTACGGGTCGTCCTCAGGGATTCGTGGAACTTTTAATCTTACTTTAGGCGTATTGATTAGGAAAGGAGGAAAAATAATGAATAGTGGAGAATGGTTGTAGATTCTAGATCTATGTCAATCGCGGATGTAGGATATAGATCTAGATTAATTACGGATGTAGGTTTTATATTAGAAAGGGTGTTGTAGGGTTCATTAAGATTTAGTAGTCATGGATGATTAATTAAAGATTACTCCTTTTATCCTTTAATAGATTTAAAACTAGATCGACAGTGATGCATGTAGATTAGGGTTTCTGGAGGGAATAGGGTTCCCACTCTTAACACCTATCTTGACATGGATCTCCGTTCATGTCTAGCCTTTACCAAAACAATTGTTAATCTAATCTCAAATCGTGGTCGTGAATATCAATGAATTGATAGCGCGCCCAATTAGGATGTTAACGATTCTTTTGGTAAAGTTTATAAACTTTATAGGATGTAAAAGGAGTTAAAGGATTTTAATCATCCATTGATCTACCCTAATCATACGAACCCTATCAAGCGGAGAATTACTCGCGCATGATGGAGATAAAAGAACGGATAGAGATCATGATGTAAATAAAGAAAATAAAATGCAATAAGAATAAAACAACTACTTTTATTAATCAACTTGATCAATTACACTTTGTTCGTTTAGAAAGTGATTACAAAACCCTAGTTTGCTTCTCGATCTCTTCTTAAGGAGGTATATGAACAGCTGATGATCAACCTGGATTCTTGAGCTATCTTGGACTTCGTGATCTCATCGGTTTGATAAGTTTTCAAGTGAGGCTCTCGGTTCTATTTATAGTCATAGAAGTTGAAATCTCTAGATCCCCAGAATTATGGTTAGTTGTAGAAAATGCAACCTGAAAATCTCAAATCCCAACTCCCCCTTTAGGTCGCGGATCCGCCGCATTTTTGGTGTTTTGGCCGCGGTTGTGCCGCGTCTTGGTGTAATTTTTGGTTCAAAATTCTGGAGCTTCATCTAGTTGACATGTGGTGATCTTTTGAATATCTGGATTTTGGAAATATTCTCTAAATCTCTGCCAGAATTGATTGCTTCGATTTATTTTAATATTTCGGCAGATTTGATCTCGATAACTCGGATTTCTTTGATTCCAGTCCTGATGTAATTTCTGCACAATATCTCAACAAATAATGTTAGTATAATTTGTTTTTATTGAGATATTATCCTAACCATTTGATATGATATTATAGTTTAAGAGAATTGGTTAATGATATTTGATATGGTATGCATATTTAAATGGACTAAATATTATATAGATATTATATGCTTATATTTTCCTTCATAATGTTAATTATAATATATAAACACATGAAAATAGTATTTTTATAGATAAACCCTCATATATGTCATATTTATAATAAACACCTTTTATTATATAAAATTAGTAAGGAAAATGTCATATCAAATGCACGATATTTTTGACTGAACAAATACCCCCAAAGTTAACTTTGATCGTCCCAAGCAAACTAGTTATTCAAGAGAAGGAGAAAAAGAAAACCTAAGAAGCACACTTTTTTAGGCAACACGATTGCACTGAGCACGTGCAACAAGCCGTTAAAGCTCTAGGTGTCCTTAGTAGGAGGAGTGTTGTCTCCTGAGGGTTTTTAGCGGATTACACTCACAAAATCCTATAATAAAAGAAAGATGGTGAAAGTTACATATAAATATAAGAACTTATAAAAGAAAGAACTTGAAAATAAGAGTTTCCAACTACACCAGTTTTTCGGTTGTCATGAGCCCTATCTTAATGGTCATGAAAAAATGTTAGAAATCACATGAACTCTCAATAAAATATCGCCTTTAGTCTTCCTCCCTATCTTTCTTCCAAACATTGATCATATACCCTTACGTGTGTGTAAAAGACATCCCTACACTTAGAGAATTCAATTCAAGCTATCATACTCTTGTCCGTCTTCCAAAGTATTTTATAGTTGGTAAATATTTTCGATAAAATTGCTCACACATTCTTCATGCGATCGTTAATACTTCTTGAGGTGCTAACCGACCGATTACAAAATGTGCTCGCGCATTTAGGCGTAATTTCTCGTTTCGCAACACCTAAGGCTTAGCAGTGGCTCCCAAACCAGTTGGTCTAAGGCACTAGGTGATAAAGCACCATCACTATTATTTTTTTTGCTGCCTTAAGCAATTACAAAACCAGTGTTCATTTTTTTCTTCACCACTTATATATATATATATATATATATATATATATATATATATATATATATATATATATATATTTCTTCATACTAAGTTTTTTAGACAAGAGCATTTCAAGATATCCTCTACTATCCCAAGTTTCAAGATGTGTGTAAGTGCGTATAGTAGGGTATCAACGTTCAAATGTTTGGCCTCAAGAATAAGGACTATTTTTCAGACTTATTTTTATCCTCAGATTAGTGACTTTGTTTATCTTACTAACTCTTGGGACAACGGCTCATAACTACTTATTACTAGTTTCATTTAAGAAAACATCTAATTTTCTTGCTTTTCTCAAACTATTCCTATCTTTCATATGTAAATTTTCACTTTCAAACTTTCATTATAAAAAAAAATTGTGCTTATATATAGTATAATGCAAAGTAATGCATGAATAAGCATAAACCTCCTCCAAACCTGTTTGCAGCAGTGTCCTCACTGATGTCATCTGTTAAGCTTAAAAAAACTGTAGATTTGGAAGGAAAAATTATTAAAGGGGACAAGAAATAATGACAGTGAAATCCTCCCCAAACTTATTTTTGGCTCACAATTTAGTAAAAAATTTCTTTTCAAGAGCCAAAAAAATTTCCCTCCCCCTAAACTTAAGTAAAATCGTATTAAGCATTTAAAATTATAAGGGGGAGGGGGTAAAGTTATTGGTCTATGCAAAGCTTTACAAAGACCAAAAGTCAACACCAACCATTCAAATATTTTATCGATGTAACGCACTGGTTGGTAGAAGAACATGACACCTATTGTCGTGAAGAAATGGGGAGGGGATAAGGGGTGGAATAGAACGTGTTTATGTCTCGGTTTATAGAGACGAAACAGTGATGGTGGATTACTCGCATTCTTGTTATTAATAAGAAGAAGGGGTGGTGGTTCAACTTCTTTGTATTGAGGTCGATTTATCGCAACTCCCATGTTTTCTAAGAATGTGAGTTCTTCAGCGAAAATTTCTTCAAAGTTTTCATTGATATCCCGAATAATAATCTCATCGGAAAGAACGGGATGATACTCGGACTCCATAAAAGGTTCATATTCAGCGTTAGATGTTGAACCGGACAGCTCAATAGAAGTGTCCGTATGTGTATAACAAATAGCAGGGTCAAACAACAATGTACTAGCGGAGTCAAAATCGTGAAGCTGTTCAAATTCGCTGCTGTCAAAATTTATCGCTTCGACAGATAATACTTGAGCATAGGGTTCGGAGGGTTCACTTCCCAACTTATAAATGTTAAGCTCAATTGACATCTTCCCGAAGGATAAGGTCATAGAGCCATTTCGACAATTGATTATTGCGTTGGAAGTCGCAAGAAAAGGTTGACCTAAAATCACCGGAATTTGCTTTCGTGGGTTCGCTACAGGCTGTGTATCTATAACGATAAAGTCCACAGGGAATATAAATTCCCCGACTTTGATTAACACATCCTCTAGCTCACACCTAGGTTGGGTGATAGATCGATCGGTCATTTGAAGAGTGCAGTGCGCCGGTTTTAACTCTCCGATCCCTAATTGCTCATACAAAGAATACGGAAGCAAGTTAACACTAGCGCCTAAATCGAGTAGAGCACGATTGATATCTTTACCCCCAATAGAAATAGATATAGTAGGACTTCCGGGGTCCTTTCGTTTCTTGGGTAGTTGTTGGGTAAAAGCAGTGCTTACATTACTCGCTAAGAAAACTTTTTTAGGCACTCGAGTTTTTCTCTTCCTAGTGCATAAGTCCTTTAGAATTCTTGCATAAGACGGAACTTGTTGAATAGCATCTAGGAGAGAAATGTATATGTTAACTTGCTTAAAATTTTCCACAATCTTCTCCATTTGTGGACTTGGTCTGTTACCCGTTAACCTATTTGGATAAGGTGCTTTATCAATAAGGGTTGGGTCCAATATTGGAGAGGATTGTGGGGATGGAATGGATCCCAGAATTGGAGTTGGGATCGTTTTAGGTAGATTCGAGAAAGTGGGCGAAGTGTTCGAGCCTTGGGGAAAACGGAGAACAGGCTCGGAAGAAGGTGGGAGACTAGACGAAATAGGGTAAGAAGTGGAAGCCGGGATTTCAATTGATTCCTCATCATCAATCTGTTCACCCATTTGATTGTTCAACACTCTTCCTGATCTCAACGTGGTAACGGCACTCACATTATGACTTTGTGAGTGGCCAGGATTCTGTAGGGGTTGAGACGAAAATTTTCCTTTTTCTCTCGCACTCATCGCGGCATTTATTTGTGCAAGTTGTGCTTCTATCGATTTTATACTTTCACCGTGGGAGGTGGTGGTCTGTGTTAATGATCGGATAGAAGACTTTATTTCATCCGTCGATTGCATGGAATGTTTAATAAACATATCCACGCTTTGTTCGAGCGCAGATGAGTTTTCGGTATCGGCCGTTTGGAAAGAATTATTGGCCGGATTCTGAAAGGGGTGCTGGCTTTGTGGTGGTGGTTGTTGTTGTTGCTGTGGAGGAGGTCTTTGATAATTGTTTTGGAACTGGTTTTGATTTTGGGTTTGGTGTTGGTTCCAAGCAAGATTAGGATGATTCCTCCATCCCTGATTGTACGTGGAAGAATAAGGATCGTTTCTAGGTCGCTGCTGAAAAGTAGCATTAGTGTGTTCTTGACCTTGAAACGGTGCATTTGAAGGACATTCTTCTGTCAGATGTGATGGATCGGAACAGCAACCACACAAGGTTTTAAGAAGCATAACCTGGTTTAGGGAGATTGATGAGAATTTATTCTCTATAGCGTCGAGTTTCTTTTGCATCGCTACCATTTCGTCTTTTACTGCAATGGAAACATCGAGCTGATGGATACCTCCCCTAGATGAAGGTGGTCTAACGCTTTCCCACTGCAAAGTGTTTTCAGCGAGATCTTCCAGATATTTCCAGGCTTCACCATCGTCTTTGGACATGAAATTGCATTGACACATGATTTCAAGCATCTTCTTTGTCGCTGGAGTAATGCCCTCATATATAATTCGGCACAGATCCCATCTATGTATTCCATGATGAGGACATTGGACAAGCAGATCCTTAAACCGTTCAAAGTACTTCCAAAATGGTTCATTGGGAAGCTGGGTAAACTGGTTGATTTCGCTCCTGACACGGGCGATCTTATGATTGGGGTAAAATTTCTTAAGGAATGCTATTACGAATTCATCCCAATTGGTAATAGAGTGTGCGGCAGTGTTATAAAGCCATTTTTCTGCTAAATCGCACAAAGTGAAAGGGAGAAGACGTAAGCGCATAGCATCCACTAAAAGTTGTGATGTACCCATCATTACGCATACGTTTTCGAATTTAGTGATAAAAACATATGCATCTTCAGACTCAAGCTCGTGAAATTTGGGCAACAGGTTGATGAAGTAGGATTTAATTTCAAAATTATCCCCATTGGCTGGTGGAATAGATAAACAGGTAGGAAGGGGACCATGTATAGGATAGCATCTCTCTTGGAGAGAAATGCGTGGTGGATTCTGCGCACCGACGGGTGGTAGTAAGGTGGTGTTATAATCTGATAGAGAACCGTCCATCTCGGTCGATGTGGTGGGTGGAGGGGAAAAAGAAAATGAAGAAGTACCGACTTCGGAGTCGATAGCAGGAACACGGACAAGACGGGCACTAGAATCCCGTGTCCAGCCGAACATGCACTAAGCGGGTTTAGCGCAAGTGGCAGCGTGTGTGATTTGAAATTGGTTTGTTTTGAAAAGTGTCAGACGTGAGACAAATCACACAAAAATGCACAATCATACCTAGAACTAAGGTTACCTAGGTCAAGTCTCTAGACCGCTCCTAGGCTTTCAAAGGAGAAGTCGCATGATCAATCCTTTACCGCCTCTTTATCACTCTTGTTGCCAAGTAAGTTCCAGGTAAGTGGGAGGTATCCGCTATACGAATCACCGAAAATAGCAGGCCTAATTAAGTAACCACTTACCTAGATACACTTGCCTAGGCACCACAAAAGAAATGCGGATAAACGATAGATTACCCACAACTTTCCTCTGTCCTTATTGAGCGCGACAGTACTTAGAGTCTTGGTCTAGATATTTTTTAATTAATGTAGGGTGATGCGGATGCTCGTTTTGTGATTTGTGGGGCCTAGGATGGGTGATGAAATCCCCACCTAATCTGAATTTGGTCTTTACCCCTTAATGTCCGTATTAAAATATGCAAAAACAAACCGCAAAACAAAACTCGCAAAAAGATTTTTGAGTAGTGATATTTTGCAAAGAATCCTATAGAAAAGATATTTTATTGGATTTCAGAGGTGTGAGAAGGAGATAGGAAAGTTACCAGAGAAGTTGGGAAGCAAGATCCCCAATTCCACCGCGGTTCCGCCGCAAATATGGTGATTTGGCCGCGGTTTGGCTGCGGGAATGAGAGCTTGATCAAAAATTTTTGTTTCAGTGTCCTCCCTTGCTCCTCTGGGTCTTGATGAATGTCTCTGAATCTCTGTTTCCTCAAATCTGTGACTCCAGATCCCCTTACAAAATTCACACAATAATCGTTAAATACACAATTTGCTGTTTTGTTCATTTATGATATGGATCGAATAAGAATTCAATACGAATAGTAAGAAAAAATATTACGCACGTATCCCCGGCAACGACACCATTTGATTGATGATGTTTTATATGTGTGTAGTAACCGCAATCAATAACGGTGTCGCGTGTAGCTAGACCGAGATGAGTATGGATCGTCCTCAGGGATTCGTGGAACTTTTAATCTTACTTTAGGCGTATTGATTAGGAAAGGAGGAAAAATAATGAATAGTGGAGAATGGTTGTATATTCTAGATCTATGTCAATCGCGGATGTAGGATATAGCTCTAGATTAACTACGGATGTAAGTTTTATATTAGAAGGGGGCTTCTAGGGTTCGTTATGATTTAGCAGTCATGGATGATTAATTAAAGATTACTCATTTTATCATTTAATAGATTTAAAACTAGATCGACAGTGATGCATGTAGATTAGGGTTTCTGGAGGGAATAGGGTTCCCACTCTTAACCCCTATCTTGACATGGATCTCCGTTCATGTCTGGCCTTTACCAAAACAATTGTTAATCTAATCTCTAATTATGGCCGTGAATATCAATGAATTGATAGCGCGCCCGATTAGGATGTTAACGATTCTTTTAGTAAAGTTTATAAACTTTATAGGACGTAAAAGGAGTTAAAGGATTTTAATCATCCATTGATCTACCCTAATCCTACGAGCCCTATCAAGCGAAGAATTACTCGCGCATGATGTAGATAAAAGAACGGATAGAGATCATGATGCAAATAAAGAAAATAAAACGCAATAAGAATAAAATAACTATCTTTATTAATCAACTTGATCAATTACTTTTTGTTCTTTTAGAAAGTGATTACAAAACCCTAGTTTACTTCTCGATCTCTTCTTAAGGAGGTAGATGAACAACTGATGATCAATCTGGATTCTTGAGCCGTCTTGGACTTCGTGATCTCGTCGGTTTGATAAGTTTTCAAGTGAGGCTCCCGGTTCTATTTATAGTCATAGAAGTTGAAATCCCTAGATCCCCAGAATTAGGGTTAGTTGTAGAAAATCCATCCTGAAAATATCAAATCCCAATTCCCCTTTTAGGCCGCGGATCCTCCGCATTTTTGATGTTTTGGCCGCGGTTGCGCCGCGTCTTCGTGTGATCTTTGGTTCAAAATTCTGGAGCTTCATCTAGTTGATATGTGGTGATCTTTTGAATATCTGGATTTTGGAAATCTTCTCTAAGTCTCTGCCAGAATTGATTGCTTTGATTTACTTTAATATTTCGGCAGATTTGATCTCGATAACTCGGATTTCTTTGATTCCAGTCCTGATGTAATTTCTGCACAATATCTCAACAAATAATGTTAGTAGAATTTGTTTTTATTGAGATATTATCCTAACCATTTGATATGATATTATAGTTTAAGAGAATTGGTTAATGATATTTGATATGGTATGCATATTTAAATGGACTAAATATTATATAGATATTATATGCTTATATTTTCCTTCATAATGTTAATTATAATATATAAACACATGAAAATAGTATTTTTACAGATAAACCCTCATATGCGTCATATTTATAATAGACACCTTTTTTTATATAAAAATAGTAAGGAAAATGTCATATCAAATGCACGATATTTTCGACTGAACATACACCACAGAACAACGGTGTATCGGGGCGGAGGTATCGCACCCTATTAGATATGGTGCGCTCTATGATGAGTACTGTTGAGTTGCCTGTTTCTTTTTGGAGTTATGCACTTTAGAAGCTTCATACCTATGGAATGAGATTCCATCCAAAACAGTGCATACCACTCCATATGAGATATGGAATGGGAAGGGACCATCTCTTAAACGAGTTAAGATATGGGGTTGTTCGGCCTATGTTGAAAAGCAAAATTCGGACAAGTTCGAGGCAAGGTTAGTTCTGTATAAGTTTGTTGGTTATCCCGAACATTTGCGAGGGTATATCTTCTACCACACTGAGGAGAAAAATGTGTTTTGTTTCTCAGTATGCCACCTTTTTAGAAAAGGAATCTCTTATGGAAGAAATTAGTGGTCATGAGGTAGAACTGGAAGGAGTTCCAGCTAGACAAACTAACAGCTGATGATTTGGTAAAACCGGAGGATTCTATAGTTCTTAACTGTTTATCGCCGAAAACAGAGACGAAACTGGGATGGATCATCTTGCCTGAATTTGGGGGTAGATACTATTTGGATTTATCCGTCCACCTCTCCGAAGATACCAAGTTGATTTATGACACCGTGTATTGGAGGTCTGGACGGATGCGGCCATTGTAGCAGACATCATCAGATTCTTCCTCGTTGTGAGGGGTTTTTTGATTGTGGGGACACTCCTCCCTGCAGGCGCAAGCCCCTGCAATTAATTACTTTATCGCATCGCGGTAACCATTTTCTCCTGCTCCAGAAGGTCACTTCGTATCGTGTTTGTTTGTTTTATTTTTTGTTGCCCGTGGATTGTACACAGAGACTAATTTATGTTGTCTGCTGTAGGGCATGGATTAGTCCAAATCCGTATATTCTTAGATTTGGGTTTGGTTTGATTTAAGGATCGTTAATCTCGTTTGAGATTAAGATCAACTTAAATATTTGTTAAGGATACGTTAGTTCAATTTTAGACTAAGATATACTTAACAAGGTTTTAGGATCATTCAGATCCAACAAAAGAGCGTTTGAGCTCTATTGTTTTAGTTTAAGAACGTTTCGGTCCGTAGCTAGTTGCATTCCGTTGTTGCCATTTTGGGAAGTGCATCCAAAAGCAGTTGATTATCGGGACCCACCACCTCTCTGAAGACGTTAAGGAATTACAACGATATGTATCAGAGGTGTAGAGAGATGTACCCTTGAACTAACTTCCAGATTGAAGGGAGAGATCATGGTGAACCATCTAAGAATCATTAGTCAATTTTGGGAGACTGAGATTAACTTAGGAGAAGTGTGATGGACATCGTTCTGGTCAATTAGTTTGGGAAGTCATGAGCATAGAGCCTCAGTCTATTTGAAGATCTAAGACGTTTTAATCTCAAGAAGACTTAGCCAATTTGGGGCTGAAGCTGGCTTCATATAGTGTAAAACACTAATATATGCTCGGTGCTCACGTGCTCTCACGTGAGTCTCTAAAGCAGTATTAAACACTGAAATTTAGGACGCTCACGTGTGGCACGTGAGACGCCTGAAAGTTGGCGCTGTACACTTAGGTCCAAATCCCCGTCTGTATATAAGTGTTAAACACTTAATTCTTGTGTCCATCACGTGTGGGCACGTGAGGCGCCCCAGAGTTGGGCAATGCTTCTTTGGGTTTATTCTCTCTTTCTTTTATAAGTGCTAAGTACTTAGCTCATATAGTGCTCACGTGCGGACACATGAGGTGCTCAAAATGTGAGCGCCGTCTTTGGATTTTCCCCTTTTTCCATTTAAGCAACTGTTTGGGGGTCACGTGAGAACACGTGATTTGATCTCAGTCATTCCTTTTTTGTTCATCGGAGGTGCTCACGTGGGAACACGTGACCAGTCTTTTCTTTTATATGTATAGAGATTTTGATCTGAGTTTTAAGAACTTCAGTCCCTTATTTTATAAGAATTAGATTCGTTTACAGGGTTAAACCCTAGTTTTATCAGAGGAATTAAATTCCTATATACTTTTGGAAGAATTAAATTCTTTGGACTTAGTTCTTTCCCCTAAGTTTTGAATCTGCATAACAGAATCTCCCCGATGAGAATCAAATTCTCAACTTGTGGGAAGATCTGCTTCTGCAGACCTCAACCAGAGGAAGAACTAAGTTCTTGTATGAAGGGTTAAACCCTTAAAGAAGATATAAGATAATCTCCGTACTTTCTTTTCACCTAGGGTTTTGTTTAAGAAGGGGATCTTCTTTCTCTAAAGAATTGAATTCTCTTTTTCTCGTTTTCTTTTGTTTCTCAAAGCTTATGGGGGGGGGGGTCTCTCCTTGTTCTCTCCTCCTCTCCTAGGTCCTATTTATACGAGAAGAACACGAATCAATTTGTTAATAGAATCTCTCATTGAGAGATCATGATTGATTCCATGATCTTTTATATCAATCGGTGAATTTTATTCACCGTTGGATTTTTTAATCCAAAGGCTCTCTGTTTAACAGAGAAGATTTCTCATTTTTTTAACCAAATTAGGAAATATTTTCCTAAGATAGAATTTTATTCTATCAGACGATCACCGTTGGATCTTTGATCCAAAGGTCTTTCGCTTAACAACAGAGGAGATGTTTCCATTTTAATGAAGACCAGGGATATATTTCCCATATATATAGAATTTAAATTTAATTCTATCAGATAGTTTAGAAAGATTTAAGGAAATAATTTCCAAATAGGATTTTGATCCTTTTATTTAGAATTTAATTCTATCATCTTGGAAGGTGTTTAGGAACACTCACGTGTAGCACGTGACCCCCATGGAGTTAAACTTGTTTGCTTATATGCAACAGCTTAAAAAGGGAATCATGTGTTAGCACGTGAGCTTCTCTGGCCTGCTATTTGTTTTAATATGGAGCCTATATACTTTGTATATAGATGCTCACGTGCTTACATGTGAGGCTCAATTTCAGCCTGTCAATTGTTTAAACGCAGCGTCTATGATCTTTGTAAATAGGCGCTCACGTGTGGGCACGTGAGGCTCCATTAGTGGGGAATTTTCCCCATCCCTTTTCTTTTTTTTTTATTAGGGAAAAAATTCCCCCAACGTTGTTCTCACGTGGTTTGCACATGAGTGCAACGCTGTCGCCCTTACAGCCGTTGGATCTGCCTAGGGGAACAGGAAGATGAACCGCTCCCATCATGTCTTATAAATGCAGGGCTTTTCGTCTCTGGGAAGCCCCCTGTTCCTTCATCTTCTTCCTTGGTTATTTTCTTGAGAATTTAATTCTCATTTTCATAGCTTAGTTCTCTGTTTCAAAATCTTTCAGAGTTAAACTCTGCAAAACATCCCTTTGGGTAAGGATCTTGTACGAACCTCTCTTGCTTTCTGCCCTGGATTTTAAATCCATCATCAGAGCATAGCTCTTTTCTTGAATCGTTTTCTTAAAGATCCCAAAACATTTTTTTTTTTGTAGATTTTAAAGTCTTGAATCAATGGGGATTGTTAATCCTCCTTTTAGGGTTTTATCCCATCACCGATCTTTAAGAACCTTGGAATTTAATTCCGTTTTCCTTGACTCCTTGCCATGGGGGTTTTCTGGGATTTAATCCCTTTATTAAAGAAATTTAATTCCGTATACCCACCGAACTTGGCTCTGAGATAGAGATTCAGAGAAAAAATTTATCCCCTGATTTTCTCGAATACTTTTAGGGTTTTAATACCCTTAAAGCAGATTTAAATCTGTTGCATTTTCTAATAGAACTTGCTTTAAGAGTTGTTTAAGCTTCACTGTTTGGAGAGAATCCTTTTCAATTCTTTCAATGGTTGTTTTGCTTCCTCATTGGTGAGCCGCCATATTGATTTTGTGGGGGCCATGTGTTTTGTGGGCAGTGGTCCCACGAAACAAACATCCTGTCGTTTTCTTCTGTTATTATATACTTATATGTTTTGTTAATGTTATTTCAGCAATAATGGCTTCACTTCCCTACTTTCCTTATACTCGCTCAGACACCGCTTTTCCGCAATTGCCGTCGGACGAGGAAGCTATGGCAATGATCAGGGAACATGACAGGGACCGTACGAGTCTACTCTTATGTGGAGTTTGGTATGGTCACATCATCCGGGGCCGCCACAGCTTTAATTGTGAGGTGTCAACAGATCCCCTCTGCCTAATATCGCTGATGAAACGCCCGCAGACCGCTTATGCGGTAGAAGCGAGTAACTGGACTCCTATAAGCCGGTTTGAGCCATCAACAACCAGGATACCCAACCAGCCCCAGCCGGCTATAGATATCCTGGGACGCCGCATATGTCAAGATGAAGCCCAACCCTGGGGAAAAGTTTATAAGGTAGGCCTTACCCCCCGCCACCCAGTAGGCTATCTTTCCTGGGCTCGATACGTTCTTTCCGCCCACCGTGCACGGTTACAGAAGGTTGGGCTGTATCAAGCGGTGTACGCGTCTCTATTACATTACCAGGCCCTTCACGTCTGGTGGGTTAAAACTTTTCTGAACCAATGGAATCTTCCCACCGACACCTTCTTGCTAGGGGATCGCGAAGTATCTATTTCACTGGAAGAGTTTCGCGAGATTTCTGGATTGCCAATTAGGGGAGAGCATTATGAAGATTTGCTGCCTCCCGACGAGTACGTGTTCCCGACCATGCCGGCTATGCTTGACGGCCTGGCGACTGAAAACGCCGTCCACCATAAGTACCCCAGTCTAATCAAGGCTCTGGGTATTTTTGAGAAACTGTTCGCGACGTCAGAGGGGCAGGGCGTCACCTTTGAGAGCTTCATCGCCTGCTTTATTCGAGAAGACGCTTTATCCAAAGAGGCTCCAAAGTTTGCGAATATTGACGACCCTTTTGGGTTTGGGCTGAATAAACTGCCGGCCAAAGAGAAAGACTTACCGCAGTTTTATATTCCGACCTCGTCGGCTGTGTCCTTCGATGCGATTGTGGCCCCTGGCATGGACGAAGAGAGCTTCTTCGTCGGCTTCATCAGCCTTTGGCTCAGTTGGTTCGCCATTATGACGCATTGACGCTTCATGAGAGCTTCCGTCTTCTACCCCTCTCATCGCATAGCTGAAGGGGCACGATTGGCCGTTGGCATTGCGGGACTGTCGCACTTATATCATGGATTTAGAGTTGCGGCCAATACTTCGACCCTAGGTGCGGATGTTGTGAATTTCTCCCTCCACTACTTCACGTCGTGGATCGAGATGCATGTACTGGGAGCATTTGCAGCACATCGGCGGCCAGATTTCTATGACTCCTATACCTTCCCACGGGTTATGAGGTTGGTGGATGCTTCTGCTCCCGATCCGACTCAGCTAGGGGCACTCCGCGTGTTGCTCAACTTATATTCAAATGAGGGCGGGATGGTGTTTAGTGACTGAGTCCTTTCTGCTCCTGCGGGGCCTGTTCAACAGCTGTTTGATCTGTCAAAAGGGGAGCACCATCTTTAAAGCCTAAAGAGATTATGCACCTGCACGTGATTAGGCCGGGCTATTTTGTGTTTCGTCAGAATAACACGGCTCTTTTTATGCGGTATAATCCGCACCGCTTTGCCCAGCAATTGGGCTATAACCAGGGTGTCCCTTTCGAGGCGTTTTTAGTTGAGCCCACTCCATCTCTGGAAGTCACTCGTGACGTCATCCATCATTTTATGCGGTTGAACACCGGCTCCCATTTCATGATCCCTGAGTCCGACTATCTTCCAAGATCTGTGGGGTCTTTCAATGGTTGGTATCGTCATCAAGTCGGTCCTGTCATTGTCGAGGAGAGGCGGGTACTCTTCGAATGTAGAGCTCCAGCTCTGACCCAAGTCACTAGCGTTCCATTGTGGCCGCGGTCAGTGGTTTTCCCTTTATTGAGGGATAGTGGTGTGGTACTTATCCCCAAGGCCGCAGAAATAGAATCGACTCCTCACACTGCTGGTATGCCAGTGCACACTAGGGCCCAAGCAAAGGCTTCCAATGAAGTGCAAGCGGTAATGTCACTAGTGGCGGTGTCACCAGCAGTGGTGTCACCAAAGGGGGATATCGGGAGTGAAGTTGGTCAACGTCGTGCCAAAGCGCCGAGGGGGAGGAAGCGTTCTTCTTCTAGTGCTAGCACGACTTCTAAGAGGAGGAAGAAATCAGTTGCCGGCTTACTCGACACCCTGCTTGAGTCCGAGCCGTTTATTCAGGACGAACCGATCGCTATGGAGGGGTCAAATGCCGGACTTATCTATCCTGGCTCATCTGCTGATGAGACCGCGCAATTGGCTGAAGCTTTGAGGTGCTCACAAGATGAGACCGAGAATGTGTGCGTCCCGAAAAAGCCCTACCCTCCTATTATATTCTATGACATCGATCCATCATTACGGCGGGTACACATGGGTCCTTTGTTAATGGAGGAAGAACGGGCCCTCAAATAGCCCATAACGGTTGCTTCCGAAGACGAGCTTGCATTAAAGACATGTAGTCATTCATCTGCGCTTGAATCTCGGCGAGCATACCTTGTCAGAAAGGAAAAATGTCTGGAAAAAGCCATACTTCAAGCTCCTTAGCGTATTGGTATGTGTATTTTTCATGTCCTTCTTTTAGCGAATAGTCTGTATTACTTTTTTATCTCCTCATTTTTGTGAAAACTTTGCAGGGACTTCGGCGGCGAAAGAGGATTTGAGTTCAGATCGGTCCATAACTGTGGACTCTACAAATATCTCCCGTGATGCACCAGCAGGTGTAGAGGAGATTATTAAAGCTGCTACTCCTGCTGTGGAGCTTCCGGTTGTAACTTCTGTTCCTTCAGTGTCTATTCCTCTAGCAGAGGTGACTTCATCGGCCACAGATCCCATGGACATCTCTAATGACGCATCGAAGGGTGTAGAAGAGACTGCTGAAGCCGCTAGTCCCGTCTTGGAGCTCCCGGTGGCGACTTCCATCCCTTCAGTATCTATACTTTCAGCAGAGGTGACCTCGCCGGCCATAGATCTAATAGATCTCTCTAGTGGCGCCCTGGAAGGTGTGGAAAGTATTACCGAGACCGCTGTCCTCTCCTTGGAGCGTGAACTGGCGGCTGTTGTTTCTCAATTGAAAGTTGTCGTACCGGCATATATCCCCAGCGATGTACCTGAGGGTAGGGAGGAGCCCGTCGAAGCTGCCATCCCTCCAGTTCAAAGATGACGAAGTATCGAAGGTAAACTTCTACATTTCGTTTTAACGATCCCTCTGTTATCTGAACCCTTCTTTCCTTCAGAATTGCGGGAATTAACGACTTCCATCATGGACCTATCTCCTAGGAAAACCATCCAGCGTTTTCTTGATATAACTGCCCTACAGGCGATACCCCTGTAAAGCATAGTCCTTTCTTCTGGACAAGGTCGGTGTTCTTTGACCCCTTTTGTTTTATTATTATATTTTTTTTAATGACGCTAATATGTGCTCCACAGTTCTGGAAGCTGATGACGAAGTCGAGATCCTCGATGGGCCTGGGGATCTCTCTAACCCCACTTGTATGACTGTGGATAAGTAAGGCTCTATCTTTAGCATTGTTTTGGCTATTCCATGTTCGTAAATCTCACTGACTGTTCATGAATCTTTACAGCTCTGCCAATCCTAACCCCGTTAGAATCTTGGATTCCCATGCCACCAGGCCCCTATGCCTGGCGTGCGTCTGAACGGATGGTGAAACAAAGAATTCACTCCCTGGTGGCTCTGTAACAACCCTAATTTTCTTATACACTTTTTCCTATACAAATTTTTTTTCAAAATATTTTTAAAATCCACAAAGGGGTATTTTAGCCTGAGCACAAGATTTAGGTAATTATTTTTGTTTTTAATTACAAGTTACAAGAATGAAATAACTCCATTTTTAGTGTACAAGAAATCACTTTAAAATTTAATGTATACTTGGAGTATTTACTCTTGCTGCTATCATTTTAAGTAATTAAATAACACAATAATTACAAGAAGGAGCTTGTAGCTCATTGGTAATACCTTGCACTGCTAAACCAAGCCACCAGAGTTCAAATCCCATGCCCCACATTATTTTTATATTATTTTGTTTTAATTTTTTTGGAAAGTCAATAGTCAAACAGCCATAACTCTCAAAATTATTACTGCACACAAAAAACTAAATACAGCAAAATTCCCCCCAGGAGTTTTCCCACCCATCGGTGTCCCGACTCGGCCGAGTCTTCAACACGGAATTTTTCCGTGTTGACTTGGTCAACCCCCCTGTATACTTCTTTTCTCCAGAACAGTTACCAAATGCACAATAAACCTCTTTTACTCCCAAATTTAATGATATTTTAATGAATTTTTATATTTTTTAATATTTTTTTTAAATCAAAACCCTAACCCTAGCCTAGCCCTATATAAACACCCCTAGCCTCTACCATTTCACCCTACAAACCTAAGTCCACTCTCTTAAATTTTCAAGAGAACTCGGTACGTTAGAAAAAGAGCGAGAAGCGAAGCGCTGCCGAAACCGACGACGAATTCCGGCGATCGTACTAGAACCTTCGCGACGTTTCGACGCACCGACAACCCACCATTTCCTTAGCTTCCTTAGCTTGTCCAAACTTGTAAGTCCCACTCTTTCTATCTTCCTTTTCCTTGAAAGAAAATACGACTTTATGAAACCCGACGGAAATCGGAACAAACCGATTTCCGATTCAGTTTTTCTACAAAATCCCATTTGTCACCTAATCCATAATACCTAAACATATCCATGATGACTATTAATCACATAAAAACCAATTTAAGCAAAGTTTCTCACATGAAATGATAACCTTCTTGTAATATCGTATTCTTTTCATAATAATACCATAAAGTTTATTTTTCTTCTTCTAATCAATTCCCTCATTCCTAAACTTGTTCATCTTGATCACTAAACTTGTAAAAATCAATTTGAATGAGTTTCCACACATGAAATGATAACTTTTACAAATACTACCCTTATGTTTAATTTAACATGTTTAATCTCTAAACTTCACTAAACCTTAAAATAAGTCACAAGGTAATGACCTATCTCTACACACACACAAATATAACCTTAATTGATATTCCCAAAATTTAGAATACGAAAATACTAGACTTTTCACTAAAATACCATTTTCTTTATAAACCGTTCTTGAAAGTTTTAAGTTGTACACAATTCTAAAACAAAATCTTTTAAAATGAAAGTCCGATTTGTCATGGACATTGATCGTTTATCTAAACTGACTTTGTAGTGTCTAGGCAAGTGTGTCAAGGCTAGTGGTTTTTAATTAGGCCCACTATTGTGGTTCCTTCCCACTTACCTGGCACTTACCTGGCCGCAATTGGCGGTGAAGAGGCGATTTGAGGCTTCTAATGACTTATCGTTTAGACCTTAGAAATAGGCTAGTTGTCTTAGGAAACCCTAGAAACTAAAATACGGAAATTTATACCCTTTTACAAATAAATACCTTATATTTATAAAACCGTTTTTCTAGATGAATAGTATTTATAAAATCTTTGCAAAGCGCCACTACAACCCACCTTTGGGGAACCCGTTAGGGATAGTACGGTTCATCGTGCACCCGCGGGCTAGTAGTGCGAGATTCAGACCTCCGCAAGGAGCATTCGGTCTCGAAAGGTTTAAAATACGACATTTAAGAAAAATGAGATTTTGGAAAATAAAATATTTATTTAAAATTATTCTTGTATTAATATATATATAATTATCATTTAAACACCTATTTTATCATAAGATAAAGTTTCCACATTTTTCTAAAATTACAAGATTAAAAGTTACATTAAAATACCATGAATTTCAAATAAATCAATATTATAAATTAATACTTTTATTAGGATATATTCACTAGAATAACACAAATAAAATCCACACTCATTATAACTATAAAGACGAATAATAAATACTTGAGGTGTATCTTGAAAACTATACAATAGTACTTTTTACATAAAACCCCCTCAATTTTTATAAATTACAATAAGGACCCTAACAAATAAAGAACTTCAAATTACCTTTCTTTTAGTCTGACTCGGGTTAGAGTCTGACTAATTCTGACTTGAATATGATTCAAGTCAATCTATATTCTTTAATATTCCAACTCAATATGAACACATGAATCCCAGAATCCTGTTAACAATCATTACAACTTGACTGAACCGAACCATGGATATATTCCTTTTACATGTTTCCCAGTATTCCATTTACATGACTCTATGGTTATAACCGTTTCCTGATATCATAGTTTTGGTCAGTCAGTCAGTCAATCATGCAATCAATACAATTTTACAAGATAACAATACAAACAAGATATCGCGGGGTTTAAGGGGTAGACTGGTACGGAAGGTGTTAAAGGTGGCACGAGACGGTAAGATTAAGACACCTAACCTGAATCCAATTGTCGTTGTTCCGGGTTGTATAATGGAGCCTTGTACTTCCATTTGCCCTGGTCTCTAGCATACTGAGACCCCTCTCGTATACACTGGTATTCTTCTGTACCAAGCTAAAACAACATCGTTAATATAACATTACAACATTACAACAATAACAATATTAAAAGCTCTCTCTCTCTCTCCTACTCTTGTCTATTTCTCCCCATCTTTGGGACTTACCGAGCGACCTGTTCGCTGACGACATTCTATTTCTTTGTTCTTTGAATGTCGTCAGGTGGTCTGGACCCGGCAGAGATCGAGCCATCACAAGAAGACTTGGAGCATTTTACTGAAGACACTACACTGTAGTTTCATTGTACACTTTTCTTTCCAGTACTTTACATTTCCTGTTATGCCACTGTTTAGGCATCTTTATTTCAGTTGTATTTCCTTTTCATGTATTGTACAAAGAATGTTAATAAATAAAAGTTGATGTTCTTTTTATACTCTTGTCTCTTGTGTATTATTTTGCTTAGCTACGCTTAGCGTATGTACTTCTGAGTACATACGTAGCGGACCTCGTCGCGTCCCCTTCGCCGTACACTGGGAAGCGGGGCGTGACAGGCTCTCATTGAAGACCTTCACACTGGTACCTCTGTCATGACCGAAGAATTTGCTGTCGAAGCCAACGCTTCCTTGTCCGTTCTCGCCACCTATCATGATGAAGCATTGGTGTGCGTCTGGGTTGAGTACTGTCGCCGAGTGGAGGTCTGCCTACACGGGCTCGAGTGCATCCGCCTTCCCTCCGACATCTTAACTGTAAAATCGAGTCTGCGGGGCTAGATCGAACGGTGCACAGCCAATCTACAGTCATGCGAGAAGAGGCTCAACCGGAAGTTTTCGGAGAGGGGGTTAGCTTCGAATGCTTGGGGGAATTCAGGCTCAGCTTATCGCCAAGACTACCCGCGCGTACGAAATTTGGCAGGTGCTTCAAGAAACTATTACAGAGGTGGTGGCTCTTGACAAAGCCATTATCTTTACCCGCGAGATGGTTGAAGCCCATAAAGTTGCCGAAAGGGAGTTTGAGAGTCGGTTTGCTTCATATCAGACTCAGCAGACTCAGGCGGGAACCCGTCTTGCCGTATTAACGGATCTTGAAGCCAAGGTCCAGCGGAAGAACGATGAACTCACGAGATTATTGCACCATCCCCCGGCTTAAACATTTTTTTTGTCGCTGTATATTCTCCTTCTTCCTCTTTTTTGTATTCACTCATGAATAAGAGTATTTTTTATTCATTTTGATTCATGAATAAAAGGCAGATTTTTCTTCATACTAGCGCTTTTCTTTCTTTTGCTGTCTTGGCTTAGTAGTTTATATACTCATCTCGGAGTCTCTAGTTTATGAACTCATTTCGGAGCTTGTTTAGTTTACCTCTGTCACGCCCCGCTTCCCAGAGTACGCAAGATTGGGCACGTGACATAGCCAACCATGCTACCTGTGGGTAGGAAATATCCATCCACAGTCACATTACGGTTGTAGAGATATCAAGAACAAAATAATAAACTAATCTAATACATGTCCAAGTCCATAATAACAAGAATCAATAAACAATAAGTGCGGAAGCAAATGATCCAATACAATAAATAAACAGTACGTCCCATAATGCGGGCTCACATCTGAAATGAAATGAAATAAATAAACTAAGCCCTAAGAAACTCACAGTTCAGCCTGCTGGCTGAAGTACTCCTGCTCGGTCGTCGATAGAGGCAAGGAATCTGGGCCATGCAAAACCCAGACGTCAGCGCGTCATGTCAACCAAATAATATAGTATAAACATGGTAATAAGCAATGCAGGTGTGAACATGAAATAAGCAATATTATGAAACAACAGTGCAGGGTAATGTGCAAAGGGTAACTAAACTGTTCTATCAGTTTTCTACTCTAAAGTCTTTGAAATCAATTGATGAATCGTCGATGTAACTCAATAGTATCCCGTGCGTGCCCGGGACCACGGTCAAGGTTCTCAGGGCTGAATCCGAGACGTGCCGCTAGGCAGTAAAGTAGGTAGTAGGATGGACGAGTGATGTCAGCATCATCACTCCCGGACTGGCCAAGCCCGTAAGACTGATCAGAACAAGTATCGAACTGTTGAGTTACAAGTCGGTTTCACCTTTGATTTCCCCATACCCCCAAGCTATGTATGTCAAGTCAGGTATTCAGTAGTCAAGGACTAATGCCAACACAAAATCAGGTAAAGTAGGTCTGTCTGGATAGACAGCAGGAATGGTCAGGTTTGTCGGCATTAGGCATGAGATCAGGTAACAGGTCAGGTAATGTATAAAGGTGTCATGTCATGTCAAGAGTGTACGGTACCATATCATGTCAAGTAGGAAGTGTAACAGGTCATGTCAGGAAGCACAAGATGTCATGTGGGTGCTCATAATCAAACTATCATAAACATGTGTATAAATAAACAAGCATGAGTACTATTAGAACAATAAACTGGAACATGTAATATGATATGCAAATAGATATAATTTCAAGGATATGGATGCACAGTTATCGATTAGGGTTACATTTATAGTTCCAATATTAATTAGGATGCAATTTATTAAACATGGAGTATTAATATCACATTATTATGTAGTAATGTGATCTATGGATGCAATTATATTTATCTTAAATGCGATGGATGCAAACGGGTATCCGAAGAGTTATAAAACTATAAAATGGTAGTGTGGGATGTACAACTAAGCAATATGTGATATAAATATTTATATAATAATATTAATATGGATAGCATATTCAAAGCGATTAGTAACTATAAAAGCTGTATTGATTAACCATGCACAAGAAGGTTCCGTTCAGAAATTCAGCGTCACCCTAATTTGTAAAATAGCTTAAAAATAACAAATGTTCTCCAAAAGGGACGTATCTTATACCAAAACAAATATAATTCAATAAGGTTTTCAGTTTTATAAGTATAAGCATCTCAGGTTATCCCTACAAAAAGTTATGAATATTCGAAGTTGAAAGTTTGCTGCTGGAATTTCCCTGGACAGCAGTTTGGAGACATTTTCATTTGCATTTTACGTTATTTAACCAATTTATTTTGCCAGTAAATACTTCGTAGAGTTATAGTACTCTGAATTAGCTTCGTAACGAACTAAAGAACGTATACTAATGATTTTTCTATGATTTATAATGAATTTTATAAGATAAGGTGTACAATAAATTTCAGATTTGTCATATCCGATTTTTCAACGACGTTTCATATGTAAACTATAAGATTTTCAAATGTATATCATTATAAAATGAAGATTATAAAAGTATATAGCATGTAGCAAGATTAACTTGCCTCGATGGGTCGCGAATCGGGAAAACGGAACGTTAACCGTCGGCGGGGAAAACTCGCGACGGACGCACGGTTCACGGAATGAACCCAAACGACGAACAAAGGAACCACACGGGTCGGGGTACCTCACTGGAACGTCGAGAAGCGTCACCGGCACGACGGAATTCCGGCAACAAAAGAACAGTTAAAAAAATGAAAAACGGAACATGAAGCAAGAAGAGAAAGAATAATAAAGAGAAGTACGAGAGAATATATGAGGGAGAGGGAGAGAGAGGAAAAAGTGGAGAGAGAGAGAGAAAGTGGGGCCCACGGGGTTAAAGGGGAGGTTGCGATTGGCTGAGAGAATAAATTAAGAAGGATATAAAAGATTGTAAAAAATATTATATGGTTAACTTAAAGATTTAAAAGATAGGTAATGAACAGTAAGATATCAGGTTAGTTAGAAAAATATATGCGATGGTTTTAATAATATTAAAATTTAGGATTTTGGCGCCAAATAAAACATTTCCAAATTGCGCCCGGGTTGGGTCTAAAAATTCGAAATTCAAATAATAGGATTTTAAGCGGGTTCCAAATTTTAAAATGAAATGTTTTATGATTAAAAAGCATACTCCCAAAACGGACACATGCACGTGCACGTAGCCATCCAAACTCGCCCGTTTCACTGAACGGGACGAGAATACAATGCACGGACGCTACCACGAGGCTAAGGGTGTCAAGTAGGCCAAGAAGAATATTTTCACTTTTATTTTAGGTGCTAAAATTTGTTATATGCAGAATGACTTAGCCGGTTAAAATTGTGCAATAAGAACCAAACAAGCAAGATAAATGAAATGAGCAATGCCAAACACTCAACCAGTAACAGAAATAGTATTATTGGGCTCGGGTGTTACATCATACCCAACTACAAAAAGAATTTCGTCCTCGAAATTCCAAGAATTCAAGATAGATAACTACAGGAAAAGGTGAGGAAACTTCTGCCGGATCTCATCTTCTCGCTCCCAAGTGGATTCTCCATGCGATCGATTACCCCAAGAGACTAGCACAAGGAGGATAACCTTGTTCTTAAGAACCTTTTCCCTTCGATCCCCGATTTCAATCGGTCGCTCCTCAAAAGTCAAGTCTTCTCGTACTGTTAGCTCCGAATGATCCAAAACGTGTGTTTCATCTCGAACATACTTACGGAGTTGAGATACGTGAAACATATCATGCACATTTGCCAAGGACTGCGGTAACGCCAAACGATATGCTACCTCACCAACACGCTCCACGATCTCAAGGGTCCAACGAATCGAGGACTGAGCTTTCCTCGCCTTCCAAAACGAATCACCCCTCTAGTCGGTGATATCTTCAAGAACACCAAATCACCCACGGTGAATTCTAGAGGTCTTCTCGATGTGTCAGCCCAACTCTTCTGTCTGTCTTGTGCTGCCTTCATATGATTTCTGATAGTGTTAACCTTCTCAACTGTCTGCATCACCAAATCTGGTCCCAACAATTTTCGTTCACCGACATCATCCCAACAAATAGGTGAACGACATTTACGACCCTACAAAGTTTCAAACGGAGCCATCTGGATAGTTGCCTGAAAACTGTTGTTGTAAGAAAACTCCACCAAGTGTAGATGATCCTCCCATGAACCCTTGAAGTCCAACATGCATGCTCTCAACATATCATCAAGAGTTTGGATCGTTCTCTCCGACTGACCATCAGTTTGAGGATGATAAGCTGTGCTAAACTTCAATCGAGTCCCCAAACTTTCCTGTAAACTCCTCCAGAAGTGTGATAAGAACCGAGTGTCCCGATCGGACACGATGCTCACCGGTACGCCATGCAATCTTACAATCTTCTGCATGTACCGCTCTGCCAAAGTCTCCGTTGATTGACCAACCTGGAAAGGAATAAAGTGAGCTGCCTTGGTCAATCGATCGACAATCACCCATACTGCATTGTTGCCATTTGGACTTCGCGGTAAAGCCGTCACGAAATCCATGGTTATATGTTCCCACTTCCACTGAGGAATCGGAAGTGGTTGCAACAAACTAGCAACCCTTTGGTGTTCAGCCTTGACTTGCTGACATACCAAGCACTTAGCCACGAAGCGAGCAATCTCCCGTTTCATGCCTTCCCACCAGAAATGCTGTCGAATATCTCGGTACATCTTTGTACCTCCTGGATGTATAGAATAAGCTGAACTGTGTGCCTCCTTCATAAGCTCTTCACGAACATCCCCCCTTGGCACACACAAACGGCTACCATACCTCAACGAACCATCTTCGTAGACCAGTAAATCTGTTCGTAGTCCAGCCTCAACCCGCTCTCGAAACTTCTGCAGTCTAGGATCCTGCGATTGTGCCGCTTTAATCTTCTCAACCAAGGACAACTGTACTTGCAACTGCATCAACTGTCCCGTAGAATGTGGTAGCACAACTTCCAAGTCAAATCTTCGAAAATCTGCAATGATCTCCCCCTGTGTAGTTAACACCTGAATTGCTGGTAACCGACTAAGCGCATCCGGCACAACATTAACCTTCTCCGGATGGTACTTAAGATCAAGATCGTAGTCAGCCATCAGCTCCAACCATCTACGCTGCCTCATGTTAAGCTCCTTCTGTGTAAACACATACTTCAAGCTCTTATGATCTGTAAAAACTTCGACTCTTTCCCCCAAAAGGTAGTGTCTCCAAATCTTCAAAGCGAAAATCACAGCCCCACGCTCCAAGTCATGAGTTGGATAATTCTTCTCATGGGTCTTCAACTGTCTCGATGCGTATGCTACAACCTTCCCATGCTGCATCCAAACACATCCCAATCCTTTCCCAGATGCGTCGCTATGAATCACTAGTCCTCCGGAATTGTCTGGTACGGTCAGGATAGGGGCGGTTATCAACTTCTGCTTCAACGTCTCAAAAGCCAACGCACACTTATCTGTCCATACAAAAGGTACCTCCTTGCGTGTAAGCTTGGTCAACGGTTCTGCCAAACGAGCGAAGTTCTCCACAAATCTCCTGTAGTATCAGGCTAATCCAAGGAAACTTCTTATCTCAGCTACATTCCTTGGAATAGGCCAATCTCGAACTGCTGCAATCTTTTCGGGATCGACGGCGATTCCATCGCCCGACACAACATGCCCCAGAAACTTCACTTCTTCCAGCTAGAATTCGCACTTACTCATCTTCGCGAATAACTTCTCTTGTCTTAGCGTCTGCAGTGCGATCCTTAAATGCTCAGCAGGCTCCTCCGGACTCTTCGAGTATACCAGAATATCGTCAATGAATACCACAATAAACTGGTCCAAGAATGGTGAAAAGATCTTGTTCATCAAATCCATGAATATTGCCGGCGCATTAGTCACTCCGAAGGGCATCACTAGATACTCAAAATGTCCATATCGAGTCCGAAACGCCGTCTTGCAAATGTCTTCTGCTCTCACTCGGACCTGATGATATCCTGATCGCAAATCCAGTTTCGAGAATACCCTCGCGCCACTAAGCTGCTCAAAAAGTTCTCCAATGCGAGGGATCGGGTACTTGTTCTTAATAGTCACCCGGTTCAACTCTCGATAATCAATGCACATCCTTCTCGTGCCGTCCTTCTTCTTTACTAAAAGAACTGGGGCTCCCCAAGGTGAGTTGCTGCTTCGAATCCAACCCTTCTCGAGTAATTCACCAACTTGTTTCTTAACTTCTTCCAATTCCACCGGTGCATCGGATAATAAGATTTTGATACTGGCGCTGCACCAGGAATAAGGTCAATCGCAAACTCCACATCTCGCTTCGGAGGTAAGCCTGATATATCTTCAAACACATCCATAAAGTCACGAACAACTGACGGCTCTTCATTACTATCCGCTTCCATTGTCGCAAGAACACTGTTTGTCGGCCTAGCCCTAAACTCGACTGGCCCGACAAAGCTGCTTCTTCCAGTGAAAGTAAACTCAGGGTGTCCGGGAATCTGGAAATTTACCTTCCTTGCCCTACAGTCAATGTGGGCGTGGAAAGTGCCAAGAAAATCCATTCCCAAGACTGCTTCATAACTGCCCGTATCTATCACCAAGAAATCTGCAAAAGCTCTCGTCCGCAAACAACAACTGTACGATCTCTACATTCCTTACTAGTTATGATTTTCCCATTCCCGGTGTGTATGTCCCAAAACTAGACAGGGTCGTGCAGGTAATCGAGTGTGTAGTTATAAATTTGGATGACATAAAACAGTGGGGTGCTCCAAAATTAGATAATGCCAATGCGGAAAACCATGAACGAGTAAATTACCTGAAACCACTTCTCGCGATGCCTTAGCTTCCTCAGCTGTCAACGTGAACGCTCGAGCCTGATTTGGTCCCTGAGTCAGCTGTTTCTGCCCTTGGAACGGTCTCTGCGGAGGCTTCTGAATATCATCCCTTGTACGAAGCTTCGTCGGACAGGCACTAACGGCGTGATCTGCCGCTCCACATCTAAAACAGAGTCCCAGCCTCTTACGACACTCCTTTCGCACATGTCCGGGTACATGGCAGTAGTTACAAATCACGCTCCCTTTCCGATCACCCACAATCGTTTTCTTCATTGGTGCTACGCTGCTCCTGCTCACCGGAATACTTCTATGTGCAGACGTTTGTTTCAGTGCAGATGCTGGTTCCAGCTCGGTCTGTTCCTTTAGATTCTCCAGCAATCCCCTTATCACTCTACGCCTGGCGGCTAAGACCGCACGTCTTTGGTCCATCTTCAAATTCTGACCGGCCATATTCCTGGAAATCAAAGTACCCATCATTAGCATGATGATAGATTCTGAGTATGGATCAAGGCTAGAACTCCAAGATACTTAAATAGAGTACTGCATTGTAGCTATGCCGCGGTATCATAGCCGCAATTACTTAACTCCACCCAAGTCGCCCAAGTCCTAAGGATAACAAGAAATCAGGTTTCCGAGTCGACATGCAAAGTAAGTTTGCACGTCGTAAAAGATATAATCAGGAAGAATGTGATTCAAGAATGGTAAAACGGTCAATGTGGCTGGACATGTTTCCTAAACACGGGTATTCTGATTCGTGTATTGGGTACAATACCCAACTACAAAGAATCAACCCGACTAACCTATGGCTCTGATACCAAAAGAACCATGTCACGCCCCGCTTCCCAGAGTACGCAAGATTGGGCACGTGACATAGCCAACCATGCTACCTGTGGGTAGGAAATATCCATCCACAGTCACATTACGGTTGTAGAGATATCAAGAACAAAATAATAAACTAATCTAATACATGTCCAAGTCCATAATAACAAGAATCAATAAACAATAAGTGCGGAAGCAAATGATCCAATACAATAAATAAACAGTACGTCCCATAATGCGGGCTCACATCTGAAATGAAATGAAATAAATAAACTAAGCCCTAAGAAACTCACAGTTCAGCCTGCTGGCTGAAGTACTCCTGCTCGGTCGTCGATAGAGACAAGGAATCTGGGCCATGCAAAACCCAGACGTCAGCGCGTCATGTCAACCAAATAATATAGTATAAACATGGTAATAAGCAATGCAGGTGTGAACATGAAATAAGCAATATTATGAAACAACAGTGCAGGGTAATGTGCAAAGGGTAACTAAACTGTTCTATCAGTTTTCTACTCTAAAGTCTTTGAAATCAATTGATGAATCGTCGATGTAACTCAATAGTATCACGTGCGTGCCCGGGACCACGGTCAAGGTTCTCAGGGCTGAATCCGAGATGTGCCGCTAGGCAGTAAAGTAGGTAGTAGGATGGACGAGTGATGTCAGCATCATCACTCCCGGACTGGCCAAGCCCGTAAGACTGATCAGAACAAGTATCGAACTGTTGAGTTACAAGTCGGTTTCACCTTTGATTTCCCCATACCCCCAAGCTATGTATGTCAAGTCAGGTATTCAGTAGTCAAGGACTAATGCCAACACAAAATCAGGTAAAGTAGGTCTGTCTGGATAGACAGCAGGAATGGTCAGGTTTGTCGGCATTAGGCATGAGATCAGGTAACAAGTCAGGTAATGTATAAAGGTGTCATGTCATGTCAAGAGTGTACGGTACCATATCATGTCAAGTAGGAAGTGTAACAGGTCATGTCAGGAAGCACAAGATGTCATGTGGGTGCTCATAATCAAACTATCATAAACATGTGTATAAATAAACAAGCATGAGTACTATTAGAACAATAAACTGGAACATGTAATATGATATGCAAATAGATATAATTTCAAGGATATGGATGCACAGTTATCGATTAGGGTTACATTTATAGTTCCAATATTAATTAGGATGCAATTTATTAAACATGGAGTATTAATATCACATTATTATGTAGTAATGTGATCTATGGATGCAATTATATTTATCTTAAATGCGATGGATGCAAACGGGTATCCGAAGAGTTATAAAACTATAAAATGGTAGTGTGGGATGTACAACTAAGCAATATGTGATATAAATATTTATATAATAATATTAATATGGATAGCATATTCAAAGCGATTAGTAACTATAAAAGCTGTATTGATTAACCATGCACAAGAAGGTTCCGTTCAGAAATTCAGCGTCACCCTAATTTGTAAAATAGCTTAAAAATAACAAATGTTCTCCAAAAGGGACGTATCTTATACCAAAACAAAGATAATTCAATAAGGTTTTCAGTTTTATAAGTATAAGCATCTCAGGTTATCCTTACAAAAAGTTATGAATATTCGAAGTTGAAAGTTTGCTGCTGGAATTTCCCTGGACAGCAGTTTGGAGACATTTTCATTTGCATTTTACGTTATTTAACCAATTTATTTTGCCAGTAAATACTTCGTAGAGTTATAGTACTCTGAATTAGCTTCGTAACGAACTAAAGAACGTATACTAATGATTTTTCTATGATTTATAATGAATTTTATAAGATAAGGTGTACAGCAAATTTCAGATTTGTCATATCCGATTTTTCAACGACGTTTCATATGTAAACTATAAGATTTTCAAATGTATATCATTATAAAATGAAGATTATAAAAGTATATAGCATGTAGCAAGATTAACTTGCCTCGATGGGTCGCGAATCGGGAAAACAGAACGTTAACCGTCGGCGGGAAAAACTCGCGACGGGCGCACGGTTCACGGAATGAACCCAAACGACGAACAAAGGAACCACACGGGTCGGGGTACCTCACTGGAACGTCGAGAAGCGTCACCGGCACGACGGAATTCCGGCAACAAAAGAACAGTTAAAAAAATGAAAAACGGAACATGAAGCAAGAAGAGAAAGAATAATAAAGAGAAGTACGAGAGAATATATGAGGGAGAGAGAGAGAGAGGAAAAAGTGGAGAGAGAGAGAGAAAGTGGGGCCCACGGGGTTAAAGGGGAGGTTGCGATTGGCTGAGAGAATAAATTAAGAAGGATATAAAAGATTGTAAAAAATATTATATGGTTAACTTAAAGATTTAAAAGATAGGTAATGAACAGTAAGATATCAGGTTAGTTAGAAAAATATATGCGATGGTTTTAATAATATTAAAATTTAGGATTTTGGCGCCAAATAAAACATTTCCAAATTGCGCCCGGGTTGGGTCTAAAAATTCGAAATTCAAATAATAGGATTTTAAGCGGGTTCCAAATTTTAAAATGAAATGTTTTATGATTAAAAAGCATACTCCCAAAACGGACACACGCACGTGCACGTAGCCATCCAAACTCGCCCGTTTCACTGAACGGGACGAGAATACAATGCACGGACGCTACCACGAGGCTAAGGGTGTCAAGTAGGCCAAGAAGAATATTTTCACTTTTATTTTAGGTACTAAAATTTGTTATATGCAGAATGACTTAGCCGGTTAAAATTGTGCAATAAGAACCAAACAAGCAAGATAAATGAAATGAGCAATACCAAACACTCAACCAGTAACAGAAATAGTATTATTGGGCTCGGGTGTTACAACCTCCCTTGGGCTTATAGGCAAACCTGTCCTAACGTCACAGTTAACCCCTGCTCTTTACGACAGAGATCCGTTAGGGTATGTGGTACTAGGGTTTTATCCATCGTACCGTCGCATTGGCTGATGCATTTCTCGATATGCAGTCTTGCTGTTCGAGTTGCCGCGCGACTGTCATGTCTCTGATCCCTTCGGGGTTGGACAAGACGTCTTCAAATAATCTCCCAGGTTATATTACCGTCGGGAGAGCACATTCTTCTTAGAAATCGTGAGGATTTCTAAGTGTTCATCGCCTCTGTGAGTCGCAAGAATCTCACTCGGGTATTTTTTCCTTATGAATTGTGAGGACCCATAAGTAGCTTATTTACTTCAGTGGCATATAATTTTGGAAAATGTGGCACATAGATAGTCCATCTTGACCTCCCTGCAGGGCAGCGATGGCTTAGGAAACAGGTTTAGATCTTTCGCCTAAGACTTTTCAACTTTATGATCCATGAGGGTCTTATAAAGGGTTTTCTCCCTACGAGTTGAGAGGATCCCGCGGGTGTATTTTCTCCTTAGAAGTCGTAAGGATCTCCTAAGTGCGTTTTCTCTTGAGAGTCGTAAGGATCTCACAAAAGAATTTTCCCCCTTACAAGTCGAGAGGACTCGTAAGTGGTTTTTTTTCTCCTCCTTGTCGATATTCGACTTCGGAGAATATTGCCCGCGGATAGTATACAATAGTCCATCTTAGACCTACTTGCAGGGCCACAGTGGTTAGGAAACAGGTTGATATCCCCGTTGCCTAAGGCTTTCCACCTTCATGATCCGTGAGGGTTTCGTGAAGATGTTTTTCCCTATGAGTCGAGACGAGTCGAGAAGTTCTCGCAGGAACATTGTTTTCCCTACGAGTCGAGACGAATCGAGAAGTTCTCGCAAGAATGTCCTAACGTCACAGTTAACCTCTGCTCTTTACGATAGAGGTCCGTTAGGGTCTTTGGTACTAGGGTTTTTGTCCGTCGTACCGTCGCGTTGGCTGATGCATTCCCTAATACGCAATATTGTTATTCGAGTAACCTAATGACTGTCGTGTCTCTGATCCTTTCGGGGGCTGGACAAGACGTCTTCAAATAATCTCCCAGGTCATATTACCGTCGGAAGAGCAAGCGTTAGGGATTTTCCATGCCGCTTTTTTTACTTGAGGTTAGGCTCAATTTGGGAGCCCCGATGAGTCATGACCACTACGCACTGGCGTGGGATGATCTCCGACAGTCTTTCAGGTTTTATTTGAGTTGCTGTCAAGACCCTGAAGCTAGGGATCTTCCTTTGCTCCGTTTGTTGACATTGTGTCTGCTATATTGCGACGAATGTCGAGGTTGTCACTAGGTTGTCTGTGAACCGTCGAGACTCGGAACTAGGGACTTTGCCATGGCTCCGTTGTTTTGACCCTGGGGTCGGTTGTTGACGTTGCATCTGAATCCTGCTGGAGTGAGAAGGAATGCCCATTGTTGATCTCTAGGCTGTAGATGTTGCCGTCGAGACTGGGAACTATGGACTTTGCTATGGCTCCGAGGTAGTCTCTAGGTTGTTGGTGAACCGTCGAGGTTTGGAATTAGGGACTTTACCATGGCTTCTTTGTTTTGACCCTGGGGTCGGTTGTTGACGTTGCATTTGCATCCTGCTGGAGTGAGAAGGAACACCTTTGTGGATCTCTAGGCTATAGATGTTACCGTCGAGACCTGGTTCTCCTTCTAATGGAGCCTGGTGGGAAAATGTGGTTCCCTTTTCGTTTATGCCCATGGATTGTATACAAGGGTCAATATTGGACTCACTTGCAGGGCATAAGTTTCATTGTTTATTTTATTTCTTCTCGTGACACTCGATCATTTCAGCTTTTTATATCGCGAAAGTCGTGATTGCCAAATCATTTCGGCTTTTTTTATCATGGTGCCCAATCATTTTGGCTGTTTTTTCTTTTTACTCAATCCTTTTTATTGCGAGTTGCCTAAACATTTCGGCTGTTTTTATATGCATATATTTTGCTCGCTGATTTTTATTGCGAGTTTCCCCATCATTTCGACTATTTCATATGCATTTTTTTGCTCGTTGATTTTTGTTGCGAGTATCGAACTCGAGATCTGATACCAATCTTAGCATCAGCATCGCTGCGGCTGGAATATTGCCAGGAGCGAATCATCATTTGCCGTGAAAAGACTTGAAAATTGACACATGTTCATGCATCAGCATCGCTACCACTGGAATATTTTCAGGAGCGAATCATCATTTGCCTTTGCTGATTTGAATAAAGGTGGTTTAGTAGACAAGGTTAGGATCCTGTCAACCAAGACTTTTGACTTTATGAGCCGTAAGGGTCTCATAAAAGGTTTTCTCCCTACGAGTCGAGAGGATCCCGTAGATGTAGGTTCTCCTTAGAAGTCGCGAGGTCTCCTAAGTGATATTTTATCTTACAAGTCGTAAGGATCTTACAAGAGTGTTTTCTCCTTATAAATCGAGAGGACTTATAAGTGCCGTTCACCACATGAGGACATTCCTCATCATTGGTGGGACTTGGTCGGGGAAACGTTTATTTGTGCCCGTGGACTGTATATAATGGCCATCATTGTACCGCCTGTAGGGCAACTTGGGGAGTGTGATGGCTTAAGAATAGGTTCAGATCCCTGTATCTTAAAGCTTTTGAATCCTATGAGCCGTGAGGGTCTCATAGAGGGAATTCTCCTAACAAGACGTGAGGATCTCATAAGTGTAATTTCTCCTTAGGAATCGTGGGGATCCCTAAGTGTGTTGCTCCCTTATGTGTCGTAAGGATCTCACGCAGGTTTTTTCTCCTTACAAGGTCGAGAGGACCTTGCAGGTGTTTTTATTTTAACGGGATTGCGCCCTTTCAGATTTTTGCAAACTCGCCGGTAGCCCTACTGTTTTTACTCACGGAGCCCTTTCGGGTTTTCATCCGTTCCCATTTCGCTTGTGGACGTACTGTTTTTTTAATAGCATTTAGGGGGGACTTCGCCACTGAGGTAGTTGTGTAGCCAGCGGGGTTTGAGTTGCAGTCCTTTCCATTAGGACTTATGGACTTGAATTCTATCACCGTCGTGCTTGAGGCGACGTATTAGATTAAGGACATTACGGTCCATTGTTAGTTTAGGGACATCTCGGTCCATGGCACGCTTCGAAGCGAAGTTTTGCCGGATACTACTTATAGAGTTTGGACTCAGGAAGACAGCGAGCGGACACGAGCGTCTTCATCTATCATTAACCTGAGCCGTGACTCGTCAAGCGTAGTATTTCTTAAGGAATCGGCCGTTTATTGGCCGGAAGGGTCTTTTGCTATCTCCCGAAATGAGCAATACATGTCTTAGAATATGTCTGGATATCTGATGGGACCCAGTTCATAAATGAACTCCAAATCCAGTAAACTTCTTAGACTGTATCGTCAACTGAATTTAATCAGTATCCTGTGCCATGCCTCCCTCAGTATCCGCTTGGACCACCTGTCCAAACAACTGCCCCTCTTTAAGAAGGAAAACTATAACTCTGACAGTCACTCTGTCATCCAGGTCACCTTGGAAGCCTGGAATGATAACCGTCTTACGAAGGAGGCTGTCGTTATCAAATCCCTAGAACATCCACTTATGTTCATAAACTGCTTCCGAACGTTTCTCTAGGATTTGGATTAATATAAACTTATTGCATCTAGTGCAAAAACAACATCTGGTGTGGTACTTGACATCTCATGATTGACTTAATTGCTTAAGCAAGTGATATGCCAATCATGCACATACCTTTCCCTTTTAGTTTGTAAGACACCTTTAGAGAGGGTGACTCCATCACCTGCAGGTATACCACCTTGTCATGAGTCGTCCATTCTAAAACACCTTTAGAATACTGTCTAAGTACCCAGATTGGGAAACTACCCAAATCTAGATCTAAAACCATAGATCTAGTAACCAGAATGCCAGATATTATATCCAAATCCTATGTGGAGAAACCACTGTGTGACAACTACAGTATAACCGATCGTAGTGTAGGGATTTCACTTCCTACAAAGTGTATGTCATCCAAATACCAGGACATACCACCCTACTACCTTCTTAACTGATCCATCTTCTATTCTGATGAAGTCAAAGCCTATGACTGTCACATCAAAATTAGACGATCTATCTCTGCTATATCTGCTTTAGTCTATAAATAGACACAAACTACTTGTCCACTATGCTTCCGCTGCTCCCACTGACCATAACAACCCTCTGGCAGAGTCATATACACGTGCATTTCTAAAGCTAGTTTAGAACGACGCTATACTCATCCTCATGCCGGGTCTCATAGTCTGGAACAATAGTAGTGTCAAGTTTGGGTAAACAAGAACCTCCCTGTCACCGTCTTTGAGGATACCGAAGTACCTCTCGGGCGCATGAGGTTACCTACCATATCTGCAGAGTGGCGAATAGAATGTCAAACCCGATTGAATTTTTAGGTTCTATTTAAATTTTAAGTAATCGTCTGTGGTTCTGGAATCACTTCCAGTTCTACCATACTCCCACTACTGTTTTCTGAAAAAAATCCATTTTGCTAAAACTGTGGCAAGTTAAGAACAATATCACTATTGATCTTCCAGATGGTAGAAAATTATCCCTCGTTATAGCCCGGGACAACCCACAAACTGCCATTATATAAACGCGCCTTGAGTTATCCAGAGTCTGGTTTTAAGCATAAGCCGGACAACTCCATATACCTTAACATTGTTAAGATATGAACCATTCTATATACAATATAGAAACAGAGGCACTGATTTAATTGGAACCAGATTTAAATCATGCAGCTGTCTCCAGTGCATGTCAACTAAATAGAGAGAGGCCGATCAACATTACTCAACTTAGGAGTGAATCCAAATATGAGTAACCTGAAAGAGAAGCAAGTTCTCAAAAACATTACTATCAACTAAATACCAAACACAAGTATCTACATCTTCGATCACCTCGAAGAATCCTGATAGTTGCAACACCTGGTTCTCTACTTTAATCTTCTACCTATAACTTCTCAAAACATGGACCTTGCATTTCTACGAAATACATGTCTAAAACTGGAGAAGTTACAAGTAAACAGAATATAGTACGAGTACCAATCCTTCTGTCCTAATGGACACTGTACAACATACAATACTTTGTATAAGTCTCCTGAGTTGAATAACTCAAATCTTATGCGTCGTTGATTGAAAACTATACTATGGTTAAGAAGAATTACATTGCTGTTTAATGCTCCTTACCTGATCATCAACTAATATAGGTAAATGTCATGGACATAATTTCAAAAATTTATATCTCATTTTATAACATAAACGTACAGATATATCAGTTTAGAATTGGTGCATAATAACGGATATTCAAAACCAAATATTTGCCATCAGGAAAAACCCCAGGTGATTTTCTCAAATATCACCAATTACAACGAATTCTGATATAATGAGAATATAATCACCTAATTCCCAATAACTTACTCCTACTCATCATCTGTAAAACCATACAGATGTGAGAATCAAACCTGGTAAATACATATCCTGGAGTAAGTATCTAATTGGGAAATCAGTTTTCAATTAACAATGCACAGTGAAACTGAAACATGAAAATGTTTCGAAAGGGTAGCCGGGTATTCCTAGTAATGCATCTTCCATTATCCAGATTCATGACTATAACCGTATATTTCCTTGCCATCTCTCTAATCCCTTTATTTGTCTTTACGCATTACCTACTGTATACCACCCTTAAGCTAAATGGTTTTCTTCCTTCCCTACCGTTCCGCACCAGCCTATGGTTTGGAAGAAGACTATCCAATGAGCGTAATAGGTGCACTCTCCTAATCCTAGGAGTACTCGCAACCCGAGAGAAGGTAAAGATAAAAGACAACCTGAATAATCTTATTCAATTTCTCCCGAATCGGAGAAATGCAAAGGTGAAGTAGAAGTGGCGATGGAATACGTGGTTTGGTCGTGAATGATAGCAGTCACAATTTACTTTTCCCTCTTTCTAATCCCTTTATCTGTCTTTACTTATTACCTTCTGTACACCACACTTAGGCTAATTGGTTTTCTTCCTTCCCCGCCTTTCGGCACCTGTCTATGGTTTGGAAGAAGACTGTCCAATAAGTGCAATAGGTGTACCCTTTCCTAATCCTAGGAGCCCTCACAATCCGAGAGAAGGTAAAAGAAAAAGATAACTGAATAGTCCTATTCAATTTCTCCAGAACCGGAAACCATTCTCGAAATTTGAAACAAGTTTCTTCGAGTTCGTATGTAACTATATGATGGTCGTAACCAATAAATGTGGATCTTCGTAGTGATACGGAATGTTCCGGAGAAAATCAAAGGGTAAAAGTAAGAGTGGCAATGATGCATGCAACTCTGACAATCCAAAAGTCAATGTGTTTTAAGAGGAACCGGTTAACTTGGTTACTGAGTAATAGTCTAGGGTCGGGCCATGGTCGCTGCCAAAGAGAGAAAAAAGAAACACTCAGCGTGTACTCTAACCTAGATCAGAATGGTCAATCACTTTATCTAATCAGGATGTCTCCCACTGTATCCTCAAATTCTCCTCCAAATCTGAAAGAAGAATTAGTGAGGATCATCTAAAATCACCCGAGGAGTAAACCAACTCATCAGTGAGAATCGGGATCCAACTATCATCGCATGATAACCTGATGGAATCCACTCAAGTTATCACACTCCAGAAGGTATGAGCATGCTCGGCAAGTTTCCTGTATATTTCATACTCCCGATGTGATTTCTACCCCATGCTCTTATGGCCTTGACGAAGGCTAACATATCATAAGTCACATGTCAAGTTCTACCCGTGTCACGACCCGAAATAGCACGTGACTGGCCCTAGAATCATATGAAGTCTATAGGACCTCATCTAATTCAAGTAAGCCAAAAGCCCAGAAATCTAAAACCATTTTAAATAATGAATTAAGGAAAACTAGTTTTTTAAAGAAGTGAAGAAAACATGTTTTGAAAACAAGGTTTTTAAATAAGTAAGCCGAATATGCATTTTAAAAATCCCAGGTCATTTCTAAAAATTTCGGCAGAGTTTCCTTTGTAAATACTGGCCCCGAACGGGGTACAACATGATAAATATATGCACAATGATAAAAGGCATCCCCAAGCGGGAGCTAGCTTTTCGTCAATCGACGGTCACAACCACGTAAGCAATATAATATACAACGCTGAAGAGCGATGATCAAAACTCAAAAGAAAACTCAAAATCATCAAGAAAACCATAATGCTACAACGCGCGACTCTAAGGTCGAAATAATACACAATTGGTTTTCTAAGTCTGAATAAAAATACATGTTTGGTTGATGGAATTACTAGATACAACTGAAAATAAATAAGTAAAAAGGTGGTCACGATGCGAGTGAACCCACCAACCAAAGCAATCACTCAGAAAGGAAGCAGTGTGCCATAAAAAAGGCAATGAAACCTGTACGGCAAAAACCTGCAAGAACTGTGGCACAACGGGGGTGAGTTGCCAACTCGTGAGTAGAAAACATCACAGAGCAGAAATCGTATGTATGACTCAATCCTAGGTCAATACGATCAGTAATAATATATATCCTCAATATGATAAAGTCTGAAGCATGATAAGGTGGCAAGGGTAAACATCTATACATTAGTGTAATACCAAGTGCTCGTGTCAGTGTCTCAGGTAGCAACATATCATAAATATGAGGTATGATCAATGTAATCAATGTCAACTATATCAGGAAGTCTATGAGTATGTGGATATCATCCAACTGTGTGATCAATGTCTGTAGCATGTGGATCTCGTCCACGTGTCAACCAATGACATAACATCATGCATGTAAATATCATAAACATATGCATGGAAGTATGAGGATATAAATCAACGTGTGTCCCTCGCGACACATCAAAATCATGGAACCTGAGTGTCCAGCATCGACACTCGAAAACATCATGAAATCTGTGCCCAGCATCGGCACGTAAATCCTCATATATATATAGGGCTCCGTCAGTCCGGATCGGCCCGTATCCTCTCTCAACTCCGGTCGGTATCCTCCGGATATCCACCGAGCTCAATATAATCACTGATGGGTGGTAGTCCCTCTGGCAGGCTCATCGTCATCCACACGAAATCTCTCTCTCGCCTTGGGGTACCATACTGGGTCCACCATGTACCCGCAATCGGCCTCATCCGTCTCCTCGAATCGGGTTTCACATGTCGCTCTCAAAACCGAGAAAACACATGGTGGACACTCTGAAATATCATATTAAGAGAAACCGGGTTTTTAAAACAGTACATGCTTTCTTTTGAAATCGCCACGGTTCTCAAATCCAGAGATCTCATGAAAACAGCATATCTCAATGCGTAAAATCATAAAGCATGATGTATGCGACATATGATAGAAATGTAAGCATATCAGTATATCATGCAACATAAAACAGTAATATGCATATATCGAGGGAAAACCGCTCCTTTAAAATGAATCAGTTTTAAAATGTATCTTGCGGTTCCCAAATCTCCAAAATCAAGCCAGAATCATCTATGTATGTACGAATACGTATGTATGCAAGTATGGGTGTACAATATGTGTGTACGCCAATATGGATGTACAAGTAGTCATATCCTGATGTAACAATCCTACTGTGTAGTGACATGGCAATTATCGATGATGAAGTGTGTGAGCCGGCAAACAGGTGTACGTGGAACACACGCATCATCGATAATAGTGCTGGTGTCCTAACAACATGTGTTTAATATAACAATAAGCACATTTACACATGAAATGCGATGTGAATAGCAAAAATATGCGGAATCGAAAAATAAACGCAACAGTGAAGAATCTACATCAATATGTGAATGTCATACAGTTTTTCTATTTGAAATAAGACGAATCGTGGTGTTTAGAAAAATAATGGCTACGGTGTTTTTAAGAAAAGATGCGTCTTTTGAAAATATCCGTAAAATCCCTTTGCCTGTCTGTAAAATACTCACGATTCATTAGTTTTGAAATAGGTATGACTCGGGTCTAATCTAACATCTACCAAGTAAACTACAGATCTAACTAATAAGCTAATCAAAAGGGTAACGGAAAACACCTACATCTGAGTCGATATATATATATATATATATATATATATATATATAATAGTCGGTGATCCCGCCTCAATAGTATCACATACGATACAATATACAATATGACATCCTCGAATCAAGAGTGCGGATCTATCATCAATATAAAGCTCATACGGTAAATCTATCGTACGACATCCCAAATCTGGGTACGGGTCAATATCACATTCATCTCATCATTTCTCTGGTATCCTTATCATCATATCTCAAGAACTGGGGTACTGATCTAAGTCTAGTACAACTGATACCATCTATATATATATATATATATATATATATATATAAATGCGTGTGTAAATCACACGTCCAAGGGCCCGCTAAAATCCCATGTCGTATCTCATCATACGAACCACATCATATCACCGATCTCATGGCACCATGCCCAAACTCATCGACTCATCTCCAAATACCATAACAATCCTCATCATCCATGTATTGGTATACGTGTATATATATATATACATCGTCCCATACCTAGGTGTGTGTATATATATATGTATCCCCATTTACGCACAAGTATAACAAAGTAAGCATGTGTACGCGCGTGTGGGTGTAAACCTATTCTAGGGTTCGCAACTAAGAAGCTATACTAGTTTACTTCTAAAACCCTAATCTAACCATTGAACACCTAATCATATCTTCAATATCCATGTCACACATAAAGCTATCATATATATATATATAGTATACTATACATTGAACTGCGGGGGTGCTATACGCCATCCACCCGACTTCCCCCGTAGATATAATCTACTCACCTGATCTTGCTTGCCGATATCGATGCCGCCACATGCTTGCTTGTCGTCTCGAAGTCTTCATGGGGTACCTACACATCATAGCGTATCGTATCGCGTTAAAATCAAATTCGAAGACGAAACGACACACGAAAACCAAAACAATACGCTTAAAAGCCTATAGGTTAGATACTATGGTTTGCATCTCGCAACTCAACCCAATAACCCTCGATATAGACGTACAAACGTCAAGTGATCGAATACAAAATCAAATATCAAAACTTAAATCCATAAACATCATGAAACACATGGCAGCAACCCAGAAAAGTGGTCCCAGATTTCTGTTTAGGTCAAAATTAGGTAAGCAAACAAGTTTAGGGTGTAGTACATGGAGTGTGTGACCTACTGAAGCAACATGGGAACCTAACACATCAAGGTGGCCGGCCCCGTAAAGGTAAATTCTGGCCAGGCCGGTTTTTCAGTGGAGTAGGGATCTCGTTTTGGTAGGGTAGTCTCCTGGTGGTCTAACTAAGTCCCTAGTATTGTTTGTTTGTCTCAGAATTTCCCCGGGTCATCCCAGATTTCCCTGCACACTCAATTTCCTTACAAACCGACATTTACAGTTTTCTGTTTTCAGTTCCAGGTTTTGTATGTGTTAGGTCTGGGTTCTTAGCACCAAGGGGGGTTTAAGGGTCACCACTAAGGCTTAATTACACTAACACAACTCAAATTAACCCTAACACTCTCTAGGGATATCCAAAGTCCATTAAACTTCGCCAAATCGATTTTAAACTTGAATAGATGCATAAGCAAAAGAAATACTACACTAATTGTGAAAGGATTACCTCATTTGGGATCCAAGAATCCCCTACAGCACCAAAATGTGAACTTTCTTGGTCCAATGTGTAGCTAGAGGGCTTGTGTACAAATTTTGTGAAGTGAGGATGGACTTTTGATGGATTTTTAGTGATTATGTGGGGGTTTTGAAGAGGAGGGAGGAGAGGTGCTATGGAGCAAGAATAAGAAGAAAAATGAAGATGATGAAGAATGAAATGGGAGCCATGACCAATGGTTGACCCCTTACCCTCTCTCTCTCATGCCCATACCTCACACTATGCACCATTGTTTAATATTCACATTTCTTTTCTTTTATCTTCTCATTCTTTTAAAATTTGAATAGGAAACCCAAATGAAACCATGGTATAAAATGCACAAGTGTGAAAAAAGGTTTTGTGCATGCTATGTGCACAAAACACGCTTAATCCGCGATTAGCGATTTTTAATCGCGATTAGCACTAAAATAGTGTCCAATAAATCATAAACTTTCATAATTCGCTTAAATCACATAAAGCACTCTCTTTTTAATAATTTCCATAATTTTTCAAAATTTCCCCCCATTTATCGGTATTTAATTATACCGCCTTATTAAAATATTCAATATTTTATTATTTAATTATAAAAATTTCAAAAATAATATTTTATTTTTCTGAAATGTTACAACCCGTCATTATCCAGGTTAATTTGAACCCACCTGTACATACCCTTGACGAAGGCCAAAATAGTAGTACGACTGTCACAAACCAACGCATCTATCTATGCAACAGAAAAGTAACAAATAGCAACCATACACTATGCCTTGACGAAAGCCAACATACATAGCATGAATACTAAGTGCTACTCGTCTGAAATGATGGAGGGCTACAAATGGTTTTTGCCGAAAAACCTTTAACGTAATGAATTTGATATCGTTGAAGGAACCAGATAGCTTTTTATAAATATATAGTGGTGAAAACCTTTGCTAAAGAGGTCACTCCCGGTGAAGGGATCTCGGCTCTTTCCTCGTCGAATGAGGTGCAGGATATTCCAAACTGAATACCTCGATACAAAGCAAAAAGTAATCGACTATAGTGAAGTTATTACCCTGACGTAAACTTCTGCCCAAGGGGTCACTCCCGGTAAAGGGATTTCGGCCCTTGCCTCGTGGAATGAGGTGTTGGATATTCATAACCGAATACCTCTGTGCAAAATAATAGAAAATGTCCTTGTAATAACAGCTTTTTAAAATTGTTCCATCAACATCGAATATGTCTGTTTTCCCTGAATCAACGCAGTCCCATCAATTAATCACACCACAAAAGAACGAAAATATGATGTACGTATATGCCATCCGCATTCGCCACTGGGTCCCATCATCACCCATTAGGTTACTTAACTAACGACAGAGCGGGGACTGGACTAGCGCGGGTGAAAAACATATATAACATCTACTAGTTTATATATAACAATATATAATGATCGCTCCAGGCATGGTAAATGCAACATCACAGATAAGCAATAAGCATCACAGAATAATACAGATAATCTGGGATCCCCGGGTTTCCTTTGAGCCACAAGTGAAACCCGACATTCCCCTGGTCGTATGGATAGCCTGTGCAATGAAAACCTAGACCCCTACGAGTACGGCAAGTTACCCACCAAAACCAGAAGCGAGGCAGCCCCCTTCATCAAAGTGAATGGGCCGCCCAGCACTTCACGGAATCTGGTAACTTGAGCACCCCACCTTGGGTCAACCTGTACCTCTTACGAGTGCGGTGAATAGCCCGCCAATTCTAGAGTGAGGCCCCCTCCTTCTCAACGCCATGAGATGCGGACCCGTTGCCCTCTAGAACCCGACTATCCGTGCACTCCATCACGGGGTAATCCTAGTACAGAAAAGAAAATATGTACAACGGTGACATCGACCTCGACCCGGTCGTGCCCCAAACAAATAATATACAAACAGGCAGTGACGGCAGTCCACATGTCGGACGCTCGCCCCGCGATATCAAATGTATAAATAAAACTAAACTGTACTAACATTGCATCCAAGCTATCCACCATGATGAATCTGCAACAACACAGTACAACACAGAACATCAACGTGAATGTCACGTTTGCAAACCCGTCTAAAAGAACTATAGCAATTAGACAAGTTGTACCGATCAAATGACATTCACGGTCGCAGATAGAAATGTATGTACTGTAAACTTTAAACAATATTAGAAATATCGACTTCGAAATAACCCCGAATAGCCCCAAACAACTAGATAAAACTATATCAGAACTGGGCCAAACTAGCAATACCACTGAACCAACATTCCAGAGACAAGACAACACCCAAAATACGAAACCCAGAAGCCTTTCCCAGGCCGGCCAGCTCGGTTTTTTATGCAATGTGCTCGACCAAAAACAGGTGGAATTGGTTCGTGTTTGAGGTGCAGTCTAGTGGTCATGTTAGTATTCTTCTGCAGTTGCTAAAAAAATTTTTGAAGACCAAATAAAATTCGACAGAAACTGGAATGCATCGAGTGATATTTCGGAGTTGTTTCGGTTTTGATAATTTAACATTGTCTAAACAACAAGTATGCGGTTAATGGGTTGGCTCTGATACCATGTAAGGTTACGCCAGCGCCCCGGCCATCAATCTGTGGCTAAACGCGGAACAAAAACTTTTAAAAACCGACGCTAACGGAACCCGATTCCCGGATCGAACCATTAACCCTATACTAGTTAACTGTAAAAGGAGTTTAAGAGATTTTACCGATCGATCTGTGTCCTTCGGTCTTCAATCTCAGTCCTTAGCTCGTCGCGGCTGCCTCGAACAAGTTCGCTCTCCGGTCTTCCTCGTCAAAGACGATCCACGTCGAAGATTCTTAATACGAGCTCTCGCTTCAAAACCGAAGCAACCCGGGCATCCAGTTTGCTAGCCTAGATGCACAAGATGAATTAGAGAGAGTGTGTGATCATTTTGGCTCAATACACCCTAGGTTGCTCAACACATGAGACATGTTAAGGTGGAGGTGAAAGAGTTGCCATTGGAGTAAAGAAAATGTGAGCTCAAGAATTTTGGCCAAGACTTGAAGTGAAAAAGAAGTGGCTGTTGAAAAATGAAGTGATGAAGTGGCTGTTATTTTGTTGTTGTGAGGAATTTGTGCTAAAGCAACTCATGAAAATTTTCCCAGCACACTACAAAAAAACTACAGCCACGAATTTAGCCTGCACACATTGTAGGGTGTTTTTCGTCACCCCATTGAGATGTGAATACGCGCACGCTTGTCAGGCGTACTACAGATTCCCCCTGCCTAGGGTAGGCCGGGGTTTAATGATTGTGGGGATCCAAATCTCCGGCAGCCGTGGAATAAACTGCCGTTAATTACCCCTCGCCTTTGGAGCGAGGGAACCTCCGATTGACGGATTAAACTGGTCATGCGAACTCGATGTGCAGTGTAGATGTGTTGTGTTTTGAAGAGGGGTTTTGGATATATCGGGAGCCACGCAGAGTTTTTACGGGGGTCCCGCTATCCGGATAGCGGGCTGGGGGTCAAGGGGCTAGCAGCCCTCTTGCGGGGTGCGGGGCAGCGCCCCGTTAGAATTTTTTTCTAACAGGGACAGTGTCGTGGAGTATGTGTATGTGTACATATGTATACATATGTATATATATACATGTGTATATAAATAAATGGGGAAAAAGACATCCAAAGGATGCGTGGGGCCGGCGCCTAGGCGCTTGAGCGCAAGCGCGCCACGTGTCGGCACATGGGCGCTTTTCGCTCGAGCGCAGAGTGCTGGAGCGCAAGCGTGCCACGTGTCGGCATGTGGGCGCTTTGCGCTCGGGCGCTGGGCACTTGAGCGCAAGCGCGCCACATGTCGGCACGTGGGCGCTTTGCGCTCGAATGCAGAGTGCTGGAGAGCAAGTGCGCCACGTGTCGGCACATGGGCGCTTTGCGCTCGGGCACTGGACGCTTGAGCGCAAACGCGCCACGTGTCGGCACGTGCGCTCGGGCGCTGGGCGCTTGAGCGCAAACACGCCACGTGTCGGCACGTGGGCTCTTTGCGCTGGAGCGCAGGGCGCTGGAGCGCAGGCGCGCCACGTGTCGGCATGTGGGTGCTTTGCGCTCGAGCGCTAGCGCGCCGGCGAGGAAAAAAGGGGGGCTTTTAGCCCCGGAAATTCTCTAAAGAGAAAATAGGGTGGAGTTTAAACTCCTAAGATGCTTTGGGTTAATGAAGAGGGTTTTTCTTCTTCCTCTTCTGTTGGCTGGATCTTGAAGATCAAGAGATATGTGATTTTTAAAAATCTCTCCTTTTTGAGATCTAGTGACAGATCCAAGTTCCCCTTTATGGGTTTGGTGGTGAAAAACTATTTTGTTTTATAAAATGAAGAGTAAAACTCTTGATTTAATTCAAAAGAAAGAAGAAGATTTTGGAACCTTGAAGAAGGAGAAAAGATCTCAGATCTAAATTTTTTTGGAGAGAGAAAAGTTGTGAGATATTTTTATTATCTTTGCCTTTATAGGCTATACACTTTACATATAGCCCCTTGGGCTTCACAAAATGGCATTTTTGCCTATCCCATGGCTCATGTGCCATTTCTTTTTGCACATAAGCCATGGGCTTTACAAAAATTTGGCTTTATGCCTATTTTTCTTACATTTATCCATAAAATAAAATAAAAGAAATGCAACAAAATTATTTATTACAAAATTTTTATCTTGGCATGGGGGGAGGCCGGCCGCTTCATGTTCGGGCTCGACCCGGGCATGGGCCCACTGGATCTGGGCTTGGGCCCACTTGGCTTGGGGTTGACTTTGATTTTGACTTGGTCAACCGGGGTGTAAATTTTTACCCCAACAAATTGCCCCCCATCAATAAATGCACACCACATATGTGGGTCGTGTGCATGAAATTGATGGATCTTCTTTCACGTGGAGGCGAATTGATTCGGTTCCCACCTATTGGGAAGCTGACACTGCCCTTTTTACGACATGGACGGTCGATGCGGCCCTTTTTGTGACTTGGACGGTCGGTTATTGATTGTTAGGATACGAGCGTGTTCAAGTTCTAGTTTAAATACCGCAATCAAGACGGTTTCGCACGTAGCTAGCCGGTTGAGTACGGGTCGTCCGCAGGGAGATGGGAATCTTTTTCTATGTGTTTTTCGACGAGTTAAGTCCGGTTGTTCAGATTTTGTTTGTAGTTATCTAAGTGTTGAGTTGATATTTAAAGAGAGCATGTTAGGGTTAGGATTAGGTTAGTTTGAGTTAGGAGCCTCCACATCTTTCGTTGCCCTTCTTAATATCGTGTTACGGTAATCGGCAACAACGGGGATTAGCACGACTAGGAAGGACTTTGCGAGTATAAGATAGGCTTTCCAACGCATAAGTCTTCCTTTTGGTGCTTGTCCGTCCGTTCTTGGCTCTTAGCCATAACCTCCGGTTAATCCAACCACAACCGGTCTCACTACGGAATCACCGCTATCATGTAGGATAGGGTGCCGTAAGGAGCGGATTGTGGTTGGGTTAATGGGAGTCGATTTAAGATGTTGGGCAAGGAAAGAGTGAGAGAGATTTCCTTCTCTCAAACTTCCCTTATCCTACCCTAACAAGAATGAACTACTCACACATCATAATACGGAAAAATAAAACAACACAAAAGAGGAAGATAGAAAGAAGGAGATTAGAAGAATACGACTAACTATTTGCGACCTCACCTTGACGAGGATCAAGCGTAAGTATCATTGTCATATGTAAGGATAAAGAAAAAAAGAGAAGAAAGAAATAACAAGGAAATAACAACAACTACTTAACGAATTAAAATTACAACAAGCATAAATATAAGGAGACAAGCATGATAATAAAATGGTCTTCTTTATTCATCACTCTTCACTCAAAAGCTCACTTACAAGTTTAATGGAGAAGAGGTGAGAAGAGGAAGAAGAACATGTAACTAAAACTTAGCAAAAGAAATACAAGGATTGGACCCTTTCCTTCACAAACTTCTGGGCTATTTATAGGCCAAAACATGAAACCCTAGGGCAACCACCAGAACCATGATGAAAATACCAAACTACCCCCCAAAACCCTGCAAAAGAGGCGCCAGAATGGCCGCGGAACCGCGGCCTGGACCCCACTTTAGCCGCGGTTCCGCGGCCATTCTGTGGAGTTGGGGTTTGTGCTTTCTTGTGGTGGCCTGATCTGTTGTGTGCTTCATTCTGGTATATGTATTTTCTCAATTTGGCTCCACGATTTTTCCAGAATTTCTGTTGAAGGAAAGGTGGACTTTTTGTTAAGATTTTGTCATGATTGTCTCGAGCTCCGCGTAGATCTCTTGGATCTTGTGCTACCATTGAGCCTTGTGCCTGAAAACGACATTGATTTGACATTTTGTCTTCCTAAACTGGTATCTGGCAGCATACGGATGAAGAGCGGAGACCGTGTTTTATCTGTGGTTGGCAGGAACCGGATTTTTGTCGTGTTTTTCATGAATTTCTCCGTTTGAGAACCGAGAACCTGTATCCTGCAATTGACTAGCAAACACGGCTCAAGAGTATCTACCGACATGCAATGTGATAAAAATTGGGCGGTATGAAAATGCAAAAATCTGATATGAACAGTTATGCCCTTTCTGCGACTTGGACGGTCGGTGTTGCCCTTTTAGCGACGTGGACGGTCGGTGCTGCCCATTTAGCGACGTGGACGGTCGGTTCTGCCCTTTTTGCGACTTGGACGGTCGGTGCTGCCCTTTTAGCGACGTGGACGGTCGGTGCTGCCCTTTTAGCAACGTGGACGGTCGGTTCTGCCCTCTTTGCGACTTGGACGGTTGGTGCTGCCCCTTTAGCGATGTGGACGGTCGGTTCTGCCCATTTTGCGACTTGGACGGTCGATACTGCCCTTTTAGCGACGTGGATGGTCGATGCTTCCCTTTTTGCGACTTGGACGGTCGATATTTCCCTTTTAGCGACGTGGATGGTCGATGCTTCCCTTTTTGCGACTTAGACGGTCGATGTTTCCCTTTTAGCGACGTGGACGGTCGATGCTGCCCTTTTTGTGACTTGGACGGTCGGTTCTGCCCTTTTTGCGACTTGGACGGTCGGTTCTGTCCTTTTTGCGACGTGGACGGTCGGTGCTGCCCTTTTAGCGAAGTGGACGGTCGATGCTGCCCTTTTAGCGACGTGGACGGTCGGTGCTGCCCTTTTTGCGATTGGGACGGTCGGTTCTGCCATTTTTGCGACTTGGACGGTCGTTGCTGCCCTTTTAGCGATGTGGACGGTCGGTGCTGCCATTTTAGCGACGTGGACGGTCGATTCTGGATTTGACTTGCCCCGCTTCTTGCGGCGTCAGGGATGAAGTTGACTTGTTTCCGAGGTGGAATTTGGTTCTGCCAGGGAGGTCATTGGTTGTTTGACTTGATGTGATTTGGGTTGACATCAGCATCGCTACGCTGGAATATGGTACCAGGAGCGAATCATCATTTGTTATGACAGGATTTGGGGATTTTGGTTTTGGTTTGGCATCAGCATCGCTATGCTGGAATATGGTACCAGGAGCGAATCATCATTTGCTGTGAGGGAATTTCCCCCGTTCCCAGTTTAACGACTTAGGGGTCATCTGTTCCCAGTTTAATGACTTAGGGGTCATCTGTTCCTAGTTTAAAGACTTAGAGGTCTATTGGATTGGATTTTGGGATTTTTGGGTTAGAGTAGGCATCAGCGTTGCTAACACTGAAGCACACGTGCCAGGAGCAATTCATCATTTGCCTATTCCTGTTGGGGGAGCGATGGCTTAGGAGACAGGTTTAGGTCCCTATCACCTAAGGCTTTTCAATTTTATGGGCCGTGAGGGTCCCATAAAAGCATTTTCTCCTTACGAGTCGTAAGGATCCCGCATGTGTATTTTCTCCTTAGGAGTCGTAAGGACTCCTAAGTGTGTTTTTCCTTTATGAGTCGTAAGGATCCCACAAAGGTTTGTGCTCCTCATGTATCGTGAGGACACATGAGTGGGTCTTCTCAATGGAGCATAATTCCAAAGGCGGAGACCAGCCGCGTAACTGGTGATTGTGGTGGGGCATGGGTATGACGAGAATTATTTGAGCCCGTAGATTGTATACGGTAGTCAACTTGGGGACCAACCGTAGGGCTGGGAGAATTTTGAGAAATTGGATTTTGGTTGGCGTCTGCATCGCTGCACTGGAATGTGGTACCAGGAGCGACTCATCATTCGCCGTTTGGGGACTTGGAATTTAGATCTTGTTTGGCATCAGCATTGCTGCACTGGAATAATGCCAGGAGCAACTCATCATTTGCCTTGGGAGGACTTAGGATTTGGGTTTTTGGTCGGCATCAACACCGCTAACACTGAAGCGAAATGCCAGGAGCGACTCATCATTTGCCGTTGCCCGTTAGGGAACGATGGCTTAGAAGACAGGTTTGGGTCCCTATCACCTAAGTCTTTCAATTTTATGGGCCGTGAGGGTCTCATAAAAGTATTTTCTCCCTACGAGTCGAGAGGATCTCGCAGGTGTATGTTCTCCTTAGGAATCGTGAGGATTTCTAAGTGTGTTGCTCCTTTGTGAGTCGTAAGGATTTCATGCAGGGGTTTTCTGCTCACAAGGTCGAGAGGACTTTGCGAGTGTATTCATCTCTTTTCACGAGTTTGCGCCCTTTCGGGTTTTCACAAACTCGCCGGTAGTCCTGCTGTTTTTACTCACGGAGCCCTTTCGGGTTTTCATCCGTGCCCGTTTTGCTTGTGGACATACCTTTTTTCTTTTCTTATTTTTTTTCTTTTTTTTCTTTTTTTTGCCGCTGGTGGGACTTTAAAAGTAGTCTCACCGGCAGGATTTGGGAGAGATAGGGGTCATTTACGCCCGTGGATTGTATACGGTTTTGCAGGATGTATGATCCAGACCGTACGGATGGTGTGTTCAATTCGCCTGCGACTTGGAGCATTCAGGTGTAGTATTTCTTGAGATATCGGCCATTGATGGGTGGTATGGGCTTTTCTCCCTCGGCACTTATTAGTTGGTAGGGTCCTCCGTCGAACACTTTCTCGATGACGTATGGTCCTTCCCGGTTTGGTTCGAATTTTCCCTTGGCGTGTCGATTGGGAATGATCGGTCTTTTGAGGACCAACACCAATTCACCTTTCTTGAAAGCGCGAAGACGGGTTATTTTTTCATAGGCCCTTGACATTTGGGCTCGGTATAGCTCCAGATTTTGCTGCACCGCGAGCCTCTTTTCTTCGAGGGCATCGAGCTCTTCAAGTCGAAGGAGCATGTTTTCCTCCTCCGTCAACTCGTGCTGAACGGCCATTCTTAAGCTTGGAACTTCGACTTCGAGGGGGAGGACCGTCTCCACTCCGAAGAGCAATGAGTATGGAGTGGACTGAGTTAGAGTACGGTGCGTGGTACGATATGCACACAACGCCTCGTGAAGTTTGAGATTCCAGTCTCTCTTATTGGCTGAAGCATTTTTCCTCAGGAGCTTGCATAGAGTCTTATTGAAGGCTTCGGCTAGCCCATTGGCTCTTGGATTATAGATGGAGGAATATCTCCAGTCTATCTTGTGCTGAGTAGCGAACCTTGAGACATTGAAGCTCTTGAAAGAGGGCCCGTTGTCAGAAATGATTCTTCTTGGTGTACCGAAGCGGTATAGAATATTATGCTGGAAGAATGTCAGAATATCTTTTGTCTTGACTTCTTTTAGTGGGACAGCTTCAGCCCATCTGGAGAAGTAGTCTGTTGCGGCCAGTATGAACCGGTGGCCTTTAGATGACGGAGGATTAATTGGGCCAACAATGTCGGTGCCCCAGACTTCGAAGGGCTACGACGCCACCGTAGGATGCAACGGATTGGGATTCTTATGAATGAAATCACCATGGATTTGGCAGATCTGACATTTCTTTGCATGTTCTCCGCAATCCCGTATCATGGTGGGCCAGTAATACCCAAGCCGTTTGATTTGAAGTCGCATCTTGGGGCCAGATTGGTGAGCACCGCAAACGCCCGAGTAAACATCTTTCATGACTTTTTGGGCTTCGGCCAATGACAGACACCTGAGCCAGAGTTGGTCATATGACCTGCGGTATAACGTGTCATTTACAAACATGTATCGGAGAGCTCTTTTCTTCAGCTGAATCCTCACAGATTTTTCTTCGGGCAGCTTGTCGTATCGGAAGTACTCTATGAAGGGTTCCCTCCAATCGGGCTCGTCTTGGATGATCGAAGCTTCTTCGGCAGGACTGCTCTTCTGTTCCGCGCTTTCCTCTTCTCGTAGAGAGACTGGGGGTAGAATTTGCCGGCTCCTGACTGTGATCGGAATTTCGTCCATGTCAGGATCAGCCAGCTCCTTGGTTAAGCGAGCGAGTATGTCGGCTTTTCCGTTCAATGCTCTGGGGATTCTCATTAGTTCAATATGAGTGAACCGTTTCATAAGTTCCACCACCCGGCCTTTGTACCGAGCTAACTCGGGTTTGTATATCTTATAGTCGCCGCTTACTTGGTTGACGACAAGCTGGGAGTCACCGTAAACCCGTAGCCGAAGGATTTCCATTTCTATGGCGAGTTCCAAACCAGCTATCAGAGCTTCATACTCAGCTTCATTGTTTGTCCGAGGCTCGGTGAGAGCAAAAGAACGCCGTAGGGTTCCCATTGATGGCATGATGAACACCAATCATATCCCCACTTTTACCTCCGGGACGCTTGATCTGCCGGAGCTCCTTATTGATGAGGCCCCATCGAAGTAGAGCTCCCAACATGGCTCATCTTTCTCGAGGTGCAGCATTTGTTCGTCGGGTAACTCACAATTTAGCGGCGACCCTTCTGGTATGGGATGAGCAGCGAGAAAGTATGCAAGAGCTTGCCCTTTTACTGCTTTCTGAGGGGTATAAACTATGTCAAACTCAAGTAGCATGACAGCCCATCTTGCCATTCTGCCGGCTAGGCTTGCTTTGGTCATCAAGTGTTTGAGCAGGTCGACCTTAGAGATCAGCATAACCCGATGAGCGAGCAAATAGTGCCTCGGCTTCTTCACAGCAAATATTAAAGCCAGGCATTGCTTTTCGATTGGGGAGTAGTTGTGTTCCACCCCGACTAGAGTTCGACTGAGGTAGTAGAGGGCATTTTCTTTTCCCTCCTTGTTATTCTGGGCAAGGAGCACACCGAGTGACTTATCCAGCGCGGCAATGTAGAGAATCAGCGGTTTATTTAGAATGGGAGCGGCCAGCACTGGAGGGTGCAACAAGTATTGTTTGATGCTTTCGAACGCTGCTTGATATTCGGCATCCCAGATAAAAGGAGCTCCTTTCTTCATGAGCTTTGAGAAGGGCCCACACCTTCCCGATAAATTTGAGATAAACCTCCGTATATAAGCAAGCTTGCCTTGAAAAGATCTTAGCTGCGTCAGACTCTTCGGATGGGGCATCTCCATGATGGCCTTTATCTTTGATGGGTCAACTTCGATCCCTCGATGCCGGACTATGAAACCCAGGAATTTTCCCGATGACACGCCAAAAGCGCATTTCAGAGGATTCATCTTCAGATCGTATTCCCTCAGTCTGGTGAGAACGGTCCTAAGATCTTGGATATGATCGGCCTTGGTTTTAGTCTTGACGACCAGATCATCAACATAGCATTCGACGACTTTATGAATTAGGTCATCAAAGATATTGGTCATTGCCCTTTGGTAAATAGCACCTGCGTTCTTCAGTCCGAATGGCATCACCTTGTAGCAGTATATTCCGATCGGGGTTCGGAATGCTGTGTGCTTCTCATCCTCAGGCGACATCTTGATCTGATTATATCCAGAAGAGCCATCCATAAAGGTGAATAGCTCGTAATTTGAGGTGTCATCGACCATCATTTCCATGACCGGTAGAGGGAAGTCATCTTTAGGACATGCCTTGTTGAGGTCCCTGAAATCGACACAAACTCGGATCTACCCATTTTTCTTCTTCATTGGGACTATGCATGCGATCCAGTCCGCATATTTCTCTTCCCTGATGAATCCGGCATCGATGAGTTTCTTGGTTTCCTCGATGACCTTTTCTTCCAATTCCCTTCTCATTCTTAAAGGAGCTTGTTTGACTGGCTTAGCATCAGGAGATATAGCCAGCTTATGCACGGCCACTTCAGGGGAAAGGCCTGGCATTTCTTTGTATGTCCACGCAAAGCAGTCGATGAACTCATGCAGCAGGGCAATTATCTGCTCTTTCATTTCCTCCGACAAAAGTGAGCTGATGTGGGTCGGCCTTGGATTATCGGGCGTTCCTAAGTCAATCTCGGTTAGCTCATCAAAGGTTGCTTGTCCTCCATCTTCGAGCTTTTAAGGAGCTTCCTCTGGTTCGGCTAGCTCGTCTTCATCATTTGACTCTTCGCTGGCTTCCCCAATATGGATCATGTAGCATGCCTTAGAATCCGGTTGAATGAAGTCTATGCCCCGTCTATCTGGAATTCGTCCATCGATGAGTGCTCGGACCTGAGGTGGATGCCATAGCCCTTCATAAAACTTTGCTTCGGACTCCGTTTGATATAACCGGCATCCGCACTTTTTAAAGTATTCCCGCATCTCGGGCGCATAGTATCTGGGATTGAGGATGGCTCTTATGCCTGTTTCATATGGAAGGCACGCGACAGACAAATCGTTCGGGTGCACAACGGGGTTTGACCCATAAAACAGGATACCTTTCTGCCCACTTTTCCTTCCGGGGACGTAGAAAGTTTTCAGCTGGTCCACGGTGGAGACTGACAAGGCATCGAGCTCTTTGCATATCTGCTCCGGTACCCTTGTGACGGCTAGGGACCCTTCTGCAATTTCGAAGGTCTCTCGTAGTTTTGTTTGTTGCATAGGGGTCCAATCTGCACCGCTGTTGCATGGCAGGTCCTCTTCCTCCGACTCTTCAGTGTCGCTGCTAAGACGAGGGCGGATTTTGCTGCTAGATGGGCCTTCGGCATCAGATTCTTCCGTATCGCTACCGAAACGAGGGCGAGTTTTACGGAAGGACGAACTTCCAGCGTCGGACTCATCAGTGTCGCTACCGAAATGCGGGCGCACTTGGGCGTTTTTGCTTTTGAAAGTGACAGCCAGCTCAGATTTGCCTTTGAGTCTTGGGGCCGCTCTATCCTCAGTCAGTTGTGGCTTAGCATTTTGGTGGTTCATAAAGTACCGAGAGTCTTCATATCAGACTTCAGGCATACCGAACGGCTGGATGTCTCCGTCAATGCGTCTTTCTTCGCCATTTTTAGTGTACTTCATGCATTGATGGAGAGTTGATGGAATGATGCCGTAATCGTGGAGCCACGGCCGTCCCAAGAGAATCTTATAAGATGTGTCGACATCGATCACGCATATCTTAGCTTCGGTCTGCAGATCCCCGAATTTGATTGGCAGAGCTATGGACCCCAGAACTTGCTGGAAATTTTGGTTGAAGCCTTGAATGACAATCCTTTCCCTTGACAGGTGTCGGACGTCCATTGACAAACTCTTCAGAGTTCGCAAGTTCATGATGTTCACTGAGGACCCCGGATCAATCAATATGCGATTAATTCGATCTCCGTCGCTGTTCCCGGTCACGTAAAGCGGCCGATTATGCTCAGCTGTTCCCAGTAGCAAGTCTTCATCCTTAAATGTGACTGCGGCGGCTTGCAAAGTGAACTGAGCTTCTTTCATATTAATTTCTGCAAAGCGAGCCTGATACCGCTCAGGGTTTTGTAGAGCGTGAATGAGGACATCTCTAAGCTCTTTAGAAAGGACCAAGGCATCGTAGATGCTCAGGAGAGACGGAAGCTTCCGGAGATGAGCCATGACATTACAGTCCACCGAGAAAGGACTTGAGTTTTCATCAGCCGGCTCTCTGCCATCTTCCTCATTAGCCACCTGTTTTTCCTTCCCTTTTAGGGCATTGCCCTGATTTGGCGGTAAAGCCCTGCCGCTTCTGAGCTGGATTTGATTGGCCTTTGTGGCGAGCTCCTCGTCCTCTTCGGGAAAACAGAGCTCCTCCTCAGAGTCGCTGCCAAGATGGATGGCGTAGCAGGTCACTACTGGGATCTCTTCATTGGAGTCTTCCTCTAACTCCTCCAGAATTTCAGTCGCTTGTGCAGGGAAGAACTCCTTCAATTGAATCAGAGTTCTTTACTTCTGTTCATAATCTTTGAGGGAATCGATATATTTTTTAATGGTCGATCTCCCTGCAGACTCTTTTTCATGCCGAGTTGCACTTTTCTTCTTCTTGAGCTTCTTGGATTTCGAGCCCGATGGAACCGCATTGGAAGCTGGGCTGGTAGGCTTCTTCTGTCCTTCCCATTCCGTCCTGGGCTCTTTCTGAAGCAGCTTTAGCATCTTCATCGTCTTATTAGATATGTCCTTACTCCAAGGAGGCTGCGGAGAGTCGGTCTCATTTCTTAGGGTAGCGGGTTCGGCTGCCTGCTCCCAGAAGGTTTCAGCTTCTGTCTGTATAAAGTTGGTGGTTGCAACTTGATTGTTCACCAACACGCTTTTGGACAGCTCGATCTCTCCAGCCTTGTACTGCTTCTCGATCCAGTCTTTGAAGATATAGCAATCCTCGATCGCATGGCTCACTACTCGGTGGTACGGGCAATACAGGGGATTGTCGGTCATTTTGGCTTCTTGGGGTCTTTTCGACTCCGGCAATTATAGGCCGTTGTTCAAGGCATCTTTAAATATCTTACGGACATTGTCCCTTCTAAAAGAGTAAACCTTGTTCTTCTTCTTCTCTAGGGAAGGCCCGTCTCCTCCCAGCAATGGCTTTCGAGACCGGTTGGTTTTGGATTCGCTCGCCCTTCGCTTTTCTTCATTGTCGGAATCATTGAAGACATTGGTACTGCTGGAACTCCTGCTTCTACGGTTGTCGTCCCGCTTACTTTTCCAAGTCTTGTCTCTCTGAGAGTCCGGCGGGGACTCTTGCTTTGAGCGTTCCAGCATTTGGACTTTCTTGGTTAGCTCCTGAAATGTCTTGAGGCCCGCTGTACACAAGAATGGGACCATCCAATTGCTGAGGTTCCCAATGAGAAGGCTGACGGACTGGTCCTGCTCCAGCGGTGGTTCGCACTTGACTGTGAGATTACGTCATCAGACGATAAAGTCGGTGTTGCTTTCATTCTTCCCCGGCTTGGTCCTCACAAGGTCGGCAATGGAGATTTTATCACTGACGCCCATGAACCTTTGCCGAAACAGAGACTCCATTTGGGCAAAGGTAATAACGGACCCATCTGGTATACTCGCGTACCAGTCGAAGGAGACACCGGTCAGGCTGTTAACAAACTGACGAAGAAGGAGCGCGTTATTGCCCCCTGTATTTCCACACGAGGCTTTGAAGTGGGCGACGTGCTGATTTGCATTCCCTGTTCCGTCGAATCTTCCGAATTTAGGAATGACTTAGCCGCTCGGGAACTCGATCAGATCGTAGTGTGCGGGATACGGCCGCCCACTACTGCCAATTTCTCTCTGAGCTTCAGCTTCGGCCACCAATGTTTTAACTTTTCTGGTGACCAAATCCAGTATCCGATCTTGTGTTAGCGGGATAGTGCTATCTGGGGCCAAGGCATCCCCAGAAGCGGAATGTGGCCGGCTTTCGTGCGGCTCGACCATTCTTGGACCCAAAGAAGCAGGAAATGGCTGCTTCGGATTATCATCACCCGGCTGATTAGTAGCGACTTGTGCTTGATTGGGAGGTGCTCGAGCAATTTGAGCCGTAAGCTGCATCACAACGTTCGTTAAGTCGTCAATCTTCGAATAGAGTTTGGCCATCTCTTTATCTTTGCTCCTGAGCTGTTTCCGAAGCTCTTGGAGCAGCTCTTGCTCCGCGGTCCTGGGGCGGAAAGTCGGCTCTTCCTCGCTCTCTGAGCTTGACTATGCCTGGACCGAAGGGTCCTTCTGCCTATCGACTTCATCAAGAGGGTTTTCATCATCCAGCGGAGGCGGCTGTTCTTGGGAAGCGGCAACCACATTCAAGCCAGATTGGACTTGGGATGTGGTGGCCCCATCCTTGCTTTTGCTGCGAAGGTTGTCACTGGGACGCCCGCCCGCCATATAGACCGTATGGACAACACATCCAGCCATCTTTTTATTATCGGCGGATGATTTCACGGATCGCTGTCTTGGCCCTCCTGTTTCGGTAGCGGGCAGTCGATTGAAGGCAGCTGGCCTGACCAGATTCTTGAATGGTGTTGGCGCTTCTTTTCTGGGTTTGCCCCGCTGCTTTCATGCGGCACAGAGCGCCAGATAAACCCTTGAAGAGACAGTGGCATACTTTTTCTATTGGGACCGGGACACGTCTCTTTGTAGCGACGTTCGGACCGCTGTCTTCTTGATTCGGGCGGTCATGGCATTTTTCTGAACCCACTTCAGAGGTTCGAAGGAATTGCTGATCTTTACGGCCGACTCAGCCGTCGTTGCGGGGCGACCATGCACTTGGAACTTCACAAGATTCCATTTGGCCGAAGCCCTGGCCCTCTTGTTGGCTCGATACTTAAGCCGCTTCTACCTTAACTTTTCTGTTCTAAGCACCTGGCAGACTTCGGCTCTTTGGGAAGACGCCGTAGATCTGGCGATGGAGGATTTTGGAGATATGCTCGATTGTGCATTTGTTGGAGTCATCACCTGAGCTTGTCGGCAACATTTGATGTTGCCCTTTGTACCGGAGTTCTTGCCCCCCGTTGGAGCACCAGAGAATCGTTCAGACACCGTCTTAAGTTTCGGTTGTGGTGCCTTGGCGATCAGGACATTCGGCCTCTTGCCCTTTGAGACCGGCTTGGTCGCCTGCTTTGCCGGGATCTCCGCCAGATGAGCGCTTCCGGCAGGGTAGATGATGACGGAGCCAAACTGGCGGGGCAGTTCCTCCCACTGTCGACTGAGGCTTGCGGGGAGAACCACACGAGCGTTGATCTTGACCACGTACGGAATCGGGGTCTCTTTGGAAGCTGAATTCGTCTTGGAAGACATTATCGTTGAAAGTTGATTGCTGCACGAAAAGAAAACATCATTTCAGTATAGACAATCGATATGTATATTGATTGAGTTCGCATGAATATTTAACCCAAGATATGGGAGGAGAGAAAGGTCCCACCGGGCGTGCCAGAATCTGTAGGGTGTTTTTCGTCACCCCATTGAGATGGGAATACGCGCACGCTTGTCAGGCATACTACAGATTCCCCCTGCCTAGGATAGGCCGGGGTTTAATAATTATGGGGATCCGAATCTCCGGCAGCCGTAGACTAAACTGCCGTTAATTACCCCTCGCCTTTGGAGCGAGGGAACCTCCGATTGACGGGTTAAGCTGGTCATGCGAACTCGATGTGCAGTGTACGTGTGTTGTGTTTTAAAGGGGGGTTTTGGATATATCGGGAGCCACGCAGAGTTTTTACGGGGGTCCCGCTACCCGGATAGCGGGCTGGGGTTCAAGGGGGCTAGCAGCCCCCTTGCGGGATGCGGGGCAGCGCCCCGTTAGAAATATTTTCTAACAGGGACAGTGTCGTGGAGTATGTGTATGTGTACATATGTATAGATATGTATATATATATACATATGTATATATATACATGTGTATATAAATAAAGGGGGAAAAGACATCCAAAGGATGCGTGGGGCCAGCGCCTAGGCGCTTGAGCGCAAGCGCGCCACGTGTCGGCACGTGGGCGCTTTGCGCTCGAGCGCAGAGTGCTGGAGCGCAAGCGCGCCACGTGTCGGCACGTGGGCGCTTTGCGCTCGAATGCAGAGTGCTGGAGCGCAAGTGCGCCACGTGTCGGCACGTGGGCGCTTTGCGCTCGGGCGCTGGGCGCTTGAGCACAAACGCGCCACGTGTCGGCACGTGGGTGCTTTTCGTTCGAGCGCTGGGCGCTTGAGCGCAAACGCGCCATGTGTCGGCACGTGGGCGCTTTGCGCTCGAACGCACAGTGCTGGAGCGCAAGTGCGCCACGTGTCGGCATGTGGGCGCTTTGCGCTCGAGCGCAGGGCGCTGGAGCGCAAGCGCGCCACGTGTCGGCACGTGGGCGCTTTGCGCTCGAGCGTAGGGCGCTGGAGCGCAAGCGCGCCACGTGTCGGCACGTGGGTACTGGAGCGCAAGCGTGCCACATGTCAGCACGTGGGCGCTTTGCGCTCGAGCGCTAGCGCGCCGGCGAGGAAAAAAAGGGGGCTTTTAGCCCCGGAAATTCTCTAAAGTGAAAATAGGGTGGAGTTTAAACTCCTAAGATGCTTTGGGTTAATGAAGGGGGTTCTTCTTCTTCCTCTTCTGTTGGCTGGATTTTGAAGATCAAGAAATATGGGATTTTTGAAAATCTCTCCTTTTTGAGATCTAGTGACAGATCCAAGTTCCCCTTTGTGGGTTTAGTGGTGAAAAACTATTTTGTTTTATAAAATGAAGAGTAAAACTCTTGATTTAATTCAAAAGAAAGAAGAAGATTTTGGAACCTTGAAGAAGAAGAAAAGATCTCAGATCTAAATTTTTTTGGAGAGAGAAAAGTTGTGAGATATTTTCATTATCTTTGCCTTTATAGGCTATACACTTTACACATAGCCCCTTGGGCTTCATAAAATGGCATTTTTGCCTATCTCATGGCACATGTGCCATTTCTTTTTGCACATAAGCCATGGGCTTTACAAAAATTTGGCTTTATGCCTATTTTTCTTATATTTATCCATAAAATAAAATAAAAGAAATGCAACAAAATTATTTATTAAAAAAATTTATCTTGGCATGGGGGGAGGCCGGCCGCTTCATGTTCGGGCTCGACCCGGGCATGGGCCCACTTGGCTTGGGGTTGACTTTGATTTTGACTTGGTCAACCGGGGTGCAAATTTTTACCCCAACACACTTAAAACAACAACAGCCACACTTTTTTTTGCCACAACCAATGTTCACAAAATATCTCATGCCAAACAAAAACAAGAGCCCATGCCTCATCAATGTCCAAGCCAAAACCCATGCTTACACTTTCCACCTCAACACAATATTAAACATTTAAAAAAACTCTAAATGTTTAATACAAAACGAAAGAAAAGAAATGGCAACCCTAAAGTTATCTTGTAAAAATTACAAGAATACCCCTCATCTGTATATACATACCCGCATCCGTATTCTGACTGAATACGAATACAATGAGACGAAAATAATCCAACAATATAATACTAGGATCCGGCTTAAACCAAAGCCCACTAGTATTATCCGTCCGATCATGATCCGTGCACAAGTGCACGTATATGATCGAACCCTGCCATAAAACCATATGGCCTCTACAACGTTTCGCCCGAACCAGGGAAACCCTCTGTGTGGGACTCTAAAGACTTGTCAATACGCTGGCAGTGGGTTTAACCACAAGCACGTCAGTGGCACTAGCTGTACGTAACGACTTCCTAGGTATTGAGCGAAAGGGAGGCCGACGAGCGAACTCATCCTGAAATCCTACTGAGCCTGACAGTGACAATATCCATACAGTCCGGTCCGTTCGTTTATGAGTATCGCATGTCGAGCCTAGGGGGTGGATAAAGTCAGACCCCTAATAACTTGACATTTAGTGTCGGTATGAAGTCTATCACCAACTGAGAAACTACTGATCCGAATCAGTAATTCTCGTCTACCCCGGTCGAGGATTTCTAGTGATAGCCACCCATGCACACCGCGACATCAACCCCCAATATACCGGGAAAGACGAATCCCCTGACGATCCGCTCACTGCCTCCATGTGTCTCGGGACTGTACCCAACTAAAACCTGTTTGCACGGCTCCTTTGAGCCGTGGTAGGTAGTAATCAAAGCACAGTGGGAACTCACACGAGACAAATGATGATCTAAGGTCTATAGACTAACCTGTACACATGTCACCAGGGAACTGCTATCTGACAATAGGTATAATACCAACTAGTATGTTCCCGGCGAGTCCGTCCGGTGTACTCATAACCCAATGAGCACATGTATACATCTTAGGTGAACCAACTGACACCAATGGCTTATGAGACTGGCCATCGCCCCTCGTCGGGGTCTCGATCCGTATACACTAGTCTACTATTGGAGTATCGATGACCAGTCTCGAAACTCCCACGACTAGGGACACTTTAAAGATGTGCTTATAGACTACCCAACTCTCATGTATATGATCGCCATCATACTGCTGGTAGTCAAGCATGAATCCTATGAGCTCTATCAACGTGTAATAGTGATCTGTAATGTCACCTAAAGCATGTACACGATGATAAAGACAAACCAGATATCATACTATCAACTCGAGTAAGACTGTTCTACCGGTATAGGTCCTCCCTCAATCATTGCATTCACGTACCTGTGATCCAATAATTGACTTGAGGGCATTATAGCCAACATAGATGACATGTGTCCGGAAGAAATGGAGGATGTTGTCCATCTTCACCTCCCTTAGCGGTACTGCCTCTGCCTATTTAAAAAAGTAATCGGTTGTTGCCAATATGAACCGATGTCCTTTGGATGATGTCGGTTCAATGGGCCCAATTATATCGGTTCTCCGCATTTCGAACGGCCAGCTTGCCAACGTTGGGTGTAGCGGATTTGGATGCTGGTGGATGAAGTCCCTGTGAATTTGGCACGAGTGATACTGCTTTGCATATTTGAGGTAGTCCTGAATCATCGTGGGCCAATAGTAACCCATTCTCTTAATCTTCAACTTCATCTTTTGTCCGTCTTGATGAGAACCGCAGAGTCCGTCGTGAGTTTCTTGGATGACCCTCCTTGCTTCCTCCGGTCCTAATCAACTTAGCCACAAACTTTCAAATGACCTCTTATATAGAGTATCATTGATAAAGGCGAAGGATAGAAATCGTTTCATGAGCTGATGTCTTGACGACGCGTCTTCGGGTGTTTGATGGGATTTGAAGTAGTCTATGAAGACTTCTCTCCAATCCTTAATATTTTCTTCGTCTTCTATTTGGCAGACTGCTTGTTTAGTTGCTTCCTTTCCTTCAGATAACTCCGGAGATATTTCTGCTGGCGCGAGAATCCGGCGGCTTTGCACAATGATTCTTACATCATCGAGATTTTCGTCAGCCAGTTCCTTAGATAGTTTGGATAATGCATCCGCCTTGCTATTTTCTGCACGCGGAATTCTTTCCAGAATGTAAGAGGGGATTTATGTCAGCAATTACTGCACTCTCTCGCCATATTTTACCAACTATGGTTTGCATGTTTGATAGTCGACATTCACTTGGCTAATGACTAGCTGGGAGTCTCCATATATGAGGAGGTTTTCGATTCCCATGTCGACAACAATCTCAAGACCCGCTATCAAAGCTTCGTACTCAGCCTCATTGTTTGTTCTCGGCTCTGTTAATGAAAGGGCGAAACGCATTATTCCTCCTTGCGGAGTCACAAAGATAAGGCCCACCTCGGCTTTAATCATGATGGTGTTTTGCTTTTGCTTCTTCAAGGAGGACGCTCCGTTGAAGTAGAGTTCCCATCGGGCATTATTTCCTTCCTCCTCCTTGTCGATTGCGTCGAACGCGTGTTCATCTGGCAATTTGCAATTTACGGGAGGTTCGGCTGGTATTGGTTCAGCGTGGAAGTCAGCGATGGCCTGCCCCTTCACTTCCCCGAGGGGCCGATAGATTATCGAGAAATCCATTAAGAGGAGGGCCCATTTAGCAAGCCTTCCCGTTAGTATGGCTCTTGACATCAAATATTTGAGAGGATCCACCTTTGATATGAGATGGACCTCATGTGCTAAGGAATAATGTTGAAGCTTCGTTATCGCGAAGATCAGTACCAGGCAATACTTTTCGATGGGGGAGTAGTTGTTTTATGCCCCCAGGAGAACTCGACTCAAATAGTAGAGATCTCTCTCCTTCCCCTGGTCGTTCTCCTGTGCTCATAGCGCGTCTAAAAAACCTTCAAAGGCTATTGTGTACAGGATGAGGGGCTTTTCCTTGACCGGAGCGGTCATTACCAGCGAGTTCTGTAGGTATTGCTTGATTTCATCCAGCGCACTTTAGCATTTACGATCCTAAACGAACGGGGTCCCCTTCTTCATTAGATGTCTATAGGGGCGGCATTTTCCGGAGAGGTTGGTTATGAACCGTCGGATATACACGAGCTTTCCTTGGAGAGACCGCAATTGTTTGAGAGTTCTTGGCGTGGGCATTTGATCTTTGATAGGTCTATTTCGATGCCTCGGTGTCGTACAATGAATCCTAGGAATTTGCCTGAGGAGACTCCAAACGCGCATGTCAGAGGGTTCATCTTCAGATTATATTTCCGAAGACGCTGGAACACTATTTTTAGATGTTCCCAATGTTCCTCGTATGACTTTCTTTTCACCACCAGGTCGTCGATGTAGCATTCGACAATCTCATGTATGAGGTCATCGAAGATTTTCGTCATAGCCCTTTGATAGGTAGCGCCTGCGTTCTTCAAACCAAAGGGCATCACCTTATAGCAGAATATGCCTAGCGGAGTTCAGAAGGCGGTGTGCTTTTGGTCTTCAGGATACATTTTTATTTGATTGTAGCCTGAAGATCCATCCATGAAGGAGAAGACTTCATGGGTGGATGTGTTATCGATCATCAGCTCAGTAACAGGCACTGGGAAGTCATCCTTCGGGCAAGCTTTGTTGAGGTCCCGGAAATCCACGTAGATGCATACTGTCCCATTTTTCTTCATCACTGGGACAATGTTGGCGATCCAGTTAGGATATTGAACTTATTGGATGAAGCCGGAGTCGATTAGTTTCTTGACTTCGGCATTGATGCTCATCTCGAGTTCGAGCCGCATTCTTCTTGGCGCTTGCTTGACTGGCTTAACGTCCAGCTATATAGCCAGTTTATGCACCGCTATGTCTGGATCTAGTCCCGGCATCTCAGAATAATTCCATGCAAAGCAGTCTTTAAATTACCTAAGTACGTCCTTTAGCGTGGCCACCTGCTTTTCAGACAGCAGCTCACTGACGAACGTTGGCCTCGGTTCATTTTCTGTCCCCAAGTCAATTTTTCTCAGGTTGTCCGCTGTGGTGTGTATCCCATCTTCCAGCTCTTTTGGCGCCGGTGGAAATTCTAAAACCACCTCGTTCTCATCCTCATTTGTGAAGCACCGGAAGAGGTCGCCCATATTCTCGTGCTCTCCTTCTATTGATAGTGTTATCACGTGGCAGGTACGAACTCGTTTCCAAGCTCGATGCTGATCTAGACTTTCCCTCGCAGTGTAGGTTGCTCTTGGCTCATGCTTTCGTGATGGGGCTTGTTCATATCATAATTTTGCATTATTATATTCCTCATTCTTAATCATTTTACAAATAAATAGGTGCTTTTGATCCATGTCTGCTAAATACTTGCAGATTACAGGTTCTCAGAACAATACAGTGAAAATGGTGAAAAGACGCTACAAATGTGAGACAATGACCAACAAATAGATGAATCTGCAAGATGCTGCCTACCAGTTCGAGGAACAAATGAAAATCAGCAAACAATTCGATTGCACAAAGAACAAAGGCACCACAAGATTCAAGACTTCAACACGAAGCGAACGGTAAAAGTCCACAACATTCTGCACTGTGGAAATCTGGAAGAAGATAGAAAAGATTATGAAGAACCAAGTGAAGAAATCAGAAACCAAATGCAACATGAAGCAGCCCTAAAATTTTGAGACAGAGACTCCACTATTTGGCCGCGGATCCGCAGCCGTGCGTCGTACGTGTCGGTGGAGTTGGTGCATTGACCCGGTTTTCTTAGGGTATTTTTGTAATTCTAGATATGGATCAGATGTAAATCCTTGGGTTTCTATTATCTATAAATAGGAATCCTACAGCTCTTTTTGGAGCATGCCTCTTTTTACTTTTCTAGATTAAAATTTTCATTCCTTGTAATTGTCAAAGAGTGCATCAATAAAAAGTAAGTTTTTTTATCTTGAATTTTTTATTTAGCAATTTTATTTCTCTGCCGTAGTTATATTCTGCAAGTTAATTAGGCTATTAAATAAAAACCATAAAAATGAATTCCTTTATTAATTCCCTAATGAGTGAGTAGTTCCTCACTAGTTAGGGTTAGGTTTGGGGAAGATTTGAGAGATGAAAATATCTCACCCCTTTCTTGCCCGTTCAATATTTTAAAGTAGGACTCTATGCAAATATACACACACTGCTCACTATGGCATCCTATCCCACGAGGTAGCGGTGATTCCCTAGTTAAAGACCGGTTGTGTTTAATTTCTATAAAGATTAGGGCTAAGAGTTAAGAAAGGACGTGTTTCCCCTAATCAGAGCAAAACTCTGTTTTGAAATTCAAAATTCAAAAATTGAAGCAACGCTTCAGATCCAGCGCTAGGCGCGCTGCGCGCCACGTGTCAAACATGGATGCGCTACCGCCAGGTGCGCTGCACCCTAGGCAGTGCACCATGTGTGCGCTAGCGCTATGCGCACTGCGCGCCACATGTCAGACATGGGTACGCTAGCACAGGCTGCGCTGCGCTCTGGGCAGCGCACCACGTGTCAAACGTAGGTGTTCTAGAGCAAAGTGCGCTGCGCTCTGAGTAGCGCACCACATGCAAAGCACGGATGCGCCAGCGCTGGAATTATAAAATTCCCCACCGTTAGATCAAAAGATCTAATAATAATGATAAATCATTAATTAATTAGAATTAAAATTCTGTTATGGAAAGATTTTCCAACCTTCTTAAAAACAAGAAGATTGCCTTCTGTAAAACAGAAGCCCTAGGATCAAAGATCCAACGGTGGGAAATATCCCCAAATCAATCAGAGAAAAATCTCTTTAACTGATTTAACAAATCAACTTGCTCTATATAAAGGCCCCAAGACTTCAAGTCTGATATAGAGAAACCCCCTATAAACATTGAGAAATTAAAAAGAAAGAGAGCAAGCTCTTGAAAGAAAATTATTTCTTCAAGGTAAAGATCATGAACCATGAAAACAGAGATGAAATCATCTAATGAAAAGAAAAATTATCTTCTTAAAGGATCATAGATCTACAAAGACCAAGGTCTTTTATAAAAAAGATCAAAAGAACTCTTCACATAATAAAAGAAGGACATATTCTTCACACAGATCATTGATCTTGAGACAAAGCCTCTTTTAAAAGAACATAAATTTGTTCTTGAATAAATAAGAACTTTTGTTCTTGAATCTTGAGACAAAGTCTCTTTTAAAAGAACATAAATTTGTTCACAGATCATAAAAATTGATCAAATGCACTTTGCGCTATTGAAATGCGCCTTGCGCTCTTGAACTGCGCTTCTACGCTCTCTGGACCGGTGCTCAGCACCAAAATGCGCCACGTGTCAACCACATATGCAACTTGCGCTTTGCGCTTCTGAAATAGCGCACTGCGCTCATGGGCTGGCGCTCAGAGCCAAGCGCGCCACGTGTCACTCACGTGTGCGTCACTAAACTAGCGCAATGCGCTCATAAATTTGCGCTCAACGCTCATAAAATGGCACACTGCGCTCATCATCTGGCGCCTAGCGCAGAATATGACACGTGTCCCTTACATGCGGGGCCACGTGGCAGAAGCGCACTGCACTTTTTGATCGGCGCAAAGCGCTTAACGCACCATTGGTTTAGCTGACAGAACACAAATTGTTTTTTAATGAGCCAGAGCTCTGCTGAATGCTTTGCATTCAATACAAGACAAAAGAAAAGATTTTTTGCCAAGATCTAATGCTCAGCATTATTAAAAGGGCCAAGCCTAAATAAAGGCTCAATTGCCAGAATAAAAATGTTAAACATTTATTGGACTTAGCCCAATATTGGCCATAAGTCCTCAACTAATATTTAATTGAGCACATCTGCTCATGAATATTTAACAGATTTTAGTCCCAAATTGAACTACAGATCTTTCAACCAACTTACACCGGTTTGAGGGTACATCTCTTTACTCCTATGATATTTGTCGTTGTAATCCTTCAACGTCTTCTAAGAGGTGACGGGTCCCGACAACCATACATTTCATAGAATATGACGTCTTTAAACTACGGACTGTGGGGTCCTTAAACTCACGGACTACGATGTCCTTAACCCGGTCTATGGGGTCCTTAAACTCACGGACTATGATGTCCTTAACCTGGACTGTGGGGTCCTTAAACTCATGGACTATGATGTCCTTAACCTGGACTGTGGGGTCCTTAAGCCCATGGACTATGATGTCCTTAACCTTGGACTGTGGGGTCCTTAAACTCACGGACTATGATGTCCTTAACCTTGGACCACCATGTCCTTAAACTGGTAATCGACCGCAATGTCCTTAAACTAAACAATAGAGTTCAAATGCTCTTTTGTTGGATCTAAATAATCCTGTTAAGTTGATCTTAGTCTAAAAATTAGACTAATGTGTCCTTAACAAACGTTGAGTCAATCTTAGTCTAAAATTAGACTAACGTATCCTTAACAAACGTTTAAGTTGATCTTAGTCTCAAATGAGACTAACGCATCCTTAAACCCAAACTAAAACCCAAATCTAAGAAAATACAGATTTGGACTAATCTACGCCCTATGGGCGACAACATAAATTAGTCTCCGTATACAATCCACGGGCAACCAAAAACAAAACAAACACCCACGACACGAAGTGACCATCTGGAGAAGGAGAAAGTTGTTACCGCGATGCGGTAGCGTAATTAACTGCAGGGGCTTGCGCCTGCAGAGAAGAGAATCCCCTCAATCAAAAACCCCTCAATCAAAAACCCCTCATCAACGAGGGGGAATCTGACAAAATCTGCTACATCGGCCGCATCCGTTTAAACCTTCGATACATGGTGCCATAAATCAACTTGGTATCTTTGGAGAGGTGGACGGATAGCACCAATTAGCATCTGCCCCGAAATTCAGGCAAGACGTTCGCCGCGTCTTCGTCCGTGTCTTTCGGCAGGGAACAGATTCTGGCACGCCCGGTGGGACCTTTTCCTCTTTCCACTCCACACTTCGTGTGTCGCGTTCGCGAACGAATCGCGGTTTGATATGGTTGCCCTTTGGTTCGAGGTACTAAGATTTGGTGTCTTGCTGGGTGCAGAAAATGAAAGATCAATGGCGTCTACTTGCGCGAAGTGTTATAGCTGCAACTGCAACTCACATTCTGCCTCATTTGGAGGTATAGCTTACGGGCCCTAGGCGGCCTCCCTGCTCACAATGCTGATAGAACAGGTGACGCAGGCTACCACCGGTTTGTTCTTCGGGACCATGCTCCCACCAATGAGCATTAACATCCCGCTGCCGCAAGAAGTGCAAAAGAAGTCGGTCTTTGATCGGCTCACTACTACCACGGCCCCTCTCAACGGGTCGTCTGATGTCAAGCCAACAGCATCAGTCTTCGATAGGCTGAGCCTGAACTCCGATGGGCCTGTCAAGAATCCCATGATACCTGAAGCGGCCATCCCAAAACGGATAGCCATTCCTGCTCTCGAGGTCACTAAAGAAGCTTCTCCCGTCAAGGGATCGGTCTTTACGAAGCTGGCCATTCCGGCTCCCATTCATGCTTAAAGGTCTGTCTTTGACAGACTGGATACTGTTGCTCAACGGACGTCGGTCTTCAAGAGGCTGGTACCAGCAGCGCCTCACCAGAACAGGGGGCATGACGAAGTCACCCCTAAAGCTGAAACAATCCCGACGGCTCGACACACTCGACGTCGCTACTGGCGCCGAGTAAGGAAAGCTGGGGGTAACTCCCCCTCTTGGCTAACTCCACCAGCCCCAACGGTGGAAGTCAATGCTGCTGTTCCAACCGAGAACAGCTTTGAATTGCTGAATAAGGTGCGCAGGAACTCTCCTACGGCCGTACTAAAAAGATCTCCTCCGCCCGTGGAGAATGTTATAGAAACAAAGCCGGAGCAACCCCCTCAGCAGCTTTCTTCCAAAATTTACAAAGTCTGGCGACAGGTTTAGGACTCAGTAATTGATCAAGATTACTCTCGCCGGCAGAAAAAGGTGAAGGTTCAGCAGGAAGAGAACCGTCCTGTCAAGCCGCAAAGGATGACAACTACCTGGGTGCCCGCTGCAACGGCCCCCTCAACATCAACCTCTCAAAAGAGAAGGAAGCCGGAGAAAGCCCATGTGACTGCGGCAAACCGCAAAGATGTTGAGCCCAAACGCCCCAAGTCTGGGGTATAATGGTGCATACTGTTTATATGGCTTCTGGAAAGGCGGAAAGCCGAGCTTCGATGGGTCACCGACTGCTCACCCGATCTGTGACAAAAGCCCAGGAGCAGCAACAGAAGCTTCAGGAAATGCTAACGCAAATGGCCGCACTCACCGGGCCAAAAGAAAGCCCGGAGGCGTCATCAGAGCAGCGTCATGAACAAGAAACCGATGCTGACTTCCTCCGCAGAGTCCTCGAAAAGAAGGACAGAGAAGCAGCAGAATAGGCGGCTAATATAAAACGAATAGCGCTTCTCTTCTAAGACATGGTCGGGATGATATTACAGCCAGAACCTCCAGCTGAAGACCCTCCGATCATCATTGAAGACGACAGAGGGGAGACATCGAACCTTCCTCCGGCTCTTTCAGGAGCTAAAGAGGAAACCATTTTCAAAGCCGCTCTGGATGACTATATTGCTCAGCAAATACGAGTTCACCAGGCGAATGAAGCGGCCGGCCAAGTCATTAAAACTGGGCGACCATATCCAGGCTGGTATGATCAAATAAAGTATCCGCCGGGATATACGATCCCTAAATTTCATGTATACAAGGGGACGGGCAATCCCCACCAGCATGTCGCCCAGTTCAGGGCTCTATGTGGCAACACCATAGGCGATGATAAATTTCTACTTCGCCAATTCGTCGGCAGCTTGTCGGAGACGGCATTCGAGTAGTATTCTGAACTTCCAAACGACTCCGTCAAGACCTTCGCAGAAATGGAACTATTATTCACCCAGCGATTCGCGAGTGCTAGTGAACGCACCCCAATAACGGCATTGATCAATGCCAGGGTAAAGCCAGGTGAGACATGGGTTCAATACGCAATACGATGGCGGAATCTGTGGTCGAAATGCGAACAGCGCATCGAAAAAGCGCCGGCGGTGGGCATGTTCGTAGGCACTCTGGACCCTCATGCAACTATTTCCCAATTCATGATGTTCTTCAAGCCGACCACTTTACAGGCCTTGATCAACAAACTGGCCCAAATGGACCAGATGGGTCATAGACCGTCTCCTCCAAAGCCAGAGCCGCGGAACGAGAAGGGAAAGGGAAAGCGACCGTCGTCGCTAATGCTCAACAGCAGCCCAGTGGTCTGAGACCAGTTGATCGCCAAAATAATAGAACTCGATCTCTCGAAGATAAAATGAGACGCCCTTACTCGTTCCCTCGAGACAGGACGAAAAGGTTATTCGAACTCGCACTGCGCAACAGGCTCATTAATCTGCCGGAGCCAAGACGCCCAGCACAATCAGGCGACATTAGCAATCCTAACTATTGCCCTTATCACCGAATGTTGGGCCATCCGATCGAGAATTGATACATCTTCAAAAGCTGGATAGAAGATCAGTACCAGCAGGGCAAATTCGTATTATCTGAGAATTGGAAGGTGAACCCGCCTCGGCCACACACTCCCAAGAAGACGGATACACCGGGGGCATCATGCTCTTTCGTAGAAGAAGCTCCATAGGAGGTCGCTCTTTCAGCCAAGACGAAAAGAATGCTGAAGGATCTCCAAACATGCCCGGAGATCAGGTGGAAAAATCCACTCGAAGCCGAGGTCATCAAAGGAATGTTAAAACCGCGTCCAACTCCAAAAATTGGTGGTGATAGCCAAAGCGCTCACATCCAGCCGTCAAAGTCTTATAAGAAGAAGAAGAAGACCAAAAGGCCCGTGAAGCCTGGTGACAAGCGCACGGACCTGCAAAAGTAGATTGACGCGCTGGAAGAGTATAACCAGAAGGCGTGGACTCCAGTCACACTTCAAGAGTTTCTTCGCCACGTCCTTGAGGACGGAGATGACGATAATGGAGAAGACTCGTCGGATGAATCTGAAGATTACGTAGCAAGTTGCCATGTGGTCTCTCACTCGTCGATAGACGATGAAGAAGCTCCTTACACAAAGAAACTGGGGGCAAATCCTGAACAGGGACTTCCAGGGCCATCAGACGAAATGATTGATGCATTCCTGAATGAAACTCTTTCAAAAAGCAAAGCTGATCGGGAGCGTGAAATGGCCATATTTTAAAAATCCAAACGCCGGCGACTGGACGAAAGAGTTGAAACACTCCCGCCAGATCAAAGTGCATCCATCGCAAATAAAAACAGGTTCAAGAAAAGGAAGAGGTTCGCTAAAGCCATATCAATGGGAATGAAGCTGTTAGCCTCCGGAGGAAATATTCTTGGTGAAGCGGAAACACATCCCGTCTACTGGTTATATCATCGAAAGATTGCGCACCCTACCGAAGAGTGCAACGCTTTTAAAAGATGGTGGCAGGGATATGTTGCTCACCGGCAACATTTCAAGCGGATGAAACACAAAACTCGTCGGGAGCAAAGAAGTACGACCGAGGAGCATGAAAAAACTACCGGCAACTGTCGCATGGTCAATGCCGGGGGATCACAAGTTCTCACCTTCGGGAGCGACTCTGACGAAGAAATGACTCTTGGCCCTCTCTTTAAAGAATCCTCCTTGGGAAAAGAGGAGGAACCGAAGACCTGCGAATATATTCAGCTGCGCAATCGTACGCTGCCCGAAAAGAATCTTGGGCCCTCTGACAATGGGTCAAATAGAAAAGATAAGGGGAAAGAAAAGGTCTCTGAGGATATCATCCTTGATGACCAAGCCGTCGAAAAGCTGACAGCAAGGACCCGCCAAAGAAAAGTAAGGTGGACTATAACGTTCTGGCACACCTGAGAAAGCTACCTTCGCAGTTAAGCATTCTCGATGCCCTCTTGTTATCAAAGAGGCGAGAGATTCGCTGATCAAGGCATTACAAGAGCCTGAGCAATTCCAAGCTTTCCTCGCCGAAGAAAAGATGAAGGATGAGCTGGAAGAAGTACACACAGCCGATATCACCTTCGGTGACGAAGATCTCCTCCTTGGAACATGCGAACACAACCGCCGCCTATATGTCTCCGGATACTGTCATGACATCAAGATAGGTAAAATCCTGGTCGACAATGGGTCCTCCGTCAGTCTCCTTAACGTAAGAGTGTTAAAGGAAATCTGCATGAGCGTTCAGCACCTCGCTCGTGATAAAATCGCCATCTCCGGGTTTGACTCCCAGTCATCACGGACGCTCGGGTCTGTGATACTGACGTTACGCTTTGGGCTGCTTGTCACGGACATTAAGTTCCACGTCATTGACGCTAAGACCTGTTATAACGCTTTGCTCGGCCGGCCTTGGTTACACGAGTACAACATCATCCCTTCTACACAACATCAGTGTATGAATTATTTCAAGAATGGTCTCGAGTATACCGTGACAGGAGAGCTAAACCCATTCTACGTGAACGAAGTCCGCAAGTACGAAGATGCAAAATACTTCTTACCAGAATTTGAGGACACGGAAAGATGTCACAAACCGAAGAACAAAGCTATCACCACCATTCCGGTCTTCGGGAGTGATACCGAGGAGGAAGAAGAGATAGTTTACTCAGGTCCACCCCAGTACAAAAAGCCGGGACCATTCACTCCTATGTTAGTCTTCGGCAGCGACTCGGAAGATGAGGTCAATGCTGTATTCTCTGCTCGGCCATCAATACAAACCTTCGCTGATGGAGATCAAAGTTTGCAAGTTTCCATGGTTCCGCCCAAGCATCATAAAGAACTAGACGCGCTTGATACCTATTGTGTTGAAGAACTGTAGACATTCTACGTCCCTCCCATGCAAAAAGGTGAAAAGGCAATCCCATCCTACCGATTCGGGGAAACCAAAGTGGAGAAAGAAATCTGGCACGGCGCAGATTCTACACTTGATAGGCTTCAGCCCATCCATTTGCCCAGATATTACACGAACGGACTAAAGAGACACTTAAGATGCCCTTGATGAAACCCGGCTCATGGCGCAACAAAATCTGGAGGATTATAAAGCAAAGATGACGCGCTCATATGAAAGATTGACTAGACCGAGAACATTCCGCCAAGGCGAACTCGTGCTAGTGGTCAAGAGACCTATGATCCCCAATCGCGCTAAACGGGGAAAATTCAAGCCGAATTATGAAGGCCCGTATATCATAGACAAAGTCTACCAGGGTGGAGCTTACCTACTCATGGGCATGCATGGTGAAAGACCTTTTAGGCCAATAAACGGTCGCTTCCTAAAGAAATACTACGCCTGACGAGTTACGGCCTAGGTCAACGATAGATGACGACGACTATGTCCGCTCGATATCTTCCTAAGCCCGAACTCTTTAAGTAGTAGCCGGCTAACGGACCGAAACGTCCTTAAACCAATGATGGACTGAAACGTGCTTAAACTAACAATAGACCGAAACGTCCTTAAACTAACATCGGACTGAAACGTCCTAAAACTAACGATGGACCACTATGTCTTAAAACTAGCTGTTGACCGAAACGTCGATAAACTACTATAGACTGCAGCTTCCCAAGTCTGACACAAAAAAAGAGAAACGAATAAAAAAAAGAAGAAAGAAAAAGAAAAAAAACGGTATGTCCATAAGCAAAAAGGGCACGGATGAAAACCTGAAAGGGCTCCGTGAGTAAAAACGGCAGGGCTACCGGCGATTTCTATGAAAACCCGAAAGGGCGCAATCTCGTTAAAAGACACTTGCAAGGTCCTCTCGACCTGGTGAGGAGAAACCACCTGCGTGAGATCCTTAAGACTCACAAGGGAGCAACACACTTAGGGATCCCCACGATTCCTAGGGAGAAATTACACTTGCGAGATCCTCACGACTCGTAAGGAGAACCCTCTTATGAGACCCTCAGGGCTTATAAGATTCAAAAGTCTTAAGCTGTATGGATCTGAACCTGTTCTTAAGCGGCCACCATAACCTCCAATTTTGCCCTACAAGAGGCTCAATATTGACCCTTGTATACAATCCACGGGCGCGAATAAACATTTTCCTAACAAAGTCCTACCCGCGACTAGGGATATGTCTACATGGTGAACAACCCTTGTATGCCCTCTTGACTTATAAGGAGAAAACACTCTTGTAAGATCCTTACGACTTATAAAAGAACATGCACTTAGGAATCCTCACGATTCTTAAGGAGAAACGCACCTACGAGATCCTCACGACTCGCAGGGAGAAATACCTTTATGAGACCCTTACGGCTCATGAAGTCAAAAGCCTTAGTCGACAGGATCCTAACCCTGTTCGCTAAGTCACCTTTGTTCGACATCGACAGAGGCAAATGATGCTTCGCTCCTGGCAATATCCCAGTTGTAGCGGTGCTGATACCAAAATTGGTGTCTAAATTCCAGGTCTGCAGCGAAAAGCCAGCAAGCCACGCATGCATACGAAATAGCCGAAATGATGGGCAACTTGCAACAAAATCAACAAGTAAAAATGTATGCATGCAAAATAGCCGAAATGATTGGACAACTCGCAATAAAAAGCAGCGAGTAAAAATAAAATAAATAGCCGAAATGATTGGGCACCGCGAAAAATAGCCGAAATGATTGGGCAATCGCGACCTTCGCGATATAAAAGCTGAAATGATAGAGCAACGCGGAAAGAAATAAAAAAAAATGAAATTTATGCCCTACAAATGATATCACATCAATCCCTGTATACAATCCACGGGCGCAAACAAAGAAGGAATCACACCTTCCCTTCCCAGGCTCGATCAGAAAACGAAGCCAAATCTCGACGGTTCAGGGGTAGCCTAGAGATCATCAACAGCGTTCCTCCCCATTCCAGCAGGATTCAGACGCTGCAATCAACTTTGGAGCTACAGCAAAGCCCCTACTCCGAATCTTGATGGTTCCCAGACAACCTGAGGACCACTTCGATATTCGTCTCATTACAACAGACAATACGTCATCCACATGACCCCGTCTCGGAAATACGTCATCTACATGATCCGGTCGCGGAAATACGTCATCCACATGACCCCGTCACGGAAATACATCATCTACATGACCCCGTCGCGGAAATACGTCATCCAAATGACCCCGTCTCGGAAAAACGTCATCTACATGACCCCATCGCGGAAATACGTCATCCACATGACCCCGTCTCGGAAATACATCATCCAAATGACCCCGTCTCGGAAATACGTTATCCACATGACCCCGTCTCGGAAATACGTCATCCAAATGACCCCGTCACGGAAATACGTCATCCACATGACCCCGTCATGGAAATACGTCATCCACATGACCCCGTCTCGGAAATACGTCATCCACATGACCCCGTCTCGGAAATACGTCATCCACATGACCCCGTGTCGGAAATACGTCATCCAAATGACCCCGTCACGGAAATACGTCATCCACATGACCCCGTCGCGGAAATACATCATCCAAATGACCCCGTCTCGGAAATACGTCATCCACATGACCCCGTCTCGGAAATACATCATCTACATGACCCCGTCATGGAAATACGTCATCCACATGACCTCGTCTCGGAAATACGTCATCCACATGACCCCGTCTCAGAAATACATCATCCACGTGACCCCGTCGCGGAAATACGTCATCTACATGACCCCGTTGCGGAAATACGTCATCCACATGACCCCGTCTCGGAAATACGTCGTCCCAATGACCCTTCATGGAAATACATCATCCACATGACCCCGTCTCGGAAATACGTCATCCAAATGACCCCTTCTCGGAAATACGTCATCCATATGACCCCGTCGCGGAAATACGTCATCCCAATGACCCCGTCTCAGAAATACGTCATCCACATGACCCCGTCTCAGAAATACGTCATCCAAATGACCCCGTCTCGGAAATACGTCATCCACATGACCCCGTCGCGGAAATACGTCATCCCAATGACCCCGTCTCTGAAATACGTCATCCATATGACCTCGTCTCGGAAATACGTCATCCACATGACCCCGTCTCGGAAATACGTCATCCACATGACCCCGTTTCGGAAATACGTCATCCAAATGACCCCGTCACGGAAATACGTCATCCACATGACCCCGTCGCGGAAATACGTCATCTACATGTCAATCTCACTAAACACTTACAGGTACTCTCGATTCGTAAGGAAGAAAACTCTCTTATAAGATCCTTATGACTTATAAGGGAAAACGCACTTAGGAATCCTCACGATTCATCAGGAGAAAATACACCTACGAGATCCTCTCGACTCGTAGGGAGAAAGTCTTTATGAGACCCTCACAGCTCATGAAGTTGAAAAGTCTTAGGCAGCAGATCTGAACCTGCTTCCTAAGCCATCTACCCCTCGAAGAAGCCAAAACAAGATGCTCACTCTATCATCTGCCGGCTATGCTTGCTAAGGTGACATGCTGATAACAAAAGAAAGAAGAAAGCAGAGAGATGACACAAGACATTGCAAAAGAAATGTATCTTTTATTCATGAATTCAATTGGGTACAAAAAACATCATATGAAAGAATAAAAAAATGAATACATTTTATTTAAAATTACAAATGGTACAAAAAAAATTTATTGAGAGGGAAACGCTTTCAATAATCCGATCAGCCGCTCGCGCACTTCCCTCAGCCCCTTTCTTGATCAGCCGCCGCGGCTAACTCTGCTTCGACCTGGGCTCGCTGCTGCAAGTAAGACGAAAATTGTTCCTCGACGGCCCGCTGAGCTGCCTCACGATTTTGTGCATCTTGCTCGACGACGTCGAGCTTCTGCCTCAGTGTTAACCCGTCAGAGATGCATCGCAGAAGGCCTTCAAAGATAACTTTCAACTGGGTAGCATTCGCATCAACCTGAGCATGCAGTCGAGCAGATTCGCTTGACGTTTCTTCGCATTCCTTATGCTTTAAGGCCACTTCTTGTTCAAGATAGCGGAAGTAAGAAGTACTCTGCTCGACCCACGCAGCCCGTTAAGTGTTCACAGCCAGAATCTCAGGAGCAGGACGCTAAGCTCAAGCTCATGCAGGCAAGCCTCAATTTCCCTGCAGTGATTAACCCAAGACTCAACAACGCCCTCACTATGAAAGTTCACGAGCGTCGCCAGCATAGGATTAACCTTCGCGGCAAAATCTATAGCGAGTGTGGGAGTCTCCACGTCAAGCTCCTCAATATAGTCGCTCAACATGCGCAGACTATTCGCGGCACCTTTCAAGGATGCACGTCGAGAAAAGGGGCCGGCTGGTATTATGATGCGAGACTCGAACGGAGCTAGAGTCGACGTGATTGCTGCAAAATAAATCATAGTCAGATATCGACTCAAAAAATAAAGAAAATACATGAACAATAGAGTCTACTATACCGGCTGCAACATGGGGCAGAGCTGGGAGTACTGGTGACGAAACCTCTGTGTAGGACTCTAAAGAATCGTCAATACGCCGGCAGTAGGTGATGATCATATCAAACATCCACAAGTGCAAGCGGTCAGCTAAACGTAACAGCCACCCAGATATTGAGCGCTCAGAAGATCAACAAGCAAGCCTGTACATTCTCCTGTGAATCCAATCAGTAACACTCCCGTGCAGTCCGGTCTCGTCGTCTGATATGTCGCGTATCTCTCCTAGGGGTGGTAAACGTCAGACCCCAGTA